>CP085825.1:1393570-2787141 GCA_020809705.1 Calonectria ilicicola | reverse complement strand
AAAGGGTGGTTGACCCTCTTGGTGGGTAGTCAATACGTGGACAGTTCACAGAACAGCGGCAGAATGTTCGCAGATGAACGGGGAACCACGTCCGTGTGCTACCGGTGCCGTGACAAATCTCAGGCCCAGACTCCTGGAAACAAACGTAGCACTGCTCCAGGGTCCTCGCGTATGCACATCAATGCTCGGTGAGCTAAGGAGCAAGTGAGGGCGTGCGCAAATGCCCCTTTGAGCCAGGTCGCTGACCGTCAGTGACAAGCTAATAATATTACGGTGCTATTGGGAATTAGGTACTAGGCATTATGGTATTAGGATGGACTGGCGCGCTCGGCTGGGATGCCTTGTGAGAAGGCGGGATGGAGCTTCTGGCCATGTTCCATCTCGTCCAGACTTTTAGTACGGGTAATGTTGGACAAAGTTGTTCAATTGAGTGGGCTATTAGTGGTAAGAGCACTAATTCCGTGGCATTGAGAGAGTGTGTGAGAGAGGCCAGGGGGGGCGTCGTTCCAGCGCTCAGGGCCATTGCACTGGCGCCCACAATTATTCCGGGGGAGATTGATCAACGTTTCTAGAGAAAGCTAATGATGGCGACAAAAAATTTTCTCGGCTTTTTTTTTTGTGGGCGGCAGGTTGTCATGGAGTCGCAAGACCCTTATGACTTCATCATATTTCAACAACATGGGCTTGGCACTAGGATCTTCGGATCGTCCTCAACGTCACCGCTTCCTTGGCAGTGATGCACGTCGAAGTGGTAGGGGGAGTGTCGCATCAGGATGGGGACGGTTAACTCTGATCATCAGTGAGAAAAAAAAAAAAAACCAACCCCAGGCCCATGTCTCCGTATTCGTACTCCGCACTTATGACTGATAAACGCGGTGAACAGTTATGAATGAAGAGGTTGTCGACAGAGTGGGGGTTTTACACCGCTGAGCCGCTTTGTCTAGGGCTGGCCCGACGAGTTGGAGACTGCAACGTCGCTGTCCCCTCACCACCATCAGCGTCCGCCGCGTCCGGCAGGCTGGGTCGGGCATCATGGTGTAAGAGCTACAGCATGTATCTGCACCCCGATGCGGGTGTGAGTCATCGCGACCCCGGGAGATGGTCTCCCGGTCCTACTTGCGGAGTGTGTACTCTGTCGTGGGATCACTTAGTCCCAAGATGCCTGTGCTGGCGAGCAGGGATGGAGATCCAAAGCTTGGGGCGAGGTGAACCACCACTCACGGGGTGCCTCGATGACCCAAGCTCGGAAGTGACACGGGATGCGTTGCTGTGTGATGTCTGGGATGCTGGATGTCGACTTGCAGGAATAAGGCTGCAGCAAGCATTGCACCGGCTGTGTGGTGTGTAGGATTCATGGCGCAGTGCATGCGAGCTGGGAAACAAAGGAAAAGCAACAACGAGGCGGGGTCACTGTCGCAGCGCAGCTGCTGGGAACAAATCAGACAGCGGCATCTGAATGCCCTCGCTTGGTGTTTACTTTTTTGCCCCGGGGAGCATTCCCATTGCCTGCGGCGGCTTCTATTTGCGTCATACGGAATACCGGCTCAGACATGGTGGTGGCTATTGATTGCCTCGTAGCTGTAATTCGTTGATGCATTTGCTTTCGGCACAAGAGAGAGCCAGACGCCTCATCCGGAATTGGGTCTACCCCGCGGCCAAGAACTGGCCGAGCCGGGTGCCGAAGCCCTTCTCTTCTCGCAATTTGCAGCCATGTTTGCTGTCGCCATCAGGACATGACGACTTGACGGTGAAGCCCGACTGCAGCGGGTATGCCTGAGTCGCTGCCAGCTCGGGTTTGGCCTAGAGATGCGATTGGAAACATGGAGGGGACCTTTTCGCCAGGCCCGTTTCACCCAAGCTTAGCTCGCCCGTTGCAAATGGGAGTTGCAACCCACTGGAATGCGGGCGGTGCGAGCCCTACGCCGCCTTCGTCCGCCAGCACGTGGAGAAACGGACATGGCAGCCAAGTCAAGGACACCCTGAAACGGACGTTGGCTTGTGTGTTAGTGCCCGGAAGCTCTGGAAGTTTCGCTCTACGAATATAGAACATTACGTGTCTAATGAAATGATACGGGGGACACGATTGCTTGCGCAGGTGAAGGCCAACACGAGACAAGAAAAAGCACCTGGTCCATGTTCCAGAACTGGCGCGCATGACTGTTGTGCCCGCCGTCTACATCATATCTTACACCAACAGCAGCAACAAACCGAGCGAAGCCCGCAATAAGAAAATCGTGGTTGTAAGCCGAAATCTGATTTGCTGCAGAAGCCCTAGACTTTGCGCAGGCTGTGTAATGGCCAAGACATAATCCAGCATTGGTCGTTTAGGCGGTCAGCATTTTTCACTACGGAGCCCATTCCACCAGCGAGTGTAAGAGGGATTATTGTTGAGCGGCAGGTGACCCTCTTGCTAAATTGCCGTTCGCATGCGCGATGGGGCGTGGGTTTCCATTGCCTGGGCCCCTGGTCTCAGCTTTTCTTGTGATACGGAGCACAGAGAGTATCCGTCCGGGCTGCAGAGGGGGCCGCGTGGGAAAGGGGAAACAAAGGGCTGTAGCGCACTGTTTTCGGCGTCCGGCATTCAGGAACAACGGCAGATGCTGTCAAAGGCCTAGGCCATGTTTCGACCATGGCCCGATTTCTTTTTTCGTCTTTGTTGCAGGTGCGTTTAGGCACTTGAGCACTGCTGTCTGGCTCACCTTTGGGGGGAGTCTGATCTCGCCTGGGACGGTACACCCCCTAGAATGCTCTAACCTGGCCAGGAATGACAGGTCATCAATTGTGAAATTGGATGTCATAACCACCAGCGCCTTAGTCTCCCCAGCCATCTCCCCAGTCCCCACTCCCCAGGCTGGCGAGAAGACCAGCCTGCCTTGCCAGTCCGAGAAAGAAAGAAATTTGGCGCTAGGAGTTCTTCCAAAGAGCTTCCATGCGTTCCAAAACTCGGTGGGACTTCCCATCGCCCAAAAGTGGCCCGGAGTGGTTCTCCTTTGTTGCTAGGGCCGCAATTTTTTATTTTTAATTTTTTCCTTTGGTCATTGTGTGTTGGTGTTTCTTCGCAAGACGTGCCCTGCAGGTTGAGAGTTTCGCTCGCCTAAAGTCACCAACGTTGGTGTGTACTTTGACTGGAATGAGGGTTTCGGACAACTGGGTTGCGGCAACCTCCGCCACCTTTGTTCCTGTTCCTGTTCCTGTAGCTGTGATGCTATGCCTATGCTGTGCAGAGTAATCTTGGTTGCCTCACACGTTTAAGTCTATTCCTATCTTAACAGCCACGGAGCTGAGAGGGCTGTGTGGGAAGCATGTATGGCGTGGGCTGCAAGCCGTCAGCCTGTAGCCTGTCTGTATGTATGACGGGTCGACTCGTCGCACAGCAGGGAGGCTGAGAGCATAGGGCAAAAAGCAACCCACCCTCCCTTCCCCTCCTGTCTTTCCTGTGGCCTCCGATCATTACAATCGCATCCACATCCACATATTGCCTAGCTCAATGAGGTTGAAAGTGCAGGCGTGCAAGCATCAGCTCGGCGAGCACTGGATGATTAAGCGAGCGAGCACCAAATAGCGGCGGAGCCAAAACACAGGGCAAAGAAAGCAGAGAGTAGCCACCGCCGCATCTGGCACTGGAAACGGACTCGCTCCAAACGCAACTCGAATAGTGCTGTGGTGCGCTGGCTTTGGCGCTGAACCTGGCGACAGGGGGGGCGGTCTGCCCAGGGTCACTACTCAGACTCGCCAGAGCGCCGTGTTGTGCCAGGGGTGCGTCCATGTCGCTCACGCCTGTGTCAATTTCCTTTGTTGCACTCGAGTCCCACTGTGCGTCACCGACCAAGAGCGGCCGTGTGGGTACTAGGGGCACCGCTGCCCCAGGTACCTCGCGTCCGTGTACACTTTCTGACGTATGTACCTCCTCGTACGAGATGAGCGTAGCCCACCTTTCATTATTGAGCCCGACGTAGTTGTACGCTGGACCCCCCTTGTGCAACAGGCACGCCCCTTCACCCCCATCCCCGTCCCATTGCGCCAGCTGCCACCCCCCTCCCCTGTCGGCTCATTGCCCTGCTCGCCCTGGCTGCTTCACTCTAGATTGCCTTTTCGCTAGAAATGAGCAAACACCAGACGGCGAGAGATTACAAAAGGCAGCCGTCGCCCTCTCCTCCATGGCCTTTGACCAGACACTTCATCACCATCAATTCGAATCACCTCGACTCTCAAGCTTCATTCAAACTTGATCTTGCTCTTGCTCTGCATACCATCAAAGCCTCTTGTCTATTCACAACTACTACTCGAGTACTCTCACCAACCACCACCACTACTACTACTACTACTACTACTACTACTACTACTACTACTACTACTACTACTACTACTACTACTACTACCACCAACAACACGAACTGAGCCCTAACCCTCAGTTCCTCACCATACAAACAACTACTCGAACGCTTGACAGCAACTCAAACAATCAACATGCCTGCTCAGCGACCCTCGCAGCTTCCTCCCTGCCCCGGCCCCCCTCCTAGCCGACCTCTTCCTCCTCTGCCCAAGCGTGGCTAAACAAGTCAATACAACAATGGATTTCGACTTTCTCTCTCCTTTAGGAGAGAGAAGTCGGCCTTAGCCCTTCGCTTGGCCAGCGCACACTGTTACACAAATCTAGTTCGCTCGGGATCGCCTTGTCTATTGCGCGCTTGCGCATATGCATGCGCGACCTGCGCGACTCCATTCTGCTCATGCACCTAATCACCAATTTGCTTTCTTGAGCTGGCCATGCATCAATCTGCAGCCACTTCGACACACACTGTCGAATCAACTCGCTTGCTTTCACCGGATTTGCACTCGTCTCTGGCAGACTTCTATCCAGCAGGCGGCCGCATAAAGGGCCTCGGCAACACAGCACTTCACCCGGCATTGGCTGGCCCGACCGGAAAAACAACGCTTCACTTCGCGATGGGGGCTTCCCTAGAAGCTCACCGTCTTACTGTACCATATAAACTTTAATCCCCTTGGGCTTCGCTATACACGTCTATTTGGGAGGGCATTTGATCTTTTGGGAACTGTATTTTTAGAGAGGCATAATACGGCGTCTTACAACACATACCACACTCCTCGCCATCTTCCATGCTCTGCATGTTGATGGCGGTTGATATTACGATGAACACGTCGGGTTGGGAAACTATAGAATTATTTGGGTTGGGTATTTGACTCACTGAGTGCAAAGAGGTTAGGACTGGATGATTACTACGTCCGCTGATCACTCAGTGCCGACACGGATACGGAGAAGATACCAGCATTATTTACGCAACAATTGAATTTTATCATGGCTACAATTATCTTACACACTTTCTTACCCCATTAACTGTGACCATCCCTGTTCCCGATCGTACCTCGTGATGCTCTTCACCCTTGTCTCACAAGCCCTCGAAATGGCAATTCTGAGCCTAGCCGAGCCCTCCCACCCCAAGACTTGGGAGGCTGCTCACAGCCTCGTGCATCCTTGGTGTTACCATGTGCAGCGTCGATCCAGCAGCTGACACGCGCCCAGCTTGGAGCTCACCATATTCCCCCGCTCTTGCTGCATCTGGCTGCCTAGTGTTTACTGCGTATCCCCATGATGCTAGAGTTCGCTTAGATATTCTTGGAGGGTGTAGCTGTCGTCATCATTCTACGCCCCAGATGAAGCTTACGCCCGTCCGGGCCGGTGATCGCTATAATCCATGAGATCTTTCAATAGCTGGCTGCCCCCCTAATTATGTCCGGGTTGGACCCGGTCAACCGTGTGGAAAGTTTCCCAAGCCTCGGCGAGAGGCCTCGACGGGCGGGATCCGAGCCATGATTGGCTCACAGCCGAAATCCTGGAGTCAAATCATAGCTGCAGAGACCTCGACCGCGATTGCGGAATGAAACGCTCGCACACCGCCCGCAAGAGTGTTTATCTTGGCAGTTCTGGGAATCGCTCTGGTTGCCCTTTGTGGCGAGGTCAAACTCAGGTTGAAAGATGCTGCGACCTAGCAAAGGCAACTGATGAACATGGCGGGCTCCCATCGTTTCCATTGCTCCCCTCTCATTTGGCACTTCCCCTCTCCCGTCCTCTGGCACGGGCGCCTGAGACCAGTTCCAAGGCACGAGCATGCCAATCAGGTACAAGTTGAGTAGCGTGTGGTCGCATTACCAAGCTTCACCCACGTTTCTCATACCACTCAGAGCTCATCCCAGTCACTCGGGTTCGTGCTCAGGGGAAAAAGGTTGCCACCATCATTAGCCGGGGGAGCGTCCGTGAGGGGTGTGGCAGCTGAGCAACAAGGAACCGTCATCATCATACATCAATAGTGCACTCGTTCCCCTCGCGAATATCAGCTGGAACCGGCTTGGCTGTGCCCCGCTGCTGCTTCGACGCAGTTAAACGCCCATCACGTGCATACGCGCTGTGGCTTCGGGTCAAAGCTGGGCTAACTGCGCTGGGCGCGAACTGTAACGAGGCTGGGGACCGAGCTCAGGTCTAAGTTGCGTTGCGTTGCTTGGGGCATTTTTAGATAGTACCCAGAGGAATAGGAAGATGCGGCGGGCCTGGTCCAGATTCCCGCTTAGTATGGCCGTTTTTTCATGCCTGATGGAAGTTAATCCTGAACCTTTTGGCCACGGTACCCATTCTTCGGATTGACGTGATTATTTTGGGCATCAAGCTTGCATGGGAGGATGGGGTCCTGGGGAGAGAGCTAACCTTATCTCTCCTGTGTGTACAGTAGTGCTTAGTGGGATGCCTCCAGGATTTGGCACCAGAACCCGCTCTCTTGCCGTGTCTTGACATGGTGCTTGATCCGTGTCTACAGATGGAAATCGCTGAAAGGCCCCACAAGATTCAGCATGTGATATTAACTGGGATATTCGTTTCCGGATTATCTTGTTGTTCTCGTGATGATACCGGGCCTTCGTTTGCAATGAGCAGATAAGCAACGCCCGTTCGTAACCCGGCAGGCAGCAGAACAGACAAGGTTATTTATCATTGCTCTTGATCTGTCATTTCCATTTTATTTTATTTATTTATTTCATATTCTCATTTGTTTATTCGTTTTGTTTGTTTGGTTGGTTTTGCATGTGGTTCCTGGAAGATAGTTCAGCGTTGAGGCTACCCTAACTTTTCTAACCAAGAGTTTGGAATATAATTCCTACATCAACGCAAACATTGGGTGACAAAACCATCCCATTTAATTGTCGCGTGATGTATTATTAGAACCCAAAACCTAATCTGAATGATTCTTCTAATTGTATATACACTAATTGGTATCGACCTCACGATATAGACGGAGAAGAGGGGATGCCTGGCTGATGCAACATGGCCACAGGAAACATCTGTCACAATAGTGGACTGAACCCCCCATATGTTGGTATAATTTTCAGTCGCATCTGAGTTGGCAAGCTAATTTCGCTTTTGTAATGCGACTACAGCATTCGCTTGCTTAGCTTGGCACTACTTCCTTGGGTTGTACTGCATTATTCAGGTGGCGTTGAAAGGATTCTGGCCATTTAGTTCTGGATGATCTCAATAAATGTTGAGACATTAGTCTTTGGACCTGTGAGTTGTGCATCCAGTTGTCGATTTTCGATGTACCATGTTGCGCTAATGAGTCAGAGTTGTCGTTGTCAATGTCGATGACACTAGTTCCCTGTTTTGATTGGCACTATTTGACTAGAGAGAATCGGCCCGCCGGAAAGGCTGCCACAATGGAATGCAAAAAGTGGCAAAATCTAGGCTCTCATTCGCGTAGACAATGAATCGTACAGTGGAAGGATAAGGTGATGCATAAAAATACGATTGTTCTATTGAACCTATGCGTTTCAGCACACAATCGTTCCCTGGCACGAGTGAGTTTTCACTAGCGAGTGGCTGCTTAGTAGTATATCACCAATAGTACTTAAAAACGCCCTACAAGGTTGTGGCAAGATTAGTGGCCCTTGGATATTTCTTCATGGGAGGGTTGCAGTATTGTGCTATCGTGCCGTTTTTTGCAAATTTCTGTCCAACCAGGTTTTTAAAATTTTTTCCATCATAGGCATGGTTGCGCATCTACCTCTCGTGTCAATTCCCAAATATCAACTTTCGATTTCCCCTTAAATTCTCCTTGAGATTTATGCCGTCAGTCTCCAGGATTCTTTGCGAGTTTCCCCTCCCGTCCTGGTAGTAGACCCGAGACTAAGGGTTAGTCTCAGACAGGCTTGCTGGTCAGCGCTCTTTGAGGCCCATCCATCACGTGCCACTATGCACTGTGGCTTCGAGCCAGGGCTAGCATCACAAGGCGCCAACTGTAACAAGGCTGGGCACTTTGCAGCACACAGGGCCAAGGCGGAAACAGTTTCCCAGGATTCCATTGGGATCGCAGCACCACTCACTCATACTCTCACACGTACAAGGGCCCCAGTTGTCTCATCTGCGACTACCATCGCCTGATTGCTGGCTGCAATCTTGCTAGAGTCATGCTTGAGCTCCACGTCTGGGGTTCCGCCTTTGGACTCCCGTCCATCGACCCGGAGTGTCTCGCCATCATCGCATACCTCCACAGCTGCCTGCCCGCGGCCGACTGGCGTATCGTCCCCAGCAACGATCCCTCCGTCAGTCCATCTAGTATGATGACTACTCCACAAGATCAACCCCAGACCAAACCTTGTCGGCTGACCACCCCAGCTTCTCTCCCCGCACTCAAACATGATGGCGTTTGGACAAGCGGCTACTGGCCTATTGTCGACTACCTGGCCGCAAACTTCCTTTGCGCCGGAGAGGATAGGACTTTGACTTCCATCCAGCAAGCCGACCGCGTTGCCTACGGAAGCTTTTTGGCCGCCCACGCCTCCCCCCTCCTGGATCTGTCCCTCTATGTGTCGGCTGCGAACTGGTCCGCAGCCACCCGCCCTGCCTTTAGCTCCCTGTTGCCATTCCCATTGACTTGGACCGTTCCGCCGCTCATCCACGCGGAGGCAGTTAAGCGAGTTGAGCACCTGGGCTTTGCTGAATTGGATACTGACTTTGATCCCAACGGAAGTTTGCACTTGACGGCGGGAAGGGATGCTCTCCCTGAGACTTTTCGCCGGCATATTCCTGCCCGGACAAAGAAGACGGTTACAGAAGAGATGACCCCTGAGCAAACTGTCGCTATTAGACTGTTTGCCTTGACTGAGTATTGTCTCTCTGTGTTGGATGATGTATTGACAAGTTCGAGGGAGGAAAACTCACTCACCTTCTTTGGCACACATAACCCAACTTCGCTAGATTGCCTAGCTTTTGCATATCTGGCCCTCATGAGAGATGCCCCGGTGCCCCGGTCGTTCCTGAGAGACTGGATAGTAGATAAAGCCCCCAGGTTATCGAAGTTTGTGGATGATATGAAATCAACATGCCTAGAGAAGCCTGGCAATCTTCCCTGGGTAGAGGCCCAACATGTCACAGGACTCCGCCTATGTGCCCGGACTTTTGATTCGGTACTTCTCAACGCCCCCAGCATTGGAGACGAGTATGCTTCTGAAAAGAGGCGGCGAGCAGAACAAAACATTACGGGTGTTGATGGCAAAACATTGATGATGGCCATGGGTCTCATGGTTACAGGTGCTGCTGTTGGTTATGGGTTGCAGTTCTACAAAGCTCTACAGCCGTTTGGGGCTAGGACGCAACTGTGGCGAGCAGAGCGAAATCGATCAAAATTGAGCCAGTTTGGAGAGCTTGGCTCAATGCTGGGAAGCGTACTTGGAGGATATCAAGCTCCGATAAGTTCGCCCGGTTTGGCGTCCGGCGAAGCTCGGATTGTTGAGACGGATACAGAAGTTGATTAAACTCAATACTCCTCTCGGCCTGTAATATCATTGTAAAATCTACCCGCGCAGGAAAATCGCTAAAATATAGACAAGGGATGATGACGCCATTAATGAAATTGGGTTACTAAACTATAATATCTAGATGCTCTTTTACACGTTGCTATGCGTGAGACACTCTTGCAATACACGGATACCTCATATATCCTGTCTGCATGTTTATTTGGCAGACGACTCTAAATCTGTCGAATCTCTTTGCCAACCATTTCGGGTCTCTCAATCTCCCACTCGTCTCTCAGTAACGCAAAGGTCAAGTCAGTGACTAACAAGCTCTGCCCCAGGCTCCAGACTAAAGTGATGGCGTAGAAGAAGTTGGCGTTGCCGCTGCCGGCATAAATCCAGAGGTGGTAGAAGGCTGGACCGAGGAACGAGGCATAGAGGAGGGTCGAAGTGGCGACAAAAGAGTAGCGCATGAGAGGGAACAAGTGTCGGAAAAGGGGAATCATGGCTAGGAAGAGGCTGGCATCGGCGGTTGATGGATACGGCTTGAAGATGGAAAAGGTGCCGAGGAGGATAGTTAGGACAGCTAGAGGCTGTGGACGAATCCGGATGCATAGTGCTGGAGGGTAAGATGCGAGGTGAAGCCAGAAAACGCCAAGGAAGAAGGCCCGGAATGAGTCGAACATTTCGATAAAGAAGTACCACCAGAGGCCAACGTTGGGCGCGAGATCCGACAAGGTGAGCTGAATGCCGTAGGTACGTGCGAGAAACTCCCACGAGTTACCAGCGAGCACAAACGACATGGCAAGCAAGATTGTAATGCACCCCACCACCACGAGAACATTCTTAGCGGCGAATTGAATAGTTGAAGCAATTCGTCGCTTCTCAGGCTGTCGGTCGTTTGCGAGGAGAACAAGAGGTGGGAGGAGGAGGATCGGATACATGGAGAGGTAGGAGGCAAACGAGATGGCCACCATGGCGTTCAGAGGAGAGCCTTGGATGGCCTTGGCGATGGCATGAAGGATTGCGCATGATGTAAAGACGCTGGTCGAGCGGCCTATGCATGTCGCGATGGTATATGGGCTGAAGAGGAACCTGTGGGATCTTAGCATCATCGTCAAACGATCTCTCGGTGCGTGGGGGGGTCTACTCACGCTGCAGCAACGACAATTCCGCACCACTTCTTCGCTCGACGCGGGGATGTGTATAGTCTCGAGCTTCCAGCTTCGCCAGATTCGGCAATTTTGTAGAGGGCATCGGCGATCAGAATGTCGACGGCGATATAGAGGAGGTGGGTGAAGATGGGCCAGGTCTTCACGTCTGGGAGGAGCGAGAACAAGGGGAGCAGTAGCGGGGCCTGGTGGTAGACACCGCCATCGTAAGGGGAGACATTGTTGGTGTAAAGGAACAATCCCTCCTGTACTGCAATAGGGATTGAAGGTTAGCTACTGTGCATGTTGCTTGTCCGCCATGGAGCTGGGACGCGATGTGGATGAGGGGGAGGGGGAGGGCAGCATGTTCGTACATCTCTTGAAGCTGGTCACGGGTGTTGAGATTTCCACACGGCCAGTGAGAAGGTCGGGCAGACCGGGAAATGCAAGAAAAAGAAAGAGTCGTAGAAGGGCAGCACCGGCGTAGACGCTGGCTTTGCCTCGTAATGTCATGGTGGTGGACATGGCATACTTCGGACCGAGTTGAGGCCAGTCGCAGTCGCAGTCGCAATGGTCGCGACGGGAGACGTGGAGTTCAATGCAGTAGCTGTCTCTGTGGCCACATTGAGCTCTGCCAGCGAATCGGCGCACGGCGTCGGATCTAGCCTGGAATTAGGAGCCGCTTATTTAAAGATGCCACTGAAGCATGGGTACCAATGCGCTGTGAGGTGTACCTGGGAGCGCTGAATTGGTGCTGCGATGCCCTGTAACCCACCGCTTCACAAGAGCCTTCCGCAAGAAGATTAGATTGAGGTACCCACACATCTCACCGCCTGGCAGTAAAAAAAATCCAGTTCGAAAAAAAAGTTGATCAAGCACTTGGTTGCGAAAAGGTGCCCCGCCAATTCATTGCGCAAAGAAGAAGACGACGAAAAAGCCTTCAACTGCGACAATGGCTCGGATAAAGAAGAAGGGCCAGTCTGGCGCGGCCAAGAACTACGTCACCCGAAACCAGGCCATTCGGAAACTCCAAATCAGTCTTCCCGACTTCCGCAAGCTATGCATCTGGAAGGGAATCTACCCTCGTGAGCCTCGAAGCAGGAAGAAGGTCTCCAAGTCGTCCACCAGCTCGACCACTTTCTATTTTGCCAAGGACATCCAGTACCTCCTTCACGAGCCCTTGCTGCAAAAGTTCCGCGATCAAAAGGTTCTCGAGAAGAAGATTTCCCGTGCTCTCGGACGTGGCGACGTTTCTGATGCTGCTCGCCTCGAAGGCAACGCTGCGCGACCCGAAAAAACTGGCAAGCCTCGATACACCCTCGACCATGTCATTCGAGAGCGCTACCCGACTTTTGTAGACGCCCTGCGCGACCTCGATGATTGTCTGTCAATGCTATTCCTCTTCGCCAACCTTCCCTCCACCTCCATGGTCCCTGCCAAGATGATTGCTCGCTGTGAGCGACTCTGCCTCGAGTTCCAACACTACCTGATTGTGTCGCAGAGCGTTACAAAGTCGTTCTTGTCCATCAAGGGCATTTACTACCAAGCCAACATTCAGGGAGAGGATGTTCTTTGGTTGGTACCTTACCGGTTCAACCAGAGAGTTGTTGGCGATGTCGACTTCAGAATCATGGGCACCTTTGTTGAGTTTTACATGACTCTGCTGGGCTTCATCAACTTCCGATTATATACTTCAATTGGACTCAAGTACCCTCCCAAGTTCGACCAGGCCAAGGATGAGAATGCTGCTGAGCTTGGAGCTTTCACCCTCGAGGGCAAGACCCTCATTGGTGTTGAGGAGCAGAAGCAATTGGAGGACAGCGAGCACAAGCCCGATCCCAAGACGCAGGCTGCTGTTAACAAAGTTCTCAAGAAGCTCAAGTCCAGCGATGCCGATGACGAATCTGCAAAGGCGACCGAGGGCCAGGCAGAAGGCGACGAGGAGAATGCTGGCGCAATTGACAAGTTTGAGCCTGCAGCTCCTGGCGGCGATGTTCTTCCCCAGCCCTCTGCCGCCGGAAACAGCCCCGGTGCTCTATTCTCCAACTTCACTTTCTACCTCTCCCGTGAAACTCCCAGACAACCCCTCGAGTTTCTCCTCAAGGCTTTTGGCTGCAAGCGTGTCGGCTGGGATGCAGTTCTCGGTGATGGCGCTTTCACCACCAACGAGCTGGACCCTTCCATTACCCACCACATTGTCGATCGTCCTCCTATCCAGGTTGCTACTGAGGAGAATGGTGATGCTGAAGATAACCAGACCTCCCAAAAGCTTGCGGCCAACATGCGCGTTCCTGGGCGAACATATGTTCAGCCCCAGTGGGTCTGGGACAGTGTCAACGAGGGAGAGTTGAAAGAGGCTCACCTGTACTCTCCTGGCGCTTCTCTCCCTCCCCATCTCAGCCCCTTCGTGAAGCAGGTACAGGGTGCCTACGATCCTACAATTCCTCTGGAGGAGCAGGAGCCCGAAGAGGAGGCTCTCGAGGCTCAGAGCGAGGACGAGGACGGAGACCTTGCTGTCAAGGACATCGACGACACCGTCGAGGGCATGGACGTGGCAGACTCTGATGAGGAGGAAGAGGACGGGGACGAAAAGGATGATGAATTCGGTGGCTTCTCAGCAGATGAGGATGAGGAAGAGGAGGATGAAGATGAGGCGAACCAGCGACAACAGGAGCTTGAAGCTGAGTTGAATGGTGCGTCAGTGAAATCCAAGGCGACCAACTCCAAGGCCAAGGCCAAGGAGGAAGCCCGCAAGGCGCTATCAAAGAAGGCTCGCGAGGAGGCCGAGGACCTAGAGCGCGCCAAGGGCATGCTGAGCAAGAAGAAGCGAAAGCTGTATGAGCAGATGGTTTACACTAATAACAAGAAGAGCGCCGAGGACCAGAAGCTGCGGTCCAAGAGGAGAAAGTTTGAAAAGGAAAAGGCGAAGGGCAAAAACAAGGCGTAAAGGGCTGTTTTATACCATTCAGATAGATTTGTTCAATTTACATGCGATGCACCGCGAACTTTTTCGATCATGTCTTGATATTATTACACGGTGGCTAATTGTTGTCAATGTATTTTATATGCAATGTTGAAGTAGGGAAAAAAAAACTGGGCAACTAGCACGGATTTTTTTTCTAAGCGGAATTTGGCACCCTGTACTTTCAACATCAACAAACTATATATGAACATTACTATGAATGAAAATCACAACCCAGCATTTTAAATTGAAGAAAAGAGACCAGTTTATCTCTATTTCCCTTCCGGATTTGGCCCTCGACCATTTCGCAAGATGGAGGCAGGGCCAGCAAATTGGGAGTTGGACAGCGATGAGATTGCGTCGATTGCGTCCGAAGACCTGCACCAGCACCGGCCAAACCGCTGGACGGGCCCCAAGTCGTCATGGCGTACGCTCACAGAAGAGGACCGCCTACTTTGGCAGTCAATGAAGCAGATTCAGGACAGAGACCTGGCGGTGCATCTCTACAACGCTTTCGCGCTGAAACGACAAGGTCGAGATCCTGCGACCGCCCAAGACTTGGCGATGCAGTTGGTGAGTTAGCCTGGGACATGGCGGGAGTATTCTTAGGAACCCCCGAAAAAACAAAAAAACCACACATTTACTCCGATTTCATGGTATCTGACTACAGTGCTAATATATTTGTCAGGAAAATGGCCAACAAGCCGTTTGGGTACCGCCAAAACTCTGGACCGCGTGGCCACTCAAGCATAAGCAAGTACCCAAGAGCCGCCTCATCAACAGCCAGCATGATGAAGACGACGAGTTCACGTTTCGGAAGCAAGAAGATCCCCTTCCAAGCACCGAATTAGAAGAAGAGTTGTCTGCGGCCATATTGCGCACCGCTACGAAACGATTCCGCCACCGGAAAAGCAAAATGGCACGCCTGTCCATTGAGACTCCTGGCCCAGAAGAGGGAGGTCTTATGTTATTTCAAGAGTCATCTGCCGATTCAGATGCGAATGAGGAAGACGAAGTGATGCTCGATACAAATGAAGAGGCACCAAAGCGGCAAGCACGACGGCAGGCCAAATCATATGAGCCAGTTGTATCATCCAACGATCACCTCTCCTACAACCTGCTACGGCCTTCCGTTCGGCATATATTAACACAGCTGGATGCTACACTATCAATTTTGAACAATGCGCGTGTTTCTGGATTGAATTATTTATCCGATTCATCAACCGAAGAGGAATCAGACAGTCAGGCAGGAGTGAAGCGATCGCGAGGCCGACCCCGAAAACAACTTGGAGGAACGACTGACGCGGACACGACCGATGCAGACGCTCCGACAACTCCTCGTAGAAAACCCGGCCGGCCACGCAAAGTCCATGTTCCGGAAGAGGGGGAAACGCACGATGAGATGCTGCACCGTCTGGCCCGCGAGTCTCACCGCCGACTGCCCACCACCCCCAAGGACAAGGACGCAGCTTTCAAGGAGTGGCTGCGGCAGGGCGATGAGGCTGCCGAAAGAGAGCGCTCGCTCTCGCGCCAGAGGGGAGCCTCGCAAACTGAAGACACTGGTGATGAAAGAGGCAACGGAGCCAACACTCCCAACCGAAAGAAGCTGGCAAGATGGGGCCTCCGTGACTGGAGCGACGTCCTTGGAGCAGCTGCTCTGGCCGGCTTCCCAAGCGATGTCCTTGCAAGAACTACAAGGCGCTGCGCAGACCTATTTGGAGAGGGCATGGTGTTGAGAAAGCTCAACGAAGTCCCTGCCTCGGCCAGCGGAGGTATCGAGACGGTGGAATATCGCCCACAGCCTATCCGCCTCGACTCGCCGTCCGACGCCGACGATGAGAGCGACGATGCAGCCGACCTCGTACAGCGCCGTGTCGCCTCCCGCCAGGCCTCGCTCGCCCGCTCCAGCGTCGAACGCAGCAGCCCCGAGTCCTTCCGTGGCCGCCTCTCGGGCACCCAGTCCCCCGCGCCATCCGCAAAGTCCCAGCGATCTCGCTCGGGGTCCCGTTCGAGGTCCGCCGGCGGCCTAGTCTTTTGTCCGATTCCCTCGTGCGACCGCGCTGCCCAGGGCTTCGCCCGCAAGGCGAACCTGCGGCGGCACCTGGAGCTTGTGCATCAGGGGAAGACGGAAGAGGTGGACAGCGACGAGGAGCTGGTGGGCGCCGTGCATGTAGATGGCTTCCTCCGGCCCATTGTGCCTGCGCGCGGCTGGAGAGGTGAGGACACTGTCATGAGAAAGAGAAAGAGACTTTACGGGCAGAAATCCAAGACGGGGAGCAGGGCGACGAGTCCGGAGAGAGACTCTTCCTCTTAGGACTTGAGTATCATTGTAGTCTTGGCTGTTAGCACCGTGCCGTTTTTAAACATGGCTTTGAGCAATTACAATATCACTGTATTCTAGTTGAATCGCACATTTGTGAAGAGTGAAAAAAATAAATTGACCAGTTCATCTCAAAGCCCAAGGGTATCAAAATGCTAAAATAACCCTGCAATGTAAAAGAAAGTAGCCGCATCCAAGAACAGAATTGTAAAGACGTCTCTTGAATCATGCGCCCCAAACGCCCCAAGCCATTCCTCTCCCGTTTCCCCATAAGTCTTCATTATAAACCAAGACGTTATATATATACTTTATGTTCAGACAGCGGGCCAGAATGCCCTGCTTACAACAAAATCGCCAAATTAAAAACCTGTCTAGTTCAGGCGTGGGCTCTTCCTCCGTGAAGCGCTCTGGGAGAAATCAGTCAAAGGAAAGTTCTCAGTGCCTTCGCTCACGACACTCGCAGCGACATTCTTCTTCGCATTGCGGGTAGAGCGGGTGCTTCGCTTAATCAACGGCATAGTACGCTCAGGTGGCATGGACACGATACTGGCACGAGGGTCGAAACCGATACAGCCGGTGGTGAGATTGCCCGTGACATTGGGGTTCATTTCACGGAGGCTCATGCCTAGCAAGTTGGTACCACTGCTATGTTCGGGGACGCTGGCATTGGAAGGACGAGGAGGTGGGCGAGCTGGCGACGTCATCATCTTATGATCAAGGTCGGCAAAGACAATCGTTGTATCCCTATCGTGGTCCGAATCTTTGCATGGTGTCGGTGGTTCATCAATACGGGCGATGATGAGGTCGTGGTCTTCAGTTCGGGGCAGCTCGGTGGGATAGTGATATTGAACCTTGGCTGGTGTCTGGCCTGTAGGCTGGTATTCTTGTAGAATGGTGCCGCTGATGTTGTCGCGCAGGTTGTTGAGCGGCTGACAAAGCTGTTCCTCAAGAGGCTCCAGTTGATCAAGCTGCTCATTGAAGTCCGAGTCCATCTCCTCACCCAGGTTCTTGACGCGACCAAATGTGGTCTTGAAGTGAGCCGAGATATTACCAAACGACTCGCCAACCGTGTTAGCCAAGGCCTGGACTGATTGGCCGTGGGTCTCGTGGTGGTTGGCGTTCTCCGACTTGGCACGAGTAACAAAATCATCCAGAGCCACCATCTGGACGTCAAGATCCTTGACTTGCTCGTCCACGACACGAACCGTCTCGGCGTGCACCGACTTGGCCGTTGCCTGAATAGAAGTGCTGAGCTCGCTAGCAGAGTTCCAGTCGTCCTTAAGCTTCGTCTTGAGCTGGTCACGAGATTTCTTCACTTCATCCATGACGTTGTCCTCATTCTGGTCCCAAGACACCATACCCTGGTTATACTGAGACATGGCCTCCTCAAGTGAGCGGTTAGACTCAGCAAGACTCTTCTGAACCTGAGTGGCCCTCTCAACGACGCGTGCCTCTTGGGTCTCAGCCTGCGTGTTGATCAAGCCAGCAATTTGGGCTGCAAGCTTCTGCCTGTCCTCAGCTGCCTGTCGGCGCTCCTCCTGTAAGGCTTCCTGGATACGAGTGGAAGTGCTCGCATTTTGAAGTACAATCGTGTTCATAGCAGCCTGAAGTTGACGTCTGAGGTTATCAGACTCAGCACGCTGGTCGGCGATGTGCTTGACAAGGTCCTCGAATACCGTCTTACAGTCTTTCCCGAGAGAGCTATAAGAATTATGAAGCTGTTTGGAATTAGTTTAGCTCAAAAAATTGCCATCAAAAGGATGAAACTCACCTGGGCGTGGAATGTAGTCATCTCATTCAGCATGTCAGCAGCTATCCTCTCTGTAGAATGGGAAATAGCCTGCAGGCTTTCGCCCATGCGCTCCTTAACAGTGTCGCGAACTTCTTTGATTTCCTCTAAAACTGTATCCATGTCGTCTTTAGATTGCTGCTTTCCGTTGAGAAGCTGCTGCTTGGACTCGTTGAAGGTGCCAAGGTGCTCGTCCAGGAAGGCCTGCGTTGTAGACAGTTTGCCCAGTTCTTCATCAACAAACTCAGCCATCCGCCGAGACACGGTAGCGATATGGTCAAGCTGCTCCTCCTGAAATTCATGTATGCGGCGTTCCACCATTGATGTAACATCAGCAACTTGATCTTGAGATGTACCCCAGGCCGCTCTGTTGATGGTTTGCAGGTCCGACTTGCGCTTGTTCTTGGCATGAAGGCCTCCAACATCCCTTACGGTCTTGTGAAGTTTGTTGATAAGCTCGCCACCAATCTCTGTTAGCTTTGCCTCTGTCTTCTGGTGCGCCTTTCTTAACCTGGTCTCTTCTGCCAGAGTCTTTCTAGTGGCTGATAAGACAATTTCAGTCTGGTCCAACACCTCCTTTGTATCATCGAGGTCGGCCTTGGTGCCCTCATGGTCCTTCTTAAGGCCCATGAATGTTGAGGTGAGGTTAAGAAGCTCTCTAACCTTGTTTCGGAGGTTGTTCTCTAGCGTCTCAAGTTTGGCGGCTTGCTCTTCGGCGACAATGCGGCGGGATTCACTCTGGGCAGTCATCTCTTCATACACTTCATTGGAAAGATAGACTCCGTTTCGTTGTCGAGTGGAAATCAACTCGCTCTTCAACTTTTCAATCTCGTTGGTAAACTCACGGAGAAGAGTCCTTTTCTCCACCATCGGGTTCATCTGAGGTTTGTTTTTAATGTTCTTGGCACGGAAGGCATAGTCAAGGGTAGAAATGGTTTCCTCGAGGTTGCTTTTGGCAGGAGAAATGGTGGCGATAATGCACGTTTTAGTCCTGCCTCCGAGAGAGTCTTGGAGCAGACGAGTCAACTTGGACTCTCGGTAAGGGATATGCGCGCTCTTGTCGACCAAGGCGTTGATAACTCGTCCAAGCGTCAAGAGAGACTTGTTAATAAGACCAGCCTCGGCAGCACGCTTGTTCTCGGCTCCGGATCGTTGAATGTTCTCGCTACCAGCCAAATCCACAAGGTTCAGTTTTCCGGCACTCACAAGGGCCTCGACACCATCCTCATTCGGCTTCTTTACGTATGCTGTGATAGTGAAGACAGTGTGAGAACGGGAACTGAGGTCGTTGCACTTCGTGGCCGCGACCTGACGCTTCAAGCTGCCTTCCTGGAGCACCTTGATGCCCTCAGTGGCGTTCTTGATGTGTTTCTCTTCCATGCCCTGTACAACCGTGCTCGAGTGTCCGCGGCGGGATGTGTCGTCGTAAATCTTTAGCTTCACGCTGTCGTCGAAAGCAAGCAAATCTTTTAGTTCTTCGTTGTAAAGTTCGATGAAGGAGCACTTAATTGTGCTTTCGGCCTCTTCTATCTCAAGCTTGTTGAACAGTTGGTAAAGCACGCGGGGGATGATACCAGCGTCGTCGGATAGCATGCCCAGAGTGTCCGTCATATCGCCAGACATTGTGTATGTCTTTCCGGTACCAGTTTGGCCATAGGCGAAAATTGTGCAGTTGTATCCGGCAAGCATCTGTTTACAGAGCATGTTAGCAAGAACCCAGCAGAGAGCCTGCGCGCCCACTCAAAACCCACCTCATCCAGAATTGGCTTAACCGTGTCGTCGAAGACCATGTGTTGGTCGGCAGCCGGCGAGAAAACACGATCAAAATTGTATGATCGGTTGCTCACAGAGTTCGGGCCCATCGACAGCTCAACGATCTTTCCTTTTGAGGCGTCGCAGTTGACGACAACATTGCTGTTCTCGCGAATTTCGCGCTCGTTGCGGCCGCGACATCGGACAACAACGTTGATGTTTGTCTCTACAGCATTGGGATCCACGTCGAAGTCGCGCTCCTTGCGCTTCGTGCCAGTGGTGGCCGTGGAGGCGATGGACCCGGTGGGTGAGACGGCGCCTGCGCGATCGATGCGCGACGCGATGGAGGAGGCATATCGAGTCGAGGTTCTCGTGCCTTGCCGGATGCCAGGGCGGGCGCCGGGACCAGTGCGAAGACTGGAGCCCATGGCGATCCGGCTTTGCTCCCGTTCGGAGCGAGTCTGTCGTTGGTAAGCCACGATGGGCGGCTGTGGGAAGAGTCGGCCTGAGTAGGCGGGGTGGTAATGCGTAGCCTACGCTTGGGTTGGCAAGACGAAATTGGCTGATTGGCGAAAGTATGTGAGAAACATAAATACAAGGCCCAAGCCTAGAATTAAGAAAGGGTTCAGTGCTTGATCCTGGCGGTGTGGAGGGATCGCCTGCAGGTTGTCGTCGTGTTGCAGCAGGGCTGTTTAGTGTAAATACAAGTGGTGAATATCAGATACGCTTTGGTGGGTCCGGTTGTTTAACAACAAGGGCCGGCGCTTGTCACCCCAGCAACACAGATCAACCACTCAATGTGTAGGAGAGACGTCTGCAACTATTTTGGCGGTGGGGTCTCGGGGTCTCGCGTGGCCATTCCATTCTCTAGTTTAATGTATTCTCGCGTCATGTCTTTGTCGGGATATCCTGTCTATGCCAGTTCTGCCTATTGACGGGCCGAACTGGGACGGAACCTTAACAGCCCAGCTCAGGTCGCAGTTACAGTGAACTGAGCTGTAAATAGTTCTGATCCAAACCCTCATATGCATTTCTGTATCCTTCAAGTATCCGGCAATGATTATGAACTGAGATGAAGCTTGAAAGTATTTTTTTTTTTTTGGTCTTGAAACCAGTGTAATAATTCCCACCGTCCTATCTATCTTGGTCTTGTTTTCTTTTTCTGATATGATTTGCGCCTTCGGTAATCCTTCCCATCAAAAGCCACGTCCCCTAGTTTGAATCATGCATCCCTCTCCCAGCTTGACCCGGCCTAAAAACCTCAGAGCAAATAGCCCAAACTGGCATTTCTAACAATTCAAAGTGACTCTACTGTTGGTACAGTTCCTAAATTCCGGCTCGTGGTATCATGTAGTCCTATCGTGAACCCTCTTGTTTACTCCGTGTCCATCTTATCACCGCTATTCTCTTCGGGCTTGGCCTCTGCTGAAGTTTCCGTCTCCTTCTTCTCCTCACTCTTCTCCGCCGTCTCTACTTCGGTGCTCTCAGCGTCCCCCTCCTCTCCCTCCTTGGCCTTCTTTGGTGTCTCGCCCTCTAAATCTTGATCGGCCTCACGTTTTGTCCCTACGCTCTCTGCACCGGGGCTATTGGCCTCGCTGGTTTTCTCAGCTGATTCTTCCGTTTTGGCATCGCCCTCATCGTCCTCGTGCTTCCGCCCGACGGCAGCTTCTACATCAATGTCCTGCATTTCCAAGCTGCCTTCGCCGCTGAAATTCGTTGTGGCAGCCTGGGGGCCGGTATCGCCTACTCCAATCTCCTCGGGGCCTCTTGCGTGAGGCACCTCTTCCTCTTCCTCCTGTGGTTCTCCTTCTCCTTCCGCCATTTGAGTATGTTGCTCCTCCTCGGTGAAAACATCTTGGGCTCGTGAAAGCTGGCTCACCGGAACAACCCCTGCTCGCTGCTCCTGTCGAAGAAGCTCGCCTTGCGTTACGCCTCTAGTGTGGCCTGTCGATGGAACTCCGTTCACACTCACTGAGACGGTTTCAATACTACCCATGCCATTAGGACCATCAATAGTCTCCGTGCTCTCGCTGTGGATCTGCGCACCGGGTGCATCGTTGCTACTCTCAGGGCTCCTTCTTGTTAACCACGGGATAGGAGTCAAAAGAGCGCCCCCTAATGCCTCATCCGTACCCAGAGCAGCCGTGGTGGGGTTGCTCCAGGCCACAGACATGGCTGGGTCCTTAGCATCCTCGCCATTGATGTGCATGGAGGACATGTCTGGGATGGCTGGGGGCAGTGGATACGTGTTGGTTCCGGAAGTCACTTGCACAACCCTGTCAACGGCATGTAGGTAGGCTGCCAGCGCCTTGTAGTGTGCACGAGGCTGAAGAACCAGCTCAGCGAGTCGCTGGATGGTGTGGGGTGGGAACGAGGCGAAGCGCTCAAGGTGAGTCGTGATACCAGTCAGCATGTCAGCGATCTGCTTTGGGAGCGCAGCAGACTCGGCTGTCTCAGCAGAAGGTTGCGATTCTGCGGGCGCATTTTCTTTACCAGCCTCCTGGGTCGGCGATGAAGGAGGAGGTGAGGCTCGAGTTTCGGTGGTCGGGGGAGCGGTCGGGGGAGGAGGAAGCTTGGGGATAGGAAACTCGGTGTGCGCAATCTGTTCGGCGAGGACCAATAAGGGTTAGAATGCGCTTCGTTTTGGGGTAGTCCCAAAGAAAGGGAGACTTGCCTTGTCGAGTCGCGCGAGCATGTCACTTCGCAATGCAGGCCACTCGGTTCTGTCATGAGCATGAGCATAAGCATGGTCAGATAGCACAAAGGGTTGGACGCGAAAGCAATGGAAAAACTCACTCCTCAACCAGGGCGCCTAGCGCGACCCGTCCAAGTAGGCCATTGTCGCTGTCTACCTCCATCATGATTATGTGCGGGTGAGAGGGAGTTCGGGCCAGAGCATGTCTTGCGCGGCTGTAAGAGAGCGCGACGGGCCCAAGGCTGAAGCTTGATGGGTGGATGGTGGGGTTGCAGCTAAGCGGGAGGGCAAACGGGCGCCACAGGGGCCAGTGGCCCATGCCCGTCTAGAATTTGGGCTCTGTTTTGTTCTGCCACATAAAATACAGCGTGTAGTGCGCGATAGCTAGTGGTACGTTGTGGTTTTTTTTATTTTTATTTTATTAATAGCGGTTTATTTAGCTTTCCTTCATATATTTCTCTAGTTTAAAGGAGAGTCCAAAATCTTCTCGCCTGGGTGTCCGCGAATCCAGCACAAGGCTGATCAACCCAAGGCACCCGCCCGGCTCCACGTTTGCTGTGTAGCGGAATGCCCCGTTAAGTGCATCCGAAATTATTTCCTAAACGAGCACAATCTCCAGATGGCACAATACTCACTCCCTCACTCGGCCGGTTCGTAAAGAAGAACAAGGCTTTAAGAGGAAGAGCGGCTTCTAATTATACCGAGACGGGTTCCCCTCAACTGCCATGGGCTTTGCCCCACGCGCGAGCTCCACGCGGAATCCCTACCTCTCCCGTCGACTTCGCGGGTTAGGCCTATAGTCGACCCTGGTTTGCGCCTCACGTCTCGTCACAGTCCCCATCCGAGCCTGATTTGGCCAGACGTCCTGGTTGAGACGACATGCGAACCGCAAATGCGAGCCTCGCTCGTGCAACACTGTTGCCGGCCGCCCAGCGGTCCCCCCTCCCCGTCATCCTAGCCCCTCCTCGCTCTCGCCTCTTTCCTCCGTTGCGTGCCACCCCCATTCCCTCTTGCGGTAATAACCCAGTCCCGTCCTTGTGCATCCGGGGTAAAACATATGTGGTCTTGTTGTAAATGTCCCTCTACCAACTTTGTTCGTGAAGCTCTCGGTGTCCAATGTCGACCATACTTCGCTCCTTGACAGCTTGATCATCTCTTCGTTTGACTATAATGGCCTCGCTGCTCCCAACACCCGTAGCGACACCTCGGTATGCTTCCGTTCTTCAGGCACAAGCAAGCGAAGGCAATAAAGGTACCCAGGTCCTCTCCGTGTCAAGATGGGATCTCTATCCCTCCTTTTGGGAGCCTTGTGCCTGGGAACACGTTGACTACTACGATTATCCTCATCCGCGAACTTGCACAATTGTCGGAGCTCTGCAGAGCGCCTGCATGCAGGGCGACTATGGGCCAGCCGAGGAGTTTTCAATCATAGAAGGTCCTCCTCTAATGGTATCGTCTCAGATTCACAACTGCCAGATACTAATACATTGGCCATTAACACGCTTCAGTCGTTCAATGTTGTCGCTGCCGTTCTCTATCTGCCTCGAGGGGATACTGTCCAGTTTACTCTTCCCGAACAATCTGACATGGCTCGCAACCCCGCCAGCTACTTCCCTCCTCATATCCGCGAAAAGTTCTATCGCTTAGAGCAGTCCGATCGCTGTGTCCTATCCATGTCCACGTACCACGGTCCGCTCCTTCAGATCATTCTTCCTCCTAGGAATTGTTACATCATTCAGATGCCTACTGTTCCCAAAGTGCTCGAACCGCATCGCCAGACTTTGGGCTGGCCCAAGCCAGCCACATCTTCATACCTCCCTCCATCAAGAGATTCAACAACCACAGCATCGATCCTATCCGTCAATTCATTGTTGAACCCTACAGAGACGATAAATACACACAGATGTCAACTAGTAGAAGTAATGCGAGCACAGGCAGAGGAAATGGCGTATTTTGCCGACCTTGGAAATGTGATGCCCAAAGCCAATCAGTCGTGGACTAATGGGCAAGAAATCACGAGCGTAAGCGACCCGCCGTCACCTCTCCCCTCAGACCGTACATTCATTCTCCCCAACAGCATTGTCTCTGAAGGGAATTGGACTATCCGATTTATGAACTGCCATTGTCCAATGAGGCTTCACATTGTGGTTATGGGTCAGGTGGCTGGAGAAGAATGGGATGTCCCAATGGCTTTGCTCGCAAAAACGTTTCTTGCTCATATGATACCCGCGAAGGCACTGTAGTCAATCAGATACTTAATTATGTGCAGCTCTATGGGGAATCTATCAATAGAGGGGCGCAACTGCTTGGCAAAAGCAAAATTAATGATACTAGCTTCAGGCAACTTCTTGATCAGTACTCTTATCCTTCCATCTATGCTCAGCAAGCATAATTGACTCTTAGACCTGATAGGGGTTATATAACCACTTGGATGCATCAAAGTTGACCTCGAACCTCACGCCGTCATATGTTCCGATGGCACAGCTTAGATCATGCAAGCCCTCAAGTCCCGTCACGGGAAGATCCTGTTCAGCGTCCGTTTCTTCATGAAGGGCCCAGCCGCCTGTCAGCGTACCGTTGTGGGTAAAGAAAATATCGACCTGGGGCTTGGACTGGCCAACGTGACGGAAGGTCATGCCGATACCATACGTATGGCCACGGCGGAACTCATTAGTGAATTCCTTGCCGCCCCATCTGTCATTAATGTACTTGTGGCCGTCGTCACCATGGACAGCCAAACTGCCCCGATGCCAGCCAGGCATGCGGAAAGACGGGTAAGGCAGCGCCGTGAAACCGAGACCCACGAAAACGGTAGGGCTATCGTTGCGCAACTGAACCTCGTAATAAATTGTCTTGGGCTGGCCAGTTCGAGCTGGAGCATGTTCATTGACCGAGTAGAGAGGTGGATAGGCGATAATGCAACGATCCGGCGAATTCTTGGCTGTATAGCCATCCCACCGACCAGGGCCGAGCCAGCTCAAGTTCCCGTTGAAGCCAACGGGCTGCATAAGTCGAATGTTGCCAATTTGGAGCGCATTTCTAGCGACAGGATCAAGGACTAGAGGTGGCGTCATGGGGTATTGTGCACACCATTCTTCACCGGCTTCGGCCTCCTCCTCAGTCGCGTTGCTGGTTGGGGACCTGTCGAAACCACTGAAAATGGCGGGAGGCGGCGGGAACAAAGACGTGTCAGGGACAACAGACTCCCAATCGTGCTTTCCGGGAGGAGGTCCCGGAGGAGGGGCAAACTGGCCCGGCGGAGGACCTGGTGGAGGAGCATACTGACCTGGCGGAGGAGCATACTGACCTGGCGGAGGACCCGCCGGCGGAGCGTATTGCTGTTGCGACGACTGTCCCGGCGGCGGTCCTGGCGGTGGCACGTACTCTTCATGTCTCTTCTCTGGCGGAGGGCCTGCTGGGGGCGCATAGCTGGGCCCCCCTGAAGACTGGCTGTGGCTGTATTGTGGTGGCATGTTGCTCTTCTTGTCAAACGAGGAGGGCCGCTGTGCTGGCCGTGGGGCAGGCTCGTCGCCCTTGTCGGCTTTTCCTCCAAAGCACATGTCAAGCTTGAGGCTTGCGATTACTTTTGATGTTGTAAAAGCCTTGTCCCGTTCGAGGAAGGCGGCTGTGAGATGGGTGTTGGGAGCTCAGAAATGATGATCTCGGACTGGAGTGTGAATAGATGACGAAATGACAGCAATGCAAGCGTGCAAGAGTTGCCGCGGTGAGTTACGTGTGGCAAATATCAAACGTTGAGCGAGGTGACAAATTCAGGGAAACAAACAAATAGGCAACCATCCAATTTCTCTAATAAATGTACCAGTCAGCTGTGGCTGTGTATCCTTTGTTTGTAGTCTGGACACACTCAAACAAGGAAGGCATTTAACATCCCCAGCCTCTGGTGATCCCAGAAGCACCTAAACTTAAAGCGGACATGGGCGACTTGGTTGGCAGATTAGCTGTGGAGATGCTTGTCCTGGCTGCAGCCGGCCCCCCCACAGGAGAACACCTTAGTAGGACTGAGGGCAAGTGAATCACGCAACAGAACCTAAAATTCAATCATCAATTGACCTATTCACTGTTCACGCATCCTATTCTAGATTACAAGCACCTCTAGTTGCTCTAACCCTCTGCCCTGGTAAAAATGATCTTGTGTGTGGCTAGAGGCGTTGACCTTGAGTTACGCGTATTACGGATGACGGAGGCTCCATGTACCAATGGCCGTAATAAGGAAAGCCAACCAATGCACTTTAAATGCAAAAAGGAAGTGTGTGACTTGCGTTTCTGATTGGCCGCTAAAAAGAATATTGAGGTAGATAGACCAGAGAGACAGCATCAATTGGCTTCTGCCACAGAAAGAAAACGGTCATCAATGTGGGAAAGAAGGGGCTCTCTGGTGGTTGTTACAATCACCAGAGGCCTTGTTTTATTGTGGGAAACCGGATTTTAATCTTGCTAATGCCTTC
The DNA here is from genome assembly GCA_020809705.1 of Calonectria ilicicola. Lineage (NCBI taxonomy): Eukaryota > Fungi > Ascomycota > Sordariomycetes > Hypocreales > Nectriaceae > Calonectria > Calonectria ilicicola. The sequence continues at coordinate 2,760,211 of CP085825.1, read as the reverse complement.
ATCACCGCCAGGCCAAATCAATACTGTTCCCAACACACAACAATCCCACCCCTCCCAAAAGTAATGTAGCCACCCAGCGCTCTCGTCAGTCATGATGACCAGCTTGGCCACAGCACCAATCATCAACCGTCAGATCAGTACTGTACTATGGCGTCCTGGATTAAGCACCCCATGAGCTGGCGTCGCTCTCATTTGGGTAGTAAAAAGCCACCACGCTGATGATCAGGTATACAGCGCAGAGTAGCGCACCCTCCAAGTAGTTACTTCTGCCATCCAGAACCAAGAAATTGACAATGAAGGCTGACACGAACAAACAGACTGTCTCGAACAGAGTAAAGTACAGAGTCATGTCACGATTCATGATCCAACCCAGAATAACTACTAAAGGTGTAATGAAGATGGCAATTTGGATCGAACTGCCAACCGCAACACCAATGGCTAAATCCATCTTGTTCTTCATCGCAACAGTAATGGCCGTTACGTGTTCGGCGGCATTACCAACGATGGGCAGAATAATCAAACCGATAAAGATTTCTCCAACAGACGAGGTGCTGACAACTTCCTGGATAGAATCAACCAGGAACTCGGCGCACAACGCGACCAAGGCTGTCGACACAAGAAGGAGGATAATCGAACCAGGCTTGGAAAGGTGATGCTCATCGTCATCTCCAGTCTTTTCCTTGGGCTCGACGCCGGTATTCAACATTGCCAATGGGATTTGAGCGGGAAACAAACCGCCAGGGGGCCGAATCTGGGTCTGGTTGAGGCGATCTGGGAGAGAATTTGTCCGTCGAATGCCATAACGAACACGGGGAACAGGACCAGAAGGAGCGGGAGGCAATATTCCAGCCTCTGGCTTCTGGACAAACACCGAAGGCGCCAAATTCTTTACCGACACGCCGCGCAAAAGCGGGAACGGAAGCCGGGCACCAGCCGCCTGATGAGCTGCGAGTTGCTCCTCATTATGTTGATCATTCTGGACCGCGAAATCAACGCGTTTAGGTTCGCCATCGCCAGTGGCTCTGGCTCCATCGGCGATAATCCCGTGAGACTGTGCTCGAACACCATAGTCCTTCTCTTCATCATCTTCGGGGAGTGTATTCTTCTTGCTCTTGCGGTACTTGCGTCGGTGACGGCGATGCTTCCTGCGATATCTTCGGGATTCGTAATCCTCGATGGCTTCTTCGCTGCCATCGACGGAGGGCATTCGGGGCATTCTAGGTCGAGAGGACGATGCGACAGAAACCGCCTCGCTATTATTGTTATTGAAAGATGCAGCTCGAGCAGCCTTGATTTCACTGCTATCTGTCGAAGCAAAGCTAGATTTGCGTCTTCGACTACGGAGGACTTTTTTCATCTTTTTGCGCATAGTATCTCGAGAGTGATCAGAGTCGTCCGAGTCCGAACTGGACGATGAGCTGTCATCGGAGCTGGACGAGTCCAACCATGCGGCTGCGGGACCAGGAGTTGATTCAGCGTCAACTATGTGTTGAGGAGTCGACTCATACATGTAGGCGTGCGACTTGAGCTGAAACAGAAGGTATATAATGTACACGAGAAGTAGGATCTAATATGGTTAACATACGAGAGCAGAGAAGCACCATAATGGTACTTACAACACTGGTTCCACGACTGATCTTGAGAGATTCTCGATCAGCGAGCTTGGAATCACTGAAAGAGGCATGAAAGGCTGTCTGCTTGCTGTTAGGGTTTTGTTGGAAAGAAATTGGTTTAAAAAACGTACTGGGAGTACCAGACTGGTAACACTCAAACTGAGTAGACAGGCGCTCATTTGTGTCACGGTGCTGTTATAAATCTGAATGTTGTGATCAATAAGAATCGTTAATATCTAGATTCATCATAGCCTACCTGCTCACGGTAACGGAGGCCGCCCAAAAAGAAGCCCATGCCTAGAATCAAAAGCAGGTTTGCTAGAATTGAACCCAACAACGAAGCTTGAACGATTCGAATTTCATTCTATTTTCGAGTCAACGCACTATTCAACATGAAGGCAATGCGATGCGACATACCTTGACAAGGGCAATGCTGTAGTAGGTTAATTGAATCTCAGGTTAGCAACGAGAAATGGAAATGAAAACGCAAACGATAACGAAAAAGAAAACCAAGACTCGATTGATTTGATAATGCCATTTCAGGCTTCTCGCTCTCTCTCGCCCATAAGGCATTTGCGAGGTTCACATACATGCTGGATTGTCGTTAGTAACTGAGCAGGATTGTGGCCAGGAAATCAGAAAAGAACATACAAAATAATCAACTCGACGGCATTTCCAAACGTGACATTGAGAAGTGCTCCAAGAGCGTCACCCATGTTACTGGCGACGGATTCGGTAGCAAAAGCCAGAAGACCGGCAAGGGGCATGATGGCGATTGCATTCATGCCAAAGATGATGCCGCCGTGGATACCGTCAATCTGAGAGACGGCAATACCGACGGGGACAAACACGAGCAGGACATTGAGCCAGCTGTGGGTAATGGCCAACCAAGCGTTACGGCGAATCTCGTCAACGAGGCCTCTTTTCTTGTTTGGTTCGGGGGTATTGGGTGTGGTCTGCTCCTCAGCTCCAGGACCTGGCCCTACGACAGGCCCCTGCCCCTCAGCCCTCGGAGATATAGAGGACGGGAGGTGCCCAGGAGGGGGCGTCTTGGCAAAGCTCGAGGCATTGGAGATAGTGGGCTTCTCGTTGAAGGCGTCGCTGTTGTGGGCAGTGATGCCATTATGCTGGAGGTGGTCTTGGTTTGGATTGGGAAGTGAGGTCCTCGAGTCATTCAAGGCTGCATTGGACGAAGGAGGCAAGAATCCGGGCGCTTTGGGTATTGCACCAGAACGACTGCCATCTATATTGGGGGATTCAGGGGAGGCTTCCTTCATCGAACAGGCTTTGCAAGGACACGAGAGACGGGTATGCAATAAGTGAGTGGTGCGCGTGCGGAGTGTTTGTGTGTCGCAGCTATGTAAAGTGTAGAAGGGAGAAATGCAAAATGCTCCAGGAACGGCCAAGTTTTTGGCTTTATGCACAGATTGCGGGAGGGAAGAGATAGTTAGGTATGGAAGGGCGTGGCGATTTATACTTAAAGCCACTTCTACACGGGTGTCTGTCGTCCTGTGCTCGGGGAGTCAATGGTACACCCGAACAGGTGCTGGCTGTGCTGCCACAGCGTGGGCCAGGCTCGGGCAATGATTATCAGTGGAGAAAGCGGCGTAATGTGGCTGGACACGCCCCAGTTCCCCCCGGAACAGGCCCTATCAGAACATCCGCAGTAGCCTTATTGCGCCGTAGGGCGGTGTCGACCCATGTTCTCCCCCATGCATCCGCGAATCCACGACCAGTCCGCGGAGCCGATGATTCTCGATGATGTCGATTCTGACGACGACACCCGAGCTCTCCAAAAAGCCGGCCCGAGACCACGCTGCTCCGTCATCTCCGCGTATGGAATCTGCGTCAAAAGAGCGACTCGCTCGTTTGAGCCTTCGGCAATCGATGGAGGTGAGGCGGCCCTTGATCCAAGGGTGCCCAGCTCGCTCGGCACTCTATCTACGGGTTCCTTGTAAGTTAGGTGGGGATTGGCCCCTCACCTTGACTGATTTATCCACGATGATCTGGGCCCTTCCATGCTTGCCTGCGCAACTGCCGCGTGACACTCTCTCAAACTACCCATTTGTTTACTTAGATGATGTCGCCATTTGCGGCGCTCGCGCTCCTTGACACGTGTGAGGCGATAAGCTGGAACGAGGAAGCTGGGCATGGCAGCCTCGGTATGGTCCCGAGGGGAGACCATGCTCGGTCAATTCCACCATTGCTCACGCTGACCGAGCCAAAAACTCCAGCTAGGCCGTTTAACGCCGACGGATGTAACAGGCGCCATCCCTGGCCTCAATAGATGGTACCGGTCGGAACGTCGTGACTCAACGCTCAGCACTCCCCCAGCTGGGGTTGAGTGAGACTAGTCTTTGCGCTATCATGGCCTGTGACACGCGCACGTGCCCATCGTAGCGAGCCAGCGCAATCAAACGAGCTTGTTTGCGTATTCGCTTACCGTCTCAGCTTAACATCGATGAAGTCTCCGCTATACACAGTCCCTTGACGTCTCTACTTGGTGAAGGGGCATGCGCAGTGACAACCCAGAAAGCAAGTTTTCGCATTATAACCAATCGAGCAGGAATATAGTGATGCGCCCTGTGGCTATGACGTAACTGAACCCTTGATTCTTGAGCTCTCATGTACGTCCATGACGGAATGCAGTGCCACCTCCACTCCTAGCCGTTCACCTCGTTGGCCCCCTCCGCTTATCTCACTGCTGGCCCTCGCAAAGAGCTACTAGGTTGGTTCATTCCTTGAGCCAATGGGTTGATAGATGTGGGCAGTCTTTTACATCATTCCTGGCTGCCCAAAAGCCAGAATTCAGGCTCACTCGCTGATGGTAAAATAGTAGGCGCATCACGCATGTTTCTCTTCTCGTCCAGCTGTGGGGAAAACAACAATAAAAGTAATAAATCCCAATTTTCCATTGCCTTGATATCATTTGATTCCATTGTGGATTGCCATATGGGTTGTCACCACGTAACTCGCAAACTTGATTGTTCCATCCCGGGTTCCCCTGCGTTAGTGACACACCATTTAAAGGGCAGCAATCCACAGGCACTCCCATCCGTTCGGCTCCGATATCTGAATGTCCGTCGCCGATCGCCTCCCCACGATAGTTTTGGATGGTATCAGCCTTGCCAAGGAAATCAATGAAGTCTAGTTTGAACGATAGTCCCACAAATGCATTGGCGATGAAACTATATCTGTTGCCAAGACATTTCACTTGGCATTGGGTCAGCACGATGCTATCATTTGGGCTTGGTGATTAATAAGTACAACGTTTTGCCATTCATAATATATCTAAACTTCTTATGATACGCAGTTCTACGGCGATTGTCCATCCATTTACCTTTCGCCATGAAGAGATTTCCCCATAAATGTAAACACACTCCTTTCGAATCGGTTTATTTCAGTCATTCATCCCAACTGGACACGCTCCATCGCTAATGCCACCAAGTCAAGTCTCAACATGCGTTTGTATAGGACAGAAGAAAACGACATCCCTCTCGCGAGTTGGCGAATCAACGAAGTCATCCAGCCCCGTGATTTATTCCCCATCGCTGCTCATAAACAAATTCCAGTTTCCATATCAACTAAGGTATGAAGGAGTGCCTTCCGGGACCACCACCAAAAATTCCAATCTTAATCCCCTGACGCCGTGACGTGCATTGCAAACCATAACCGACTGGCAAACTCTGTGCGAGGTGCCTCCGGATTCGTCCTTCATTACTGATCGCTGTTTGTGGTCTCGCATGACCCCGGAAGAAGGGAAAACAATATTATCGCATCCAAGTTGAACAAAAGCAAAACACGATCAAAGAAAAAAACAAAACACGTCCAGAATATCAAGACCCTCGACTGCGTAGAAACGCCGCAAACTCCAGGTGCCTCCACTCTCGTGATTCATCACCGTTACTCGCCACCTCGGGCTTTGCCTCGTCTTCGGAAAAAGTCCATCACGCGCTTTGCAGCTCCACTGCTGCCTTCATGTCCACGAAACTCGTCCTGATCGTAGGCATCTGTGAAACGTTTATTTTTCTGCAGAGTTCCTCGGTTGCTTCGACTGGACCCAACACGTCGGCCATCATAGCCTTCTGAGCCCGAAAAGTCTGCATGATATAATCTGGGCTGGGGTTCAGTTGGGGGTCGTCGCATGTCCACCGACGAGTCGGATGCTGTGTTTAAATGGGAACTCTGCATATATGTAGGGATGGCGGTTGGACGCCGGCTCTCCGTCTGCACAGGTCCGTATCGCTGATGCGGTACGGGACTAGGGTTGCCTCTATCATGCTGGTTTTGGTCAGACACGGCGTCAAAGTAAGGCTCACTGTGGCGAGGCTCTTCATGGGCACTGTAGCCGGTGGGAGGGGTCGTCTGAGGGTTCTGGATAGGAAGGTCTGCCTGAGAATCTGCCTCGGACGGAGGTGCGCTGCCACTATCTCTGCTGAGGCCAATGGCTTTGGCGAGAGAGAATCGTCGACCCTTGGTCTCTCCTGAGCCTTGGGAGCGGGGGATACTGCCACTCCGCTTCTTTCCGAGCCCAAGAGAGAATGATCGTCGAGACACTCGTGAATCAACAGAGGGTCTAGGACCAGCCTCTTCACCAGCGAGCATGGTGTTGGACATACTGACAGGAGGGTACTTTCGGGGATTCTCCGCTGGCTGCTCCGGCTTCTTCTTATTCCGAGAACCACCGAAGAGAGACCCACGGCGACCCATAATCTTGGTACCAAGATCACCCAGAGTGTTGGATCGTTTATGACCTCTGCCCTCTCGCTTTGTCTCACCCTGGAAAGTCATCTTTGCAACCTTGGGAGGGACACTGCCAAATGTCTTGCCCATATTTTCGTCGTCATCAACGGTGCTAGGCTGCTGAATTCGGCCTTGGGCATTTGTGTCTGCGACAGCAGGAGGAACAGGCTGTCCGTAGTTAGGCCGAGCCTGCACGGAGCCACCTGTCTGCGGTCGGGTAGTGGTGCTAATGCTAGGGATGAAGGCATTGTCAGAAGTCGTGCGCGTATCTCGTCCAGGTCGGGAGGGAGGCGGGTTTGTTTGGGCGGTTAGAGGTCGTTTGGCGGCAGTAGTCTTTGGGGTGACATCCTTGGCCACTGGAGGGTCCCTGGGCAGCGGTTTCTGCGTCGAGACTGGTGTTTGAGCTTCCGCCTGGGCTTGGGAGCTTGGTCGGGTATGTGTCTTTGAGGGCGCTACATCTGAACCGCGCTGCGTTTGAGTTGTTGGTGCAACATACTCTACTTGTACAGTTCTGCGTTTGGCATCCTTAGGCGTACGGTGGTTTGCTGCCTCAGCCTCTGGGTCAATGTTGCCATGAGTCTTGTTAAGACCACCGACAATCGGAGGGTGGGATGGCTTGGTCTTGGCCTCGCGAACTGATGAGCTTCTTGTGACGGTGGGAGCTTCGGCGTAGTCTGTAGTGGGAGGGGCGCTCGAATTTTGGACCTCTGAAGGCAAGGTGGTGGAGCTGGTGATAAATTCGACAAGCTGCGCATACTCGCTCAACCAGCTGTGACGAGCTACTTCGAATAGATCTGCTCGCTTGCGAGGATTCGGCACTAGTATGCGGCGTAGAAGATCTCGGGCGTGTGGCGTCACGTACTCCGGGAAGGTGAGCGGGGTCGTTACGATATATTTATAGAGCAGGTTAATGTTGTCACCCTCAGGGTTAGCCGGATCATCGTCGAAAGGGAGATAGCCAGCAAGCATGGCGTACTAGGGAAGTTAAACGTTAGCATCGCGCTGCCGGGGAAGTTTATGTGCAACCTACTAGAATGACACCGCAGCTCCACACGTCCACCTTCCGTCCTGTATATAGAGAGTCGCTCACAACTAGCTCTGGAGCAGCGTAGCAGGGACTGCCACAGCTAGTTTGCATCAGATCACCCTTCCTGGACCCATTTGGTTTGATGCGGTCGAGACCCATGCGCTTAACAAACTCTCTGTCTGTCAAATTGAGCTCCTCTTCTTCACTCAGTTCCTCATTGGAATCGAATGTGTTTGCAAAGCCGAAATCCGTAATAATAATGTTACGGTTACGATCTAGAAGCAAGTTCTCTAGCTTAAGATCTCGATGAACAATTCCTTTCTTGTGCAAATAACCAACGCCAGACACAAGTTGGGCAAATAGTCGCCGCGCAGAATGATCTTTGAGATATCGATGGTTAAGAATATAGTCAAAAAGTTCGCCACCCGATGCATATTCGAGAATAATACCGATGTGTCGGTCAGTTTCGACCTTATCAATCAGTCGGACGATATTAGGGTGCTGAATACCGCGTAGGATGGCAACTTCGCGGTAGATCTTGGCAAAGCGGGACGGGTTGCTACCGACGCTGTCTCTCTTAATGAGCTTGATGGCGACCTGCGCGGTGGTTAGCACGACCATTGACACTAGAAAAATCACAAGACAAAAAGGGCGATCGAACCTGTACGCTGCTGTCCTGTTTCCAGCCCAACTTGACCTTGCCAAACTCGCCCTCTCCAATTGTGTTTCCGAGAATGAAGTCGCCGAATTTAGTGTTTCCCTTCTGATTTCGGCTTTGCTCGTGGCGACTCCTGCCACCTCGCCTCTCCTCACCAGCGGAGGTGGGGGGCGGTGCAGCATCAGTGGCTTGCACAGCATGATTGCGATCGTGGCCATTTACATCGTCGGTAGCAGCAATCGCCTTGGAAAGATTGTCGGTGGCTTCTTGGGTTGATTTTGAAGGAGTGCCGTGAGCAGAACGGATGGCCACAGTGGTGGTGCTCGATCTACCATCTCGACTCGTGGCTCGAGCTGGAGAGTCGTGAGAACTGCCAGGCTTTCCGTTCCGATAGCCGTTCTCAGTGGTAATAATAGGGTTGCCGCGCGAGCCTGATCGTGGCGTCTCCGCTTGACCATGCCGAGGCGAGTTGGACATCTTCTCGTTGGAGTATGCCGTTCTTCGTGCGTTGCTCTGGTGGTTGGATGAGGCTCTTGGAGGCGCGACGGGTGGCATGTTTGTGTGATTATCGGAGGGATTCACGTGTTGCTGCTCAGCAGACACAGACTGGTTCCCTAGACCAGGAGTGAGGTGAAAAGTAGGCGAGGGTGCGGTATCGCTCGTCTTGCGGGATGGGGGGCGTCTCGATGCTGAAGCAGGCGAATTCTGATGACCATTGTACGGCTCCCGGGACGCTGAAGGTGGTGGGCGGTACTGGCGGCTCGACGGCGAGGCCAGGGGAGACGACGCCAGAGCGGTGTGCTGATGGGGGGCCGTTTGCAAGGCAGTCGACATCTTCTCACGCCCAGACGCGTTTGGCAGAGTGGGACGGCTTGGTCTTTGGGGATCTCGGTCAACCAGCCAGGTCGTCTAACGGACTAAGAAAAAAAAAAACCTGGCAGGAACGCGACGGGACTCGAGTAGGCGACGTGATTATGCACGGCAATATATCTGACCGTTTTAGAGGTCGGGATTTTGGGGTGGACGCGGCGCCGGGCAAAAAAACGCGGTGGGCGAATCGAGGCGGACGTGCGGTGGAGTCGGGACGAGAACCTGGGAAAAACCAATGGAACCAGGTTCGACTCTCCTATCTCATGGTGTGTGGAATTTCGGTCGGCGGCGTGCGATTTGTTGGTGCTGTCGCTGTTTTTTTTTTTTTTTTTTTTCCTCTAGAGTCCCTAGGCGGCGCGGTGACTCCTGAGTGGACGAGGAGCGGGACGCGCAGGCGCAGTACAGACTACTGCTGTAGGGGGACGGAGAGGCAGAGAGGGATTGGGGCACCCGGGGCGGCGGTGTTGTTATTATTATGTGCTCCGGTAGCGGGTGCACACTCTCCGAACAAGCACAGGCGCGCAAAACACACAGACGAGGGGAGAAAGGAGGAGCAGGAGGGACAGGCAAGGCTGAAGTACAACAGATGGGAAAAGGTGAAGGTCCGACAAAAAGGCTCTGGCGAGCCAGATGGGGTGAGGACCAAGCTGAGATGGGGCGCCCGCGGGTGGAAAGGAAGAGACTCGGGCGCCAGGCGAAATTGAACGAGATGAGACTTGGGCTGCAGGTGTGGAGCAGCAAATTGATGGGCTACAAGGGCCAAGGACCGTTACGGGGGTGTTGCCAGGTACAGGGGAGGGCACGCGAAGTACCCTTGGCCTGCTAGGATGGCGGGTTGGAGGGTGCTAGCCACACTCGGAGCGGCCTTCCATGACACTGAGGTTGGGGCCAGGTACAAGGCATTTACTTGGTTGGTACAAGACGAACTTGGGGAGGTGGCAGGTTGTTCTCTGGTTCTCAGCCCGTCCGCCCACCCAGCCATCGGCCACCTGCTACAAACGAGCCCTCCTCCATTGCCTTCCCAGCCCAGGTACCCGCTCCGACCCTGGAGGTACATGCCGGAGCAGGTACACGAGGGAGCGTGGGCGCGGCCCTGGGCCGGTCTCTGGCGCTAGATTCAGGGGCCGCGGTACCTCGAATCGCCGTTCCTGCAGGTACTGAAGGAGGCACAGCGAGCAAGAAAACGCTGCGGTTGCGACTTTTGGGGCCCTGGACTGGGAAACCTTGTGCCCCAGACGTCGACCTGCAGTTGCGGTGGTGGTGGTTGGCAGCGGGCAGTGGCAGAATCATGTGTGCGCAGTCGGGAGCCATCACGACGGGTTCCTGTTCCTGTTGCATCCCAGGCTCCGCATTGAGACACCGCAGCGTCGTAGCTGGTTTCGACTATGCGGCGCGCGATGCATGTGGAAATGAACATGAACTTGCATATCACTATAGATTTAGACTAATCACCGCTACATCCGCATTATACATGCAGACAAGAGGTGCTGGATATGCTCCTGTGCCGTACATTGTACATACATGGCCCGTGACGTGGATGTGGACCAGGTCTCAGTGTCCCAGAGTCTCAGACTTAGGTCGGCACCCGAAACCAGCTCCTGCCCTTGAAGCTGCGCTGACCATTGGGCTGGGACTTTCAAACACCAAACGCCAGTTTTGTTTTTTTTTTTTGGTCGCTTTCGCTAAACCACCACGCCGCGCCCACTTGTGCCTGCGCCTGCACCAGTGGAACGCCTGCACCACCGGCGGCTGGTGGGTGATGGCCTCACCGTGAGCCGCTGGCATCGCCGCCCAGGCTTCCTCCGCTCGCTCACAGACCACTACCACCAGTCTTTTTTTATTCAGGCTCCAAGGAAATAGGCGCTTTGTGAAATTAGCCCAGATAATGCTGAATTGTCATGGGAACCATCCCAGCATTACCTCCCGCCTAGCCATCTCATGCGACCCGTTTTTTGCCTTCTCCGCAATCTCATCTGGCGCGCTCCCGTCGCTCGCTGGTGTCTCTCATACCAAGTCCAGTAGGCGCTACAGCTCCCAGCCTACATCGGGAGGTTGAAGGCGCTACTGCTACCGTCTGAAGCTAACCTAACGGCCACGGTCTGGTCTGACGTCGGCTCCCGTGCTGGAATTGGCCCAGAGGCTATCGCAGCTAAAACAAATCGGGCACCAGGGTCACCCAAAAAAAGAAGTTGACCGCCATCCGCGTCAAACTTTTTGGATTGGGATGAGGATGAGACAGAGGGATACGCCAAGATGGAGAGGAGCCTGACCAACGGCACAAGTTAGCATTACATTGGTGGTGCCTGTTCCCTTGCGTCTCACACCCTCCATCAGCGTGAATCAAAGATTCAAAGGGAGACCAGTCCGCCAGAGGGTACCACAGCGAGGCATTGACCAGTAATCTCCAAGAGTGGGCGTCTTGGGGTTTGGTCTCAGCTCGGGCCCAGAGGATTGACACTCTAGCACGTCAGGGTACTGTACACTACGCTGCTCGGTCACACCGCAGCTTGGTCCCGACTTTTGTGATGATGTCCTGTGTCACACAGCACAGCGGCAAAATTCAGGAAAGGAGAGCACAATTCAGCACAAAAGGGGCTTGCAGGGAGAGGATTGAGCAAGACAGGCACAGCCACGGAATCAACCAGCAACCTGGTTGGCGTAAATTCTGACACCTGGTCATCCGTCTAACCTCTTTCTCAAAACGAGCCTTAGTCGTAACCTTGACAGAGGGGGATCTGCAGGAAGAAACAGGCTCATGCTGGAAGGCTTGACATTATGATGGCCGTTATGCTGCTCTGCACAACATGCTGCTCCTTGTTGGGTCTAAATCTCACTGCTTTCTTTTCACAGCCTGTCGTCAACAGTGTGCTACCAACCACGGAATGCAGCAAAGTCGGCAACTTACGAACACCTCTGGCTGGTTCCTGTGATCCTTTTGCTCGCTTTTTGTTTTAATGCATCGCTCCCACCGACGCTATTTGCGTGTCCGACGCACCACTAGTCAAAGGCGACGCTTGGATGCTAGACATCCACCTACGGGCCCCGCCAACCCGACCGTGTCATTCAAGAGTCGCGCAATGGAAACCAACATGGAAAATTCCAATAAGCCAGCCTTTGGCGTGGGCGCGTCAAGTGTCTGTGTGTTCGTGTTTAGCGCCCATTGGCACCCACGGGCCAAGCATGAGCCTGGTCCAAATCGGCCCAATATTCCCACTTCTTTCGAGAAGCTCAATTGGAAGTCAGATGTTCTGGCTGAGAGAGATCCAAGAAAGATCCAAGCTTGTGACGGTGACGAGCCGGGGCGTGCGGGTGCGCCCACCTGCGATGTCATGATCTCTTGCCAAGGGGAATCATCATCAACCCAGCTAACATCGGACATCTGGCATGACTCGGTGTTGGATCTACACCAACCCCCAGTCGCTTACACGATCGAACCACTCCAATCACTATGCCAGAGAAAACAAACATGATGCGGTACCTCCGTGGTTGGGACTTGAGGCTGGCCTATTGAGGCAGAAAGGCTGGGTAAGCAGCCGGCTCTCGATCCTGCCGCCGGCTTCCTTTTTTTTTCTTTTTCTTCTGCCCTCTGTTGGCCCGCTTCGTTTATTGCTCCGAAGCCTCGCTTCAGAACCTGCCAACACTGCCAACGCACAGGTCTAGCTCCATCCCGACCATGGACGTGAGTGTGGCTGGGGTCAGGGTTGCACTGTTGCAGCCTCATCCCAACTGTCTGCTGTACTTTTCTCGTGGGGGCTTCGTCCACACGTATTACACAGTCTTCAAACGTCGTCCCAGAATTCGTCCAGCCCCAGTGTCCCGGTATCATTTTGCTTATTCCTGCCATCCCAACCAACCCCCGAAAAAGAAAGGCTCAGACAATAGTCCGTTGTATACGTATTCATACATGATGTAGAGTTGGGGCTATGTGCGTCAATTGCTGCTCCCGCGCCGCCGCCATCTTATCGTTGCTCAGCCCAACCGGCTGGCGCCATGTCATTGTTTCTTTTCGCCCCCAGACAAGGTCGCCGCAACCCCCGGCCGTCCGCGTCACACACGTCGGAATTCCCAAATGGTATTCCACCCGATTAATCCATCAGAAATCCACGAGGGCGCAGTGATGGCCTGTCAGTGAGCGATCATCGTCGCCAATATCCGAATTTGTTGTTTACTCTTGGACCCTTGGTACTCCCCTCCTCATGGCCAACCGTTTGCTGCCCTAGCCAAAGCTACTGAGTGTCTGCCAACCACCCCAAACGGCCAAATGCCCCGATATTTTCTCTTGAACCCCGGCTACCTCTGAATCATGGGGAAATTTGCACTCCCCTCATCCTCCACTCACAGAACTGCTTGGTCTGTTGCCCTAGCCAAATTCATCTAATGGATCCTTCGTCGGTTCATGTGCAATGAGTCTGTTTTGACCACTGGAGGCTGTCAATTATCCTCCCCTCTGGCTTATCAAAAGACAAATGTAAGCCTAACAGCCACTAGTTCCGTGCCCACCAGATCACCCATCTAGCTCATCCGAGACATTGGCCCTGAGTTCACTGAGACATCCTAATTTCCATCCCCAATTTTCCCCAGGCTTGGATTCACGGACCACCTCTCTCATCATTTCAAGAAACAAACCCCGCCAATAACAGACGACATGGCATCGCACACGAATTTCTCCTCCAGTGCACTTGTAAGAAAAAAACAATCATAGTATATTATTATCATATCATCAAGAAACAAAATTAAGCCGGCATTGTATGGCCCAACGTCGGGGGTGTTTATTTTCCTCACTTTACCCAATTTACTCTTTGACTCCTTGATCCCGTTTTGCAATGGCGCGTCATGTTCTTTAGTCGCCCATCAAGAGAGCGCATAAACCCACAGCCAAGGCATTAACAACGTGCAATCCAGACTTACCATCATCGTAACCAGTATTGCACATGCGTCCCATAGCCTCGCCTGGTGGACAAGTCTAAAGTTTGCCTTTTTCGCGCTACACCCATTTGCATTTGCGCCAAGGTTTACACCCTGACAGCTGTACCTATGTGGCATGAAGGGTCGGAGATGAGGTGCATCCAAAGACAGGGATCTCGCTGACGTTGATCTGAGCCTGCCATCCGTTTCAGACGTCACTGTTCGGAAGCACCGTCGCCCGTTGCTTGATGGGATTTGCTTAACGCCGTCATCTTCACGAGATCGTCGTCTTTGCGGTTATTGAGCACAATATGCATATCCACGGCCATCACCATCAGCGACCGTGCTTATAACTCTAGGGCACGGAACAATCACTGGAGAAATTTGACGTCACCCGTGTTAGCAGTCCAATTTGTTTTGTTTTGTTTTTAACACAAAAAACGCAAATTTTTGGTGGCAACCACCACAAACATGCACCTTGACCAGGTCGAGAGACCATTGCTACGCCACCCACTGTGCTCCATGTTCATGCAGTTGAAGCAGGGACCTCATATCGGGCATTGCATTGAAACGCGACGTGTCCATCGTACTCGATGGGTAGCTGACCTTGGCTGGCAACTGACCGATCTCGTCAGCCAATGATGGTTCTGCGCTAAAATTAAGGTAGTTGTGTGCTGCTTGAATCTATGTAGCTCCCTCGCCCATCATCGCATTGCATGGTCTCGATCGCTCATCTCAGTCCTATGAACCTAACCCCGGTGTTCCACCTAGTCTTCGTCCCTGCCATGGAAAACAAGTTATTCCGACGGCATCACGACCTTCAACTTTCCACCATCCTCCCGGTCTGTTCCATTCCATGATGCTCTGGTGTTCGGGTCCTTTGGTTCACAATCCCAGGTAAACACGGACCGCATAGGCTTTGCATGCTGGGGCCGCCTTCGGGACCGCGAAAAAGGAAACTTTGCTGTGCGGGCGATTTGCATATTTAATCCAAGCACGTATGATCTAACCATGCCCACCCGGTGCTCCCGCCTTATAACACTACGGGGGGATCATTGGTATCCCTGCCGACATTATAGCATCTGATGTCATGTTGAGCTTGGTGATTGGATACCAAATGAAGACGCTACTATCAAAATACGGGAATCAGCTCGTAAATTATTTTGGTCCTCTCATAGCTTGATAGAGATGTTATAGGCATCCAGTCCAACCGCAACACCAGTGACAGTTGCCATATATCCAACAAGTATCCCGATCGTCGTAATTGGGGTGGCATCCAATGTTCGGACTGTCAGGTTGACGAGTCCAGTCATGAGGTTGGCAATCAAGAAAACCACCAGTCCGTTGCGGTTGTAGGCTCGCAGCACTCGGCTTGTTGCCCTCTCGTAGGCCTCTTTTTCCGATTTTGAGTCCGCAGCGTTATAGAAGGCCGGAAAGAAAATGGTATCAACTAGGCAAAATGCGAAAACCTGCAATGTGTTGAAGGCAGCAACCCATAGCACGTATGGTAAATTAGCCATCCGGCGAGAAACAGATAATCCCAGACCATAGCTGTAGTTTGTGGTCAGCAGGTACAGGGCTGTCCACACCCCGCCCCAGACTGCCATGGTCATCAACAATGTGTTTCGCTGAGCACCAGGGCTGGCAGTGCTCTTGGGCGGAAAGTTTCGTGGAATAGTGTACATTCCCGTGTCCTGGCCAGCTAGGAAGATCGCTAGGTATCCGAAAAAGCTAAAGATTCCCTCCCTGTTCATTGAGATAAGGTCAGTTCGTGGCGCAGTGAGGATAAAGACCTTGAGTTCGGTGGTTTCAAGCAGAACTTGGTACAGGACGCCAACGATGAGTGACAGGGCCGCAAAGGAGGGAACTATTCTCAGAGCTGTTTGAAAGAAGGCGACAAAAGGAGGCAAGAAACCAAGAGTAAAAAAGAAGTTCCAATGAAGCCCGTATTCCGTCACATGCTCGGCGTAGTCCAGGCCTTTGACGCTGAGCAGTCGAATGACTCCCAGGACCAATAGAGGGATGGAGTGACGCATCGAATGCAGGATTCTGTAAAGGAGGGGTGTAGCACGGCCAGTCGTGCGGCCCAGAGCTTTCTCCTTCAACACGGGACGAGCTGCGACAACACCTGATGAGAAAACAAAGGAGCCAACACCCAAATCCATCAAGGAGGTGCCCCAGGTCTCCACCTTGGCAAATCTTCTAGGGAACAAGCGAAAGTCGACGGCTAGAATTGCCACGCAGGTTACAATCATCATACATCCCCGATATGTCGTGAGGAAAGGCTTCGTAGAGAGGACATCCAGCGGGCCCGAGCCAGACCTGGACCGGGCACTTGGGGGCACCTTTGGTCTCTTTTTCCGCCCAATCGAGTTTGTCGGCAGTGTGAAAATCAGTATGGCCGGGGCGATGAGGAAGAGGTTGAGGAGGAGTGGCGAGTTTGCGTAGAGCGTCGTCGAGAGGAGAATGGCGCCGACATTGAGTAGGAAGTCGAGTGCGAGAGCTAGGATCGAGTACGATTCGAAAAAGGACTGGCGGGCCTGCAAAACAGACCAGAGGATACATGCGACCTAGCGTAAGGGTCAGCTGCGGTTCCAATTGCAAGCGCTTGGGGAGAGGAGGGAATAAAGGGTCTACCAACCGCAGAGATGGACGTGACATAGTTGATTTCGGAAACAGAACCTCCAGAAAGGTTGGACACGAAGTCCTCCTTGAGCTTCTTGTAAGCGGCGGCGTCAGACATGGCCGGGTGGACTATAACAATTGTGAGGCAGCGGGGTGTTGTTGCAGCATGATCCGGTCGTCCCGTCGCTACTTGGAGGGAAATGGCCGCAATGACGACACCTGTCAAGTCGCTGAAGCTGGTGTGGCATTTCAGCCTTGTTGGCGATGGTGGCCTGGAGTGGCGCCGCGGCTGCAGCCACCATCCAATGGGACGCCTCTGTGGGCGCACGGCTACCCTGGAATCACCCCATCACGTGCAACCTTGCCCAACATCCCCATGTCACAACTACATATCGATCCATGAAGCCAGATTCATAAGACATCGTGATGTACTAGAAACGTACAAAAGGCTCTTATTGAAATTACAGTTACTCCAAACCCTCCACATCTGTAAATAGACTTCCTAGTAACAACCTCTACAATCCTCTCAGCCGCTCAGGAGATCAGCAGCGTGGCTTGTCCCAGCAGTTAGGAACCTAATTCTTTGTTCTCGGGTGTGGCAAACATGCACGCCCGCACATCAATTTCACGGCGTCAGACTCCCGAGATTCTTTGTCAATTCAAGGCGAAGTGGCCAGGTTGGCGCAGGTTGCGGCGCGGTTTTCAGCTTTCTTTGAAACCCAACGACGCCATCTCATTCCAAAGGCAATAGATGACCAAATAACAAGCAAGATTCAAGGAGGATGCTCCGTTAATTTCGTCATACTTGAAAAAAAAAATTTTTACTTCTTCTTAGGCTTTGATGCTTATATCACTCCTCGAGTTCGCATAGCTGTAGTTCCCTATCCTTTTTCCCATGTTCTGATCATCCTGAGGGGTTGGATCTTTCCCAAGTCCACTTACACCCATTACTCACGACCATGGTCGCAACTTCGAAGGAAGGTCGCCCTCGTCCGGCGATTAAACCTATACGCACCACAGGGCCTGGACATGGCTCTCAGGCTGTGTATTCCCGGATGGCGTTCAAAAGCCCTGCGTGGGTGGCAGCGCCCATGTCACCCAGGAACCGACCCTGTCCCATGCACCCGGACTCAGATGATGGGAGAATGAGGGAGCATGATAAAGCCGCTGTTGGGCTCCTGGAGCCCCGAAGCCGTCGAAATTCGCCTAGTATTGAAATCACTCCTGCAGACAGTTTCATGAATCCCTTTTCAAAATCGCCTCTGCCCACTCCGCTGCGTTATGCCCAACAGATGCCTCTGTCGGCTCCTCTTATCCCGCCGTCCGCTTCTGGTCGACTTACCATTGCCGAAGAAAGTAGAAATATATTGATGAACGAGTCCGGGACTACCGAGCACGGTAGTCCCTCCCAATCCATTGGCCGTCGGGGCTCTGTTCCCAGCGAGGCCATGAGGTTGAGGCTCATGCAAAACCAACTTCACCGGGATGCCCTTCGACGCCGCGGATTTATTGGCTCACGCGGAATTCGAATGCCAGACCTCTTGGTCATGCCAGCAGAGCTTAGACGCTTATCTACTCTCTCGGTTTCGAACGATGATGGTGTTTTACCATCGCCATTTCCTGTCGAGGGGCGGCTAACTACGCGTGCCATCATCCACTCCCCAACCAGAAACCCGATTGTATTAACAAGAACATTCAATCTTGAAGAACTCCGTGCAACTATCCCCGCTCGTGTTCCGGTGTCTAGTGTTCCTTCCACTCGTCGAACTTCAATAGCCAACTCTCGACCCTCCCCCCTCTTCAGTTCACGAATTCTATCGCCCAAGATACCAAATACCCCGAGAATAAGGCGTCACTCTAGCACAGGTCTCACTCCTATAGGGTCTTTTGGACATCCCCATGAACTTGAAAAGCGAGCTCTCCGTCATCGGCTTAATGCTGTCCCAATATGTGAGCTACCCTATACATGAAATGTATTCTAAATCCCATGTGCTGGTCATGATTTATCTCTTCTATGAGCATTCCTGCATTGCGTTTTTTTTTATTCATTTGAAATTATGGATACAAATAAATGGGATGATGGGCTGAATACAGGCTAATGTTGGGTAGATCTTGAATATGCTCGAATGTACCTTCCAGTCCTTGCGGCAGTGATACTCTCTAGGATTGTTCGACCAGAAGATATCCTAGAGCTCCCACTACCGCAGCCAACGGCTTGGGAAGATACGGTAGCATATATCTACACGGGACGAATGGAACTCACGGAGCCAATTCGACAAAATATCCTGTACCTGGGAGGCAAGGCTTAGATGGGTTAGGAACATGAATTTTTTTACTCTAAGCGGGGATAACGCGAAGATCACCACTGTATGATTATATTCAGGACTCGCAGATTGACAAGGAAATATTCTGGGATTGGGGGTATATTCGATTAATTTGTCATTGTTGATCACCATATTGTAACAAACTGCAGGGGTTTACGAGCTCGATATCATAATGTGCATTCCACAAGGTCAATGGAATTGGCAACCTGTATTATCTGTTTGGGTTAGCTTCGCAAGACCAACTTGTCTTGTTTTCACGCCTGGATAATGCATGCAATGCACCACCAAAACTTGGTCAAGAGCCCACTTAAAATGGAATGATATCGAAGCCAACGCCCTCTTCGTACTCGTGTGAGGTTCAGCCCTAGCATGGTGCCCGTATGTCTTGGCTGACTTGATCGCGCACACAAGCTGACTAGCGGCATGTTTTGGTGCTTGCTGATACCCCACAAGCTCACAACTTAGCGACTCATGACGAACGCCCCCAGCATCACGAACGATCTCTGTCCTTGTTGGTTCTGCTTGGCCTTGATTGAATATTCGCACCCGTCAAGTGGGTGGTGGGGTAGGAGAGTCAAGGCAGACGGCGCTGCTGCACATCATGGATGCACGCTCAGTCCCGCTCTCGTTGCGAGCTAGCTCTTTTGTATCGAATGGATTTGCCTTGGTTTGGCTAGGTGGTAGAAAATTTGTCTCTAGACGGACTCCCTCTGCTGTTTTTTTTTCCCTGAGCCAGGCGCAGCTGCGCTGCCGTCCACACCCTCCTCGCCGAAGCCCGGCCCGGTTGATGGACAAAGAGGGGTACGTACCCGCGCGCTTTTTTGTCTAGTTGGCTGTCTCTCCTTCAGGTATCTGAACCTTGAAAAGTGGTGGCGGCAGAGTGAGCACCAGGCAGAGGCCAGGAATGCTAGACGAGCCAATAATAGCATGCATTTGGCGACGGCTTGCAGTCGGCTCTTGCTACCTGCTGGCTTGGGTGAAGGCCTCGCCAGTCACGGCATCATCGGAGGTGGTCCGGGCCGGCGCCTACTGCGGCTTGAATGTGAGGCCCAAAACCTAGTCCCTGGACTTATGCGGGACACAGAAGGTGATAATGGGCTAGCAGGTGATGGCAGTGAACCAACGGCTAAACTCTGGAGGAATCGCGTGCTGGCCGTAGCCTTTCGGCCCCGGAGACCCACGGGGGATACTGCGGCTGGTCCAGAAACTGACGGGCTTCGCCTCGTCTCCCGGAACCTCAAACACCCGGGGTGCTAACAAGGGAGCAAGGGTGTAGGGCTGTTGGTTCTGGCTTTTGGCCGAATGTTACTTTGCACTTCATGTCCGTTGATTTCCGATGTGCTTTTTTGCCTCTTTGCAACCTGCCCAGCGATCCTTGCTGCACTCGAAAAAAAATGGGTACGTACTTGTCCCGTCCGGCCCTTCAACGGGTGGCGACAACGTGAACGTCGTCTTCGGCTGGACACAAGCTGCAGCTAACCATGTACATGTGTCGCCTAACTGACCTGGACCGCCTGCCTGTCTGTATCGTGCAAATCTGGTCATGGTCAGTCAGCCTTTAGAGAGAAATTGGCTTGATTTTTAGACACTTATTCTCGCCAATTCAATTGGGCTGCGCCAATGCAGATGGCCTTGACAAAGCGGTGAATTGAGGAAATAATTCTCCGGATGTTTGGTTTCCTGCGTTAGGCATGCCTCTGCCGGGAGCAAACAACACCAACCATTGAGGTGTCAATTGCCGAATACTGGCCAATTGATTTCAACGCCACCCCTGATTTATGGAGAGCCCCATGGCGTCGATCGCCGTCCCCCGATGGATAGACGGCTGATATTACATTTTTAACAGGGCATGTTCGCCGTGCAAATTTTGTGTCTTGTGCGCGCGCGTGTGTCATGTGTGAGTGTGGCACAAGAGTCAAGGGCCAGGATCAAGTGTTGGTTGTGTGTGGATGCAAAATTCTCCCGAGTCATGGCGATATCTGCATTCCCAGCATATGAGACCTGCACTAGCCCCTGGTAACGTGACCCTGACCGATGATACATGTTCTTTGAGACAGCTGTCAATGTCAACGTCAATGCCTCGCTGTTGGATTGGCGTTGTCTTGTCTGCGTGTCTGAGAGCGTTATTTTCACTGCTGTTTGCCTCACTCTCAACTCAACTGTGCAGAGCATATCCCTGATTATCCACCTCATATACTTTCCAAGCGTCCCGAGCCTAGACAGTGTTGAAATCCCATCGTCAATGCGCTCCCGCAACGCGAGCCGAGCCCGCCCGCGTCGCTAGGCTTTGCTTTGTTGGTGTCAGAGCTTGTCGTGGTGTAATTTCTGAGTTATCTTGCAGGTGTCTCTCTGGGTCGGCAAGATAGCCTCCCAGGGACCCATCAATGTCCTGTTTGAGCTCTATCTCATCTGAGCGATTCCTACGGGGTCAAGGGTCCGGCAGGGATTGGAAAAACAGAGCCTCCGTCAGCGGGGGAGGTCACCCAAAGCGATACCCCTCTCACCCACTGGGTCCAGGTCCTGATAGCCTCATAGTAACATCGCGTTGGAACCCAGTGACCTGACACTCATGTGGGTAGCCGTGTTGTTCGTGGGGCGATCGGGAGGGGGGCGGAGATACGAGACTGGATTACTCTTCTTCTTCTTCTTCTCTTGATTGTGGATATCGTAGGAGTTAATGTAACCAATGTGAAAGCGTGCTGGGTAGTAGCTGCTCTCTAGTGTTCTAATGGATTTCACTTGACTTGCTGATTGAAAGTAGCGAGACAACCATGCATCACGGACCCAGCGCGGTGATGGAACGGGAGCTGGTCCGTGGGTCCTGTCTGGTTTTCCCGTCTTGATCCAGACCTGGCCGGTCCCAGTCTTGGAGGATTTGCGTTTAGGACCTGCATCACGGACGATATCAAAACCAGTGGTGGGTGTTGGAGGTCATGCCATCCCCACTGTGGGTTGACGATTGCGAGCTGTGATGTTGTATTATGGGTTATAATTGAGTCTTGGACTCCGAGGGCCGAAGGTGTCCTTGTCAATGATCGTCACCGCAACTCTCCACTCGGTTACGTCTTTTCTCCTTCGTTACCCTTGTCAATAGTAAAATATGATATCTTGACCCCGTTTGTAGACAGATTTCTCGATGCGGTTGATAGCCATGCATGGGGCGAGTGACAACTCACCTTGAGACCAACCCCCCTTCCCCAGCTATCGTTAGTCCCGAAGATCCAGGTACCGCATTTCGAGTGGGGTGGCTCGCCCTCAAACTCAGAGCTCAGAGACCCCGGCTTGGGTCGAGGTCCTGCTGCGTTTGTGATATGCTCTCTGGCCGCGGGGAAGTGCACATCCATGGCGCTGCTCCCCCTAAAAGCCACCCCCAGCTGATTTGGAGCAACCGGCAAGCTGCAACTGACGAACCCACCCTCTTCCGGTGTAATGAATTCCCGCTCGGTTTAGTATCTGCCGTGAGTGATGCTGGTGGTCGTGTGCTCATGCCCCCCTTCCCAGTCTTCCAGGTGGCCGAACGAGCCGTCACCCATTATCAGCCGCTCTCCGCAGTAAAGGCCACAATGTTCCCCCATGGGACCCCGCCGTGTCATCCCCTGGCGGCGCCACTTGCTAAACGCTTTCCGCATTTCCAACGGGACACGGCAACGAGGAATGAACAGCCACAATGGTGACAATGCATGGTGAAATAGAAGTGGAACGCTTGTGGTGAGGGATATAAGGTTTCATTCTGCACAATGGAGAAGCTGGAAGGCCCCGCATCAAACGCATCTTTTGACGACCAGGCGGCCAAGAGGAGCAACTTGCAAGGCCGTGTCGTGTCCTAGCGAGTTATCGATACAGCTGGAGCTAGGGGAGCTACCCTTGGCCTAACGGACCCTAGCTGCGAAGCTACCCCTGTTTCTGGCTTAGGTTGAATCGAACATCGGCCGAGCGACGAAATAGCCTCATTACGTACCTGGAACCCGCCCCCGCTTTGGGCATGCAGGGTTGGTCTGCTGGTTAGTGTTGTTGTGACCTTTGGTGTGCGGCCATGAACTAGCCTGGATGGACAGTGGTAATTAGCCCCGTTCTGGTTTGCTCGATGGGAGGAGGATGGCGCGTCATCGGGAAGCTGAGGGTCGATGGATGGGGAAGAGGTGGGCGGGCGGGCGGCGGCGGGATAATTGCTTCATCCAAACAGATTTTGCGGGGTTTCCCTTGAACAGGTTGGACGCCGGACGGTTTGCGAGCTGGCCCATGTCCCTGCCAGTGTATCTGTCCCTTGCTACTAGTTGCGCCATGGCTAGGGCCAGCTCGATGAGCCAACCCCTCAAATGTCTTGCTTGTCTTAGCTTCAACGCCAGGCTTTGGATTTGATGCAACTCATCCTCCAAGGACAAGGTGTCTGGTGTCTTGCCTGGGGGCTCCGCTCTGGGTGCATCTAGTCACGACTAGCTGTTAGCCCAATGCTAGTCCGGGCATGAGGAGATACGGGCGTTGGATGGCAAAAGATTTGGAATGGACCGGAATGGAATTGGTAGATGCGTCCTGCACTCTGCACTGGAGGAGGGAGGTTGGGAGGTTGGAGGTGGCTGTCAGCGCCAGTGCTGGCGATTAAAGTGTTGGCGAGTGCAACATGAGACAGTCGACAACGCATACAGCTACACTTGTTCAGATGTCACCCCTCCCGGAAAAAAAAAAAAAAGAGAAGCAAATAACAAAAAGGACATCTGCAGTGCATGTATGCATTCATGAGTGTGCATGTGTGTGTGTGCGTGGGAATGTGTGTGTGTGTGTGTGATCGCGCGAAGGGTTGGTTGTAAATTGTCGAGTGACTGACTCTGCGCGAGGGTGGGAGCAGACGAAGACAGTTCCATATGGTTGATCATCATCCTGGCTTGCTCAAAGGCCCCGAAGTCTTTAACATGTGCTTCATTCATACACCCAAATGGTTAGATACTGAAGAAAACTCCCCTTTCCCTTTCCGACATGAACCCAACTCGTATTGCCGTATCTGGCTGTGGTGGTGAATACGCAGATGGCTGCCCCTTGGCCATTTTTAGGTGCACCCAGCAACTATGTCCTCTCCCGGGCCAGCCTACTCCAGCCGTCCCCGTCTTTGCTGCTTCTTCACGACTCAAGCAAGACCAAACCAACAACGACTGACGTATCATCGCGCCAAATGTGACTGCCACTCGCAACGCCTGGACGGGAATAGACGTCACCCGAAGATCCCACTGCCCACTGCCCACAGTCCACAAGTCCACAGTCCACAGCCCGCAGCCCACCCCCCTACCATAAGCTAAGTAAAAGCCGCTCTCGCATCTCCCATGCCATGCCCAACTGGGCAACATCCGTGTGAAACAGCACAAAGGCCAAAGTGTGGGGGATTGGGGGTGGCAGCCAGATGCATCCCACCCACCGCACACGCACCTGGACACAAACAGAGAGGCACGGCGACGCAGATGCACTCCCACACCCAGCCTTTGGGCAGCCCTCGGGCAGAGCCCGCCACGGCTCGGCCAAACAAGAGGCTCCACGGCGACCTGCGCTTGCGTTCACCACCACCACGACCTGTTGTCCAGCAGCGGTTCCCCAAATGGCCTTTTGACATCTCGACACCACCTCTTGCTCGCCCTGCAATCCTTCTCCCCAAGATCCAATACCCTGTCTTGCCGGACTCCCCAACCGTGAACCCGCTCCACCACCGGCACCGCTGGCCGGAGATGGCCTCTCTCCACCTGACGAATCCCCACTCGCCCTGACTTACAAGGTGGGCTCCCTCAGCGTCGCACCAACGCCCGCTCCGCCTGCCGTGTAACGCACCTCGCAGCATCGAGATCCGCATCTGCAGCGCCCGAGTCATTGGTCCTGAGGGCTCGTCCTGCCTTTTCGTGTTTCGTTTCTCGTCTTTCATGTGTTTCTCAGAAGGTCTCTATCAATGTCAGCATAGCCCACCCACCACCCACTGCTCAATTGTCATTCACTTTGGTCTGGACAAATGACGCCCTTGGTAGAAAATTAGAGTCTTTTTTGGGTTACTGTAATCCTAGTTCCCCAAGCTTGTTTTCACATGTCCTAAATCCCTCGATGTCTGGCCCTGTTCGCCATATTGTAGGAGAAAAAAAAAAAAAAACCTTCCGAGTGCCCAGATACTTCAGATCCTCCTTCAAACCCCACATTTCTCAATATGTCACAAGACAAGAGTGAATATGACTTGGGCTCCCGCAAGAATGAGACCAATGTCTCCGGTCGTCCTGTCTAATCGTCCCTTGCAAATTAGGTTTGGCGGCTCTCGCCAGGATTTCAAGTGTGTTTGGTCGTCCGCCCTGGAGATATCCCACCCCAGAACAGAGCACACACCTCTTGTACCCTGGCCCCGGCCTTGACCCGAAAATGCATCTTCATGGTCCAATGATGAAAAGCAAAACTTTTCCCCCGGCACCTCCAACACCACTCTGGTTTCCGGCCATTCCTCCGCCCCGAATATTTTGTTCCCCCCTTTGATGTTTTTTGTTTTCGAAGTGCAATGCGAAATCATTGAATAAAACTTGAAGAAAAATCCACTGGGCTCAATCCCAATGCTTCCATCATGACTTCAAGTAAGAACCGTTGAAGTGTGAATAAACCCTAGAAGGAAAAATAGAAAGAATAAAAAAGAATAAAAAGAAACATATCTCATGGCTCATTAAGTCGTTTCTCGACCGTGTTACATCGCCCAACAGCCTCCACGGACCAAATTTTCGTCCGGCCGTAGCTTGGTGTCTTCTGGCGTAAATTTAAGTGGGGTCGTCACTCGAATGGGCACGTACGAGGTGCTCGAATCGTAAGCAGCATAGCCGCTCTTTTCCCAGTCGCTTTGTTCTGCCACCCGGCCCAAAGCTGGTCGTCCCTTCTGACGAGCGTTGTAGCGGATAAGCGAGTCCTTTCCAGGGGGGGTCGCGAGGACGACGGATGGTTTCGGCGCAGGGGCCAATCGTTGCTCGTCGTTGGTATCACCGTCAGCTCGGCTGCCCCATGACGTCTGGAAACCCGTTAGCCCCTAAAGCATCTTCTGATTAAAGAATTAGACATACCATATTAAGTGTCACCAAAGCATAAAGCTTGATCAGTCCGTGGAAGTAACCAAACAAGATCGATACAGGAAGGAAGATGACGTCGCTGGGATTTCGGAGGAAGAGACCCATCAGTTTGACCACTTTCGTAAATGCAAACATGAAGATGAATTGGGACCAGAAGGCATATCGGCGACTTTGCAGGTCCCATTCCGCGGTAGCCCACCAGCATGATGCGAGGAGCAGGGGATCGACGGCGAAAGCCAGTGAAGTGAAGGTCGCAATGTGCAGAGCATAGGTGCACCACCACTGTTGGCTTTGAAATTTGTTAGACAGGGTATTTATTATCATTGGGGAAATGGCGACACTCACCTCCAAATATAACGCTCAGTGACCAGGCTGGTCCAGTTGCTTCTCCAGTTGCTTCGTGCCCAGCGCGAGCATTGATACAAGAACTTGTGGCTGTTTTCTAGCGTGGTCTCGATTTCGCATTCCCGCTCGTACTGAATCCAGGTCTTCCACTGGTGGCTGACCAACCATCGGGTGACAAAGTTGTCGTCGTCAGCGTTGAGAATCCACTTTCTCCACTTCTCGTTCTTAAAGCCATGGAGGAAGTCATGGCTCGACAGAATCTCGGATCGATAGGCGCCAGTGCGTCCAGACATACAGGATGTACCGCCATCGATGTTGTGAGTGGCGGAGATCTCAAAGTTGCGGCGTTCAATGTAGGCAGCACCCAACCAGTTCCAGCATCGAGTAGCCCACGAGCCGGTATGCTCGCGGCGGACTCTCTGGCAGGTTCCAACACCGCCAATCTTGGGGTCCTCGAAAGGGGCCAAGATCCAGGGCATGAGAGTGGATGGCCAAGTCACATCATCATCGGCCATGATGGTAATGGGGGTCGACACCTTGGGAAGGGCCTCACAGACCTGGATGCGCTTGTTGGCAATGGGTGTGTCGAGAACGCGAACTTTGGGGTGACCCAGCGAATCGGCCAAGCGCTGCAGGCCATTTCGCTTGTCGTGAGTGGTGACCAAGATCAACTCGGCTGGCTCGCAGGCGAGAATACTCTGCAAAGAGGGTCGTAGTTCCTCGAATGCATTGTGGATGGTTGGGATTACCACAGTCACATCCTTACTCGTGAAAGTTGGCTTGCTTGGGATAGGCTTTGACTTGTACGTCCAATGGCTGACGCAGTGGACGAGCAAGCGGAAGTATCGGTGAAACCTGGGATAGGTTAGGTTAAGACTCAGGGAAAATGGGAGTTGAGGTGTGTGTGATGTTCCCGTGGCAGGGCGCTTGTGTAACGAATTGGGGGGGGGGGCGTGGATAAAGCAGAGCTTACCAAAGGATCAAGAAGATGTACACCCAAAAGGTGGTTGAGTACCAGAAATCGAAGGATGGGACGGAAATGGTGAGGAGGCCAGCGAGTCTGGGGACGCTCCGGCCGATGGCTTCCGTCTCTGAGTCGAACATATTGTGAGGGTAGAGTTTGACCAGGTCAAACAACGAAAGCTCGCGAAGGGTGCTGTTTCCCCGTTCCGTCGCAGAAAGGCTGACAGGAAGGCACCGTGGTAGTCGAGCAGTCGCCGCCCAATGAGGATCTGAGATCCCCCTGTCGTTGATGTCGAAGCCACAGGCTAGTGACCTCGGCGGTGGTGGTGAAGTAGGGAGGGAAAAGGGTCCAACCGGGGCGGAGAGGGTTTAAATGTTTGAAGGAATAACGTAAAAGTTGGGTCGTGTGAGGTCGCGGATTCTGGGAAGGCAGTGACGCACTGCTGGGGTTCAAGCGATGTGAGGTGAAAGTGAATCAAGAGACGCTGAAGAACCGAGGCAAAACAAGATGCACAAGACACAAGCGCCGGAAGAGGAGGGGAACCGGTAGGGGAGATGATAGTAATGTACACACGAAAACTGAAAAATGACTATATAGACACGGCCATTGCAGGGAGGAATTGGCCGATCAAGAGGAGAGAGTGTGAGGAAGAGAGAGTCGAAGAGGTCGTGATGATGATAGTGTCAGTAGTCCAGGTTTGGGGGAATGGGTCTAGGATATATACTTAGGTCCAACGCCGTCCCCAAAATGGGTCATGCATGAACATGGAGAAGAGAGGGTCCCTGAGGCCAGCCCAAGAAGCGTGTATTGGTATGTAGTGAATCGGCCGGGAGTAAAGACAAGCGCGCATCTCGTCGGTTGTCCAGACCAGATCAATCTTGCAAGAAAAGACGGCAGGGGTGCATTGGCTCTGCGCCCATTGCATTAGGACTGGTGGGGAGCGAGGGGTTGGAGGGTAGACGGGGACCCATGCCATGTACTGTTTGGCGGCGGCGGCTCGAGTTAAGGCAGAGGGAGAGCAATGGATCCTGAGTAGCCCACTGCCCACTGAGAGGGAGGGGGTGTGTATGTTGCGTCCACAGGCACTCCATCAGAAAAAGACTGGGACTGGGGCCCTTGGAGTTGAGAGCCGAACCCGTTGCAACTCCGACCCCGGCCAGCCGGCGCTGGGGTCTTGGTTGTTTTGATGCTCCGATGCGGTTTCGTGGCTCCCAAGACATCCATCCACGAGCGACGGAGGCAAATTTAGGGCGACCATTGCAGCCAGCACAGCGTTCCAGGCTACCTGAACCTGGCAGCATAGGAGGGTGAGGGCGTCGGGGGCGATCTTCGTTTCGATGCAGGCCCTTGGAGATGTGAAATCGTCCAGGGTCTCCGGAGCATCTCGTTCGCTTCCTCGATCCAGGTCAGATGCGCGCGCGTGCAGTGGCGTGCGCTCTGGGCTGGTGCATGAGAGCCATGTCTCGTGCTCGTTGACGATGGGTCAGAATTGCTCGGCCAGCGGGCGACAATTGTGGTCATCGTTGATGTCGCCTCTGGGGTCATGGTGGCTCAATGGCGTCGATGGCGACGGGCGGGAAAGGCATGGGCTGGCTCGTGTTTAGCGAGTGGACCCTGCTGGAGTGTGTGTGCGCGATTGTAACTGGGGGACCACTGGCCATGTCGCGAGGCAAATCAGAGGACCAGGCGAAGCATCGACTAAGGTAGTGGGGAGTGGAGAGGAGGGGAAGGCATGAGAATGAGGAGGAGTGCGACGAGGAAAAAACAGTGGGCAGCGTCCCCAAGCTAAGCGTAAGCCCAAAAACCGCGACGACTTTTGTTCAAGACCAAGACCAAGACTAAGCCCACTTGCACCTACTTGGCACGTCCGTGAATGCCGCCGCAGAGGGGCTGTGGGTGTGTGTGGATGTGGATGTTGGATGTGGATTTGCAGCTATCTCCCCATTGTCTCCGCGAGCCTGCGTCGTTTGCGTCGTCTGTGAGTGAGTGAACGAACCCTGCGGAATCCAACAGACAGAAACACTGAGGATGCGGGAGACAATGCGGATGCAGTCTCATGCCGGGTTGCTGGAGTAGGTAAATCAAGCCAAGCCAAGCCAAGGTGCTGTTGTTGCGGGAGAAGAGGAGACTGGGGGGGGCTTGCTCGCGCGCCATTGTCCAACCAGTGGGTGGCTTTGGGAGAGGGATTACCAAAACGCAATTGGGGTATCGCATACGACAATGGAGGTCCGGAGTAGGAGTACCTTAATTCACATGGATGCAGGAACTAGGACCCCGGACGCCCGCTGGCCATGGCCATGGCCATCGCAGAGCAGACCGGGACGGCAAGTTGAGAAAAAAATCCTCGAGACTGTTCTATCCCATCCCGGAATTGCCCTGTCTGGCCTGGATTGAGCTAAAAAAGACTCTATCACTTCTCGTGTGCGCCATGACGATCTGAAGCATGGCCTGGAGTGGCTGAGGCAAGTCGACGCCAGGTGAGGCAAGGCGACGCAATACATGGCGCAACCTTGGAAGCGCACCTCGGTAGACGCCGTTTACCTCGTTCTTCCCTGGCATACTAGGTTCGTTGGCGGCCATGCTGCCCGTTTTCTCGCGGTGCTAGCCGACCTCCCATCCCCCAGACCTGGTGGTGGCAGTGGATGTAGTAAAAAGTCGTGGTACCTGGCGTGGTGGAGGGGACGTTGTCGATGAGCTCGTGGATGTGGATGGTTCGCTTTTGGGTGGTGAGCGTGGTGACTGGTGACGGGAGTGAGAGGTGCCGGATCCCTTGTGGTAAAGCTCGGTCCAACAGCTCGACCGTGCGTTCCGTCCCTGGCGCATCTACGATTGCTATCATTCAATGAAGCCATGACTCTCGAGGTCCTGTTTATAGAAGTCATGGCTACACGCGCCAGCGGGATCCTGGTGCAATATCGAGAGACGCCGCTTCTCCACCAATCTAGTGTCCCCAGACGGTTTCTCCAATATTGTGGGCGTTTCTACGTGCTCAGTCTGTACAGCGGTTGTTTTTTTTTTTTTTTTAATCTTGTCCATCCTTCCCCCGCTTGGTTATCCTTACTGGCTGGTGGTGGCAGTCTGCTGGAGCAACCCACGTAGGAAATTGGACGATGAGTGGTGAGCCAGTGAGGCCAAAATGCACCATAACATCACATCGCATCGCTCATCTTTCGGCTTCGTCAAGATTGGATCGGCTCCAGGCCCGCTTCCATACCACCCGTCCCATTGCCGTCGCGCGCTGACTGGCAGGAGAACGGGCTGGCTTGTATGGCAGACCGGGCTTGCTGCTTGCGCTGGCATCATGCCCTGGCACTTGGTAGGTGCAAACAACCAGCCAGCGGGCGAGCTACGGGGCAACCGCCGATCGCCCATTCGGCAGCCCAGGCAAGGTTGCAATCGTGCGGGACCATCCATGCCCTGGCCTGAAGGACGACAGAGAGGGAGGGTCTGCATCATCTCTGCCGGCCTGGCCACATCCCGGCCATCCCTTGGTGGTGGTGGTTGTCCTGCATTCATCTGCATCATCGGAGAGCACGGTGCAACACATCGCACCCTAATCCATCATAATCTGCACAAGGGCAAGGAAAGTGATGGAGAGCAATGGCCAATTCGCCAAGGGACACGATTGAGCAACATGGCGTCTTTTTTCGGGTTAGGGTGAGCACACACAGCGCAGCAGCACAGCAAGCCGCTGCATTCCGCGTCACTCGCACGACGTGCCGATTCTGTAACATCTACAGCCGAATGTCCTTCTCCTAAACCATGCATCGCATCATAATTAGTAGCGAGAATCCAGAACGACGCCCTCCCATGCGGTTGGCCGCGCAGTCCAAGCACACATGTTTCAATTGTCTGTACGACGATAGGAACAGCAGCAGCGCCCGTGTCCAGCCAAGTTGGGCCAAAATGCGGAAATCACACCATCCCGCGCCGCCCACTCGACTCTGAACCCACATCGCCGCCGTCGTTCTCACTCAGTGGCGTTTTACGTCTCAGCAGACAGGACCGTTGTGACGGCGGTGCCACTGGCCCTAGCCTGGGGCGACATGGCCAAGGTTGGGTCCATCCTTCAATGGGCACCGCGCTCGCCTGAAGCACTCGCGCCGAATAGAGGCTGCCTCCGCTGCGCCCTGAAGAAATGTCTCAGTGACCAACCATGGACACCCTGTACGAAATCGAGGGCGACGGGTCCTCTAGCGGCATGTCAGTCATCACCTGCTCCAGTTGGTCGCCGTCGAGCGACCCAACCCCTCATGGCAGCCGCAAACCCTTCCCTGATCGTCAGAAACGGGCCACTTGCTCCTCATCATGTCCTTGCACTCGCAATACCTGACTCCACCGTCCGCAAGCTGCCAGTTGCTTCTCCGCCGACGTCGTCACCAAGGACTCGCCAGATCCCGAGACCTTGCCGGATCCGATCTAGACTAGTTGGCGCTGGCGCGTGCGCTACAACGTGGTGGACAATTACGCACATTCAGGCCCTGTCAGGATCCCGCGATCACTATCGGCTTGCACTTGTTGGTCCGCAGCCAGGTCAGGACCCGCGCGGCGTAACGCAGCTCGACCGTTTTGGCAGTCACTTTTCGTCTCCAGGTTCATGAGTATCCTTGGTCGGCAGGTGCAGCATTACATCAAACCTTCTTTGCAAATGTAGGTAGTGAGCAAATCACACATGCTGTCTCGAGTGTATGCTTATACGACTTGACATGTGCCTATTACAACATCATTCTCGCTCATCATTGCTGTCTCCTATCACCGATTCAAGGTGAAATATCTAAAGTCATGGACTGGCGAGCTCCAGCTACCGGACGAATCCAGTTAGCTCTGTGCCAGGGCTCTGATCGTTTCACAGAAAAATGGCCTGCGTCCTGCAGAGCCTGGCCATCGGCTTGAATTAGATCCCCACCACACACTGGCCCTGACCCGCTTGACTCCTCACAGGGTGTTAATTTATGGCTGCTACGTGCCATCCCATGCTGCGTGAGGTGCTAGTACCTCACTGCTCCAGGCCAAGTCGATTCGCCTCCAAAGCCATGCTGCTGAAGGGGTGGATACGCATGGTGCATGGTGTCTCTGAAACATACATGTAAAACTCCAAGTCATCCGCTCACATATCTGCCCGCGGAAAGCCTATTTGAAAAGGGCGAAGAAGGATTGGAGTCGATCTTTGTGGCTGTTGTTTTGACTAGTGCGCGAAAACAGAATGAAAGTTGTGGAGGAGCCAGGATAGCCCTAGCTTGCACGATAGCCAAGCTGATCGACTCAGCAGGGGGGGCACACGGACGGGGTGAGCAAGCACGGGGCATCAACTAAAACAACGTCAATGAAAGCCGCCAGCTATGCTCGTTCAGGGAAGCTTGGTCCTGCGAGTGACATCTCATTCGAGTTGGTTGTCTGGCATGCCCGAGCATCACTTTTTTTTGTCGCCTGCATAAAATCATCCACCATGGAGCAATTGGTGCGCCAAACTTGACATCCTGTGCTGCATGTCGTAGCAACATGGGCGTTGGGCCAGGGTCTCATCGCAGATGCTGAAGACTTGTTGGTAGCATTGTTGGTCTGTTGCATAATCCTGTTTGCAGACAATTTGCTCAATACGTGGTGCCATCCGTGATTTTTTTTTTTTTTTCTCGACGGGAAAGCTCATCCTTGCGAGACTTCGGGGATCACCATTTCCAGTCGGCGTTAAGCCAGCAGACCAGACTGGATGAACACACCATGCGTGGCTCTTGATTATCTAGACGATGGAAGGTCACTGTCACAGCGAGTTAAATTTTTTCTAAAATTGGCAACGGTCGATACGATATATACACTATTCGGCTGCTAGGCCCAAGGTGCCGATCTAGGTTTTTTTTATGAGAACCGATAGGTAGCCACCCGCAGGGCCCCAAACCCAAACCCACAACACCCCAGCATAATATTCACATCATCAATATCTTGCGCGCAAGGGTAAGTGTATACGGTGGTCGTATGCATATAAAGACATCGATCCATATCTTACAGATCATTTCCGGCGCAAATTATCCAATGGTCCATCGCCTGACAGCAGCAGCAGCTTGTCAAGCGAGACATGAAGTCCATTTGGCCACCACACTATGCACACTTGTCTGCAGAGTCTCAGAGCGGCAGACCATATCCTAATCTAGAAACAAGGACCACACGCCTGATCATATGCATGCATACAGAGTGTAGTATTCATAGGTTTAATTTCTGGATTATTCCCGGTTTATGCCGACCAACCACTGCGCTTCCTGATTAGGATACCACCATCTTTCACCTTTTACATGACCCTACTGCCAATCGCATTGAACTAGCAGGCGCATATGTAGATACAATGGTTTTTCTTCGGCTCCAAGTCCCCGGGAATGGAAACGTGGCTCAACAGGACGGCATCAGACGGGGCGGAGTTGCTTTGGCCTCCGACGCACCTCTGCGTTCCCCTCCCAGATTCATTCGCCATCAACCGCAGGATGCAAGAGAAGCAAGCAACTAGTTTGAGGAAAGTGTGGAGAGGCGGGTCGGGTGAGGCCCCGGGGAAGCACAAGGTGCTGCCGGTGCAGTTGGGTCAACATGTTTCGCAGGTTCAGGCCAGACGATCATGGGAGCAAGTAGCCCTCGCCTGCTTCATACGGACCAAACTTGGCGTGCCTGGCGCTAAAACTCATCAACCTGCAGCTAGGACTGGGGGGTGTAAAACATAGCCTGTTCCTTTGACAAAGGGTCTGCTTGATATGCACACTGGCGGGAAAGCGGGATAGTTTACATGAGCAAAGAGCGAAGCGCAGCCGCCCATTCGATAATTCGCCTTGGCCTACCTGGCCAGGAGAGAATCCTAGCGAGCTTTTTGACGCCTATCAAAAAGCTCGTAGCGTGCTCGCTGCACACCCCGCTGCTTGTCTCAACCTTTAGGGATAAAAGGGCGCAGCTCACTGCAGTTGACGACCCACCCCGGTCACCGGCATACATGCTGGGGTACGAGTCCTGGGGACTTATCTGCAATCACCCATTGCCACTCTAGCCGACTACTATACGGAGTGGCTTACGGCGCGTAAAACCTCTCTTCAGAGAGATTGATGGGGGGTTGCCACTGGGAGCCCACAATGACATACCAAACCGGGATCTTTGATCAACATCCAACAATCCCATGCAGCTTTCAGTTGAGGTTATGTCCCCCGGAGAATTTAGTTCGCTGATCGTGCTAGTCACTATGTTTAATTCCGACTAGGAAAAGTATGTGTGACTTGAGAGAAAACCCATATTCCCATTTTGGACTTATATACGGCATTTGAAACGGTAGGCTCCCCGAAATGCTTGGGAGCAATGCGTAGAACCATAGAGGGAAAAAAAGGGGGCTTTGACGTGTCAAGCGCTGAGTGAAGCGACAGCCTCGCTCTGACATTCGTGTGATGCCAATCGTTACTCGCTCGCTCCGTGGAGAAAACAAACCAATGTAGGGTAGCCAACACATAGAGGTCGTATGAGCTGCATCAATATCCCATTATCACACTGCGAATACCGCGACCGATGTGGATCTACAACTTTTTACCGAGTATTTAGTACGAGTGCGACAAGAACGCTAGATTATCAGGGTTCGTGATATGGTTGTTTATATCCCCTCGGAGAACCACATCAACTTTGGCGCTAACGAGGGTTCTCACGACACCATCAAAGTTGATGAATCACATTACACCCCCTGCCAAGGAATCTGCCGTCCACCAGCATGGAGAGATTCCTAAAAAAGAAACCGGCAAGACCATCTCGTCTGCCTAAGATAGTTGCTGTGATAGTCTACAGAGATGCCACACGCTGCTGGGGTGGAATCAGCCTCAGGGGACGGCACTTGCCACCTGCATGAAGAATAACCTCGCCGAACTGTTCGTGCGGCAACGGTGATTCCAGTGATGCTGGCCGCCCACCGTTTGTGAGTGAAACGTGGTTTTGAAAACTGAGGACAACAGGGCATGGCGGTGAGCCTGTGGTGGAGAGAGGCTTGAAGCTAGGGAACGGGCCATTCCGTAACTAGCTCAAAGACCGCAGCAAGCACAGACATTCAACAGCGGATGAACCACCAGACAGACGTACCTCTGAATGGGCACCCAACCATTAGCAGCACAGACTTGTGATGTCTCCGGAGTGCTTCCTGCAGCACGAGCCTCGAGTTCGCTGACACACGAACACGGTCAGTGGCAGAACTACACTACCCCATGAAAATTTACCCAGAGTGGGCGAAATCATAGACGGAGAAGCTAACTTCGTTGAGCATTTGGGTGGCAAACGGGATTATGGAGAGTCAGCTGCCGCATCACATCAGAAACATGCATCTAAGAGTCTGAGAATGCATTGAAAAGCTGGAGCTGGGGTGAGACATGCCGATTCATACAACAATGTAATAGAAATTCAGAGACGGGAAGAGACAACTCGATGGCCAACTCAGAGTAGGAGCGGTCAATACACCGCAAAAGGATCTGGAGAAACGGTACGAAACCCGCCCTTTACTTTGCATGGCGGGCGGGCCTGGGAGAAGCTTCTGTCGAAAACGGTGAACATGTTTATCTCGTTTGGGGTGCCGGCCGGATGCGATTCACACATCCCGCCTCGGCCCCGCTAGCACTGAGCGGAGATCGAAATCAGGTACGGAGAGAGAGGGGAGAGCGGGGGTAGCAGTCCGGGTCCGGACTGCCTATGGGCAACTGAGATTGAGGACTTGCTGGCTAGGTTGCCTCATATGTGGTATGTATGAGGGAACCCGAAGTCACTCGCTTGGCATTTCTGCGGGGGACACGCTGGATGACGAAGGTGGATCAAAAAGACAGGATGAGGGGCTCCGAGGTACGCGAGGCCGAGAGGTCCGTGGCAGGGTCGTGTCCTCTCTGCCATGAGCGTTATCACGTTTCTCGACGAAGCTGGCTGGCTAGAAGAAGCCCACTTGTGAGAGGGCCTGAGGCGGCGGGGCTGATGGGACGGCTGCGGAGGAGAGGGGATAAAGAGGGGACGCGGCGGCGACGAGGCGTGGTGGCAGGGGCCGGCGTGAAGCATCTTACATGAGCATGAGATGCGGTGCAGCGAGTTGAAATGGTGGAGACCAGACTCGGATTGTTTTCAGCACCATGGCATCGAGGCGTAATGGGCGTAATGGAGGATACGCCATGGCACGGGGGGTGTATGAGAGAGAGAGAGAGAGAGAGTGTGTGTGTGTGTGTGTGTGTGAGGGCGAGGTGACATGTCCCTTTCGCAACCACCACAGGCCTACGAGCACGCGACATCAGCTTCGACATGTTTCAAAGCGGGAATAAAGGCCCTTGCCGATTGGGAGGTGGGATGGGAGGGACGGAGAGTTCAAGCTGAAAATGGTGGCCAGCTTGCAATTCATGGCGGGGTGAGGTGTTTGATAGTGCGGGCGTTTGGCTTTGTTCTGAATGGACGGATGCAAAGGCAATAGAATAACCGCGCTGGCGCGCTCAAGCTGAGTGAGTGGCTTTCCAAGAAGAGGATA
Source organism: Calonectria ilicicola (assembly GCA_020809705.1). Lineage (NCBI taxonomy): Eukaryota > Fungi > Ascomycota > Sordariomycetes > Hypocreales > Nectriaceae > Calonectria > Calonectria ilicicola. The sequence goes on along the minus strand of CP085825.1, from coordinate 2,723,580 downwards.
AGCCCGAGGGGTCGGGCTTTTGGTCCTTTCGATGTCTTAAGTCTAGCGGGGAAGGTTGAAAGTGATGGGTCGTGATGGGTCGTGATGGATGTTGATGCGGGGTTTGAAAGATGGGAAGCCGTCGTCCGCGGCGGCGGCTCCAGACCACTTGCTTCCAATTGGTGACGGCTTACGTTTCCTCTGCATTTGAGTGTCTTGCAAGGCTCGGCCTTGGCTGAGGTAGTGTCTCTGATGACTCTCGACACGGCTCGCGTCTGTGATCTATCTCTTTGAGGCGTCTCAAGCGGCAGGCCGATGGGCGGGGGCTGCTGAACCTTCAGCCGCCGCTGCATTTTGACACTGGAGGCGGGAAGTGTATTTTGGGCGTTGGAGGTTCCTGTTGGTGCACATACACTGAAAAGGATGCATGCGGGGGGCATTCCGGCCGAGCTGCTGGAGGACATCGCCTTGCCGCGAATCCAGCTATGCAGGCCGTTCTCAGCTGCTTGGGCAGGCCTCTAATTGCCACCCACCACACACACACACATGGAACGGCATCCGATACATGCAAAAGCACACTGCGCGCAGCATTGGTCGTTGACACACCCGTCCGCCTCCCCGCGGGACACGGTCCAGCCCACGCCGTGATGGGTGAGAGGGAAAAGGAAGCAAGCAGTTGGGGGAGACGGGGCCAGCGATTGGGAGACATTATCCTCACCATAAGTGGAGAGCAAGCGAGCGAGACAGCCATTTCGCTTGGGGAGGGAGAAAAGAAGAGGGGGGGAGGGAACGGTGAGATGCGGTGTCCCATATCCATGTCCGTACCCATGTCATGCCATGCCATGGCCCGTCAAGGCGGGCGAGATGAGAAGCCCGCAAGCAACAACAAAGTCACATTCAGGGTCGGTTTTGTTTGGGCTGGGTTGCCGTGGGCGATGCGGATGCAATGATACATAGTCCAAAACCAACACAAATGTCATCGCCAGACGGCACTATAGAGTGCGACGATGCAATGTATATCCGTGACAGGTTCCCAGATCGACGACGTGCTTGGACTGAGTGGAAAGTTTACATGACTAGTACCCAGCTGCTTGGAACAAGATTGACGGTTGACGTTGACCCCCCTTTCGAAGATGGAAACGGCCCGATGGAGGGCGGATGAGGGGCGATCGTAGGAAATGGGTGTCAGCATGACAATATATGTCTTGGCTTGTTTTCTTTTTGTATTGCTCATGAGTACGCTGAAAGAGAAAAAAAAACGTATGTCTTTTTCTCTGGTCATGGTTATTCTCCTGATGGGTCGAGTGTCGTTTATCACTCAAGATCTCTGAGCGTCGTCACCAGCCCCCTCATCCAGAGGAGGGATTTCCACTGTAGTACGGATTCCGCAGATTCAATAGGTGGACGAAACCTTGGTCCTCTTGTGTACATGGCAGTCATGGCACACGCTGACTGATACTGATTTGCCTCATAGGCTTGGCTGATGAAATTGATTGCCAGGTTTGTGGTCACGGCACCGTCGGCTGGGGCGAGGGTCCCTATAAACGAGGTCGCTTTTTGGGGCCGAGGCAGTGGCCTCTTGCTTGGCCGGAGTGCGACCGGGAAAGTAGCCAATGCACAGTCCATTTTCATATTGATTAATTTCTCATTTGTTTGCTGATTTGGTCTTTATTCCCTTGTTCCCGTAGCGATTCTGTTCGTTATCTATGTTCGTACGATTGCGGAATGGCCTTTTTCGCGTGCCGGCTCAAAGGAACATGAGAGAGTATGTTCGTCTTGGTCTCTGTGCCACAAGCCACTGATGTGCCCACCCATCGTCGGACCGTCGTCTTGCGCAGTTCCGTTTAGAATTCACGTGTAAGTTGGTCTAGGCAGCCCGTATTTCGCTACAAAATTTGCAATTTCACATACGAAATGTTGTGTGTCTGAACCAAATTACCCTCCGAATATTATCTCGCCTTTTTTTCTCTTTTCTTTTTCCTTACCGCTCTGTTCTCTCCGGCTTGACTTTTCTTTTTATCTGTCACTTGCTGGGGCTGGCTGCGTCCGCGAGCGGCCAGGCTTTTAGACCTGCCCGGCCCGGTACTGGGCTTGGGCCAAAGTGTACCTGGCAGTGCTCATTGGTGTGGCGGTTGATGGGCGTACACAGGCCACTGCCCCGAGTACTCTACAGGGGGCCGCTCATACCCACAGGGGACCTTACAGGGTGGTCCCCTCCATCCTTTCACGTCGCAATCGTCCATCCATGCTTTTCCCCGCTCTCATCCTTTACAAATCCTGGCACTGTCTGACAATTTGTTGGTCTTTAGAGTCTCTCGTGCTGGCTTTCTGAGACAAAGCCCGCACACGCTTAATTGTTTTTTCTCTTCTTAAACGTCCTTGTGATCGAGTATTTCCCTCAACTGCCGCAGGGACATTGTTTTTTTCCTTCTCCATCAAGGTTTCCCCACTCTGTCTGTTATCATAACAGACGTTGGATGCGGTGTCGCTCTCCGTTCGTCACCGAGGCATTCCTCCACTGTAGTTGCTGGTAAACGTCTCCAACGAACCCGCCCGCGCGCAGACCGACAAAGACGGCCCTCTCACCCAATCCCTGTTTCCGTCTCGTCGCCTCGCCCATCTCCTCCACCAAACCCCACGTGCCCATGCACACAATGAGGCTGAATCTGGCCTAGGACCTCCTCACATTGGCTGTTCGCTCCTGGATCCATCCCGCCCGCTGCCAGGCTAACTCGCCGTCGCCGTCGCCGTCGCCTTGGGTCTCGTTCGCTCCTCGCCATTCCCAGGTCGGTGACAGTCGTTCTCCTCTCGTTCCCCTCCCAATCTAGTCCTATCCAGGCCATCCTAGATCTCAGTCCCTCCAGTCACAATCCAGTCACAGCCCAGTCGCAATCGCGCGCTCGTCTGGTCTCGGTATTATCCTTTTGCTGGCACTCACACTGCCTGAGGTCGGTCCCGTCTGCATCGCCGCCACCAAGACCAACCCCAACACCGCTCCGCCGCAGAGGCCGTCGTAATCGCCGCCTCCTCCGGATCTTATCCTCTTCCTCTTCCTCATCCCCCATCCCCTTGTTCCATCTTCGCTCTTGTCTCTTGCGTTGTTTCTGTCTTACTCTGTCATTCCCTGCGACCTTTCTATCTGGCGCATCCCGCAATCGTCGTTGCTCATACGACCTCGCCACTTCCCGACTCTGCACCTCGCCGGCCGTCGTTTGTATTGCGCGGCAACCCGACTGCGCCCTTGCTCGTGTTGCTAACTCGGTTTGCCAATGTATCCTGTGCAACCTACCAGCGCCCTGTTGCTCTGAGAGGGCTGGGGGTCCGTAGGATCTTCAATCGCTGTCTCCGTGCAACGGCGACTTCAACACCAAAAGCAAGAAACCCCGCGCATTCCCAGCCTCCGCCCCTTCCGCGTTGTCTATCTACTGCGCGCGTGCCTTGACCGCGACTGGAGAGTGCTTCTTACATCTAGCCCTCTTTGTTTCTCACTGAAAGGCCTGACTCCCCTGCCATGGCAATGGCCTCCTTCTCGTCGCTCTCCAACAGTCATAACTATGGCCACACCCATGCGAAGATCACCAAGGCCCGCAGTCGGCAGACCGTCAAGCCCATCCTAAAAAAGCTGCAACCACACAGTCACTCGGAGAAGAATTCACTCGACCTTGATCGCAGTTGGGACGAGCAGGCTCAGCTTGGATATTCCTCGTACAGTCCTTCAGGGGCAAACGAAGCCGCTGGTCACGGGTTTGGACCCTCGTACACGCCCACGGCCATGATGCCTGGCCATGTTGCTCGACCTGTGCGCGATGTCAGTTTCTCACTTTCTGCAACCGAGCTTAGCACGGGCGGCGCTCGATCCAACAAATACTCGCACGCCCGCTCCACCAGCGGTACTTCTCACATTTCAGTCGCGACTTCTGGGAGCGGTGGTCGCAACGGCTCCTTCGTGCATCCTTTTCAACAAACGCCACGAACATCAACACCACCCTTGTCCTACGCCAACTCGTTAGCCTCCCTCGACAATCCTACGGCGCCGCGCGACTATTCACCCACCATCACCGAGGACGACGACGATACTGAAGCGCAAAATTATCAGTCAAATCGTCCCTTCCCACCTTCCAGCACGGGACACAGGAGACCCTCACTCGCTAGCCAGCGCACTAGCTCACTGTCCGACGTCAACCAGTCCCTTTACAACCCTGTGAATCCCCGCTCTGGATCTGCTGCTGCGACCCGGAAAACTCACCAAATAGTAACCAAGAGTCGTTCTGATCTCCATCTGAACACTGCTTCTACCCCTATCCTCGACTCTGCTGCTTCGAGTGCCAGCCCTCCGACTTCCTTTATCTCTCCACAAATGATGGGCACTTCTTCCTCTGCATCGGCCATGTCGCCGTTGCGCACCTCGCTTGATATGAATGGGTTTCGAATTCGATCTCGGAGTGAAGTTGACACCGCGACGCGCCAAGAGCATGTTCGCGAGGCTCGGCGGAAATTTGAAGAAAAAGAAAGGGCTAAGGAGGAGAAATATGCTCGCGAGCAGATCCGCAAACAGGAGCGCGCAGAAAGCAAGGAAGCGCATCGACTCGCCAAATCGTACTCGCACGGTCGAAAGGGTAGTTTAGGTAACTCGCGTATCTCTTGTGATCGCACATCCAGCAAAAGCGACATTCGTCCTGTACCATCGAGAAAGAACACCGGGAATGGAACCAGTGAGAACGAGAAAGTCGGGTTTGCTACCCGTAGTTACGATACAGTCAAGACGGCCCAGACACCAGCTTCAAGAGCTGAGCATGTGCATTTTGCATCTACCCGCAGAAGTACGAAGCGACGGACTACTGGAACCTGGACTGCCTTTGTTCTTTGGCTGAGGACGCGGTTACTCAAGTTAGGTCGGCGATAGGAACGGTCTATTTTGCGACTTGCCAAATAAAAATCAATTTCAACACGATACACACACCTTCACACACACGCACACACATCACCAACTTCGACACCAATACCACCCTACCTCAGACTACTACAGTTATGATATACCCTTGGGCGGCGCAACAGGAGCGTTTTGCTATGCGCCTTTAGGATGTGGGGTTTTCACTTTTACATCCTCCCCCTAGACGGACTCGCGGCCATATGGCGTTGCATACGATGGAGATTTGCATCTCACGGCCGGACCGGACGATCGTTTCTTGTTTTTTTGCATGGCGTTGTGGGAAATCTCGGCTTACGACTGAAATGTCTAGCATTGCATATTTAGGATTTTATTTTGGGCCTATTTGCGAACTTTGATTCCAATTTAACGCGGGTGTTTTGTTTTTGTTTCGGGCGCTGCAACATGCACGCAGCGTTTTGGATTGCTAGCACAGACATGGCAGTGCTGGATTCCTCCTGGGTTAGAATAGCGAGCGTTCAAATGAGTAGACCCGGTCCAAGACAGACCATGATGTTGATTTTCCCTCAAATCCGTGTTAAACCCCGTGAAACAATTACGTAGAACGAGATTTGCCCCTTTCTGTCTCTACATTCTTTCACATGACAATTGCACATGACAGTCAGGGCCCGCAGCGGTTACGTCGGTACCTATGACGAGTGGTGGGGCACTGCGGCGCCGTGCGAATCTGGGGACTGCGGGGATCGGGTCATGCGATTGCCCCGGAGGCCCCGAGCAGAGCCACAGCCACCCCACTTGTCTGTAGGGCTGTGCAGTAGTATTGGAGCTCGTTGACAAAGGGAATTGATTGAAGTTGGATCTGGGTCTGTCTATCGACTGTCACGGGGACAACTGCGGCAGAATTGGTTTGAGGCTAGCAATTTTCCCCTCTGCGACACGCTATACTATGTGATGACGATGAGGGGCATGACCTGTGGCTGTCTGGGCTTAGAGCTTGTCAATCGTGTTTCATAGCAGCTATGCGTATAGCTTTGGTTGTCGCGGAATGACGGCATTGTTGATTTTATTTCTCAGACAGAATCTACGGCTTAACTGTCGCATCTCTCAAGATGCCTCATCCAACCCTCAATTATATCTTGGGCTTGGGTCTCGCAATATCCACCGGAGTCCACCATGGATAGGCGGCTGGAGCATCCTTTTCCAAGGTTGCTTTGAAGTCAGGCAACCTTTTCTGCATGAAACTATCAATGCCTTCCTTGCTATCCTTACCATTAGATATATCAAAGAAAATGCGACTTTCAAGGAGATGAGCTTCTTCAGGCGACCCAGGTCCTCGATACATTAGATCCTTCATTAACCTCGAGGCTACCCCGCTGACGTTGGCAGCTGTCTCTTCGGCAATTCGGAGAGCTGTAGGGAGTACCTCTTCGGGTGCGACAACCTCGCTGAACAAGTCATCAAAGAGACGGTGCGTGGCGGGGTAGACCGCACCAGTTGTGGTGAGATGCAAAGCTTTGCTGGTGCCAACCAGGCGAGGCAGAAAAAAGCTGCTGCAGGCTTCCATGATAAAGCCACGTCGTCCAAAGACAAAGCCAATCTTGGCATCGCGACTGACAACCCGTATATTGGCAGGCAGCGTCATCGTAATCCCCACTCCCACAGCCGATCCATTGATGGCCGCGATAACGGGCTTTGTGCAGCGGTACAAGGCGAGTGATGTCTGTCCTCCGGAGTCGCGGTGGGCGCCTCGTGTAGGGCCGGAGCCATGCGATGCGTTAAAATCCATGCCGGCGCAGAAGAAGCGATTGGTCGGGTCGGAAGAGGTCAAGACAACGGCCTTGACGCGGTTGTCAGATGAGATGGTGTCGAAGGCGCGGATGAGCGAATCGCTCATCTCATCAGTGAAAGCATTGCGGTCATTTGGCCTATGTAGCTTGATAATGATAACGGGGGTAACAGTAGGAGAAGATGCGGGATGATGGGACAATTGGAGGGTTGGCAGAGAAAAAGTATTGTATGAATCTGGCAGTGATGGTGGGTTCATGATGAACTTATGAGATATGCGAGCACCAAGGTACCTAATACAAAAACTAAACTTAAGATTTGAATACAATGTGAGTTGACTGGAAAAAGCTCAAGTAAAATGCAACGCACTAACTTTCGATACTTATGGGGATGGTTAACTGTGAGCATACAACGGTCGGTTCTTGGGAATACTCGAGTTGAGGGGAACGTGGATATAGCCGCAGCCGAGGTCCAAGCTTGTTGTTGGAGAAGTCATGATGACGCAGCCAATGCCTCATCCCTTGATGTTTAAGACAGCAGGGCCTTAGCCCTACAGACCCAACTAGACACAGTAGCCTCCCCATTCAATACTTAAATCAGAAGGAATAGCTAGAAGAAGGAAGGAAGGATCAAGTTTTAGTCTCGTATTCAATAGCAACCTGCGTTTGCCCCGCCTGACTACCTCTAATCGTGTCACCTTGTTTTAGTCAAGGTCGTACGCACTGGGCATCGAAAAAAAAATGATTTAAAATGACCTGAATAAAAGATGCTAAATTTTCTATACAATCAATTGGTAAAGCACTCTAAAATGAAAATTGATCGTTGGAAACAGGTCCTTTTTCCCTTCAGTGATGTTCACACTAGTCTACACCCCAGGTTTTAAACGCCCTCTTCACGACGTGAGAATTAGTAAATTCCTTGAAAAGTATGCAACTCTATACTTTACTATGACGAATATTCAAGTAAGAAAAATCTTCTAATGTAAAAGTAGGTCTAGGATTCCTCACCTACCATCTTGCAGTTGTCCAGAGCAGTATCATATACAGTGTTATTAAACAGTGCATATACCAATTATCACCGTGGTACGGAGTTTCACTATGACTAAGCTTGCCCTTCACTCAAACTGAAAAAAAGTCGGGGTGCCGGGATCGACCACCAACGCAGCTCCACACAGCACCCTGTTGACCCGTTCCAACCAAAGACGCAACTCAGCGCAAACCGCAAGGCAAATAATCCGGCAGCGCGAGCCATGAGGCCGCTGCCTGCCAGTCCCGATCATGGTCTATGACTGGGACGTCCACCAGAAGACATGTTACCAGCTCTACATCGACGAGGGTCGGTCCCTCGAGGACATCATGGATCACATGAAGGCCGTCTATAAATTTACTCCAAGGTGAGTGAGTGCATGACTCATAAGAGCACAGCCTTGTAGTCTCATTCTGTACATGGTTACACCTTTTATCCACCAACTACAATGCACGTTTCTACTCTTCCGTCCTTTCGTCATGTGGCATCATGGCTGGCCTATAGCTGGTCTACCTTATTTATCTTTTCATTTCCTTCTCCCTTGCCTCCATAACCAGCATAACCCGGTTCTTTTGCGCAACAAACATCGACTTACAAGCCCGATGTAGTAAACGGGCATTTCAGACCCAATTCCGTCGCTGGAATTTCCCATCTAAGCAAAAACCGGCCTACAAAAATGACCGTTTGGTCAATCGCATTCGCGAGTTGTGGGAAAAGAACCTCCCACAGCGTGAGATGCTGCGCGTGCTTAATGATGAGGACGGCTTCGACATCAAGCCTAGGGAACTGATGCGAGTTCGTACTCGTAATAGATGGCTGTTGCGCGTCCCGAATGGGGACAAGTCCAGGATATTTGAGTCGGACTTGCCTGAGGAGATTGACTCAGTGGAGACCTCCAATGTGAAGGAGGTGAATCCTGCGCTGTCGTTACCAGAGGACCAGAGCCTGTCTTTGCAACCACTTTCAGATGCAGTCGCAGCAGCAATTTTGGATCAACAGGAGGACGGGGACGTGATCGTTGATACCGACAAAAACGGAAAGGACAAGAGAAAACGAAACCGGCAGCCAACTAACGCGGTGGGAGCACCGTCTCGATTTCCTTCGGAAACGACCATTGATGAAGCCCGAGTTATTCTAAGCCTTGACGTTGGTATCTATCGAGAGATTCGATCCAGTTTCCAAAGGATATGCGGCGAGGAAGGCGTTAGCAAAAAGACGCTCGCTGGGGCTGATAGGTGGGATGCCGTCAAGGATCAGCTCATTCACGAGTGCCCACAGCTTCAGCAAACCTTGTGGGGATCAAAGGATAACCTGAAAGCAAAGAAATTGGCATTGGATGTCATCTGCACTGATATTACAAAGCGGATGCGCACATTGGGACGACGAATGACTCTGGCTGAAGCTAAAAACACACTGGGAATCAACCCTGAAGAGTCACGGGAGCTTCGATTCACTTTCCACCAAGTTCTCCGGGATGCTCAGTTTACATGCAAGTCTGATGCTACGCCGCAAGAATGGGAGGAGCTGAAGCGGAACTGGGTGGAAAAGTCCCAGTTCATCAAAAACCTCGCTGCACCAGGGACTGGTGAACCTTCGCAAGACATTGCCAAGGCCCTTGAAGTTCTCGCAAGGGATGTGATGAAAAGAATGCGGGATGACCGGACTCGGAAACCGTTCAAGAGAAAGGAGGAACAACAAGGACTTCAGTTATCACTTCAGTCACAACCCCATGACCCACAGCAACAGCAACGGCAATCCTCGCCGCCGCCACCACCAGAACTTGAAGGCGATGAGACGAATGTAACACCACCTGCGTCTGTATATGGAGTTCATTTAAGAACGGAATCAAGCCCAAGCCAGCTGGTGGGTTCGCCGCAAGCTGGACAAGTCGACTTGGGAGATGGCATTACAGGTGGGAATTTTGATGCCATGTCAGAGGTATCTCATGCATCTCAGATGCCATTCGCACCCTCGGGGGCAGCGATTTCGACCCACTTGCCCATGTCTCTTCAATCGCAATCGTCGAGTCTTTCAGAATCACCAAGTGATCTTCCACAACCTCATCGAGTGCTTGGATCCTCGATTCCTACAGGTGTGCCTCTTGATTCGGAGATAGGATCGTCTCTTTTCCTGGCTGCGAATACTCAAGCGGCATTTATGGATCAACAATATGTACAGCAACAATACGCTGCGGCCACAGCGGCACCACCTAGCTCGGTCTTTCATGCAGTGCAACCGATGGCGACAGCAATAGCAGTATTCTTGCGACTACACCCGTCGTCAACATTTGTGGCGAATGTCGGTCTCTGGATTGGGACTCTGACGTCGCAGTCGGTTCAAGAACTGCGGCATGTAGCAGTGGAAAAGTTTCCTGGGGTGCTGTGTATGAGGGTTGAGGGAATTGTGAAGGACGGCAAGGGAGGAGAGCTGCCTCTACAGATCCAGGAGGATCAAGAGTTGGGGGCTTATCTGGCGCATGTGCAGGGTGGCACGCCTACATTTGCGGTCCAGCTGGTCTGGAAGCCTTGATAACATTATTTGATTCTCGTGAATGCTTGGCATGGCATTGGGTAAAGCGGGCGTACGGAGTTTCGGTTGTTATATCAAAGCGTGATTGGATGAGGAGAATGGTTGGGGAGGTTAGAGAACCGAGGATGAGAGAGCGCGGAGTTGGACCCCGTCGTTGTTTGAACCAATACTGGGAATGTGACTGGAAGTCGGGCTAGGACAGGATTCGCGCGGGTGGCGGCCTATGTATTGGAGGACCCAGCTAGGAATAGCCTGTTCCCTTTTTAAATGAGAAAAAGCCAAGACAAAGGCCGGTCGCAATGTGACTTGATACACGGCTTACGAATGCATGAGAGGAGGGGCTGCCGGCCGGGCAGAGCGGCAACGGAGATGCGTTGACCCGCTCGCAAAGAGAGTAACGAAGCTCGTGAGGGGCATGAATGGAATTGCTATGCCCTGAAAAATAGATCTCGGGGAATTGGGTGGGATGAGAGATACAGCGGGTGAATTACCTGAATCTATGGCGAATGGGATTGCAGAGAGTGACAGATTGGGTGGCGCCTATCACCCCAGTTCTTGCGTGCTGTGAGATGGGGATTGGAAATAGCTGGGTTGAGGCGCTGAAGCCCACATGGAAGTCCACCTTGGTGACAAGCCTTGCAGATAGTCTCATTCTCTTTATTTGCAGCAGAAACAATGAATTAATTACTTTTTTTTTTTTTTGAATCCTTGTATGCACCAAGAAGTTAATCGAATGGATGCGCTTCAGGCGTAGGGCGTGGGTGGGCCATTAGATGGCATGCGATCTCGGTACAAGTCGGTGCGAAGAAAGTGATGTTGCAGGCGATGCGCCCTGGATAACACACCCGATCCTGCGCTCAGAGTGTGGGGAAGCGAATTACTGAGTAGCAAATGCTCGCTGTAGTGGGGCCTGGGTCGGGGTTTGGTTGCTCATCGGCGCTGCAACTCCGCCGCCGAGAAATTTCCAAAAGGTCCCCGGCTGCTTCGCATTGCCGCACGCCGCAAGACTTAAACCCCAGGCCCTGCCCGCCCTCAACGTCGCTTTGCCAGACAGACGTCAATCGCCCCGTCAGCCTCTTGGTCCCTGCTGCGTGATCTCGCCGCCCTGATCCTCCCTGCGAATTGACCCCGACAACCTCACCAATGGCGTCCCTCCAGCTGCGCGCCCAGCCCAGAGCTGCTCTCCGGAGCTGCCTGCGAGCTACGAGGACAGGCCCACGCCTACCCGCAACCGCCTTTGCCATGCGCTCCTACGCCACCGAGATCGAACCCCCCGAGAAGAACCAGAAACTGGCCGCTCGCCAGGGCAATGAGTCCAAGGTTGGCAGGTCCTTCCAGGGCCAGGTCATGGGGAGTATTGGTGCCCGATTGCGCCGAGAGCGGGAGCAGCGTGCAGAGTATGAGGAGTGGCGTAATATAACGGATCCCTCTCGAAACTGGATGGTGACTTTTGGTAAGCTTCCAGATTCTACTTTTTTTTTAATTGTTTTTAAAGCCGTTGAATTGTCTATGAGGGGCACTCTATTTCCCCTCCAAAAGTGAGGGGAAAACAAAAAAAGTGTCAATATAGCTAATTGGTTTGGCTTCAACTAGTTTTCCTCTCTGGTGTGGGAATCGCATACTATATGGGCACATTCTGGCCCAGGGAATCCGGCACCAACTCGACTTTGCCGCTCTCCAAGACGCAGGACTTGAAGCACAACACCAAGCTTGAAAACATGCAAGCTGCCTGGGCCGACTTTGTCAAGATTGTAGGCAAGGAGAACGTGAGCACCGCTGAGAAGGATATTGAGCACCATGCAACCTCGAACTGGTCCTCGCACTCGGCCAAGCCTGAGGACCGCTCTTTCTGCATCGTCTACCCTGCCACGACTGAGGAGGTTTCCGAAGTCATGAAGGTCTGCCACCAGCGCCGTATCCCCGTGGTTGGTTACAGCGGCGGCACCAGTCTGGAGGGCCACTTCACCCCCACTCACCAGGGCATCTCTGTTGACTTTGGCCGCATGAACAAGATCCTCAAATTGCACAAGGATGATCTCGATGTTGTGGTCCAGCCCGCCATGGGATGGGAGGCTCTCAACGACCACCTGGGTCATGAAGGTCTCTTCTTCCCACCCGACCCAGGCCCCGGTGCCATGATCGGCGGCATGATTGGCACTGGCTGCAGTGGTACCAATGCTTACCGATATGGTACTATGCGTGACTGGGTTCTCAGCTTAACTGTCGTCATGGCAGATGGCACTGTCATCAAGACCCGACAGCGACCCCGCAAGAGTTCCGCTGGTTACGATCTTACAAAGCTCTTTATTGGCTCCGAGGGCACTCTCGGTCTCGTTACCGAGGCCACCTTGAAGGTGACCGTCAAGCCTGAATCTACCAGCGTTGCTGTTGCTACTTTCCCCTCGATCCGTGATGCTGCCAACTGTGTGGCCAAGGTCGTCGGCAAGGGCATTCCCGTTGCTGCCGTCGAGATTCTTGATGATAACCAGATGAAGTGCATCAACCAAGCCGGCATGACGACTCGTGCCTGGGCCGAAGCCCCCACCATCTTCTTCAAGTTTGCTGGCACTCCTGCTGGCGTCAAGGAGCAGATTGTTCAGGTACAAAGCCACGCCAAGGCCGCCCGAAGCAACTCGTTCGACTTTGCCAAGAGCCAGGACGAGCAGGACGAGCTCTGGAGCGCGCGCAAGGAGGCGCTCTGGAGTACCATGGCTGTCAGAAAGCCCGGTGACCGTGTCTGGACCGGTGACGTCGCCGTGCCCCTGAGCCGGTTGCCTGATTTGATCGAGGAGACCAAGGAGGACATGGCCAAGAGTGGGCTGTTTGCATCCATTGTTGGTCATGTCGGTGACGGAAACTTCCACAGTGAGTTTACTCCTTGAAAGAAAGAAAAAACTACTCCCTGGGTGTTGTTTGCTAACTAATATCGTAGCTATTCTGCTTTACAACGAGGCCCAGCGACACAAGGCTGAGGTAGTTGTGCACCGTATGGTAAAAAAGGCAGTTGAAATGGAGGGCACTGTAACTGTAAGCTAACCCCCCTCTTTTTCCTTCATTTTCCTTTGGACAGTGAGAGAACCAAAAAAAACTAACTGATCTCCTAGGGTGAGCACGGTGTTGGCCTGGTAAAGCGGGACTATCTCCCCCACGAGCTTGGCGAGACCACCGTCGACGCCATGAGGCAGATCAAGAAGGCCTTTGACCCTCTATGTCTGCTCAACTGCGACAAGGTGGTGCGCATGCAAAAGCCCAAGAAGGGCGAAGTGGAGGAGTGGTAGGAGGCCCCTCTCCCCGGGGGAAACCAGTCGGGACAATGAGACAAATGGGCGCCTGTGCATATGGCAAGAGAGGGATCGGGGAGTTTGCCGGCGTTGGTCGATCGATCACTGTACATTGTGTGTAATGGGAAGGATAGAGACCGAAGAGGGTCAAAAACAGGATACCTCCCCTCTTCACTGGGACAATATGCGGATTTGTTAATTTATGGATGTTACGTTACTTCTTTAATGAACATGACAACTAAACTCCTCCCACAATAGGCTATGCAATCAAATTAAAGTGATGTCGTCAAATATGCCATTGGGGGTTCCAATCAGGCAAGTCTCTACTATTGAAAACAAAACTGACAAGGCAAACGTTGCCCTTCAGGATCTTGGTGCCAAAACGCCTACCAAATAGTGCTCGTGAGACTGAAAAGTAAAATGTCTAAAATACCGTGACCGTGTTGACAAACCCATTCTTGAGAACTTCAAACACCATGCCAGGAAATCCATAGAGGGTCGTCGTTGAATCGCCGTTGGCCTCGGCTCTGCGTGCGCCGCTCTCCTCCCATCCTCCAAGAAACTCACAGCTGCTGCCGGGGCTGTCTCCCCATCCACGGTTAAGAACCATGCCTCGTTGACGTGACTGACCGGCACTCCGAGGGAAGACTGACGCCCAGGCCTCGTTCATTCGGTCTTCAATCTGAGGGAACTTGGTCTCGGAGTCGATTGGGTTGGAGCCATCAGCAGAATGATCCAAGTAGCCAATTTCCCAGCGGCACCGGCGGTGGCGGTTGAATTCATACGAGCCAGGAATGTTGCCATGGAGCACGAATTTAGTCGCTACGAGACGGTCGGGTGAATGAGATTTGATGCTATTTTCAGGTGTAGTTTCGCCGTTCCGTGCGCCAGGTGGTGGTTGCGATGCGGGGACTCTATTGGAGACAAGAATATCAAAGCCCAAATAGAAATAGTTATAAAAACACTCCCCGGTTGAAGCAGTTCCTATTTGATCATCAATGGCTTCTTCATCGTCGGATGCGTCAGATCCCGTGTTCATGGATGATTGATCCGTGTCGTTGAGGTCTTCGGGCCGACCGAGTTCAGTAGCACTAGGTCGTGACCGGGCATTGCTCGTGGTCCGCATTTTGTGGATGACCATCTTTTGATCATTCTTCCGGTAGACGGCGTTGGGCGGCCCTAGTTCCATTAGTAGTTCCTGGGGAGTAGTTTCACCAAGGGTGATCCAGAAGGAGTGGTTGGTCCATTTGCGAAAAAGCTGGATTTTCCCACCGCCGTATAATCTGATTAGAGATATTTCGTCTGGGTACACGTCCTTGCCACGAGGTAGAACGGTGGTGGACTTTATGCTTGGCAATATTTCTGTCCAGAGATTTGGGCGAGCATCGGCCCAGGAATCCCCGCTGAACACGGCCATGGATGTTGCAACCTGGCTTGCAGCTGATGAGAAAATGGACACTACATCCTTTTCCGGGTCGTATGCCGATGGAGGTAGGGAGAAGTTGAAGGCCACTCCCGGGTAGGACAGGACGTAGATGCCATTTTCCTGGCCTGCAGCCGGTGGAATGTACTCTCCCGCATAAGTGGGACCGAGAAGTCGGTGATATATATGTCGGAAAGTTGGACCGTTGGTAGAGTCACCTGGAACCGGAGATGCGGGTGCAGATGTACCGTTCACCGGCTTAAGGAGGTCTCGGTCTTTGAAAGTGATGTGGTTCTTCGTAAAGTCCCTGACCTCGATAAGACGTAGTCGCTGCTCTGGTCCATCGAAACGCAAACGGATGCCATTGGCAGGAAGTTCTATTCCGATAGGTTCGGTGACGGGATTATCCGGGGAGTAGAGAAGTTCGAGCTTGGGGAAACGCTGTGGTTCGGCCTTGATTCGAGTCAGAACATCGTGAAGAGTGGCGCCGAGTACTATCGAGTAAAAGAACGACATGTTAGAGGGAGTGTTTGATTATGTTAAATAAAATGGTTCACGCATGTCGACTTACTAAGGAAGCCCAAGGCTCGGCCTGGATGTAGCTGCGCGCTGAATAGCGACATGATGGTGGCAGGGCCGTCGCGTAGCTGTTGATGGCGGGGTAGAGCTGCGCCAGCTAGAGCGCGACGCTCGTGGAGCTTAGAAAGGGTCGATTAGTGCTGTAGCGACGAGGAGCATGAGGCAATAACGCAGTATCTCGGTAAGAGAAGAGAGGATCTTGGAGATTCTGGCTCTAACAGCTGATAAAGGTCACGGGAATGAAGGTGTCTAGTCCCCCTAGGTCGACTAAACGGTCAAGGAGCCATGTGATACATATCATTGGCCCCGCTTCACTGTTTATCAAGATGACGTAACTGGGCAACTGCTCAAACCGCTTTGATCACGTGATTATAATCAAGACATGACTGAGGGAAGTTAAGTCATTAATTTCAAAGTGTTTTATTATTAGAATCGGTTAAGATGATGGGGAGAAAATATGCGCATGCAGATCGATTCTTAGGTAACCATTTTAAAAGTTGGGGTGGCATGGGTTATCACTGGGTACTGGAGGGAGGGCAAGCCAGCCAATCTGTATGTCCAGCGATTAAACTTGGCCTGGCAGATGGTAAGCTGACGGTGGATCGGGTTTACGGCATTGCTGGATCGGGGTATCTTGCAATTTGACGCTTATGTATGTATATATGTATGGAGTGAGTGTTCTGGTTTCGCACCCGCTTCACTGTCATAAGCCTCGGCTCCCCTCTGATCATGACACCTCATGCTCTTGCACGGCCCCTAAGGTAGCTTTGGCGGGGATTTTTAGCGCTAAGGATGCAGAAACACCCACTTCAGCTTCTGGGTGACAGAAAAAAAGAGTCAGCTATCTCACACGGGCTGTTGAATGAATTAGGCTATACGCTCCGACGTGTCCCCAAAACAACCCAAAGTCCCCTGCGGTTAAAACCATAGACATGTTCTTTTTGTACCGAATTGTATTAGTGCCGTGATGGGTGAGCGATAACTTGTCATATCAGTGTCATTATCACAGACACTACGCACCTAGGCCTTTTTTTGTGTCACCCACTTGAACCCCTAGGCGATTCACGGAAGATGGGGCCACTAGATTCGTTTCCCCATCAAACCTCCACCTTGGGAGGCCAAAGTTCCCTCCTTTGCATCTGTCAAGCTCTCTGCAGCTCCAAAACCGTTTCCACCCGGTCGTCCATGCATCCCCGTTTTGGTTTTTGTCGCACTTGATCTGAACCCAATTTCTTCCTCAGTCTCCGAGTCAGTCTCGCGAGAGTCGTTCACGTTTACATTGCCCCTTAGGTCTTCCCAATCGAACGCTCGGGAGCTCAAGATCATCGTATCCACAGGCTGCTCACACTGACCCACCAAGTCCTCCGTTTCTCCATTGCCTCGCCATGGCACCTTCAACTGCTTTTGCCAACTATCCTGAGCCCCAAGAGGGCCCAGAAACTGGGTACAATCCTAGGCCCGAGAAGAATCCTGTCTTTCGAGGCATCCCTCTCGTTATCGGCGCTAGCATGTATGAGTTGACCAGTTGCCCTTCATACCAAGCTATCGCTCACTCCACTTTCAAGTATTACCAAATCTAGCTTCCTTCAGCAGTATTTCTGGGACAATGCGGGATTTGGCGCCGTCAAGGATATCCCAGGTCTTGATAAAATCCCCTATAGATTCCAGGTATGACCAAAAAAAAAAAAAAACTAACATTCCATTTCCGAGTGTGTTATGCGACTGACTCTTTGTTTGTAGCCCACTGTGACTCCTCTGGGTGATACATCACCGATGCTCCCCGTTGAGGCAGACCTGCTTGAGGCAAAACACATTAAACCGGAGGCTCGGTACTATTCAGCTGGGGACTATCATGAGATGTACAAGTCTGGTCAAGCGACCCCACTGAAAGTCGCCGAGACTCTACTGTCCGTCATCAATCGTAGCCAGGGACCCCCCAGTTCATATAAAACGGGCTGGGTTGACTACCATGGGAAAGAGAATCTTGTATTGGAGGCTGCCAAGGCGTCAACTGAGCGATGGGCTGCCGGGAAGCCCCTAGGCATTCTTGATGGAGTCCCTATCGGTGTTAAGGACGACACTTCCGTCAAGGGCTTTATTAACCACTTTGGCATGGCGTACAACCCATCAGTCCCTTGCTTCAAGGAATGCGAGGAATCTGATTGGCCCATCAAGAAGCTCCAGGAAGCTGGCGCGGTTGTGATTGGGAAGAATGCTATGCATGAGTTGGGTTCAGGTATGTTCCTTCTTTGAACATTTATTCTGATTCTAATTTGAGACTTTTAGATACTAGCGGCTGCAATGTATGTCTTGGTTCTCTCAAGAAAAAGAAAAGTATTTTTACTGATATTTACAGGCTGCGCAAGGCACTCCAGTCAACTTTCATAACAAGTTGTATTATCCCGGAGGCTCCTCGTCCGGTGCAGGTTCTGCCCTCGGTGCAGGGCTTGTCCCCATTTGTATTGGCACAGATGCTGGTGGCAGTGCTCGTGTCCCCGCCGCTTTTAATGGCGTATACGGGCTAAAGACAAGTCACCATCGCAGTATGGTCAGAATCCACACTATGGCGGTGACTGGGCCTCTTGCCTCCTCGGTAGCTGATCTTACCATTGCTTACCGATTCATGTCTCAACCCAACCCAGACTGCCCTACTCAGAGCCAGTTTGCGCTGTCTATTCCCCCGGAGCCGTCAGCCAAAAAAGTTATTGGTATTTATCGTGACTGGTGGAACCAGGCCGATCCACGTGTAGCCGAAGTGTGCAACAAGGCTGTTGATTACCTTGCCAGCCAGCGTGGCTATGAAATTGTTGATATTTCCATCCCCTACGTTCCAGAGGCTCAGATTGCCCACAGTGCCGTTTGTATCACTGAGATGTCAGAAGCTGCCCGAGTACGAACCTCCGACTGGCTTTCTCTTGTTGGGGCCGCCAACAAGGTTGTACTGGCAGTAGGCTCTAAGACGCCTGCTGCAGACTACCTCCGCTACAACAACCTCCGTGAACTGATCATGCGCCACATGGCATTCCTCTTCCAGAAATATCCTGGTCTGATCGTCCTGACGCCCACGACACCGATGGCTGGCTGGCCGGTTACGCCAGGTGACGAAAACTACGGTCTGAGTGATACTAACCGAACCATTCGCAACATGCGTTACGTGTTCCTGGCCAACATGACGGGTATGCCGGCACTAACGGCACCAGCTGGATACATTGATCCGGAACAGGGCGAGGGTAAGGTACCCATTGGTCTCATGGCTACAGGAGAATGGGGAAGTGAAGAACAGCTTTTGTCCTGGGCTGGCGAGGTTGAGGATTATCTCCACAACACGGTTGAGGGTGGCCCTCGTAGACCGACTGAGTGGTTTGATGTCGTATCTGCAATGAAGGAAAGCACTAAGCCAGAAGCTGAGGATTAAGACACGCTATTTAACAAAGAATTGGCAGATGTTTGGTGTTGTCGTACGAAGCAACCTGTATTTCAAGTTTTTTTCGGGTACAGAGTGATAATCTTCTAATTGCCATCGATAATTTGCATGCCATAGGAGTGCGAATAGTGAACATTATTTGTTGTATTTCTTAAGTGTCATGCTATCAGCGCTCTTGTTTACTGCATAAACTTGGAAGCAAAGCCAGCAAAGCCGCCTTTTTGTTCGGCCTGATTCTTGAAGTACATCTTCATGGCAGTCTCGGCAGCCTTCTGGATGACACCATTTTTGCTCGTACCAGCAGAAAGTTTGTCCTGCGAGGACTTTGAGTCAAACAGCTAATGTTTATTGAGTTAGCCATCACCGGAATGATGCTTCAAAGGGCAGGAAATTCGGGTCAGCGGGTTACCTTGCTAGCTTCACCCATGGCAAGGCCGAGGTAGTCACTCTGGCTAGTGCCGCTGGATTTGTCACTATTGAACATCTTTAATGCTTGCATGGCAGCAGCAGTGCCAAGGCTCTTTTCATTGGCTTGGTGGTCCTCGTCATTGTATGCCTTGCGGTGTTCTTGGACAGAGTCTTTCGGAATTATTGGTTAGCATTTTATAATATTGATACGTTCCTCAGCATGCTTAATTGAAGGTATTTGAAAACTTACAGTCCTCGTCAACATCGGAATCGTCATCGTCGGGTCTAGTGCTCCTTTTTTGCTTGACCGCATGGAGGATGCTACCAAAGAGGTCCTGGTCGCCAGAATCGCCGGCATGGTTGCTTGCCTTCTCTTTGGCTTTATCGTCGTCAAGGTCGCCAAGAAAGCTGGCAATTCCGCCACCGGAGGGCTCTATTTTGTAGGTTAGGAAGTCTGGAGTTCAAAGGTCGTCATGGTTTGGGTTGAAAGACTGACTGTTGGCTCCTGCAGGGGGATAGAAATCATCCTGTTGCTGGCCTGCACGCAAAAGTTATTAGCATATGGGGGCATTTGAAAGTGTGTAAATGCGTAAAGTACGATATGATTATGATGGATTAAATTGTAATGTTTCTTGTGACGGATTTCCCATGAAAGCCGTACTGGGCGAGAGGTTCTACAGGGTGAGGAGGGGCAGAGAGCATCATGGCGGGGTAACTGATGTTGGTGGCAAGGGAGCATTCTTACTGTGGCCTTCGGACCTGCTCTCAAGATAGTCCTTTCCGGCGTTGATGAGCTTGTCCATGGTGATGGGTGAGAAAAAAAAACAAGGATATAATAGGATACTGGTTGATAACCGCGGTGGTGATGCAGTCAGTCAGTCTATGTAGAGGGAGAGGAGGGGAGAGGATGCTCATAATAAGTCCGTCCTGCTATGACTGGCGGCAATTATGAGGAGGCGCCCCTCTGCCTGCCTTAGGTGCCTACCTTAGGTGTCTGCCCACCTTCCCAGAGGTACCAGGTAGAGATGCCACAGCTTGCTCCCTTCCTGTCTACCTATGGGATTCACACGCCCATTCCCGGGGCCAGCTAGCTAGGGGCTTCAAGCGGCCAAGGCCCCACGGCCAGTAGACACGGACGGAACACAGCCGCGCATAACACAATGAGCTGAGGGATGCGTGTGCCAGTGACATACCGCGGCCCCTAACTGGATCATTCATGCACCGTGACGTGGATTGTGCTGCCCTGCCACGATAAGCTCGCCTCTACCGTCGCCGCTGGCTTGCTTGACTTTCCCCAGTCCAGAATCCCCTTGCCTCCCCTTGGGTTGCCATTTCGTTGCGGAGGGATACGAAACGGACGCAGTGTGTATATTGAGCCATATCTCCTGACCGCATGACGTAATTCTGACCTTTCGCGTTTCAACATGAGCACTTATTTGCTTTTTGATGCCCTCGGGCCACTGGTAATTGATTGAAGCTACCTTACCTAAGGAGTCCCTGTGCGGATGATTTGCCGCTACCAAAGTTAAGAGGCGGGGCAGCTCCCCCACTCGTGCCAACTAAGACAGAAACGACATGGTGACTCCAGTTTAGTGCACAAGCTGTTGAATCTCCCGCTCACGCCAGTGTTCAGTTCTGCGAACAATGTTCATCCAAGCAGCCAATGTGCTTACTCTCGTTGACCAAGTCACGAAAATGCTATTTGCAGTTATCACCCAACTGCCACAAGGATAAAATTGCATAGTAATAGTAATACTTCAATTCGTATACCCTGGCATTACCACATCTCGGCCGTTATCTACCTCCGTGTATCATTATCTTCAGGTATCAATACAAGCCCTTGGCTAGAGGTAAGGAATGAGAGCGAACGCATGCACACCCCAGTCCAACATAACATGAGAAATTCGAAATGGAATAAACAAACCCAACTAAGGCGGTCGTAATTCGTGTATCGTCGATCGCCTTGTAAATGCTCCTCCAAACCATGTCAACTCCATCATTTAGAAATCACCATGAGATATCCAAGCTTGACATGATCTAACTTTCAATCATTTCTTAATCCTTTTCTTCATTGGCGACACTAATATGTCCCGGGTCATTCTCGAGCTTATCCTCCTAACTAACTCATAGGTTCGTCGGCTGCGGTCGATTGTTCTGCAGTCGCTTGTTCTGCAGGCAACTGTTCTGCGGTTAATTGTTCTGTGGTTGATTGCTGGGTGGTCGACTGTTTAGTGGTCAACTGCTGTGCCGCCTTGTCGTTGGCTTTGGCGGGGTTGTTCTTCCTCTTCTCCTTTTTGGCCCATCTCAAACCACATGCATTGCATAAAGTCTTGGGGCCTTGTGGCCCCTTTCTCCATTCTGGGGAATCAAGGGTTCCTATCCATCGTGAGCACTCATATGCCCGGGGTGGATGTGAACACAGGGAAACCTACCGCAATCCGTGCACACATACTCCTCTGATGCTTTCAGTTTCTTCTTCTTCTCTCCGGTCCGCGGATCACGATCCATGGGAATAGCAATGCCCACGTCTCCTTTAATAAGTGCCGGGCTCGTATTTCCAGTCGTGATACCGCGACTTCGCTCCCCCTCAATATAACGTAACCCCGTAAGCATCTCGATCGTCTCTGCATGCGATGAACCTTCATATCGCACCATCTTATCCCGTAAAGAATCTAGGCGGTTCCCAGCCGCAGCACCCTCCAAATTTTCTCGAGTAAGAAGTGCATTTCGATCAGCCTCTGACATTTGTTGGTTGATGCCGGGGCGACTGAAGGTAGATGACGCCCCTGTGCTTTCAGATGTTGTCATATCAGACCTGCCTTCTTGGCTTTGCATCCATTGCTTCTGGGCTTCATCGGTTTCAGTCTCCTCTTCTCGCCGTAGCTCCGCAATGCGTCGTTTCAATCGTTCGTTCTCAATTTTATGCTCGAGGAATGAGTCGAGCAGGGCGGCATTCTTGGTCGGATATAAGCGCGATACCAAAAAGACAGCCTGGCAAAACGGCGACTGGTTGCTGGGATTGGGAGCGAATCGAGCGGCTGCAATGTGTGCGTGCCCAACCGTCTCAAAAATAGTGTATTCGTTGGACTTCATCTTGAAGCGATAAAACAATCTCATCGCCTGACCAGACGAGATGGACTCGTTAAGCTCAGCAACAAAAAGGTGGCGATCATCGGGATGTATGAGGTCCCTAAGAAACTCGTCTTGGACGTCTTCAATGGTGTAACCCGTGATAGCTTTAATATTCGGGGACGTATACTTAATGCGGCCGTCGGCATCTAGAACTTGCAAGAAGTCCTGGAGTTCCTCAACAATTTTCGCGGGCCAGTTCCTTCGTTTGGTGAACTCTGTAAGGGTACTGTTGTTTCCAACGAGGCTGGTCTGACCTAAATTTCCAGGAGGGAGGGGGCCTGCGCCTGGCACATTGTTGTCGGCTGTGTTGAACTGGTTTTCGGATCTTGCAATCGAATCTTCCGTGGCGACAGTATCGGGGCCGAGGGAGTCATCGTTGGAATCGAGGGTCATGGGCACATCGACGTCGGCCAAATTGCCGAGCATGGTGTTATCGAGAAGAGCCATGAAGTCGGAGCTGTGCCCATCGGCGCCCATCTAAATGGACTGTTAGCAGATGCTGAAATGGAGGCCCAGGCGACGCCATGGTAGCCCCGATTAAGAGGGTGAGTGCGACCTGGGGAGAGGCTATGTCATTGAATCCCGAGATGTCAAAGTTGGGGAAGCCAAACAGATTGGATGGAGGGGAAGCAGGGTGTGGAGGTGGTGGGGACATTTTTGATGCGCCGCTCTAATGTGGCAATCCAGTAATTGCATTGGCGAAGCAGCGGGACGTTATGGGTGCGACTCTGGTTACAGCCAGGCACATTCACAGCGATCGCTTCAAAAATTAGTATCGCTTCGACGAGGCGCGACGCCGGCGACAACGAAAGAGATTTCATATAAAACAAAATAGAGGCCACGGTGAAAAATAAAAATCACCCCGGGACCATCGCTGACCCGTTGGATACAACAGCTGGAAATGGTGGGAGGTATTGAGAGTATGTAGAAGGTAAAAAGAGTTGGTTAGTCTGAGGAGCACAGAAAATAAAATATCCACAGATGCGGGCTGAAATAAAAAAAGGAAGAAGAAGAGAAATCAGATGAGAGACAAGAAAAGGGGAGCAAGAGATCAGAGACGGGATGCCACAGAATGCCTCAGCCTATGTGTGGTTCGCACACGGGTCCAGCACCACAGCAGTCCTCCAGAGTGAATGGGATCGGATGGCACAATGGACACCGACACTGACACAGCGCAGCACGGGGTGCATAATAAGAAGCAAATGTAGTATGACGGCCTGGCAATAGTTCTCGAGTTCGTGCTCGCCTGGCCGCTACATCCGTACAGCAGCACAAACCGCCCCGATCCGCAGCCCCAAACCCAAGTTGCCCGGGATCGCACGCACATCCACAGGGCCAATGTCTGGCCTCCCCAAATTACCATGGCACCACAGATGGGAAAATTGGAAAATCTGGTATGTGCTACTGGTAGTTTGGCGCTACCAAAAGTTCTGTGCTGTCACAAGCGTTATTACCGGAGGAAACGCCCCGATAAAAGCGGGTTTGACGACCAAATACAAGGGGGGCATGGCTATCATCTCCAGAGATTGATTGACCGGCTGGTCCAAGTGCCTGCTTGGCTGTGTGTGTTAGTGGTTCAGTCACAATCTTGAGGGCTAAGTATTGCGCTTCAGTTTGCTTAGTGCCGCCGCTGTGAGCGAATTCACTAGGGCGGCGGCTCCTAGGGGAGGCACTGCCTTGCAGCGGAGATTTACAGAGCGACAGAGGTGCGTAGTGCCGAACCACGGCGCCTAGCTTTATTTATACAGGGAAGCCCTGTTTTCTTTATTTATTTAGTTGTGTCTCTACGCCAGGCGCAAACTAAGCCGCCTAAAAAAGATCAGTACACTGAAATAAAAAGGCACGCATTTTGGGGTCTTTGGGAAGCTCTCTAGTGCACGGCACAGCGAACTAGCAGTGCTTAGAGATGCCCGGAGACTTAACGATGCTTGCAAGGTGGTCTGGACTTTTGTGGACACGGAGGGCGGCAGGCACTTTTCTGGGTTGTTTCCTTTATCAGTCAGGTGTCCTCATCATTATCTTTCAGGTGCTAAAGCCATCGACCGGTTGCCTGAGACTTGAGACTTGAGGCTTGCATAAATCACATCAAGGGAACCATTAGGAAACCATTTGCCGCACACTCAGCTGTCGAGCTGCTGCCGTTGGTAAGATTTATTGATGTGGCGGTGACAGTGACATTTCTGTTTGGTTCTCAAGCTTTTTGGTGCAAGTGGTGTAATAGGTGGCGGAATATGTGGCTGGTCTCATGGCATCTAATGATGCCCTGCATGATGGAAGCTTGTGACACCTCTCGTTCTCCAACGGGGGTTACTGATCAAAGAAATAGCCTTGCGCATCTGCGAATGCGAATGCGCTAGTAATGGGCCTTCCTTAGTTAAAAGTCTGGGACCGCGAAGAATAAAGGAACTTACCGTTAGTTAAAGGGACTCTAATCTTGCAAGGCTCTGCCTGAGTACCTCCAGAAACCCCAAAAAGGAACGAAGCCCACATTCAGCACATGCAATCTACACCGGCCAATCATATGTTGTCGCGGCTAATTCGACGGCACAACATTGTTACGCTCCGCATTATCCGGCTCACGGCCATGATCGGAATGCGGCTAGCCAATCACAAGCAGGCCAATTCAAGATCCTCGGCAATGCCACCGACCCAAGGGACCAATTTCGATTCCTAACTAAACACCAAATACCACGCTCTTCATTCCTCCGCCCTCACGCCCTCACGTCCTCACAAGGCCGCTGTGGATACCTCTTTGGTTTACGGAACATTAGGGTCTGAAAGGTAGAGGAACGGTTACGAGCAACGGGGGATTACCTTAATGAGGGGTCTCCATCTATAATTGACGACTCAATCCCGAATCCTACATCATAACCGCACCTTTCGCTCCTGTCTTCGCGCACTCAGAGCTGAGCGCTGCTATCGCATATTCGAAATGGCTTCAATTATCCGTCCTACTCTGCTCAAGCAGACTGCAATGGCTTCTCGATTGGCCGTTGCGCCCGCTCGTGCCGCATTCAAGCCTGCGAGCATCGCGGCTTTCCACAACACCCCTCGGCGATCAGCCCTGATTGCCCCCGGTCCCCGTGAGCACTCCCTCACCTCAAAATCGCATTTGCTAGATCAATTGCTAACATACATTCGCAGAGCGCGTCGAAGGCACCCGTACGAATTGGCACGCACCGCAGACTTTCTTGGACACATAGCTAACAGTTTCGCAGTTAACGACCCCGTCCCTGTCCCCGACCCTAGCGCCGCACACGGATCCTACCACTGGTCTTTCGAGCGCCTCATGGCTGCCGGTCTTGTTCCCATGATCGTCACTCCCTTCGCTGCCGGCTCTCTCAACCCCACTATGGACGCCATCCTCTGCAGCACTCTCCTCCTCCACTCCCACATGGGCTTCCAGCAGGCCATTATTGACTACTTCCCCGCGAAGAAGGTCCCCACGCTGCGAAAGAGCATGATGTGGCTCCTGAACCTTGCCACTGTTACTGTTGGTATTGGTCTATATGAGTTTGAGACCAATGATGTTGGTATTACCGAAGCCGTTAAGCGAGTTTGGAAAGCATAGAGGAATGAAAAGGATGGTGAGCGCTGGTCCATATCTTGTCATGCAAGAAAATAGCTGCAGACAACTGTACAGAATCGTTTGATTTGTCAACAAAATGTTATCTCAACCGTTGGGGCCCTTTCAATCCAAGTAGCGTTTTGTGTGATGTGAATGGTTGCATTAAGAGGCACATCCGAATTTCCATATTTTCGATGCCTATATCCATCTTGTCTTTTGGTATTCCCACGTTATCAAGCTTGAGATCGACAGGAGGCCAAGGCGATCTGAATGGGAGAAATCAAGGACCCCCGTTTTATGCAAATTTCGTTCTCTTGGCTATTATGCATGTACCATGTTTGTGACCACCCGCTGTAGCTTTTTTTCTTTGGACAAACCTTTTACACTCTGTCCTAGCCTTTTGTTAGCTCTCCACATGATAAACCACTGTTACCTAAGTTCTTTTTCGTTAAAGATACACGTGAAACTAAATCATTGATATATATATATATATACCCTGATATTCCACATCGGTATTTACGGACTAGATGCAATACCGACCTTGCGATATTGTCCTCTGTTGCAGTGCATATTTACGTAGTTATTAGCCAGTGCCGGCTAAGTTAGTTCGTGTTAATAATGTGCCCACCATGCTGGGATAAGAGAAGAGATTCCAACTTATAAACCTCCTTCAGGCCCCCTTATTTCTGAATACGTATATGCATGGCATAGAGCGCCCCAATGCTGAATGTCGTCAATTATCACAGCTTCGCAATGATAAGAGACAGAATGCCAAGTTCTTCTTTGAAACTGATACTGATGTGCTCTTTCTTCCTGAAGAAAGGTTTTCTAGCTTCGCTCTCTTCTTTCTTTCTTTTTTTAATTAAAAAAATTGCCCTGCTATATTTGGCATGGCTCGTCAAGTTAAATCTGCTCAGATCGGCCCGCGTCTTTCTGCAGTTGTGTCTGACACAATGGTTTCAAGCTCCGGATCTAAAATCTCTTATCTCATGCGATTTAAATGATATCATTGGAACAAATCCTTTGCGTGCACCTCAGATGCTTCCCTCTATGGTTGTCTTTCATTTATTCTCCGGCTCTGATTCATGTGTACTACACACTACAAACGAGTCGCATGCCAAAAATACCCCGCTGCTGAAAGTGGATACCACGTGAGGACGCATCCCCTGTTTGGCCGCTAAACGCGTGATCTTCCCTGAGGCGCGTCTCTTGCTCAGGCTGTCTGCTTTGACTTGTACCGGCGAAGGGCGCCATCTTTGTATTGCCCCTGTGGCGGCTGGTTGAACATCGTATCCTGCGAATTACCCTTTGCGGTAACCACTCTACACCATGTCGAGGATCGATAAACTGTCCATCTCGGGCGTTCGATCGTTCAGCCCTGCTGTCCGAGAAGCCATCCAGTTCAATACCCCGTTGACGCTCATTGTTGGTTACAATGGCTCTGGTAAAACCACTATAATTGAGTGTCTGAAATATGCCACAACTGGCGAATTACCACCCAACAGCAAGGGTGGTGCGTTCATTCATGACCCCAAGGTATGGCGCTATTCAACACTGTTGCCATTTTGCCTAATATCCGACAGCTCTGTGGCGAAAAAGAGGTTATGGCTCAGGTCAAACTGCAATTCCGATCGATCAACGACCGTCAACATGTCGCGACCCGAAGTCTACAGCTCACCGTCAAAAAGACAACTCGATCACAAAAGACCCTTGACTGCTCGCTAGTGGTTGTTAACAATGGTGAACGCACCACCACCTCGACAAGGCAAGCCCAGCTCGACGAGATGATACCAGAGAGACTAGGCGTTTCACCAGCAATCCTTGATGCGGTAATATTCTGTCACCAGGATGAGTCTCTCTGGCCCCTCAGCGAACCAGCTGCTCTGAAGAAGCGCTTTGACGAAATTTTCGAGGCCATGAAATACACCAAGGCTATTGATAATCTGAAGGTTCTTCGCAAGAAGCAAGTTGAGCAACTTGGAAAACTTCAAAACGATGAAGCTCATAACAAGGTCAACAAAGACAGAGGCGAACGAGCAGAAAAGCGAATGAGAGCGCTTCAATCAGAGATCGAGGCTTCCCGAGACACTTGCGAATCTATCACCACAGAGATGGAAGATACGCAAGAGAAAATTCGGACCATCCGTGAAACCGCGAATACGCATCTCGAACTTGTTCACAGCTTGAGCAATAAGCGTGAGCAGCTCGAATATCGGCAAGATGCTGTCAAAGAATTAAAACAGACCATTGACGAGTTACACGATGACGAGACCTCTCTTGAGAACGACCTCGCCCAGTATGAGGATCGGATGCGCGAGCTTCAAGATGAGGCAGACAGCAACAAAGTGCAGTACAACGAGCTCCAGGCAGAACTAGGCCAATCCCGCAAGGAACTGGCGATGAAGCTTTCTGAACAAGGAAAGCACCAATCTGATAAGGATAAATATGAGCGTCAAATTAAAATGCGAATGGAAGTCATTCAAGAGGCTGCTCAAACCTACGGCTTCTCCGGTTTCGATGGTGAGCTGACTGATCAGCAAGTCAAGACTTTCAATGATAAGCTTCAGAAATTGCTCAACGAGAAGAAGCGGGATTTCGAAAGAGTGCAAAAAGACAACTCTGTAGAATTGGATAGAGCTACAAGCGTCATTACTGACCTGGAAGGTCGAAAAGCTGGCCGAACTCAGGACCGAGTTTCGGCTAAACAGCGACTTGGCGCGATTGAAAAGCGTACCGGCATTCTGCAAAACGAATCCGGCATGATTGATGTAGATGAAGGAGCAAAAGCTATATTAGATGGGCAGTCAGAGGACCTTGATAATCGATTCCAAACAGCTCAAAAGAATTTTGAGGCTTCAGACTGGGATCACCAAATTTCGGAAGAAAATGACAAGCTTCATCAACTCGAATCCGAGAATGAAAAACTGGGCCGGGAGTTGGTTGAATGCACTCGCCTTGCCTCAGATCGTGCTCAGCTGGATTTGAGGAAAAAGGAATTGGCGGATCGCAAGCGCAAGCTAGAGACGCTCACAAACACCTGGAAGCCTAAGCTGAACCAAGCTATTGGCACTGATTGGGAACCTGAGAACGTGGATGTTCAATTTCAGTCTACCCTCAAGGCTCAAAACAAGGTCGTCATGGAGGCTCAGAAGAAGCGGGATCAAACAAGACAAAAGCAGCAAAAGGTTGAGTTCCGGTTGAGGAACGCCAAAGAAATGCTCGAAAAGAACACCAAAGAGACTACAAGCTGCCAGCAGCAAGTTGTTGATGCTCTTCAGACGGTAAGGGACAATGCCATCGTCGAAGACTATCCTGAGGAGGTTGCGTCGGTGGAACAGCAGGTTGAAGATCTCAGGAATGAGTTGAGTCTTTTTGATGCTTTGGTAGATTACTACAACAAGTGCAAACGCATGCTGGAGGCCAAGAAGAAATGTCTTCTCTGTGAAAGACATTTCGACGACAACCAAGCAAGTAGTCTCGACCGCCTTGGAAAGAAGATCGAAAAAAATCTAGATCCAAAGGGAAAAGTCGACGTGGAAAAAGACTTGAAGGAGGCAATGGCAAGCCTAGAGAAGTTACGTGCCGTTCGATCTGCTTATGATACCCATGAACGATTGTCTGCTAAGATGCCTTCGCTCCGAGATGAGTGCAAAGTTGCTGAAAGCGAGTATGAAAGCCTTGAGAGGCAACTCGAAGAGCAGAACTCTCTTGTCTCGGCAGAGGAGGAGAAGCAGAGGGATTTGGAAGACATGTCCAAAACTATAATGAACATCAGCCAGACCGTCAAGGATATTGGAGATTCGGAGTCCCAAGTTGAGCGCATCATGTCTCAACAAATGTCCAGCGGCGCTACGCGAAGTCCCGACGAGATTCACGAACTCCAGGCCAGCATCGGCGAGCAGATGCGAGGTCTAAAGACTCGCATTTCGAAGCTGACCAGCGACAGGCAACGTATGAAAGATCAAATAAATGCCCTTGAGCTCGAGAAAAGCGAGCTCAGGAACCAGATCAGTCGCACCGCAGGGCTTCTAGACAAGAAGAATGACATTCAGACGCAGATCCAGGCTCTAAAAGACGAACAGACTCACCAGCGGGAGGTTATTCAACGTGCCGATGAGGATTTAGAAAATATTGAGCCTAGCATGCAGGAGGCTCGGTCCGCTCGGGATGAAGTGTTACGGCGTGGCCGCTCAAAAGAGGCAGTCATCGCCGAAGCTCGTGATGCGGTCGCCAACTCTGTAAATGAGATGAAATTGATGGATAACGACATTCAAGATTACATCGACCGTGGCGGCCCCTCCAACCTTGCCTCCAATCAGCGCGCCATTGGTAATCTTGAAAAAGCCATTGCAACCACTGAAAAGGAGATCAGCGAGCTCACAGTCCGTACGAACAAGCTTAAACAGGACATCGATAACGGAGATCGCAAGAAGAAAAACATCAATGATAACTTAAACTATCGCAAGCATCTTCGCATGCTAGAGGTTATTCGCCAGGACATCTCTGAATTGGAAGATCGTAATGCCGACGAAGATTACGAGCGTCTTCAAACCGAGGCACGATCGCAAGAGAACCATTACAACCGCCTCCTTGCGGAGCGTGGCTCTGTCATGGGAACAATGAAGACCAAGGATGAGGAACTGGGCAGATTGCTGCAGGAGTGGGAAATGGATTACAAAGATGCGAAGAAGAAGTATCGCGAATCCCATATCCGAGTCGAAACAACCAAAGCGGCCATTGAGGATCTGGCCCAATGTTGTTCCGCTGTTGATAAGGCTGTCATGCAGTTTCATTCCTTGAAAATGGCAGAGATTAATCGCATTGCTGGTGAACTCTGGCAAAGTACATACCAAGGTACTGACATTGACACGATTCTCATTCGATCTGATAACGAATCAAACACGGGCAAACGCAACTACAACTACCGTCTCTGCATGGTGAAGCAGGATACTGAAATGGACATGCGTGGCCGTTGCTCTGCGGGACAAAAGGTGCTCGCATCAATCATTATCCGCCTCGCCCTGGCTGAATCTTTCGGAGTCAACTGCGGTCTCATTGCCCTTGACGAGCCTACGACAAACCTTGATCGTGACAACATCAAGAGTCTGGCTGAAAGTTTGCACATGATTATCAAGGCTCGTCAAGCTCAAAGCAACTTCCAGTTGATTGTCATTACCCACGACGAAGAGTTCCTTCGTCACATGCGTTGCAGTGACTTCTGTGATAGCTTTTTCCGCGTCAAGCGCGATGAGCGCCAAAACAGTGTCATTTCAAGAGAAAGCATCACCAAGATATTTTAAGTCTACAGTTCAGAAGGCAGGAATTTCCACCATGTGTAAATGGAAGTGGCGGCGTTTGGGAATTGCAAATGGCGTTGGGCATGAAAAGGGTTATAACTATTCTATCACCCGGACCTTTAAACTAATTGAGCGGGCTGACTGGCCATGTTGCTTCTATCACGAAAACACAAATTACCTTCTCATAAGGTACCAGTTAGCTGATTTTGATACTGTTAGAGGTGGACTGCAGCCTCATGTTCAACTTGTCTAAGTGGTAGCAGCAAGAGTCCTTTCCAGCAATTGCAGTGTGTATACCAGATGTACGGGAATACATCATGTTTTTCTCGGCCCAATGTACATGTACATATGAATCAGCAAGATGAGTGTAAATTGGGGGCTGGTATCGAACTAACATGGTAAAATTCGATTTTGTGTGTTTAGTAATGTGTTGATATAGGTAACATTCGTAGTTCAAGTATTTTAACGCCCGCCCCCTTCACCCCTACACCACATTTATCTAAGTTTGATTGAACAACCAAATCTTATCGTATTAGAGTTTCCAAGTTGATATTTCAATAGTACGTTTCCGGGTCTTGTTCCGATTCTGATTTTTCCAACTAGTTTTCATCTATTAATACATCAACCCTGGGGTAACTCCACATGGCACATCAAAACAATATCAGATTCTGCCAAGACAAGACCTGTTTGGGATTTAGTGGGAGGCTGTAAGCTAAAATTAACTCCGATAGCAACTCTTATGACCACCCGTGGTGCAACAGAGGGAATAACGAGGAGTGTCATTCATTCCACATGGAGTCATGTACAGTCGTACTTGACACAAGCTGACGCCAGAGCACGAACATGAAGCGCACAACTTATTACTCCGAAAGGCGAAGCTAAAGTAGTGTAAGACGGATATTGATGACGTCTCCAGAGGCCCCTTTCGAGTTCGGACTTCCGAGGAGCCCTTCATCTAACTCGGTCCCACCTTGGCTCCATTTGGAGATCCATCCCCACCACACCTCCACAACCCGATTTGGGATTCTCTGCTGCCCACTCCACTTTCGCTCAAGCCCATGTTCGGGACCGGAAACAACACTTGGAAATTGTTTTTACGCCGGTCTTAAATGATGCCGCGTAGCCGTGTGCCCGCGGCACGGGCCAGCTTCTCAACGTATGCTCTCGCTTCATGTGGTCTCTAACGCCGAGCTTGAACGCGAAAGCGAAGAACGAAAAAAAAAAAAAAAAATGCACTGACGACGCCATTGCCACGACCGTCTTATAAGAGAAACCATATCCTTTCTTTAGCCAAACTCGGTCTTAGCAAAGAAAGAAGGAAGAAAACAAAAACGGTCCAAGTGAACCAGACACACAAGTCTGTCCCCGACGGCACACGGCGTCTTCCGTTTTCGCTATTGCATCATTTGCAAAACAAGATTACACGAAACTCAAACAGCTTCAACAATAGATTTGTGTAGACAACAAACAACAACACCATGACGGCCTCACCTCAACGGAGGCCCAGCTCCGACGGTACTCTCGACGTTGAGCGAGATGCAGATGCTACTCCTGAATCCATCTCAACTGCCGCCCCGGAAGGCGCTGAGGTGACTACAACCGATGACTCTCCGTCACCGGCTCCGGCCCCGGGGCCCAAGGGCGAAGATCCTGAAGCCGGCCGCACAAAACTGCAGACCTTCTTCATCATGTTTGCCCTATGTATGGCTCTTTTCCTCGCCGCGCTGGACATGACCATTGTCACCACGGCTGTTCCTACAATCGCGGCTGAATTCGACTCGAGCGAGGGTTACGTCTGGATTGGTAGCGCCTATCTCCTTGGCAATGCCGCTTTTGTCCCGGTATGGGGCAAGGTCTCTGACATCTTCGGTCGCAAGCCCGTCATCCTCGCCGCCGCGGTGACTTTCTGGATTGGCTCCCTACTATGCGCTGTCAGCCAGAGCATGGGCATGCTCATCGGCTGCCGAGCCATCCAAGGAATTGGCGGCGGTGGTCTCATTGTGCTCCCAAACATTACAGTGAGCGACCTCTTCTCCATTAGGAACCGTGGCATGTACTTTGGAATCCTGGGAATGATCTGGGCCCTCGCTTCAGCCGTGGGACCTATTCTCGGTGGTGTATTCACCAGCAAGGTTAGTTGGCGGTGGTGCTTTTACGTCAACCTGCCCATCTCTGGAGTTGCCATTGCAATTCTCATCTTCTTCCTGAAGCTACATAACCCCAAGACGGCCATTAAGGATGGTCTCCTTGCCATTGACTGGCCAGGAAGTGTCTTGATCGTTGGTGGAACAGTCATGTGGCTGCTTGGTCTCGAATTTGGAGGCGTCTCGTTCCCCTGGGATTCGGCAACCACAATTTGTCTCATTGTATTTGGCGCCCTTCTTGTCGGTTGCTTCTTTGTCTATGAGTGGAAGATCGCCAAGTACCCTCTGATCCCCATTCGCCTTTTCCAAAACATCCATAGCCTGGCAGCCTTTGGACTCGGCTTCTCCCAATCCTTCACCTTCATCTCTGGCAGTTACTGGCTCCCTCTATACTACCAGGGCGTGCTCGGAGCTTCGTCGCTATTGTCGGGTGTCTATCTGCTGCCATATGTGCTGTCGATGTCAATCGTATCTGCATCGAGCGGCATCTTCATTAAGAAGACTGGAATGTACAAGCCTGCTATTGTGTTTGGATTCACATTTATTGTTTTGGGTTTTGGTTTGCTCACAGATCTCGAACCCCGAGCAAACTGGGCCAAGATTATCATCTTCCAGATCATCGCTGGTGTTGGTGTTGGTCCGACCTTCCAGGCCCCCCTGATTGCACTTCAAACGAACATTGAGCCTCGAGATATTGGATCTGGCACATCAAGCTTTGCCTTCATCCGACAACTAGCAACCTCTATCTCCGTCGTCATTGGCGGCGTCATTTTCAACAATGGAATGAACAGCCAATACTCGACGCTGGAGCGAGAGCTGGGCCCCGAGCTGGCCAAGCTGCTGTCTGGCAGCAGCGCTTCCAGCAGCACCGCGATTGTGGCAAAACTCACAGGTCACGATGGCGAGGTAGCCAGAGCGGCATACTGGAAGAGTATGCGAACCATGTTTATTGTATATACCTGCGTGGCGGCTGTTGGTCTCATCATCAGTGTCTTCATCCGCCAGGTGAAGTTGAGCAAGGACCACCAGGAGCACAAGACTGGATTGAAATCGCTACGGGCGAACAAGGAAGAGAAGCAGGGCGACGAAAAAGCAACCGACGAATGAGTGGCGCGTTAGGGAAAAAAAATTGTGATACCCACACCCCAACAACCGGATTCTTACCGCTGGGCGTGTTGACATGACCGTGATGAGGTTTGTTTGAATTACGTTGATATATATACATAATTTAATACTACAACTCCAATAAATAAGCCACAGGGAACCGGAGTTTCCTCGCTAACAAAAACCATACATATATATCATATATGTGTAATAATAAAAACAAACTAAAAATTAAACAATTGAGCTCTGTTGTGTGATGTCGTGTGCATTGACGTATGGGATGGTCTGTTGTAAAGCCTCGGCGAGTGATAATTTCTATTCATTTATTATGTGACCATCTATCTCTACATTTATCAACGAGACTTGTCTACAACTTCAATCACTGCTCGCCATTCTCGGCAGCCTTTTTCCACTCGGCATAGTCAAATCCTAGGTCCTCTAGCTTCCTCAGCTTATGCCTCTCGTCCCCTACAGCGCGACTCGCAAGCTTGATCTTAGGTACACGTTCTCGGATCCACCTCTTCTCATCATCCCACTGCGGAGGAGTCTTTCCTGCTCCGTCATTCTCCAAGCCCAGCTCAGGAGCCTTAGTTGCAGATACACTTAGATCGTACAAGCGGTTGATGTAGTCAACATCTTCAGCAGGGGCCATCACATGAATTGCTTTGCCTCCACCCTTGACTGTGTGAATGTTCTCAATCCAAGCATCCATAGCTGCTTTAGAAGGAGGTGCTAGGCGTCCCGACCAGATACGGCCGATAAGAGCACTCTGGGCCTCAGAAACTGGGAAGGGGACAATTCGCTGAGGAACACTGAGGAAGGCCAAGGTTGGGTCTGCAGTATAGAGAATGTGCTCCCAGAGATGGTCTGCATAGTTGCCTTCGGGCACTACAACAGGGGGCTGCAAGGTCTGGAGGAAGGGGTACGAGTAATGGAAACCCGTGCAGAAAATGATGGCATCAATTTCTGACTCGACACGGCCATTGGCAAAGCGGACACCACGGTTCTCTGGGAGGAATTCAACAATTTCCGGAACAAAATTGGCCCAGGGGAGCTCCTCTGGAGGCTGGACCGCCTGAGGCTTCTCCTTTTCTGACACAAAGACAGGAAGCTTTGCGACCTTTGATAGCTGAGCACTTACATCCACTCCAGAGGCTGAGTTGCCCACGACAATAACTTTCTTACAGCTTATTAGCTTGGGATGGGACAAAGGGGCACTGCATCTTCATACCTTGTCCTTGTAATCATCTGGGCGGCGGTAGAACTTGGAGTGAGACACAGTTCCGGGGAAAGCCTTGTCAAACTCAACAAGACCAGGGATACTGGGGATGAAAGGGTCGTTGTAGTGGCCGCTTGCGACAACCACGGCGTCAAACTCAGTCTTTGTGGTCTTGTTTTCCTTGAGGTCAAGCACTTCGACCTGCCACGGGCCATCACTTTGTGACGCAGGCTTCTCTACGCTGACAACTTGCGACTGGTAGGTGATGTAAGGAGCCAATTCCTGGGCATAATCCTTGAGGTACTGCAGGACAGCAGTGTGACGAGGGAACAGCGAGGACCCCTGGGGAAACTCGGTATCCGAGTATCTCATAAGAGAGTGCGGGATGTTGGTCTCGAGCAGGTCATAGATTGGCGCCACAAACTCGGGATCACCGCCATCTTTGGGCCGTACGACCTGGTCTGGGATGAAGCTGGGCTTGGTGCGAGGGACAGTGAAGCCTTGCTCGCGGGCCAAGGGAGTGTAGTTCCAAACACCACCGGGAGTAGCCCGCTGCTCAAAAAGCTGGATCTTTGAGAACTTCTTCTCTGCTAGAAAGTACCTTTTTTTCGGTTCAAGACATGTTAGAATAAGAGTTGCGCAGCGTCTAAGACGGACAGTCAGCCACATGGGCCGGCAGAGACATACTTTGCGGCAGCCAAGCCACTGGGGCCTGCGCCGATGATGGCAACACGGGCCACATTGAGTCTATCCGCCAGGGCCATTTGGGGCGTTTTTTTTTTTCTTTTTAGCAGTTGCTGTAGTCTTGAAGTATTTTGATATAGTTGGTAGTTATGGCAAATTACCGCAGAAGATGGGCGATTGCGCAATCCAGACTAAGGTAAGAAGTGCAAGGCGAGGGCATGCGAGGAAGAGGTTTGCTACAGAAAGGGAATTAATTACTAAATAGCCGCTGGCAGCACCAAGGAAGGACAAGAAAAGCACCCGGACAGCGCCTTGTCCGTCACAAGCCCGGCCGATGGATTCCGCACAATAGCCTCGTGGGCCGTTGTAGTCTGGACGCGGCCGACTCCATCACCACACATGGTCTGATTGGGTGGGACGAATACACTGTCGCGTCCAGTTGAGGCAATAATTATCGGGGCGCGCGGTGACCGACCCCAACCCGATTCGGGCCATGTGCTGGTCGGCAGAGGGCCGAATTGCCTGACAATTACCTATTTGGAGCCTTGGTGGCCCTTCTTGGCAATTATAGCGCTTGAAAACATGAAACCCTTGGCATGGCGTCTTGAAGATGACCTATTTTTTCTTGTTCTTTGTTCCTCTTGCTCGCCATCCAAAACCAAAACAACACGCAAGATGACGAGAGGGAGAAATACAGAGCGACAACTGATGGATGAGAGCCCTTGAAACTCTAAAACGGGCCTAAGAGCAGCAAGGATCCAACCGTGGCCGTTAGTCGGGGATAAGAGGGAAAAAGTCAATATGGCAACTAATCAGCTTCATGGTTCTCAGTGCGAGCACGCAATCTGATCCACCCTGGCAGACATTGCGCGGAGCCGCATGTTGGCTGCCCTGCGATGCGAAAACTCAATGGCCCAAACGCGCCATCGTCGTCCATGTTGAACGTGGTGTTTGCTTTTTTTTCTCACTCCTCCTCTCCATCCATTGTCCCCGCGGCCTTCTAGACGCGCCCGCAGCACACACCTAGCATAGGACGCCCTTCAGAGGACATCCTTCTTATCTCTCGGCTTGTCCCAGCGGGTCCTCTTTTTTTTTTTTCATTTTCATGAATCGCCGACTGCTCCTCTGTTGGATCCCGCATGGCCTCAGTTGCACATAGCCCCCAAAGGGTGGTGACACCTGCGAGTGTTCAAAGCCCCCCGGTCGTAGCCCGAAATGGCATCTGATATGAAGGCATCGATCCACCGCTTCCGGCTGCGGAGGGTGTCGCCGTCTCCACGGGACGCCGGTCGGGCCCGCTCCGCTTCGCCTCCCAAGGCGCCGTCTCCTAATCAGACACAGGGCGGCCAGAGCCAGAGACAGCGCCAGCGAGAGCGAGAGCGGGAGCCTCTGCCGCTCACTTCCCGTGGCACGCTGCCCCCAGCCTGCGACCGCTGCCGCAGCTTCAAGAAGAAGTGCAGTCGCACATATCCCGCCTGCTCGCTCTGCGCCAACGCCGGCCAGCGCTGCTCCTACACCAACCCCGTTGCCAGCGCTGAGGCCCAGGCCCACCAGCTGAAGGCCCGTCTCCAGTGGCTTAGCCAATACGTTGATGACAATCTACTTCCGCCTGGCCGGGTCAGCGGCATTGGCGCTGTCGAAACCGGAGCCGACCTGACGTCGATCCTCGGCCCCGGGCTCCGCGGGCTGCCACTTACAGCCCCAACTGCAGGCCCTGCTTCGACTCCGTTATCGCGACCTCCAGGGCCAGCGACGCCACCATCTGAACTAAAAGCAGCCCGTGATGCATCGGCGTCTCTCGCCTTCATGCCTGGGCGCGAGCAGCCCGTGGCCATTAATCAGCAGAACGCCGAGGATAAGGACCCCGGCAGTGTCAAGACTGCTAGCAGCAACCTCTCGTACCAAACCTCTGCCGAGCGTCAACCCCTACCCCCTGACATTCCTGCAAGCCGTTTCGTCGATGCATACTTTCGTCATGTGAACCGAGCCTACCCTTTCGTAGATCAGGCCAAGATACGCCGAGACCTGGAGTCGCTAGGAGATGTTTCCCGGCTCAGCAGGGACCCTTCTGCCACTCTGTTGTATCTTGTCATGGCCATTGGCTGCACAACGCTTGAGCGTGCCGGTCAAGTTCCGCGCGGAACAGGGGAACGATTTGATGTAGCATATCCAAACATTATCCAGGAGTGCCTTTGTCATGAAAGCATCGAGTCGGTCCAAGTTCTTGTTCTGCTAGGACTCTACTCGCTCTTTGACCCTGGAGCCATCTCAGCTTACTCCATCGTAGGCATCGCAGCACGGCAAGCCATGGTCATCGGCCTCACACGGCCATTGCCACAGGAGCAAATTGCACCAGCTGACAAGGAACTACGGCATCGTCTATACTGGAGCATCTTCGTCCTGGACCGCATGATGGCTGGTTCACAGGGCCTTCCCGTAGCACTGACGGATGAGCAGGCTAATGTACCGCTCCCGGGACTGACCGTGGATGAGTTTGCGAGTTCAGAGCGAGCAGTGTATGCCCGCAACCTGCAGACCAGTCGACATGTCATTCAACTTCGACAACTTGAGGACCGCATCATGCAGAGCGTCCACCTTCGAAAACAGGTTGACGCTGTAGCACTAGCACCTTCAGATCGACGCACAATCCTCAGCACTCTTCGGGCTGAAATCGAGGACTGGTATAGTAACGGGTGTCTGATGTCTCCTATGGAGGCGGACAACGTACCCATTCACAGCAGCGTCACTTGGCTCAGTGCACAGTACTATCACCTCCTCGTCATTGCTTATTACCCAAACCATTTTAATAGCACGGCCGCTGCCGTAACCAAACAGGAGTTCCTGGAGTTTGCCAGGAAGCAGCTCCAAGCCAACTCGGTGCTGCTCCAGCAGCGACAACTCCCGCTCAACCGAGTGACCCTCTGCCGATTGCTCCCTGTATGCCTGGTGTTGATGCATGATTTTGTAGCAACGAGTAGTACGACGGACTGGGAGGGTCAGGCCACCACGCCTTTCACCGCTCGGGATGAAGTAGCCATTCTCATCTCCGTCTTCGAAGCATTCCCCAAAGGCTGGACCGTCGCCCATGAAGCCGCCCAAATGCTGCAGCAATTTGCAACCATCGCAACCGGCCAAGCATCGGCATTTTATAGTAACACGGCAGTATTTCCTCTGGCCAGCGCCGGTGCGACAGCGGGGCCGTCGTCCAAGAAGGAGAGTGTAGAGATCACGCTGAGGCCATGCATCACTCGGTTCAGTGCCTTGGTCCAGCAAGTTCTAGGTACGGCAACCTGTTTTCAGTTTGTGCTATATCCCCCGGAGCCGAGAGAAGTAGAACGCGTGAACACCCAGTTCCATCTTGCAACACAGCAAACAGCGACAAATCCCTTGTTTTTCAATGGAACAGACTTGGCCGCTGTGGATAATGTGCCCGATGAGAGTGTGTTGGGATATGGTTGGGGGTCCTGGGATCTCGACTTTTTATAAGTGGTGTCTGCATTTTCAGCCGCACGTCTTCCATGACGTCGTTGGCATAAGCTAGTTATCATATGTGGCGTTGCGGAGAGTTCTGTTTTGGGTAGGTTAGCACGTGTACTCGGAGCGTATCGTAATACTTATCAAGTCATTGCATTCTACAGTAATTAAATGAAATCATTGAAATCGACAGCCATTCGTTCGACGGTGAACACGTCAGATCGGCTCAAGCTATCTTCCTGTTCCGGTTAGGCAGCGCTCTCCACAACGGGACGGGACGCCGCCACTGTTTAGGCCATATTTCTCAGCTTCGCAAAAGCTTTTTTATAGCGGCAGCAGAGGCTCTAGAGATCTACAGTCAACATGTCGTCAACCGAAGTCACACACGGGGAAGGTTCTCAGCGCTCGCTAGATCTGTGGATCAATGCCC
Organism: Calonectria ilicicola; assembly: GCA_020809705.1. Lineage (NCBI taxonomy): Eukaryota > Fungi > Ascomycota > Sordariomycetes > Hypocreales > Nectriaceae > Calonectria > Calonectria ilicicola. The sequence continues at coordinate 2,683,206 of CP085825.1, read as the reverse complement.
CATGTCCGCCTGAATACCTCCAGAATATTGTTGCTGATTTTCAACCGGGGCAGGGTGCTACACAAGAACCCCCGTCAGGTCGCTGGCACATTGGAGATGAAAAGACCAGGAGGTTGGTTATTGTCGGCGATGTCCACGGTCAGTTGGCGGAACTACAAAAACTACTCGAAGACATCGATTTCAACAAGGATGCCGGAGATCATGTTATTTTAGTGGGCGATTTGGTCAATAAGGGACCTGATAGCCCTGGTGTTGTACAATTCGCCATGGATACTGGTATCCACGCTATCTTGGGAAATAATGACGAGCGCGCTCTCTTGGCCGCCCGGCTTCTGAAAAGAAATCAAGGCCAGAAACCAAGTATCGCTGAAAGTGGATTAGAGAAGTCCAATACTACTCATGAGAACACGGATAGTATTACAGACACAAACCAACCACAACCCCCAACTAACCATATTATCCTCCCAAATCTTGTCGAAAAGGACTACAAGACTGCAGCCACTCTCACCGAAGCTCAAATTGCCTGGCTATCATCTCTACCCCTCATATTACGGATAGGTTCATTTGAAAATGCCAGAGAGGCTCCCTGGAACTCTGGTTCGGTCATAGTTGTGCATGCTGGTCTTGTTCCCGGTCTACCCCTGGAGGAACAAGATCCGTGGGCCGTCATGAACATGCGAAGCTTGGTACATCCCGACGACGACTTGGAAAAGGAAAACATCCGCACTGCCATCATTAAGGCAGGTCGGGACCGCATTCGGGGGCGTACACCTAACTGTTCAATCACCGACGACGAAGTTGACGCAGAGTTGGCACAGCTTCATGCTTCAGCAGAAGGCCAAAATGGCGCCCACTCAAAACTCGGCGAGAAGATAATTCCACTTGAGGGAAATGACGGAGACTCGTGGAGCGGTGCCTGGAACCGAAGGCAAAACCTGCTCCAAAACCCCAGTGATCGTGCTGTTGCCGTGTATGGCCACGATGCCGGGGGCGGGCTCCGAGTCGAACCAAATGTGGAGATTAAAGAAAGCCACAAGGAGGGCGCGAAAACTACACAAGGCTTGAGATATGCGTTTGGTCTGGACTCCGGGTGTGTCTACGGGCGACCGCTTACTGCTCTGATTATTGAGGCAAGCCCAGACGGAGATGGTGTCGCTCATCGGATTGTGCAAGTTGACTATATTAAACCAAACGCCGATGAAAACCAAGGAAACTAAACAGTCTTTTGTGTCGTATAAATATCAAATTCATTTCTATTGATAAGCTCAATTGGATTTTTCGATCTCATATTCTCTCAGGAGGGTCAGCTCAACTTCACTCACGGCTGTCTACTATCTGCAATCAACAACTCCATAATTGGCCCAATAATAGCCTTGTCTAAATCAAGGGCAATGATAGCGCCTAGCTTCACCTGAATTGCTTGCGGCCCAGTTACAATATCGTAGATCCTGTCTTTCATGTGGTAGTCCATCTGGAAAGCCAATAGCAAGTCCTGTATCCTGATCGTGTGATCCAGAATGCTCAGCTGAGGATTGGGACCTATGTTTATGGTGACGGGGCCTATAACATCTGCAGGTAGTTGGATGACTGTTCCAGGGAAGAGGTCATCGCTCTCTGTAACGGTTATGCTCTCTGGGTTTATAGTGAAGCCGCGGGCCATTACAGTGATTGTCGGTGACTCGTCTAACACGGAGAGGAATCGGAAACTCCATTGCCGGCCTGCTACGTTATCAACCTTGAGCGTTCCCGGGGCCTGAGTCCAGGTGATCTGCGTAAGTCGCTCATAGTCGGCCAAGTTCGCCTTTGGTCCTGGATCCAGTGCATTTATATCATCCCGCTTGTCCTCAATCAAGGTGAACTTGCCGTCACGGCCAACTACTATTATAATTTCCAACGACTCCGGATTGATTGCACCATTTGTGGGCTCGGCAGCCGCCTCCATTGGAAGAATTGCACCTTCTGGGGCCAGCACAGGAAGCGATCGGAGTGTTCGCCACATCTGCATCTCTCGGTCACTGTCGTACACTACGCCGTTGAATAAATCGACAAATCGGGATGGCGATGGCGGCAACCAAACACGAACCGCTGCATGTCCGGTCCTCAAATCTCGGGGCGTGACTATAGGAGCAACAAGCAGGGAAGGGCCAAAGAAATACTGGTTCGGGTATCTGTAGGCCTCATCATGCATGGGGAACTCCCAATAAAGTGGCTGTATTGGCGGCTCATCCAGACGGGCAAAGTTCGCGTTTAGGGTGTCAAGATAAGGCAACATGCCATGTCGGAACTGCATGAAATAAGTCATGGCCTGTTCCGCATCCGCACGATATTTCCAGGGCTCTTTGGAGGACCAAAAACTATTAGACGAGTGCAGTCGCATGATTGGGGAGAAGACACCAAGCTGAACCCAGCGAGTTGCTAGTTCGTCATCACGGAAGGTGGAAATATGGCCGCCGATATCATGACTCCACCAGCCATAACCAATATTAGATGCAGTCGCGGTGAATTCGGGTTGAAATGCCAGTGACTCCCAAGAAATAAAAACGTCTCCTGAGAAACCAATCGGATAACGATGACTTCCGGGCCCAGCATACCGAGAAAAGGCTAGAGCCCCGCGTTCGCCTAGTACCTCCTTGTGGTCCAGATATTGGAAGTGGTTCAACAGCCAGAGGGGATCAATGCCAGGGATCCGACAAAAGGGACCTTGCTGCCAATCAATCCACCAGAAATCGCAGCCCTGCTTTTCAACGCTGCGATGGAGGATTTTAAAGTAAGCTTCCATGAACTTGGGGCTCGTGGGGTCAAAATGAATTGGAGCCTTTTTGCTCGTGTCGTGACCCAGAAACTTGGCCATCTCTTCGTACTGGTCCTCGTGATGATGAATACCACCATGGGGGTGGTCATTGAGCGTTACTTTGAGATTTCGCTTATGCAATTCATCCATAAATTGGACCGGGTTCGGGAACAGCTTCTTATCCCAGGTATAACCAGTCCACCCAGCATGGGGAACACGCTCGTCGTCGACGAGATGCCAATCCATATCAATCACGGCGACCGAAAGAGGTATCTGCTTCTCTTGGAACTCGTCCATCAAAGCAAGATAGGAATCGGCTGTGTACTTGTGGTATCGACTCCACCAGTTTCCAAGCGCCCATCGAGGCAGCTTAGGCGTGTGTCCAGACAGGGCGAAGAATGCCTTCATCGCCGCCTTGTAGTCACGTCCATATGAAAAAATGTAGCCATCAACCCGATCACCCGCTCGTCGAGGTGCTACAAATCCATTTCCGTCAAATAGCACGGTTTCGCTATCGTCAATTACGGAATATCCAGCTTTTGATAAGACTCCCAGCCCCAAGTCACAGCGCCCATCGATGTTGTCTAGTGTCCTTACCGTTCCGCCGAGATTCTCGTTGGGCTTCTCGCCATACCGCCACTCGGCGCCCCATAACGTGGTCTTGCTTTTAAATTCCACGTGGAAGCCATTCGGGCTGAAGCGTTGCTTATCATAGATGAGATGCAGATTAGGCGTGGCAATTTCAAGCAGATCCTCGGTTTCTGTGACCACCGGCTTGGGACGGTCGGAAAACTTGCGGTTGACAGCAAAGGTGGACGCGCGGTCCTCAAAAACACCATCACGCGCCCATTCATAGCGCAAGATAATGTCGTTGATTATTGTGAAGCGATAGCTGGGCCCCGAAATTACAGCGTCGGCGTCAGCAACCGGCTGGGTCGGGAAAGTGTACGATAGCATGGCTGCGGTTGGTTGTGCTAGGAATTGGCCAATAGGTAAGGCACCATATCCCGGGAAAGTAGGTGAAGGAGATGCAGTTCGCGACAAACCGAGTGGGGTTTTTATATAATGCTGCGAACCGACGTTACAGTGAGGGGTTTGCAAACGGCTGATTTGCTCCGAGGAATGCACGTGTACAATAGCCTCGTACCATCAAAGCGTTACCTGGAGATGATCCTACAAGGTATGCAGCCGCCTCCGCCACGCTTTGACATGGTACACCACACCGCCTGGACGCTATCGGCCAGCCTCAACAGCAACTGCGTTAGCGGACAATTACACTAATGGACAAGATGAATTCCATACGTTAATGCCACAACATTTCATTTCCGCAACCACTAGAACCGTATTTCTCATCAATTGAGTCGGCTCAGAAAATCCCAGGATAATTTTTATAATTCCACTTTATATTTTATTGCTAAAATTGGTTCTCCAGATAATCCAAAACTGTTACCAGCGTCCCATCCAGCTGAATTATACGCTTCAGTAGTATGCTCACATTTGCGCACTTCTCACGCCTCCATATAAATCAAATACTCTTCACCATTCGCCATGATGGTATTCATTACGCAGCAATGAATACAGGATATCTTGGGTGAAATTATATATGTGCATATGATAAAACCCACGCTCGAAGACTCTTATCCCTTGGATTCTATCAACCTTCCTATTCATGGCTGCCGTTGCAAGAACCAGTACCAGCATTTATCCAACTAAAGCAACAAATTTCTTTTCAATTTACAGATGACAACTATGAGTGTCGATAAGAGCACTAGAAAACTAGCCGGCGATGCCAAGCATCATGCGTATGGTGGGAATGTCCAGCAATATACTTCAATATAGGATGGCAACGGGGCCATAATATTTATACCCTTGGAGGATGCTGCATTAATATTGCCAATAAGAAAGTACGACAACGGCTTATTTTATGGCCACCAATCATTCCCACTACAAACCCCGGCCCCGTCAACCTACAATCTTGCTGCATTCTAGTCGCAAATCCAATTAACCTAAATAGCATTCAGATCGATCCAACCGTGATAGCATTCTTACGAGTTACTTTCTTATGTAGATGTGTTAAACACAGATTCGCTTCTGTCCATATGCCTCCAATATTTTTGCCAGTCGGCGCTCCTTTGCCAACTCGGCCTTCCAGAGGATTGGAAAGTTCACGCGATACAATCCCATAGTCCTCACATTACTAAATTGTGTGGGATCGGAAAGGAAGAGGGAGATATCGAATATCTGATCGAGATGATTATTAGGCTTCGATGGTCCCATGTGGAAGATGATGACGATGTACCTCCATGTGGGCAGATGGGGAAAATGTGCAGAGCGAGAAAAGTACCACAATGCATTATACATATCAATCTGAAGGACAATGCAACATATCAAAACTGATTGCAAACGGATAGGCACTCGGTGGCGGTGCATGTAGACTCAAAGCTCGCCTATATCAATAGGATCAACGAGCCACATATCATATCCCTACATGTCCAACATTAACGGATCTCAACAAATTTCCAATTGAAGAGTCCAATTCTAGACTGTTTCTGGATTTTTCTCGTAATACCAAGCGCTAGGGGGTAGCCCCAAGATACCTCCGAGATGCTAGAGCCAACTTCTACTAAACAACGACCATTTGAATGCCTGTGCACGACTAGTACGGGCCTGTTCCTGGAAATCAAGCCGAACCCTTCTCATTTAAATCAAGATCTCCATAATGAAATGATATTATTCTATCCCGTTCGATGGCGGATCGCCGCCATGATCACCCAGAGGCTCTTATTACGCCCAAATTGACGCACAGCTCTATCGATGTCCTGATTTTTTTCCTGACCATCTCCTCAACGGTAATTATGACGCAGTTTTTGGGCACAGACTCAGCTTTTTAACCTAAAGTGAGCTCGTATCAGGTTTAATGGGCTTTGCCATGCCGCCAGATTCACAGCCCGCATCTAGCCAATTCCCACACAATTCAGCTAGAAGCACAGTGAGAAGGGGTTAACTTTGGTCAATGAATGCGTTAAAAGCGTTAAAAATGCAATTCTTTAAATCTCAGGCTTTGCGGGAAAGAAAAACTACGTGATAGCCACTCAAGGTTTGTTCAGAAAAACAAAAAGACCAGATCGCAAAGGAGGCAAGGATGAGAATCTCAGTATCAAAGATGTGTCAGACATGCGGGCAGCCGGGCAGTAGCCAGACCATTAGTGGGAGGTAGCCAGTATCTCAATGGCGATTCGTCAACGATGCGAATTTCTCAAGGTTTGATGGCGTCTGTACCTTCTGTTAAATAGAGGCAAGGGAGGAGACAGACGTCATGTTTCATGCAATTTGCCCACTATTTATCGCAGCTTCAGAATGACAGTCAAGGACACTCCCTGGAGAAATCATACACGTCGTCCCAGATCTAGCCAAACACATGAAAAGCAAAGTTTCCAACACGTGCGAATCCTTCTCAATTTGGCGTCTCATGGAGATGACTTAGTCTACGCGCGATATCCGATATTCGACTTCGAGCACAAGGTTTAGCAGCCGTTGGTGCTGAGCACCAACTTTTTTTTTTTTTTTTGGCTTCTATCGAGCGGTGAACAGAAGCGCTATGGCCAAGCAAGCATCAACGGCGCTGAGGAGGAAGAATCTGGTATTTTTCGGCATTCTTATCGCGGCCATCGAGATCTCCAGCGTCGACAGGACACCCACAGGCGCGGTCACACGCAACAGCCTCCCCTCCCACCGCCACACCACCTCAAGCTCGTAACGCAAACGGACTGGTTCGCAGTCGTGTGCAGAATGGTCTGACTGGCACTCGGTGCACAGTCGCAGATGACGTTCCTGGGTTGCAGTGATTTGTGCTGTACGAGGGATTGGCGCTGGCCATGTCCGTTCCGGGCTGACGTGCAGGTTTTCCGGGAATATCATTTGACATCTATATTTGTTTACGGACATTTTACAGGGCGCCAGCGCATTGTAACATACATACATTACGTATATCCCCCGTACCTGCACAGATCTAGTAGTATTATCGCGCGCAATGCTGGTTTTTTTCCGCACCATCACACAGCGAGCGACAAGGAGGTAAGCAAATCGGCAGAGTACATCGGGAGCCCCGGGGGTGGGAACCTCATATGCAGCGAGCATCGCAAATGCCCAATGATGGCGTTTATATCCTGCAGCCAAGTGGCTGCCTAGACAGAATGCCAACTGGCCATGATGCCCACTGGTCTGGGAGCAGCCAAAGCATGTAAAATTCAGGTTATGCAGACTTGTACAAGCCAAGCCAAGACCTGGCTTGGGACTATCAGCCGCCGCCTCGAAGCTTTGAGGACAGAACGATGTGGGCTGGCTTGCGACTAGAGAAGCGCAAGTAGTCTCTGGCCCATGGAATGGTCAGGCCGTGGGAGGATTGCAGACAGCTGGAGAAACCCGACGGCCAAGGGATGGCGAGATTCATGGCAGTCATTACGGTGGCGGCGGCCTCCTCTCTGGCATGCGAAATCACTCGAGAGGATATGACCGAGCATGATTTCATGATGCCCCTACCACGACCACGACCATCTTTGCCCATCTGACAAAAACGAGAAACAGACCAAACCAGATGAACGCCGCCGCATCAGTCGGTTGCCGTTATTAGCACTGCGGCAATGCAACAAAGACATGCCAAGGTGCTCCTAGCGCCATCCGAAGGCCTCGAGATTGGTCGATGCCGTCATGGAAGGGAGACTTTGGCGACTGGTTGAATGGGAAACTGTGGCTGTACCTAGCAAACTGCTGAGCCGAGCCCTGTTCAAGTGCTCATTCCGGTCCCACCACGCCGCTGTTGGTAGCAGTTGTTAGTGCTCTGCACAATTTTATTCGCGTCAGCAACTGCGTGTTCTACCAGGGAATACTCTTGGCAGAGCCTCCTCGCCGTCCCAAAGAGGGTTCCGGGTGCACTGCCGCACGCACAGAACCCAGTCGCCTCGGTGCTGTGGAGCCCCGTGGCGTGCTAAAAACAACACTTGTGTCGGCCAGCCAGGAGGATCTTCATGGATGACCTTGACTGCCCAACCACGGCGGTCCTGGTCCCACTGGTCCTACTGGTCCTACCGCTGCTGGGGCTGTCCTGCTCCCCCCATTGACGTCGCAACGCACGCCGAAGGCAGTCAGAACCCGAGCTGACTACGATGCTTCCCGTGCAGTCGTAGTCAGACCTAGGCCACACGCGACCCGAGCTGTGGGCGCCGGCCATGCTGCAGTATGCTGTTGCTCGTCTCCGTTGGGGGCAGAAGCAGTAGGACGACGCTAGTCAACCGGCTGTCTCCGCCCCCCTCCCTCCATCCCCAAGTCCCCAAGGCTGAATCCGTCCTGAACAGCAGTTCGGTGGCTTGTGCCGCGGGCTTGGTCTGGGCTCAATGTGTGAAGGCAGTGTGATGGTTGCGCGCCGCTGGGAGGCCTTGCATAACGCCTACAACGGCACACATTGAAAAAGGACGGCCCCCAGCCTCCGACCACAGCCCTTAAGTTCATGCCGATGGCACAGCGGACGAGCCCTGCTTCGTATGTCTCTTCTGCCCTACCTACTCAACCGGTGACACGTCAAATGAAATTTGAACTCTTTTTCGCGGGGGATTAGCTCTTCTCTTCTATCTCGCGGCCCAGACAGCTCCAAGCCCCGCGCCGACAGTCTGAGACAAATTACGAGTGACAGTCCGAGCTCTCCTCTCGCTGGAACCCGAGGCGGCCCTTGGCACCAGTGCCAAAATATTTTTAGCGGGCAACCTCCACTAGAAATTCACTCTCTCCGCTTCAGTGTGCAGAACTGGCACCGTCCCTCACAGGCTCCCGGACCCACACTAACCCGCCACAACTTGACCCCTGCCTCTCTGCTGGCTGTTCCCTGTCACCCTCCTGCCATTTCTCCAAACTCGATCCTCTGTCCAATCTGTTTCAGCGCCGCTCACCAAAACCTACTCTCTGACATTACCTTTTTTTCTCCCTCCCTAGTTCCTCTTCTTCTTCTTCTTTCCATCCTCCACACCCCCCCAAAACCATCCCATATCGATTCGCATCCTCTCGCGCGCTTCATCGAATCCGCTCGTAATTGCGTCGCCGTCTCTCGTTTGCCTTATCGCTCGCGACTTTTTTCCTACCTGTTTCTTCTGTTTGTCGGGCCTTTCTCTCCCGGCCAACCCCTGCGGCTTTCCACCCCAGCGACCGTCGACAGACGCGCCCCTAAATATCACGCCTTGACGTGAACCCTTCCATTATCGCCTCATCTTCTATCATCGGCCACGATCCTACAGGCTTTGTCATCCGGACCCTCTAGCGATCCCTCGATATACCACAACAGTCCGTGACTCCCGGCCGGAGTCAAAAGTTGCCCATCCTGGCTACCCGACTCGAATCCCGAAAGTCGCTCCTCGGCACCGACACTGGATATGGCTATGGCGGCCACAGCTACTCCCAGTCCTATGGCGATGGTGACCTATCTCCAACTTACGATCAACCTCCAGTACATCAGCCTGCATTCCCAGACAATGCCCACGAGGTAAACCCGGCATATAACCAGGGCTATGCTTATCGAGAGGGCTTGAGTGCATCTGTTGCCGCTCCCAGCACCCATCACGGCAATATGGGTTTTCTTAAGAGCCGATGGCCTACTTCTTTCATGGCCATCTCAGGACTGCAGGCCATCCTCTGCATTTGCTTTGAGGCGTATGTAGTTTCCTTGTTCACTCTCCTGAAATTCATTGCTCACGGTCTTTTAGCTACGTATTTGCCAAGTTCCAGTCAAACCTCGGTGACACAAAGAACAAGCCAGAAGTTCAGTCGCAGGCACAGACGATTCCCACTTTCTTGACACTCTTTATTTTCGGTTTCCTCTACACCTTGGTGGTCGTTTGGGATGCCCTTCGCCAGAAGAACACGATTCAGGTGATTGGAGTTTGCTTCTCTAATCTCGCCCTCATGGTGTACACCACCATCCAGATCGACCAGATCCAAGAGGCCATCGGGGTTCTGAAGAAGTTCAATGCGCTGGAGACGAATATTACCGCTATGGAGCTCTGGGACGACATCAGGCCCTTCCTCATTGCCATTCCTTGCATCATTGCCCTCGCTACTGTCGGCATGGGTTTCATTTCCTGGAAGATCTATCAGGAGTATGCTTGGGACATTCTCAAGAACATTGGCGCTGACTACCGTATGAAGAAGCGCTTTCTCCACTACCAGGTATGAGCCCAACGTTGCATATGATGCTTGACAGTTACTAACAGTCCTCAGATCTATATTGCTCTTCTCAAGTTCGATTTCTTCTTCTTCCTAGGTTTCATCATTCAGTTCGTCGTCGTTGTTGCCCAGAAGTCTGACCCTGAATTCGCCTTGACCATTGTCACGATCCCCATCACAATTCTCATTCTCCTGGGTGCCGCATTCTTCACCCGTCGGGAGAACAAGATCGGTATGAGCTTCGTCATCGTCCTCTACCTCGGTGGTCTGTCGTACTTCATCTTTAAACTGGTCCGAATTTATCAGCCTGGATACAAGGCATCATACGAGGCGGTCCGCAAGTCGCTCACTGCTTTTGCCGTCATCACAATTCTTCTCATTATTCTCACCATCACCAACGCCATTATTTGCATGCGCAACTTTGGCCTTGGCCTCAAGCCTCACTTGAACAGCAAGCGAAAGGTCGAAGAGAAGCCAGATCTCAACTCCATCAACCTTCAAGATGTGAAGCCCCAAATTCCCAGTCGTATGACAATCGACTAAGTCAGGGCGCAAACATGAATACTCAAGTATCGTGTCACAGCCGACGCGCTCTTTATTGTACAAAGAAACGAATTTACGAAAGGAATAAAAAATTTTGGCTTCACAGGCACCGGTCAGACAGGGCAGGCTCGGGATCTTTCGGTGACTAAATGGAAGAGGCGTGGACTGAGGCGAACCAGAGATATCCCCCACGAACATATGTGGGATTTTGTTTAGTTATTTGTTATGTCTGTTTTTTCTTTTGTGATAATTCAACAAATGCCGGCGTTAAGCCATCATTCTTTGGAATGAAAGATGCTGGAGTTTTGGACTTTTATTTTTCTCCGGGATATACGATTGGATAATAGGTTGTTTCTAAATGAGCGACCACTCAATCTAGAAGCCCGCGAGCCGTTAGAAGCGACAGGTTCAGGTAGAGGTGGAGGTGGCCTGACTGTTTTATTAGTGCATAGTCCAATAAATATTTGAAAAATCTACTCAGTTTTCGCACCTGCCACGACGATTGCAATTGACAATTTCGACACATCATTAGAATATTCATGTTGATTCCATCGTACGCCCCAAAAGTAAAATAACAAGATACGCATAACTGGGCAGCGGCATCTATCAAACCTATTCTACCAACCTCCAAAGAGGCAATTCCCAATAAGAGTCACGCTTTGCTCCTGTTATCCATTCTCCATCCCATGCCACATAAAATAAAACCAAAGTAATGATGGATACGCCCACTACAAGATCCATGTACCCAACAACGCCAGGTCCGAATGCTGCGAATTCAATGGAGCAGCTCGATGATACCTGAATCAAGATGAAAAACGCGGAAACAAAAAAAAAAGGGAGTACGGCTTCACACGACCGCCCAACGGCAAAGGCGGCGCGGTGAGACATAAACCTAAAACTGGATTTTGATGGCATCTTTGATGTGGCCTTCTGTAGGACAGTAAGGGCACTTGTACCTAGCAGCTTTTGTGATGTTGTGGAGGGATTCTTTGCAAATGACATGGCCGCAGGGCAACATCATAGCTGGGTTTTCTTGGGTAGTTTGCTCCTTGCTAACGGGGCACACAAAAATAGGGTGATATATCATTGATTCGGGGAGTGGGGTCTCAAAGGCAAGCTCGTTTTCTGTGGTCCACTCCGTCTTCTTCTCGCGCATATACGTGGTATACTTGATAAGTCGGGGGAGTGCGATAGAGCCGGCCGTGACGGCCATATAGAGAGGCGACTCTGCAGAAAGTCCCAGCAATGAGCAAAATTCTCGGGTAAATGACATGGCAACATCATCAAAGGCCGAGGCAATCTCAAAGATGTGACGGTACGGCGAAGCAGTGAGGTTTGGCGCGTAGACCATGGCGGCACAGAGCTGTTGGATCTCGCGTAGGTGACGTGCTTGGAAGCGAGCAAAGTGGGCGCGAGCATAAGAGAAGGCGCCAAGGTGGCCGTTGTGAAGATTGTCAGGTAGCCCGTTGACGCTTGGTCCCTTAAATAACCAAACAAATTGAAGTTTGCTGAGCTCAAACTCAAGGGTGCTCCCCTTGGCATCCAGTTGGCCGCTGTTCAAACGTGCCCATTCGATGGCAGGCTCTAGGTTGCGGTCTTTCAGTTGGGATAGGATGCTGTACATCTCAGAAAATTTGTGCTGCAAATCCTCAGAGTGCAGATTTTCCATATCAGCATCTTGGTCCTCCTCATCATCGTTGTCCATGTCGTCATCGCCGTCATGGTCCGTTCGGGAAACATGGGCTGCTCGTTGGGGCGGGTGGTCATGGGCTTCGTGAAGAAATGTCGAGGCGACAGAGAAGTGACCTTCACGCAGCAGATGCATGGCAATAGCTCGGTTTATGAGGGCTGGGTGGTCAGCCATTGCATCCGTCTCCATCGGGAGTTCTCGATGAGGGAGGGCCTAGCGACGTTAATGATGGGCTCGCAAGATAAAACTGAGGATGACAGCAATGGCGAACCTTATCCAAGGCCTTTCCGAAACCTTTTTGCGCCTTTGTAACTTCCTTCAAATCCTGTGTGATGGCTTCAAAGCGGGCCTTAACCGGGTTCTGTAAAGTCGTCATCGCCATGCCGATTCGGTGAGCGTCGGGTTCTGGGCTGGAAGTCAGTGTGGATTTGAGCAAAAAGCGACGCGGGGGAAACGAACCAGCAGCGACCTGCTCTCTCGCCGCAGTGAGTAAATCAATAATCTGGTCGACATCTTCAATGGCGGAGTGCAAGTTGGACTTTCTCATGCGAGCCAACTCGACCGTCAAGGGCCCAAATGGCGAAACATTGTCATCGGATCCAGCCATGGTTTCGGATGGGAAGGCCAGGTTCGAGCGAGCAGCAAAGCTCGCAACAGAGGCAGGATCCTATCCCGGATGCGCAATCGTGTGTGTCTGGGTGTGAGTTGGCGCGCTAGGCCACAGTGAACCGGTTGGCAGTGGTGAAATCGCTTGGGATTGACGTCGTCTGAGGTTCGAGTGACCAGCCAAGCTGGGCATAGACGACCATGATAGCACTGGGGTGGTGGTATCGATAACACGGAAGAAACACTTATGCTTGTAAGCGGGTTGGTCTTCCCCGCTTCGGATGCACAATCACTGGTAATGTACATGTACAGTCGGATAACTAATTGACCGAAGTAACAGGGGCGATGAGGGAACCATCCTGGGCTGGGGATCGCAATCAACAGTGGCGCGAGTTGGCAGGAAGAAAGCGCAGTCGCCATATCATCTTACAGATGGATTTCGGGTCTTCTGAGGCCCTGTCAGCCTCTTTCAACGGCACAAACAGAACCCACCCCCAGAGTTTTTGTGCCTGCAACTCGGGCTGGTGGTGGGGACCTGGACCGAGTTAGTGCCCCGCAGCCGTCCAGATGCATGCGGCCGGCCGCCCAACACCTTGTGCAAGCTATTGCATCACATGCGAACTTGGCCATCCAACTGTGCCAACCTGCAGCCGCACACACCTTTTGTCGCAAACCACCGGGCCTCGCCCCAAGCCAGCTTATCCCGAGGCTCGACGGTCGATGATGTAGCTCGACTTCAACAGCAACAGCTTCAGGCCTCGTTTCCGACGCCATGGCTTTCTTATTCCCACCGCCCGATGCGCGAGTCCACCGCTTTGACGATGACTTCATCGCGTCGGCCGCCAGGGGCTCAATCCAGCGAGGCACGAGAGCCAACCCTTCCGACACTTCAAATGTTCCGGGATCCTCTGAATTTCAGCAAGCTGGTCAACCCCACGATGGGGGCGTCGAGGCAGTGCCTTCGCTCCAACATCTTCCTCCGGCGCAACGAAAGCAACTTGTTTTTGCCGACCCGTTCGCATTCAGGTATGTCATGACCTCTACCATCCCTACTTTGCCGAGTAGGGGGCTAAGCCCATGCTAATATCAATCATAGATATCTAGAAGACGACAGCTGTGTAGTAGTTGTCGAGCGTCGCGCTGTGCTACGCGGTTACGAATCCTACCTTGTCGAACAATGGGCATGCTCACGGCAGTCCCCAACCCTCATCATCACAACATATACAGGCGACCAAACACATTCGATTCTGGTTGGCGTTCTCTCCGTTCCAGCAGATGAAAGCTTGTGGCCGGTTAAGCTACGCTTCTACTTTAAAGCTATACAGAAATTTCATGCGCGACCCAAGGAGACAGCTTTGGGTGAACTCATGGTGACAAACCTGAGCAGCTTTCCTTCAGCTCTCACTGTTATCTTAGTTCCCGACGGTGATATTCGAAAATATCGGCAAACTTTCATTGTCAACGAAGATTTAAAGAGGCTAGGCTGCTCTGGCCGGTCAGGACTAACGCTCAATGAACCAACCGAGGCAACACAAGCCAAGTTCCAGCAGTTGTACAAAACCAGTGACCGGGTGTCCGTGTCTCAGGCGGTCATTGAACTGATCAAATTGTGCCAAGTCGCCCTGTACATGTTTGAAAAATTAGATCATGAGTACATCGACGGGCTACTGTGCGACATGACTGAGACAGCAATCAACAATTGGTGGATCGAGGTCGGGGCGGAACATTACAATTTCGAGCCTACCGATGGCATTCTCGGCCCGTCAACTGTGTCCGCCCTTCTCGGCATGCTGATGGGAGCACGAAACCGACTACATTGGTATGGCGCGCCAGTTTCTAAGGATGTCTTTGACATTGAAAACACGAAACGCGGTATTGGCCATTTTCAGAAATCACAGAAGCTTGAGAAGACACGGCGGCTGGATCGCCAGACACTCATCAAGCTTTATAGCGCGTCCGCAAAAGCAGCCGCTGTAAGTGAAGGCTGGGGTGTGCAGCGAGCCGTAAAGTCAACCGTCACTGAAATCGGTGGCAAACGTGGCGAGCTCGTTATGGGTATAGTCTCTGGAAAGGATAAAGGTGGTTTGGCCGACATCGAAACCCTGGATATTGACAGGTTTGTTAGCTTGGCATACGGCGAGCGACCTAAATGGCTTTGGCATGGTAAACCGCGAAGAACGGTCGCCGAAATACCAGACCGTACGCCAGAATTAAGCACGGCGCTGGTCTGGAAGGATGAGCCTCCGGCTAACAACCTCAAACGGCTCAACATAGTAGTGCCTCCTGAAGAGGAGACAGAGATCAAGCCGCCTGAGGATTCTCCCATATATTCAGCCTATCCTCCTGGTTCTGCCATTAGCGTTGCCAAGACTCCGGGAGAGAAAGATGCTCTGCCAAAAACTGTCTTCAAGAGCGTTGCAGGGAAAATGAACGATGCCCGCTCTGGCTTGGGGCGCATCAAGGATGCGGTGGGTGGTGGGCTGCGAGGCCACAATGCCCGACCTTCCATATCTACAAAAGAGGACTTTGCAGATATTGTCGCGCCGAATTCCTTCCCAACTGTAAATGCAACTGCGCCGCCAGCGGTGGGGATCAACAGGACTTTTACATGGAAAAACAAGCCTGAAGAATACCTTTCTGCCATGAGAAGAGGCGACACAGATGCCACCACAGGTCTCCCGCAGGCCGGTCATTTTGCATCTACGTCTACGGTCGATTTCAAACCTGCGAGTGCCCCAGACTCTGAAACTCAACGGCGGAGTGATCAGGAAGGCATCTTGGGAGGTATCGGTGCTGATGTACGCAAAGATGTGCTATCAAAAGCACCTTCCGCCGTAGGCTCATTAGCTGATGAGTCTGACCTCAAGGGACCAGTGTTAGCCTCAGGGACCAAGGCAAAACTGGCCCAGGTAGGGCTCTCTCGAAGGCACAGCGTAGAGTTCGCCGAGGCTCCAAGAAAGCAAGTACTAAACGAGAACCGCTGGCCGCGACGGTTGTCGTTCGGGGATGGCGAGGAAGCGGTGTTGACTTGGGAACCAATCATCGACATTACTAATGATGCCGCTGATATCGCAACACTTGAGGCTTATGCCGAGCTTGCTCGACATTTCAATGACGGAATCGATGCCATTAAGAATGGTATTGAGCCATGGGTTTCAGAAAAACTCAAGGATGTGGAATCGCTGGATGAGCGATACAGCCGAGACAAGGAGGAACTCCAGGCCATGTATGAGCAACTGAATGAAGCCTGCCAGCGCCTTCGTGTCAGCGCCGACGAAGTGCTCGCAGAAGAGCGAGCCCATTTTACTGAAGGTCTCAAGGAAGTTGAGGTTCTCATCGCCAGGCTTGACTACGAAATCAATGCCCTACTACAAAAGGTGGTCGACGTAGAAGACGGCATCGTCACGTTCGAGCGGCAGGTGGAGGATATGGAAGAGCGAGTCGATGCACTCAAAATCCAACTCGAGAAAGAAGGATGGTTACATTGGGTTTTCAGGACTATTACGGGCATTGGGACAGGGCCTGATATCACACGCTCCACGCCATGATCAGGTCTATTTGATAACATTGAATATGTCGCGAGTGATGATCTGGTTTCGGGCCAAATCATTTTTCTTTTTTTTTCTTTTTTTATATCATTCGCACTACCGGCATCGGATACCATAGAAGGCGTTCTTCAATGCAATGTTAACACGTATAGTAGAGGTGTTTATTTTTTTCTCTGTTTCGCATATCGGTCATGACATTGATCCGTATACCAAGTACTTTACAGCCCATCCATCGTTTCTGGATCCCATTGATTCCCAGCTCGTGATTTCCCAACCCTAGGCATCCATTTCATATTCGTACAATGTAGTCTTTCGTAGTTTCTTGGCTATAATCCTGCTCTATATATATGATGCCGAACATGGATTTCTTTTTTTTTTCTCACTTTCGTCCATCGCTCGGCTTAAAAGAGGCCGCCACCGGACTTGGCACCACCACCCATGGCCTGGCCTTGCTGCTGCATGATCTCGCTGACCTTCATTGATGTATCGAGAAATTTGGCAGTGCATCGGTCGAGGCAGACGGACTCGCCCTTGTTAAGCTCGCCCTCACGGTAGTCAGTGGGGATGCACTTCTTCTGGCAAGAGTTCTGGAGGCTATTTTGCAGCGCAATTAGCTTGGATGCTCCCAAAGCCGGCATATCGAGTTGATGAAAATGGGCATTGGCCAATTACGGCCAACTCAACAAAGGTTTAAGCAGTGCAACTCACCGGTTGTAGGTATCAGCCATCATGCGCATCTCACCCTCGACAGCAGCAATCTTCTGCTCCGAGGTAGGCTGAGCGCGACCCATTCCGAGGAAAGACATCTTGGAGATTTGGGGGTTGGTGTAGGTGATATGTGGCTGGTGATGTGGAAATGCTGCTGTGGTTGAGGAGTAGGATTGAAGCTGGCGGGACTTGAGGTTTGGACTAGACGTTGATGATGCCAGGATGTAAATTTTCCCTTATCGCTCATATCTGATTACATAATGCATCTTTATCAAATCTGGGGTAGTGGGCATGGCGGGCTACCCTATGCTCCCGGGTGATTGAGAACGCCATGATAAAAGAAAAATAAGGTACATTTAAACGTGAAAAAGGGACCTATTACCAGGATCCGAATTTCAATGTAGCGCCTCAAAATAGAAGATAAAATGGTTACCAACAGGAGGAAATACAGATGTACCCATTGGCTTTCACAGTCGATGCACCTTACGCAGCCACATTGCTAAGTCTAGATGGTTCTACAATACGTATTCAAGGCCGTTAAAGAGCGACCAAATTTATATCACATACTGGGGCTTCCTAGAGAGCGACTTCTTAGCTTACCCGATTTCTACGGCTGCAGGGGCTCGATTCCCTATCATATTGAGTGACTTAACTTCAATGAGATTTTCAGCCTGTTTAATGCTTGTAGGAGGTTATGTAACTATTAATGATCTTATAATACGCCACAAAAGCCCCCTGGAGCTGCATTAACCTGGATTGGAACGTTATGCATAACTTGGTTAGACTTGCAAGTCATAAGTGCAGATGCAGTTCTGCGGTACCTTGGGCCAGGTATTGCAGGATCTGTAATAAGTGAGGGATTAAAAAACCTGGTGTAACCTACAGCCACCCAAACCATCGATGCATAATTTGAAATGTAATGGTGGCGGCTCAGTGGAACAAAGTAGAACCTGGCCAACTTCATTTTGCTCGATGTATCTATACAACACTCATCTCGAGAGACTGCTGCCCAGCATCGGGTTGCCTTGTAATGACCTCGGCAAGTATTGTACTGATCGTCTCCGGTGGAGGATTACAAATCATGACACGAACATTACTGCTGGACACCTGGGGAAACTCGAGCGGCAAGTAAGATTCGCGCATTCAAGCAGACGAGATGCTAACCCCACCCCCGCATTCAATCCCACTCGGTAAAGGTGTGCCACCAAGGAATTGGATTCGCCCGGCGGAGTTACATCCCGAAATGCATCGGATCTAGAGATCAAAAAATCTTTACTATCTCCGTGCTTCATTTGTGGCGCTGTGGAGCCGTATTCGAAGAAACCATATCGGTCCGAATGTTTTCAAGAATTTGTCATAGATTGATGGGTATTCTATTTGTCTGTACTACATGCGAGGTAATTGCTTTCCCTCCAAGACATTCGCATTTCCAACGTTGCGTATTTTAGTTATCAAATGTAACAGTCTTTGTCCTGAGCCATTCTGTCAAACCACGCGACGTGTTGAATCGACCATGTCCACTGCTCTTAGCGCCGCCATGAGGGAGACTGGTCTCATCGTGAACCGTCATGCTGTTAATGTGAACCGCTCCAGTTTCAATCTCCTTGGCAATACGGAGAGCTCGTCTTAGGTCTGTGCTAAAGACTGCTGATGAGAGGCCATACTCTGTGTTATTGGCATGTTGGATTGCTTCCTCTTCTGTTTCAATCTCCACAACCGAGACAGTAGGGCCGAATGATTCGGTGTTGTAAATATCCATTTCCGAGGTGACATTGCCGACGACAATGGGCCTCATTCGGGTCAGAGTGCTTTCTTCAAGCTCGGGGTCACCGTGGATGATGGATGCACCCTTGGAGACAGCATCCTTGACTAGTTGCCTGTTCTTCACGGTAGCGGCGCCAGTAATGAGGATTGGTGCGTCATTCTCGGCTGAGAAAGACTTGGCTACAGCCGCCGCCAGCTTCTTCTCAAATTCTGCTCGAATAGCCTTGTGAACTAGAATCTTTTCGGTGGACATGCAAACCTGACCAGAATTGATAAAGGCACCCCGCGCGCATTGCTCTGCGGCCACATCGAGATCTGCGTCTTCCCATACAATGGCTGGCGCTTTGCCACCCAACTCTAGAACAACAGGCTTGAGGTACTCTCCAGCCAGCTTTCCAATAACTCGTCCCACTGCGGTACTTCCAGTGAAGTTGATCTTCTTAATGTGTGGGTTTCGGATTAAAGCGGTTGTGACTTCGGCAGCTGTAGATCTTTCGTTGAAGATGACGTTCAAGACGCCGGCGGGTAGCCCTGCCTCGTGGAATACCGTCGCAATTGCTGACATTGTTCGGGGAGCTAGTTCGCTAGCCTTGAATACTACCGTATTACCAACAGCAAGTGGAAACAGGACTGATCTGGCACCGAGAATATAAGGAGCATTCCTGGAAGAAAATCATAAGCCATGATAACTAAATGCGAAATATGTGACCTACCAAGGCGCAATAGCAAGCACGACACCGTACGGCTCCTGTAAGACAATCGCGCTAGTGCTTGGGCTCATGGTGCTTGGGAAAGCACCCTCCACAGCGCTTATTCGTCCAGCGACATCCTTGATGATATCGATGGTGGTGCTGATGTTGAACTGAACCCAACCCACTTCGGAACCTGTCTCATCCACCATGTACTGAATGAGTTCGGGTCGCCTCCTCTCCATTACCTCTGCAGCTTTGAGAAAGATGTCACGACGTTCTTTTGGGGTGGTTTTCCTCCATGACTTGAGAGCCTCTGCTGCAGCATCAACCGCAAGGCCAGCATCCTCGACAGAAGCACCGCGACAACGGTGGACAACCTTGCCAGTCGCAGGAGATACGACATCAAATTCTTGACTGGGATGATGATCGGCCCCCTTTATAAAGAGCGGAACCGTATGGAGGGTCCCGTTACTTGTATGTGTTCCGTTTGACATGGTAGCAACTGAAATTGGGGAAGGAGAGGGGTGTGTGCTCTAAATTGCCAATTAGGAACATTTTCTTTTGGGGAAAACGGTGTATTTATAATAAATAACCTTCCCCGTATCGCAAATTATAATACAGCCAAGAGACAAGACGAGGTGTCCCGGCTGGACCCCGCATCAGTGGAGGTGGGCGACCGGGTTGTGGAGGCTTCAACATGGATAATGCGTTAGCCAAAAAAGTCCACGGCATTCGCTATCGGGTGTGGCAGCGCGGGGAGTGGGCGCGGACCCGAAGCAAGTTGGTATTAGCTCCCTCCAGCCTAGGCGCAATTGACTGGATGAAGGGGGGTAGATCGGGGAGAGGTCCGGTACACATTGATGTGAAGTGAAAATCGATGTGTTTAAGCCTGTCGTTGTTGGCCTGTGTGTTGGCTAGAGCGTGGCGACACATGGAGACACGCGGAGACATGGAGATGGCAATTGCAGCAAGAAAGTGGTTTAGATCAGTCAAGTGACAGTTGGCTGCGCCTTTTGGCATCTGTACAACATGTGAGACTTCTGGTGTGAGAGCAGCCTTGGTCGATGCGACTCAAAAAGTATTTTTCGGATCCAGCTGTTCTTGGTTGGTTAATCTTGATACGACCCTTGAAAAGATTGTGTGCCCCCCTTCTACATTTCCCCAGACATTTCCCCAGGATCCCCCAACCAGTTGAGTAACTTAGTAAATATTTTTCTACAAAAATGGTAAATAACCAAATAAAATCCAGAAAAAATCATGCAAAACTTTTCTGACTTTTTGGCTTTGAAATTGAGGATAGTTTGGAGCAGTTGGGTTCTGGGGGGCGTCCAAGGTGGAGCAGTCACAGGAACACAATCTTTCAAGGGATGTATTGTATTGTATGCAACCCAGACAAAGCAGGGTCTAGGAACCTTGAAACGGGCACCGATGCGCCGACGGAAGAAACCCCGCGATGAGCAGCATCTCCAAAACGCACACCCTTTGAAAGTCTAGCTGCGGATTTACGGGGATAGCCATCTCCGAGACCTCCGTGGGGAAGGAAGCAAGGTTTGAGATCACGACCGTTTTAATGCTTCGGGTTCTAGGAACGGCAAGGGCGTTGACAGGGTCCGGACCTGCACTGGCGCTACGTACATGTCAGAGTCAGCGTCTAGAGGGCGATCATGGATCATGTCATCGGCTTGGGCAGGAACCAAGCGGTTTAGTTTATATCCGCCGTACCTGGGGTTGAGCGGGAGCCGGGAAGGATAAATCGGACCTCCGACTTGACGCTTGAGGAATGCACATGAGACTGAGGCGCGGGGGTGGGTTTCAGCGTCCTCTTGACGGGGGGTCGTGGATCTGCCATGGCCGTGGCCACGAACGGAGGACGGAGAGAGAATCAATTTGCAAACTGCAAACTTGCCATTGATCCGAATGTGCTGGCGTGTGGGGATCAACAGCTGCCAACGTGGGTTTTCTCCGTTGACAACGAAGTATGTACGACGTTGGTTTACGCGGGGGATGGAGATGCGGGGGAGGATGGAGGACAAAGCTTAAGTTGAGGCCGAGGCGAGTGAATGAGTTTAGATAGGTAGATACGATATGTGAAGTGTTTAATGGCGGATGTGGGGAAAAGCGAGGGCGACACCGGCACCGTTACCGTTGAGGTTTAATGAAGCGTGGCTCGAATTGTCTCAGTCGCTTCTTTTTCTATCGCGTAAGTTGTGGGGAAAGGAATGAACAACGGTGCGAGAAGAGGCGGTTTTTTCTCTGGGGGCGCGCGAACCATCGGTCTTGTACCTGACCATGACACGCGCTACATACAACACTACCGTGACTGCCGTCCTAGGGTCTGGCTCCACCAGGGAACGGATGCATACATGCGCATGGCAAGTGGATAGATCTCCTATCAAGGGTACATAGTTATGACTTGTGACTTGTGACATGGTCGACTGTCCATCTTTTTTTGACTCCTGGCATGCGTGGTTCTGGCGGTGGACGTTTGGATGTATTCTTTTAGCTTTGGTACCCGCAGGGCACTTCACTAGCCTCGCACTCTAGGAGCACGTACTCGGTTCCTTACTCGCAAATTCTTAGCCACCGAACCACTTCCCCAAAAATGCGGCGGATGACCTACGCATACACGTGACGTCGTCAATCCCCACCGGTGAGAGCGCCAGGCCAATCACAGGGCGCAATCCCCCGCTCCTCACTGCCTTTGCATGTTTTTTTTGGACCCCCGCCCCAGTCGTTACTTCCTGGTAGGTGGTTTGACTGGCAAGATTTCGGCCTACGTTAAGGCGCTAGCCACTCAATCGAGGGACCGTCCAAGGCGCCTTTTTCCTGTATTGCGTGCGAAACGCTTTCTTCCTTCACCTTGCAAACAACTCGAGTGTAATCTCCCGCCGCCGCCTCATTTTCCCCCTCCCTCCGCATTCGGCCCTCACCTGCGCACCACCATTTGGCTTTGCCTTTGCAAACCCACCTGCCCCAACACCGCGATACCGGCCGTTTTTCAGTCTTCCGCCCGCTCTGCTTCCGTCCTGTCTCCGTCCTGCCTCCGTCCTGTCCCCGTCCTGCCTCCGTCCCGCCACTTGGCGCGTACCGGTAGCAAGGGCTCCTGCCGCTTCCGCAGCTTGCTCTTTGGGCCTCCGTTGCCGTCTTCCGGTCGCCGACAGGTGGTGAAGTTGCATGGACGGCCCGACCATTGTCGCCGCCGGTGGGGCGGCCTCTATGAGTCCGACCAGCCCTGTTAGCTCTCGACACGGCAATGGCAACGGTCACGGCGCAATCAAGCGCAAGAGAAGCAGCATGGCCGGCCTCGAGAGCAGTCCTGGGAGCGCCATTGAGGATGATCACGCCGAGCACGAGAAGAAGCGTCAGCCCGGCGTCAAGAGAGCCTGCAACGAGTGTCGCCAGCAGAAGGTGAGTCAGGCCGCCCATTTGCTTCCCTTGCGCAATTCGCTAATCCCGTCCTCTCTGCTGAAAAACAGCTTCGCTGCGATGTTGTACAAGACCCTTTCCAGAGCTGTTCCCGGTGTAACCGCCTGAAGCTCGAGTGCAAGATCGAGTCCAACTTCAAGCGCATCGGCAAACGGTCCAAACATGCCGAGATGGAGAAGGAAATCGAACGTTTGCGCCGCAACATCACCCGCGCGAAAACACAGGGCTACATTCTGGACGAGGAAGACGACATGAATTCCCCAATTGCCCAATCTAACCCGACCTACTCGCACACTCATACCCGCAACCCCTCATTGATGGGCTCGGACGAAGCCGTCTCCTCGCTATTGCACCTCAAGCGGGGAGGAAATTACAATGTTGCTCGATTCACACATGAGCTAGAGAATGTGCAATTGACAGAAGAAAACGTCGCAAATCTCTTCAATGAATTCTTTGCCTTCTATCACCCATTCTTGCCGTTCCTGAGTCCACAGCAGTCGCCGGATCAATACTTCCAGCAACACCCACTCCTCTTCTGGTCCATTATAGCTGTTGCTGCCCGTCGGTTTAGCCCCCAGAATGTTCCAAACCTGCTTAGCAACCTGTCTGGTCCCCTTACCCGGTTCCTGTGGTCCACAATTGGAGAGGTCCCAAGCAATTATTATGTAGTCAAGGCCATGTGTCTATTGTGCACCTGGCCTTTGCCCACGAGCACCACTTCGTCTGATCCTACTCATATTCTGTGTGGTGTTATGATGAAGACAGCAACGGGCATTGGCCTACATCGACCGAATAACATCCAAGACTTTTCTAGGGTTTCGGTTGAGCTAAACAAGGAGCAGCTCAATGATCGCGTCGCGACATGGGCGGTGTGCAACATTGTTGCGCAATCGGTCGGCACTGGCTATGGTCAACCATCGTCAAGTTTGTATGACTGGACCTTGGCCGCAAGACCTGGCGATGATGGCACCTTCAAGCTTTCCTCGGAGCTTGAGGCTCGACTGCAGATTGAGAGATTCTGCGACAAGGTTTCCAAGGAAATGTACAGTAATGCTAGCGATCCCAGGGGTGTTGCCGGTGATGAACATCGCGCTATGCTAATGCGTGTTTACCGAAGGGACTACGCAGAACTACACGCTGGTGTCATGTCCCAAGATCTCGGTCCCATCGTGACCTTGCACTTGAGAGCCGCCGGGCTTCACATGCGCCTCGCCGGCTTCTTCGACTCAAGTAAGACGCCTGGATATATGGACGACCTGATGGGTCTATGGCGGGCAACCACCTCTTTCCTTGACGACGTGCTCGAGGTTGACAAGGTGACCAGCCCTCGCGAGAGCATTGGCGGTACTATTCTCCTGTACGCCACCAACTATATCAACCAGATGATGGTTGCTGCCGGGTTTGCCCTCCTCAAGTTGATGAGATCATTCTTCTGCAAGACAATTGACTTTCACCGCGGGCGTAGCCTCTTTCACCAGACCATACGTGCAATCAGGGCCTCGAGCGTCGTTAACAATGATCTGCAGTGGCGTCTAGCTGAACTCATGGTCCAGATGTGGAATGGTGCCCGGCTGGACAGCAACCAGCAAGCTTTCAACAGCAGCGATGATGCCCCAATTCAAGTCGATGACAGCCTTCAGCTCAAAGTGCGATGTCGCCATAGTATGAGCCTCGTGTTTGATTCGGTCTGGCGATGGAGAGAAGATTACCAGGCCGTCGGACGAGGGAACATCGATGGTAAGGCGACGCCCCCTGGCCACGCGCACGACCAGGAATTTGGTTTGTGTTCTGTCGCCAGCATATTTTCTGATGAAACGCTAACATACTTTAACTTACAGCCAGCAAGCAGCCAACCAACCCTGACTCTGCAAATGAGTCCTCAGCGTCATCAACACACCTGGACAGCACCCTAGTCCCATCAAATCCCCTCCCTACAGCCAGCTTGCTCGCCGCCAACGGGGCACTTACTCCAAGTGCCACCGGTCTCTCGATGGCGTCATCGGCGCAGAATAGCATGATGGGAGGGATAAGCTATGGCGACACAAACTACGACTTCTTCGACCCACAACACTGGATGTTGGACGGCCTACTCGACTTTAACTATTCCTTTGTGCCTCCCCTGGAGGGCGCCTAAAGGCCCGGCTGCTCTTGTATATCGAAACACAAAAGCCGGTGATTGCCAGTGGCCAGGTGATAATTTTCATTGACAATATTCCCAGTTTTCAGACACGAATGCGAATGAGGCCCAAACCAGGCGCACTGCTACGATGAATGTTGGCGAGGAGAGATGAAGAGATAAAGATGGGATGATGATTTTTGCGACTAAATAAAAGCTTGATAGCAGGACACGCGTTTGATAGAGCCGCTGTGCTCGTTTGATTTGTATTTTTTTCTCCTGTTGCATCTTGAAGAACTTTTTTTTTTTTTTTTGAGAATGGTCATCATCTAGGGGCCTCTACCGTGGTTGAGTCTTTGTATGGGTAGGGGTCCTGAGAAAACTATGAGAGCTGACATAGCAGCGTGGATTTGCTGGGACGGTTGGGTTGGGTGGAAAAAATTTCTTCTTATTGTTTGGTCTCCTTCTACAGATGTGTGTATGCAGCATGATGGAATGCGAAAATGTTTAATTATTCTCCCTTTCGGTCCCCCACTCATATGTTGACCGATTACATGAATCATCAATGGCTTACATTGCTGGTGGCCTCGAGATGCAAGGCGATGCTTCAAAAGGAAATGAGAAGGCGCAGGCAGGTTTCGAGAGCACTAGGAACCAACACACTAGGCCCAGATGTGACGACGAAGGAATTGTCACGTCACCTCACGTCAAGAAAGTTCACGATTGATTAATTGCGCAGTCGTCCACTGCCTCACCAGCTGAACCCATGGGCCGGGTCCGCTTTGACACGATTCTGCACTCGGACGGCTCCATGTTGACCTTTTAGTTAATTGCCGTGGCTATGTCCGCGGCCGCAGTTCACTGGTCGCATCCATCGCCGTTGTTGACCTAGCTCGTGTGATTTGGGTCAATTAACCCCCGGATCAGCCTCCAGCCGTCGTTTTGAATAGGCGAGGACGTTCATCCAGGGTTTGAGAGAGGGGAAAAAAGAGGAGCAGAGCGCGCTTGGGGATGAATGGCACGACGATGGTTGACCCCACGAATGCAAGGGACGGAAGTTATTGCGCCACAGCCGCCCGTGTGCCCTGGCCTAAACGAGCAAGCTTTTCTGGAAGCGTTAGGGCCAACAGCGATAATCAGTATCATGCGAGGCCCCAAGTTTCAGGCGCAAGGGTGGGGAGGCGCAATACCGCCACGGCGTGATAGAGAGCCGGGGGAGAGGGTGTTGATGCTACGGATGGTCCTTGATGAGAGCAACGCGGAGCTTCAGAAGGATTTGCGCGAGTCAATGTGAAATGCCCGCCTGTCACGTCAACGGTAGACAGACAGGGCGCCAAGGCCACCCGTCTGCAGCTAACTCGACTGGGTCGGAGAGGAGCTTAGGCGTTTTTTTTTTTACTTGCAACCGCTTTTGGTCGATGCTTGATGATGTACACGATGTACACGGCGTATATACACATCGCTTACCCTGTATCTCGCTCAATGGCCGCGGTTGAGGCCGGATGTGTTGGTGATAGCAGGTCGGCCTTTTTTGGCCAGACCCAACGTGGACCGCGCCAGCACTTGGGACAGCGTCAATAGACAAACCGGATGCTCGCATTAAGCGCCCCAGAGGCGAGATGGGGAACACAAGCAAGTGCTAGACAAGGCATTCTCTGTCCAACCTGGGATCAAGATTGACATGGGCCGTGAGGTGAGAAAGAGCCGGTCCACTGGTCGATTCCTGATGTGAGAGGCCCAGGCCCTGCTCCGCACCGATCCAGGCCACCATCCATCAACACCGGACGGCTTGACGGGTATCGGAAGTACGGCCATTTACGGAACTCCAAGCATATTGCTATGGAGATGATGGCCTTAGGGCTACGTGTTGACAAGCCCAATCCGCTTTCCGCAGAGACTGGGTGTGCACTGGCGGTTAATTAGTTGGAAGTGTGTGCCGGGGGAGGAACCAACAGTCACCCACCCACCCACACACACACACACACACACTCAGACAGACACCGAGACACACCCCCTCCCCTCCCCTCCTCGGAGGTGGATGATCTTGTTGAAGCCCACGCCGATCGAACGTCGGGATACGCAATTCTGCCCTGTGTGGCGGGACACAGTTATTCCTCGTCGCACCGTTGGAACAAGTGCCGGGAGGAGTCACGGAACCGAACTGGACCCAGACAGACACCACACCCCCCCTGGAGCCAACATTTGGAGAAGTCCTCGAGCATCTGCCCATCGTCCTCGAACCCAATGGCCTAGTGGGCAGTGCCTTCGCAAAATTCTCAAGGAAATCCATGTCTGCACCTGCAGACGCGCCGAGAGCACTTGCGCCGGGGGGGTACATAGGGGTACAGTGCATTGCTTCGCATCGCAAACCCATCCCGAGGAGCTGGGAATTCGCCACATTCGCTGAAACCAAGCTCTGCATATGTACATGCTAATTGGGGAACCAGGCGGTGTGCTCATCGTCTGCTTTTCGGTCCGGCTCTATGAATAGGCTCTTCTGTTGCCTCTGGGAAGGCCCCAAATGCTGTATCCGTGGCTCCCCTACTGCAAGACAGCTCAGAACTCTGGAGTAGCTGGACACCGGCACAGGAAAAAGGAGGGCTGGGGGAAGTTTCCATAGGCCATAGGTCCCGGCGAAGGACTCCGAGTACCACCCGTGCGAGGGCATGTACCGGTGAGATGAGAGTGTGGATGGCTGGGATGGAGCCGGAGGGATTGACGCCCTACCGTGGCCTACTCAAATGGGATGAATGACGGGTGTCAAAGTCAAGTGGACACGCAAATGTTTCGTTCCTTTGGTGGAGTTGGGCCCGGGAGGTTGCAATAGGGGATGATGATGGGCAAGCGGGAACCAGGTGCCTGTCACTCACTACGCAGTCACTCTCACTTCTTGGTTCGCCATGGTCTGCCATGGTGCGCCCACACACCCATCCGGCCATCTAGAATGACGGTCACTCCGAAACAGCGACGATGAGAATCTCTGCAGGTAGTTGATGGCGGTTGAGAGGGATGGATGCTCGGGACGAGGACCGGAACTGGGCAAAAGTATGGGCTCCATCTAATTTACCAAAGCGCTCGGGAAACCCACGATCAAAGAGTTCGGTTGACATGTCAGAAGTCTGCGGGAAAGGACGTTCCCTGAACCATTCGCACGTAATTTATCGCACTCGCTTGTCTAGACTGCAGCGCTGCAGCACCCTTCCTCAGATTACAAGGAGGAGGAAGAGCCCATCCGCCAGACAAGAGCTTTGTTACCCTGCTGAACCCGTCCCCGGCCGCGCACTCAGAGACACCTTTCCCCCGAAGGCCCTGTTAGTTGACCTTGCCTATTCGAAAGGGGCGGGGTGGTGTTCGGGTGGCGCCTGATGTCCAGCGCTGTCAGTGATCAAGGAGCCCGTGGCCTGTAACGGAGGGGAGGGATGGCAGTGACGGTGCTCAGACATTCACGGTGGCACCAAGGACAGCGACAAGATTGGCTTCTGACGCTGACGAGGGACCCCCTGGGGATGATCAACCGATAGATGAAAGTTGGGGTTCCTTAGTTCAGACTGTTAGTCACTGGAGACGATTGGCAAGGCTAGCTAGGCTTCCAAATCCCTTAATTGAATTGAAGGTGTGTAAGTAAGTAAGTAGTGTTCCGACCTTGCCGTCAAAGTAGGGACGAGGGGGATGAATAGAAAGAGAAGAACAAGAAGAAGAAGAAAGTGAAGGTGAAGGATGAGGAAGAAGAGGGGGGAGCGGGAGCGGCAGGGCAGAGGAGAGTGACAGCGATAAGGTGAACAATAATGATACAACCCAGCCACCCACCACACTCACTCATTCATTCACTCACTCACTTGCTCACTCACTCACTCGCTTCGGTCGCTCACTCACTCACACATACACGCACACAGACACACACGCACACACACATCCTACACACACACATCTCACACATGCGCCTCTCACACACAGCCGAAACACAGAGGAAGAAGGATTGCAGAAACCATGGCACAGCACAGCACAATACCGGATTTGCACCTGGCTAGAGCATCAGCCGCCGGCACCGCGACGGATTAACGCCGCCTAGTTGTATTTTGTGCCGCGGCATCATAGAATTTGCGACGTGGCCCTCCTGCCGACGAACCCACCGCAATGGTGTCCCGGGCAGGCCCTGCAAAGCTGTGGGTTCTGCGTGTGCTTCGCCCTGCAATGGTCACTGGACACAACATACGAGTGACAGCGAAGGATCGTCGAGGCCCGACCCGAGGGTTTGGTAACGCTCATTTTGCATAAAGGGCGAAACATGACTCGAATGGTCGAGGGAGGCGGAGGAGTGGACAAAGTGGGAAGCTAGGCCCGAAGGAGGCATATACGAAGGCTCTGAGACGTCAAAGCCGCGTCTAGGGCTGCACATGATGCATATGTAGACGCGGTGAGGGCATCTCTAGGGAGCAGCAAGGTGACGGTGGTGCATTGGGCTACATGGGGGAGGACCATGGGTGACTGGGGGGGTTAGGCCACCCAGCGTTCAATGAGCGAACGACTGATGTGATGTGGGCGCTTAGGTGCGAGGGAGGCGTCGAGTAGCTTGTTGGTTCCAAATGGGCGCAACAAGCAGCCTTCCGCAGGAATTACCCCATTAGGGCGAGGAAATTGAACGAGCCGTCCCGACAGTTTGGAAAATGAGACGGGACGATAATGAAGCCACGCTCACGAGTGCAAAAAAAACGGGATTGGGGATTAGAAATTGGGAGAGCACACATAGGCAGCAAGCGGCACATACAACGCTGCTGGGCTGACGCCGGGGTCCCGCAGCGGCCGGAGCTACGGGACAGGGCAAGCCCGCTGCAGAATGGGGCGAGTGCGAGCACCAGACCAACGTTATTCGGCCCTGGGTTCGAGAGGCTACAGTGGGATTGGGGGCCGACTGGGGGCCATGGCCAGCCTCGCGACAAAGGTGGCCGCGAGAAGCACGAGGCTAGCTAGCAAGGCGAAGCCCGAAAGGACCCCCAAAAAAAAGAACGAGACGGATTGCGGCAGGGCAGTCGATGGGAACCGTTTTCGTCACATCGCAGCGCTGAACACGGGATTCAGATTTTTGTCCTTTTTTTCGTTTCCGTTTCCCCCCTCTGTCATCTCTTTTAGAAACATGAAGGACCCGAGGCGATCTGCAGGAACCCTAGATCTGGCAGGCGGCGGGGGCGGGCGTGTGGTGGCTGTTGCTGCTGCTGCTGCTCGAGAAGAGGCAAAAGCCGAAGGCAAACCCAACAGGCATAACATTGGGCGTGAATATGTACAACGCTGGGGCATGCGCTATTCGTGGCAGCGGAGCGTACTATTAACGGGAGCGTAGTCGCGAGAGCAGCGCATTAGTAGCAAGGAAGCCGTTGTTAAGGACGGACGCGGCGCGGCACTTGCAAACTTGGACCTGGTCGATCTGAGAGCACGGGATGGGCCAGCGGAGAATGGAGGATGAAGGAAGGGCAGAGAGAGAGGGGGTGGGGGGGCGTGGTGAGTTTTGACAGTGGGGAAGAAATCATGGCGGAGGTCACGGAGAGAGGCAGTGGGAGGAGGAAGAGAAGGAGGAGGAGGAGGAGGAGGAGCGCTCATCACCAACATTCACACAGCCAAGACAAGGCAGATAGCGAGGCATGTCC
The DNA here is from genome assembly GCA_020809705.1 of Calonectria ilicicola. Taxonomy (NCBI): domain Eukaryota; kingdom Fungi; phylum Ascomycota; class Sordariomycetes; order Hypocreales; family Nectriaceae; genus Calonectria; species Calonectria ilicicola. The sequence continues at coordinate 2,652,477 of CP085825.1, read as the reverse complement.
ATGCGGATGGGATGCTCTGGTATTGGGTGTGGCTGTGGCTCACGAGCCCACTGGAATTCCACGCTACGTATTTTTTTTGGTCTGTTTGTCTGGGAAGTGTAACAGAGAGAGAGAGGGAGAGAAGAGAAAGTTAGGCAGAGGGAGGGGGGGAGACGGATACGGAGGGAGGGAGGGAGGCAAGAACGGGAAAACACAGGACGAAAGGTGACATGTTGTTGTGGACCGGTTTGCTGGAAGAACTGGAATAACTGAGGAGGAGTAGGGCAAAAGTGGTGCAGTTACATGGCAAGAGAGGTCGCGCACCACAGCAAACGGCGACGATGAGCGAGGCAACGACGGGTGTGGGCGGATACGGGCCTCTGGGCTTCTGGGTGTGGTGTGCGTTGGCACGCCGGGCAGTGAAAGTTCGCTTACTGACCTAGACGCGCGCGTAGCCTTACCACAAGAGGAATGGAGCGACCGCCGGGGCGCGCACCCATTGGCCCGCGGGACCCTTGACACCAGGGAGAGGGGTGAGCCGGAATCCAGCCAAACAGCGGGCCCTGGCTGAGCGCACGCTAGGCCTGAGACTGTCCAACGGGATTCGGAGTTGGCTGTCTGGGAGCGGCCGATTTTTCCTTGAAGGGTTGAGTGACGGGTCCGGCCATGCTTTTTGCCCCTGCTAGCGCCGTCCCGACAGCTCGGTACGCTAAGACCGGAGCGGGGCACCTAGGGTCGGCATCTGAGCGCTGAGTGGCCGGCTCCGGGGCCGCATTTTCAGTACCTATGTACCGCTACGGGCGGTACAGCCCTGCGCCGGGCGGAGTCCATGACAGTCCCGTTTCCCCCGTTTTTTTTCTGTTTTGATTTTTCCCCCTCCTCGCCGTCCCCCAGAGCACCACGCCCCATGACAACTCTTCACTTGCTCCCTCACCACGCTTGCCTCATGCTCACAGAAGCAAAAAAAAAAAAAAAAAAAAAGAGTAAGAAAAAAAAAAGAGATGCATCCCGTAGAAGCAGTAGTAGCAATAGTGGCTCGCAGACATGCATGCGCGCACATGCGTACACACGCACACACGCATACCCTCTTTCAATCCTCCTGGCCCGATTTTTTTTTTCTTCAATAGAAAAGCACCGCCAGCAGCCCGCATCGCACTACATCATCACACAAGTTCCCACCCTCCCTGCTCGCACGCCTGCAATCAATGCTTGCCCGCCCCTCTTCTGTTCCCCCCCTTCGTCTTCCCACAATGACCCCCCCTGTCCCGTCCAGCGCCATAGTGCGTGGCTTCTGTTGCACGCCGACTTACCAGCAGCTGATGCCTTTTTTTTTTCTCTTTCCTGTCCAGCTTCCCGCTCTTTTGCATCGGGATCAGCCATTTCCGTGTGCCGTGACCAGCTCGCATCTGTGCGAGCTGTATGCATGTACATACGTGTATGTAGCCATCAGCCGGTGCGCTGCAAAATGGACCATGATCCATGGATCTGCGTCAGCCCGTCTCCTTCCTACGATGACGAGACCTGTATCTATTAGTAGCTGCTGTCAGTAGCACCATGGCACAGCGCAGCGCGGAACGCAGGCATAGAGATTAGGTGCCATTTAGTGACCGGGGGTGGTCAACTGGGCCTGTCCTGGGGTACCGACTAGTTGACAGAAACACTGACCACCAGAGAGCAGCGGGCTAAGAAGGTAGCTAATTGCCATGCCGCCTTCATCGAGGAGTCGTCGGCGCATTGCATGACGGCGATGCGGCCATCTGCGTCTCTGGTTCCTTTTTAGGGTGTGAGATGGGAGGAGGAGAGGGAAAAGAGAGAATGGGACTAGGCTGGGCGTGACTATTCTCTCAACAGTTGCACATACATGCGCAGCTGTTTTTTTTTTTCTCTCTCTTCTCACAACTGGTTTTCAATCTGGAGTAAGGACGCAGGCAAACTAGCGGGGATACAAAGATCGCAGCAGCGTTGTTGATGGAGTCAAAGCGGAGTCCCAAACAAGGGACCCACCCGCTTTGGCCAGTCTAGTTTGGGGCACAGCACTCACTCTGTTGTCTCGTTTGATGCTTCTCTGCCTCCTTCTCTCCAGCCAGCTGCTGGCACCCATCTCTTGTCAAATTCGAGTTGCCGTGGGCCTATTCCTTCTTGGCACTTAGGGCCACTCGAGAAGCCCCCTCACCCCCGGCTTCTTCCTATTTCGAGATGATGGCGTTTCTTTGCTTGCTTCGACTCAAGCGCCCTCCACTTTTCACATCCCAGTGCGGTACGGGACGTCGCTGGCGCACCTTTTTCTTCACTTTTGTGTGCTCTTACCCTGCCGATCTTGAGATCGATGGACGCCAACGGCCCGCAAGGACACGTCCCGCATTCCTCTCGCCATCCAGCATATTGTCACTGCATTCTGGGGCGAGGAGGGGGGATTTGCGGCTTTGTGCTAGAAGAGTTACGTTACACCTGGGCCCCACGGTAAACCAGGAAGGGAATACAAGTCGGTCCTCGACAATATTCAGTTGGGGATAGTTGACCAGTCTGGCGGGCTAGTTTGGTTGTGACTTACCTACCTGGACCTTCCTTTGCCTTATTGACAGAGACTGTAAAGACGACGAGCACCGCAAACCCTGCTTCCATCCCCGCCATGCTCTGTTCCCCTATGACTTGTCCCCTGTTTTCGTCCCCATGCCCTTCTGCTGCTGCTGTACAGAATCTCTGTTTGCCCCCGTTCCGACCCCTAGCCCCCGAGCCTAGGCTGGGGCGGGCCAGCTCAGCCTGGTGCCCTACTCTGTTCGAGTTCTTTGCCCCTCCCAGGGCTCCCCAGTGCCTCAAGACCCGTTTTGCTTTCTTCTCGACCATTTTTTTATCCTTGCTAGGGCCAATTGAGGCAGATGGAAATGGCTTCCGGATCGTAGGCCGCCCAAGCCCGTGTTGTTCCCTTGAGACCCTGGTCGGCTGTGACAGCGCCGGAGTTGATAGCTCTGTTTAATAAAGTAGTGGTAGCGAAGGAGAGGGTAAGAAGCCGGCCCTCTCAGGATGGGCAAAGTGTGGGAGGTGGGTGCTCGCTCGCATTCGCACGGAATTGCCACCTTGGTCTGTTGGGCGGAGCTGGATGAGTGATGGCAATACATCCGCTCCAGCGTACCGGTTCGTGGACTGCTCGAGGCCGTACACACCTGAGACGCTAGGCGTCGGCTTGGGAATTGCTCCCCCAAGCATCGGCGTGGTTGTGAAGCGCCTTGGGTCATCAAGCAAAAACGCTAGCAGCTAGACGTGTTGCTCAAGCGCAAATGAGAATGGGAGAAGACGAGAGCAAACAGGCAGGCGGCGTCGGTGCGGTTCCCCGATGGAGGGTTGCCGTATTCAGGTATCCAGGTATCCATCCATTCATTCAGAATTTTCTCCTTCTACTCCTCCTCCTCTTTCTCATCGTCATAATAATCATTGCCAATTCGTACTGCACACACACACACGCACACACACACACGCACACACACACACGCACACACACGCTGCACCTACACCTACACCTACACACCTCGTCTAGTCTGCAATTCACACCCGGCCTTGTCGCATCGAGACGCACTATCCCCACGCCCCACTCATACACACGCCCCCTCCCATCTCCATCACATCCTGCCATCTTCATCCTCCTCACCCACGCTTCTCCCCACCCTCTTTCTCTTTTCTGCTTCCCAGCCCCATCTCCACTGGCACGTCCCAAAACCTGGCCTGTCCCCATGCGCCTCTTCACCAGACGCCCCCCCCTCGGGCGGCTATCTCATGCATGACAGTTTCTACGTGCCACCCCTCCGCTCCTCTCTCCCCGTCTGTGTTTGGCCTCTGCTCGTGGCACTGCAGCCCTGGGGCTCATGTTCCCCCCGGTCTCCGGAAACTGGGCTAGGGGATCCAGAGACCAGGGGGGTCCCCTCCTTCGATCCCTGGACCTGCTAATATCGTTGCTCTCTCCATCGAGGCCAGGTACTGTACTTGCTCGGCCGCTGAGAATTCCTGCAGTTGATCTGCCTGCACTCCACTCGCTGCTTCTCACCTTCAACCATTACTATACAAAGGTCGCCGGTTCTGCATCCCCGCAAGGCTTTCTTTCTTTCCTCACTCCCAATTCAACCTTCACTCCAAGGTCTTGAATAATAGCCAACACTTGGTCTCGAAAACCGGCCGCATCTTAGGACAGGCTGACTCTGCCCTCAACCTCTTTCTGCTCTATCTGCCTCGTCCCGTCTTCTACTTCTTAAACAGCACGTCTATCTCGCTGCACTGCATCTTATTAAATGCGCCAGTCTGAGACACAAGCTGCCACCCAACACCACCACCACAACCACAGGCAAACACCTGTTGCAAGATAATTTTATTCTACCGCCGCCCCACTACTCCAACGACACTTGGGCTTTAATTGTCCACGACTCCCCCCTCACATTCCACATGATCATGGTCGAGCAGCAGTATATCGCCCAAGGACTTGCCCACGCGGACGATCTTTCGGGAGCTGCCAACCTATCTGAAGTTTCTACACCTTCTGTCTACCCAGACCTGACCCCATACGGAACAGTAAGTTGCTCCCGCCAACTAGCTAGCACCCTCGCCTTTCTTTTGCCCGCCCTCCTTCGCTATATTAGTGGGCTCAACTCACCTCTGCGCAAACAGGTTTCTACCTCTCCCTTCACCTACCCAGCCCAGTGCGACCCCAATCTTTTGACACCCATCTCCTCTGCTGCCTCTCCTCCTCTGCACAAGGCAAGCAAACTTGTGGGCCAGTACCCCCCGCCTCCTTCCACTCCCGGATCTCAGCAGCCCTCGCCCCCCGGTAGCTGCAAAATGTACCCCCAGCAGTGGTCACAGCAGTTTGGCATTGAGGGCCAGTCTAGTCAAAACAGCTCCCCAATGGCCTCCCAGGCTCAAGTTGCTCAAGAATATATTGAGAACCCATACATTGACGACGGTCGTCGAACTCCAGGCCCTCCAGAGCCCTACATGGGCGCATTTGGAGTATCACACGCGCCTGAGCCACACCCCATGAGCCACCACCCATACTATCTCAACATTTCTCCCCCAATGGACCACCAACAACCCCTGGCAATGAGCGTGCACCCCCGAGAGATCCCAGGCGCTCCTTTGCTGAACGAGCCCCACCCGGGCCATCTCCGCCACCGACAAATCACTCCTGATCTCCACGGCCATCCTGAGCGTCTTGGTAGTGGATCTCCTCGCAGACGTACTTCTTCAGTCGCTTCGGGCAAGGTCACCAAGAGAAGATCGACCAAGTCTCGCGGGGGCCAACCGAGACAAACTACTCTGAGCGACCCAATCCAAGAGCACAAGAACTGCTTTGGCGATGAGGTTCCTCCCACACTAAAGCCCAATTGCCCAGAGGAAGAGCGCTGTATCTTTGAGTCCCGCTGGCAACACCGCCACCAGAAGGGCCAGGACATGTGGGAGAGCATCCAAAACGACTTCAGAAACCGCTTCCACAAGACCCCTGGTAAGGAGATGCTGCAGATGAAGTTCAAGCGCGGTCGCTCAAAGTATATCGAGTGGATGGACAGAGATGTAAGTTAATCCCAGCCAATCCCGCCTCTTATGGCGCAGTTGTTCTAACTATTTTCTTACAGAAGGATATTCTTCGCGAAGCTTGGGTCAGAGTCGAAAAGAACCGTTACCAATCTATTCTCGACACATTCCTAGAGCTCGGCGGCTCTCGCAACATGCGCCTTAATGCTAGTGACATTGAGGTCAAGGTTGTCAACGACCTTAAGCTCGAAGAGGGTTTCTACATGGAGACCCACCCAGACTGCAACATCCGCCGGCGCCGCAAGTCTACCACAGCTTCCACGAGGAGGCGAGGCAACCCGCGCGGTGTGGACGACGAGCTACCACTAAGCGATGAAATGATGAGTGTTAGCTCGCACAACACCCACGAGGATGATGTCATCAACCAAGTCCACGGCCGCGCCGAATTTAAAATGGAGGACGAGGGCAGCGAAATGATGGGCATGCAAATTTGGCCCGAGTCAAACGTCAAAATGGAGCCTGGTGTCATGCAACAGCGAGGTGTGTCTCCAATTATGAGACTAAGCCCTCCATCAGCAGTAGCGCCGGCGGCCTTCGCACGACACCGATAGAGAGGTTTACGGCGGAATGGGGAATACATTGGCGCACGGATTGGGTTGATTTTGGGGAAATGGAGGCTCCTTTGGTTTCTGGTTTGGGTATGGCCATTTTAGATTGCTTCATCTTCGCGACGAAGAGCCCACGCTCCTTGGTTTATTGTTTCATGTTGTTGTCTTTCTTTCTTTTTTCTTTTCTTCTGGTTATGATTACATTTTCTTTTACGTTTTTGTCAAGATCAGTTGCAATGTATGTAGAAGCACGTCTTCACTATACCCGAATAGATGCATCTCCTTATTTGTTCACAAAACCCACCACACCTTGCAAGCGAGCCAAGATAAAAATACAAAGGGGGGGAAAAAATAGAAAAACAAGAGCCGGAGGGAGAGAACCCATCTGACCGCCTAGTGTGCCACTTGTGAGTGCGACTGGATTGGAACCTTTGCATTTCGCGCCCACCGGAAAGGCAGGGTTATGGATAATGGGAACCTCCACTATGGCTAGTCAGAAGGTAGGCAGCATCGACTTGTCTTTGGTCAGCCTGACCCGACAGTCTGTCACCCCAATGCCTACGTTTCAAGGAGGAGGCTTTGGACTGTGCGGTCCTCGTCACAGCCAGGCCGAATATGCGGCCACTGGCAGGCGGCCACACGGCACAGCGGCCACCCCGAGCGACCTCTTTTTTGGGTAGGCGCTCAAGCATCGCCCTCTCCCCCCCATCGAGCAATCGCTTGGGTTGGAGAAGGGAGGATGCCATGCTGTACAGAAACCACCCGGCACGTGGAAAATCAAGTGACCGAGAGGGGCTTCATTCAACAGTCTGGGGTTAGCAATAGGCGCGCACGGGTTGAGGGGCCGCCCAGATTGGCGATCCCCTTGCTTGACCATGAGTGGCGTGGTGTGTTAAACAAGGAAAAATAAAAATAAAAATAAAAATGACAACACTAAAAAAACAAAAAGTCAAAAAAAAAAAAAATGGAGGCAGGTCCGGTGGCGAGAGATGGCCGCCGCCAAAAAGTTGCAACGAAAGCGAGTGAGCGAGTGAGCGAGAGAGAGAGAGTGAGAACAAAGGGGAAAGGGGAAAGGGGGCCGGCGGACACACGGCACAGGGCGTGTGCTGCACCTGATTGAGACAATTCACCCTCGGCTTGCGTGTTCGCAATGTATACGGTCCCGACAGTCTGGAAAATTGCGCTTCATGTAATTTGGTGCCTACTGCAACACGCATGCAGCTTCTGACCAGGGTGTTTCGCTGCGACTCAAGGCGGAAGTAGGGTGTCGAGACAAGATTGATGGAGACGGCCTGAGTCTAAATTAGCGGACCCGTTGGCCGATGCCCTAGTCGCCCACCAGGGCTCATGCCTTAGACTCCGATGCAGATCACGCCGTTGACCGTTCGGCAATGGTTTGGCTGTGGTGCCTAGGCGCCGGAGCCCTCAGCACCGTCCGCCCCCCGACCGACGAGTTTCCGTGAATCTTCGCTTGTCGACGCTAGCAACATGGGACGGTGTTGGACCGTTTTGTTTTATTTTATTTCAGACTTCTTATTTCGACGCCTAGCGCACCGCAGTGAGCGCGAGCGCGAGCACGCCTGGTTGTCCAGCGCGACTGGACCGTGTTTGTCCTTGTCCTTGTCCATGTCCTTGTCGCGTTTGCGTGTTCACGCGAGCGAGGAAACACCCTCACGTATGCAACGCACGCACGCGCGCATGCACACATCCGGATGCACGCCGGCCAGCCTTCACAAACCAACTATGCGTGTGCGTCTGTGTGTAAATGTGCGGTGGTATGGTCGTGTGAGGGGCCGAGCTAGTGAGGATACAGCAGGTCGCTCAACAATACAGGAGACGACTATATTGTTCCCTCAGTCTGGAGGGAGGGATGGTGATGCGAGGGCTAGGGGACTGCATGCTAGCCTGAGAATAGAATGCGCATTGTGAGGGACTCTTCTCCCGTCAGGCAGCCAAGGGCCAGCGTATGCCACCTGTCCATCCCCGGAGCGAGTGGATAGACGACTGCCCTGATTTGAGAGTGTCTGGGTAAATTCCGCTGCGCCACTGGCGAATAGGTTTCAGCGTACTGCAGCCTCTGCTCGTAAAGGTCGTATCATTGTCGACTATGTGGGCACGAAAAGAGACCGCACCCAAACCCTCGGGTCAGAGTGGGAATCAAACCTGCGAATCAGCTTATCGACTTCGCCAGCTTGGGAAGTCCGAAGCGAGCTCGTTCTAGGGTGTCCCTGATGACGAGGTTTTTTTTTTTTTCCCTCCCCTCTCGTTGATTGTGAGTTTGTGAGCATCGATGTCATCACAAGTCGTTTTCGATTACATGGGAATAACACGGCATATGCTCATCTATTTGATTGCCCGCGATGGGGTTGCTGCCAGCCCAATCAGTAAGCAAGGCCGCTGCGAGACTCAGCCCTACCCGTGCAAGCCGACCAACAGCCTTCGGGCTGCGGGTGCCCATGCCGTGACACATGTCTACAAGGAGCGACGGAAGAAAGGGAGAGTGCATTCGGCGGGCTTATTCTTAGCTTAGCGTCGCAGGCCACCACTTAGCTCAAGAGCCTAAGATTGATCGACTCGGTTGGTGTTGAATTCGGCAATGCCGAAGATGCAATCATGATTGCTCAATCTATCAATCAATAAGAAGTCGTGCCTTGATTGCCAAGGCGGCCGACGACGCCTCAAGTGCTGAATCGTCACAACCCCCCTCTTTTGAACATTTCCAATTGAGGCGATTGAGGCGTGGGGGAGAATAGTCCTACCCACTGCCACATCGTCATCCATCGTTCGACGGCAATCCGATCATTGGACCTCGATGACGAGAGAGGGTCGATTAATTCAACAGGACGCTGACTGGTGCAGCTGCCTCCGCAAATAGCATGCCGCGAAGAGCTGTGGGCAAGGCTTGGCTGGGGCCAGGCGGGCGGGGGTGTGGTATCGTTTACGGCAATGCACCGATTACTACTCGCAGCTGCACTGGGTTTGCCCCCAACTATGGTGCAGTGTTCTTGGAGAAGACACGAGCAAAAGCAGGCATTCCACAGGGAAATGGAGGCAGGTTTGGAAATAGCAACATGGCTGGCTGTGAGGCAAGGAAGGTTAAAGGCTATGTGCAACTGCCGCACCAACACAGCAGCAGCACCTGATGCGTCATTGGGGACGTTGAGAATCTGGGGCCGTGTGTCGCGATTCACCGCCACGGCAAGGAACACAACCCCTCGTGGGGCGGGCAAAGAGGTTGCAGAAGGGCTGAAAGGCTGTGCGACGCTGGCGCGCCTGACTGGCCCAAATGCGAGATTCAGCAATATGGCTTGCATTGACTCCGAGGTAACACCCGGTCCATCCTAGATGCACCTCGTCGTAATTGTTTTGACTTCTCGTCGCTTTTTTGCTTTTCGTTTTGCTTTTTGTCGCAGATGAGAATCGAGCGACCGGCGCACATGCCGGACACGGTCACTTCGTCCCAAAAAGGAAAACGAAGTTCGGCGGCACGGCGGGTAGTGAAGTCCACACTAGAAGCTGCCAGCACCCCGCTAAGCACCGCGTGGCTTGTCGTTTGTTCAGGGTGTGGGGATCAGCGAGGATCTTCGATGGAGCTCTCGGTGGAGAATGCGCCTGACCCTGGTTGGTACGAACGTCATGTATCTATACTTTGCGCGGGCGGGCAGGCGGGCGGTTCCGGGGGGGGTGCAACACCAAACACCACTCAGCTTGCTGCAGCAGCGAAGCAAGTCAACGGCCGCGCGTGTGCGTGTGCGTGTGGTGATGGTGTTGGGTGACCAAAGGCGAGTCATCACTGAGCCCTACGCGCTTAACATGCTCAAGACCAACAGGCATCATCACCATCACCAACACCGACAGCACCAACAGCACGTCGCATCAGGCAACAACACGGCGAGTTGGCTGGTTTTACCGCCATGCGTGTCTTGTTGGTTGGCAAGACTGGCCACTCGGTCGCAGTCGAAGCGCCTGCCCGGTAACCCAGCCAGTAGATCAACAGATGTGACGCACCATCACAGCTCTCCTTGCCATTTTTTTCAACCGACATCCTTCGGGACCACTCTACCGGGACGCTTTTCAGCAAAAGGTCCTAAGGGGCGTAGACGTAGCCAGCAGCAAAAGCATCGTACGGTGTGCTCGTAGCCGCAGCGTACGCTGAGCAGTCCGAAAGTTCAGCTTTTCTAGTCCTGTGGATATGCTGATGCAAGCATGTCTAATGTCCACTGAAAACGAGGCCATTTCCAGACCCGGTAAACGAATCAGCGGGAGGTTGCCTACGTCCCCGTTTGGGACGGCCGTCGTTGTTTCCTCCTGGCGCTAGACGTATCGCTGCCGGGGAATTAAGGCACCAACACTCTCCCTGCCCCAATCCGGTCATCGGGGCACCTCGTTTTCAGCCTTGCCCAATTTGGTCCTAGACTTGGATTCTCCACCAGTCAGATGAGACTCACTAGCCACCGACCTAGCTTCTCCAGCCACATCCTTTCATCCACGCGATCACAAGGCTGTGGCGTTTCGAGAAGATGACAGCATCCCATCACATCACGGAAGCACCCTGGTGCTTGGCTTATTGACGTCTCCGCGACACCGAGGTGAGCGCCATCTGCTCAGCCCAAACCTAGACAGTCGCTTGTACATCTGTATGGGCCCTTTGGCGTTGGCTTCCTGCGCCTCTTCCGGATGAGCCCAGCCTGGCTGTGCATCTCTGGCCATAATTGCTGAGCCCCGTCCCCATGAGGTAACGGACAGGATGTTGGTGGTTGCCCCGTTGTTGCTGATATGCACCCTGTTACCATGGACTGCGCTTTCCATGCGCCAGGACCGCCTGGAGCGGCTGCGTAAGGAGACGGTGGACATGTTTTATCATGGATATAGCAACTATATGGAGCTTGCCTTTCCAGAGGATGAAGTGCGCCCTCCCTTAGCTCCCTTGTCATTTCATTGGTAGCCTTGTTGTTAAGTAAAGCTAACATTTCTCTCTTGCCATTAGCTTCGTCCCTTGACATGCAGTCCTCTAACTCGAGATCGCGAGAATCCCGGTCATATCGGGTTGAACGATGCTTTGGGAAACTACTCGCTCACGCTCATTGACAGCTTGTCAACCCTTGCTATTCTTGCCGGAGGTCCCCCGGAAGGATCTTATACAGGATCCCAGGCCCTTGCCGACTTTCAGGACGGAGTAGCCCGGTTCGTGGAATACTACGGAGATGGACGACCGGGGCCCACTGGTCGTGGACTTCGTGCATCTGGTTTTGACCTGGACAGCAAGGTTCAAGTCTTTGAGACCGTCATTCGAGGGCTTGGAGGGCTTCTAAGTGCGCACTTGTTTGCTATCGGAGAGCTACCAATTTCTGGATATGATGCGCAACCGGACAATGATGAGACCAGCAATGATTTCTTGGAACTGGCCCCCATATCATGGCCCAATGGTTTCAAATATGATGGTCAGTTGTTAAGGCTCGCGTTGGACTTGGGCCAAAGACTCCTGCCTGCTTTTTATACCGAGACGGGCATCCCATACCCTCGCGTTAACCTCCGCCATGGAATCCCCTTCTACACCAATTCGCCTCTACATCGCGAAACCGGCGCCGAGCACCCTGATGTCCAAGAGATTACAGAGACCTGCAGTGCTGGAGCGGGTAGTCTAACACTGGAGTTTACAGTTCTCAGTCGCTTATCAGGCGACCCAAGGTTCGAACATGCAGCAAAACGAGCCTTTTGGGAAGTCTGGGGCAGGAGAAGTGAGATTGGTCTCATTGGAAATGGCATTGATGCAGAGCGAGGGATGTGGATAAGTCCACACTCTGGAATCGGCGCAGGCATGGATAGCTTCTTTGAATACGCCCTCAAGAGCCATATTTTGCTCTCCGGGCATGACATGCCAAACATATCAACTTCCAAACGGCAAAGTAGCACGGGCTGGCTGGATCCTAATACTCTCCATCCCCCTCTGCCAACTGCTTTGCATTCGTCAGATGCGTTTTTGGAAGCCTGGCACCAAGCCCACTCGTCGGTTAAGAGATACATCTACACGGACAGAAACCACTATCCCTATTACTCAAATAACCACCGCGCTACTGGCCAACCATATACGATGTGGATTGATAGCCTTGGTGCCTTTTACCCAGGCCTTCTGGCATTGGCTGGTGAGCTTGACGAAGCCATCGAAGCCAACCTTGTTTACACTGCCCTGTGGACGCGCTACGCTGCCATACCAGAGCGATGGTCAGTTCGCGAGAACAATGTCGATGGAGGTCTTGGTTGGTGGCCAGGCCGCCCCGAGTTTATCGAATCAACATACCACATTTACCGTGCGACTCAAGACCCGTGGTATCTTTACGTTGGCGAAATGGTTCTCAAGGATATTAAACGGCGGTGCTATACATCTTGTGGATGGGCCGGTTTGCAAGATGTTCGAACGGGAGAAAAGTCTGATCGAATGGAAAGTTTCTTTCTCGGAGAAACTGCAAAATATCTCTATTTACTCTTTGACACCGATCACCCTCTGAACAACCTGGATGCGGCATTCGTTTTCACGACTGAAGGGCACCCCCTCCTTATACCAAAGAAACCCAAGTATAAATCAGATACCGCGCCCCAGAAGAAGAGCGATGATACCGAATACCAATACTACGACGATAGCTACACAAATACATGCCCAGCATACCCTCTTGCTGACCCATTCTCTGGCTCAGCAACTGCAGCGCGGCGAGATTTGTTCAACGTCGCACTCTTCACTGATCTTCACAACACTCCAAACTTCCATGGGCCAGTTGAGCCAGTCGAAGTCGAAGATCGAGACAAAGGATGGGTGACCAAGTTTAGGGCAAAGACCAATTACACAGTGTTCCCTTGGACCCTGCCTCCTTCCATGCTTCCTAGCGACGGCATCTGCACAGCCCCAGTAGAGCGCATACAATCATGGATCGAGTTTCCGGCTGGAGATGGCACCAGCTCATTAGCTGCTCGTTTCGGGTCTTCGCTCGTGTGGCATAGCCATAGTGGTCCAACCGTCCGGAACCTCCCGGGCATGCGATTTCAGATGGAGCAACAGCCGGCTGATGACGAGCACGGAAGCGAGACTTGGAGGATCACTCATGCAGGGGTGACACAGCTCGGGCGCCATGAAAACGTGTTTTTCCATGCAGATCATGTTCGTCACATGAAAGATGAAGCGTTCACTTGTGTTCGGCGCCAAGACATTATCGAGATTGATGCCATTATGGACGTACCCGAGAAAGTCAACACCTCTCTACTGGCGCCTGCAGATGACGTTAACGCCTCCTTCAAAAGCCCCAGTAGTCATGATAATATTGTGGAAGCTCCATCCGAGTCTCTCCTCAAATCTCTTCTTCGCGCTGTCACGTCTGTCTTTGATCCTACTCATACAACCATGCCAGAGTCTCAGTCCGATCAGAATAACCCTACGATCCTACGGTGGACTGCCTACACAGCGACCGGGCCCGGCGCATTTCCTCTGCCCCCAATTGCCGATACGCCAATCATCGGCTCACCAACCTATAATGCCAAAAGACCACTTAGCAACTTCCCGTGGACCACAATCTACCTTGCCGGCGAAAACTGCGATGAGCCATTGCCGGATGAAGTACCACGTGAGCACCAGGTCATTGTCATGCGTCGTGGTGGCTGCTCCTTTAGTGACAAGATTGAACGCATCCCCAGTTTTTCACCGAGTGCAACGGCTCTTCAGCTTGTCATTGTGGTCAATGAGGGTCCGGATGACGAAGATGAGGATGACATCGTAAGGCCATTGCTCGCACAAGCACAGCTAACTCCCAATGGTATCAAAAGGTTCAATGGTGTGCCGATGGTTCTGTTGCATGGGAATCAAGGGGATTATGCGCGTTTCGCTGATGCTAAGCGAGTCGGAATGCGAAGGAGATATTGGGTTGAGAGCCAAGGATTACTTGTTGAGAACGCCATTGTTTTGTAATCCGTATTAGTATTGCATTAGATCCCATATGCATGTCTCGGAGTACCGGTGTCTTGGGTTATTTGTGTCGCAAAGAGTCTCAGATTCACATCTATTAATCAGTAAGCCTGATGCTTTGGAAGAGATGAAACTCGCTTAGAAGAATTGTATAACCAGACATTGCAGTGTTAGAGAGGAGGGGGAATCTCAACCAAATTCAAATTTGGACAATCAGCAAGGAGGGGCATGAGATTTGAGCTTATTAGCTCATTTTAGAATGCGCCATGACAGGCGACCAGGGTCCCGCCACGACAATGAGGGGCAAATGGACAACGAGATAAAGCAATTATGATATGTGAGATCTTTATGGTTATAGCAACGCACCCCCCAAAACCCTCCTTCTATAGCTATGCGCGTACCGGAAAAACTTTTGTTATTGAGCGGAAAGAAACCATCCAAGAAAAACGCCTGTCGGTGCAAATATGTCGAATGAGGTGAGCGTTTCGTGAGCAAACAAGCTTCCCGGGAGCTTCGACACCAGGGGAAAAGAAAAAGCAAAACAGATTACGACAAATGCAGAAAGTGCAGCAGATCCCCCACGCCTGCGCTACTGCATGACATATGGCGTAAATTCGTCGACGGTGTTCTCTGGGCCCGGGTTTGAGTGGATATGTTGAATGGACACAGGCGGGGAAAAATCAGAGGTGCGTCAATTAGTCGATTAGGCGTCTTCCAGGAGAATGTTCGTAGGAACGCCGCCGAGCTTTTCGCGTCCGTTGAGGCCAGGAATCTCGAGGATGAACAAGTAGCCGATCACTTCGCCCTTGAGCTGGTGGACAAGGTCGGCCGCAGCCTTGGCAGAGCCACCTGGAGAAAAGTGTGTCAGTACGGGTTGGATTGAGTTTTTACAGTCCAGATATGGCTTTGGGGAAGGCGCTTGGACTCACCCGTGGCAATAATGTCATCAACGATCAAGACCTTCTGGCCCTCCTTCACAGCGTCTTGCTGCATTTGGAAGAAGTCCTTGCCATACTCCTTGACATACTCGGCGGTGGCGCAAGGACCGGGAAGCTTGCCCTTCTTGCGAACAGCAGCAAAGGGAGCCCCAATGCGGAGGGCAAGTCCGGGACCGAAGAGGAAGCCACGTGCGTCGAGACCAACAATGACATCAGGCTTGACGGGGAAGGCCTCCTTGATCTGCAGCTCAAGGGCGTCGAGCAGGGTGGCATGGGCAGTCGGGTCGGCGAAGAGAGGCATGATATCGACGAAGTTGATGCCTGGGATGGGGAAATCGGGGAAGCTGCGCAAGGACTTTTGCAGGCTTATCTTTGCACTGGCGAGTTTGGAGGCGGAGGAGGACATGGCGGAGGGCTGTCGTCCCGAGGCATCTTGGCTGGTGTTGGTGTTGGAGGTGTTGGAGGAAGGGTCTTGAGCGGACATTATGGAGGAAAGAAGAAGAGGAGAAGGAGGGGAGAAGGGGAGAAGAAAAAGGGAAGGACGGAAGAAGGGGGTAGGAAGAAAAAAGTAAGGAAGGGGTGAGGGTGAGAAAAGAGAGGAGGGAAGGCAGGTAGGTAGGGGAAGGGTAAGGGCGAGCGGAGGCCAGGTACAAGGAGGAGGAGGGAGTGCGGTTTAGTTTTGGGCGGATGGTGACAGTCTAATGTGGACACAACACAACACAAGCACAGGTATTGTCGAGCGATGGAGAGGGCCGTGGCCGTAGCTATAGCCGTAGCCGTAGTCGTAGTCACAAGAGGCAAGCGGCAGTGGTAGTGGCAGCAGCCACGAGTACGAGAGGAGAGCCTGTACGAGCGCATGGAAGCAGAGAGGCACAAGGTACGTACCAGCTTCGTACGTGGCGGGAGCAAAGGCAGCAAAGTAGCGGGCAGGTACAGAGAGCACAACCGCGACACGCCAAAATCTCTTACAAGAGGAGCCCACAGGGAAGGCAAGGGCAGGGAAGGTACGATGTTCGGTCGACTTAGGCCAGGCGAGGCAGGCAGTTAGAGCAAGGCCAGACAAGGCGGGCGAGGAAATTGGGTGGTGGAAGGAGGAGGGGGTGGAGGGGTGCAAGAGCCGAACTGCTTGGGTGTGTGGGTGTGGTGGGGGATAAGAAGGAGCGATTGGAGGGGGAGGGGAGGTGAGGGAGGGGCCGGAGGGGAGCGTAGAAAAATTTTTGACAGTGTTTCTTTTTTTCCTGCTCTTGCCTGATCTTGGATCCAGACGGCTATTTTCTTCCTCCATTCGACATGGCTGTCGCCGCTGGGCTGGACTGGGGGCTCGGCAGCGACCAAAGATCGGGATGGATTGGACACTGGGCTGCGGCTGGTCGGAGCGCGGTGGACACACCACTGGGCAGTGGGCAATGGGTGGCCAATGCCCCAGCACACACCGTCCAGGGCCAGCGGAGCAAAGCCTGGCAGTGCCTAAATGGACGGGCTTTTCGATTGATGAGAAATACTGGGGAGGCAGGGTTACCTGGACCATCACGGAGTGCATAGTGCGTCGATTGGGCCGTGCCGGAGCTCATCATGGCCGGCGCCAACATCGGCGAGGATAAGCACTGCAATAACTAGAGAGGGCCAAGGCGAAAAGGGACAGGAACACATAATTGCGATACTGGCTGACGTTGGGGTGGATGTAGTACGTCTACGCGAGCACGGAAGCGTGCTACCCAACGACTAGCGAGGGCAGGCTGGATTTATAGGACATGGTGAAGTTCTTCCGCGTCGACGAAACAGGCATCGGCCAGTTTACTGGTTGACCGATCCCAAACTTGTCAGATGAAAGGTGCTCAGCCAAGATAACAGATGGATAGGTGGGTTCCGAACCGCACGACCTCTACCAAGAGGGTAGGTCGGTCAGGGAGGATGAGCTGAGATAGCGCATTCCCAAACTTACTACGAGAGACAGGCCCAGTGTTGCCGGCGGCGAGAGCGGCCGTAGTGGTGTCGATTGTGGTGGATGGTGGTGGTTGTGATGCACCAGCGGTTGCACGAAATGGATAAGGAAGCACCATGCCTTGCTTCCCAACAACCAATTCTCCCCCCATCCAAGAAAAAGAAAATAAATCATGCGCTACCCCCAAGTTTCCCCTCTTGGGGGAGAACAATTTTTTTTTTTTTTTCTTTTTAATTTCTTTCCAAAACCGTGTTCCCCCTTCCAGTTGAGCCCAAACCGGGCTTATCCCATCCTTGCAGTTGAGTGCTACCGGATAATTATAGCACCATATTATCATTCATACCAAAATGTCACAGCCAGTGGCGGTAACGACATTGTCCGCAGTAAGAACCGGCGAGGACAGAGAATTCTCCCATTGGATCATTGCCGTCGTCATCTCTCGGCACTGAGAGGAATCGACCCATGAAGGGAGGTATAGCCATCCACGCCATCTCTACAGAGTAAGGTTCCAGCGTACGAAGCAACGGCCGGCCTTCGTGGGTATCCGTTACGTGTTGCTGCGACCACGGCTTTCCTAGCCTGGAGGGATGCGCGCACTGCAAACCGAGCGGGCTGCTGATTACGGTGGTGCTGCTGCTGCTTGCGAGGCACAAAGGCCCGCGGTCCGGCGGGTCGGGTGTGTGGGTGTCAGACCCGTGAGCGCATCTCCATCAAGAAGTAACTTCGGAGAAACTCCACTGTTAGTCGCCTTTGCTGCCGCTGTGCGACCACTGTGAGCATATCTTGGTTTGGCATGGATTGGGATGAATCGGACAATGTTCAAAAATAAAATGGGGCACGTCCACAAGTGCAGACATTACCGTGGGACGTATCAGTGTTTAACGGGGTCAGTCCCAGCCCCAGCCCCAGCCCCAGCCCAACCAGGCCCCGTCCGGCGCCTGGCCACGACTCAACCGCCACCAAATGGGCCCCGTTGATTGTTGGTTGGCCTTGGGGGGGTTTTTTTTCCTTCTAATCTTCCATTCTAAAAAAGAAAAATTTTATTCCCCTTCCCGAGCTCCATGGTCCCCAATTAGCCCTCTCCGCTGCCAAGCCCTGTGGATTCGTTTGGCCCGTCAAAATTTTGTCGCTATTGCCGGCCACAGGCTCCGCCCATCATCATTGGCACCAAGCACGTTTCTGATTACAATTACCCTGGTGGCCGGACTGCGGCGGCATGGAGATTGCATCTCATCAGGACCCAATCCCCAAACGTGCCTGGAGTGCCCCTGGAAGATCCGCGGGTCCCTCCGGCCGAGAGAGTGAGCATTCAGGGAATAGGACTGGGATGGGCCTGGCGTACTTTTTTTTTTTCAGTCCGATCTATGGATCCTCGTTTTGCTATTACCCAGGGGCACTGTACCACCAAGCTTACAACAAGGAAAAGAAGAAAAGAGGGCCCCCAGCAAAGCCAAGCTCTTTACTCATGAACATGCCATCATGATCCCTGTATTCTGGTTTTTTTCCTTTGCCGGTTTACCCCGGGCTCTCACTGATACGGGCTCGGGAATATGTCGCGGCTCGGGGTTTCAAGGAGTGGTCTGAGCTGGGCACACGGTCACGAAACAAATTCTTGTGACAGAGCAATGGTGGCTTCTGTCGGACCAAGCAACCAAGTTTTTGTGGGCTGCTATAGCCAAGCGTGCAGACAAACAGCAGGGTTGATGCGGCCAGAACAAGCCAGCGAGAAGAGAGTAAGCCCGTGTTGAGGAACCCAAGTGCGCACAAGCCATACCATGATGAGGTGCTGGAGGACATGCCTCGATATCAGCTAATAAGCTCGCTGTGACGGGCTTAGATACCTGCTGGGTACATATAGTGCCATGTCTGGCGTCTCCCACGCAGCATGCTTCCCCACCGTGGCCAGACGGTGGCTTGGGGGGTGACAGCCTCCATCCTCCATTACGATTTCTGGGCCGAAATGACGATGTCGTACATGGAATTTACGACAGTGGCTGACGACTGCCTGAGCCATGGCATGCACGAGTGAGGCATAAAAGCTGCGAATAAAGGGGAGGGGGATGCTGTGCAAAGGCTGTCGAGCATCAACAAAAATAAACCAAGTCGTGAGCAGTGTGCTTGTCATGTTGGGAACTGAGACCCAGCCCTGTTGTGGTGGTGGTCCCAAAACGGCCAAGTCCCATCTCTCCCTCAACTGCATGGAGCTTGATGGACCTCCCGTTTAGGCATGAGTGTGCTTGGGTGGGATGTCGTGTAGCTCGTCACTCGTTAGTTGTGAATTGGCCGAGTTGGGTGAGGTGTGGGAGAGAACAAGCAGCGTTCGCCATTTCACACTGCTGTGCCAAGTCGTGATGCCTTGCTCATTGGCCCTAGCTGTTGCCCCTCCCCCTCCCCCTCTTCTCTCCCCCTCCACCATGGCCTCCATGTCCTCCATGGTGCCTCCATGGTGCCTCCATGCTACCATGCCTCCATGCCTCCCTCCCATCGTTTCCTCCCCCTCCTCCCCCTCCCCTCTCTCCTCTAGCTAGGCGTTGGGTCCCGCTCATTCGATTTTTTTTCCCTTGCTTTTGCGGCCGGCGCTCCATGGTCCGGCAAGGCTCGCTGTTCGGACCCGAGACCCCCCACCGAGCGCAAGGCCCCAAGACAAGACAGTGAACTCGTCAACGACAACGGCATTGATTGCAACACGCCTCGCTAGCAACGCATACGCACCCACACCGGATTGCTCACACTCTGACTGCAACTCGCTCTCATATCACATCGCTTACCCATCAATCAAAAAACCCCGTCACTTTGTCAATATCCACTCGCCATCCACTTGCTCCGTCCACGCCGTCCGGTCACTCCGTTTGGGTCTTGCCGTCTGCTCACCACTCCATCCATATGCGTTGCGTCGTCAAGCCATGCAGCCGCAGCCAGCCATCGTCTCATGCACGCCATCAAACTCGTCAACTTGGTGGGTTTCGTCGCCTTTTCTTCACTGATCTGTCGTCCCGTGCAACCTCCCTGGAATGTCTGCTCACTGACTCGTTACGGGACTGTGCAATTCAACAATGCCCAATTGTCTATGGTTTAGAGGAGAGGGGGCAGTACATACGCAACCGCATACCAGCATGGGGCTTGTCTTGCAGGCAGAGCCATCCCATGCTCACATCATGACGATCCCGGCAGATGCCTCCATCCATGCGCCAGCACGGTACAGGGCCGATGGGTCATACATCACTTGCCAATACGAGGGGATATCAGACTCGGTACCTCTCTTTTCTTCATCCTTCCTCGGACCATTTTTTTATTTGGTTGGTTTTTAATTTTATTGATGTTTTGCAATCCTCAATAAGCCACCGTGATATATTTAGCTCACTCCCGCCCCATCGTTGTCGTCGTTGCCGTCGTCGTCAGTCCGTCTTGCTTGACGTTTTTTGACACTGACACGATCCATGATGATCCACATACACGGCCGCCACTGGGTTTGCGTGGGCTAGTAGTTAGTGTGTCGCTGCTGCAGCCTGCGCAATCCAGAGAATGCCCCTGCATCCACCAAAGCAGCATGCTGCGGGTCCGTCTCCCGCAGTGGGCATGCTGCCTTTGCAACTAAGACGTTGACTCCCACGGCGCTCTCGCCGGCATTCGTCCGCCCGCGCCTCGTCAGGCTGCAATGGAGCATCACTGGTATATCGGCACATGCCTGGTCCGACTCTGCCCTCGACGACTCCACCCGGCCACCAATATCTGAGACTAGATATGGATCCTGCCGATGAGGTACGACCCGGATACCTTCGCATCTACACGCATGGCATGGCAGCTGCATCGCATCGTTAACTCTAGCTTCCCATCCATCTCCATGCCCACATGGGTCTGACCCAGCCAAGAGCATCGACCCCCTCAGCGTCTTGCTTGGCCAGCACAGCTCAGATCCTCCGGGCTCCGCAAGCGACTGCATGGAATCATCTATCATCTCTCACAACCCCAACTGCAGTGCAACCATTTGGTTTCGTGCCCCAGTCCCGACCACCAGGTCCCTCGTCTTGTGCTGCACCCTGCATGCGCTTTAGCATCTCGTCTGATAGTTGGCGTTTCTGTTAATTCTGATACATTCTCAAACACACGTGCGCGCGATGACACTTCCCCTCCTCTCATCCCTCTTCCTGTCCAATGTCGTGCTTATCCTCCCCTCCAAAATCCTCTCACCGGTTCCGGCTCACCCTGCGAAACTGTTTGGATCCTTCCACCGGTTTCCCTTCTCCCTTAGTTTTCACCGCCGTTTGTCAAACATCCCATCCGTAGTCGAGGTGTGCGCCGCCGAGGCTTGCATTAGCCTCACTCGAGTCGTGCCAGACTGACTGGTGGCGCCTTGCCCGGGCCGTTCGGTTGAGAGCTTTTGTTCGAACCGCCCTTTGACGGCAATGATACCACAGGTGCCCCCGGCAAGATGCTCCCCCCGTCACCCTTGACGAGAAAATCGAGCAATTACTAACGGCAACCACTCACAACGTGAACGAGGATCTGAGCTGCATCTTCCTGGATACCAGTTCCACATATCACAGGACGCTCTATAGAGAGTGGCAAATAAGACAGCCTCTCACAGGCTACCTAGTCGCGGACATCACATTTTTAGCATGCCGCAGAACTGAAAGGGAAACATCAGCGACAACTAGTCTTCAGCTGCGGCGCATCGCATAGGCAGCATCCTTGACAAGACCCAGCCTTGTGCTTGGAGCCCGGCGCCTCTCGACCACTCATCCGCTCTGTTGGGTACGGTGCCAAGGTAGCGGCGGGGGTGGGCTTGTGCCGTCCATTGCAAGAGCGGGACAACTCTATCTTTTATCGACGCCCCGGTCCCTTCTTGCGCACACATACGCCGCCTATCACGTCGTAGCAGCAATGGAGGTTATGTGCCAACAGACGAATGATTCAACTCTCTATTCAAATGACTAAACCAAAGAGGTATCTAACGCGTAAAAAGGACAAAAATAGAACCGAGGGGCTTTCTTTCTAACGTCTAAAAGGGGTATCACCCTGCCTCCAAAGGGGAGGCAGCGACTTTGTAATCCATGCATCATGTGCGCGATTCGCTGTGCCAACCCAAATGCTGCAATAAAAAAAAAACAGACCACCCAAACTCTCTTTCGTACACAAATCAAGTATCGTGTTGAAACACCCCCTCTTCCACCGGCAACGTCGCGCGGGCCGTCCCGGCAGAATTGAGATGGATTCACTCCACCCACGGGAAATTGCCATGAGCATTCGCCGTGCTTCTCATTATTATCGCATATTGCTTTCGTGTGTTGAATCGTTGCTGCCTTCTCTCAGAGAGGAGAGGGAGGGGCCTGACCTCCATATACTGGTACTGATTAATCAAAGTCGACATGTCACTCCACTTCTCAAAAAAATTATAGTCATCGAAATTGTAGCCTGATGATGGAAAATAGCATGTTCTGTAGCACATGCAACATTACTGCAACACAGGTGGGCATAAGCTCGGGCCAAATTGCAAGGTCCAGCTTCCCCTCCAGGCCAATGTCGACGCCGTAAAAAAGACGAATTAAGCCGCGCACGACGAGGCTGGCGACCAGCTCGCAGCCCCATGTCACCGAGGAAGCGTAGAAGGTGAGATTAAAGTCATACGGTTCGTGATCGCCGTCAAAGGCAAAATAGGGATATACGTCCTTATTGGAGCCAAAATGCAGCACCAAAATGCTGCCGAGAAACGTGACCATTGAGGCGTTTTCGGCCAGGAAACGGATGAATACGTTGCGGATCTGCATCTTTTGGTAAGATGCATAACTCTGCGTGTTGAGGCCCAAGACAGTAACGATTTTGTGCCAGAGCGGTGTCATCATGATGGGGGTGATGACCACCAGACCTGTTGACGAGAGGATCTGGAGGATGACGAATTGGCCTGGCGAACGCAGACGCGCATACAAGGCTCGAACATACGTCTGATATGTCAACATGAAATATCTGCATGGATTTGTTAGTTTCAACATGATCAAGCCAATTGCTACTTCAATTGGTTTCTGGGGAAATGCTCGACTCACAATTTAAAGACCCAGCTCAGGGGATAGCTTCCTACACGTTCGCCCTCTCGGATGCCCAGCACCCAACCGGTCAAGGCATCCAAAAGATGAACCGTCACAACCCAGCCGTAGACGTACAAGACGGTCTCGAAGCTGTCGTGCGGCAATGTCCGCAGGTAAATTTCAGCGTACGCCTCTCCAATCACATACGCCATCAGGCCAACGGAGAGGGCGACACAGAACCAGAGGAAGCGGACAAAGCTGGCGGGGAGCCAGCGGCGACGCATTGCAACACCCTGGGGTCGAGGATTCGGGGCAACATGGAGCATGTCCGGGTCGAACAGGTCAACGGAAACTTGACGCCGACGCCGGTCCCTGCTGGACAAGGTCGGCTCAGGCTCACCAGTCCACCAGGAGGTGGTGAAGATGCGCTGCGTCTCGGACAGCGAATGGCGCAGGCCGACATGGCGCTCATTGATGGTGAGGATGATGAAGGCAATTGCGACGGGCATTGCCATGATCATGAAAGACCACATGATCCATGCTGTGTTGTGGACGGTGAGGAAGCGTGTCGTGGGGTTGAGATAGACGGGGATGGGGAGGGCGAGGGAGAGGATGGCGATGAGGGAGACGGTGAGGGGGAAGCCAAGGGATTGCGGCCACCAATTGAGGCTGTAGAGGTTGAAGACTTTTGTGATCCAGATGAGCGCGGTGAGGTTGTACAGGCCGTAGTAGACGAAGAGGAAGAACCAGAAGTTGACCTGGACGCGGGCAGCGCCGTGGCCGGGAGCTTTGCTTCGTTCGGGCGATTGGGGGTCGTCATCGTCGTCGTCGGGGGGGAAGGGATATTGGGGGAACGGTATCGAGCACCACAGAATGGCCTGGGCAGGGTTCGGTTAGCAAAAAAAGCAAAGCAGAAGAGTTGTCATGATGATGACGAGGAGCCCAAAAACGCACCATGGCGGCGGGCATCAAGACAAGGAAGCCATATCGGCTCCACCACTTGTCGACGACCCTCTTGACGGCCGACTGGCGGGGCGCGACCCAGATGTCCAGCACCCAGCGGTTCCACGCACGCTGCCAGGCGGTCAATTCCTCGTCCGTCTCGTCGCTGCTGGTGGTGCTGTGGGCGTCGTGGACCAGGGCGGCGGCGAGGGCGGTGCCGTAGCCCACATGGACGCTGCCGCGGCCGTCGCCGAGCGTGCTCGCCAGCGAGGGCGGCGACGAGAGCAGGCCGAGCTGGCTGTGCCGACGGAGGCCGGCCTCCGGGCGTGGCGGCACCGCGCGGTACCTCCCGAGCAGCGGCGTCGAGTCGTTTGGCCGCACGCGCGACTCGGTGCCCTGGGTGAACTGGAAGACGGCCGGCATCCGTTGATCTCGGGGGGGGGAGGCGACGCCCCCCGTTCGTGATAGGGCGGGTTTTGGGGGGAGGGAGGGAGAGGGAGGGATAAGGTCGTGGTGGGACGACGGGGCACACGCAACGGCAAGGCACTACATCCGGCCGGGAGAGGGAGAGGCGAGAGAGGTGAGAGCTTGGATATATGAAAAAAGGGAACGGGCAGCGCGAGTCGTTCGGTCGTGCGGCGCGTATAAAGTGCCAGCCTCTCGAGGACTGGATTGTCGTTCCTCCCCCGTTATCGCGGGACGGGGAGTGGTTGGGATGTTAAGGCCGGCTGGCCGTTGAGACCGGGGGGATCCAGCGGTGCTAGGCGCACTAACGTTGATGGGCTTCATTAAAAAAAAGAAAAAAAAAAGACCTGCTGCTGCTAATCGCGGCTGAGCCAAAGGGGACATGACATGAGCTGGCTAGGTTCCCTGGAAAGGCTAACAGCTGGAGCACCGCTTCGACTAGGTCAAGAGCCGGGTGGGCTTCAGTGGGGGGGATGAGATGACGGGCTAGGACGTTCAGGTGATACATTGTCGACAGCGCTCATGACTCCTGTTGTTTCTCAATCGAGCTGTCTATCTCACACCCTGGCAGATTGGAAAATGTGTCACATTGACATGCTTCGGATTCTCCCCAATTTAGTAGTGTACAAAGTAATCATTATTGTGTCCGTATATGGACAAGTATCCGGTTAGCTCCCCGTCCTCTATTTATCATCCCGATTTTCCCACTATCATGACTCCGAACCCGTGCTACTCAAAGCTTCTACCAATAACCCTTCGTCCTTTTCCCCACCGGCAATGTCATCAGAAAACGCTACTGTTTTTGCTGATGAAGATTTGGACGAGGGCTCCAACACGTCTCCGTTCCACGGCTTGCATTCCTTGACATGCTCACCGCAGCGCAGACAGGTCCACCCCTCTCCCTCTTCGCGTTCGAGCCGAGTGGCCAGGCACACGAAGCAATAAATGCATCCACACGGGATAGCCTCATACGGGTTTGTAACGTCGGTTTGTGCAGAGCCGATGACGCCACTGGAAGCAGCCGCAGCCATAATCTCAGTCTCGGTTGTCGCGCTGTCGTTTTGATCCTGGTAGCAAATAGCACACGACCTTTCGGGGAGAAATCCGTATTCGCCGCTGGTCTTGTCGCCATCCTGCGGTCCGGTTCTCACAATATCCTTGGCTTTGCGCCAGGTTCGAGTGATCCATCTTCTCCATTTCTGAATGCCAATGAGTGGCAGCACGAAAAGAAGAAACTCTGTAAATGCATGCCAGACAAGCTGGCGGTTGAGATATTCAAACGAGACCTCACGGCTCACTTGACTTGTGGGGGGTGCCAATCTCATTCTAAGCACCCTATCCAGCAGTGTTCGATATCGGCCATGGTAGAGGAACACCAAGAATGAGACGAATGCGGCACCCGAGTAAGCGTTCGACAGTGTAGATGTAAGCCGCGATAGTCGCTTCAATCGGGGGCTTGGTTCGTCGTATCCATCCTCGCGTTCCACAAGCCAGTCCTCCCATCGTGTCCACGCATAGTTTCCGAAAACCGTGACTAAACCATACAGCGACTTCTGCGTCCTGGAAGGCGCTGATAGGACCAGGCCATCCTTTCTCGCGTCTGTGTATTTCAGATTCTGGAGAGCCGCTCCATACGTCGCATCATGGTCCCAGACAGTGAGCTTGAAGAGAACTGCCCTCAGGGCCAACATGATCTCGGCCGACCAGTCATCGTGGAGATGGCCGCCACCAAAGTATTTGAGCGCCTCCGAGACCTGGTCCTTGAGGATGCCCAACAGCTCTCCGTCAAGAAGCTCAGCATCGACCTGTCCTACACGAAATGCTGGCCGCGTGCCCTCTCTCGCAGATATAGTGTCCCAAGCAGAGCCGATTCGATTCAAGGGGAAAGGTAGGCGTTCGAGGTTGGCGCGTGCTCGGGAAGATTGCCGAGCTGCCGCGATGCGAGCTGTGGCCTCGGTCTCGCGGGCCTGGCGACGCGCTGCTACGCGCCGCTGCGCTTGAACGAAACTCGAATCCGTCATCTGGGAAGGATCATCAGGGCGGATCCACGGTCGATGTGCGAGGCGGAGATGCGTGTGTGGATGGGAAGCAGGTCGGGTTGAAAGAGTTCGTGAGAGTCGCAAAGCAAGGAGAGATGAACGAGAATCCGGGGTTGAAGCGGAGCCACATGCCGATAAGTGCTTACTCAACTCTTATCGCGCCTCGGGTCTGTCGCAGCCGAGGTCTTATCGGGCACGGCGTGGGGACCGATGTGCGTGCATCACCCGCCCACTTCTATTGCTTCAAGTGCGGGAACAAATTTGTGCTTGAATGAGGGCCTTGGACCAAAAATATGGCACTATTTGGCATAAATTACGCAAGCTTGAAGTGAATATAGTCATGGTATACCGGGTTCATTGGTAAAGGGTTTTTTTTTTTTTTTAAAAAAAAAAAAAGACCAGCAACGTGATATTGGCACGTTTGATTTATTTCACCCCCAGTGCACTCACTCACTGTCCTGTCATCTTTGCGCGTCATCTCTATCGCGGCTCCAACGTCACCTGAGACAACCCAAATTATTTAAAGATCTACTCCTGTTTTTTTTTCTTAATTGATGGTCTCAATTGCAATCCTGATTCGCTCAATATCATTAATCGATAGTTTCGATCGTGAGGCGAGCGATCACTACTTGCGCGTCCGTACATACAGCAAGGAAACAACTCATTCCAGTGTACATCGCTCATCACTCTAATAGTTTAGATACAAAATGAAACTTGCAACTTTCATTTCAGTATGCAATCTCATAGAAATGCAAGGTGAGCTGGTCGCCATAACTGCTATCGGCTACCTTGACCATCCAGCAACTGTAAAACATCTCCACGACGTCATAAACCGACTGCGATATCTTTGTTCCGATTTACCGCCTCAGTCTGCTCCGAGACAGGGACCTCGGGTCATCCACCTGGAACATTATGTAACTAGGGCCTCCTGCATCAGGTAGCGTCACGGATATCGATTCGTGGCTTTATCAGATAGCTGTGTGGCGTTTCTGGCAGTCATAGTGGGCAAAAGTAACCAACCACACCTACTACTCCTCTCAATGGCACTGAACTGCCACAATTTAGTCTAGGGCCCGAGGAAACTATTTCCATACGAACGGCGATGGGCAGAGAATACTTGGCTAAGTTCAGATGTGCAATCAACATGATTTTTGTGTGTTGGTGTCTGTTTGGATGCTGTTCACAGTATTCAAGTGAAGCTGGCCTTTGTTGTGTGTTCATGTTCATCAAAGTGCAAGGACTATTAAAAAAGGAGAAAAAGAAATACTACGGTAATGAGTCACGGTATTTTATTGGGCTGCTATCAATCTTGCTCATTGTGCAATGCGTCACACGAATGTAATCCATTGATATTCACACATTGTGTGGGGCGGGGAGGAGGATGTGGATGCCATGATGTACCAAGTATCAACAGCTCCAAAGGCTATTTTAGACGTGGTGCAATTAACCCAAGCCACTGGGTTAGGTGTGCAGCGGCATGGAAGCCTATGCGCAATAAGTCTACTCTGCTTGCATCCAACCACGTGGTGAGCAACAAGCTGAGTGAGCGCGTTGAATGTTCACGCGCCTGCGATACGCCCTATGTTATCATGCGCGCCAGGGTCCCCGCGAGCCCCGCGAGCCCCGCCGCTCACACCCGCCCAACCCACCCACCATGCATCCATCTGCTGTGTTCAACTCGCCGCCTACATCATCAATCAACACAGCTCAGCTCCGCGCCCAGACTACAACCCCGGCGCCCACGCCCTGCTTGCGCTCCTGGCTGCCTTGCGATGTGCCTCAACTACCACCGCTAGTGAAACGTCTATTTTCCAGTGACTCACGCATATGCGCCAGGCCTACAACTCCGTGAACACACTAAGCGACCCTTGTCCGCCATCCCCACCATTCTGTGCGCCGCCGCCTATCCATCCATCGCATCAACCTATTTAATACGCTTCATCCCCCCCGCCAGGCACCCGCCGAGCTCAGAAAACTCAATCGATGCGGACTCTCGTCCCGTCGCATTCGTTTTTTCGCCACTCCGACCTGATGCGACGCATTGAGAGGCTGTCTCCATCCTCTACCAACACAGCATCGCATCTACATCCAACACCATGTCGTCCTCGTCACCCAGGAATCGCCACCCTCGCGCTGAGGATTCATGGCGCATGGTAGAAGGCGAGAATGATTCATTCGATACCAGCATACTACCGTCGCTCGGCGACTCTCCGATACCACCTTCTTCCGGTTCCACAAACTTGCCGACGCAGCCTTTCTCGCAGGACATGAGCTTCAACATGAGCTTTGGTTCGCAAGACAGCATCCGGGACTTTGCCACCCACCAAGACGATGAACAAGTCATCCTGCGGGAGCCCTTCCGTCCCAGTATGTCAGGCGTCAACGTCGGCAGCGTGGGAGACGGCTCGTATCGGACACCTGACCCAGAGTTCATGATGCCCCGCGTTGATATCCAAAGTCGCGACAGCGTCGGAAGTGGAAGGACGGTACGAGGCTTGGGAATCGGCTATGTCGGGGGCGACGATCCAAACATGGTCAGGAGAAGAGGAAACATGGGCCTTGGAAGCCCATCTAAGCAGAGAAATGGACGAAGGCACTTTGACGATCGAGACGATTATCATTATCGTCGAGAGCCTTATCACAAAGCACCCCAAGAGCGACAGGGAACCATTTCCCAGTCTATTCCCGGTGTGCTTTACGGAAGTGTTGCCTGGTTCTTTGGTCTTATCGGCCTTGCGTTTCGCTATGCACAAAAACCTCTGGCTTTCCTCCTGGCGATATACCTCTCTTTTGGTGGCATTATTATTGCCCAGAACATGGCTACCCGTTCCATAACGGCTTCTCTCTCTCCGCTTTGTCGAATCCCTGGGGTTTCCTTGTTCAACGTACCGTTTTGCCCGTCTTCAGAGACCATCATACCCGAGGCCAGTGGTGCTCGATCTCCACTGGTCGAGTTTGATGATCTCATGGCAGTCCAGGGCCAATTTGAGCAAGTTCTAGAAAAGAGCGCGGACGGTGTTTCTCTTCCTTTTGAAATGAAGAGATCGGAGACTGCAATCCGTGATCTTCGAAGTTTAGTACGCCATAGTGACCTCCTAGCTCGCGATGAACTCCTTCTCGAATTTGACGGTTACGTCGACACAGCCCGCCAAACTGCTTCGGATTTACAAAAGTTCAACACCCATGTTGGATCCGCTGTCGATGCGGTGATAAGCATTAACCGTTGGACATCTCGATATATCGATACTCTGGCACCTCAGTCTCCAGACAATGAATCCCCCTTGGTCGTTGTTAGCTGGTCCTCATGGCTATTCCATCCCTTCCAACCCACAGTCGACCACATGTTTAATGAACGCATCTTGCTTGATAAGTACATCGAGCATACGGCCCTAGTTTCGGAGCGTATTGCCTCACTCATCCTCGAGGCCCAGGCTGTGCTTCGTCTCCTTACCAAAGCCGAAGATCACTTGGCTCTAATCTACGACATCTCCTCACGCTCCTCGGCAGATACCGCCCAACGCCGGGACACGGTTCTCTGGAACATCTGGACTCTGGTTGGCGCGAACTCAGCACGCCTGAATAGCTTGTCTCAGCAGCTTGCACTACTTCGCCAGGTCGATGCTCAACGCTCTTCCGCCGTTGCCCAAGTCAATGCCCTAATACTAGAACTCGAGGCCATCCAAGCTGGTCTGGGAGATTTACGCGATCGCGTTGCGGAGCCTGCCTTGCTACAAAACGCAAACCGCCCAGCCATCCCCCTCAGCGTGCACATCGAGACCATTGATCGGGGCGTCGAGCGCCTCGAAGATGCCCGTCGTCGGATTCGAGATGCCGAGAACGACCGCGTTCGCGATGCGCTCGCCAGGGGAGGCTCTCGTGACAGCGAGCGGATGATTGATGCTCAAAATGTCTGACGCTGGTGATTTACTTGTTTCTTATTGCTTAAACTGAAGCCAAAGATTGGAAACTGCTTGTATGAAATGAGAAAGCGGAACGCGCAAAACGACTGCCCATGTATGGTTTGGTGTTGGGGCGTATTGGAATTGACAATATCAAACAGAGACTGGAAATAACAGAAACTTTGAGTACAGAGATAAAAAAAAAACATAATGTCAATATGAAGGGCGTTTTGGGGTTGGACGCTGAGATTCAGCGATGTTTAGATTTATTAATATTTCAACTTCCTTTAACCCTTTTCATTGACAATACTGTGATTGTTTAGAACCACTTATTGGTCACCGAATCCCGCCTAGCCAGGCCTATTCTATTTTTTGAAAGCTTGCTTGCGCTGGCTCGGTCCCTTCTATCCACAAGACTCATTCGGCTGTCCACTTAATTAGACCGAAAAATAAATCAAAAGCAATAGGAACGCCAGGATGCTGTGCGCGAAAGAAAGGTCCCGCGTACTGGTAAACAGGAGGGGCTACTTTCATTTCAAATCCCAGTATCACTCTGCATATATTTACGCATATGTGCGAGATTCATAAAGCTCTCTAGTAGAGAGCAAAGCCAGTTGCCATCATACTTCAATGTAATGCCTAGCCCAATCCCTATGGGTCGAGCCCAACTGGGGGTTAAAATGCAAAATACTCCTTAACTCATAGCCCCAGAATTGTCGTTAATGTAGTCGTGATAGGTTGCCTTTTGCCCAACTCCTTGCCTGAAAAAAAGAGGGAACAAAATCCCTTATCCGTATAATCAAAACGCCGCTGCCATGCTGCACCACTACGATTACGGGACCGAATGCCGTCTATCGCCGTGAAATGAAAATCAAGAAAGTTTAGAAGTATCCTGGGAACACCTTTGCAAATCCACGACGCCCTGCCCACATATTAGAAACGAATATGGCAAAAAAGATACTTGTGTTATGAGTCAACTCACATAGCGCCCGATGTTGATCAGGGTCATCAAATGGTGCATTCCTAGCGGCAATCTCCCGCATGCGTTCGCGAGCAAACGAAGACGGACTTGCTCGCCCAACTGTTACTTCCACTGCTGCATCTTCCTCCAAGTTCTCGGGTTGTGTGGGAAGCAAATTCAATGCTCTAGGTCGTGTTCGCCGTGATTTGTGTGTCCTTGCTGGAGCTGGAGGCTCCGCGCTAGTGGCCGGCTCCTGAGAGGTTGCATCGGAGGTCGAAGCAGATGCTATATTCGCAGTGATACCTTGTTCCTCGTCGATAACTGGGGTCGGTTCGCTTGCTGAGTCTTGTTTGGGAGTCATCGGCTTCAAAGCAACCAAACGCGATACACTGGGGTTTGCTGCAGAGCGCAAGATTCGTTTGCTCCATCCCTTGAGCTTGCTATCGTGTTCTTCTTGTGAGAGCTCATCGATATCAACCCTTTCCCTTAATCGTCTGAGTGCTCTTTCACGACGAACCATTCCATTCGTAATATTCGGACTGTACCCTCGAGGCAGCATACTGTGTTTGCACACAGGACACAAAGAGCTGTTTAGAGAAAGAAATTCATCAATACATTCAGGATGAAAAATATGACCGCAAGAAAGCTCTTTGATGATTGTTCTCCGATGATCAAAGTTGGCGAGACAAATATGGCAGGACGGTTGGTCATTAGTAGCAGCAGTGCCACCCGCATGGCCAACATTGGCTCGCTTGCTTCGAACACTGCCAGTGGACCTGATACTGTGTTGGTCATGTCGTCGACCATTTCGTGGGCCTCGACCTGAACGAGGGGTTGGAGGGGCGGCCATAGATTCTGGATCAGCATTGTAGGTGAAGAGAGGGAAGTGCCTTATGTGAGCAGCAGGTACGGTTAAGCGCTTGATTCCCATAGCTTCCAAGTCAACTTCTCCTGACTCAACCCGGCGTTTCAAGGATATCCGGCGGCGGCGCTGTATTAGGTGCATAGTACAAGAGACTCCGGCAATGATCAAAAAGAGGGCACCAATGACGATGAGAAAAAATACCCAAAGAGAAGGAATGTCCGAGTCGTTCTCCAAGGTCAGTTCTGCCCATATTCGAACATAGTCTTTCGGGTTCGGGCCATAAACGGAGTTGATTTCATCGCCATGTGGAATGTCGTCGATGCTGCCTGAATAGAGACTCAGCTGTTCCATCATACCATACCCTTCCTTGCCAGAAATGGCAAAAATCGGGTACTTGTTAGCCTTGACCCATGTTCCATTATCTTCAAGGTTCCAGACGGGCGAATCAGAGTCTTGCGGCTTGTTGGAGGAGTTGTTGGGTTTATAGAAGATGAAGCCACGGATGGGGTCGGTCCGGGCAGAAGCCATATAGGCGAGGGTGCAATCAATACTGAACCAGGGAGCGAGGGCGATGAGGTTGTAGTTTGTTGGGGGGAGGTTAGCACGACGTGTGACATTCTGGGGGATGAAGTCGTATTGCTGTTTATCGCAGGCTGCGTTGTTGTCGAGGTCAGGGACGTAGAGAAGGCCTTGAATGACACCATCAAGTGTGTCGGCGTTGGTTGTGGTCAAGGTTGTAAGGTTTGTGTTCAAGCGTTCCTCGTATGCTAGCTCGCTCTATTCACAGAAGGGTCAGTCAGAGTGCTGCCGAGGAAGGTCGAGGGTTTGTGATGGCGACGCACCGACAACGCAGTGATGTTGCGAATGATGGTCGACGGGACCGTACTGGCGCCGCTCCATACCGGGTTACTAAAGAGGAGGCTTTGAGGAAATTGTCAGTACAAGGACGAGCCCGAGATTAAAAAAGTCGAGTGGTCGGAAAGTTGGAGTAGCAGTCGATCATAATGCGTGAGGATGGCGGGGTGGGCGACAGCAATGTGGACGGAGGCGTCGGTTGCAACCGTTCGCTGCAACAAGACGGTGGACCATAAATGCCAGAATTGAGGAAACAGGTAGGGAGAGGTTTATGGATTGAATTTTCAAACACTTACACGACATTT
Organism: Calonectria ilicicola; assembly: GCA_020809705.1. Lineage (NCBI taxonomy): Eukaryota > Fungi > Ascomycota > Sordariomycetes > Hypocreales > Nectriaceae > Calonectria > Calonectria ilicicola. The sequence continues at coordinate 2,619,197 of CP085825.1, read as the reverse complement.
CGGATTTCGGTGAGCGCTGGGACATGTCAGTTTCTTCGGTGCCAAGAATGTGACGACAATTGGATGCCTCCTAGCCTCGCTGCCAAGTGCGAAACGTTGGCGACAGAGACAGACGGGGAGGGCCTGCAAAGACTTACACATTCTCCTAGCACATTCTCAATCATGTCACGGTGGGCATCATAGAGCGCGCACTCGGGAGCGCGCGTAAATGCAAGCGACCAAGATAGCGAAGGAGAAGTAGGGGCTTGAGTTGCGACTGCGTCCAAGACGAAGCGACCAAGGCAGGGACGGGGAGTTGCGAGGATGGAAAGGGCAAGCGACAAGAAGCGTGTTGGGCGCTGAAGAAAGAGCGAAGAGGGGAGCTGGGGGGCAGGAGTCAGAGATGGTCCGGGCGCTGGGATGAAAGGCCGTCGGCAGGGTGCCCGTACCCCATACAGAGCACATGCGGACGTGCTGGGCTGGCTCCTGATGTCGGCGCAGGCGCAGGCGCGGGAAGAGCAGAAAAAAAAACTGTGGAGAACTACAGACAGCGGGCTGGAAGCAGCCAGAGCGATAGACAAACCACTGTCGGTTCGCCGGCGACAAGCCGCAGCCAGGCCAAACATGAGAAGTTCTAGGCTGCGCCAGGCCTGGAGCTCAGCATGCATGGCGCGCAATTTGGCGGGAGGACGGGAACGACGGGGGGCGTGCGACCGTGTGGCGTTTAGGTGTGAAGAGAGCCCCGACCGAGCAATAAGAAAAGCGGGTGGGCCCTGTTTGCCCGCAAAGTCTAGCCCCTGCAGACCGTACATGTACATAAAAGTGAGAACATGAAATGGTGAGCTTCCAAGCACACAGCACAGCACAGCATAGCTCAGCTCAACACGGCTCTACCAAACCAGCACTTGTTACATTCTGTGATTTTTGGCGGTGAGTTGTACGCTGATGACCCATGCCTGGGCTTTAATGGACTCGAATATGAAATATTTGCAACAAAAAAGGCAGTGAGAAATCGGGTTGATAGCAAGACATTCTCGGGGAATAAAAATATGTTGACGGCAGGTCTCGGCAGGGCGAGCACTACACTAGGGTCGGGCTTGTTGTGTTTCCCAAAGATATTCACTAGCACGGGTTGCACACAATAGACACACACACTCTCTCTCCCTCTCCCTCTCCCTCTCCCTCTCCCTCTCCTTTACCCTCTCTCTCGGATGTCCGGCCAGTCCAATTAATACGGGCCATGCACACGGCAGCACCACCTGCAAGAGAGAAAGGGCGATTTCGGGTAGTTTGCCCAATCATCGCCTACTCAGATCTCCCCAAGGTTTCACCTTCTACACCTTTCCAACGACCATCGCTGTGAAACCTGATGGCGTTTGTGTCTCTCGGCTTCGGCTTGCTTGTTCGTTCCCGACCTTGTTAGCGCGTCGCTACGTGACGAGTACGCGGGAAAGACTGAGACTTGAAGCGACGCCTAGTGGCTGTCATTGCCCTCCTACATCCGGACGTACCGAAGTCACACATACAGTGCACTTCCGTAGATACTATGCCATTTCAAACTGTGGGAAAGCAAGTGTCTCGGAAAGCAGCCTCCATGCAAGTGGGTTCTTTTTATCAAAGGTTCCTCGGTGATGCCTGTCAGTGCTTGTCAGAAAGCGCCTAGAGAGCAGAGCACGGTCGTCCAAGCCATGTCGCCTGCTCCGTCGCCTACCCTATGCCTTCATCTTGTACCTTTTTACGTCATTTCAAATATCAATTAACCCACGGCTTTGTGGTAGCTACAAGTTGTGAAAAAATAATCCAGTCATCGGGATGAAATTATGTGTCTCTCATAGTGGTTGAAATGACTCGGTGAGCATGCGTAATGTTCATTATCAGGTATTCTACTCCACGTTGCCACTTGTCAGTCTCTCGGCTGTCACCCCAAACACGCTTCAGCAAACCTGAGACATACCAACCAAAAAAAAAAAAAAAAAAAAAAAGCTGTCTGGAACAAACTCTCCCAAGTACTGCCTGCATATTCCGGAATTGAGCAGTGTGTTGACCATCGGACCATAGATTGTCTCAATGTGGTCAGCCGCAGGATGGCGGAAGAAACATGTCGCACAATGCTGTACCAACAAGATTAACTCAGCTCGGAATAGCAGGCACTGGGATCAATGGCGGCCTCCACGGGGCTTCAAGGCCAACCACCGCACTGAGAGAGGCATTGCAACATCGTATCTGCGTGTTTCCCGCCGTATTAGCCCTACACGCAATCCTGACGACGTTGGGGGTCGGAAGGGTAATCGAACGGCACTCCAGCCGAATCGGATCTGCACCTCCGCCAAGCTTCTGCGTCCAAAAAGCTTGTCTTCCACGCGCCCAGCTTGGTCAGGGGCCGTGGCAAGGACCCTCAATGGCCCGTGGACCGAATCCCACACACACACACACACACAAGGGAACCGCGATTCAGGAAAACGCGTCCACTGTAACCACACGCCAGCCGGGACCCCGGCCCTGTTGAAAGCCAATTTATTTCCCAGCTGGGCCGAAGCGAACTGGAAAAGGAGGGATGCAGGCCCCGCCCAAACCTTCATCATTCACCAAATCTCAAACGTTTGAGGTGACTGCTGATCATGGCTTGCTTATCTGCTCCCGCTCCAAGTTACACCTTCTCCTGACGACATCATGCCGCCTAGTGGATGCTTGTCTTTTGATGCCAATTTATTTCGCTGTCAGACGATTTGTTACAAGAGACAACAAGGCTTCTATGGAAATGTCTCGCCAGGGGTCCATGCATCGCAAAAAATGAGGATACGGTACGGCCAGTCGCGTGTACTACCGGCCCGCGCAAAACATGCTGCTAACACATGGCATTGGAACGGCACGAAGCGGGGTACCGCTCCAAGTCTGCTGCTGAGTGTGAGATTGTCACCTCTGCCATCTCGTTCGACAGGGACTCGCCGGCGACAAGGTTGTCAGCCAACCCAGCAACATGAATCGCACTTCACAAATGGCAGACACCTGCAAAAAATACGTCGCATGAGTGAGGCACTGCTGCAATGCATACGTAGGTCCCTCAGAATTCGCTGTCAGATGCCGGCTCCCCGAGACCACCTCACACTCCATCTCGTCTCACCTACGAGAGAAAAGGGCTTCATCCAGCGCTGTGTGTGGTGGCTATGCCTGTTGTGCCCCTCTGTCCCCGCTCTCCCGGTCGTTCGTCCATGTTTACTGGATGAGAGACGGCTGACGAATAATTGAGAAACAGGCCGTAGTGTGCGCTTGGCCGCCGGCCACGGCGACCGGCCGCTTCTGGAGCCTGGAGTTGGCAACGGATCTTGCAAATGGTCAATTTACATTTACAATGGGGCAAGCCGGTGCGGCGCCACTTGGCGAGCGAGCGTGGGTGCGGAAAGCGGAAAGACGGTCGGTATACGTGTTTTGTGAAGACCTGGTCCCTCAAGGTTTTCTTTCTCCCCTGCTAGTAGCGGCAACCTTTGGTCACTCGCTTCAGGGCATCCATTCCTCAGGCACCCACTGCCTCGTACGCCACAGCTTCGTTTCATTCAATCCCACACCGCCACGCTAGCCGCCGCGCCTTTTTCTCGTCTGTACATACATGCATACATGCATACATACATACATACCTACACCTACGTACTTGCCTACATGCATCTCAATGCTTTATTCCTGCAGAAGCAATAGTGAAAGCAAGACAGCATAAACAAAGCCAGGTGTGGTTTCGTGCAAACTATTGGGTCACTGTGTACTTGGTCCCGTCCTGCTCCTAGGTGATTCAGCATGAGAAATAAGTAAATCCCCCCTCTCTACAAGCGTACATCACCTTGACGGATTATTCCGAATCCTTGTAACACTAGGTGACCATTACGGATTCCTACATCCGTATCATACCCGCTGGTGCATCTAATACGCGGTTTCTTTATTTCTTTATTATTTTCATTTAATAAATGACGCATGTCGTTTCCATAGGGGACCGATGAGCTCCTAACTAATTAACTGGTCATTTTCCAACGACATACATACGTCATATAGGGTAACTAATATTGGGTGCGCTGCCACACTTTAATCTGCTGTTCAGCTCCGACAAAACAATGGTTCCATCGATCCACCAATTTTTTCTTTATTAAAAAAATACTATTTGGGGGGGGGGGTAAATAAAGAAATCATGTACTGGCATGGCAGCTACGGGATAGTGGTTAGGATAGGATTTATCGGCTCGATGAGATTGATTCCGTCTAGTTCGCGATGGGAGGAAAAAAAAGACAGCAGAGGACAATAAAGCCCTTGTCCACCCGAGACAACTCCTCCACTCAATCGAATGACCACCCTTGTTAACACAGCCTTCCTCAGATCCACTTTTTATGTTCTATCAAACCTTAACTAGGAGAGAACAAGAATGAGATGGCTGGGAATGTAATACGGTGGGCTCCTTTCGTTTCCCCGTGTTATGTGGTGCAGTTATTATACTCCCTTTTAGTCTCAGTGTCACTACAAAGGAAAGAATAGTGTTATTCGTATCGACTACACATACTTGCTTGCCCATACAGGTCTGGATTGGTAACCGTAACCCAAGGTGCACCTGTTTCGATTGCCAATCAGCCATGAAAAGCCACACATTTCACGTAACTTGGTTGTCAACGACACATTTAAATTATTGTTTGATTGAAAGGAAAATGATTTGTTTCCTAAGTACAAGGCGAACTTACCTTGGGCGGGACACATCTGTCATTCGCTGGATATACCGTTTTTGAGCTAACCAGAGCTTTAGTAACGGCGGTCACCTCCATATCCGCCGCCTCCGTAGCCGCCACCTCCGTATCCGCCACCACCACCACCATATTCATCGCGACGTTCATGCTCGCTTTGGCGTGAATACTCATCAGCGGCACCGCCTCCATAGCCGCCATGCTCGCGACGCTCATAGTCACCTCCGCCATATCCTCCCTGGTGAGACTGGTTTCCATAGCCGCCACCGTAACCACCTTCCTCACGGCGTTCGTAACCGCCACCGCCGTAGCCACCTTCCTCGCGGCGCTCATAGCCTCCACCACCGCCGCCATATCCTCCACCACCCCCGTAACCACCACCTCCTCCGTAGCCGCCGCCGCCTCCGTAGCCACCGCCACCTCCGTAGCCACCGTGACCCTCATTGCTATCGCGGCGACGACGGCCCTTGTCGCTGTCATTGCTGTCCTTGCGGCGATGGTGGCGGTTATCGTCATCATCACTGTCCTTACGGCGATGATGGCGACGGTCATTGTCATCATCGCTGTCCTTGCGACGATGATGGCGGTTATCGCCATCATCATCCTCTCGGCGATAACCAGAGGAGCTTTGGTACTCGCGACGCTCAGTGTGCTGCTGGTAACCACCGCTATAGCTACTATGGGTTTCTGTTCGTTCCTCATATCCATAGCCATGCGTTCGATTATCGCTAGAATCTTTCTGCTCGTAGCGGCGGTATTCTGACTGGTAGCTGCCGTCAGGACGCTGAGTCTCACTGTACTGGGCTTGGCCGTAGCGGTTACCGTCGCGGCCATACTCGGTCTCAGTTCGGGCGTATGAGCCATCATCTTCGCGGCGAGAGCTTGATTCTCTCTGAGTATCACCGCCGAAGGCGCCACCGAGGATCGAAGATGCGGCGCCAAGCAAGCCGCCAAAGCCACCCTCTTCTCTGTCCTCACGGCGAGATGAGGATTGGGACATCTTATAGCCCGTGTTTTGCTCAATAAGGCCAGAAAAGGCGCCAGAGGCACCCTGGATAATGGCGTCCGCAGCAGCACCGGCAATCTTGTCCTCAGCAGTTTCTGGACCGCCATAAAGCTTTCGCATCTTGAGCTTGCCTACACATCCATGGCCGTGACCGGTGTCATAGACGCCTTCCTTGTGGTTTTCACCATTCTGAACTCCATCGCGAGATAGCTTTTGGCGGTAGGAATCTTGTCCCTCTTCGCCCTTCTCGCTCCACCACTCTTTCACGGCCTCGTAGCTGCGTCGGCGGCCCTCACAAACATCCCTGTTACCCAGATCCCGCTGAGCAGGGTGGTGCATAATTCCATGAATAATGTTGTCAAGGAGGCTGTCCACGTCGACACTCTCGTCGTCCATGGCGTTCATGAGCTGAGGGACAACCCAGTGCACCATGCTGGCGGCACATCGACCTGCAATTTCGTTGAGAATCTAGTAAACAGTTAGTGCCAAAAATTCGTGCGTAGTAAAACCTCAAGTGAAGGTCATGTGAAAAGTGCATGTAACATACGTTGGAGAAGTGGTCCTTGGACAACATGGAGTGAGTTGGGTCAGTAGAGTCATCATCATGGAAAACAATGTGCTGTTCTTTCTCACTGCTCTCAATTATCTCGTCGGAGCCGGTCTTCAGCTCGTTCTTGATTTGGTTAATGAGAGGGACAATGAAAGGAGCAATTACTGAGAAGATGAACACAGAGAGCTGCTCCTCTAGCTGCTCAATAACTTTGGGAAGAACGGGAATCTTCTCAACAGCAGTAGAGATGGACTTCATGATGTCGTCATGGAATTGAATGGCGGGCATCACTTGCGCGAAGGCGTTTTGGACATACCGAGTGAACTCTTCAGGTTCACGGGGGGAAATCTGTACGTTTTCCATCTGGGCATTGTTTGCATTCTGCTGGAGCTCATCAATTTTGTCGCTCTCGTGCTTATTGCCAAAAATGCCGTCAGGGATCTTGTCGAGGAGATCTCGGAGAAGACTGGTATCAGACTGAGCCCCTTCCTGGAGAGTTCCCTCAAGCTCATCAATTTCATTCTGGGTAAGCTTGTCGCCAACTGCAACACTATTAGTTTAGTCATATAGGGTCTTGGCAGGACAGACCAACCTTCTCCAGTGACTGAGTGCAGGAAATCAACACCACCGAATGTACCAGTGACAATAGGATAGACGGGACGGCGGGCACCCTCGATTTCCATTTGAGTGTTGCGTCCAACATGGGGGAAAACATCACGCTCGCCCATCTCGATCAAGGCAAGTTCGCAGTAGTTGCTGTGGGCAAAAAAGTCTACCAGATCCTGTTAGCCTGACTGTTATATGACACATTGGAGAGGTGAACTGAAACCAGGCAATGATAAAAAAAATAGAACTGGAGTATCAAAGTAACGTACCTTCGAGACAGTGAAGTCCAGTTCCCATGAGGCGGAGAGCTTCATACTTGTCGGCCTTTCTATTTTCCTGGCCGTAGCGACGTCCAAGTTCAATGGCCTTTGAGAAAAGGCGCCTGACAAGTTTGGCTGAAGTCATGATGCCAGCACGCTCATTGGCGATGTAGTTTTTCATGCCAGATTCAGGGTCAATCGACAGTTCTCGTTCTTCATCGACAGGGCCACGGAGGCGACGGTCGTACTGGCGAGCATCGATGTTATCGGCATAGTTTTTGGGGTTATCAATGTGTTCTTCAGGGCGGTAGCAGCCAAGTCGATCGGCAGTGACCTCAAACTCGCCTGATCCATAGCCAAAAGTCATGAAGCCAAGAACACAGAGAAGCAGTCGAATAGCCTCAGCCGAGACGGATTTGGTGGTACCGACATCGACGGCCTGGGAGTAATCTCGGAGCCAGTTGCCAAAATAGACGCGAGAGACGGTAAGCTTGTTGAACTTCTTGCCGTTGAGGGCACGAGCCATGGTGAGTGTTAGGAGAGCATCTTCGATATCACCGTGTCGCCCTGAAGGGAGCTGGTTAGAGTGGAGGTTGGAGCAAGTTTCGCAGCAGACTCACAGTTCTGGCCTTCGACCTTGGAGATGGATGCGATGTTTCCAGCACCGAAAGCAAAAGCGGGTGAGGCCAGACAGACGAGGATAATGAGCCCCACCAGGAGGCCTGGAGACCTGAAGGAGGACATTGTTGCGTGATCCTTTCTTCAAGAGCTGGGAGAAGCCCCAGAGCGGACGATGTTGAGGAGTCGATGCGCGATAGTGGGAAAGGGAAACCCCAGTCGATGTGGTGAAGGGGGAGGGAGGCGAGGAGGGAAAGGAAATCTGAAGAAGAGATGGAAAAGGGTAGAAACGGAGGAGGAGGAGTGGTAGTAGTAGTAGGAGGAGTCGAGGCGGTTGAGGGGCTGTCTGACGGGAGCTGAGGGGCAAGTGACGCAGTTTCTAACTGGGCACAAGCTGTGGCACGCTCGCATGTAGCAACTCAATCAAGACGGAACCGGGTCTGGACCTACGAAAACAGCAACCAGCTACAGTTGCCAGACAGTGACCATTGGACGCCAGGGGCCACTTTGGGCAACGCGGGCTCCCTCCTTGCTTGATCCCCATACCAGTTTCTGACCAGCATGACTTCATGGGCGCGCGAGGCACCAACCCGGCTTTTGGCCGCGCGCGCCCGCAATTCGCCAGCTCCCCAGTAAGCATGAAATTATACGCGCTTGGGGTCTGTGGCGGCTTGAGCCCAAGTAACCTTGCTGCTAAGCATCGAGCATGGAGGGGGAGCTCGAGGGAGCTTCCTCAGCGTGGGTCCCTGGTGTCTTGGGAGCACGGTACCCGGCACTTGGGTGGTGACTCTCTACGCGGACAAGTACCGTACCCCTCCATGAGGTCGCTCGTACGTAACATCAATGAGCGCGCCGAGCGCATTGGAAGCAGGGGTCTGCGACATGAACCAAGGCTGGCGGGTGAGGGGCAGACCCCGAGCCCCGCCACGCGTGTTGGATGGCTTGCTTGAGGCTGGCTGGCTACTGTCGGACCTTTCGGAGGGGTTGGTCGGTGAAGTCCTCTGCGCTAGGGCAAACCAAAGCATTCCCGCGCGATGACGAGCGCTTCGTTAGATAGCGGATCATCGTGGTAGAAGGACACACAGAGGGATGCACATGCGCCTTGGTGGAATCGGCTGCGATATTGCCGTTGGCTCGATCCAACAGGGAAGCCTCTCGACCACTCTCTGTGCTTCGCTATGGTGTGGTATGGTATGGTATGGCATGGTACGTACCGCGTGCGCGTGTGCGTGTGCGAAGGCTGCCCCTCACTCGCGAGGTGCCGTATCTCTGCGCGTTCGATGCAACATCATGATAGACAATCAACCGATTCACATGTTCAAATGAGGATGATAATGATGATGATGAGGTGGATTCTGCCTTTAGAAGAAGATCCATAGGTCTGCTCCTCTTCAGGCAAAGCCAGCGAGGAAACGGTATGCTTTATACCTGCTTGGAGCGGGGGTGGGCGTTCTCATTCGCGTCCTACCTCCGCCATCCACCCTTGATTCATTCTTCCGAATTCCAATCCATCAGGGTGCCTGGCTCGATCTGGGTGGAACTAGTAAGACGTAACCGCGCTGGCGCTTCAAGAGCGTCAAGGCCGGCATTTTCCTACCTGAAATGAGTGAGTAGCTTGGGGGGTGAGCGTTGAAACGGCTTTGGCTCGCGGGTAGTTGGTTGCCTGATTGAGATTTGGGTACGCGATGACAACGATGGACCACCCCATGTAACTGCATAGCGAGGAAAATATATATATAAACGTAATCAAACAAAATATGAAGACAAATATATCAATTAGGAGCGTAGTATGGACGTACTGTACCGCTTTATGGTTCTGCTGTTTTCAGTATTATCTGGTATGATATGATAGCAAGTGGACATACGGCAGACTTTCTTCTGCTTATCCCGGAGAGAGATACAAAGAACGATGCTCTTTTATTTTATTCGGACTTCTTTTATTTTAAAAACTCCTCTTGTAGAACATGGCACAACCAGACGTTCATCTATTACTTGTTTTACGGACGTAGAAGAGTTGCTGGAAAAGCATGGTTTTGGGGAGGGCGGGTCTGGTCAGTTTTGAACCCAAAGTCCACTTAACAATTACCGATCAACGCAAATGAGCGTGTGTAGAATTCATGGACACGTCTTTATGATGAATAGCTGGCCATGGAATTTGGGAATGTTTGTCATGATAGCACTAACAAAGGGTGCCAGTGTTCGTAGCTGAAACATCCTGAACTGGTACTGGGCAAGTGATGAGACTGGCGATCAACCAAGAAAAATACATGTTTTCGTCACTAGCCCACAGTAAAAGTGACCGAAATTGCATAATGGTATCTCATGAAATGCACAGTTATGGAATAATTCGACCAAATATTAAGTCGACTGACTTTCTACGAAGTGATATCGGACTTCCCTTCGGTATAGTGTGTGCCCTGTTGCTTGGTGGATGTTGCTGGGCTGCTGGAGACAAGTATCGTGAAAAAAAAAGTACATTGACTTTGCAGTAGACCGTACCTATACAATTGATACTGATTTCCTTTCATGTTTTCACGAGCATTCACGTTCTGTAAAGTTGGAAAGATGGGCAATTTTCTGGAGAGTGTTGTGCGAATGTAATGACCAGACTGGTTTTGGGCACCTATTTTTCAGCTTGCGGTGTCTGAGGAGGAGTGCGGCGCGGGTAGGCAGAGCACTCGCGCAAGCTTGGGAACAGATTGAATGCACGCTGTTTAGTGGGTTTACAATGGCAGCCAAACATCAGCGCTCCGCATCAGCATCACGGAGCACGGAGAGGCTCAGGCTGGTGGGAAATGCAGCGGAGTTTGGGGCCTGGTAGCGGATCGAGTGCTGAGGTCCTCCGCCGACTAGATGGATGATGGCGAAGGCGGGCGGGCATAGGCCTGGGACTCTGTGGACTCTGTGGGCTCTGGGGAGGCTGACCAAGTGAGGGGAAGACGCGGGTGCGAGTGCAAGTGCATGACGCAGAGACCAGCAGCGTGCAGAAACGCAACGGGCACCATGCTTCAGGCAATGTGCAATGCGCTCGGAGTTGGGACGGGCGCCGCCCTAAAGACCGATGCCAGTGTGACAGACAGCCGGGACGTGGCCCCGGAACATGGCCTGGAGCCAAGGTTGGGGGGCCTCAAGAACCTCAGGCGGCCTAGCGAGGACGTGGCCTGGAGGCCGGGACGGGAGCGAGAAGTACAAGACAGCGAGGGTTCTGGACCGCAGGCTCTGGCTTGGGAGCCTGCCTGGATCAGCGCCGTGCTGAAATGTACAGGTCGAGGGCGAAGGTGCTGGAATGACCCCGCCCGAGCAGGCCAGGGCTGACAGTGCATTGGATGTGGGCAGGGCCAGTGTGACACTGGACGACTGGGCCTGGGCAGTGCTGCCCCAATCGAATCCGGTGGACTGCTGCACAATCTCCCTAAGCGCCCTGAAGTCACAATCACCAAGGGCGCTAAAATTGCCTCTACGAGAGTCCTTCAGAGGTATCGCTGAAGCATCAGGACAAGGACGCGCCGGCTGGCGAGGTCCCGGAGAGCGTCTATGGGCACCATGGGAGCGCAGACTCAACATGCACCAACATAAAAAACACAACCAAAACGCATGCACGAGAAAAATGGCAACCGGTGACGAGACGAACAAGTCGATACCGGAATCGATTGAGCATCGGCAATAGCCAAATACGCAGTGTGTACATGGCGACATCACAAAGGCATCGGAGTGACCAAGCCTGACGGTCGCCATACCATGCCATGGCTGCTGGTCCTGCAGCAGTAGTAGGCTGCGGCAGACGGGGCGGCAGAGCCTAGGGTGTCCGAGGCTGTGGGCTGCTGGCCAGTAACCAGTCAGCGACTGTCGGGGGCCTGTGGGTTTGCAGTGGGCTGGCAGATGCTCGGGTCTGGCCAGTTGAGACCATGTGGGTGTGAGGTGAGGTGTGAGGCGAAGGCCGAAGTGTCCTCTTCCCGTTTTGTGTGCCCGGCGCCTCGGTGATTTCATTGACACGAGAGATGTTGCAACCCGAGATGGGTGGGCTGGCGAGTACATGTCGCTGATGTGGGAAGCAGCGTGTGAAGGCGGTTGTGCTGGGCTCCGCCCAGGCCTGGGTGCAGCGGATGGCTGTCGCGTTGAGTGTTTGGGTGCTGTGGGAATTGCTGAAGCGCCCCAAGCTTGGGGTTCAGTGGAATTCCAGCGGGTTCAGTGGAAGACCCGAAGGACGGGAGCTTGGGCAGTGAGGCCTGCTGTGATGCGGGAGGAGGAGGAGGGGATCGACCCTGCGGCCGGGCGCTTCGGGTGCTGGCCCTGGGGGGTTGCTGCCGAGAATCGGTCTTAGGGCGCGTGGACGGTTTGGGGGCCCATCTGCTGTGGATGGCCATGGTGCGCTGTCACTCAAAAAGCGAGCGAAAAAAAAAAAAAGTACCCCCTCCCCGCTTGTCGCTTGTGGTAGCTTTGGGACGACCACGGGCATTGCTGGCGATATTCGCTGTTGTGCGCTGGATGGGGGTCACAAAATTAGAGGGCTTGAGGGGGGGGGAACCCCAAGACAGTGAGCAAATTGCCCACTGCAGCTGCCGAATTTTTTTTTTGCACCATCCTAGCTTGGGCAGGCTTCCACCGTTTTTAGCGACCAGGGCGAGTTTTTTTTTTCTCTCCTTCTCAGAGGGGCAGGGGGGAGGAGGGGGCAAGCACCCGCCTGACAGCCTGATGGTGCTTTTTTGGAGGGTTGGAGGGGAGGGGGGCCCTCCTGGAGCGGGCGGGGACCACTCACTGAGCCACTTTCTGGGCCTGTTGGAGGATTTTTTTTTTTTGGGCTCTTTCAGGTCACCCACCCACCCACACCCACTGACTGATTGCGCGCGACGGCCAGGGCTACATATTCAGCGCACCACCCACCCCCAGCCCCCGTCCTGATTTTCCCCGATCTTCAGCACTCCCTCAACCCTCATTCCCCCCTCAGTTCGCCCCCCTCATCCCCCAAAACCACTGGAACATCACCATCATCACAGCGGATACCAAGCGCACAGCACCTCACCACAATCAAGCTCGCTTGCGATCCCATCACATCACAACCAGCACCAAGCTTCGTCGCCAGCCGCCTCGCAGGAAATCCAAAACCTGTGATTCCAAGCTACGCGTCCTGAAATCCCCAGGTCGCAAAAACATCTACACGCGCCCAAAGCCCCTCTATCATCACAATGCCTCGCCCTAAGAAGTTGGCTGAGCCCAAGGCTGTCCCTGCACCCGTTGTTCCGGCTGCTCCCATCGCCGCCGTCCCTGCTCCTATGCTTCCCGTCATGCCTGCTGCCATTCCTGCTCCTCAAGCTGCGGCTATTCCTCAGCGCGTTGTCGACAATGACAGCTTTCTGCGTGTGCGCGATTCGGTAAGTCTACAGCTATTTCATCCGCTTTCCCAACTTGATATGCTTTCCCCTCTTCACTGCGACCCCCCTCTCATGCGCTCGCTGCAAATCGCGAATGAGAAACGCCTCGGGCGATAGGCAGCGGCTCTCGTGCATGAGAGTGAGACTGGCTTGAAAGCCTTTCGCCTTCGGGAGTCAGGCTCTCAATGCACCGCTGGGCACCCACCCACTTACACCAGTCTACCTCACAAACCCACGTCTAGTCAGGCCTGTCGAGCAGCTCAAGTGATGCCTCTCGACTCCCCCGTCAAAGAAGCAAATCGCGTTTCAATCGAACGTTCGCGCCTCATTGCATGCTTTCAAAGCTGCATAAATCTTCCCTTACCATTCCTGGCACACATCAGACCCGAGGCGCGCTGCAGTGCCTTGTTGTTTACAAAAGGCCCCGCGACTTGGTTTGGGGCGCCGCGGAGCTATGGCCACCGCGACTTGGGCAGCTCAGCCCTTAGGTCCTCCTCAAGCTCCCCCCACTACCCTTAGCCCACACCCATGATCAAGACTGCACTTTGCTTTGCCTGTCTCATCACTTGCACGCGACGCGTCGACGTTGAACACCATGGAAGACCTTGCTAACACACTTTGTCATAGGCTGTTGGTCGTCTGACCACTATCTTGGAGCTTCTTCGTTCCTTCACTGCCGACTATGTTCGCCAGACCAACTTGCTCCTTGGTGAGCCCACTGCTGAGGGTGCCCATGGTGACATCCTCGCCAACTTTGAGCAGGCTGCTGCTCAGTTCATCATGCCCGTCCCTGAGATGGCACCCCCTGTTGAGGAGAAGAAGGAACGCAAGAAGCGAACCATCGACCCCAACGCTCCCAAGCGCCCTCTGACCCCCTACTTCCTCTACATGCAGCACGCCCGCTCCATCATCGCCAATGATCTCGGAGCTGAGGCTCCCAAGGGTGCTGTTCAGGAGGAGGGTCAGCGACGATGGGCTCACATGGGTCCTCACGAGAAGCAGGGCTGGAACAATGCCTACCAGTACAACCTTCGTCTGTACAACGCTCGTGTGCACTCATACAAGAACGACAACAACCTCCTTGCTAAGAATATGACCGATGAGGAGGCCCTCAAGTACGCCGAGGAGCATGAAATCGCCATGCCTGAGCTCAAGGATGTGACTCAGACTGAGACTCACACCAATGACCAGGATGCTATTGCCGAGCAGCTTCAGCAGATTGCCGCTGTCCCCGGTGATGAGGACGAGACTGCCACCAAGACCCCCAAGAAGCCTGCCAGCAGCCGCAAGCGCAAGACAGCAGGAACTCCCGCTGCCGATGCCGAGGTCAAGACCCCTGCTCCTTCCAGCCCTGACAAGAAGCGCCGGCGCGCCTCCACCAAGGCTGCTGAGCCCTCGGATGAGCCCAAGAAGTCGGGACGCAAGAAGGCTAAGAGCTCTTAAGTCGTTTCCTTTACTTCTTTCACTCTTCTTTCGATACCCCGAGTCGGAGCACTCCCTGTTGAGCTCCTGCGATGCCCGAGGGCGCCGGGAAGCATGATACCTTAGGGGAATGATATATGGACTGGGTTTGGTCGTTTCGATTTCATCGTGTTTTGGTGTTTGGGAGGACATTCTCGTTTAGTGTTTCCGTATCGCTTGGGACGGGGTTTAACTTGGGGCCGTATGCACCAACAAAAGTCATCAGGGGCGCGGCCAGGGGCGAGGAGTCTCGGCAATGGAGTGAGGTGGGATGGGTTGCAAGAGAGATCCTTGCTGCGATGTATACGTTGATTCGTCTCGGTCGCTGTGTTTGTCACAGTCGGACTGGCTACGCCGTAATGAGAGCTATGATTTTGGAATTTAAAGTCGTTTGATATTTCAGCTTTTGTGACTACGAACCAAGAGTTGCAATAGTTGTGGGAGGACCGTTTGTTCCTTCGCACACAAAGCCGCGGTCGTGGATGGACTGTCTTTGAACTACGATTCCTATTTCCAGGAAATTATCCCTTGTTAAGATGAATAAAAATTGTCACAAGAATCATATTGTGTGTGTTCTGAATATTGTGAGTCTTAACCCCCTCACATGTTATCCCCACCACTGCCTGTCCACTGCTCATCCGCTGCCCCATCCAAGGTTGCCAACCAAAGTCATGGAGGATATTCACCTCTACGATATCATGAAATTCTCATCTAGATGTGACTCAGTTTATCTTGCTCAATACACATAAAACGCCTGCGAGAGAGGCAAGCTCGTAGCCGGCTCAGCCTCGCACACCTTGCCGTCAGCCTCGACGGTGTAACTCTCAGGGTCCACGCGCATGCGAGGCATGCGATCGTTGTGCCGCATGTCTTTCTTGCCGATGTTGCGGCACCCGCGGACGGCTTCAACGCGGCTGCGCAGCCCGTACGAGGCTATGGCCCCGGAGGAAATGGAGGCTGCAGAGACGAAGAGAACGCTGGTCGAAGCAGCGAGGGGTGCGAACATGGGGCGGGCGATGACGGGCTGGACAGTGGGGATGGAGGCATTGGGATCGCCCTTGATTTCAAAGTGTTAGCGAGTAATTGCTTCTGGGAACGGTCTACATTGATGGAGGGGGGGGAAGAGAAAACGACTTACCATCTGGGCATATGCAATGTGGCCGGCCTTTACCACTTGGTAAGGCTTGGTGCCAAACCAGGCAGGGTCCCAAATCGCAAGGTCTGCCATCTTTCCAACCTCGATACTTCCAACAAGATGACCAAAGCCTTGAGCAATGGCCGGGTTCACCGTGTACTTGCTCACGTACCGCTTCACACGAGCATTATCGGCGCCGGTGCCCTCGTCCTCGGGCAGGAACCCGCGCTGGACCTTGTTCTTGTGTGCAGTGTTCCACGTCCTGAGGACGACCTCGCCGCAGCGACCCATGGCCTGCGAGTCGGAGCTCATCATGCTGATGGCGCCGAGATCGTGCAGGACGTCCTCGGCGGCGATGGTCTCGGCGCGGATGCGACTCTCGGCGAAGGCTACGTCTTCGGGAATGTCCTTGGAGAGATGGTGGCACACCATGAGCATGTCGAGGTGCTCGTCGAGAGTGTTGCGAGTAAATGGTCGCGTGGGGTTTGTCGACGACGGAAGCACGTTGGAGTGCTCGACGACTGAGATGATGTCCGGAGCGTGACCGCCGCCGGCGCCCTCAGTGTGGTATGTGTGGATGGTGCGGTTCTTGAAGGAGGCAATGGTCGATTCGACAAAGCCAGACTCGTTGAGTGTGTCGGTATGGATGAGGCACTGCACGTCAAGTTCGTCACAGACGGTCAGGCATGCGTCAATGGCGGCGGGCGTGCATCCCCAGTCCTCGTGCAGTTTGAGACCGCAGGCGCCAGCAATGACTTGCTCTTGCAAGGCTACGACGGAGCTGTCATTGCCCTTGCCTGTGATGCCAATGTTTATGGGCAGAGCATCGCATGCTTGGAGCATCTGGCGCATGTAATGTGCGCCAGGGGTGCAGGTTGTAGCATTTGTTCCAGCACTACGGAGAAGATAAGTTAGTTCTCGAGACGGCACGAGGGGAGGGTCGGAGAAAGAAAGAAAGAAAGAGAGAGAGAGAGAAATAGAGAGAGAGGGAGGGGGAGTAAAGCAATATGATGCAAGATGTGAGAAACGAACCTTGGGCCAGTACCACCTCCCAGCATAGTTGTGACACCAGATGCGAGAGCTTCGGGAACTTGCTGCGGGCAGATGAAGTGAATGTGAGTATCAATGGCACCAGCGGTGACAATCTTGCCCTCTCCTGCGATGACATCGGTGCAGCTTCCGACAACCATGCCGGGCGTCACGCCTTCCATGACGTCTGGATTGCCTGCCTTTCCAATGGCTACAATCATGCCCTCCTTGACGCCAATGTCGGCCTTGTAAATACCAGTCCAGTCGACAATGAGGGCGTTGGTGACGACAAGATCCAGCGTCTCGGCGTCCGGTCGGCCGGTGGCCTGGCCCATGCCCTCGCGCAGCGTCTTGCCGCCACCAAACTTGCACTCGTCGCCGTAGACGGTCATGTCCCGCTCAACCTTGACCCACAGCTCCGTGCTTCCGAGACGGACGAGGTCGCCGGTAGTGGGGCCGAACATGGTTGCATACGCTGCCCGGTCCATCTGGAAGGTGTCGATGTGACCCAAGTCGCCGGCCGGGTCCGGGGAGTGAGCATAACCGGCCTGCTGCAGCTTTGAAACAATCTCTTCTGCCCGGGAGAGGTCGACGACTCCCGAGGCAAGATTGTTTCCGCCGCGAATCACGCGGTTGCCCGCAATCTCGACCATTGTGACGGTCTTGGTGTCGCCGGGCTCGAAGCGGACTGAGGTACCCGCAGGGATATCTAGGCGGTAGCCATAGGCGCGGATACGGTCAAACTCGAGCTGTGGGTTAGTCTCGATGAAGTGATAGTGGGATCCAACCTGAATTGGCCGGTCTCCCTTGCTGGTCACCTGGAGGCGGATTCTTTTGCGGTTCTGGTTGATGGCGACCTTGGACTTGACAGTGACGACAGCGCCGGGCTGTCGTGCCGGCTCGTACTCTTCAGAGGCGGCCATGGGGAATACACTTTGGTCCGGAACGGGGAGGAAGCTTCCATAGAGGGCCCTGTTGATGTCGCCATCGTCGGTGCTGATGGGGTTGTGGACCGTTACGAGATAGGTGCCAGTGGGAAAGGTGCCTTCGACCTGGATTTCATGGAGGGTGCTGCAGACCGAGGGTAGGACATGGCGTCGACCTAGCATGGTAGAGCCGAGGGCCATGAGGTCAGAAACGCTGTGGTTGCCATCACGGATGAGTTCATGGAGGTTGTTGGCAATAAGAGCCTGCGTGAGTCCAACGTCAGCGCACCTTGAGCTCTTGGCCGCAGATCATTCGAATTTGGACGGGAGCGACATGACAGGGATCAACATGGAAGGGCGCAACAAGCAAGCAAGAAAAATGTAGATGTGGTTTTTTGCTTTTTGTGCTAATCATTTATTTACCGTGGCTTCAGAATGGTTCAGTTTGACGCCTCTGGCCAGCCGTCTCTGGGCGAGGAGGCCAAGCTGAGAGATGACAAGCTTATCGAGCTGGACGAGCGATCCCTGTTAGCGTGGAAGCGAACCCAGGGCAGTGCACGTGGGAAAGACGAACCTCCTTGGGAACTAGATACATGTTGGCGTGTGTCTCGTATCGCTATCGATTCGCACGTCTGGCTGAGACGGTAAGACCACGCTGGGGGGCGGGAAGGATGGAGGAAAATTCAAGCGAGGGACATTAAAAATAAGCTTGGGCTGAGGCTGTTCCAATGTCCCGATTCGCGCCCGCCGTGTTACCCGCGTGGACGGATGCCGTTTCGAGACATGGCCCGATAAGGGAGAAGTAACCTTTGATAACGGCGATTGGTCATTGCGCCGCCGGCCATGGGATGCTGATGCGCCCGGGCGAGTGAATGATTCCTCTGCTTTTATTCTGCTTGCTCTCTAAATGCGTTGTCTAATGTGTCCAATGTAGCGTTTTGCACTGTTCTTGAAGCATTAAAACGCTTGTACATACATAGGCTTCCAAGGCCCCGTGCTGCCTTGCATTCCCACTGTGGACTGATGGATGGGGGAGATGGCCGTGTATAGGTCCGCAGTAATGGGCTAACGTTGAGGGATGGTGGCCTGGATAATCACTATTCAACACCCCATGCAGACCCAATCAGGTCTAAACACTCCTCCGACAACACCAACAACCCATGATTAAACCAAAAAAATAAAACATAGAGCGAGAAAAAAACATAAAAAACACATGCTATTTATGAGCCCTGTCTACTAGACTGCACAGGCCATATAGACTCCCGTCAACACCAATCATTTGATATCTCAAACGCCATTACTCCATCCACCCTTAGACTTCTAGAATCCTGTTCCAGTTATGTTTATTCGTCCTCCACCTCTTCATCCCACTGCTCCTTTTCTTTCTTGACCAACTGTGCCATGTCGTCAGACTTGAATATAGAGCTGTTTGCATCCGTCGCGCGAGGCACTTTGCCTAGGTTTTCGTCGTCGAATACAGATCCGATGGTATCAATCCACCGTCGACGTCGTTCCATTAGGGTCTTAGTTAAATCGCCAATGCCGGGCCGTGCCATACCAGCGGCTCCGCCCACAAAGTGACTACCTCCTCCTGCGCCTCCTGGGCGCTTATTCTTCTTGCTCTTGCCCATGGTCCGTGTTCGCTTGAGATATGCCGCCTGAACCTGCGAGTCAAGATCCTCCAGGATGGTCTGGTACTCTTGGTGCGCCATGCGCTCCCGAACCAGCTCGGTCAGGCGAGATTTTCGCGCGCCATTGATGAGCATCTGTTCCTTGAGTCGTGACTGGAGAAGACGTAATCTCGCCGCTACTTCATCATCAAAATGGCCATCAAATTCTGCCTCGAACCCTTCCAGAGGGAGGAATCCAATGTGGCGGAGCTCCTGCTTGATTCGTTCATCGACTTGTGAGTACTCGAGTTTGGGATGTGATGCCTTTTTCCAAGCCTCCGTCGATGATTCCGGCATGCAAGTAGCGGGGTGTCCCGGGTTAGATTTATCATCGCCGCCGGCGCCATGGTCGTCGCCGTTGGCATCGCCATTCATGCTTGTGTCCCCGTTTATCACTCCATTCGTTGCTGGCTTATCTTCTGCAGATATCGCGCGAGCCTCGGGCCGGAACGTTTGCATTAACCGAGTAAGCCAGGGCCCAACAGAAAGCTTGTCCGTTTCTCCAACGTCATCATCCATGTTCTCGATGGCGCCTCGAGGTTGGTTTGGCGGGAGCTTGTCGCGGCCCTGTTGAGGAGAGTCGACGGACATAGCACCATCTTCTTCAGCCCAAACCTCTGTATAATGCCGCTTTCCACGCTTTGGCATAACAAAAGGCGTGACGCGATCCCCGCGTTCTCGTAAGAATGCCAAATCTTCTTCAGAAAATGGCCTGAAGAAAGGATCGACATACGTTGAGAATGTCGAAAAGTTGATTTGAGAACTGGGCTTGGCATTGCTGAAGTCTTTGTCTGGCGGGTCTCCGGCAATCAGATCTGCAAGGTCGGACCGGGGGAAAACAGCGACAGAGTATATTTCTCTTCGATCGTCATCAGTCATGCCAGGCTGAACGGGCTTGATTTCGTATACGGTCGGATCGGGAAACGTTGACGGGTCTTCACCAAAAGTCTGGGATTGAGGCACCTCGCGTCGTGGTGGGGCTCCCTCGTCTTCGGAGCTTTCTTCCTCTTCCTCTTCCTCCTTCTTTGTTTTGTCGTCAACCTCCATCTGCGATGGAGACCCGGCAGCAGCGGGAGATAATGACGAGCTGGCGGAATCATTTCGTCCATGTTTGTTCTTGGAATCTCGGAGGGGGGATGATCGTTCTAAGGAAACTCAGTATGAGTGTTTTTTGTAGAGAAGCTGTCAAGACCTGGCAACATCAACACTGGTTGATTTTGCCAAGGCGATTGACGCGCAAAGTGTAAACAAGGACGTACCGGTATTTGTTTCAGGGGCAGATAAAGTATCCTTCTTGCGCTTGTGTTTAGGTCGCTTTCCTTCCTGTTCACCTTCGCGCGCGCCGTAGTCGTCTGGTCGCTTCTTGCGCTCGTCTGCCAGGTGTCGCATGCCGCGATCGTAAAATGTGGAGCGCTTCTCCATAATGTTGGTCAAGCTCTTGAGGCGTTCAATCATGCCGTCGAGGCTCTTGGAATCGGGGACTGTCGCATTGGATGCGGATTGGTCGACGAGGTCATCGTAGGTGAGGTTCCGGAAGAGGATAACTCTGGTGTTGAGGTAGTCCGGGTCGTAAAATTCCTGGGGTGGGAGACTAGCGATCCCAGAAGCCGGGGCTGGCGTGGTGTTGCGGCTCTGTTTCTGCATGGCGGCCGAGTTCTTTTTACCTGTTCCCTTCTGACCTGACCCCGGAGGCATCGTGGATATGGCGCGGTTGATCGGGGCCTCGGCGGAGGAACGGCGGGGAGGCGATCGCGGGGGCTAATACGATGGGGTTGTTTGTTGTCGAAATGAGGTGCAGGTTGATGACTGCGCGCAACATGGCATCCAACGAGATCCAAGCACTGACCAAGCAAGGAGAGCATCCCCAGGCCGCAAAGGTACGTACCGTTGGATCGCGACTGTGGGGGTTGTGGTTCATTCGCTCAATTAACGGTACGTATCTTTCAGCCCGGCACCGGAAGAATATATATGCGCATCAGTTGTACCAGTGGGACTCCATCAAGATGCCGGAGCACCTTGATGTGATGAGCGGTTGGTTGGCTCAATTACTTTAATAATTGGACTTGATTTATGTATAATTCTATCTATACTGAAATATATCATGATGGTGATATTGAGGGTCTACTCTTATCATTTGACAACCACTGAATATGCTGTTGCTCTGGGTGTCAAACCAATGCATCAAAGCGATGTCACAATGCAAGACGAAACCGGCTTCTTCTACTCTTCTGCCTTCCTCCAGCGTGATCTGAAAAACTACCAGCTCAAATTTCGCGTAAATTTCTTCTCATAGCTTTTATTCTTGCCAGCACAAACGTTTCTTTTTCTTCAAATATCACCCATATGGCTAGTAGCCTACCCACACTCTCCGAATGACTCAAACGGTTGTGCTAGCCTGCTTGAAGCGGCCCCCACGATATTCACGGTAGACAGTATAAAGCTGGTAGCCTAGCCCTTCTTCATTTCATACCGCAAGCCACCTACTGCATATCTCATACACTAACCATGGACACGCTTAATGAGCTTGAAGCTTTCGCCCAATACTCTCTCCAAGAGGAGCCTGTTTACGAAGAGTCTACCTCTGATGTTCCGGATGCGGCAGCAATCCGCCAATACATGGAACTTTTTGATCTCGATGAGGAAGAAGCGACTAACAAGCTTAATGAATTGCGTGGCTTTATCACCCAGAAAACCCCCACTTCGAAGAAACCTGCCACAGCATACCTAGTCATGCTAGAGGGACCGTTGCCGAATGCCGAAACGGTCCAGTCCATTGCCGGGCTTGCACAAATCCCGGAAGTCATGACCGGCACCGACGACTCCGGCCAGGAGGCCCATTTCTGTCGTGTGAGCCACGCCGCTCGGTCCAAGATCGCCGCTCATTTTGCCGACAACGCCCTTGGGCCCACCCCTACTTTTCTTCAACTTACGATTGCCGATAAAGCTCTAAGCCGGGACTCAGCCGCTCCGACGCTCGGTCTGGATGCCATGTTGCCCCAGAACCGAGCCATTTCAAATACGACGGTCTTCAGGCCGTTACAAGACGAATACCCGGTGTGGTACTTTTTCTACGGGCCTCTGGCGGATCCGAAGGAGCTCTCTATAATCCTCCGGTTGTCCAATGAACCTGAATACCGTCCAGCTACAATCACTGGAGGGCGTCTCCTATCCTGGAATGCCATTGCTGATGCAAAGAGTCACGAATTTCCGGGAGAGATCCATGGAAAGGCCTTTCTCGTGAAAACTCCAAGAGAGGAAGAATCGGTCCGGTTCTCCGTAACTGAAAAGTTTGAGGTTGTGCGGTGCAAGATCCGATTCACCGACAGCGCAGAGATGGTGGATGGGCTAACACTGCGATACGTGGGAATGGACCTAAAGTGATTGCCTCATCGACCCAGCTAGTCATATTCACATCTCATAACCAAAGCTTCAACCGTGCTACCGGCTCCTGAAAGACCCGAGATTTGCTCGGACGTGGCGTGGCAGCTGCATGTTGAGCTTGTCAGGCACAAGCTCTCGTACTACGGGCAGGCGGCCAAGCATCGATACTACCCCGGAATTGCCACTAGAAGGGACCATTCGAGTGTCCATTCTGGTCTCCAGTGCCGATTGTCTTCTTACTCAAGTCGGCGATAGGCTGTGACAACCCACAATTCTCGGATGGATGGGCAGTGGTTTCGCATTAGAACCTTGACGCAGCAGCGATTGGCGAGTCGCTCGGAAATAAAATGCCTCACAATACCATTGGCCTCTCATAGCATGTGCACTGTTCATTCCTACCATGATTTAGGCGTTTTCCAGCTTGCCCATTCCAAGTGCTCTGGCTTCGCACTCCTTACACGACCGCTAACTGCTGCATGTGGTGGGCCATGCCACCGTGATTGGCTAGCTAGGGGTGGTTCCTATTTGGGAAGTGCATGGTTCTCGGCCAGCCGCTAAAACACCCAGCCTTTGTCTCTAAATTCCACCACCCAAACAGCAATTGAACTGAGGTGCCTCTGGGGTGTCGCAGGCTATCGTCATAGGCCAATTTGACATTTCATCGTTTCCCCCCAGAAGCCACTTTCCACCCCTCTCCCGTCTTCAGAAGGGCCAGGTGGTGGTGGAAAGCAACGGTAGCACCATCAATGGCTCAGAGACCAGGCATTGGCTAATTGAATGGCTTCCATTCGGTCCAACTGCTGGCAATCACATGCAGAAACGACCAGATTTCCAAGACCCAAGACGCCCATTCCACCAGGGAAGGACCCCAAAGCCTCCGTGCATGCTTCAAGCCCACACTGATCTACCAACGATAAGTTCACGACAACTGGAGCCGTCTCGTCCCCCCCAAACCCCACCCACGCCACTACGGCCAAAGCAACCGCTCACAGCCAAGCATAGCACATGTGCGCCGCAAGCGCAGCCTTGCTAGACCCCTGAAACTGCACGGTGCTCGAGCATGTGCTCCAGTCATTGGCTCACGCCTACGTGGTCGATTCGTCCCTCGCCCTGAACCTTGGACCCTGGCGGCGGGGTACAGCTATCTGGTGGGGTTGCGGACAGCATGTCCAGGGCGTTGTTGTCACTGCCCAGCAAGTAGATTCGCGTTGGGGGAGGCATGTGTGAGAGGCGTATGTATGTGTGTGTGAGAGTGTGTGCCATTGAGTCGTCTAGCTGTCTCGTGAACAGGTGCCCTCGTGCCTGGCGCGTGTCTGGCGGTATATATCTTTGCTTCGCCGTCTTGTCTTGTCCTGGTTTGTCTCATCTTTCAACCTGATCGTGTGAACAGCATTCAACACTGCTACTACTAGCTAACGCTTTTTCAACAATTTCTTTCTCTCTTTGAACAATGAGAGAGTACCATGGCTTCTCATGTGAGTCCTGCTGTCGCCCTCGCACCCATACGACCCTCAATGCATACTAACCACTCCAATTCCTCACCAGGGTGGTAACATTTTCTCCTTGGGCTCCGTCCAGACCCTCGGCGCCGGAATCGCAGCTGCCATTGTCAGCACCCTCTGCCTTTCCTCCGTCTTTGGCGGCAAATCGGATGAGAACCCTGGCCTGATCAAATCATTCTTCCTCTTTTTTTATTCTTGCTTCATCAAGCCTCACCAGGGCGATTCCAAGGGCAACCAGCAAGATGCCCTTGAGAGCTTCTACAAGAAGCAGGCCGGGGCCTACGATGCCACGCGGAAGGTTCTCCTCCGCGGCCGCGAGGACATGCTGGCGCTAGTTGCCGCTCAGCTCAAGTCCAAGGCTGAAGAAACCACCAACAACAAGAAGAAGCTAGTCTGGGTTGATGTGAGTTCGATTGGTCTCCCATCTACATGAAGGAACGCATGGCACTCATACAATTTGATCTATTTAGATTGGCGGCGGCACCGGCTTCAATATCGAGGCAATGGGCCAATTCGTCGATGTTCCCAACTACTTCACGAGCGTATATCTTGTCGACTTCTCTCCCTCTCTATGTGAGGTAGCAAAGAAGCGATTCGAACGACTTGGCTGGAACAATGTCAAAGTCATTTGTGAAGATGCCCGCAAGTTTCGTCTTGAAGACTACGAGTCTAGCATGGTTTCCAATCCTGCACCCCGTTCCCCGAATCTGAGCTTCTTTGCGAAGCCTCGTCCCGACTATGGCGGCGCAGATGTCATCACCATGTCTTACAGTCTATCCATGATTGTGAGTAGCCAAACCCAACCCCCCAAAAGTCGACTCTGATTGGCAATGACATTGAAAAGGTGCTGACTCTGTCAACTTAGCCTGACTATTACTCTGTGATTGATTCAGTAATTTCTCTCTTGGCTCCCCAGGGTCTTCTGGGTGTGGTGGACTTCTATGTCCAGAACAAGGTCGATTTCGCTTTCCGCAACTACACTGGTGGTCTTGTTGACCGTCACGTCAACTTCCTTTCTCGAAGCTTCTGGCGCTCTTGGTTTGATCTCGATCGTGTTGGTCTTGAGCCTAGCCGCCGCGACTACCTCGAGTACAAGTTTGGCACTGTTCTCAACGTAAACACCCGCAACCGTGGCCTTGGTGCTATTCCCTACTATATTTGGCTTGGATGCCACAAGAAGCCCTTTTCCTCTTCCAGTCTTCCCCATGAGATTGTTGAGCGCATTGATGCCCTCGCCACCGAGTCGCCGTACTTGCACCCTGTCAATGCGGGCGATGCTCTGACGCGAGCCATCGAACGTTCTGCTCCTGAGATCCGCTCCAAGGCTTTTCTCACTGCTGTTCAGAACCTGTCATCCAACCTGCCCCTCCCTTCGTTCTTCTACCAGAACCACCACTGGCGTATCTACTATGACGACCAGCTCCAGAAGCACACTCAGTTCAACGATGAGTACATTTACGCCTTCACCTGGGAGGATACTCGAGTTGATGAACGCCTCTTGAAGCTTGGTCCTGATGACAAGGTTCTCGCTATCACTTCGGCTGGTGACAACATTCTTTCGTATCTCACACAGAGCCCTGCGCGAGTTCATGCTGTCGATCTGAACCCCACCCAGAACCACCTCCTCGAGCTCAAGGCCGCTGCCTACACTGCCAACTTGCCTTATGACGATTTCTGGAAGATTTTTGGTGATGGAAAGCACTCTCATTTCCGCGAGCTTCTGATCACCAAGCTATCTCCTCATCTCTCTGGCCGCGCTTTCCAGTATTGGCTCAAGAATGTGCACGTCTTCCAGAACGGAAAGGGATACGGTCTTTATGACACCGGCGGTTCTCGTCATGCCATTCGTGTTTTCCGCTGGATCGCTCGCATCTTTGGTCTCCAATCCGCCGTCAAGCAGCTTCTTGAGGCCAAGACCCTCAACGAGCAGCGTGAGATCTGGCGCAAGAAGATCCGCCCCGCACTCCTCTCCAAGCTTGTCTGTAACCTTGTCGTTGCCCAGGAGAGTTTCCTTTGGGCTGCCTTGGGTGTCCCCAAGAACCAGCTGGCTATGATTGAGGCCGACCACGCTGAGTCCGACGTGGTTAAGGGTCCCAAGCCTATCGCAAAGAACACTCGCTCCCACGCTATCTGGCACTACATGGTCAACACTCTCGATCCTGTCGCTGAGGAGACTCACATTGCTGAGGACAATCCTTACTACTATGTCTGCCTTGCTGGAAAGTTTTCTCGAAAATGCCACCCTGACTACCTCAGCCCCCAGGCTCATGCTAAGCTCTCCAAACCAAATGCACTTGACGGTCTGCGCATTCACACCGATGAGCTTGAGGAGGTCATTGCCCGCATTACCCCTGGTACCTTGACTGTCGCTGTTGTCATGGACAGCATGGATTGGTTTGACACTGGCTCTCGCGCCGCTGCTAAGCAGATTACCAAGCTCAACCGTGCCCTCCAGATGGGCGGACGAGTGCTTCTTCGCTCTTCTGCGCTGACTCCTTGGTACATCAAGGAATTTGAGTCCCTTGGCTTCTCCCCTAAGCGCCATGGTGCTCGTCTTGATAACGCCTGCATTGACCGCGTCAACATGTACGCCTCATGCTGGATCTGCACCAAGTCCGAGAACCTGCCCCCACCTACTCCCGAGATGGACCAGGTTGGAGGTGCTGAAATCAGCAGTTTGACTATTTAAGAGATATGCGATGCGATATTAAGAATGAAACATGGAAATGATAAGGAAATAACTGTACGGATGAGGAAGGCACACTCGCTTGATGCGAAGAATATGCCACAAGTCATTCATTGAGCGAACACGAGAGAATGTAATCAGAATTAAGTAATGCGAATGAATTTGAATAAATACGAATTGATGTAATTGTAAAATCCGTCGCCATAGTGTTGTCTGTTTTTATTTTATCGTCGGCATCAAGCTCAATGTGATGAAGGAACATGCTAATAGTAATAACAACGTTGACCTACAAGCCAAAATTCCAGCGAGCCACTGTTAACTACACATAACAGCTCGTCACTAAGTATTTGTTAGATTCACTGCTTTTTAAACGAAGAGTAAATTTTCCTAAGATACATCGACACTCGCCACCGTTTTATAAATTTCATTATACCCATCCAATGACTTCTGCTCCAGCTCTAAAAAGTCTTGCCCGATAAATCTCTCCGGGTCGAGAGCCCCTTGGGTTTTTGGGTCCACCCCGGTACCATCAAGAAGCTTAGTGATGTATTTTGCAGTTCCCGCAGCGTGGGTAACCCAGACAGCGACAGCCAATGGCATATTGTCAGGAGTCATGGAGAATATTCCATTGAAACGGTTCCCAGAGATGAATTGCTCCTTAGTAAGATCTGGCAATAAGCCTATTGCTTCCTTCAATGGATCTTCAAAGCCAGTGACCCAGTCGCCTTTGGCTGTACCGTTTGTAGGCTTGCACTGGATGGGCTGGTGGTTATAAGTGCCGATTCCAAAGTTATTCCCATGATCTCTTGCATAGACGTGGAATTCTGGCCAGCGAACAAAAGGCTGGTTCTGAGGGATGGGTTCCCTTAGCTCCCCGTGCATGTAAGGGTGCCCTACAGGTACAACAGGGATGGGGAGATTGAGCCCCTGGCACAGGTCCTGTGCCCAAGCTCCAGTCGCTAGCACGACCTTTGTCGCAATAAGTTCACGGGTGGAATTTCCTTCAAGTATTTCCACGCCTGTGACTCTTCCGTCTGAAATCAAGAGTCTCTTTACATCCTTTTCCAAGAATTGAGCACCGCTTTCCCTGGCAGATTCCTGGAAATAAGAGGTGATCTTGACTGCATTTGCAGTCCCGTCTGTGGAAAAGTGAAGCGCTGTTCCCGGCTTTGATGTGTTGACCAAATCCGGCGCTAGCTGTGCAGCTTTTTCGGTGCTGACAAGCTCAGCAGGGAGACCAAGCTTGACAGCGTTGGCAGACCTTGACTTCAGTCTGTCAATTCCTGCAGGGCCAAAAGCCACTTCTAAACCACCAACTCTTTGGAAACCTCCAGGAATTTGTATATACTCTTGTACCGTGTCAATGGCCAACCGAGTAAGTACTTCTGATTCATTGTATTGACCAACAAATCCTGGGGCGATTCCAGTAGAACCTGCCAGTTGACTGAGGGAACGGTCAACTACAGTGATGTTTCGCTTGTTAGCGGGACTAGACAAGAAATGCGCCAATGCTGATCCAACGATGCCAGCACCGACAATCAGAATGTGTTCAGCAGAGGCCATGATTTTTCAGAGTACGTGGGGCAATGAAAAGATGCTGAATAAAATGATGATATTCGATATCTTTCAACATTTCTTCTGTATTATATATATAAATTCATAATGTCAGACGACAATGACTATTCTGCAGCTCTTTGTCCAGTTAGCCCCATCTCGCGCCCATGCAGTTGTCAAGGTCAAGACAAGGGCGCACCATCCCCGCTGAGCGGGCCAGTTTCCAGCCGCACCCTCCACCCGCTCGCATGATGTTACGCAACTTGATCAACAGCATTTACTGTGCAAATGGCAGTTTGTAGTCAATGTGGAAAATAATATGAATGCATTGAGAAAATTCATGCGACCTAAGGTCTTGTATGTAGTAATTATCTTGGGCGCTATTTCCACTTGTCGGCTGCTGGACAGCTCAGTGTCGATGATGGTAGATTTGCATAGCAGAAAGACGCGTTTTCCGGCTCAAGATTACAATACACATACATTCACTCATACTAATATTTGTTTTCAAGTTGCAATACCCCTCAAACCCAACTCTCAATTAATCATACAACAAACAATTTTTACGACAATGGCAAGAGACTCAACCGCCATGAAGGAACAAGCCTTCTACATTAGAATGTTCTTCATCCCAAATTAGCACACTTTTCGAGTCTCATAACTGAAGTAATAAAAACAGGATAAGAAGTGAATGGCAAGAAAGAAGATCACACATCGAAATTTTTTGCAGTGACGTTTTGTAAAAGAATTCCAGTTCTCAACAGCACCACCAAGGATCTTCAGTTAGCCTACCAAACCAGCACGCCAGAACAATCACAAAGCAAGAAGCCGAAAAAAAAGAAAAAAACCCAAAGCTGAATTATAAACTCCCAAGATCAAATATTATTAATTTTTCTCTTTCAGTCTTCTCATCAGGGCATATTATCTCCAAAGACCTACATTTGATTGGCTAACCTTGTCCAAATCACGGCCATTAAGCGGAGCGCATCAATGTTGTGCCGCACAGCGGCGGGGGAAGCGTGTGATTGGCTAACGTATTGGTGGTGTGTGGGATTTTTTTTTTAGAGTGACTCGTCAATCGGAGCTCGACGAGCTGCACATGGTGGATCGTGCGATCATTTGGGATTGCCCTTCTGCCATTGTCTTTTTTAAGCACCCGATGTGAGGTTGCACGACTGTCTATTTATTTATCCCCATTACCATCACTCGGTCCCATCGCCATGGCCTCTCTCGCGGCCATCTCGAAACTCTCGAGCTCGAGAATCGTCATCCGCCCACGATGTGCCAACCCACTCCGACCACTTCTCCAATTCCCCCGCGGACGAGGCATTGCGACCACCTACTTGAAAAAGGAGGCGGAAGGAAAAGAACGATGGGAGAAGAGAGCCGAGAAGATTAAAAACGGAGAGCTTCCACATGTGTGGGACATTCTTGAGGAGCGTGGCTACGTCAAGGATGTCGCAGGGTGCGTCGCAACGCAAATGCTGCCGCGATTCAACAAGGCCTAACTTTTATGTCCAGTAACCCCGAGACGATCAAAGAAATCATGCGCACCAAGCGGATAGGTTCCTACGTTGGAATTGACCCCACAGCCGACTCGCTGCATGTTGGACATCTTCTTCCCCTCATGCCCATGTTCCTCATGTGGTTTCATGGCCACCCCGCCGTCACCTTGATCGGCGGCTCGACTGCACGAATTGGTGATCCCACCGGTCGACTACAAAGCCGCGATATCATGTCCAACTCCGACATCTCCAAGAACATTACCAAGATCCACGTCCAGCTAACCAAGATTTGGGCCAACGTTGAACACTTGAAGGCCAAGCACGGATACGAACACGATTGGGCTGCCAAGCACCACCTCCTCAACAACAATATGTGGCTAGGGAGTTTGACTCTCTATGAATTCAGCAAGAGAATAGCTCGGCATATTCGAATTGGCCCCATGCTGGGTCGTGATACGTGAGTATACTTTGTACCTCTAATCCAGGCCGAGACTGACAGCCGTGGCGCAGCGTCAAGCGCAAGTTGACCGAGGGAGATGGCATGTCATTCGGAGAGTTCATGTATCCCCTCCTTCAGGGATGGGACTTTTGGCACATGTACAACAAACTGGGCATCCAAATGCAAATCGGAGGCTCCGATCAGTACGGCAACATTGTTGCGGGTTGCGATGCTCTTAAAATTATCCGAGAATCCGAAGAGGCGCCCCATTCCAAGATGCCTGGGGGCTGGCAAAATGACCCTCTTGGATTCACTGTTCCCCTACTTACCGACTCTTCAGGTGCCAAGTTTGGTAAGAGCGCTGGCAACGCGGTGTGGTTGGATCAGTTCAAAACCTCAGTATTCGATCTGTACGGTTTCTTCATGCGAAGGACGGATGACGAAATCGAGAGACTGCTAAAAATGTTCACATTCATGTCTCTCGAGTCTATCCAAAAGGTCATGGCAGAGCATCTAGAAGATCCCACCAAGCGAGTTGCCCAGCATGCGCTCGCCTTTGAGGTTGTTTCGCTCGTGCACGGTTCCCAGAAGGCGCTCGAGGAAGCCAAGCAGCACGAGTTCCGTTTTGGTGGTAAACTTCCCAGCATTATTAAGGAACCCACTGCGTCAACAGGCATCGTTACTCCCAACAATGCTCCTCGAAGCGACATCAGGCTTCCCCGCTCCATCATGTCCAAGTCCCCTGCCAAGATTCTCCAGGCTGCCGGTTTGGCCAGCAGTAGCAGCGATGGCCAGCGCCTTGTCACGCAGCAGGGTGCATACATCGCAGCTCAACCTGGCCAAACTCGCGGCCTCGTCCCTGGTAACCTGTCATGGACCCCCATGAAGGCGTGGTTCCCCGAGGAGACGTCCCGTTACCTTATTGACAACCGAATGCTTATCCTACGCAAGGGCAAGCACAATATCCGCATCGTGGAGCTTATCAGTGATGAGGAGTGGGAAGAGAGCGGTGAAATTTACCCTGGTCAGCCATATACAGGTACCGTGCGACGAATGAAGGACCAGCTGAAGAGAGAGGCTGAAGAAAGAGGGGAGCCATTGACTGCTGAGCAGCTGGCCAAGATTGCAAGCGAAAAAAGCGCACCCCCGCGCAGAGTGGCCAACAACTCCAACATCGAGCTACCTAGCAAGAAGGAGGTTCGTGAACGGGTTCAGGATAAGGACCCCAATTCCCAAAAATAGCAGGCTGCGGTCATATAAACCCGGCTCAGGAACGCCTTGTACGACTATTATGTACAGTACTGTATTCTGGATGATACCATAGATTTGATGTAGATTAAATAACTAGACATGCTCACACCACTTCACCAATGCTCTACTGGTAGAGCACACATACATCCCCCTTGGGGACTGGAAGCGTCTTGAGCTTCTCCATAATTTCGCTTTCTGTGAGATTCTGTTCTGTGATAATCTGCTCAAAGTGATGACAACCATCGGTATACTTTTGCAACGGGTCTCCCCCTGGCACTGCACGGCTCTGGCCAGTTGCCAACGCAGCCAAGTATTGCTTTGAGACGACATACTTGTGAACGCGGTAGAGACATCCCTTGATGATTCCAAATTGAACGAATCTGCGGACGTCCACATACCTCAGCACCTCGAACCCTGAATCTTGGTGGCACTTGAGCCATTCCATGATGGTACGTCCTTGAACAAATGTTGACATGAGCTTGATGAGATGATAGTTGCTAACGCGGCCGCGGCCGTGTGAGACGTAGGCGGCGCATTCGTCCACCATGCCGTCAACATTACGGATAAAGTCGTGGATTCCTGGTCGGGGTGCATAGCAAGCCCCAAAAAAGAAGATGTCAAGCAGCAGGATAGTGTCATAGTAAAGGAGGTGGCGCAGAGCCGTCTTGGCAAGGTCGAGGGAAACATTTGCCGCGTGGGCAATACGGCGTACGTCAGAAACGCCATCAATATGTGCAATGACCTTTTGAAGCGTAAGATCCCAGGTCGGATCAACAATGTCAGAAAGCTTGGTCTTGGCAACTGGAACATGCCAACCTTTAACGACAGGGGGTTCTGGGTGGTGGGGGAAAAGCTTCATGTTGATGGTATTGGCTTCGTCTTTTAAACGATGTTAGTGGGTCTTCGTTTAGGAAATGGTTTTCGTACACGCATTGTCAACTTACCAACTGGAATCATACACTCTCCATAGTTATCCAAATCCTCTTTGACAATCTGTAACAACCCATCAATGGGTCGTCTCCCACCACCGCCATCTCTGCGGATCTCGTTTTGGCTTAGATATTCATTCTGTTTCTCCATTTCAGAAAAGGTGGAGGCTAGACGGCGAACAACCCGTTCGTAGGGCATTTGGTCCTCATCAGCATCAAGAATGAGACCAAAGTTGAATATGAATTCATTCCGGAGGTATTTAGTATGTGGGATGACGACGGGGTAGCCGAGAACAGCATACTTGCCATCGGGAGTGTTGATGGTGAGGTAGCGATTACAAAAGGCTTGTCTGGGGATAATGTACTCTTGCATGACATCAAAATCGATAAGCGGGTGTTTGGTTGAGTTTTCAACAGGCGTGATGCACCCCGGGGGAGACTGAGCCACAATCTGTGGGCCTGGAATCCTGAGGTGAGCACTCGGTGCGCATAGATTATGAGTTGCGAGGCAGCCATCCTGCATAGCACGGGAGTTGAATCACTCACCCTCCTGCGGGAAGAACCTCGCGTAAAAGATGCCTTGTATCATGATGGAGAGGCGAGGAGTTCTGTCTGTTCACAGAGAGAGCACTGACGAGCATGTTCTGCACGGGCAAAGCAAAGTGCTTTACGGCGGGGCAAGGCGCATCACGGATCGTGCCAAATGCGCTGCAAGTTCTTATACGAGTATGCGAGGAATGGATGGCAGCCACCAATCCGGGTCCGTTGATGGCGGCGGTTGTCGACTGAGCTGGGATCATCTCAGCGCCGTGAGGTTGGCCGTGTCCCCACTAAAGTTGGGAGGCAAGCACCTTGTCTCAACTAGGCAACTGTGGTGTACTAACCTACCTACATTGCCTATACCCACCTACCCTGCCTGCCCACCTACCCTACCCTGGAGAGTAACACCTCTGCAGCTCAAAAGGGAAAGCAGCTCATTGCCAATTGGTATCATCATGCCAGAGCAGCATGAACCATATGCGCTTATAACTAAGATGTGGCCACGGCGTTTCATCCTCGGCGACCCGCTGTGCGCCGGGGGTTGTAGAAATCGAAATTGGCTGAACCGTGCTGCTGCCTGCCTGACTAAGTCTTGGCCAATTTCTATCCAAGATGGGTAGGTGTTACTAGCATGGCATGGCATGGCATGGCATGGCATGGGCTTGTCTTGTTGTTGTTGGTTGTTGGTTGCTGATAGCTGGCGGGAGAAGTCGGTGGATAGTGATGGAAGTGCGGCGGATCAGGTCAAAAACGGTGACACACGTCGTGTGCGCGGCCACCTTAATTTTTGTTACTGAATCGGTAACTGGTTACACATTCTGCAAAAGGATACTTTAATTGTAATTTCTCTTTTTTGTGTGCTTCTATTTTTCTTGGTTGTTTTTTTAAACAAGAAAAAAACACCTTCCCTCCCTCTCTCTCCAACCACTGCTCCGATCCACGGTAGCACGCTGCAAGGCAATCTGAGACGGCGTCATTGGATGACAGCGGTTGCCCCACGTCTTGAACCCCGAC
Organism: Calonectria ilicicola; assembly: GCA_020809705.1. NCBI lineage: Eukaryota > Fungi > Ascomycota > Sordariomycetes > Hypocreales > Nectriaceae > Calonectria > Calonectria ilicicola. The sequence continues at coordinate 2,585,078 of CP085825.1, read as the reverse complement.
CACCGACCATCGCTGCCGCATAAGTCGTCTCCATCAGTCCAGCCTGGAGGCCCTCCCGTCCTCACCCTACTACTCATCGCCTGCGCTCCCAACCTCGCAGCCCTACGCATCCGCAACCATCGCCTGTCCTCATCGCGGGCCTCCTTCTGCTCCCTTGGACCGCTCTCGCCAGAGCCCATGCCCCCGCGCCATCTCTGGTCCCGCCATAACCTCCTCCCACCTAACCTGACCCGCGCGTAACCATCCCTCCCATTCCAACTTGCTGCGCACCACCTCGAGTCTTCCTCCTCTCTCCTCCAAACCCTCGCTTCGCCATGGCCGACAATGCCGAGTCGAGCGGTGACGCTCAGGTCACCTTCAAGGTCAAGACGTCATCCGATACCTCCCACTCCATCACCATGCCCGAAGCCGCCACCGTCCTTGAGCTCAAGACCAAGCTCGCCACCGAAGAGTTTGAGAATGTCCCCGTTGAGCGCCAGCGCCTCATCTACTCTGGCCGTGTCATGAAGAACGACGATGCCCTGAGCACGTACAAGATCAAGCACAACAACACTATCCACATGGTTAAGAGCGCTGCCAGCAACCAGACGCAATCTGCCTCAACCCCCTCCGCCACCTCCAACGCAGCCCCGGCCGTGCCCACCAACATGGCCTCGGGGACTGCCAATAACCCCTTGGCTGGTCTCACCGGCGCCCGATATGCTGGCCACCCCATCAATCTCCCTGGTCTTGATATGTTTGGACCTGATGGTGGTGTAGGTGTAGTCCTTGGTTCCAATCAGCCATATTCTAGCGCTAACATGTGTTTCTCTTAGATGGGTCCCCCCATGGACGAAGAGCGTGTCCAGCGCTTGATGTCTGACCCCAATGTCCAGCAATCGATGAACGAGGCGCTCAACAACCCCGACTTTGTCAATATGCTCATTGAGTCGAACCCGATGCTAAGAAATATGCCCAACGCCCGCGATATCATAACGTCGCCATTCATGCGGCAAATGATGAGCAACCCTCAGATGATGGCACAGGCCATGCGCATGCAGAGACAAATGCAGGGCGGCGGTGGGTTCCCTGCGCCCGGTGCCACCGACACGACTCCTGAGGGAGCTGCAACAGGTGGAAACCAGAACCGGGGAGCTGCTGACCAGAACCCCTTCCTTAACCCCTTCTTGATGGGGGGATTTGGTGGCCAGCAGGGTGGAGACGCAGGAGCACCAGGCCAGGACTTCCTTAGCCAACTGATGGGTATGAGCCCCTTCGCCGCTCCCCAGGGTCAGCAGACAGGCACCACCGCTCGAGATGGAACCGAAACAGCGTCGCAGGACACAACTCAGGCTTCAGGAACCACCTCTAACCCACAGAGCACGTCAAGTCCACCTCCCGCTAACCCATTCGCGGCGCTCTTTGCCCCCCCTGGCGGCAGCCCGTTTGCGCCTGCTGCTGGTGGCCAGCCCAACTTTGGTAATTTGAACCCGGAGGCGTTACAGCGAATGATGCAGATGCTGGGAGGTGGTGCGCCTGCTGCGCCTGCGGATAACCGACCGCCCGAAGAGCGTTACGCAGAACAGCTACGCCAGTTGAATGACATGGGTTTCTACGATTTCGATAGGAACGTGGCAGCTCTGCGACGAAGTGGAGGAAGCGTCCAGGGAGCCATTGAACACCTTTTGAGCGGAAGCTAAAGAGGCGAGTTGCAAGGGAGAAGAGGCTGGGACGAAATGCGGTGTATTATTGGTCTTGCAGTCGTTGCAAGACACTTTTTCCATATCGGCGCCCCTCGGGTACGAGCCCAAATGAGTGTTGAGTAATAGCAATCTGCTGGAGCTGGGCTGGGGATCTTTTTTTTTGGAGGCTCTCGGGCGAGATCAGCATGTCTCGACGTGGTAGTATGAAATGCTGTTATGATATCAAGTCTGGACAAGCACAAGCACATCGAATTCAACAACTCTTTATAAATTTCGAAATAGCGTGTTCCGTTTGCGATTGAAGAATGTGACTTTGGTAATAACAATAACAACACAAGGATGATTGATCAATCGATTGATAGATAGATTGATTGATCGACTGGGGGGGCGTATTCGGCCGAGAGGCCTGCTCCACCATTCCAGTGGCTGTAGCGTTCATCATTTGAGCTGGGTGGCGTTGTCTGGCGCAACGTGCGAGAGATGCCTCGGCATGCTGTAGAACCCCGCGATCTATGCAAGCTAGCTGTGCCGAGCACCCCAGCTTACCCCAGACGCCGATATCAACCCAAAACCACAGACGGACAGCAACCTGGCATTAAGTTCCCACCTCTCCCATTTATTCTTGCGTGAATCGCTTCCCTACATTTAATTTATTGCGAATCCCATCTGTCAGCCATCCAGCCAGCTAACCAGCCAACTTAATACCCGGGCGATTAATATCATCTTTTTTTTTCTTCTTTACTACTTACTTTAGCCAAACATGCGTGGCATTCAGGTCAAGGAATATGTCAAGGTCCGTTTTCAAACTGCTTCACACCAACGACTTTTATCTCGTCTGAGACGAAGAAGAGGATTGCAATCTGACACACACGTGCGCATCACCACAGGGCCCAAAGGAGCTCACAGTCTCGAATCTGCCTGATCCCGTTCCCAAGGACAATGAGTATCTAATTCAGGTCCACTCGGCGGCAGCCAACTTTTTCGACATCCTTCAAATTCAGGGCAAATATCAGAACCAACCGCGTATGCTCCCAGTCCCTTTCTCTTTTTTCCCTTTTAAATTCCTTGCCGTTTCTGCATCGTAATTAGAGCAAGGCGGAGGAAAAAAAAAAAATAAGAATCAAGGAAAACGAATAAGCCCATTTCAACTAACTTGTCATTGCGAAATACACAGCATTCCCCTGGGTCGCCGGAGCCGAGTTTGCTGGCGTCGTCATTTCCGCCCCGCGGAGCTCAAAGAACCCCAAGTTCCCGCCGGGCTCCCGCGTCTTCGGCGCGCAGCAGGGAGCCTTTGGCACGCAGCTCTGCGCAAAGGAGGAGTCCCTTCTGCCCGTGCCCGAGGGCTGGTCCTTCCAGGACGCCGCGGGATTGTTCGTCACCGCCCCCACGAGCTACGCCGCCCTCGTCCTGAGGGCCGGCATCAAGCAGGGCGACCATGTCTTGGTGCACGCCGCGGCCGGAGGTGTCGGGTTAGCCGCTGTTCAGGGTAAGCCAAAACGCGACAGGGCGCAGGATGAATGAATGCTAAAAGAAAAACCTGTGTGATGATAGTGGCAAAGGCATTTGGTGCTACTGTGATAGCCACGGCCTCGACGCAGCGCAAGCTGGACATTGCAAAGTCGTTTGGTGCCGACCACGTCGTTTCGTACAACGACGCCGACTGGCCCGCGCAGGTAAAAGCGCTGACGCCCTCCAAGCGAGGCGTAGACATTGTGTACGACCCGGTGGGTTTAGTCGACAAGTCGACAAAGTGCACGGCGTGGAACGGCCGCATCCTCATTGTGGGATTCGCAGCGGGTAGCATCGAGAAGGTGGCCATGAACAAGGTGCTCCTCAAGAACATCGCCCTGGTCGGAATCCACTGGGGCGCCTACTCCCTCAACCAGCGCGACGCGATCCCCCGCGTGTGGGAGGGAATCATGGAGCTTGTCAAGGACGGCAAGCTGCGCGGAACCGAGTACACTGACGAGGAGTTTGTCGGCCTGGACAGAGTCGGAGACGCGCTGACGGCGTTGGGCGGCAGGGGGACCTGGGGCAAGGTTGTTATCAAGATTCCTCAAGAGGGAGGCAGCAAGCTGTAGAAAAAAGGGTACATGTCATTTTTGATTTGGTGTGGTTTTACCACCTGCTCGCCGCCTAAGGTGATGCTCTTCCTAACTAGTTTCATACGAAATCCCGGCTATTAGACTTCTGACGACCTATCTGAAAGCAAGGAGTTATCATGTCAAGAGATACTAGCGTCAATCATGGTCTATTCTGTTTCGTTTCGTCGTTCAAAATTCACTCCTCTTTATAATTCCTCGCACCCTAGCGCCAATGTCCACCGGCCCCCTTATCGCTGATGCTGCTGCTGCACCACGCTGGCCATTTGTTGGAATTTTACAAGCAGCTCCTTATCCACGTTGACGGCCCACTGCTCTTCAAACACTGCCTCGCCTCCGGCCCGGCCAACCAGGTCCTGCAGTCGCATCTTCACAAACTCAAAGGCATGGACGGTGTGGATGGGGTCCTTAGCGTGTCCTTGCCGCTCCGTAACGCTCTTCGGGTTATCGTACTCAGTGGGCTCCAGCTCCTCGGGGCCCCAGATCAACGTATCACTACCGTTAGCTACACCATCCTGTAGCTCTGAAATGATATTGGTCCACATGTCAAAGTATTCTTGAAGCTTGCCGAGGACGAGTTCTTGCATGGGAGAAGGCACCTCCAATAGGCGAGTGAGTCCCAGTAGGGAGAGCTTTTCTCGCTCAATATTATCCATATTGCTCAGATGAGAAAACCATTCGCTGGATAGCCAGCTCCAAACCTGCTCTAGAGGTCCAAAGTTGGAAAGCATCTGCACGAAAAGGGTTGGTTCCGCAAGGGCTAATCGTGCAATGATAGCGACATAATCGCCCTGGGTAACAGTGTTGAGTTTGCTAATCCTCCGGTTCGGGCCAGTAGTTTGGTGTGCTTCCCAAGCATCGTGCAGGTTCTCCAAAAGTTTGTTCATGAAACCAATCTCAACCATGTCTTGGATGATTACTGACACGCCACTAGAGCCTCCCAACTCCACAGCAGATCGGATGAGGTACTCAATACAGACCGTGGCAAGACCGACAAATTCGCGGCTTCTTGAATCGAGGGCGTTGGATAGCGCTGTTAGAGTAGACCGTCGTAGCCTGTCCTCGAGCACCGCGCTGGGTGAAAGCAAAATGTAAGCTTCGATGACGGATAGGGCTTGTGAAGCCGTTTCCGTTTGATATTCCAGCAGTGGCAGGGCCAACTCGGCCAAACCAATCAGCTCGGGCGCAAGAGGGGGGTTGCTTTGCATCATGATATTGTCCCATAACTCCAGTGATTCATCGATGAGGTGTAGATGCAAATCAGATCCTTGGCGTGCTGCTTCGGATATGAGAGGGACCATGAGGTGTTGATAACGTTGAGAACCGCTCTCCATGCTCATTACGAGCGCGGCGAAGATAGCAATGACGGCTTGCTTGATCATGTATTCTTCATTTCCGGAGTTTTCCCAAACACTGGGAAGCGCTGTCATGAGCTGATCGCCAAATTGTGCCACATGATGTTCCATGCGCTGTACAAGGATTCTAATAGATTCAAGAATAGCAAGCTTGGCCTCGTCGACATCTACATTTTGGATCAGGTTGATAAGCTGTGTGAAAACATTGGCCGCAAAAGGCAAAAATGCCTCCGGGTCAAAATCAATCTCATCAGCGATCCAGCGCAGTTGTCGCGCAGCCGTAACCCTAACAACAATGTCGTTGGTTTCGTCCTCGGGGTTGAGGAAGTGTTGGAAAATCTGATAGACAAGCGGTCGACTGACATTTGTAAGTTGCACAGGAGCCCACGCGCTTACGAGGATGGCAATGCGTCGCCTTAGCACTTTGTAAAGCCCGCCCTGCTGCTGTGCATCGTTGACGATGGTTTGAGCTAGCACCGCGTCAAAATCAAACACCTTAAAGACATGCGCAGCTGCATGACCCATCGCGGTGTAAACCGCTTCTTTGGTGGCGATATCTGCTTGTGCAGTTTGAGCGGTCTGAAAATACGAGAGCAAGGGTGGAATCAGCAGCTCCTTGTAGTTTGTGAGAAGGTCAAGGAACAATCTCTCAGCGCATGGACGCACTTCCCACTCAAATGCGTTTCCTTCGCCCTGTTCTTGCTGCTCCCATTCTTCCGGGTCCTCTTCCCAGGCGTCTAGATCCGCCTTGCGAAACACGAATAGATGGGAGATGATCGAGTTGACGATTTGTACGACAAGGTCTGGTTTGAGCAGCTCGTTCTTGATTATTCCCCTAGCCTGCTCCTTTTCGGCCTTTGTTTCTGGGTTTTGGTATTTGAAGGAATGGGCAGGTTGGTACGCAATTCTTACACAGGCCCTAAGAAGTAAAAGCCCCTTGAGTGCGAGTCTTTCTAGAAGCGGGCCTTCAACCTTTGACTTGGAGGCGCCTGAATCTCCCGAGCCCTGTCGGATACCTCCAGACTTGTCGAAAACTTCTGCAAACTTTGCCACAAGATCCCAGTATGCGTGGACCAGAGCCAAAGAGTTGGGGAGAAAAGCGAAGCTGGCGGGGTGTTGGTCCGACATTTCAATGTGGAGCTTGGTGAATTGAAGGAGATGCTTGCCGACCATTTCCTGGTAAGAATCTGGCACTGCCGAACCGTGACTGACAAAGTTGAGAAGCTGGCCGAATTGATTCTGCGACATGGTCCAGAACTGTTCGACTCCCTTGTCCCCATGAGGGCGCTCGTAACCCATGATCAATAGGCGACGAAGGATCTTGAGCGCGAACAAGCTATTCAACATGGCCAAATTTGCTACATCGCTGTTTCCCTGCCCCCCAGAGAGGAACGCAACCCATGTCGTGGACTTTTCTGAGTAAATTTCGGTCAAAACGTGAACGATTTCCGGGGTGACAGATTGCAGGGCGGTCTGGGACTTTCGTAGCCTGGCGGTACCGAGCTCCTTGACCACGCGAAGCATGATCTGCAAAACGCCCTGAAGATGTTTGGGGTTTCCATTTCGAGAGCTGCGGAGGAGTTCGATGAGGCTTCCGAGGGCATCGGGCCACTCAGAGGGATAGTCGATTCTGATGACTTTGGCGACGACAAGGGCATTGTGTAAACCTAGGTTGGCCTCCTCTTCCTCAATCGTTCCCTGGAATAGCCTTTGGCGAATAATGACCTTCTCATCCGCTTTGATGCTATTTTTAACGGAAGCATAGAGTCGCCAATATCGGTCGATGCCGTTCTTGAGCTGGATTATAGCGAGGAAGCGGATGTCAATCGGGAGAGACTTGTCGAGGTAGATGGCCAGGAGGTCTGTTAGCGCCTGGAGGTGTACGCACACGCGAGGGGTAGTTGAAATACCTGCAACGAAGAATAGTAGCCGGGATGCTGTTCCCATGTGGTGAGCTGCTGACCAGCTGTTTGGCGTTGTGCAAAGTCGGAGGAGGTGGCGGACTGGAGGGCCTGGGCGAGCGACTGGAGGGAGAGCGGGTTGGCCTCGCCGGGAACCTCGATGGCGAAGCTCATGATGGGTGCCGAGGCCGTCCAGGGGAGCGGCAGACGTTGTCTATGGAGCCAGCAACGCGACGATTCGGCGGACACGGCGAGCTCGTGGTGTGTGTTGGTAGTGGGTGTACTTGACTTGAAGGAGAGTGGAGGGGAGAAGGTGGATGGCCTGGGAATTTTGCCCCGTCCAAGCGTGCTAGGCAGTGAATTCGGTATCGCTGTGGTGGGGTTCTAGGATGCTATGGAGGGGTAATACGAGCTGTGGCCGATTTCACTGTGGTGGGAGACTAGAGGCCGGCTCGAAAAGAAGCAGAACAGGGAGGGGAATCCCCCAAGCCTTATATGCAGTCTGAAATATCTCGACAGCGACCCAAGCACAAGGTAAACATAGGCATACTTCGTCCACGGACAGCGGGGAAACTAGTGTGCAAGTTACGTTTATACGAACTCGTGGGCCTGCTTCGGCTACCTCCGACCTGTTCTAAAAATGCCCCTGTGTATAAGGAAGCTCGTTGAAGATCAAAGCTTGGGGCCCGTATTTAAGGCTATTTATTCATGGTGCTCTGGATTTCCTTCAGCGGGCGGCCTCTGGAACCAGGGGGACCGTGATGACCCAACTTGGGCTCATGCGCTGCTGGACAAGTCATGAAGGCATCCCGCTCCAAAGGTACACCGCTGATCATTGCAGCATCCATCCAATTTTGCACAACTGGGAGGCTTGAGGATGCAGACTACGACGGGAAATATTCTAGCCCATTCATTGGAGTATTGATTCTTCTCCCAATTATGTTTTAGGATATGTGCCCCAAACATGTGCAAGGTTGGGCAGTTATGACGGGCATACGTCGCTGCTTTGTTGCATCCGCACCACTGCTCCCAAGCAGCGCTAAAGAGCAGTGGAGGCGGACCCTGGCTAGCATAGAGCGCAACAAGATGCTCTGCTGATCTCATGGCAACGGGGCAAGGATAGAAATAATGATGTTAATGAATAATGATGTTAGAAATCGACCGCATTTCTGAATAACTGCATTGCATTGATTTCCCCTTTTTTGCTTTGTGCTTTCGTGACCCCCCTTGTTGCCGCGCGTGTCTTGTCTTTTGTCGTCTGCCGGCTTGGCTTTCAGGGCTGAGACGCTAAGCCGCAAGTAGAAACCAGCTGTCAAGGTATCGGGAATTTTTGGATAATTCTGTTGCATTGGCGGCGTGCATCGGTCTATGGCTTGACTTTGCAACTCCCACTCGCCATTGAATGACGAATTGGCCATGATACGCTCACGACCGGCCAGATCGGCAATCCCAGCCTTGCTGAAAAGGCAGTGGACATGCCCGGCTTGCCTTTCCCGACACCGCCTCTACTCCAAGAAACCCACACAACAAGAACCACCTGATCATCGCAAACTCGGTCTTCAGCAGGAACTATTCATCAGCTCTATTTATAGCCCCGGCTCTCCCATATTTCTCCCAAACGGCACGCGGATATTCACTCGACTAGTCGATTTTTTGCGAAAACAATACGTGCGGTATGGATTCGAAGAGGTCATCAGTCCAACTATCTACAAGAAGTCCCTGTGGGCCAAGTCGGGACACTTGGAAAATTATGCTGATGATATGTACTCTGTAACGGGGAATACACAACATAAAAATGCAGAGTACGCTGGTTGCTGCGGGGAAGACCACTCGACCGCAGCAAAGGCTGAGGAGGAGGAGGACGGCGAATATGGCTTGAAGCCTATGAATTGCCCAGGCCATTGCCTGATTTTCGCCTCGAAGCGACATAGCTACCGAGACCTTCCCGTCCGTTATGCGGATTTCAGCCCATTGCATAGAAATGAGGTCTCTGGATCACTTAGCGGCCTGACAAGAGTGAGAAGATTTCACCAAGATGACGGGCACATCTTTTGCCGGCCTTGCCAGGTTGAAAAAGAAATCAAGAAGACACTGGACTTTGTCAAGGTTGTCTATACTGTCCTCCGATTCGGCGTGAGCTATCGCCTTGCTCTGTCCACGAGACCTAAAGACCACTACATTGGTACCGAGGAAGAGTGGGATCGAGCTGAGAGCGCTCTTAAGCGAGCTTTGGATGCGTCCGGCATGGAGTGGGGTGTGAAAGAAGGGGATGGAGCATTTTATGGCCCCAAGATTGATATCATTTTGAAAGACTCTGATGGCAAGGAGCACCAGACGGCTACGGTCCAACTCGATTTCCAGCTCCCCAAACGATTCGAGCTAGAATACCAAGCTCCAGCTCCCGAGTACGAGGCCCGTGGTGAGACAACTGAAGACCCGGCTTTGTTGGCTAACTACGGCCCCGTTCGACCCGTCATGATCCACCGCGCCGTTCTTGGATCCGTAGAACGACTTATGGCCCTCCTAATTGAAAAGTATAACGGGAAATGGCCCTTTTGGCTCAATCCGCGACAGGCCATCCTTCTCACCGTCACTACCTCTGAGCAGGTTTTGGACTGGACAGATAAAGTGCGTGATGTGTTGGTTGGCCACAACAGAAAACTCTATGAGCAGCTTGAAGCTGGCACCCTTCCCCAAGAGGGCGAAGTTATTCAGCCAACAGGCCTGGCAGTGGATGTAGACACCACGCCAAGGCCTCTTGGCCAAAAGATCAGAGACGCGCATAAGAACGGCTACGGTCAGATTATAGTTGTGGGCGAAGACGATGTCAAGAACAAGCAGGTTGGTTTGGGCAAGGAGCGACTGACCCCCGAGGAGTTGCGTGATCGCTTGAAAACCATGGTAGATACATATGCATAGACATTTAGTCGCAGTTCTGCTGCCCATCTCTTTTGCGGCTTGCATAGACGCCAAACCTCTCCAATCCCCTGCTTCTCTCATCCTCAGAAGTGCCCTGTTAGATGGCAGAACTGTCATTCCTTTTGGATCGTGCGATGCCCTTTGCTGCTCGTTCGTAGTAGCGAGGGTGAGAGCATGGGCGGCGTCGCGTGGGGCTGTTTTGGCGCCCAATGTATCATGCCTGCACAGGGCGTGTTCTGAGGGCCTCATAACTCGTCACGGGAACCAGCGCTGCATATCAGCCGCGCGCCCGACTCTGGCTCGCGTGGTAGAGCGCTCTGTGATCGTAGTTAGCATGGCCGCGAGGGTAGTCATATGATGGCTCCATCGGAATGCACCGCCCACCTTCTGCTCACCTCTTTAGCTTGTCGTCGACATCACCGCCCGCCTTTTCTATCCGCTCGATCATAGCTTGGCGCTCTACGAGCTGCTCGCGCATATAGTCGACCGTGCGCTTGAGAACCAGGCCTTCTGAACGGCCCTGACCTTCTAACCCAGGCACCAGCTCGGTCAGGCGATCGAAGCCCTCGCGGATTGCTTGTCGGCGCTTTTGCTCTGCGCGCGCATTAGCCCCTTCCAACATTGCCTGGTAAAATGCAGGAAAAATGCAGCGCCTGTGCATGAAGTAACCCGAAGGGTGCATGAGTCCGCTGGCAAACATACCTGAAGCTATGTGGTTCTGTTTCTTCTCCTCCTCTGTGAGGCGCGGCTTCTCCTCGTTGGATTGCGCCCCGGCCTCACCGGTTGTGGGAGACTTGTTATTTGGCGACGACGACATTTGGGGAAGAAGCTCTAGACTGCAAACGAGTGACAGAAAAAGAGGAATCCCTCGAGAGGGAAAGTCTAGCAGGAGGGGCAGCTTCCTTTATGTTATAGGTAAAGAAAGGTGACAGAGGTTAAAGAAGCGACCTCTCAGTGCAAGGATGCTGCCCCAGATTCCATGTGAAAACCCCGGTCCTTGCATGTGCCAGTGTAGTGTGTAAGCGGCGCTGGAACTATTTGCCAACTACGAGCTCCACCACCACCACCACTGCCTACATGTGAAAGTGACGTCCGCAATCTGCAAGACGACAAATCCAAGAACAATTGGGTTACAATGCCTAAAATATTTGTAACAGATTGTGGTGGATTAGAGTATGCGTGTATACAGGGTGTATTGGATGGTGTGGTTTGCGATTGCATGACTTTTTACATCCATCGACTGCTAATTCGTTAAGCTCTGGGATGTGGTTCCATGCGTCTAGTCTCGCGGCGAGCACTACACGTCATATGTGCTATTATATACAGCAGACTAGAGAAAATCCTCCCAGGTATCCACTGTCAATTTTACCAGCATCCAAGTTGATCAGCAACTTACGAGTCGTTCTTGTTCTTTGTTTTAAAGGCACGAGGGGCTTGGACCTTGTCAGATCTGAAACTGTGTCTATGAACTTGTATCTCAATCTGAATCCTCCTCTTCATCATCCTCGTCTTGCTGGAAGATGACTTTTTCTGCCAGAGCCATGCATTTTCGAACCGGTAGCCCAACCACATTGTCAACACTCCCATCAATTCGTTCCACAAGCAGCATACCGCCGATACCCTGAATGGCGTATCCACCAGCCTTGTCGGCTCCCTCACGGGTTTTGACATATGACTCAATAACGTCGTCTGGTAAACCTGCAGACTCGCTCAAAAAGTATACTTTGGTTTCTTCTGTGTGGGTCTCCAACTGGTAACCCGGATGCCTAGCGTCTTCTCTGGGGGCCATGACCGTGATGGCTGTCAATACCTTATGCATATGGGTATCTCGTAGGTGCTTCAGCATGCGGATGTGATCTGCCTCGCTTCGGGGCTTTTCTAGAATTCGACCGTCGCGTGTTACAATGATGGTATCGGCAGCAATGACTAGCTGGGGTTCGGGTATTGAAGCGAGGCTTATCTCAAGGGCGGTTGTGTAGACGTCCATGCACTTTTGGCGGGCAGTGGCCGCAACATATTCGAAAGGCCCATAGGCCGACTTGTCAAGATCCTCGGGCTTCTCGGAAGGGGTTATTTCGAGATTCGTAAGGCCAAACTAAATATCGTCAATATGCAAGATAGAAAGGGTGGGGATAGAGACAATGGTTATACCTGCTGTAACAATGCTTTTCTTCGAGGTGATGCGGAGGCGAGAATCACCCGCTTGGAATTGAGGTGCTTGAGAATGGGTAGCTCTAGAGGAATAGGACCTTTACGATTCGGTGGCGGGCGGGGAGGGCCCTGGCCTTCGACGGCCTTGGTGTAATCTGGAGGGGGGTCGTTTGGAGTTTTGGAATCCGTCATGGTGTCGAGGTAACCTTGGGATATGCGAGAGGCAAGATGGACGGTGAATGTCGCACAAGCCAAAGACTGAGTTGCAGAATGAGGTCAAGGTGGGGGGGCATTGACAATGGAACGCGTACCATGCTAGCCCCACGATGCCAGCCCGTCCCGCTCCATAGCTCCAATTGTGATCCCTACCCGTTCATGGATAGGGAGCAGACTTCGAAAAAGGGCTTTCTGGGACAATATTAGGCATTTGAGGGGATGAGGGTGTCACATATGGCAGCAAAAATCACCGAGCGTGTGTGTAAACGATTCTGGCCCAATTGCGCTTTTAACTGGTTGTCAAGGCTACAGAATCGAAGGAGACTTTCTGAAGCTCATCTAGTCAAGGCTGGTGGGCATACACCAGGCAACGCTGAGAAGATATGAATCTGAAAAGAAAAAGAAATTGCGACATGAGATTTTTTTGGTGCACTGAATAGAAACCAGTGGATTTGGATAAATGGTGATAGCTTTTGGATTTTTCCCCCCTGTATCTTTGCCTCGGATTCATTCCACAGTCAAATCGGCCAACGTCAAGTTCGGACGAGATGTTGTTTGCCTTGGTGCCTTAGCGCTGTTTTCAGGCATGGCCCCAGAGCTTGCGGGTACCTGGCAAAGTACCTCCTCCGTACCACCACCTCACCCTCAGTCGCAGTGCAAAAAAGCCAAAACCGACTTCGCCGTCCCAACCCCAACGCCAGGCCATCTTTTCGCGCCTCGAAAAAACGGCTGCAACTAGTTGCAGTCGCGCGCAGTCGGATTTGCAACCCTGCATCAATTAACAAGGAGCTGACAGGTGCACCGACACCGTCCTCATTGCCTGCTCTGAGCTGGCCAGACCCCCGACGTCCGTGTGCATTTGACGCGACCATTGGACACAACGCGTCAAACCCACTCGTTCACTGTCGCAACCGCCTCGCATAGCCGTCTTTGCGAATCCATTGTGCTCCAGCGACCTTTTTAGCAGCCGAGTTAGGCGTTGTATTGTGATGCGCCCGTCTCAGTGACTCCAGCGAATATAAACACAATGGACACCAAGCGCAAGGCGAATGGGGCAGCGCCCGTGGAAACGGACGATCGAGCTGCCAAGCGGCGCAAGCTTGCTGTAAGTCTATTTTACAGTTCCCATGCATCGCACATCTGCGCAGATGCTGTGCATTTGCTATCGTCTGCGCCCGTATTGCGCGACTTGTTGTACCATCTGGAAATTGTCACCAAGACCCGGAATATCCGTAACTAAAGATGCTTTCTACAGGAATTTGATCTGTCTAAAGGGGAGACGCGAGACTCGACAACTGCATATGGGTTGAGCTTTCTTGAACAAATTCGCCGGACTGCAGACAAGAGGTACGCATATTTCATCATACGCGACAACGAACAAGAGCAGTGCGCTGACAGAAACGTGTTCTAGCGGTCGTCTTGTTGCAACCTACTTTGAGCACTTGGTTCCCCGCGAGGGTAATGAGGAGTACTACAAGCGAACCCGCCTGCCCATCTCGCTCGAAACGATTGAAGAGAAGTTGAACAACGGCGAATTTGAGACCCTGGCGGAACTTGAAAGCTACTTCAAGCGAATGATTTCCAATGCCAAAGAGTTTTACCCTCGATCATCTTCAACCTTTGATGACGCCGAAAGAATCCGAAAAGCACTTAGCAACTACATGACCAAGACCAACCCCGCCTACCAAACTCGCGGGTACCAAGCTCAGCCAACTCCACTTCCACCGGACTCCGAGGATGCTGATGGAGAAGACGATGAAGCCGAAGAGGATGAGGAAGAAGAGGAAGAAGAAGAAGATGATGAAAACGAGGACGAGGCCGATGAAGATGAAGATGAAAAAGAAGACGAACCTGAAGAAGACGAGGACGAAGAACCAAGCTCAAGAAAGCGATCCATCATCCTCAAACGACGAGGTCCAGGTCGTCCCACCCGCGCAGCAGCTAAGGTCCAGGAAAGTCCAAAACAAACCATCTCCTCTGCTCAACCTGATCATGAGTATGAGGATGTCCCGTACAAAGGCTTAAATTTTCAACAAGCCCAAGAGAAGATTGTCGAAGAACTCTTACGACATCAAGAGCCGGAGTAAGCAGAATCTCGTTTGTTATTGTGAGTTTGCTGACATGAAATTTAGGTACGATGATGCCTATTTCGAGCCATTTATCAACCTCCCACCTCGAGCTCTGAAAGATTATTACAAGGTCATTCATGATCCCCTCTCGATCAGAAAGCTGCAGAAGATCGTCAAAGGTACCCAAGGACGGGGCGAGAACACTGGTGCAAGCGAGTTCAAGACTTGGAGTACTTTCGAGGAGAAGTCTAAACTTCTCTGGACGAACGCCTTCTTTTACAATGAAGAAGGGAGTGAGATTTATGCTCTGGCTCAAGAACTTCAGGTTTGTTTTCACTTATAAACTATTGCATCGATTATATCTGACCGAGACAGGATTTTTTCTACAAAGAACTGAAAAAGGCGCAAGCGGCCGTGCCGGAGCCTTCTCAAGCTAAGATTAAGTTGAAGGTTGCACAAGGAACTGAAGCTACTCCTAAAAAGATCACCATTCATGTTGGGGGTCGGGGAGGCTCCAGTGATTCTCCTGCCCCTCAGGTCACTCAATCAGCCGAGAGTCTAGCCAATGGTCAAAATCTTAACGGAACTCGCACTTCGACTCCTGCTCAAGCAGCTATTGGTCAACTGGAGAAGGGTAGCAGCGTCTCTGCTTCGGTTCCATCTCCCAGCCCATCTACAAATCTCAAGGCAGAGGATGGTGCGACAGCTTCTCCAGGGGTCACGGGCCCAGCCAGTGTCGCTTCGGGGCACGCCACTCCCGGTGCCACGAGTGCGCCTGTTCCTGTGACTCAATCACAACCTCTGCAGAATCCTTACGCGAATCTGCTGGAGCCGAAACGGTTCCGCGGTCCTGGCAAGAGTGAGTTGGCCAAACCGAAACGATTTTACTGAAGCACTGCTGACATAATTTAGCCATTGACGACGCCCTTATCTCTCGAATAAAGGTACAGCTTCACCCTGCTGTTCAACCTCAAAGCCCAACTGTGGCAACCGTGTTTCCTCATCATTCCGAATTAGTTCAATCCGCCACAGTGAACCTGCCTGCTCACTTAAATCGCGTTTTGGTTATTCCTCAGCTGCCCGAGCTTTTGCGCACAAGACAATACAGCCTTTGGACTGTAGTGAACAAGCAACCCGTGAAGCCAATGCATCAGCAGATGCCGGGACAGCTGATCCAGGAACGCGTCTTTGAAGTTATTCTACTCCCGGGAGTTAATGTTGTAGAGACGCACCTCATTGCAGCCATACCAAGGAGTGAACGCGCGCCAGGCGGCCCAGAGGTTGAATTAGAAGTCTTCACCATCTTTATCAATGTGTTGAGGAGTTGAGGGCTGTTATCTGAATCTTCCAAGGAGTATGGAAAAATCGAGGATTGGTGAGATGTTTACGATTGTCACATTATGGGGACTGGTTTTTTCTGGGTGGGTTTTGTTTTCGGCGTACTTTGAGGTCGCAGAATAGGGGGTTGTTATTCCTGGACGTTTGAAACGGGATGTAAAGGATTTTTTTTTTTCGCTATGCAGTTGCAAGCCTTGGTTGGCTGCATTTTCGATGTGGCATGGATCTGAACATGATTTTGGCCACTGAACTTGACCTGAGAAACAACCTATTTTGTAGCCTCCTGGATCCGGATAGAGGCTAGTAATCAAAAACTTGATATAACTGGGTTGAGTCCCTAGCTGCTGTCGGTCTCTATCATTTGTATTTTACGTTCTTATTGTGGAACCTGTGGCTCGGATGATGTATGTAGCTAAGAATTGTAAGGTAGTATTCTGAACTCTATGGTATCTCAAAGTAGAACCGGTTTCCAAGCGCCACGCAAAGTCATATCAAACCCCTCCAAATGCCCACCCGCGCTATGCCTCCGAAATGCCCCATGATTATTAGTTCCTTAGCCGGGAGCAGGCCGCTGTTTGAGTTGTACCAGATGCTTCAGCCCCGTCTGGATGCCCATGAATTTCCGCAATTTCGGGTCATACCATCCTAGGACATAGACTGCCATACATGCAGTTTTTCCTCGAAGCTCAACTACACCATCAACCCTAATACATCCTCTATTTGGTGGGGTTTTTGTTGGTTTCCAATTTCGAGCAAAAGTGAGCGAGGCGGCTTGAATAGCGGCTAGAAGACGAGGGTCAAGTTGAGTTTCGCCACCGAAAAGAGTGCCTATAACATCACCACTACCAGTTGGGAAGTGGCCATGAGCGGGGCGTTCGGATTGTGAAAGGATTCGCACTGTCTGTTTCTCGGGCCCTCCCAAACCGCTTCCTTGTTCCTTCAGGCGGTCCAGTGTCACGGATTGCCAAGTGGCCTCCGGCTCGCTTGGGCCAGCAATTCCTAGAGCCTTCCCAACGTCTTGCATGGTTTGTTTGAAAAGGAAGCTAACGAATGTCCATGCTGTCAATGCTACTGCCTTGGGATAAATGGCTTTGTCTAAATGGCTAGCAGCTGTTGAATCGATAGGACGGTCACCCCAGAACAAACCTTCTTCATCAACAATAAAGCTAAGCATAAATTGTTAATTGGAGAAAAAGCAATCGAGACTTTTCATCTTACCCAGAGATGTAGTGTTGTGGAGGAGGGGCAGGTGGATAGATTATATCTAACCAGAGCTTCCTCACTGAAATGGCGCCCCCGCCCAGAAGTCGAACAAATCCTGGGTTTTTTTCAACGCCTCGCTTAATCTCGTCCGCCAGACCAACTGATTCATGTTAAAGGTCGAACCAAAATCTGCGAACGATATCGGCTTACACTTGATCTCCTTCTGGAGTTTGGTATCCTGATTGACCTTGACGAACATTTCCCACTCCGGATCGGACCCTCGATATGGGGGTTGTTTGACCTCCTTTGTAGTAAACGGGAACGGTAGGAATAGTATTGGCTCGTCCTCATCAACCATGTTTTCCATCTCTTCCTTTTCCTTTTCTGATAATGCGTCCCATTCTTCGTCGGCCCAATCGAGCAGAGGATCAAAAACAACGGTCATGAATATCTGCCAACAGGTATATAGAACAACGGTCGTGAAAAGGGCTCGCCTGGGCTGTGGATTAGATGATGCATTCATTACATGCATAGTGGGATAGTGGGGGCAAGTGAGTAACTCACCCTATCCGTCGTCGGAGGCCAGGGCCATATGATCGAGGAGGAGAAGTTGGTTGGGGAAAGTACACCGGTAGGTTGGATGGAGATTTGTTCCGGCGCCATGGGAGAAAGGATATCTGTCTTGAGAGTGGCCGAACTTGTCGGCCCAGGACTCGCTGCGTCGCAAGACCCGACAAAGTCGCGTGCCGCAAAGCGGCCTGTCGGGCTAACATGCCGATTCTCGCAGATTGAAGAGTCTAGAGCTGTGGGGGGAAGGAGGAACAGAAATAAAAAAAAAACCCGCCTCGCTATCTCAACGAAGGCGTTATGAAAAAAAAGTCATCATGACAGTGGCGATTCTGTTGGTGATGGGAGCCTTCTGGGGACTCCGGTGGTTCTACAGGTTACCATCAATACAGGAGTGTGAATATCTACTAGCACTGTGTGTTCCCGCCTGCATTTATGTGGGGAAAGCCCATGCGCACTGTATGACGGAACAACTTGAAGGCCGGCCGCGAATCCCGACACGTGCGTCGTCGCCGCTAGGGGATCACGGTGCCTGGAGCTTGAGACGCTTCAAGCTATCAAGACTGGCCCCGTCAACAACGCAAGCTTCATCATCCATTTGCCAACATGAAGCTTTCCATTGGGCTCGGTGCGGCCCTCGTCAGCTTCGCTGCTGCTGCTCAGCATGCTGCTGAAGTTTATATTCTCCCATCGTCATCCGAGACCGCGTCGACTGCCCTTTCCCCCAGCCTCGCCCGCTTGATCCTTCTTCAACGCCTCGACACGACCGGCAAGGGACCATCATTCCGCGATGTCCCCGACTCCATTAACCCCGAGGAGGCCGTCGCCCTCATCACCAAGTATGGAAAGGAACCATTGAAGCTGTTTGCTGAGAAGGCACACTGGTCTCCAAGCCAGTTGGTTGTCATGTTGGAGGGGATGACCGATGCTCAAATGAAGGAGATGGGTGATGCACTGGGAGTGTCGCCTGCCTTTTCCATCGCGAACCCCCCTTCCTCAGCTGCCAATGAGAACCTCGTCAAGAACGATATCTACAACATTGGGGTCAAAAACCGCGCCTGCTCTCTCGACAAAGTCATCAACCCCTTCGAGAAGGCCTGCTGGAGCGGAAAGTCTACTATCGCCAAGTATGACGTTTCAAAGGTACATGGCATCGCGTATTTCATCTCAATCACGCATCTAACGAGATTTTAGGACACAAAAGTCATCAAGACTCTGACTGATAACCTCTCAACGCTTACCAAGTTCGCCAAGTCTGGTGAAATGGAGACTACTTTGGTCTTCCTCCCATCCTCCCACGCGACGAGCCCCAACAAATGGTCCGATAAGCCACAAGAACTTCGACGCCGACAGGCCGAGGCTGTGATTTCTGCTGAGCCTGCTGATGAGACCAGCGACGAGACCGCTCCTACTTCTGCCGCCTCCAGCCTGCCTCCCTTTTACACCTCGACCGGCACAATCCCTTCTTGCTTTAGCTCTAAGGATAGCTGCGTTACTGGGACTGGCAACTGCTCTGGTCGCGGTGAATGCCAGAACAAGTGGGCCAAGACTGACGGCTCTGAGGGTTCTGAAATCTGCTATACTTGCCACTGTCTCGGTACATTGTCCAAGGAGGGCGGTGTCATTCACTGGGCTGGCCCTGCCTGCTCGAAGCAGGACATTAGTGTCCAATTCTGGCTCTTTGCTGGTTTCACTATCGCCATGGTCAGTATTCTCTACCTTGCTATTGGTATGCTGTTCAGCGTTGGCGAGGAGAAGTTGCCCGGTGTCATTGGTGCAGGAGTTGCTAGGTCCAAGTAAAATGACTGAGCAACAAAGTTCGCGACGGACGTTTGGGAGGATGGTTAGGTTGGAAGCGTATAGGTCGGCTGGCGGGTTCCTGGTACCACAACGCCCCCAGGGCGACATGTACCATAATGGTGTATTGATATACGGGCGTCATTTGGCAAGGAGCTTGTATTAGGTGCCTTAGTAACAGAGGCTGCTTTTGTTAGAGTGCACAATTCACATATTTCTTTTACCGTATGATAATGTCGCCATCCTTGTTTTTACGTCATCTCGCATCTCCTAGTTAGATGGTGACACTCCAGTCAAAGCGTATAATCTCATTAGGTTTGCGGGCGCCTTGATATTGTACACGGCGTTTTTGTATGCATCAAACACTCCGACTGTGGCAGAGCCACCTGAAGAGGCGCGTCTCAACCTCGATCCTTTGGCTGGCATAGCCAATCAGGTCGCGAATCCCTGATAATGGGCCCACTTTAATATTACGAACGGGGTTTTTCATAAAGTCCGGTTTAGCAACCACTCTCGACACCAGAATCTTTAAGGAAATCTGAACGGCTTCATCATTAAAAGTCCGTTGGAGTTCTTCTTCTTCTTCGGGCCCCGTTTCCATGCGTCTTCGTCCCATTTTCCCAATCCGGCCGTGTTCCAGTCCATCATGTCAACTGCCGAACGGCCGAAACCGGCAACAGCCAAATGGGGCGCTGCCTGTCAGCAGTGCTCGATAGCCAAGGCCAAATGCATAAAGTCCAACACGGCCCCGGGAGCCAAGTGTGACAGGTAGGCGTACGATGGAGGATTGTCGTTGAGGTTTTTGATGAGACGCTGGATATTGCAACCCCCTGGCAGATGACATGTCTTGTTCCCCCCCACGCATGCGAAGCCCAGAGCTTCGTTATGTAAGTGGCTGGCAGCCAAGAAAGCGTCTCATCACATTTCCGATGGCGTCCCACTACATGGTAGAAATGATCTAACGACACCAGGTGTGAGAGACTTGTCAAGAATTGTACAGAGCAAGTCCATCGTCCACGAAAAAAGAGACAGCCAAAGCCCTCGTGAGTGTGCTGTCTTACTTGTCCACGTTCCATCGGGCCACTTCCGCTTGTGAGGCCGTCAACCCATGCAACGTCGCAGGGGGGTGTCATGAGACTGGCTTGGAAGTTTCAACTACACAACAAGAATTTGGCTGACCGTGGAAAACAGGAGAACCGCTCAAATTGAACAGAGGTTGAATGGCCTCGTAAATCTTCTCAAAGCTTCTGGAGGGTTGACAAACGCGGATCTTGCTTTAGACACCACTTGCATCCCCACAGAAGCAGATCCTGCATTCTCTGACCAGCAGAAGCCCCTAAAAGCGCCTGATGATGCGTTTGCACCCAGTAACAACCCTTGGGCCATCCCTCAAACGTACAATTGTCATGCTCCGCCAACATGTATATGCCGGCCAGCAAGTGGGGACGCACCTGCACCACCAGGGACAGATGATGAACTGCTGAACATCTACCGGAATGAGTTGCAGGTGCTTCATCCATTTGTGGTGATACCTCGCAATATATCCGCTGCCAAGCTGAAATCAACTAGGCCGTTTCTCATGTCGTCCATCCGCATGGTTACATCGTTCAGAAGCCTCAGGTCGATGCGGGCCCAGATGTATTATCTCATACGCCATATTGCAGAACACATGTTGATTCAATCAGAAAGGTCGCTGGATCTTTTGTTGGGCATCATTGTGATAGCTACATGGTATCAATACCACTGCTTCATGCATGCCCAATTAAACAACCTGATTGCCTTGGCGGTAACATTGGTCGGAGAATTGGGGCTACATCGCAGTCCAAGCATCGTAGAGCGAACCAACCTCATGGTAGTGAAGCCGTTTTATCCAGAGCAGAGGACTAATGAGGAGAGGAGAGCACTGCTTGGGGTATGGTTCCTATCATCAGCGTAAGATGTCCACATTTTGCCCTCGCCTTGATGTCATGGCTAACGTGAGTTAGAATGTCTCTTGGATTTTCGAGGATCGAGTCCATGAGGTATACAAAATACATGCAGGAATGTCTGGGGTTTCTTGAAAATGAAAAGGAGTACGACACTGATGTCAATCTGGTCCTATTGGTCCGGATTCAGCACCTGACCGAACGCATCTCTGAACTCAACTCGACGGACAACCCCACAGAGGATGTGTTTGGTTTTCCAACCGCCCCCATGTCGGCGTATGTTTCTGCGTTTCAGAAGGAACTTGATCGCATTCGAGACAACCTTCCGCAAAATTTGAAAAATGATGGTAGGTATCACTGAGTAGTACGAGCCTATCATTCTTGCTCACTTTTTTCTAGGAATTATCAATTCTTTTCTCGATGTAGCAACTCTTCGCCTATACGAGCCCCCAATCCTTGACACACCCAAAATCATTTCGATATCAGAGTCGTTGAATTCCCCAACCATAGGAGCTGCGTCTGCCCTCGACATCTTCTACCACTCTAGAAATGCACTGAAGCGATTCTGGGACAATTGGCTCAATATACCCGTATCTGAGTATTACCGCCAAACAACCGCAATTGCTGCCCAACTAGTTTATGGAGTCGTGATGCTTGGGCGTTGGGCCAAATTCACTGCTCCAATCACTCTGAATGGCCCCCGTACGCCATTTCCGGCTGATCCTAGCGCCAACATACCGAACGAGAGCCTGGGCAGAAATGACTCGGATCGTGCAGCGAGCACTGGCTCAGCAAAGCCCACACCATCGGGTTCAAGCCCAAGTATTCATGAGAATGATCCGCAAGAATGCAGTCAGATCGTCCTGCGTGAGGGGACGGACCCAAGGTTGCCTGGTGCCGTGGCAGCTCTTCGTTCGCAGATTCAGAACCAGCCGGAACTCAGCCTTGATGTTTTGGGGATCCTCACAGATATTTGCACAAAATTCGAGCAGGCTAATGCAACTTTGCAGACTAGTCCTACGGAAGAGGGTGCATCAGACCACACGATCTGGAGCATGAGCGCCGTCAAAGTTCGCATCACGCGGGCAAAGCTCGAACGATGGGCCGAAATCGTGGCCGCTCGGACAGAAGCTCTCAAGATTAGAGATGAGGACGACCGAGACACTCAGGTGTACGAAGGCGCAAACGCCGACACTGGAAACCCCGTGATGGGGGCGTCTGAGCCCTTTGTCCAGAACGGCGAAATGCCGACCGCCGATCCGTTACATGGAACTAACTGGAATGCTAACATGCCGTGGACAAGCGAGATATTACAGGGAGTTGATCCGTCACTATGGTTCGATGGATACTTGGACTGGGGTGCGGTTATAATGAATTCAATGGGGAACTTGGAACAATAAGGCTAGAGTATTAGTAAGATACTAAGTTGACATCAATTTTTTTTTGGCGGGCGTTCAACCGCGAGTTCCGCTATATAGACGGCAGGAAGAGCCGCACGCCTTGTTCAATACGTGCTATTTTCGTTGAGGCCCTATATGACTGAGACATTTGTTGTTCAGGGAGTGGGAGTCCATCCAGGCTGTTGCACACTCGCGTGAACCCTTGCCGAATCAGCATCCAAAGACCTATCTCTTTGGAGCCATGTACGTTGTCAGTTGATGTCGTTAGAGATATCTAGTGCCAGAAAAAATTAAGTTTCGCAAAGATAGAGAGAATTGAAAAAAAAAAAAGTCTCGCAACAATGTAGCGCCATAGTTTGAGGCCTGGCGGTGTGTCTGACGTGGCGGCTGTCGGGGTAAGGATGGCACGACCAGAGATGCTCATATGACACGGGAAGTACTATTGCGGGCTGCAAGGTCCAGCTTCGTTGATGCAAGTGAGGGTTCGGCAAAAGCACGCTGGCATTTTTCGTACCTAGATCTAAGCTCAAATTCGGGGTAGTCGTTGTGACGCACTGAAGAGACATGCAGGCCATGGCGTAATTTTGCGTCTGCAGGCTGTAGGGCACTACCAATGAATGCCACATGATCGTCATTGTGAGAGCAGTCTTGGTTCTGATATGTAGGATTCTAAGAAGTCTAGTCACCTCGCACGGTTTCACTTGAACAGGAGGGGCATGGGGGTCGCAAGGGTTAAGGAAGGCCTAGTTCAGTCTATCCCACGTTCTCCCCCATGCTGGGGTTGGACAACGTCAACCTAGTTAGGGGAAAGTTGCGAGTGGATTCATTCAATCAGTCAATCAATCAATCAATTCATCTGCCGGGAATGGCCAAATGAAAGGGGCCTCAAGTGGCGTTGACCACACGTTTGAAGATCTGCTGGTCGTGTGTATTTCGGCGATGCCGTGTCCCGGTGAGTCTTGGTCTGCTTGCATTGTTCCAGCCTGGTGTTTTACTGTGAGCCATAGCAGCGGTAGCGAGGTGCTGCATGTATCAGGGAGTCTGTCGCCGGTATGAAGGTCGGTCAGGAGAAGAAGGGACGGGGGTTTTATAATGGACGAGCGCGGTATTTCTCCGGGTTGTGCCCGATCGGATAACGAAAGCGAAGTGTGAAAGGTGATTACGGCTTGTCAGCAGCGGAGTCGGGATGCTTGAATCCATGAATCCATGTCCCACCCTGGGTGGAAGCAGACAACACACATGTCGTGGCACACCACCGGGGTTTCCAGGGCCGCCCCAATGCAAGCTACGGCAGCGGGACCCTCCCCGGACGCCGTTTCACCACCCTCGGGTCAGGACAAAAAAAGACATAATCAAGACGTTGTTTTCAGCCTCTTTTAGCTTCATGTAAGGAGTAGCGGTTGCTGTACCCATGGCTCTGGCGCCGCACATCGGCCCCACCGATCTACCTACAAGCCATCATGATACGGAGTACATGGTTTAGGCCATACCATCTGCCGACCTGGCGCGTTCGTGTCCTGACCGACCGGGGCCGGTTGCGCACATCATTGCACTCGGTCAAGCTGGAAGCGGTAAACTGGGTACTGCTCCGGTCACGCTGCAGCAAGCTGGATTCCCATGAGCGAGGTCCCCCCGCATGACAGGACAGGACAGGACCCGTCTCCGCCCACCACAGCCCTTCTTTCAATCCAATTGAGCTGCGGACCGTGCCGTATTTTACTTCAACTGTCTGTTGGGTTTGACCGCGTTTTCGAACACTTGCGGCTCAGCTTCATTCAAGGCCATCAGGTGTGGGGGCCAGATGTCATTTTTGCCCTCCGGTCACCACACCCGCGCGCGCGCACACACACACACACACACACACACACACACACAGGCAATGTCTTTATTCTCAACCCTTTTTGAGCCAAGTTTCTTCTCAACGGGGGGTCCGCCATTTGATCCAGCCGGCCGCAGGAAGGCCAGGGGTGGTGACTTGCGGGACCTAGACCTTGACTTGGAACTGGGCCTGGTCCCAGTCACTAGTCAAGTTGATGAAAGTGGCCGGGGAGGGGGGCCAATTTGAATACAGCAGCATACTGGTCATTTGTTGGGGCTGTCGTGTCATTGGGTTGTAACTACTCACCGGCCGATGCATCCAGCATGCCATTAACGCAACAAAAAAAGGTCACCGTCATGGTCCCTCCGCATCCGCGAGGGTGACACGCATGCTGTCTTACCACTAACACCAAAAATCCATTCCCTGCTTAACCAATGCACACTCCATCTGTGCATGCAACTATTTCCCACAGCGAGCCAGCAAACCAGCCCCCTCTGCTCACCGTATTCTCTCCGGCCTTTATTATCCAAACTATGCCAAACCTTGCCAGCCCTCTTGGGCCTGGCGAACCACACCATTTCTATCCGCAGTTCGCACATCTAATCCTCCTAGGCAAAATTCACCTGGAGTGTGTGAGATACCTTGGGCTGGATGCCTCGTATGCCTCGTCGGATTGCCTTTCCCCTACGATTCGTTGTCAAAGGACGGCACGGGACCGACCGGGATAACAGGTCAGGCGGACCAGAATACCGTTGCGATCAAGAGCAGGTGTGTGTGGCTCTCTCTGGATTTTGCGGTGCAGATTGGGGGACTGACTGGTGGCATGCCCCTCCAGCTCCTTTGTTTGAATGATGCTGGAAGACTCGGAGCCGACATTGAGCCAATCCCATGATCGCCGGACTTACTTTCGCGGGGTTGATTCCGATTCACTAGCAGAACCCTGCCCCGAGATCGAGGATATCACAGGTTTGCCTCTCCGCCGCCTCCTCGGCACCCTTCGAGTCTCATGGTCATGTTCGCACGGCTGACATCACTTAGCACCACCACCCCCACCATTCGTTCAGCCGCCCATCAATGAGCTCCCTAAGCCCGCCAAAAAAGTCATTTTAGTGTGGATATGCGTATGTATGCCCATTGATGAAATGCCGGACCGGCAACCCCTGCGTATATATATATGTACTCACGGCCTCCTCCTAGTGCTATTGCGAACATGGAGGCATGAAAATCAACGTTGATCCGTGCCCATACTGTGGCGTACAGCGCTGTCCAAATTGCAGGACAAAGAAAATCACTGCTCGATGATCCGGAACTTCGAGGCGAGAAAAAAAAAAGGTGTCAACTTTGATTTCGGCAGCGTCAGGCGTTCGGCGCTCCAGGACCAAAAAAGCCGGTTGGTTTCTTATCGTTTGAAGGGTGCGAGGA
The DNA here is from genome assembly GCA_020809705.1 of Calonectria ilicicola. Classification (NCBI taxonomy): domain Eukaryota; kingdom Fungi; phylum Ascomycota; class Sordariomycetes; order Hypocreales; family Nectriaceae; genus Calonectria; species Calonectria ilicicola. The sequence continues at coordinate 2,559,212 of CP085825.1, read as the reverse complement.
CTTGGAGGATTTTTGGATGGCAAAAGTTTCCATTTTGATTACGTTTCAAAAAGCAGCTTTGAATATCTTTGAACCTACAGGCGATGACGGTGATGCCTGCAATTTCACCGATTACTCCTTAAAAACTGATCAGACTACCTAGTTAGCCATCTTGTTAGATGACTCCCAGCAAAATGGTGCAAACAAACGAAGATGATGAACAAGCCGGAATGATTACGGCACGAAGACCCCAGCCTTTTCGAAGACTAGTGACTACTCTATCCGCACCACTCGAAGGACCGGCATCTCGCTCTGACGCCTGGCATGTGTTTAGTTCGCCAAAAGCTTCTCTCCCCCATGAGGACAAACCATTTCTGCAGTCTTACGAGTATGAGCCGACTGTCAGCGATATACGTTTCTTCGTCCTGCCAGATCCGTATGATCCATTCTGGGAATATATTGTGTCCCGACTTGAGAGCTTCTGCCAAGGGGCTGAGTTGTTTCTCCAAGATTTTGCACCTGTACACCCCTGTGAAACCCCGGCGCTCTCTCATCCACAGGAAGCCAAGGCATGGGTCTCAGACCGGAACTGGACTCCACCAAATCTAGTCAGGTCACACCAATACCCAAGAGTTCTTTCTGCCAGAGAGTTGTACGAGATTTTGACGCTTAAAATTAACCAAACAAAGATGCAGAACGGAACAACGCCTCGGGACAAGGTCAAATCGAATGGTCTAAGTTCACTGTTAAAGTGGCGCCAGGAGAATACCGAAAGCCTTGCTTCAATTGATCCCCCACGGCGAATGTCGGTATTTTGCTTAGCTGCTCCTAACTCCTTCGTACTTGTAGCCTAACTTTTGGATCGTGCTCTATAGTTACATCAACTATGCCAATGGGGCCCATCTTCTAAGCTTAATCAAAACTGCCACGGCTTCCCAGGCACACGCATACCGAGAGCTTCTCGCCAATTATATAGTCGAGATGCCTGTCCCACAGATCAAGATTCAAGTCTCGGTATGTAAGGACTTTCGTGGGCATGGGGCAATTTTGAAGCGTGCTCTGACATTCTCTGAAAGGAATCATGGAACAAATGCTTCATTATGCTGGCCAATTTTCGCTATTTTTTCATATGTATTGGGGACCAAGAAGACACTAGAAAAATTCGAGGAAAGCAAAGATTTCGATCTCGTGACAATCTTGAATTCCTCAATCCACGGCGCTTGGATGACACGAACTGCGAAGAAGATCCAACTTTTCTACGACCAGCATTCCTTCATGAAGCTAATTGTTCCTTCATGTTGACGGGGAGAAGCGATTTCCAGTGGGAGGCCGCTTTGCTGGATGAAGACTCTTTGCGAGGGGCTCCCAGGTTAGACGCTGATGGCGAGGTAGAGTATGATGGAGCAAGTGACGGAGAAGAAGTCGACCCTATCACACTTGAAACCACTTTGCGAGCTCATAAAACTCCCCCGCCGCGGACATATTTCCTACAATACCTAGCAAGACAGCTTGAGACAATTGTGGGACATCAAAAGGAAATTCATCAATGGATCGGGGCTAGCCTTGGAAGACATGTAAGTATTTTGCCACTTCGGACTGTTTCAGCTCCGGGCAGATTTGCATGCCATTGGGAGGGATAAGTGCACGCGTGGCCTACAGTCTAACAATGTCTCAGTCTCCAAATCGCATCTCAGGTTCCGCCTATCCTCTCTCGTACGAAGACGCGATGATGTGGACAACCAAGTGCCTTCGAGCCTTGGACATGATAGTCCCCTCCATATCTTCGCTAAGAATCGCACTGGAATCATTTCTATATCGACAGGCTATTGCAGATCTGGATGGAATTCCCAAAGGACCAATGTTCATGTCGCTCAAGGCTGACGCTCTCGCGACGAGGTCTTTGATAAGCTTGCACAATCAGCATACTGAACTCCAAACAATCGAGACCAGCCTCGAGCAGTTTTCACGACTGTTTGAAAGCTTCCGAGAAAAGGTAAATGCAGCGCCAAATATAGGTAGCTTACGCCATGTCCAGGCTCAGATTATAATTTCCAGACCCAACTTGACTGACATGAACAGCAACGATACGATGATGCAACCACTCGTCGTATCGTTACAAACAGATACGTCCCCGCTGATGAAATCAATTGTAAGTCCATCAACGATAAGGATTTTTTTGTGGACAGATACGGACTAAAATACAGACACTTGGCATGTTCACTCGGCAACACGGTCGTATGGCACTACCTTCATTCTATTGGGTTTGGCAATGGTGGTTTGTGTCATCTGCACCGTGTCATTCTACATAAGGTAGAATCAGCTTCCTGGTATCACATACCTGGGGAAACGGGCCGGCGGCAAGGACCGGAGTAAAGCCAAGGCAGTCCGCAGATACCAGCACCAAGGCACAGCAGCATTGGCACCTTAGTCTCACCGACTAGTGATCACGAGAACAATACGGCTTGTGACCTCTTGCATGACGGCGAGGCGACGGCAAGCTAGGGACGGCACCCGTCTGCAGCTTAATGCAGTGCTCGCCCTGCCTTGGAAACAGCATGCAGATATTCAGCAGCTAGCGCAGCAGGTCCTATAAGCCCGCATGCCTTGACACTACGAGCAATCGAGTTAGCACATGTTTGTGCGTGGCATTGATTCTGGGGGGGTTATGATACCGGCGTGCGGGGGGGAGGAGAGGAGAGAAGAGGAGAGGACAGGATTATACGAGTGGGTGCCCGAAAGTGCAACCAAACTACACCTTGTCGATAGTCTAGGGGTGTCTGACGTCGCTACCGACCCGCCTCACTGAAGAGGCCGCACTAGCCAATCGCCCCCTCACTGTCCTCCAACCACAGCCCGGCACAGCCAATCGCCAACGCATACTCGCAGCATGGGCGACACTGAAAACCGCATGGCTATTCTATCCCACGAATCGAGGCCTGTGGCCCTGCAATCAGGCTCCGCGATACCTCGCTCACCAGACGCTTGGTGCCCGATTGCGGCAGCATGTCTGTTGTCCTCTTATGGGTTGAACGCCCTCAAATTTCTGCCGTGAGGGGAGGTGGTTGAAAGGCAGCTAAGATCGAGTTGAATCCGCGTGTTACACTGCACCAGGCGAAGCCCGTTACCACCATCGCCGCCGTCCCGGCCATGGCGACTTGCACTATCAATGGCCTCCAGGACCTGCTTGGAAGGGCAGGTCTGGATACCCCAGTCCCCGAGTTTCCAGGTGGGGATATCGTGCACAATCCCCAAGACATTTTTAAAGCATATCTCGCCGATACACTCCAAAAGCTGGTCGACTGCGACAGGGTGGTAGCCTACGAAGCGATCCAACCCTCCAACATGACCGGAATGGGGGACCTTGTGATCGTTTCGCCGAGGCTCAAACTCAAGGACGTTCAGCCAAAGGATCTTGTGTCAGATCTGGCGCACAGGGTGCGATCGCCATACTTTTGTTGTGAAGGAGTCATCTTTTCGCTAACAAAGGTCCTTCATCATTAGCTACCCAGATCCCCTCCCTTTGCGTGCCCTGTTCCAGATGGCATCCATCTACGAGTCTTATCATCCCCCAAAACACTCCCCCGGCTGCTGCTACCCTATGTTCATGATCGGAACAAGGGATATGGATACGACGCATCCCTCGGGCTAGTTGACGCTAATGCCCCTGAAGGTCCCCGAAAAAAGGTGATCGTCGAATTCTCATCCCCCAACATGGCAAACGAATTTCAGGTGTCACACCTGCGCAGCACTCTTATCGGTGCATATGTTTCCAACATCCATTCCGGCATGGGATGGGACGTTATAAAAATGAATTATTTAGGTGATTGGGGCAAACAAATTGGTCTTCTTGCGGCTGGATGGCAAAGATTTGGCTCTGAGGAGGAGTTTGAAAAAGCCCCGCTTCGGCATATGCTGGACGTCTACAATAAAATTCAGGAGCTATTCCAGCCAGAACTAGATGAATGCAAAGCCGCCAAAGCCGAAGGGAAGGATACAGCCGAAATTGAGTCGCGCGGCTTATACGCCGAAAGGGACGAGTTCTTCAAAAAGATGGAGGATAAAGACCCTGAAGCGGTTGCTCTGTGGCAGCGTTTCCGTGACGCTACTGTGGAAGATTATAAAAATTCATATTCGCGGCTCGGTATCGAGTTTGATGAGTACTCTGGGGAGTCACAGGCCAGTCCAGAATCCATTGGAGAGGTTGAGGCGGCGCTGAAAGAGAAGGGCATCTATGAGGAAAGTGATAATTCCTGGATGATTGACTTTTCAAAACACAATGCCAAGGGCCTTTCTACTGCGTTTTTACGATATAGAAACGGAACAACATCGTATCTTTTACGAGATCTAGCGGCCGTACTAGATCGCTACAAGAAGCACGAGTTTGACAAGATGATCTATGTCGTTGCTATGGAGCAAGAAATGCACTTCCAACGAGTCATTAAGACTCTTGAACTTATGGGACGCAGCGATCTTGCCGAAAAGATTCAACACATCTCCTTTGCCAAAATTACTGATCTAGGCGATCGACTCAAAGATTCTCACTTGCTCAGTGATTACCTCGATGGCTGCCGCAAGGGCATGGAACAGAGCATGACGGAAGAAAATGAAAATGCCGAGACGATTCATGTAACGCAAACCGAAAAATCAGTGGAATCCGTGGCGATTTCTGGCCTGTTTATTCAGGACTTCAATCACAAGCGCACAACATCGTACATCTGTGATCCTAAGCGCATGTCCTCATTTGACTATGAGAGCGGGCCAACGGTCCAGAATTGTTATGCGAGACTCGTGGCTACCCTTGGCCTGGAACCTGCAGATGTCGATTATGAGACACTAGATTACTCGTATCTTGAGGGGGAGAATTACATTGAGCTGCTCCGCATTATGGCACAGTTCCCAGGTACAGTCCAAGCATCTTGGAAGACTCTGGAGCCAGTTACTACAACTTCATACCTTTATCGACTCGTGGAGCAGCTTATGATTTCGCTCGACGATGATGAAGAACAAGACTGGAACGGCAAAGAGGAAGCTACAAAGGCAAGAATGGCTCTATATAAGAACGTTAGAGTTGTGCTGGAGAATGGGCTCGGGGTGCTGGGTCTCTCCCCATGGAGTTCCTAAGTTTGGTCGCGACACCTAGTCCGATTTTACCACCAAATTTGAATGTGTATATTTTTTTTTCGTTTCTATATCCCACACTCTTAAGAGTGTTTGTTCAATTTTGTAAATGTCAGAGATGGGGGCATAAGCGTTGCTATTTCGCTTTGGTACGTTGGCAGGTTCTCGGCAACGACCCGGGAGACTTTCGGGGCATCTCTCTAAGTTTGAGTTTGCTGAAACAACGTACTGCCAAGTAGCTCGCCTTATTGGGCACGTTTGCATTGGCGCTTATAATTGCAAATGAGGTAGTTGCAAGTAAATAAACCAACAAAGCGATATATGTATTCCAACTAGGCTGATGTGCCTACTGTAGCTGGATTGATGTGTCTATTTTGACAAACAACGCCTTGCTTTTAGATAACTCCTGTTTCTAAATTCCCCTTGTAAGCTCTCCATTAGATTTCCAAATCTCGTACTCAACATCCGGTTGGAACTCGGTGTACAGCGTTTCCTGGCACAGAGTTAATATTGGGAGTGTTAGATGTTATAAAATGGTTACATACCGGCTCAGCGTTAAACTCGTATGTATATTTAGCTTCCTCCTCGCCAATAGCGACCTTGGGCAGCCCTGTACTCTCAACCAGTAGCTGCACTTCGCATGATCGTTCCATCAACGTGTAGAGATATGCTGCCTCGTCTACGGTGCCGCCCGCTGTGAGCAGCCCGTGGTTTTGTAGGATAACAGCGCGGTTCACTGGGCCAAGCGCCTCAGCAATTCGGACACCTTCGTCTGCTTCCAGAGCGACGCCGCCGAAGCTTGAGTATATGCTCTGATTGTTCCAAAACATGCAAGCATCTTGGTTGATAATATCTAAGGGACGGCCAAATGTCGACCATGCCTTTCCGTACTTGGAGTGAGCGTGGCAGGCAGCATGGACATCTGGACGGGCCTTGTGAATGGCCGAATGAATGGAGAAACCAGCAGCATTCACGGCAACACGGTTACCGCCAATAACCTGGCCGTCTTCATCGATGTGAACCATGTCGCTGGCTTTTAACATTCCAAAGTGCACACCGAGACTATGCCAGAGTTAGCAAGATTTCAAGATTTGACCGCGAAGTTCAAGGTTAGCTTACGGGTTGATCCAAAATGTGTTTGGGTCAACAGTATCTCGAACACTGATGTGCCCAGCAGCGCCCTCAGTAAAACCTTTGCGTGCAAATACACGGAATGCAGCTGCCATGTGCTCAAGTTGCCATTGTCGTTTCTTGTATGGGTCTTCAATCTTGGGGATACCGAGGTAGGGAATGCCGCCCGTTGCGACAGCTGCGAAGATCTCGTTCTCCTCTTTGGTACTGGGGGCCACGGCTGCCTCGCTGCTCGTAGCGAATGAAGCAGAGTGCTGGATAGGTTTAGAGTCTCGATTCAACAAGCGCCTTGAGGCTTGGATGGAGGAGGCAGCTAAGTGGTGAGAGGGTGAGGCGTTGCTGAATGAGCGGGCACTCTGACAAGCTACGAATCGTCGCAGCGACGTCGCTCTAAGAGGTGTTAATGAAAACATGGCGAGCTACTGTGTGTATGATGCAACCTACGGTGCAAAATGGAGGGAGTGGAATCGCCATTGTTTTTAAAGAGTCGGCGGCTACCAATGAGAGACCGGACCGGCGCCGGCTCCGGGCCCGAGCCCAAGCAATTGTGCCGGTTCCCCACGATATTTGGGTAGATAAGGTGCAAACCACCGGCACACGCCGCAGTTCGCATTGTGGATCATGGTGCGGGTCTATTTGAGAACTCCAGAGGCGTATACCAATGGCTTTTCGAAGACAGAAACTAGTGGGGAACCTGACAAATTTGGTGAGTATGATTTGGTACAGGCTCGGAGTTGCTTTCCCACTGACTAGTCTCTCTCTACCTATCAGCCAGGGCGACGAGAAGATGTGCTCTTATCTCCATCTTATTACCCTAGGCCTGGGATTAGCCTAGCCAACAGAATTCCTCTCTCAATTCGAGGATTGGCAAGGTGGAGACAGCGTCGGAAAATAAGAGGTACATCTCCTCGCTGTTGGCTCATTGCTTATTCCATAACTCGCAATCGTGTCCCTCTTAATTATACCTTGGTGATTATTGTTTACAACTCTCAAGAGATAGACAGGTATCCTCGGTCGGCTTCTAGGCCCAAGTCCATGGAAGCACTGGGGGGTGCCGACCCAATCCTAATCCCAATTAGTCACATCAGTGTCTTCATGCAGGGCTTCCACATTGAAATATAAAAATGCATGTACCTCCGAGAAACAAGGCGAATGAAGAACTTGGCTATTATTGGCCCCAAAATATCCCCCTCACCGCCTGTAGAACGTAACCGGCCTGCCACAACCCATCTACATCATCCAAAGGCCTATCGCATGTCTCGTACGCTAGAAAACATGGCAACGATCCATAGAAATGGATTCACTCGTTTATGTCCCGAGAAGGCTAAGAATGAACAGAAGATAGTGAAGTTTGTAACTCCTAACCTGACCTTACCCCGCATATACTGGAGGCAGAATTGATGAGTTGTAGTATCATTTTCATTCATGGCTTAAAAGGCCATCCAAAATACACTTGGGGAGGCGATAAGGTCAAAGATAGTCAAACTGAGTCGGCTCCCGCAGCCCCCAAGGGTCTCTTTTCTTTTTTTCGGCGGAATAAACAAAATCATGTGGCTAGCGGTTCGGGGAATGCAGATGCTCCTTCTAGCACACCATTCTGGCCTGAGGAATTTCTTGCTGTCGATATCCCGGAAGCAAGACTGTGGATGTATGGATACGACGCCAGCGTGGTAGAAGGATTCTTGAAGTCAGGCAATCAAAACAGCATAACACAACACGGAACCGATTTTTCGGTTCGCTTTAACCGAGATATTGACAACAAGGTTCGATAGCATGTGTTATTAATCCAATTCTTCTAAGAACTAACAATCACAGGATCCGGTGATATTTGTAGCACACAGTCTTGGTGGCATCATCGTAAAAGATGTCCGTATATCCTCGTAGCGCTATTTTTATCGACTGCTAACATATCGTAGGCAATTCGCAAGTCTCCAGAGTGTCAATTTCGAACAAAACTTGTCATGTTTCTCGGCACGCCCCATCGTGGAAGCGCGTATGCAAGCTGGGGTAAAATAGCTTCTAACCTTGCCAGAGTCGCCAAAGTAGAATCACACAAAAAGATCATCCAGGCGCTGGAAGTGGACAATGAGGTTTTGGATATCATCCATGAAGAATTCGTTCGTATTGTGGACCAGTATCGTTTCAAGATTTATTCGTTTTATGAAGGCGATAAATTATCTGGCATAAAGGGATTCAATGGAAAGGTCAGTCTTCCTAACGATTATGGTGGCATAATTCATTTCATTGGAACTTACATACAATACCGCAATAGATTGTGTGTGATTTTTCGTCAAAACTCGGCCTTCCTTCGACACTTGAAACAGTGGAAAGAATTGATGCAGATCATAGGCAGATGGTTAAATGCACGAGTAGAGACGATCTCCAATACCGCGCTATCTCCAGTGTATTGATGAACTTTGTGCACAGTAGTGCACTCTATAAATCACCAACGAGCTTTGCCAAGGCTCAACTTCCCGCTCAAATACAACTAACAATCAACGCAGACAAAACAAAAGTGGATAGTCAGTACGAAAAAATTGCTTGTAAGATCATAACTGACCTACTACAGAACAAAGACACTTCTATGTTCCAAGCCTTAATAATCTGCGTTTCACTGGCCGTATCGAAACTTTGGAGAAACTCAAAGAAATGCTCTTCATCTATAATCATACAAATGTTGCTCTAGTAGGTTTAGGTGGGGTAGGTAAGACCCAAGTCGCTTTGCAACTGGCCTATTGGGTAAAGGAATTCTTGCCTGAATACTCTGTTTTCTGGGTGTCAGCATTGAGCAAAGTTAGTTTTGAGCAAGGATACACGGGTATTTTAGAGGAATACTCGACAAAAGAAGACGATGAGGCAGATATCAAGGAATTAGTTCGTCGGTATCTTAACTCTAGGGAATCAGGGAAGTGGTTACTTATAATTGACAACGCCGACGATAAAAATATCATTTTCGGATCCTCAGAGCAGAACCGCATAAAGGAATATTTACCTATCAATAGTGAAGGGCGCATATTATATACAACGCGAGCTCGAGGAGTCGCAGTATCCAGTTCTGGAAACCACTTCATCGAACTCGGAGCAATGAGCTTTGAGGAAGGAAGAGATTACTTGGAAAAGTCACTATTCCAGAAAGATGATCTTAAAGATCAACAAAGCATCAATGATTTTCTGGTGCAGCTCACATTCTTACCTTTGGTCATCACACAAGCGATAGCATACATGAACGAAAACCAGGTAAACATCACGGAATATCTTCAGCTATTCAGAAAAACAGATCAAGATATGATCGAGTTAATGAGCAGTGAATTCGAAGACAATACCCGCTACAATAATTCTCAAAACCCCGTGGCTACTACCTGGCTTATCTCGTTCAACCAAATTCGAAAGACATGCGAGGCGGCTACCCTATTACTATCGTTTATCGGATGCATTGAGCCAAAAGCGATACCTCAGTCAATACTTCCCAAAATGGAATCAGAACAGAAACTCAGACGAGCGGTCGGTGTTCTAATGGAATATAGTTTTTTGAGGCGGTGTCAAAACTCCCACATGTTTGAGATGCATCGTCTCGTGCATATGGCGACTCGGCTATGGATTGAGGAGCAAGGAACTTCAATGAAGGCCCAGTTAGATGCAGCGAATCACCTAAAAAGCATCGCACCAGATGTTTGTTGGGAAACCAGAAATATATGTCGACAGTTTAGTCCACATATTATCAGCCTACTCGATAAGTGTGGAAATATCACAACCAAAGCTCGGTGCGACTTAGGGCATTGGCTAGGATACTATTTACAATTAGATGGACGAATGCAGGACTCGATGGAGGAATTTGAAAAAGTGGTGGCTATTGAGAAAGAAACTCTGGCAGAGGATCATCCCGATCGGTTACTCTCTCAAATTAATCTTGCGTCCGCATATCAAGACATCGGGAAGGTTGATGAAGCAATCAAATTATTTAAATACGTCATATCTGTTGAAGACGAGATAACCGCGGATGATCACCCTGATCCATCGGTATCAAAGATCGGGCTTGCGAGTGCATATCAGGAAACCGGACAACTCAATGAAGCAATTGAGTTATTGGAACATGTAGTGGCTGCAGATGCGACGAGATTAGTAAAGGAAGATGCTAACCGACTGATCGCACAGGCAGATCTTGCAGTCGCATACCAGGCAAATGGGCAATTGAAGAAGGCAATTGAACTTCTTGAATATGTGGTGTCTATGGAGGTCAAGATATTGCCGGAAGCACATCCTCGCAGGTTAAGCGTGCAAATCCAACTGGCAACCGCTTATCGAGCAAATGGACAAATCCAAAAATCAGCCACACTACTTCAGTCGATAAAGCCTGCCTCGAAAGCCATGGCCCTCGAAGTAGTATATGATTAGAGAGATCAATTTAGTTGTGGTAAATTATTTAACATCAATATGTCTGCTACGGATTGAAGTTCTGGTCTTTGCAGCCCATTACAATGGACGTGTCGCACGCCGCAGCCACTGTAGTTACCCTATGGCACTCATCCTTATGCAACAATGCCGGGTCTTGGACCCAGCCACGTCCTTTCTGGGGGCTTATATAGATCTCTCATATAAAATTTTGCTCTTATTTTTGTATTAACGTGCTTGATGACAAATAACAATACTTCTTTACTCAATTGTGACATTAATGGAATCGTTTACCAGGAGCTCGAATAGTGCATGGAGGAAAATCTAATGAAGTCGCCACGTTCTTGGTCCTATAGCACTGTATCTTGTTAACCTATAGCGTGATCAGTTTATCTATTTCATTTGTCCTTAGAAACATGTGAAATTATCAACTAATACTAATCATTTTAGACAATATTTTGAACACTGTACTCCTAGAGAGAAATTTCAGCGATAGCAACTCTAATACGATTTATCACCACTTGCACTCATATGATATTCATAATATGATTGAAAGATTTGCTGTAATTAATATGAGATACCTACCTAAGTGATAAGAGGCACGGTAGTTGAAGGGGGAGTATTTGATCAGGCTTAAAGCCTTGATATTACATTACTTTACGGCCATGTTTCAGCAATGATTTCGTAGTATAACGATATCTTGAGCTGGCTCCCTGATTGTTTGCTTGGATAGAGCAGGAAATAATTTTAGTCACTATATCTCTCTTGTCGATCCAAGTTCTGTTCTTCCACCCACCCCTTCGGCCGCCCGCTCAGTCGCCATTTTACCACCATACACAGAGCGCTCACTGCACTGGCTACAAATGCGACCCAAAGAAGAACTATTGCTTTTGGTTCCCTCCTCGCGTTCATACTGATACCATGGGGTAACCGTTCCTCAATGGCATCAATATATTTGAGGAGAACAACCGAGACGAATGTAGATTGGAGGGCAGGAAGCGCAAAGTAGCCCGCTGTCAGCCCCCAATACGACATGCGAACCTTGTCCCAAACATGCTCATCAAGCTTTTCCATATCTTCCTTTGTTCCTCGTGGATATGGACAGTACCTTTTTCCGATAATACAGCGGCATCGCATCCACGAGGGTCGCTTTCGAATCATCCATTCTTGTGCAATACCCAAAAGGCAAACGACAATGGCAGCGATTAACATAATCGAGATAACCCAACTAAAAGTGGGCACCCCATCGACAACAAAAAACGATCGCCATGCCTCGAAAAAGACATTTGTGCAATGTGTTGCAGATGGACCGGGCGTAGGACAGTAGTAGCTCTCCTCGGGGAGCTTGAGGTCGATGGCAACTTTCCGAAGGTCTCCGACAACATCTGTGGAAAAATGTATACCCTTGGAGGCGAAACCAGCCCCGGGGAGGCCGTCAGGAGCATCAGGATACTCCCAGGCAAGGGAGTTTACGAACCAATGAAGGTGGACCATGAACTGAGATGTCTCGTTGTTGGGGATGACTCCATCAAACTACATATTGTCGGAAATTAATATCTATCATAAGCCGGAAGAATTAAAAAAAGAAGGTAGGACAAGACCCCATACCGAGACAAGGGCCAGGTCCCTCAGTTGCAAATGGTCATTGCTGCCGCCATGGGAGATGGATGTACCTGAGACAAACACCAGCAGACCTAATAACGTCGAGAGGGCACCGCCGGCAATGGCGATGCCGATGAGACTATTGTTGAGGGTTGACCTCCAGGAATTGCTGGAAAAGACGGGCATGGCCAAAGACAAAGTTCACGCGTACAGAGTTGGCGGAGGAAAGATGGAGGGATGCGAGATGAAAGGCATAATGAATGTTGAACAGTGATAAAAAGCGGTCATGGAAACGGCCATTTGGAAGCTTCGCGTAAGCAATTACGATGGTATTTTTCGGTCTTAGTCCTCTCCAAATACGAGCCCTCTATGTTGTTGCTGGGCTGGAATGGGCATAGTCGAGTCACAACGCGGCCACCCCGGCATCCTGCGACCATCTTTCCACTCGAGTTTGGCTTCGCTTAAATCTTTTGGGGGCGGAATGAATGTGGCTAGTTAGGGGCTGGGGGGAGTCTTTTGGGGCTAATCCTGAGGTGGTGTAGCGGGACGATGGCCCTGAATGTCCCTAACGGAGGTGGTGGCCGAATGATCGGTGCCAGGTTCCAGCCTAAAGTTTAATCCATAGGTGGGATCCTTAGTCATTAGAGGTCCAATTGTAATCTTTACTCTTTACGCTTACCATTGTGGTTTTTCTACCAGACGCGCCGTGTTTCATCCCGTTTCTTGTGTCAACTCAATACTACGTCCGTTATTTCTCCCACCCTCGAGGATTCCTTCTGGGCCCGTTGCATTTTGATGATCCCCATCGAACCCGATGGTCGGCAGATCAAACCAATGCGTGTCCCCGATCACTTTAGCTCGGACAATCGTCGTAATCTTTTCCTCCGTTCCAATCCCGCGGGTCATCTGGAGCCTTGTCATGCCGTCAACACCGTATTAGCGTCGGGTGTGGCTTTGTAGCATCCGGGTAGCAACAATTGTCCGATAGATGGATAGACTGATGATTCCTGGCGGCTATCATAGGGGGGACAATCACCGAAACATAGCCCTGGCGTCCTTTGTTGTACTTTTGTGAGAATTGTTCACTGGAGCGAGGTGCGAGGAGCGAAAGCGAGGCTTCACGGAAACTTGCAAAACAGCGGCATTCCCGATGTAACCTCCTTGCTGGGTCCTAGGTCCCAGGTCCAAATTCCCATGCTGTTTGTTGAAGGCCAATCCCGGTCTCACTTTCTTTCCTCTTAATAAACTTGTTGGTGATGGAAGCAAATGGTCAAAGCTGAAAGAGTTCTAGAAGGGGCTGTTCACTGTCAACCGAAATGTCGGTTTCCTCAACCGCATGGATCGTGGGGCGACCATCTCGCCACGGCTTGCTGGATCCGATCACGAGAAATCGAGAGACCCTGAAGGCATCTAGGCCTCTCTTGGCCCCAGCGAAATTAGGGATGATACCCCGCAGCGATGAATCGTTTACCTTCTGATGCGGTCTTCTGTTTCTCGTAATGCTCCTGGGACTATGTCAATTGCGGCCAGAAGTGCCACTTCGAAACTATCCCCCATGATATCGCTTCGAGAACCCTCGTCTCGCTCTAGCCGAGACGAGACAAGCGGCCGTTGTCTTCCACCCGGGGCCGCCTTGTTCGGAACCGTCTGGGCTGATGGCACATCCCGGCCTGCCACAGTTTAGCAGGGGGTTGAAACAGCTTAACCTGGGTGACTCCTCCCCCTCACCTGTTACCGGTTTGATGTAAAATGAAAAAGACCAGAATTCAGTCCCAGTCCCCAAAAGTCAGTGTTTATGGGTCCGTCTTGAATTTTTCCACCGCTCGCAGGCCGCCTCCGAAAGGCTTGGCCGAAAGCCGTAGATGCCGCCCCGGCCTGATGGGTCCCGGCGCCAAACGAGACGGAGCTGATGTTTAAAAAGACACAAGACCGCCCAGAGAAGATGAACGACAAGAGGTGATAGCTTCAATCTTTTTTCAGTGTTTTGCATTTTTTGACCTGGGGTCATTTACATTCTTTTTTTGTTCTCGACGATCTTTTCCGATTCGATTGAATCCGTTCTCTCCTTAACTGCCTCGAAACTATCACTACAACTAAATCACAACAATGTCACGACTTCTTTCCTTTGCTGCCTGCCTGGCGCTGGCAGCTGCTGGCTTGACCTCTTCTTCGCTCGAAAACTATGTCGATTCTCTGAGCCTGAGCAGCTCCTTCAACCCCATCAAGGAGGCTTACTGGACTGGATATCCTCACCATCGCCGAACTCCCTTCGCTGTGTCCCCCGATGGCTCCACTGCCTACATTGCCTACCTTGACTCCAGCGGCACTGGTGTTCACGTTCAGGGTGTCAACCCCAAGACCTTTGCCGCTGTTGGTGATGCCGTCACCGTTTCCACCGGTAAGGAGGCCGGTGGTCTCGTTGCCCACAATGACGGTTTCGCCCTTCTGACCAACGAGGTTGTCTCCGGAGAGGCCGATGGCGTTGCCATTGCTGTTCTCTACCGATACACCAACGGCTCCAAGACCTTCAGAACTCTTCTCGGTGGCCCTGGCATTGACGCCGATGACAAGATGGCCTCTCCCGATATCAACGGTGATCTCGTCTTCTCTGAGAAGGCCGGTTACTACGCCGCTTACATCGTTGTCACCTCCTACTCCGGCTCCGCCTCTGGTCACTTCGGTGATGCTATCCGCTACGTCGATACTACTGGTTCTATCAAGACCATTTCTGGTGCTTCTTCCTCTTGGGGTTGCTCTCACAACACTGGTATTGCCTTTGAGGAGGCTGACGCTCCCCCCTACGCCTCGCTCTGCGCTGAGGATCAGGGTGCCATCTGGCTCAACACCAAGACTCAGGGCATGACCACCGACGGTGTCAAGGTTTCCAACGAGCACGTCATCAACGGTGCCGCCAACGAGGCTATGGGTGGAATGAGTGGTTCTTACAGTGTCCTCGCCCGCTTCCAGGACGCTAGCTCTTACATCTTCTCTTGGGTCTCCCGTGGTGCCATCGACTTGACTGAGAACAGCTGGATGGGCTCTGGCTACACTACTTCCAAGAACCGCACCAACAACCGTAACATCGCCATTGCTCTCTTCTCTGACAAGAACACTCTCGTTGGTGACCAGGCCACTTCCGTCGTCGGCTCTGCTTCTGGTGACAGCCAGGTTAACTGGCTCACTGATGGCTCCAACGACTGCTCCAACGCTCACGTTGCCACTTTCGATAGCTCCAACGCCCTCGTCGCCTGGGAGGAGATCTCCAACCCCATCTGTGATTTCGATGCCATGGGCTGCCGAGGCACCTTCGCCGGTACCAAGTTCCAGGTTGTTGACAGCGCCGGTAAGAAGTCTGGCGATGCCATCACCTCTGACAACACCTACGTCGCTGGTGACATGGTTACCATGTCTGATGGCCGTATCTGCTGGCCCTACGTCAGCATGGACTGGAAGCTTGACGGTGCCACCACTGCTGCCGACGTCCAGAAGATCTCTTTCGCCTGTATGAGCAACGGTAGCGGCAGCGGCAGCAGCGCCAGTGGTTCTGCTTCCGCTACCCCCGCCGCCACCTCTGTCAAGTCCTCTGCCGCTGCTGGAGTCCAGTCCTCCACCAAGGCTGTCCTGGCTACCAGCGCTGCTCAGGCTCAGGAGCTTGTGTCCTCTGCTGCCGCTGCCACCACCGGTACTCCCCGACCTTCTCTCGTCACTCTGTCCTCGGCTGATGTCTCTGACGTCCTTGCCGCTCCCACCGACGCCGCCTCCTCTGCCCAGGCAACCAGCCTGATCACCAGCGTTGTCACCCCCTCAGTTCCCAGCAGCACCCCTTCTTCCGCTCCTGATAACTCTGGCGATGACTGCGAGGAGGAGTCTGGTTCCGACTCCGGTGCTGGCCAGACCTCTGCCTACACCCCCATCCGCACCTCCTCTGGCCTCAAAACCAAGACTCGCAAGGTTCGCCCCACCAGCACTGCTGGCAGCAGCGGAAATAGCAAGACCAAGAGCACTTGCGGCGTCCCCAAGACCGTCACTGAGACTGTCTACGTCACCGCCACCCCTTCTGCCTTCTCTTGGGGCCGCTGGAACTAAGGACTGAGATAAGTGGAGAGTCGTTGGCTTGAAAGGGGAGAGGGGAGGGTTGGGGAGATTGGAGAGCTTTACCTTCGGCATATTATTTTCTTGTGAATAGTGAATTTATTGAGTGGTTTCTTCATAGCATTTCTTGCATAGATGAGATGAGGTTACGTGGGAGACTGAAGCAGACCGTGTATGATTATAACTAAAATATTTAGCCAAATGCAGACGTCCTTGGGTTGAGGGTGTATAAAAAACAATCATTGTGTTAGATGCATTATATGTGAACATGTAGATCTCATTCTAAACTCCAGTGACATTCATTCAATCGAACAATGGCTATATAACTCTTCGATCAATCAACGATCATGACATCGACAGCAAGCACGTACAATTCGAATATCCTTTTACTCCAAGGCAATTTATTCTCCAATTTCAATCATCTGTATATGATATGCTTATATTGCAGCCCTCGAAATTAGACCTTGGGAGTTTCCTATTCTTTTATTACTGAGATAGGTCAATCGTAGCCCGTGGGTCGTCTCGAAGTTAGTGCAAGGTTGGTGCGTTCGGAGTTTGGCGCGAAACCAACCTGGGTCTTGGCTTCGTGATTCCACGAGTCCCCACAACCTCCGGTCGCAATTCTGATCCTGTAAAATACGCGAAGACTCTCTAGTTTGAGGCCCAAAACCTACTGTGGAATCTTCATGCGCTTTTAAGCACTAAGGGGACACGTCGGGAGAATCAGAGTCGATTGCGACATGGCGGGCCATCGGAGTCATGACGCCATCAACGGCGCAGCAGACGAGGAAACGCCCCTGCTTCGAGGTTCCCAATCAGGTCCTGGCGCTGTGGGATGGCGACGACGAATGGTGGCCGATGTTTCCTGCTCGTGGGCTGATGCGGTTTTACTCGCTTGTTACATGGTTACAGGGCTTTTGGATAGTGCCTCCATCCAAGTATGGGGCGCATTTGTGTCCATGCAGACAGGTTAGTTGAGCTATCAGTTTGCATCAGTCATCGACTGTATCCGACATACGAGACTGACGATCATGTAGGAAATACGGTATATGTTGGGCTCGGCATTGCATCCCTCATATCATCGGGTCAGCCAACACCAAGACTCTTCAAGTCGATGACATCAATCGGTTGCTTCTGTCTCGGGTCTTTCTTTTTCGCCCGTTTCCATAGGCTCTTCTCTCCCAGGCGCCGCTGGGTTCTCTGTGCATCTTTTGCTGTCCAAACAATTTTTACCGTTATAGCTGCTCTCATCGTTAGCATCTACCCGCCTCCGCCCGCGGGGGATACTCTGGCCTGGAACGTTCTGGTACCCATTGCCCTCATCGCGTTCCAGAGTTGCGGGCAGGCAGTGACCAGTCGAGCCCTGCGCCAAAACGCTCTAACGAGCGTAGTACTCACAAGCATTTACTGCGACCTATTCTCAGACCAGGAGCTATTTGCATTGCAGAATGTAACGCGGAACCGCAGAGTCGCAGCCCCACTGCTGCTTCTGTTTGGCGCAGTGCTTGGTGGCACCTTTGCGAACAACGCGATTGGCATCGTTGGAGCCCTATGGCTTGCCGCCGTTATGAAATTCGGCATGGTTATCACATGGTTCTTGTGGCCCAGCGAGTCAGACGAAGGGGACAACTAGGGAGGTGGAGATGCGGCTCCAGTTACTGTATAGACAGCACACACATTCGATTATGATGAGTACGGTGGTAGTTGGTCATGCATGATATCACATAGGCTGCTACATCGGAGATAATGCACTTTGTCCTTTAATGAAGTGGCACACCGCATCAGTGCAGGATCTGCTTCTTGAGTTCTGCAGCGGGATCGATCTGCTGTCGTAGCTGCGCAAGCGGAAAAGGGCAGCCCAGAATGGTCAAAACCGTGAAGATCACAGCGATATCGCAGAAAATGGCGTGCAATGGCGAACAGTGCGCGCTGGGAAATGGTTAGTCAAATAGCCAATTTGGAAGTAGAATACGACCAAATTAATTAGTGCGTGATGAGGGATGTGCATCCCACTCACACACATCGCGTTGTAAGGCGAATAGTCCAATGCCGCCCACACAGAGCAGAACACCCTTTTGGCGCTCGAGTGTGGATTCCTGCATGCATTAGTCAATTGCTTGGTCACGACGAATCTGGAGAAAAGAACCTCTGGTTGAAGCTGCCCCATCCTTCAGCAAACCTTCTCACGCCCCGGGCATCGGAGCTAACACCGGGCAAGCCACCCGAAAACAGTGTCCACTCGGGCCGGAGCCAGTCTCGGCCGAAACGTTTGCGGGGAGTAAAAGCAAGCTTGTTGTCAAAGGTTGGCAAGGGAAGCGAAAGGCAATTGTTGCACTCGGTAGTTGAGAAGGTGACAAGGAAATCAATTCCCGCCTGACATGCCGCGTTGGCTGCAGGATAACTGGTAGGGGGAGCTGGGGAGCTGGCTAGTTGGGTATCGTCCCCCCTCCCAAAGAGTCTTGATTGCAACATCGGACCATGGTCGCCCCGCTCTCCACGAGCTCGCAGTCTCTTACTCGATTGGACTGCCGGGCGTACCCTGGCCAGGTACTGAAGAGAGAGAAAAAAGAAAGCGGAAGGGAGACGCGTACTGCATTTGCCATTTGAGGTGCGAAATGCATGCTATTTCCGGTCGCGTGCTCTCCTGCAATGGTGGATAATGCCTCTTCGCCTCTGTCAGTGCTGCCGCGTGGCTCGTTCACTGCAGCTCTAATTGCTATTCCCGGGGGCCACTATCCGAATACCCTTTGCACAGCGCTGTGGAGTTCCGGGAGAGCGTAAAAAGCAAGCGCACGGCGATACTGAGACACAGCAGGTCGCGTGCGCGCGGTGCCGTTCATACTAAGAACGGGGACCCTGCAGGCAGCCGGCACTGATATGATTATCATATCACAGCGGCGGCGGACCCTCCGGACGACGCATCATTTCTATGGGACCCAGCTGCAACTCGATGCAACTCGATGCAACTCAGGACGCAACGGGCGCTGAAATTGCTGGAGAGACAGCCGGGTTCCCGTCCACAGCAGACTCCCATGGCGCCACTGCGAGTCATTACTGTCTGGGTGGGACGCATTTTGATGTGATCCGATCGGCAGTGGAGCTGGCCGGTTGAGCTTGGTTTGAAAAAGGCCGCCAACTCCCCCGCATTTCGTCCCGAGGCGGCGGTCTGCTTTGATCTAGTAAAAAACGTCCTCTCCCCGTCGTCTTGGGCGCCCTTCAGCTTGGTCCATCGTGATACTCTCCTTTGGCCTGCAACTCTGCCCACGCAATCCCACCCAGCAGTTTCGCTGGAATCGCACCTGTCCGACGGGCCTCCTCTTATTGTGTCACACCTCGTCCCCACGATTGCTCACCGCGACGCACCCCCTGCCGATCTCATTCCCTCCAAAGGAAAAAAAAAAACATCTGACTTGCGCCTCTACCGACCACCTCTGCCGACCACATTTTTTTTTATCCGCTGCGAGCGGGAGCGGGAGCTGAAGATGGTGACGCAGTCCCCGAAGCTGATTCCTCGCCCGTATCCCCCTCCCGTGGCCGAAGATGATGTTGATTCAACACTGAAGAAGGATGAGGTAAACTCGCTCGTTGCGCCGGCTGTTTTAGCCCCACCCCCAAATGTCTGACACTGTCGCTATTTCCATAGGATGATCCGACCATCGAGTACGATGTGTACATGAGCCCTCTGGAGAAGGGCCTGCTCTTCAAACAGGACATGCGCATCATTCCTTTGTCGGCCGCCATCTACTTCCTTTGTTTCCTCGATCGCACCAATATCGGCAACGCCATGATTCTCAACTCGTCAACTGGAAATGACATGCAGCAGGAGACGAGCATGACGGATCACCAGTTTGTCATTTCTCTCATGGCATTTCTCGTCTCCTACGCCGTGTTCGAGGTCCCCAGCAACATCCTACTAAAGAAGCTGCGACCTAGTCGATGGCTTGCTTTTCTCATGTTCTGTTGGGGTGGAATGACGATTGTGACGGCTGCCACCAATAGCTTTGGAAGCGTAGTAGCGGTTCGTTTCCTACTGGGAATGTTTGAGGCGGGCCTGTTCCCAGGTCTGGTTTACTACCTTACTTTTTGGTACAAACACGACGAGCGTAGTGTGCGGTAAGTAAACTCGTAGTTCGACTTTGGCTTGTCGCAAGACCCGTTTCTCATCGGTCGATAGCGTCGCATTTATTCTCGCATCTGCGACCCTTGCTGGCGCAGTAAGTTGTACCTTGCATGAACTTGTAATATTCGGATTGCTCATAGGGAGATAGTTTGGTGGCGCAATTGCCTATGGAATCGGCCACATGAACGGCGCAGCTGGTATGTCAGGATGGCGATGGCTCTTCATTATTGAAGGCATTCCCTCGTGCCTAGCTGCCTTCCTCGTTTTATTTTTTCTGCCAGATTATCCAGAGCGAACCAAATGGCTTACTGAGGCCGAAAAGGACATGGCAGTTCAGCGGCTATACTACGAGGGCAGCAAGGAGTCTCACCCGACCATGA
This sequence comes from Calonectria ilicicola, assembly GCA_020809705.1. NCBI lineage: Eukaryota > Fungi > Ascomycota > Sordariomycetes > Hypocreales > Nectriaceae > Calonectria > Calonectria ilicicola. The sequence continues at coordinate 2,538,401 of CP085825.1, read as the reverse complement.
CCTGGGCCGAAGCCAAAGAGACTCTCACTGACTGGAGATTGTATGCTCACTACGCTATATATTTTGCCGTCAGCCCAGCTTTTGCTAGTTTGAGCTTGTTCTCGCCATCCATCACCGTGGGCCTAGGATACCTTGACTTACAAGCGCAACTCATGACTGTTCCACCATGGGCCATTGCATATGGTATGTTTGTTCGGTAGAGTATAGGGGATAAAATCTTCGCGTGCTGACTTTGCGTAGTCTGTCAAGTTCTTGTAGCGTGGTCGGCGGATCATTTCAATGCGCGTGGAGTTCACACAGCATTAGCTTCGACAGTTGGTGCCATTGGATTCATCATGTCAGCTGCTCTGCCACCGGACGCCTATGCGGCGCGATATGGCGGCCTGATTATGGCGACTGCAGGGTCATTCGCAGCCTTCCCTCCAATGCTAGGCTGGCTTAGTTCGAATGTTTTTACGACGGCCTCCACCGGCCTAGCCATTGCCATCAATGTTTCTATTGGAGGTGGTCTCGGCCAGATTCCCGGCGTTTGGATTTACAAAGCAAGCGAGCGGGAAAAGGGGTATCCGACAGGCCATTGGACGAACGCAGCACTACTATTGTTCGTGACGGTGACGGCTTTGGGCCTGAGATTGTTTTACGGATGGAAGAATCGCCAGCTGAGGGCTTATGCCGAGAGCCAGGAGGTGCCGTATCGATATTTCAAGTTGTAAAGCAGCCTTGTCAATTATCCTGTATCGCAGCCTCTGGAATAAACGGCTCGTGGTGCCTTGTTATGATTTACGCGATACCTGTACATGTGTAGCACAGCTTAGAAGCAGTGAAATGTAGTGACTAGTTGTGCAAGTATGAGACATGGTGAAAGACAAATTCTGAGTAACATTGGTAGATCGAAATAGTGGCGTCTCTAGTCATCATGTTGGAGGACGATCGCTAGCCTCAGCCAATGGCGCTTCATTGACTTGAGAATCAAAATATGGGCCAAAGCTGGGCGGCGAATAGGGTGTACCAATCGATAGATCTCAAGGGGAGGCAGAAGCAAATCCCGAGATTGCCTGGAGCTGAGAGCGGGTCAATAGTCAGATCTGGGGGGTGGGCTACGTCAAAAGTTTGAGATCAACTGATAAGCTGAGCGGGATCTGCACGTGTCAAGCTATCATTTTCCCACATATGAACGAGTCGTCATGTCATGACATCAGCAAGAATTGCGCCTTGAGGTGGAGAAAAACAATGGCAACTAGGGAATGGCAAAAATGGCGCGATTAAGAAGAACTCATTGTTGTAATTAAATTAACCATGTACAACTTTTGGAAACGATTTTGTGGGGGGGGGGGGGTTTGGGGTGCAAGTCCAACAAAAGCTTGGGTGACTATGGATGGATCCTTGTCAGCCAGGTCCAAGATTCTGGGCAGCCATCAACTAGAGTGTGCAACTAAATCAGGGGTCTAGAGTTGAAATAGGGACAATTGGAAATTGAGCCAGTGCGAAATGAATTGTATTGTATAACCAAAAAAAAAATCCAACTACTGGGGTTGTTTCAAACAAATGGATCAAAGAGCAAAAAAAGTGACGGGAGACTGACGAGTGATGATGGGACGAAGTCTTAGCTGACTGAGGTTTAGGATAAGTAGCTAAGTCAGTGTTCTAGACCAGGTGTCTCGCGGCAGAAGGCAGCACGCCCACCCCCCCTCCTTTGCATCAAGCCGTTTCCTGTTTGACTTTTGTGCCATTTTGGATGAGCATTAACAAACAGTGTGAGAAACTCGCAGCGTCCCTGGACGGAATTGATGTCGTCAAGGTGATTCCTGTCACCTCGACAAGGGAGCCCTCTGGTTTCTTGTGTCATCGGCATAAGCATACAGACTGTTTCATGACTCGGAAAAGGGAAATGAAGAGCACAGCTGTCGTTGCCGTTGAACTGCCCCAGAGTGCTCGCTGTCGCCGCCGACGCGGGCCAGGCTAAGTTGCTGATGATTGGCACAGGCCAGGGTAGACGCCATGACGGAGCCACCAAAGGGCCTAGACGACGCCTCCAGCGGCCACCAGCGCCGAAATACCCACTGGGCGTCACCGGACAAGGGAGTAGAGGCTCCGAAGCTGCCTTCGAGGGGCAGTGGATGACGTCGTCGGCAGCGTCATAACGGGGCGGGGCAGGGATAGGTCCATTTTTTATTTATTTTTTTACTCTTCGTCTTGTGCGAGTGTGGGTGTGCATGTTGGTGCATGCTTGGTGTGGGTGAGATGACGATGCTTGACTGGTTGATTGATAATTCATGGGGGCACTTGACTGCTGGAGAAACAAACCCAGACCTTGGAAGATGCAGGCTAAAATAATTGTGGCAGATGAAGCTGCAGGACATGCACACGAGGTACCGTACATGGCCGCAGAGTATCACCACTGGGATAACGGGAACCGGCCGTTCATTCCCAGGAAAAACAAACCAAGACAAGCCATTCTGCACTGCGTGACTGCATAACCTATCGCCCGGTGCGGGTTTCCCTCTTTCAGCACAACCGGGATAAAAGAGGCGATCAGCCACATCTCGCTCAGCGGTGTGATCGTCCCCCAATGGCCAACGACAGCCTGGGAGGCCCAGCCCAGGCCAGCCCAGATGCGACGATGGAAACGATGATGCCACCTGTGCCTACACATGTCTACACACACCCAATGTCACACATGCCATGTGATGCACCGGTCCCAGGGCAGGAAATGGATGTCATCATTCTCTATTTGGCCAAGAAAACGCAACCGAGGATCAAGGAGACAAGATAAGAGAGAGACAGGAAACGGCGGCATTGGCGCCTGTCACAGGCACACGCCGCTAGGATGCCCGCCGTTTGTTCCAAGAATGGATGGACCCCCCCACCAGTTTTGCTTCTTTTTCCTCCCCATTGAGCTGTTCCACATGATTCGGGCATGAAGGACCGATGTATTATAAACCAACGCGCTGACGCGAGCCATGGCTAGTTCCGTTCGTTTTTATTTGCCCTTTGGTGAGCATGTCGCGGCTGGGCAAATCCCCCTGCTTGTGATTACTCTCCCGTGCCCAGACGGCGCGGGAGGGAGAGCAAAGTCCAAGAGATATTGGCCCAGGATAAGCTCCCGGCAGGTCGACAGCCAACGCCAACTTTCTTGATTTGTACCCTTGCCTTGCTGGTCCAGGTGTACAAAGCCACGAGGTAGTATGGGGGAGCATGGAGTTGCTTCCAGCATCCTTCCCTCCCGTGTCTACCGCCTGCCTACGCTAAACCTGGTTACCTTGCATTCACTTTTGTTTATGCTCCTGGCCCGGCCTTGCGTGCTTGGCTCCGTTACCACCGTAGACTATCCAATTCGGCGCGCCTCTTGATAGCCGCCGTCTGGCCCCAAGGCGGGTCTTGGCCGCCTTAACTCGAAGATGTCATTCCCCCATTGTCGGTTCCTCCTATACCAGCTAAAGCCTGGCTTTTATATTCCTTCTTCTTCTGAAGTCTCAAGACAAGAACACAAACACACACAAAAAAAAAAAAAAAAACACAAGTGCCGGACGTCTCGGCGTGTTAGGCTGCAAGAGTTAGTGGTGGCTTGTCTAGCCATCTCCACCCCTCGGCGAGCCCAGCTCAGTCCAGAACCACCCCCCGCCCGTTTCCTCCCTCCATTTTCCCAGCTCTCCTCAGCCCAGTCCAGGTCTGCAGTGACCTCACCCGCTAAGCTAGGGGTGCCTCGTCCCCAAAATACCCACTGAGCTGTGGCGTGCCATCCCCTACATGTACACTGCACGTCCACTGTGCTGTTGCCCCTGTCCCGTCCTGTCCGTCTGCCAGTTCCAGTTCCTTGCTTCCAATGGGTTGACGTACGTACCTTATTCCCACTGCGCTGTGCTGCTCCTGCAACTTGCTCTCCTCCATTCCCACCTTGGAAACCTGACCATCCTCTAGCTTCAATCTTCCTTTTCTTTCTTCTCCCCCTTTCTTCTTCCCCTTCCTCTCTTCCATATCCTCCCTCTTCTCTTTTATTTTTCACAGGCTCACCCATCAGCCTTGCTCCCACATCGACGCACTTTGTCCGACTCACTGGGTGCGCACGACCCCCCTCAGCTCCGTTCTGCGACTCGTTTAAACCCCGCACGTCCGCCGCAGTCCAGCGAAAGCCGCCTCGCGCGCCTCCAAGCCCTGGTCTAGTGTTTTCAACGTCGTCATCGGTCTGTCCGTCATTTTTACTCTTGCAAAAAACACCGAACCGAGGACAGGACACCTGCGACAAATCTGAATTCCGGCAAGGCACATATTTGGCCCTTTGATCAAGAAGTTCTTCAGGATACAAATCCTCCCTTCTTTCACCACTTCCAGTAGAGCTCGTCTCCGTTTCGCTCCAGCTGGCCCGTCGCGCCCCAGCGACAACCTCTCCAGCCATGTCTACCATTCAGCAGCTCAAAAACTTCATCCGCCACGGTATGCATTCCTATAGCCCTGTCTCTCCCTTGTTTTATTTTTTCGGACTTCTCTTCCGGTGTTTCTCTCTAATACCTTACCAATCACGCATGACTAACACCTACCTCCCTCGCAGGCAAGCAAGCCCGTACCGCAAACATCCCCGAAGAGGCCTCACGCAAGGCAGAGGCCGCCCCCCAGCAAGCTGCCCACAACGCTCCCGTCGCAGATTCTGAAGCCTACGGCGATGCTCCCGCAGACACCCATGCCCAAAAGTCGTCCAAGTCTAAGCGTATCGATGACGCCAATCTCGCGAAAATCGTTGCCGAGGAAAACGCTAGCAAAAGCAAGTTCCCTCGGTATCCTGGACTCGAGCGATGGGAGCTCATCGACAAGATGGGCGACGGCGCCTTCAGCAATGTGTACCGTGCCCGTGACACAACCGGAGATAGAGGCGAAGTCGCTATCAAAGTCGTGCGCAAGTACGAAATGAACAGCATGCAGGTGAGTTCGTCAGGGCCGTCCAGTGTCTGCGTAGCCTTTCTCTTTTAGTCGCTTTTGTCTTCGTCTTTGCCTTACGTCGTTTATTTTCCAACCCCATTTACCAACACGCGGGGTTCTCCCCGTTAATAGGGAAATAAGCATTTACATCCGGACTTTAAGAAGGTCCCCAAGGCTGCCGAGGTGCGAAAACAATTTCATTTTGTTCGTTTGGTGCTTGATTGATTGCGTGTAAATCACGGCCGCCGTCGCCGAGCTTAGTCGAGTTCCGGGCAGGCGATTACAATGTGCGGCCAGACGAATCAACTTGCTAACTAGTATTAGCGATCAAACATCTTGAAGGAGGTTCAGATTATGCGCCAGCTGGATCATCCCAATATTATTAAGCTCGTCGACTTTTCGGAATCTCGACAATACTACTACATCGTTCTCGAGCTCGCACCCGGTGGTGAGCTCTTCCACCAAATTGTCCGCTTGACCTACTTCAGCGAGGACCTCTCTCGACACGTTATTGTCCAAGTAGCAAAGGCTCTCGAGTATTTGCACGAGGAAATGGGAGTTGTTCATCGGTGAGTTGAATTCCGCGACATCCGCATGTCGCAGACCCTGGTGTTGTTTGATGTTGGGATCACCCCTCCTGACGTCATTGCACCACTGCATTGACATGGCCACGCTTGCTGACCCTTGCTCAGTGACATCAAGCCCGAAAACATTCTGTTTAATCCGATTCCATTCGTCGCTTCGAAGCAACCCAAGCCCACACAGCCTGGTGACGAGGACAAGGTCGACGAGGGTGAGTTTATTCCCGGTCAGGGAGCCGGTGGAATCGGTCAGATCAAAATTGCCGATTTTGGTCTTTCCAAGATTGTGTGGGACAACCAGACCATGACTCCTTGTGGTACCGTTGGGTATACGGCGCCCGAGATTGTCAAGGATGAGCGGTACTCCAAATCTGTTGATATGTGGGCGCTAGGCTGCGTCCTGTATACCCTGCTCTGCGGTTTCCCTCCATTTTACGATGAGAGCATCGAAGTGCTCACCGAAAAAGTGGCCAAGGGCCAGTACACATTCCTGTCCCCTTGGTGGGATGATATTTCCAAGTCGGCACAGGATCTCATCAGCCATCTTCTGACAGTTAACCCTGAGAAGCGTTACACAATTCAGGAGTTCTTGGCCCACCCGTGGATCCGCGGCAATGGCCCTACTCCACGCGAGGAGAAGAAGAAGCCTGAGATGCTCAAGCCATTTGATGCCTCCAGATTTGAAGAAGCCGGCAAGCGCTATGATTTCCGATCCCCTGGAGCTGTCAACCTTCGTGAAGTCTTTGACGTTAGTTATGCTGTCCACCGCCAAGAAGAGGAAGGCAAGCGACGGGCACAGATTGGCGCCAAGGGTGGGCCAGCCATGGTATTGGGTGGATTAAACGAAGAGGATGAAGAAGACGAGGATATGATGCAAATTGATGGTCAAGACCCTGATGGCGGAGCCAAGCCGAATGCTGCTACCCACGCACTGGAACAAAGCATGCGAAAAACCAATATTCGAGATCATGACGCAACAGAAACCCGGGGACGAGAGCGCGAGCGTGGTGAAAAAGGATACGGTCAACACTCGGCCGCTGTCACAGCAGCAGCCCGACAGCAAGTAAGAGACCGAAACCGGCAGCGCGGTGCCTTTGAGCTCAACCTAGAGAACGCCACATTGCTCGGCAAGCGAAACAAAAAGGTGCCCATCATGGGGATATAGGGACCCCGTGATGGCATGTCTACAGCGAGAAGAACGGCTGCAGTTGAGCCGGCCGCTTTTGACGGGACCCCACAACCAAGAATACCAGCTCTGGGTCGTCATTCGACAGAGGAACTTCCGTTCGTCCTAGAGAAATGACATATGAAGACAGTAAAAAGGCCCAGCTGGGATGCTTCTGGTTGAGCATGGTCTGTCAGCGGGTGTTATAAGGAGGCAAACACATTGGGGCGCACGGAGTACCGGGTCAGGCACCCTTGACCTTCCCACCGTCTAAAGGGAATCTTGGGAGCTTCTTTTTGAGTGTCTATTGTTCCATGTATCTTTGTCCAGGAGCCAAGGGATCCGGTCTTATTTTCCTCGGGGGCTCTGTCTTGTGCTTTTTATTGTTGCACCAGTAAATGAGGACAGGGATGATGGCAAGATGATGATGATATAGGGCCAACATTATAACAACCATTGGGGGGAGTTATTCGGAAATGGCTGAAACACTTTTTTTTTTAATTAACGCAGAGTGTTGATTAGACAGACATTCATTCCTGATACCATCATTTCCTCTAATCATTGTCGTCCATCAGAAGATATTCTATCTTTGCCTTGTTTATTGTGCGAGAGTTTTCACGCTGTGATTTTGTTTCGTGCCATCCCTTGACACAACCAGGATTGGTGCCATCTTGGTGGCAACAATTCCACTTGAAACCTTCAGGAAGATCTCGGCGCCACTCTTCAGTGTCTAGGTCCCCCTCCCACCATTCGGCCTCCTGCCAGACCTCATGGTCATCGTCAAACTCGAGGTTGCCTGCCCCGATAGCAGTTGTGTTAATGAACTAGATGTCTTGGCCCCAGCATTTTTCAAAATCGTCAAAGAGTCCCAAGCGAAGAGAAATTAGGAGATGTGAATGGGACAAAATAGATGGGAAAGAAAAAGAGGAGAAGAAGAAGAAAAAGAACTCACCTGGGTGATAGATACAGGATCCGTATACATTTTCGGCCTCCGTAAACGGACCTTTACAGAAAACGCAAACTGACAAGTCGTTGGATGCCTTGCGCTTCAGCTGAGCACCGCCTGACTGCGCCGCGGCATAGTGCTGGAGCGCCGTCTTTCGCACGGCAGGGTCACGGCAGAGCTCGAGCAGCACCCGCCGCAGTTGGTCCTCGGGCGCGCCCAACAGGCTGCGGAGGGCCGCCAACTCCTCGTCCTGCTCCTCCGGCTTAGCTGCAGGATCCATGCCCTTCCTTGGCTGGGCCCTGCTCTCGGTTGTCGCTCGTAAAGTGTGGATATTGGTCAGCGGACGACGGTGATGACGGCGACGACAACGATGACGGGACGGGGCGCCTGCTGCTGTACGAGCGGGAAATTTTTTTGTTAGCTGGCCCACACACTTTCCGCTCTCTTACTGTGCTGCGCTGTGCTGTGTGTTCCGCGAAGGTGCCTTGCAGCGGGAAGAGAGAGACCTACATAGATACGAAGCGCCAACAACAACTCGCGGGCTGCTAAATCCGCACCGGCGGGACGGCACGGCACGAGACGGCACGGCGCACAATTATACTGTGTGCGACGAGACTTGTGCCCTCACTTAGTTTATCTATTTATTTATTTTTTTCCCCTTCTAGCCGCTCAGTTGTGGCCCCGAGTGGCAGCGACTGGCGTCAAATGGGAGGATCACGCTGGGCATTGCAGCAACCCGGCCAAACGTTTCTTTTTGCTTAGTTTTTGCGGAATCTTCTTTCTCGCCCCGGAAGATCCAAGTTCAACCCATCCCGCTTTCGTCCCATGCCATCCCGTTTTCCCCGTGCTCGTCGCCGTCGGGGTGGAGACCAGAATGGAGTTGGGATGGCAGCAGGGGGGGGGGAGGGAGAGTTGGTTGACGCTGTGTGGTGGATTGTCGCTCCACCGGCAACCGCCAGAAAACGATCCTGGAACCTGGGAAAACCAACGCGTCAAATCTCTCTGGTTTGCGACTCGCTGACAGATGGGACGATTTTTTTTTTCTTTTGGGTGTCCGCTTCCTCTCTTATCTGCATGAGCCGATGAAACAAATTACCGTATTGGTGCGGATAGCGACAATGAGCACGTCCGTACTTAGGGGCTTACAAAAAAAACAATACGAATTTACGTCTAGATGGCCCAATTGAGACCAACAAGAAATCCCACATTCGTCATTACACCACTTTTTTTTTCCTCTCTCCCGCACTTACATGTTATTCAACCAACCCGGGCTTTGTTAGACCCCTCACCCTAGGCAATTGGGTCTCTCTCTCGGTTTTTTTTTTCTGGGTCTCTCGCAAGCTTTTCCATCTTTTGATTCTTGCTTGCATCCGAGACACATACAAGGCTACCCGACTATTAGTTTGCTACTGCATGTAAGCTGGGATTACCAACAGGCCACCACCAACACAAGTGGGTTCGCGCGCCTGCTTTGGGTGGCTGAATACGCCTCTAGATCTCGCACTACTGCACCTTTCCCGGTTCTCGCGCTCTGAAAGACCCTTTCTGGGTCACCGTTGCTAAGCCCTTCTGCCCTCGGCGATGGTTGAATCGGGCAGTCTCAACTCGACAAGGAAATTGTATATAGACCAGCTTGAGAAATGTGTCTTTTCTCTTTTGCCCGACTTGACCAAGTTGTTTCCTCAGCCTCAACTCCAGAACAGCTTGCTTGCTCCCACTCCCCCCTCCCCCCTTCTCCCCATCCCACGGTTTGCCCTGATATAAATCATGTACTTCATCTCAAGTCTTGTGTCCCTCTCCATGGGCCTGGCCCTCGCCAACGGCCTGATGGTCCCCAGGGCCAACTCTTGTGCCAAGGGCGTGCACATCATTGTCGCCCGGGCCAGCACAGAAGCTCAGGGCCCCGGCATGATTGGAGCCGTGGCCGACGAGGTCGTGAAGCGCATTCCAGGCTCCGACATTGACTCGGTCGTATATCCTGCCGTGCTTGACCCCTACGTCCAGTCCGAGACAGAAGGGGTGGAGGCCATGACGGGCATGATCCACAAGTACGCCAAGAAGTGTCCCAAAAGCAAGATTGTCCTCATGGGCTACTCCCAGGTGAGTTGACACGTCCGCACAGATCAAGACCCGATCCATGCTGACCACCAATTTGTAGGGCGCCCAAGTCACCTCTGACGTCCTCTGTGGCACGAGTGAGAAGGGATGGAATGCCACTAACCCTCAGCCTGGAAGCATCAACGACAAGAGTAAGCTTAGCCCCCCTCTTCTTCTCCCTCTGGGTCATATGGTCCGCTGACGCTAACGTACGCAGTTGCTGCTGTCGTGTTGATGGGAGACCCCAGCTTCACTGCGGGCCAGTCCTTCAACAGAGGAACCAGCAATGGCACTGGCGTAAGTAATGTTCTTTCTTTGTCTTTCCCTTTACTCTTCGTTCATTGCCTTTGTTCCCAGCATGTTCAAGAATTCAGCTGTTAATGCTACCCGTTAGATCTTCCCCCGGCTTAAGCCTCACGGCTGTGATGCTACTGCTGACAAGATGGTCTCTTACTGTGACGCAGACGACCTGTTCTGTGATGCTGGTGGCGCCAGTCTTGCCGTGCACATGGCTTACGTCCAGAACTACGGCAACAAATCCGTCGATTTTGTAGTCCGCAAGTACCGTCACGCGCGACTCGTTTAGACTTGATGAGGAGGGGGGAAAAATGATGGGCCGCATTAATAGACGTATTATCAGGCCTTCTGTCTAGAGGGTTGTCCCTATTCAATGGAGACGGCGGCGTTTTGGATATCAAAGATTCTTAGCATATACTTGGCGGTTTAATGTACATGCGCCATGCTAGTTCTTGGATATGATGGGTCAAAAGCACCCAGGTATCTGAACAGCCACAAATAAATTAATCAAAGACCTCTTAGTTGAGGCTTTCTTTTTTTAATCAACTTTATTTCAACAAAGCTCATTGTTGGTGACGAGTGATGCGTACCATCGACAAAGGCCCAATTCATTGACTATGGAGTGGAAGGGAGGGGAGGAAAGAGGAGCTTTGTTCATATGAGGGTGGTGAGAACACCCAGTGACAAGGGTAAAAAATCGATTGCTAGAATCTGGGAATGGCCGCGGCAAATTGGAAGCGAAACAAGTATATTGCCTTATCTATTTCTAAATATTGCATGTTCTATTGTATCATTCTGCTTGACAGGGGGTTCTGTAAGAAATTCGCTTCCAAAGTATTATACGCTATTCGCCCGATTGTCAATGGTAACCATAAAAAAATGGCGGATAAACCACCACTTACATGAAGAACCCAGAGAGAAAAAGTAACACATCAAGATGTAAGTGACAGTTCACATGCAGCCAATTCATATTCTGTCCAATAGTTCCTGTGGACAGACGAGGGTTCGTCATCCCTGGCGTGATCCACCTTGGCGTCCTTGGCACCATCGCTAAACACCACTCCGATGGTAAATGTCCAAAAATTGCGAGGGGGGGGAAAGTAATACAATCTTGGTATGTAAACTAAAACTACCCAGGTATCTCCAAGAATCGAATCTAGATGCTCTGTCTAACCCAACCGACGCTATGCTTCCAACATGACAAGAAATAGAAATAAAATAAAAATAAGAAAACAACATTGAATGAATATTGGCCCGCCACCCCGTTCATTAAGTCCTATCGTTGAGAGGCATGTCGTCTTCCTGCTCTTGTGTGTATCGGCAGGCATGGTATATGGTGTATGGTGTATGTGTGTATGTATGCGGATAGATATATATGCATGTATACATTTCCGAACTTCGTTTCGTTAATCCATATCTTTAAAACTTTCGTGTCGGTGTTGATAACCGGTCATCTTCTTCGTCTGATACCTCATCAATTAAGGATGCCCCGTTCAAGGCATAGCCGTTTGACTCTTTTAAGACGAGCACCTGGGGGTGAGTCGTGTCTGACCGCTCAATCTCGGCGGCCACTTTGCTCATGTCCCAGAGGGGGTGGTTTTGATTCCTGGTGGCCTCGGTGCGGAAGCCAGCTGCGCCGAATAGCGGCACTGAATCGGGAAATGATAATGTAAAGGGTATCCAAAAGTTGTCGTCCCATATGTGAGGGCACCGTTGGGGCGTTAGTTCGTGCTCCTGTCGTTCCATGGGCGGAATCTTCTCCAAAACCCAAATCATGTCTGTTGCGAAGCTGTCCTGTCTCATGCCAGCAGAAAACTCGAGCTCCCGCACATATCCTTCAGCCAGTTGGTTGGCAAGCCCTGCGAGAGAGAGGACCTTGCCCTTGAGGCTCTCCGACTGCATGGCGTGCTGCTGGTCAAATCCTTCCTCGACGTACTTTATGCGAACCATGCGCGAAACGCCGTCAGATGTCTCAACGCCAAAGACGTCTGGGCGGTCCGGGAACCTGTGCAGGCCCTTGGCCATGGCCCAGCCTCGGATAACGCCCCTTGAGGTGCCAGGGCACAGGAGTGTGACGTTTGCGGCGCGGCGTCCCTCGAAGCCGTAGTACACCATGGCAGACAGGCCGCTCACGATAAAGGGGATATGGTGAAAGATGGTGGCGACGCGCGTCATGACTTCTGTGATGGTGTCCCGATCCATCCGGCGGTGCTGCATTGGCACGGCCTCGAGGGCGCCATCAGACATGGGACGGTCCAGCTTGTGCTGGGAGCGGACCTTTTCCGGGGTGAGCGAGGCCTCGCGCAGCTCCCTCTCCATGTGGCGATAGGGCTCATGAGAAGGTTTTGGCGTGGCTGGCCGCGGATACGCTGATGATGGGGGGGTGGCTGCGGAGCCGACTGAGGGGTAGTGAGAGGGAGACGAGCGCGATACGCTCCGGCGCGGGCGACGTCGCTGTGAGCGGCACGAAGCCGTGGTGGTGGCCGTTGGGGCGGGCGACAAGACGGGATCCCATGATTGCTGCATTTTTGTAGAGTACCGCGTCCGCGGGCTCGTTGGTGGTTCTGGCGAGTGGGCTGTTTGCTTTGCCTCTGGCCCTGGCCGGGGGGGTGCTGAGGGCCGGAACACGCCGTCCATCAGGGACTGGAGCCACGAGCAGATGCCCATGGCCCATGTAAGTGCTGCCGGATGGGCGAGGGCGGCGCTGGGCTTTGAGATGAAGCCCAGAAAGTCTGTCTTTAGCGACGTCGCAATCGTCTTGTTTGTTTATGTGCGGTGGCGGGAACGAATGCCAGTATACTTGCTTGATTGGACTGCTGCACAGCGCTTCTTAGTGGCGGTGAGTTTGTTGAACCCACAAAAAAGACGTGCAGACCATGCCGTGCATGCAGTTTATAACCCGATTTATGAATGTGAACACGGACACTGTTCCTGTGCGTCTGCTGCAAAAATTGTCGTTTCATCCCTTTTTATTGCTGGTGTTTTGTTCCGCCTACTGCTGAACAGGGACAGGGCGCACTCCAGCTCGAGTAGCGCCATCTCAAAAGGGGGGGGGTGCGGAGTCGCAGGCATACGCCGTCCGGCTCAGGCACCGGGAACCCGCTAAGTTACATGCAAGTATTCATGCCAGTGTGCTGACCCTCCCTCTGCAAGAGCTCACGTACATGGCATGGCTGCACCTCTAAATTGCCCGTCCTGGTCCTGACCCTGGCCGACCTCCAACGCCCCGTAATCGTACAAGTTCATTCCGAAGCTGTATCATCATTCACTTCCTTTACTTATAATTCCTCCTCAACCTCCATCTGATCCCCACTTGCTGATCCTTTGCCTGCGGGGCCGTCCTTTTTGGGCATTGTCGCCTCCTTGTCAATCATCTGTCTCGACACCGACACAATGTTGTCTTCGATGAGCTCCTGTCCAACGTCCTCCAAGTGCTTCTTCGGGTCCAGCTTTCCTACATAGCGAGTCTTGAGCTGGTCCTTGGTCAATTCAGTCTCCTCCTTGACCCGCGTCTCGTAACCATCAGCCAGTGTGACTAGGCGCTGCAGCCTATCCTTGTTCTTGGTTCCTTCCAATCGGAAATCATCCATCTCTAGTGCCTCAGTCCAGACATGTTTGTGGAGGTTCATTAGCATATTCTCTTCGAGCGCCGTCTTGCGGTAGTCGATCGCGATCGAGTAGTAGTGGCGGTTCAGGCCGTGGATGAGAGCCTGGATGGAGGGCTTGTTGAGATGGCCCAAGTTGCTGGTGCTCTGACGGGGCTCTTGACCCATCATCAACAGCTGGGGGTTGATGAGACGGAAGGCGTCAATGACAACCTTGCCCTTGACTGACTGGATAGGATCGATAACGACGGCAACCGCTCGGGGGTTCAGCTGCTCAAAGGACTGCTGGGTGTTGATATCGACCGATGACAGCCAGCAGCCGAAACCAGGGTGGGAGTGATACCAACCAACGACCGACTCGGGACTAAAAGTGTATGTTAGCTAACCGCCATTCTTGTATGATGAATAGATATGACGTACCGTCCCGTTTGCCTCAGCATATCCATCATCTTGGTCTGGAAGACGGGGTCGACGGCTTCGACACTAACGCCAGTACCGCTCTGGGGCATGGCAAATACATCCATGACCTTGACAGTAAAGTCGTCGACAAATTCGCCCAACATCAGACCCATGACTTCCATGGGCACACCTGCACGACCATGTCGAAGCATCTTCAACAAGGCAAGGGAGGAAATGTAAACAGTCTCGGAGTTATCAATGAGGTTGGTGTTGTCCTGGAAGAAAGACATGTTAGCAGTCGTCTTTAACAAGCTCCTTCGGTCATGAAGAAGCTGGAATGGCTCCAACACAGCTTACCGTTCCATGGGCAGCTCCTCCGAGACCCATGCCACCACCGCCTAATAGGTTCCTGAAGCGCTCCATTTTGGTTTGTGGGGATTATACTCGTAAAAATAAAGCTTGGAAGAGAGAAATGCAACCAAAAATGGCTCGGGGATGTTGTTGTGGAGGTGATGGGGGAGGATGGTCGTGGCGATGGGAGCTTGCGTTTGGATGTTGACGTTGACGCCAGCCCGGGAGCCTAGAAGCCACAGCTCGGAGCTTAGTCAAGTCACGTGTTGTGGGTAATTGTGGCTAGCCCTCAGCCTCGCAGGCCGATCGTAAGTGGGGTTTGCAGGGGTCTTGAAGCTGAGCCAATAATAACATCAGCTTGGACGCCTCGAGTGGTGCGACTCTCCAGCCTTGACGCACCAACATTAATCCGTGGCGTCCCTGCTGGCCGGCACAGTGGCGTTTCCCTCTGCATCCACAGCGGTATTGTTGATGTACTTCTCACTTTGCCTTCACTTATTGACCCCAGAAGCCTCTACTGACCTTCCCTCTCGCTTCAGTCGGCCATGCCCAGCTTCCTCTGAGCCGGCATCGACTGGAATATCAACTGCGCCGCAAAATAAATCCTTTTCGAACTCGAATTCCCCTTCGTTTTTTTCACTTACTAGCTTCAACCTCCCGATTTGAGACGCCGCCGCCCCGTAGCAATCATGGGGGACATCACAGTAAACCTCGGATCGACCGCGCTCAATGGCACTTCGCCAAAGAAGGTCGCCTACTTCTACGATTCCGACATTGGTAACTATGCCTATGTCACCGGACATCCTATGAAACCGCACCGCATCCGTCTGGCGCATAGTTTGATTATGCAATACAACCTATACCAGAAGATGGAAATCTACGTGAGTACACCCGTGTTCTCCTAGGCCAACGTCTTGCATCTTGGCTCCCTAGACGTTTTTTAATCTGACTGTTGGTAAACCAGCGCGCTAAACCGGCGACTCGAGGTGAAATGACACAATTTCACACCGACGATTACATCGATTTCCTCCAAAAGGTGACTCCCGACAACATGGACAGTTTCATGCGCGAGCAAGGCAAATACAATGTCGGCGATGACTGTCCTGTATTTGACGGCCTTTTCGAGTTTTGCGGAATTAGCGCCGGTGGTAGCATGGAGGGCGCGGCACGCCTGAACCGACAAAAATGCGACATTGCGATCAACTGGGCTGGAGGCCTTCACCACGCCAAGAAGTGCGAAGCAAGTGGCTTCTGCTACGTCAATGGTGCGTTCTCTTCCGTGCTTGCGCTTAAAAATATACATCTAATTGGCATATAGACATCGTCCTGGGAATCCTCGAGCTCCTCCGATTCAAAAAGCGGGTTCTCTACATCGATATTGACGTTCATCACGGCGACGGTGTCGAAGAAGCCTTTTACACAACCGATCGCGTCATGACTGTGTCTTTCCACAAATACGGCGAATACTTCCCTGGAACCGGTGAGCTTAGAGATACCGGCATCGGTCAAGGCAAAAACTACGCCGTCAACTTCCCCCTCCGCGACGGTATTACCGACGAAACATACAAGTCGATTTTCGAACCTGTAATCGAAAATGTCATGAAGTACTTCCAACCAGAGGCAGTTGTCTTGCAATGCGGTGGAGACAGTCTCTCTGGTGACCGACTCGGCTGCTTCAACCTGAGCATGGACGGCCACGCCAACTGTGTCAACTTTGTCAAGAGCTTCAACCTCCCCACTCTGGTTCTTGGTGGCGGTGGTTATACCATGCGAAACGTGGCGCGCACATGGGCTTTTGAAACTGGCGTCCTTGTTGGACAAGAAATGGACCGTACCCTCCCGTACAACGAATATTACGAGGTATGTTGGGTTGACTCTAATGAAGTGACTGGCCTGACCTTTCTAGTACTACGCTCCCGATTTTGAACTGAACGTTCGCTCATCGAATATGGAAAACTCGAATAGCCGAGAGTATCTTGATAAAATCACCACTGCCGTCATCGAAAACCTTCGACAAACCGGACCAGCCCCCTCGGTCCAGATGCAAGACGTCCCCCGGAAACCTTTCGGAGGAATGACTGACGAAGAAGAGGCCGAGCTTGACGATCTTGACGAAGACGAGAACAAGGACGTGCGGATGACTCAGCGCCGCTGGGAGAAGCGCGTTGAGAACGAGGCCGAATTCGAGCCCAGTGATGACGATGAGATGGCTCGTAACAATGGTGCCACTCGAATTAAGGAAAACAAGCGCACATTTACCGATTTCCGAAAGGGGGAGATGGAGGTTGACAGTGCTGATGCCTCTCCAGCTCCCGGTGCAAACGGAGCAGCCACGGAAGAGGCCGCCGCTGAGGAAACTCATGATGTCAACGATGATACTATCGAGGACATTTCGGCCCATGAATCAAACGAGAAGGAGCAACCTGCTGAGAAGGAGGCTGAAAAGAGCTCAGGAAGCTCCAAGGATGCTCAGAAGTCAGAAGTGGATGGCGACGGCGATGTTGGCATGGCAGACTCGGCGAGCGCAGAGGAGACAACCACTATTAAGAAGGAGGATGTTGAATCCGAGGCCGCTCCTGAAGCAGTTGCCAAAGAGAAGTCGGATGAAGCAGAGCCTGCTTCTAAGGGTGCTACCCCTGGAACAACGGCCAAGTCTCCCGCCCCCGAGGCCAAGTCTGCTGAAAATGCTGCTGAGAAGCCTGCCGCCACAGTGACAGATAAGGGCAAGGATGACGACCCTGCCGACGCCATGGATGTCGACACAGACAAGGACAAGACAGAGGAGCAAAAGGAGAAGAGCAAGAGCCCTGAGAAATAGAGCTCGCTCAAATTCTAAGTCTATGCAAGTCTATGGTGGCTGTCAACACCAGTTGTTCCACCCTTGTCCTTGCACGTTCATGTGGATAGCTTCGGGGACTTGAAGCCCCGAGTATTCTGGTTATAAGCGTTGTGTATCTATAACGTTGGCAAGAGGCGGCCTGAGGCGTTCCAGGCGTAGGGTATTGGCGATAGGAAAGGGAAGAAATAATGCGGAGAGTCGCGCGTGGTCAACTTAGCCACGCCAAGGAAAGATTCATGACGCCTTGGCTGAAGATTTTGTGTTTTCGAGGATTAAATCATAGCGTATGGAATATAATTGTATTCACTGTTACACGTTGCTACATCTGCTTTGTGCACTGATGCTCACTTCGGAGAGGAAGTGTAATCTAGGAGTGTGTATCAAATGGTCTATGTCATGGGAGGTTTGCCGAAAAGTCAGCGGGATATCTATATTGGCATTGAGACTTTCAACTCCTCGGCTTTCAAAGAAATATCTGTTAGTCATAAGCATACCCTATACATTATACATAGAGACGTTAGAACCCAGTTTTCATGAGGGTATCGTATCAAGGTTGTGCCGCACAGAGGATCAAGTTCATTGTTTTTTTGGTTTGGCAAATTTGGATCAAGCAAAAGTTGTTGTATCTGCCACCTTTGTGGCTTTGTAGTTCCCTCGTGGTTGCGTCCGCTGTATATTTAACTAGGCCAAAACACAGAGACGTTGCCCAAAGCATGACTCTCCTCTGTCTAAGTCAGGCGATCAAACGACCAACCAAACACTCCCCGCCACAAGAACGAATTGATCGCCGCCCAGGACAGTGGTACGTACCTCGAGTAGCGTGCTGCTCGTCACCAACCCCACATTCTGTCGTCCTTGCGGCTGCAAGATGTGGCCGAACTTCTCCCGTGGCCAATCGGTGGCGCTGCAAGGCTGCTAGTCTTGCCGAAGTGGAAAGTAGAAAGTGGGAAGCTACCTTGAATTTTGGTTCGGTCTGCGGGGATCGAAAAATAATTGTTCTTCCAGGACCACTCGTCCGTCATTGCCAAATTTCTTCCTCTTCCTCTCGCTCTGCGCGCGTGTCCAGGTTCTCCCATAAATGTAGCCCAAACTGCCACCGCTACTTGGCTCTTATTCAGTGGCCCCTAGATCCCAATCGCTCCCGTCAGCCGCGCCCTGCCTGCCTGGCTTGACTCACCCCTCCATCGCCGCCACCCGCTTCCCATCGCTACTCTTGCGCATCACCACCTCTGCACAAGGCCGGCGTCGCAGACTCTCCAAACGCCCGCCATGCCCACCCCGATCCCCGCAGCAGCAGAGGCTGACGCCTCTGCCGCCAAGCTCCAGGTCTGGAAGGATGCCCTCTACGACCGCTGCCGCGAGTCTGGCGTCGACATGTTTTCCCAGGACGAGCTGCTCCGCCTTGATGTCATTCCCAATCGCGACCTGATGCTGCTGGCCCGCGTGGTCCAGTCTCTGAGTGATGATAAGCTCTTCATTACTATGCGCGAGGCCTCGGGCCAGGTCCTGTGGAAGTGGCGCGATGCTCAGGAAGCGCACAAGTAAGTTGCGACACCTGCCGCTTTCCTAGATGCCCATCTAATATTCCTGACCTTCTCAGATACAAGCAATGCTCGACCGATGAACAAGTCATGGTGTACTCACTCATTGATGACTCTGGCGGTGACGGAATCTGGTCCCAGACCCTCCAGAAGCGACTGAACATGCACGATTCGGTCCTCAAGAATGCGCTTAAGCAGCTTCAAGCTAAGAACCTGATCGCCCCCTTCAAGAATGTCGAGCATCCCAACAAGAAAATGTACATCAAAGCATCCATTAGGCCCAGCGACCGCGCCACTGGAGGACCCTGGTATACCGACCAGAACTTTGACGAGGCCTTCATTGAAGATCTCCAGCGGGTCGTTTTCGATTTTATAAAGCGCCACAGCAGCTATCACAGCACCCACGGAGGTGGTGCCACCAGGACACAGGTTCCAAAAAAGGGCATCGTTAAGGGTGTGGTAGACAAGGGAAAGAAACGAGACGCCAGCCAAATGGACGAACCCCCTGCCAAAGCCGTCAAGACCTCAACTACAGCAACACCCAAGAAGAATGTGATGCTCCCTCTTCCTGCCGGTTACACTGGCTACCCGACAGTCCGCGAGATTGCCCGTCTACTGTCATCCAGCGGAATTACCAACAACACAATCCTAACCGAACACGACGTTCAAAAGCTAGTGGATGTGTTGGTTTGGGATAGCCTTATCGAGTCTGTCAAGGTTGCTGGTAAAGTCGGTTACCGTGTATCACGGGTCGCCAAGCAGTCGGCCGAGAACTGGGCCGGCCGCGAGGATCCAACAGGCCGCGAAGGTGGCCCAGAACCCTACGTGAGCCCTTTTACAGAGGCTCCCTGCGGCCGCTGCCCTGTATTTGAGCTTTGTGAAGAGGGTGGACCAGTAGGACCTAGTAATTGTGAATATTTCAAGACATGGCTAGAGGCTGAGTGAGTCCCGATCAACTGACTGGGACTTGCACATCGAAGCCCCAGTGACGAAGATTGGATCTTCCAAACGTCTCAGTCGAACAAGGTCAAGACACGAATATTCGGGAGAATGGAGTTTTTCAAGGTTTGGATTTCTTGGAGGAGTGATTTTCTCCTCATAAGGCATGGCAATGGCGCGGGCATAGAAAAAAAACCCAAATTTGTTCCAGGCGAAAAATAAATAAATAACCGACAAGAGTACTTGCTTTGTATGGCTTCTACGAAATTAATTTGATGTAAGACGTTACTAGTCCAGCTCTACGTTGTTGTGGCATCACTTGTGTAAATCCAAACGGTCATTCATTTACAGCGCCGACGAATTGATCGACAGACAATTGGCCATTTACTGTCACGCACAAGAAAAGTTCAAAGTCAGGGGGTTGAATTTTTAAGCATCGCTCAGCAGCTGGTCTTTCTAACTAGCTAGTGAGTCGTAAGCAATAACTGCTAATCCTCGCCGGGGTTTTCATGCTATAGGTTTCAATCCCGAACTACCATTCTTTGATATACGAAGGTGCTTATGAGCTGTTTACAGCTGACCAGCGTTGTCAATGGTGGGCTTCTTGCCATACTTGATGGTACCCTGGCCGGATCCAGTAAACTCAAGAGCCTTGACAACGTTCAGGGACTCTTCGTCGGCGACCTCGCCGAAGACGACGTGGCGGCCATCCAACCAGGATGTGACGACGGTGGTGATGAAGAACTGGGAGCCGTTGCTGTAGAAATTTTAGTTAGTGATAGGATGGTGCATATTCGATTTTGGATGTACTTGCGTGTTGGGTCCAGCGTTGGCCATGGACAGCAGACCAGGTCGAGTGTGCTTGCGGGTGAAGTTCTCATCGGCGAACTTCTCACCGTAGATGGACTTGCCACCAGTGCCCTGTGCAGATGTGAGTCCACGATTGGATAGCGGGTGATTAGGGGGTTGTACATTACCACGGGTGAAGTCACCACCCTGAAGCATGAAATCAGGGATGATTCGGTGGAAAGAAGAACCCTTGTAGCCGAAACCCTTCTCGCCAGTGCAGAGGGCCCTGAAGTTCTCAGTGGTCTTGGGCACAACATCATCGTAAAGGTTGAAGTTGATGCGACCGGATTGCACTACAGCGTTGATGCCATGTCAGCTCTGATTGGACAGATCGCAAGGCGTTGAGGTAGGAGTGCAGGTGAGGGGTCGCCACGTAAACCTGACAAATACCGCGACGAAGACAAATCTCGTGTTTCACGGCAATCGCGCAGAGAATGTGGACAAGATTTATTCTTGTTTCGATGGAAATTGATGAATTCCGAGCCATTGAGACTTACATTTGACAGGACCGGGAACCTTTGGGTTGGCAGGGTTGTACTCGGGACCCTCCCAAGACACGTCGAAGAAACTGCGGCACAAGCATCAGCATTCAGTTCAGCAGAGCATGCCGCTCTGGACAGTGGCATTGCGATGATTTATCAGCTGGAAAAACTTACACCTTGGTAGACATGATTGTGGTTGCTGAGAAGAATCGGGTAGTTTTGAGGGTGTTGGAGGAGTTTACGAGTTGAGGAAGGGAGAAAGATCTCTGAGCAGAGAAGCAGGAGGTATGGCGGGGTAGGAGGGGTCGAAGAAGGGTTGGTCTCATTTTGGCAAGCTGGAGGGGCAAAACGTTAGCGCGGGGTCACTGGCCAATAAGGACGCGTTATAGTGTGGTAAAGCGGGGGCACGGAGCCTGGCTGCAGGTCACGTGGAGGCGAGGCAAGCCAAATTTGCAGCAGGAGCTAGCCGGTGAGCTCTGCGCGATGGTGCTTCGCATGAGGTCACCTTGGCCAAGGTGGGGTAGCCGGAAGCTCTTGAGAGCTTCGGGCGACGACGGCTCGCGAAACGGTGCAGTGTCGCGTCAGCCATTGACGAAGCATTCCAGAGTAGCCGCCAGTGCCGAAACAGAGAGCGGGCGAAAAAGCCACGAGCCCATTGCGCACGTCAATGCTTTCGCATTGGCAGCTCTTTTCGGCCCATTGAGCTGGACTTGGCGGAGCGGTTACCTAGCCATGCCCACCCAGGACAATTGTTGACTTCTCCCACGGGTTAAGTGGCCCGATGCTGATGAGGTGCTGCAGGTTTTGTCCCGAGATCAATGCCCATTGGACAGGTCATGGGCACGGCCTGTGCAGTGGATTCTCGTCATCACATTGCCCCCCTCCACTTCTCATCCATTCTTTGAGCCATCGCCCCCCGGGGAGTCGCAGGCTCGTGGTGGGAGCAGCACGCTGGTTGGCAAACTCCGTAGACCCGGGCCAACAAAGATGGATGGATGGGGGTGGACTGAGCCAATGCCATCATCATCCCAACCCGAAGTGAGCGACTTTTCTGGCGAGGCCAATTGCAATGCCCTCCATTTCCTTTTGTTTGCCTTGCTCTCGGGTTGAATCTCCCAGCGATTGTGTTTGAGGTAAAACAAAGGTGCAGCGGTGATCCCAGACCAGTAGACGTACCTTGAGGTGGAAAAATACACTTGGAAAAGGATACAAGTACAAGTAGAGAATAGATTTGAAGTTGAGAAGATACACAGGGATTGCAGACCCATGCACGTGCTGTTGATGGACTCTTGGACTGGTCTGAAGCGAAAGAAAGAAAAGTTTTGAACCAGCTACATTATACGTGGCCAGGATGTAGGCCTGAGGTCTCAGGTACTGACTGACCAGCCTTGGGCTTGCCTCGACCGCTAAACGCTTGGGCCGGAGTCGGCCTCTGCTCAATGGACGCTGATAGGGACAAGTAGCGCGCGATCAGAATGGTGATGAGCCACTTGATGAATACCTGTGGAGCAATCACCTCAGTGCTCCAGAAGACCTTTGGAGGTTTCATCATCATTCATTCCTCTGCTTCCAGTGAAACCATGCTTGCATGTTCCCAGCGTTGCTTGGTCATAGCGAACAGGCTACGCAAGCCAGGTCTGAAACTAAATTTTCCTAAGCAGGTACTTGTCTACGTACTTAAGGTACCGAAAGCAGGGAGGAAAGGTGCTGTACCTTGGACGAGTCCTGGCTCAGCTGGAGTACCTTCATCTACCCTAGCCAGGTACTCAAAGCGGAAGTGGTGGTATGTAAGCAGGCTGTTCCGCTCTTGGGAACTAAGTGGAGACATCACGTGATTGATCGAGCCAGCATCGGGCTGGCATCATCTCCAAGTGTACCGTGTCCGGGATCACCTTGGCGCAAAGGGGCGACGACCTAATATCCCATCTCATTGACAGCTCACCATAATTTTCCGGTATCAGCAGAAAAACCTTCACACGCGCTGTGGCCTCTTCTCACGTTCATCATCTTCTCTGTGTCTAGCCCCTTGGAACCTTTGCAACCATGGATTTCAACGACCTGAAGTCAACCGTCTCCAACCTGAGCTTGTATGACCTCAAGGCCGGGTTCAGGAAGGCTCAAAATGGTATTTTCTGAGCGCTCTCGCTCGTCGCTCCCAAATGACTGACAGGATGCCGTAGCGGTCATGAACTTTACCGAGATGGAGGCCAAGGTGCGTCTGGCGGACCGCAATGGCAAGCAGCTCAAATGTTAACATGATACAGGTGCGAGAGGCCACCAACAACGAACCCTGGGGAGCGTCGTCTACTATCATGCAAGAGATCGCCAACGGCACCTTCAACTAGTACGCCACCCGTGCAAAACACAGCTTTATCATCGAAAACATGTCGATTTAGATACTAACTGACGACCAGCCAAACCCTCAACGAAATCATGCCCATGATCTATCGTCGCTTCACAGAAAAGGCCGCCGAGGAGTGGCGTCAAATTTACAAAGCCTTGCAGCTACTGGAGTTCCTGATTAAGCACGGCTCTGAGCGCGTCATTGACGATGCTCGCAGCCACATCTCGCTCCTCAAGATGCTCCGCCAGTTTCACTTCATTGATCAAAACGGCAAGGATCAGGGTATCAATGTGCGAAACCGAGCCAAGGAGTTGGCAGAACTTCTCAGTGATGTCGAGCGTATCCGTTCCGAACGAAAGAAGGCACGAGCGAGCAAGAACAAATACACTGGCGTCGAAGGTGGTGCATCCCTTGGTGGTGGGTTCTCTGGAGGCAGCTCAAGTCGATACGGCGGGTTCGGCAGCGAAAGCGGCGGCGCTGGTGGTGATTATGGTGGTTACTCCGGTGGCGTATACGGTGATGGCGGCGGCTTCGGTGGTCAGTCAAACGACTGGCAGGGAGGAGGTTCCAGCAGTCATGCCGACCGATTTGAGGAATACGATGAATTCGACGAGGGCGAAAGGCCAGCACCTAAAGCACCCAAGCGACCAGAGCAGCGAGTCGGTGTAAAGAAGACGACAGCGGAACCCCCAAAGCCCAAGGAGCCTGAAGTTGACTTGTTCTCCTTCGATGACCCCGCGCCATCGTCGTCGGGTGCTCCTGCGCCGTCCAACCGCTCGAGCTTCGCTGCTCTAGCTCCCAGCAGTTCATCTGCCCCCGCTGCGAACGACGACGATGATGATTTCGATGACTTCCAGTCTGCCGCGCCAGTTGCTCAGCCAGCTGCAGCCTCGAATGCTTTTGGGCAACCCACAGTGGCATCCGCGGCCACCTCAACGACCCAGTTTGCGTCCCCTCAGCCACGATCGGCCCCCCAACAGGCCGGCATCAGCCAAATGGTCAACATGTCATCCATTTCTCCTGCGCCCAGCTCAACAGGCACTCCAGGTGCCAACTACTCTGCCTTTAGTGCGCCTGCTGCCAACACATCGCAGCCGGTAGCCCAGCCCATGCAACAAGCCGGATTCCAATCATCTGGGCCTAACTACTTTGGCACCATCCAGTCGCAGGCCAGCAACCTTCCACAGGTGTCCGGTATGCCGGGAATGTCTAGCGGGGCATCGACAAACGCCCCTACAACCATGGCCAACATGAAGCCCGTCACCAGTCCTGCGGCTAAGCCCGCGGCCGCTGGCGGAGACGCCTTCGGAGCCTTGTGGGGCAAGGCCAGTGCCGGCATCAAGAAAACCAACACACCTACTGCTGGCCCTACTATGGGTCAGCTGGCCAAGGAGAAGAGCAGTGCCGGCATTTGGGGCACACCAGCCGGAGGCTCTGGGCAAGCACCCAGCAGCGGTGGTGCCCCAAAGACAGGCGGATCTGCGATGGACGATCTCCTTGGCTAAACACGACAAGCTGCATATTTCCGATGTGGTGGGCGAGCACCTGGACCTGAGACGAGTACAAGGGTAATGCAACATAGGCGCTGAGAACAAGGCAAGATCCCGGCAAGCCGTTATCATGGCCCATGGTATATGGATAACAGAGCTATGGGGTAAGAGTGTTATTTTGAGAATGTGGGATCCTAGATAGGCGTATGGCGCAAAAAATGAATTGACATGTCATGCCAATCTTGACCAAAAATGTTTGCGAAACTAGACACCACAACCAACCAACGCATTGCACGGATGGCCATTTGCAAGGCCGCAGGAGCATGCAACAATGGGAGCGCATGTAAAAACCGAGCAGTTCACATGCATTTGCACATTTTGATCAGCTAAAGATAGCATTCACGTCGACTCATAATTGACACATGATCAAAACGATAGTGAACCAAGAAGGGTCTGGACAAGTACAAAGGCCACTGAACCCTGCCGAGAGGAGCCCTCATGAGCCTAATTTTCGTTTTCGGATGGAAACGGACAAGTGTAAAGGGGGTCTAGAACATACAGACCGAACCAAGATCTAGGATCTGGGATCCGGGTTTTCGGATTTTCGTTCTCAAGTTCGTCCATCGTGATCCTTCAAGCACGTCAAGACCCTTGTAGGTCGGCCAGGGCCATATCTAAACAAAGAAGCAACTGAGACGAGCCCTGGGGGGCGGGCAAGGTGACCCCAGGCCCAAGAAATGCACGACAGCAGACACCTCCAATCTCGCCCGATATGCGGCCGCTTCTCAAACCGTCCGGGCCAGCCTCGCTGCTTTCCTCCTCCAAGCGAAGCTCGATGATGAAGAGCTGAGGGCCAATCGACGCCCTGGTCGCCGTCGTTGGGGCGCCCCCATCTGCGCGGCTATCAAAACCTCCAGAGAGCCCCGGCACGGCTGGGTCAAGCGCCGGCCCAATGAGCGTGTCGGGCCCGGGATCCGCTGTGCGGCAACGCGAATTGGGCCCCGTAGTGTGCGCCACGCCATTGGCCTCCCCCTGGGGGATGGACGCCCTGTGCTAGCCCACCCCTGCTGTGGTTTATTTTGGCCATCCCGGCAGAGCGTTCATGTACACAGGCTTGCACGCCGGCACTGGCACGACGTGGTCACTGCAATAGGCCGTCGCGCTGGCTGGCGGGTCTTGGCTGGCGGATCAGAGCCCAAGGCGGCTAGCCAGCAGGCAGATGAGTGAAACACGGCGTCGACGGTGGGTTGTTGCATGTGGGTACGGAAAGCAAACAGATTGCCCGGCGGCTACTGATTTTGGAACCATCCAGTCAGTCAGTAGGCCTGACTGGGTTGTGGTGTTGTGCAGTGGTGCTATTGTTGTTGGCCATGGTTCGAGCCGTCATGTTGTTTTTGATTTGCACGGCGACGCCTGTGATTGTCAATCATGTATAAAAGTCTTAGCCCCTTCTGATGTCCTCTCGCTTCTCCCTCCAGCAAGCACGACAGCACGACAAGAAACCAATTCCATCTTTTTCCTTTTTTATCTCTTTTTTCCTTTTTGTCACTTTCCTTTGTAGATTTCCTTATTTCATTTGTGGATCTCTCTCTCACTCTGTTTTATCTTGGATATCTGGCTCTGGTTTTAGTCGGATACCACCACTTTTTTACAGCTCCGTCTTTCACATCAACGAAAACAACGACCCAAGCCGCAACGACAAGGCATTTCTCTTTTCAACAATTCTTTCTTTGTTTTCCGTTCGCCTTTCTCTTAGGCGGGCCTACCAGTTGACAAGATTCCTTCCTCCGCCCCCTGCATCCCTTTCTACTCCAAGCACTTCCCGTTGCGCACCGCCGGCTCGTCGCGCCCTCGTCTTTCCATCGTTACCTCCAACAAGTCCAAGATGCACTCTCCTCCCGCCCTCGGTGCCCTTGGCATGACCTGGACTGCCATGCGCGCCATGCAGTTCATCGCCCTCATTTCCATCATCGGTCTGACTGCAAACTTCATCTCGGAGATGGTCATGGCCGACTACGCCGCTCCTTCGGCCCTCATTGGCACACTGGTTGTCGTAAGTATATCTGGACGAGCCAACTGTGCTCAATTTGACTAACACGCTCTCCCACACAGTCTTGCATCGCCGTTCTCTACATTGTCATCAGCTACATTCTCTACTGGGACTACATGCTCCCCCTCCTCATCGCCACCGGCGCTGACTCCCTGATCCTCATTGCCTGCATCGTCGTGGCCTGCAGCGTTGGCAAGCCCGTCAGCTACCTCTCTTGCCCCAAGTTCCCGTCCAACGGCAACACAGCCAACTTCATCAACTCGCTGTTCCACAACGTCTACCACAACCGCAGCAACGTGTACCAGTGGGTCGATGCCGACAAGGCCTCGTGCTACCAGATCAAGGCCATCTGGGGCATGAGCATCGCCCTGTGCGTCCTCTTCTCCTTTTCCGCAATCACTTCGCTGTGCCTGTGGAAGCGCACCAAGGGCTCCTCCACCACTGTCCCCAAGAACATCGAGGCCGCTTGAGGGTGCGACCGTGGGGTCGAAGCGGGGCCAACCGTTGCTGGCTACCGGCCCGAACCGGCCATGAGTCGGAGCCGGAGCCGGAGCTTGGGTACCATGGCTATGGCGCATCACCAGGAGAAGCGCTTCGACAGCGACTCCGACTCGGAGAGTATGCGCCGGCCGTGGTTCCCCCCGCCCCCCACGGCACCTTTTAGTGAGAAGAGAGTCCGGGTGCGCCAAGCACCAGAGCCGGTCAGCGAGCTACCTCCTGTGCCGCCTGTGCCTGCGCTGCATCTCGCTCCTCCCTCACCCGTACCTTCAGAGGGCGCTCCACGAAGCCCTCTATTCGAAAAGGCCCGGTCCGCTCGCCGGACCATCATGTCCCACGTCTCCGGATGGTGGGATCTCGGTTTGTTGGAGAAAAAGGAGAAACGACAGAGCATGGTTAATGGAGGGAGATGGATCTGAGCTAATGACACACACACAATTGGATGAGTAACAAGAAAAACATACAAAAAAAAAAGACAGAAAAAAAACATCTTTGGGTAAAACGGTCGGTTTGGGAATGTAATGAGTCTTCAAGATTGCTTAGTTAGGATTGCTTGGGTTTTTTTTGGGTTTTGCAACCATGGGTAATGTCTACTGGTTAGAACGGATCTCATCACTGAAAAGAAAAATACCGAGACAAACAATAAAAAGGAGTTTTCGGAATCAAAAAAATGTTCGCTTTGCCTTGTTCTGTGACGGCCTTGATTACTCGCTAAAAAAAAAAAAAAAAATCATCAAATCGGTTTCCCCATTCATCGTTACGCCATTGGTATCGGGCAATTTGCGAATCCCGTCCATTGTCCATCATATACGCCAAATCAAGTGTTTCTCGCCTTGCAACACATTCCAAATCCCTTCCCCAGTGGCAGGGCGGTAGGTAGTCATATATCCCAGGGTATCAAATCAGCAAAACTCCATGTCCCAAAATTCGCATGCACTTGCCCACGTCCCAGCTCTCGTCAATCTGGCTCCTCCGAGCCCAGACAGCCTCCATGATCTCCATGGCTGCCTTGACGGTTCCAAACACGCTGACGGATCCCATCCGCTGGAGCATTCCGCGGTACTTGCACTCATCCTCGACAGGAGAAAGACAGCCAGCAATACAGAATGGCCAAACCAGGGTTCGAATGCCTGTGTCCTGCGGCAGCTGGGTTAAGAGAGTCGTCATCGTGTTGACTGAGGCTCGAATTTCGGGACATGAAGGCTGCCAACCTGAAATGACAACGTGAAGGAAGGTAAGTGCAGCTTGTAACCAAATGATGTTGTTAATGAGCAGGCATGGAGATTGGTCTGTCAGACCAGGCTGGTGGGCCGGTTGCTGATGTTGGCCGAGTGAAGGTTGTGGGTTCGCAAAAGCCGGCTCCGACTGTTGGGCCTCGCTCTCCATGACTTGAAGCCCGGCTCGGATGGCATCCTCAATAACCTTTCCACGTTGGACCAACTCAGCTGTGGACAATGAACCGGCCCGCTTCTGGTCCTTCTTCCAAGCATCTAGCCCAGCAACATCACCGATAATCTGGACTACCCAGTTTTGCAACCCAATAAACTCCTCCATATACAGAGGACCTGCGCGTGGGGGGTTGACTCTTTTATTAATAAGCTGACAACCGGGGATAACGGGAGCCTGGTATTTCTGAAGGCGTGGGGCCTGCTCGAGTGTAATACTGGATATGACATCAATGTACAAAATATTCGCTGTAAAAAACCGGAGCGTAGCCTGGTTCGTGCTAAAGGGTCGGTTGACGCCCATCGAGGGCGGCGGCCACTTCAAGCTATACAGGGCCTCGAGAACATCGATCCATTTCTCAGGCGAAGGGACGAGCTGAATAAACATGGCGATGGCAGCGTCAAGGTGCATACGCCAATGGTCCTTGTTACTGGTCGAAACTTCAAAAATGAGCATTTGGAGAATTCCCTGAAGAACTTGAAGCTTCTCCTTTGGGCTCGCAAGATCTCCAGCGGCATTAATGGCGCTCATCTCCCGCTGGAGCTCTCGTAAGCCCATCTCGAGCTGGGTCTGCAGTTGGTGTACCATGCGATTGGTGCACCCTTCATGCTCCTGTTGGCCGTTGGCCAGGACGACGCTAAAATAATAAGACGCAAGCGAGATGGCTGTGTGCCAGACCGATTTGTTGGCTTGCAAGAGATCGAGGATCCAGCCGCGACCACCAGCAAGCATGGGAGGGCGGTAGAAAGGGAAAAGGTGAGGAAATACATAGTCGAGATAGATCATGATAAAGTGAACCTCTGTGTTTTGTCCATTCATGTTGTTCGAGTCGTCGGGTCGGGCGAGGAACTGGCTATGCCAGGGGATCTCGGGGGGCGAGGCGCTCGTGTTGCTGGAGGCTGGTGTCGAGCCAGGATCGTGACTGGAAGCTGGTTCGGTATCAGAGCCAGAGACCGAGACAACGGTATCTCCAATGTCGTTGCGGGAAGTTTGTCTATCGACAGTGTGGTCGTCTCCATTCGCACCAAGGCTGACATTGCGGGTGCCAGCCTCGAGCATCTCCATGTACTTGCGATCGCGGCGCTGCGAAGCCTGCTTCTTGACCTGCGCCTTGATCTTCTCGGCCATGGCCTTCTGCTTGGGGCCTCCATCCATCCAGTCAGGTTTCTCTTCGTTGTAGTGGCAGGTGATTTCGAGGACTGCGCAGCCTTCGCAGATAGGGCGTTTCTCGTCGCATTTCTTGCGCCGGAGGCGACAGGTCCAGCATCCAGCGTTGGAGCGGACCTTGGCAGACATCAGGTGGCGGAACATGGCGACAGGACTCCGGGCCTTGGCCTTGGTCAGCGCAATAGTGTGTCTAGGCGATGTCGAATGAAAGGTGAATTGACCAGGTTGACGAGAAAGCAGAGCCTGGATCCTTTACCCCCATCGCAAGCTTGCTATATCGTGGATCCAAGGCACAGCCAAGACCCTGGGCCACATTGAGACCCATTTGTCAGCCTGTGTCGGCACTCGGAATCTAGCTTTTCCACTGGAGAATCAGCCCCGGGCCAATGACGAAAGCGTATCTTGCCCCACAGCACCCCTCGCCCACTCCCTAACCTAAGCGAAATCCAAAAGTCATCCCACTTCAAAGTCTATCGAGTGCACGTACACCAACCACCCTAGACAGTCATGATAACTAGCCGTAAAACTTTGGCCGTTGAAGCCAATCCTATGGTATTATATATGGCTTGGTTATCTAATACATTAGAAACCGTTTGAAAATATGCAAAGTGGATATGGCGCCGATAAAACATGACCAAAAGTCCGCTAGAATCAGTCCTTCTTTTTTGAACTAGCAGCTCACGCAATTGAGTTTAATTGATGGTGTTGATTGAGACACCAAAATGTCGCAAGTCTTCATCAATGGTATCTGCACGAGTACTGGAATAGAAAAGGATAGTGCGAGGAAAAAAAAACAAACGAACACGCAATTTGTTGCTTACTTAACGTCATCAAACAGCAGCTTTTAAAGCTCATGAGGATCCCAGGTATTGGAAAAACATAGCATTTGAGCCAGCAAAGATACATCTATTCGGTTGAATGTGATAAATGACTGAAAACTACAATTAAATGCAAGAAATATTACGAGCATGGAATGTAAGTTACAAGAACAGTGACTTACATCATGCACACCTAAAAAGGGAACGCTAGATATGCTACGGTAGTTAAAGAATAAATGGCAGCATACTACCAGCTTTAGAGAATATATTTTATCTCTTGAAAAAGTTATATATAAAAAAGACGGTCTCCTAATGTTTCAGGATAACTTGCTTCGTATTTGCTGGAGTTCGTAACATTTAGTTTGCTGCAGCTGTTGACGGTGTACGAACAAGGTTCCGCCGCTCATGCATACCCCGCGTTCACTGATCCTTCGCACTACGTCAACCATGCCTGCGCCCATTGCTCAGCCATCTCACCACCTCTATTAAAAAGTACCTCGAATTCCTACACCATGTCTTCTCCGCGACATGTCCTCGTTCTCGGCGGTAACGGAAGAATTAGCCGTATACTTACCAAGACCCTGCTAGAAAAGTCATGGTCTGTGACCAGCCTCATCCGCACTGAGGAGCAGGTTGAGGATTTGAAGAAGTTTGCTGCTGGATTGCCTGGGAAATTCAACGTCTTAGTCCATGATCTCGAGAAAGTTGACAGCCAGGAGAAAGCCGCCGAAATTATCAATGATGTGAATCCAAACTCGGTGTTTTGGAGTGCTGGTACGAATAGGTGACATGATGAAAGTGCCGCTCACTAAGCAGTCTATAGGTGCCGGAGCTTCGGGCTCCCAAGACCGAGTATGCGGCCCTACACCTGTGTCACTCAATCGCAGCTAGCTAATTGCGCATGCTTCAGGTACTTCGTATTGATCGTGACGCGGCTATCCACTTTATACAAGCCTCTGTTGCAGTTCCCACCATCACCCATTTCGTCATTGTCTCATATCTGGGCGCACGCCGAGCCAACGCCCCCTGGTGGACAGATGAAGACTGGGAGGGCTGGAAGAAAGTAAACTCTACCTTCCTTGCCCGCTACTACGAGGCAAAAGTTGCGGCTGATGAGGCGCTTATCACTGAAGCTAAAAAGCGCCCTACAATATCCGCCGTGTCCGTCCGTCCCGGTGGCTTGACGGACAAAGATGCTGGGGGTGTGCTTATGGGTCAGACAAAGGTGGCGCGGGGCATGACGAGCCGCGCTACGACGGCTGCGGTCAGCGCTTTGCTTCTACAATCAGAGAACATTAAAGGTCGATGGCTAGACGTGTTGGATGGTGATGAGGATGCCCAGACTGCCGTGGAAAGGTATATTCAAGAGGGGACAGAGTGTGCCGAGGGCGAGCCCGCATATTCCGAATGACCAATCTCATAACATGTGACGTTGAAAATTTGATGAAGTTCAGGAGACCATATGGTCTTTTGACTTGCTATCGCACTGTGCAAAGCAGAATGTGAATAGCGTCATAAGTTAGGCGTCTCTGAATGGAGATATTGTAGCGTTGGTATAAATACAAGGCATGTGCACTACTTTCCAAGGTTTATCGTGTCTACCCTTTAATACAGAACTAAATACCAAAACGCCAGACATTGAAAAAAACAATAAAGAACCGTTGGGCTTGGTGATTGCCATGGGCTGTTATTTTTCAAAGCCTTCCAGACCGCGCAGGCCTCATAGGCGCGGTGGAAATAATAGACGCACGTATGGCGGAGACCGAAATAGAGGGTTTAGAATTTCAAACTCTAGTGACACAATCATGGGATACCGGGTCGTTGAGCTGATATCAGATATCCCGTTCGAGGAACTTGAGAGGAGGAGACCCTCAAGGCAGGACCCTGTTCATCATGAACAACCAGGGGAGCGAACCTAGAACACAGAAAGCTGAAGCAAGCCAACTGCCTTTATTTCATGTAGTATTATTATTCCATGTCACTCAATTTGTCAATGGCACATTTTCGAGTGATCTTAGTGTCTGCGAATCGTACTTCTCGCTGACCACGCATGCAAGAGTCGAACATCTGCCACGATTTATTATAAATAAGAATTATATTATTTGTCCTTAGCAGACTAACTCCGACCCAGTTTTCTCCTCTCGTTTCTGAATAAACCATACATCTTTTCTTATCCATTTAGAACCTTTCAGCCGCAGCACACGGTAGCTTCTCGGGCCGCACTGGTTGTTTTGCCTCCCACTGATAGCGTCTCCCATTGGAAAACAAAAGCTCCTAGATAGGCACCAATGAAAATGCAAATGATGATGTACCCGTTGTAGTACATGGCGAGAAGCATAACGAAGTAGGCAACAGCAAACTGAACCATGTGGAGGAATGCGCGGATCGCTTGTTGGAAAATGTTGGGTCGGAACGGAGGGACGACGTTGCAAGCAACAGCACCGATTTTGCTACTATCAGATCCAACTCCGTTACTGGGACCCGCAGCGGGAGCAGAAGAAGCCTCGAATTTGGCAACATGTTGGCGGAGAATGTAGGCGTCGTATTCTTTGACGGATCGGCGGAGGAACTCGAGGGACATGACGAGGAGGATGACACCGATGCAAGAGCCGGCGAACATGCCAGAGGAGGTGTTGTGCCAGCTGGTAGATATGAAGCACGTGTCGACCGTGTACCAATTCCAAAGCATCTGAAGGATCTGTTAGTATTGAATCGCATTGCAGTGCAGTGAATCAGGAGCTTGAGCTCGGCATTACAGAAATCTTGCAGCTGGAACCAGAGCCACCCATACTCATTTCAGTAGAGGTAGCTGTGGCCATGCTCATGGTAGCGGTGCCGGTCATGGCCATAGTGGCCGTCGAAGACATGTCCATATCCATGTCCATGTCGATTTTCTCTTTCTCTTTTTGAGTGTTCTTGCTGTTTTGTGTCTGTGATTGCTTGTGATGGAGGGAAGCAAAATATAGAGGAGGAAGTAAAGGGCGGCAGCCTCGAATATTTATTTATTTTTAAGGACCGACTGGTCTGGCGCATGTCGTGTTAACCACCTGCATGGACACTGCCCCGCAGGCTTCCCTCCCCGGGTGCAGGTCACGGCCGCGCCAAAGCTGCAGCGGTGACATGATGGTTTGATTGATACAAGGTTAACGAACCCGTGGATCTTGAAGTGGAGAGACAATTGGAGTAAATGGGCGCAAAAGCGCGTATTCGATTTTTGTGGCTGTCGAGATGGTCTCGAATCTGCGCCGGTTTGAGCAAGTTTTCCTGGCTGGGCTGCCACCTTCCTGGCCTGCCCAGCAGTTTGTGAGCCCATAACGATCAGGCATGCTCCACTCGTAGTAGTGCTTGATTGGCCTGTTTTTTTTTCTTTTTATTGTTTATCTTGGTCCCTCAGCAGTGTTGATGGGTGGGAGCGAGCCAGCTCACAGGCTTCTTCTTTTTTTGGACCGGCATCAGTGGCTTGGCAAGAGACAACCTGATATGTCTCATTCACCAATAAGGCACCTCTTGGGATTTCCACAAATATCCATCCTTTTAGACAGCCCATCCTGGTCTTGTCCAACCTTGATTTGCTTGATCTTCCACAACATGTGACCGTCCACCAGTGAGTGTCCCATCTGATGTTAGACTCGTGTAGTTTTTGCATTCGCCCTGTGTTCCGTTTGTACCTCAGCCTTGTACCGGGGCTTACAGAACCAAAAAAAACTTTCGCTTGGATCTTTGACCTTTGCGCTACAAGATGCTGCCCATCTCTGATCCAACTGTCGTACACCTGTGAGGAAGAGGTGCAGAGACGCATAGCCACTAGTGATGCGAGGTAGAACCAACAATCCACATCCTGTGCTCTTCAACAGGACAAAAAAATAGCCACTTTCGGCAGGAATTTTATGCTATGCAGTCGTACGGCATTTAGCCTAGCTAGTTAATCGTATGTTTTCGTCTACGCCCATAATCGAGTTCATTTCTCACTAATAACCACTCGACCTTGAGGTCTAGAAAAATCCAAAATCGAAAGGAGACACACGATGCAAGAATATTTCCCTTGTTGGTTCTGACGACACCGCTTTGACAAATTCCGGGCTTTGTTTCTGAGTTAACCGCCTGCGTGGCCAGCTACGTCGCTGTGCAGGGATCGTCGCTCAGAAGGCTCATGATTAGAGTGTGGAAAGCTGAAGGATTTCCCCCTAGGTTTCAGACCCGCAGACGCCAAGAGCGGATATCCATGCAAAACTCGCTTTGATTCGAAGCCGCCCACTTTCCGCCCGAGTCACGTTGCACAGCATTGTAACCCGTAGGACGGCTTGTGTGACGCGGCGTGCAAGCTGGCGGACTGGGTGATGTGTACTTGTCAGGCGAAATCTATTACAACCGCGTCCATGCGTTTTGGTGGTATCTGCCTATTCTACAATATTAGTTATCGTACGTAGGTTGGACTAAGTGCCCTACTGTCGCAAATGTGTAATCTATGATCGCTCGCAAAATGCTGGGATTGAATTCCTCGTCGCATTTAGAAGAACTAAGTTAAATAAATAAAGGCTATGCGTAGATAGTCTTCAATTCTATGTACCAGCAGCCACAAATCACTTTCAAGTAAAATGAGTAGGTCTCACTGGCTTTACGAAATAGGCAGATGAACTATACGCGGAGCCTAAACAACCTTGGTCTATTGATTAGATAGTAAGAGAAAGCTTGGCCTGAAATTTTTATTTAATTCTAATTAATGTATGTAAATCTAGTGTATGGCTTTTGTCCACCTCCCTAAAACTTTCTCTGACATGATGAGTTGCCATGATAGCCGCTCAATGGTAGACACCATTACACACAACAAATACACATTCAAGAAAGCCCAACAATAAACAAAATGGGATAAGTAATAAGCGGGTTTTATTCATTTTTCCTTGTTATGAGATTAAGAGAGATATATACGACTCATATCATGTATTCTTATACTTACTTGGTATCGTATGTGCTGGAGATTTATTCGGCCAATTTATTTTGTCAGGTTGCTTGATTCTGATTCATGATTTACGCATAGATTATCTATCAATTGCGCCCATTGAAGAGCCTCATAGGCCATGTACTGGGATGGATTCTCACTCCATCTTGTGAACAATAAACTCGCCCCAACGCCCGTATTCCCAAAAGTAAAAAATGATATCATGATCGAAATCCTTTATCCTCGCAACGCATACAGCTCCTGGGGCTGGCCTTGAGCGTCGCAGCTTGAAAACTTCCACCAAGAGCCATACCACGAACCAGCAATATTTGTAAGACCCCATCGGATAGGTGCTGGCATGGGAGGCCAGTTGGCCCACATGCCATCCTCGGCGGTACGGTCCAGATTCAGCAAGAAAAATGGCACAACATCGAGAGTGCCAGCCTTCGTAACTGTCTTCTTACCCCATGTCTTGAAGGTATCGCCGGCGACCGCAGCCTCGGGGGTATCGGGAACGGGGGCCTTGGCGTGCTCAGCGAGGGCGGCAATGGTGTGGATCTCGCTGTGGAAGTGGTTTTCAAAGTCATCCTTGAACGAGTCCATGATGCTGATCAGCTTGGCTGAATCGAGCGAGGTGGGAGCGTCGAGTTTCTCGAGGTAAGTGTTGAACTCGGCGAGGCCTGCGAGGAATGATTCTGTACAGTGTTAGGTGGCTGTGAAACGAGATTGCACAATATCATGACATGGCAATTACATACCGTGCTCCTCGTGGGTCTGGGTCCAAACAGCTTCGTCTCCAAGCAAATCCTGGACCTTGGGAAATAAGTTTTCTTCTTCGTCATCGTGATGCGACTTGACGAATCGGAACCAGGTCTGGGAGTATCCGATAAATGCAGCCTTGTCAGCGTCTTGGACGTGTGGGGCCTGAAGGTAAATGCTGTTGAAGCCCCGAATGATTGAGTTGTGTAGGAGGGCCATGTGAGTCGCGCCAACTGTAAAGAGATCGGTCTGCAAAAAAGAAGAAAAAAGAGAAAATGAGTTAGTCAAGGCTGCATTCTCACCAAGCCATGCCATGACGCCATTTGGAAGCTCACCTTCTTGGTCTCAAATTGGGGCGTTGCGACGAGCTTCATGGGCCCATCGGCCCACTGCTTAGTTGGGGCGGTAGATGTCATGAGGAATGGTGATCGGTTCAAAAATAGTGCAGCGATGATGGCTTGTAAAGCGAAAAAGATGGCAATGCGGACTCGAGACATGGTATCAAAAAAAAGAAGGAGGAGGGAGGGAGACGGGAAGAAAGGGTGCAAGCCAGGTGGAAACAGATATATCAGGCAAAGGAGGGGCCCGGAGAGACAGACGCAAGACATGCTATGGGAACAAGTGGTTCGATTCGCAACACCGAAGCTCAATCATGCAACTCTGCACGGTCTAGCTCCAAGTTTGTCTATTCCTAGCTTGGAGCTGGTGTGGGACATCATGTCTCCGGCTGATTAAAACCAGCTCCATGATTGGTTTGGTCAGAAATAGGCGGGGTCCGAGAGGGCCGAGAAAGCGGGTGCTAACGTGGTGAATTACTCCGGCGAGCCGATTGCCTTCGGATGTAATCGTGGAGATCTATTGTCCGGAGCTACATGCCTAGACTGTAATGTGAAGCCTAGCTATTGCAACTCCACAATCGTTACCAAGACGTGAGAAACAATCGAACCATGAGAGAAAATGTACAAGTCTTTCCTAACATAGACAAGCCGATACCTCTATGTACTTACATCAAATGCAACGCAAACCACCCAGTTGTTTATTTCCATGATAATCATAGTGTATGTGACAGTTTGATATGTGGACCCATTTTCCTCTTTCAACGCCAACCATGTAACATCAGAAATCATGTTTAGATATAAAAGCCTACAACCTTGCGTAGACTAAGCAAATGCGCCCACAAGGGCCATCAATATCGCGCCGGCAATAACACAAAGGAATGCTCGTGTCCTCCTTTTTCCCTTGAGCACCTTGTAGCTCTTTTCACTCAAGAAATCTTCTGCCAGAAGCTGAACGAGGCCAGCATAAAGCAAAAGTCCTGAGGAAATGGCGTTCATGAAGCCGACAACCAAGAGGCCGCCCATGCTCTGTGGGTCATACATGCTGTGCATGATCAAGCCAATGGCCTGTCCAATCGGTGTCGTGAGTCCATACGCCAGAACCATGAGCCAGGGACGGATAGATTTACGAGGAAATTGAATGACGGCAATTCTGCTACCCAGAGCCAATCCCTCAAAGGCTTGATGGAAACTGATCGCAATCAAAAAGACAACAAAGGCCGGGCCCGTGGCAACCGAAACAGCCATCCCAATAAACACACTGTGAAAAAGAATACCGGCCTCGAGCATCACACATTGTAGTAAAAGACGTTGATTCTCTTCGGGGGTTTTAGGTACGCCAGGAGATGTCGGCGTCATGGGAGTCTGAGGGATGTCGTCGGGTTTGAGTGATGCGTACGACCCATTGCGGCGATGGGCGTTTTGCGAAGACACCGGGTCGAGCTCGTTCAAGTCTAATTCGAGATCTGAATCTCCGTCATCGAGATCGTCTCTCCGCTTGCTCCTCTCATTCATGCTTGGGGAAGCCTCGGGGAGAGGCGATACGCCAGCAACCAATCCCTCTGTCGCTTCGATGTCGTCCAAGCAGATGTCCGGCGGCCTTACACCAGATCTTCTCGCGGCTAGCCCAGTCGTCTCTTGTAGTGTCGCGTCGCTATCTGACTCGTCGGTTTCGTCCCAATACTCATGGTTATGAGAATGCGAGTGTCCAGCACCCCGGGCCGATAGGAATGACTCTACAGCAACGACCACGATTGCGGAAGTCATGGCAACGAATCCCGGGAGAGGCGTATAGCCTTTACTGAAAAAGTACGGCAGACATGGATCGGTTAGGGATTCGAACGCGGTCGGGAGCAGATGGACAAACGCTGTCGCAAGGAGCACGCCAGTACCGATGTGCTGGCAGTAAAAGATGAGGTTCTTCTGTCGGCGGCCTTTGGCTGTTCGGCGAGATATTAGAGGGAATCCGCAAGCTTTTGCACAAAATTTATTAGCATCATTCTGTCATTCCTTCATGCCCGACTCAGATTGATCAAGAAGGTGCATACCCAAGGTGCTCACGACCAAGATGAGGACGAGAGCGAAGACATGAGCCGTAGTGTCATAATTTCCCTTGGTTCTGCTTCCACACTCGGGCTTCTCGCCTTCCTCCTTGCGCCGCCGGAGCTCGGCGAGGAGAATATGGGAGGGAATGGACGCCCATGACTCTCCTAAAAGGGCATCTCACATTAGCAAAGGGGGAATGCGGGTGGAATGGATCGGATCGCGCGCACCACGGGGTACCTCGTTGGAGTCGCCCATCGTTTCTCTAAATAAATCACTACCTGCACACCGCCAAATACACTGTCATTGCGGAACCAGGCGAAGAGATGGGTGATGGTGGAAGGCCAGCGTCCTGAGTGTGTACGGTGATTGTGTAGAGGCAGAAGCAACAGTGTCGTTTTCGCTTTAGAGTGGCTGTTGCGTCACGTCACCTTGGCGCTCGTGTTTGAGCTTGTTGCATAAATTCTAGACCGGAATTTACCGGGGTGTGCGTTAAGTGTCTTGTCCCGGCTCGTCGGCTCTCTAAATTCCTAAAGTCTATCACAGTGAAAGAGTTCAGGAAAAAAAGCCACACTGAGACACATCAACGGTTCCGGCTCACCACCAAAAATGGCACACACATCTCGATGGCCAACCAAGATGGGCGTCCTCAGTGTACGGCGCATGCATGACGCCACATCCACGAGCCCCTGAAGCTTCTCGGCGATCCTACAGGGAGGGGCATTCTGTCACCCAGAGGGAACGGCCCTGTACAAGGATGTCTCAAGATGTCTGTTTCAGAGCCGGATGACTTGATGCATCCATCGGCAAGGGCCCATTCTCTCCCGAACGAACTGGGTCCTGCAGCCCCGTTGTTGGTGGGTGGAGACACAACCAGAACTCTTTGAGGTCCATATGGCTTGTGGGGCCTCTTGGTTTGTCAAAAACAAAACAGTACTTCATCCTCCAGCAAATATTGTCAGCTTTGAAGGTACCTTTCACGGTCACGTGTATAGAGGCTTTTTAACTGGTTCGTTGATGACTCACAAGCCGTACGGACCCACTTGGATTATTATCGGCTCAAGGTCGTCTGATCATCGGAAAAGTCGAGGTTGAACGGCGGCGAATTGCGCATTTGGCACCTACGCCACTCCACCCAAACCCCAGACACCGCGGTCTAAGTTGGTCGATTCCCCAGAGCTGCCTCCACAATCAAGGCACCATGCCAGTATCTGGGTGCATATCATCCCCCATCCTCCGCAAAAAGTGGGCATGGAGTACCATATGATGCTGTTTCGACCGGTTGAAGTGCGGTTGTTGTGTCCCGAAGTGGCCAGCCGTCGCCCGGGACGTCAGAGCAAGTTAGGAGTCTCTATGACTTAAAAGCAGCCCTCTCCCGGCTTCTACAAGATGGCTCTCTTTTTCCTCATCAATCATTTGGCCATTACATTGTCTGTGTGTTGATGCAAAATGGCTCCTGTTGATATCAAGGCTATTGTTTCTTCCCTCACCCTCGAGGAGAAGGTACTTTACTATCCATTCATCTAACCTTTACCTTCACTTAAGCTAATCTCTCATTCAGATCACTCTTCTTGCGGGCAAGGACCTTTGGGAGACTATCCCAATTCCCTCCAAGGGAGTTCCATCAGTCAAGGTCTCCGATGGACCCAATGGTGCTCGAGGCGCTGCATTTGCCGGTGGCACTACCGCTGCTTGCTTTCCTGCCGCCTGTCTAATGGCCTCCACATTCGACGTGAACCTGGCTAAGCGAATTGGTTCCGCCCTAGCTGAGGAAACTCAGTCCAAGGGTGCTCGATGCCTTCTTGCCCCCACCATGTGTTTACAACGTCACCCTCTTGGAGGTCGCAACTTTGAGTCCTTTTCTGAAGATCCCTTCCTGACCGGCAAAATGGCGGCCCGTGTCGTAGAAGGACTTCAAGAGAAGGGCGTTGCTGCCACTATTAAGCACTTTGCTGCCAACGAACAGGAGACTGAGCGTTTGACAGTAGATGAGGTTATTAGTGAGCGTGCCCTCCGAGAACTTTACCTTCGGCCTTTCGAAATTGCTGTTAAGGAGGCCAACCCCTGGGCTCTGATGACCGCTTACAACATGTTCAACGGCACTCACGCCGATTCTCACCCCTTTTCCCTGAAGCAAGTTCTCCGCGGAGAGTGGGGTTGGAAGGGTCTCGCCATGAGTGATTGGGGTGGTACCAATTCCACTGCTGAGTCTCTCGAAGCCGGGTTGGACCTTGAAATGCCGGGTCCTACTCGCTGGAGAAAACCAGAGGATGTTATCACTGCCATAAAGGAAGGCAAGACCTCTGAGGAAACCATTAATGAGCGAGCAACCAGGGTCCTGGAGTTCCTGGAGCGTCTCAAGTGTTTCGAAGATGACACTATCCCGCCTGAGCAAGCCATCAACAAGCCTGAGCACCAAGCACTTATCCGAGAAGCTGGATCCAAGGGCATTGTTCTGTTAAAGAATGATAACCAGGTTTTGCCTTTGTCTAAAGAAAAGGTTAAGGGCAAGAAAATTGCTCTCCTTGGACACGCCAAGATTGGTCTTGCCCACGGTGGCGGTAGTGCTTCAGTTAATGCTCATTACAAAGTTACCCCTTGGGATGCTATGAATGCTGCCTTGGGTGATAGCGTTGATTTCACATACGCCAAGGGTATGTATATACTAACACCTTTTCTTTCTTTCTTTGAAACGGGATCTAACTTGGAAATAGGA
The DNA here is from genome assembly GCA_020809705.1 of Calonectria ilicicola. Taxonomy (NCBI): domain Eukaryota; kingdom Fungi; phylum Ascomycota; class Sordariomycetes; order Hypocreales; family Nectriaceae; genus Calonectria; species Calonectria ilicicola. The sequence goes on along the minus strand of CP085825.1, from coordinate 2,496,797 downwards.
GCTCACACCTTCCGAAATCTCCCTGCCATTTCTGAAAATGTCGTCGGAGAGGACGGCAAGCCCGGATTCACCTATAAGCTCTACGACCCAAGCAACCCTGAGCCATTAGAGGTCAAGGGTGGTCACCCTGATTCAGACGTCAATGTCCTTACCAGTTTTGGTTTCAGTCACAAGAATGTGACACTGGACGGCACATTCACAGCCCCCGAAACTGCTGTCTACTATTTTACTTGCGCTGGTCTTGGGCCCAGCAAGCTTGTTATCGATGATAAGCTTATTTATGAGCAGACCGAAAACTGCGGAGATGCCATGGGTTTCCTCTTCGGTGGTGCTCCCGCCCCCGAGATCAAGGTTCCTCTGGAGGCTGGAAAGCAGTACAAAATTCACATTTTCACCAGTCCCCCAGCGCCCAAGGAAGGCGATGATCTTGGCATCCTCGAGGGGCGAGTAGGTCTCCGCATTGGACACATGTCCGCTGCTGAACACGACAAGGACCTCCTTGCGGAAGCAGTCGAGGTCGCCAAGACCGCCGATGTTGCCGTCATCTTCACTGGCCACGAGCCATTCTGGGAGACTGAGGGTCAGGATCAGCAGAGCTTCAATCTCCCCAAGGATGGAAGCCAGGACCGACTGATTTCCGCAGTTTCGGCTGTCAATCCCAACACTGTTGTCGTTAACTCTACCGGTGTAGCCATCTCCATGCCCTGGTTGGATCAAGTTCAGGGTCTTGTCCAGGCTTGGTTCCCTGGCCAGGAGTGCGGTAACGCCATTGCTGACGTTCTGACCGGAGCTCAGACTCCTGAGGGCCACCTCACTTGCACCTTTCCCAAGAAGCTGGAGGATTGCCCTGCCTTTGGCAACTTCCCCGGTGAATATGCCGACGGGAAGCTTTCGGTCAACTATGCTGAGGGTGTGTTTGTCGGTTACCGACACTTTGATCGGTTGGATGCCGACAAGGTCTACTTCCCCTTCGGCTTCGGTCTCTCGTACACCTCCTTTGAATATTCTGACCTCAGTGTTAAGGAGACCGGCAACGACTTCACCGTCAGTGTCAAGGTGGCCAACACTGGCAGTGTAAAGGGTGCCATCGCTGTGCAACTATACGTCGGCAGCGCTCAGGTTGCCGAAGAGAACCCTATTAAGCAGTTGGCTGCTTTCTCCAAGGTTACCGTCAGCCCTGGCGAGACTGCTAATGTTGAGCTACCTGTTAGCGCTCGTGACTTCGCCTTCTGGGATGAGTCCGCCAAGAAGTGGGTTGTCAAGGGCGGCGACTACAAATTTTCGATTGGAAAATCGGCTGCAGATCTTGTCGCCGAGTCGGTGATTGCCGTTAAAGAGCAAAGCTTCGCCCCATAAGCGTGATTGTGTGAGCGTGTTATATTAAAATGTTTAATGAAGCTCAAAAGTGCATAGTTCTAGTTCTATGAGCGTTTTGCAATGAATTAATGATGCATAGTTTTGTTGTTCACGTGTTGGTGCATGATTGATTAATGAAAGAACACACTTGAGAATCGTTTGATTCTGTGACACTTGCTGTCGGGCGATTCAACACCCTTTAGCTGTTCAGTAGAACACTGTTGCTAATTTTAAGTTAGTCTAGAACACATCAGAACCAGTTATGGATAAATAAACGTTTAAAACGCCATGCCCACGCATTCCACCCGAATCCATGAAAAGTGAGACTGTATTAGCCGCTAACTTGTATGACATCAACACTTTGTCCAAATTCTCATTGTCCCATTTCTTTGTCCGACCCTACCCTGTAGGACTCGAGGACCTCGAAGGTTGCAGATCATCCTAGAAATTTCTCAACCTCATTCGAGCTGGGGTGGCGCACAGACCAACTCCAGACCAATCGACAATTCGCTGCGGGGTCAACAATCGAATGAGCTAGAAGGCAGCTCTGGCCCTTCTTCCCCACCACGATTGCCTGGGGTGACGACCGGCGCCCTCTTCATAATAACCCAGAGACTCTGACCCCAAGTTCAACTTCTCGCTGTCTCTGTCTGCAAGGACTGCTTTCCAAAGATACCAACTACTCACTTAATACCCAAAAGAGACGTGCACCATGGCTACCGCGGACGAGCTCAAGGCTCTGGGCAACAAGGCTATTGCCGACAAGAACTTCGACGAGGCAGTGTACGTTGAGGCCAAGAATGAAGCATCAAAACATGCGAGAAGCGCTAACATTTCTGCAGTGAAAAGTTCACCCAGGCCATTGCCCTTCAACCCGAAAACCACATCCTTTACAGCAACCGATCTGCTGCCTACGCATCCAAGAAGGACTGGGACAACGCTCTCAAGGATGCTGAACAGACCACCACCATCAAGCCTGACTGGGCCAAAGGTTGGGGCCGAAAGGGTGCTGCCCTACACGGAAAGGGAGATCTTCTCGGGGCCAACGACGCATACGAGGAGGGTCTGAAGCAGGATGCCAACAACGCTCAGCTCAAGAGCGGTCTTGCCTCTGTACAAAAGGCCATGCAAGCCGAAGCTGGCGGTGGTGAGTTATTCTCCCAGATGGACTTGCGGAAGCCCAAATACTAATTAATTTTTATAGCTGGTGCTGATCCCATGGGCAGCCTCACTGGCATGTTCAAAGACCCCAACATGATCCAGAAGCTTGCCTCAAACCCCAAGACAAGTTCGTTCCTCGCGGACCCTGAGTTTATGTCCAAGTTGCAGTCGATCAAGGAGAACCCCCAGAACGGCCCAGAGCTCTTCTCCGACCCTCGCATGATCACTGTATTGGGCGTGCTGATGGGCGTGGATATGGAGCTTCGTGACAGCGACCCCAATGCTCCCCAGGATTCGCCGATGCCCGACGCCCCCCCCGCAGCCGCAGCTGCACCCGAGCCCAAGAAGCCCGAACCCGCAAAGAAGGCCCCCGAGCCCGCTTCTGAACCAGAGGAGGTGGATGAGGAGGCCCTCGAGAAGAAGAAGGCCAAGGAGGAGGCCGACAAGGAGAAGGCTCTGGGTACCGAGAACTACAAGAAGCGCAACTTTGACGAAGCCATTGCCCACTATTCCAAGGCATGGGAACTGTTCAAGGATATTACTTATTTGAACAACCTGGGCGCTGCCTACTTCGAGAAGGGAGATTATGACAAGTGTATCGAGGCCTGCACCAAGGCTGTCGAGGAGGGCCGCGATATCTACGCTGATTTCAAGCTCATTGCAAAGAGTTATGCCCGTATCGGCACAGCCCACGAGCGCAAGGGAGACTTGGCTGCTGCTGTCGAGAACTACAACAAGTCTCTGACTGAGCACCGAACTCCTGATGTTCTTAACAAGCTCCGAGCTGCCGAGCGTGCCAAGACTGAGGCAGCTCGCACAGCCTACGTTGACCCTGCCAAGGCCGAAGAGGCTCGTGAGGAGGGTAACAAGAAGTTCAAGGAGAATGATTTCCCTGGTGCCGTTGCTGCTTACTCTGAAATGATTAAGCGCGCTCCTGAGGACCCCCGTGGATACAGCAACCGAGCTGCTGCTTTCATCAAGCTCTTTGAGTTCCCTAGCGCACTGGATGACTGCAACCTCGCCATCAAGAAGGACCCCAAATTCATCAGAGCATACATCCGCAAGGCCCAGGCCTACTATGGCATGCGCAAATACTCGGAGTGTGTGGATGCCTGCAACGAAGCTCAGCAGGTTGACCAGGAGCACCACAACGGTGCCAACGCTCGTGAGATTGAGCAGCAGCAGCAGAAGGCCTTCTCGTCCATGTACTCTGCTCGTGACAACGAGACCGAGGAGCAGACTAGAGAGCGATTGGCGAATGATCCTGAGGTAAGTTTGGGTCTTTACCCTCCCCCATCCCCCGATGCACTAGGCATCAGAAAGGCAACTTTATTAACAACTTTTGTTAGATTATGGGCATCATGCAAGACCCTGTGATGCAGTCTATTCTGCAACAGGCTCAGTCAGACCCTGCCGCTCTCCAGGAGCATATGCGCAACCCCCAAGTCCGCACCAAGGTGCAGAAGCTGATTGCTGCTGGCGTCATCCGAGTTGGACGGTAAGAGAACAAGTAAAAGGGGTTAAGGAAATTAGCGAGAGGGCGTTTTTGAGGGCGCAACCGCGGAACTGCACGGAATCAAGGAACGCGGAGGGCAAATTCTGTGCGAGTATGAGGTGAAATTGGCAGACTCCGAGTATCCTTGGCGTGTACATAATACCAGATGGATGATTTCTAATGAGAAATGAAACCGATTCAAGCCACAACAAGGTTTCGGGCGGCAGTTGGGATTTGGTTCGTGAGAATTTGGTTAAGGTATGGGCTACGGTTTACCTTCTGGGGCACAGCGTCGCAGTGGGTGGGCACTGGGCTTTGGAATCACATCACACAGCACAGACGGTGCGCCCAGGCATGGCTGGCGGGCTCGAACCAGATGAATGTCACCGCGGGTTTCTCCGCGGGGCCCATTGGGCGGAATGAATGTCACGGCAAGTGTCTGAGAGTCGCCGGGTGGCTGGTAAATGTAACTGTGCTGTGGCTTCGCGGAAGCCGAAATGGGGAGTGCCGCGGGGGGAATGGGGATTGCGCGGCCGCTGCTGTGCGCCAGCGGGTTACACATCCGGAGGATACGGATGGCACGGAGGATACGGAGGGACAGACAGGCCGGAGTTGCAGCAGCACATGTTGCGCGAGTTTTACATGCAGTGGTCGTACTCGCTCGCTGGCTCGCTTTCCTCTCGTAACGAATGTTTCTTTAAAAAAAATAAAAAAAAATAAAATTGAGGAGACGGCCAATTCCGACTTCTGTGCGTGAATGCCAGATGTATGTAGGTATGTACGTAGTCTTGGGACGTATGTGCATGTATGTCTGTATGTATGTCATTACCGCCAGGTCCTTGCTTCAAATGCTAGCAAACACATAGTAATGTATGGACCGCAATTGCCCAACCTGAGAAAATGGATCCCACGTGTATGTATGTATGTGCGTATGTATGTAAGTATGCTCTGCTTGCATTTGCCCCCGAGGCATGATCAGCTACACGTGGACAAAGACGAGACGAGCCTCGCAGCTGCGCATTACATGCTGCTATCTATGCGCATGAAACGGTGACTACACACGCATGCACGCAAAATAAGTTCCTACGTGTAAGAGGAAGCAATGGAGTACGGAGCGCAGCAACAAAAAGCAAAGCCGGGGCTAGAGTTCCATCCCGGTGATGTATGTACGTTATCGGAGGAGCCAAAAAAAAATAAGGCCTGAACCCGGGGTGCGCAGTTGTGTGAACGACACGTGGAGGGCATGAGGGACGGGCGGAGATGCACGCGCAGGAGAAAAACGTGAAAGCCACGAGGAAGAGTAGACGGGAAGGGAAGGGAGGGAGGGAGGGGGAGGGTGAGAGAATGACGAGGAGGAGGAGTGAATGAACTGTGCCAGCGCTAGGGGCCAAAGGAGTATGCACGACGCCGCGAGAGGCGTGAGAGAGGCAAAGAAAAGAAAGGAAAATAACAAAAAGTCGACCCACGGGCGGCGTGGGAGCCCCCCCCAAAAGGGACGAGTCAAGTATTGAAACACGGAAAAGGAAAGAAAAAGAAGGCGAAAAAGAAAACACCTGCGGGCAGGCTCAGGAATGGGGTGATTTGGATGATTTGGGTGTGCTGGCGAGACGCAACACTGAGGGCGTCAAGTCAATAGTTGATTGAGAGAGTCACATCGAGCGCAACACCGAGCTGATGCAGCATCTCGGCCATCATCTTCAGCGTCGGTAGCGGAAATGGCGCTGTTTCCGCTGCGTGTGTGTGTGTTTTTTTCTTTTTTTTCTTCTTTTTGGGCATTGCTGTAACAAGTGACAGAAAAAACTTCCTATAGGCGAGAACCGCGTTGAAGGGGACCCTTTCCCCGCTGTTGAACATGTCGAGAGGCGACATGTGATGTGTTATTTTTTTTTTTTTTGACCGTTTCTTGTCCTTTCCCCATGTTGCAAGCGTGTTCTACTCCATACTCGACTATGCCGACGCCATTCCGCTTCAGAAAATGGCTTTCCCGCTGAATTAACCGACCTCGCCTCGCAGATGCGGCGGCCATGGCGCAAACCACCACCACTACACCACACACACGCATAGCGGTAGCGGTAACAGTAGCGGCATGGCGGGATGGTTTGTCGACTGACCGGCCGGCCGACTGCGGATGCGGCGTTGGGATGAAGCAAACTAACAACTAAGCGAAGGGGAATTGAGGAGAATCAACCATGCAGTTTTGGCGAGAAACGAAAAAGCAAGCCGGACTTTTTAGTTACAGTTGCATGTCACCAGCAAAACCCCGGACAGGAAAAAGCAAAGAAAAAAGAGCCCTTGAAGCATCGGCCTCTAGCCGCGAGCAGGAAGAAAAAAACGGCTCATGATGGGGACAATACCACGCGACCGGTGGAGAGAGTAGTGGTCAGCAACCGGGTTCCGAACTGACCGTGGCCCGCCCCGAAAGCACTAAAATCAAGCTAGAGAGAAGGGTGTGTGAAGAAGGTCGATCAGAGGGGGGGAGGGGGATCAACATGTTCGAAACTATCGTGGAGGGTTAGGACGTCGCATCACGTCGCAGATTGCGCTGGCGAATATATTGAATTACGACAGGTTCGTTTTTGTCTCTTTTAGGTTTACTGAATTTTTTTTTTTTTTCTTTGCAACTGGGTGGGTGGCATTGCCTCAACTCAACTCGGCGGCACCCTATCCGTTGTCCCCTTGGCTTGCTTTTAATATCTTCAACAACGTAGGTAACCCCCTCGTCGGGGGCCACCGTGGGCGGACCTGTCATTTTCCATGACCGGCACTGGGCACGTCTATTGGGGGAATTGCGTATTGGTGATTCTCGTCAGGGTTGCTGCTCAGGATGCGACCGTGCCATTGGTGGCGACGCGCCCACGGGAGGTAGCATTGAGTAGATGAGATTGATGAGATGCGGTGGGATGTTGTGTGATTCCGACTTGTCATAAACCTCTGGGGGGTCGGGAACACCCACAAGGTGCCGGAAGAGAAGGACGATCCTTTGCCGCAGGATTTGCACGGTGGGAATCAAGAATCCATCCACCTCTATCTCTAATATCTGTGATGGGCTGCGGGGATTGAGCACGAGGCAATTGGTTTGCCCAGCTCCATCCTTGTTCCAATTGAGGGCTGCAGAAACTCGCAGATCAAGAGATGGAAGCATCTCTTGGAGATCCTCGTCGTCATTTACGGCAAACCTTCCATCCAAGCTCGGGAGAGGTCGCTGTTCAGGCCTTGAGGCTCCCGTGGATACTACAGCTAGCATGAGCATCCCTTGGCCGAGCTCGTGCCAGAAAGAGTCCCGGCCGCCGCCGCCTCGCCCAGGACGGACACGCCCCAGCCCCAATGCTAGGGGAGCGGTTTTAGACGCTGGTATTTTTACATGTCTATATATCCTGACCCATTTTTCATCCCAATTTGGTCTGGCACTGTGTGCCAGGATCGGTTTGGGTCGAGCCGTGTTTGGTCGAGCCGTGTTTGGTCGAGCCGTGTTTGGTCGAGCCGTGTTTGGTCGAGCCGTGTTTGGTCGAGCACACGAGGTTAATGGAAGCGCGGTCCTTGTGTCTTTCCCGACCCGGGGCCTAGGACCTGGGGGGCGGGCCTACTTGATTTTCATTTGGTCGTTTAAGTGTGTACGTTGTTAGTGCTGGAACTTGGTGTTGGGATATGGAGGGTTTGCTGGGATGAATGGGCTTTGCCATCCCTGAAGGAGAGAAGAAAGAAGCCCATCGAAGGAGAGAACAAGAACGGATACCCCGGGATGTAGCAAAGCATGTTTGTCAAGTCTTGGTGAGTCAGTGCCCTGAGGGATTCCAATGTGGAGGAGGGCAGGCAGAGCTCAGGTTTGTGCCCCGACCGGTATCAGCTTTAGCTAGCTTGTGTTTTGTCAGCGGGGAAACTGATCCGGACGCAACGGGGCTTCTTTTCCGTGTATATCAAAATTCTGTCTGTTGTGACGAAAGAGAGCCGGGGATTGCGTCTCAGAGCCTCGTTGGTGAGAACTTGGCCCATGCTAATGTCGACGTCAGTTCCGGGGCGCCAGCTAGTGAGATGGACGTGCCAGGGCGGACGATCACTGTCAGTGAGCGGCATTACTCCGTGGGGTAACCAGGCCCGGGCTTGGTCGGGACCATGGATACGGGATACTCCAAAGGGTCAGCTCTCAAGTACGATGCATCATGTTTCTAGACATCTGTCAACTGCTTTTTTGGGCCTGGCTCAAGAGCGAGGCCAGACAAGACGGGACGAGAAAGACCCGAGCTGATGCAGGGAATTCGAAGCTGAGCTTGGCTTCGACCATCTTGTACATTGTAGATGCATGTATGTGTGTATGTGCGCATGCGCAGCCCACCCCCCTAGTCAGGGCACAAAATTTTTTAAGGTGGGCGGAGGATTCTGCTTCTGCACCAACGGCTGCTGTCATCCAACGGCTGCTGTCATCCAACGGCTGTGCAGAACGCTGTTGGTGATTACTCACGTATTCGGACATACGTTGAGGCGGAATGGGTGGCAGGCCGGCGCCGACGCGTGGTCTGGGAGGGAGCTGGACCTGGGTCGACTGCATCATGCACTCTGGTGCATGTCATGGCCGCCGCCAGTCTGCGTCTTCCATGCGCCCGTCATGCGTTAACATCCCAGTCTACCTTCGTATCTGCCTTTGAGGATGCTAATTGTTGGGTTGGGCAGAAATAGGGGATTCAGCGCGGCAAATGTTGGTTCTGGCTTTCTCTCTGTACTTTTTTTTATTTAAATTTTTTTGAACCCTTTTCGATGTGACGGCACTACCATCCTACCATGACGCCCACGTACTCCGAGGTGCTCTGTGCTTAATGAATGCATGAGCCTCCAACGGTTTGCCGAGAGAGCTTATTCCTGCGCTCTCCCTTGCCTTGGTCCATGGCTATTAACAAGAAACCAGTAGACGGGCTTGTCCAGGGGCAATGGAGATGAGCCGACAAGGTACAGAAAGTCGCGACACTTTCGTGTTGGACGATAGGCTATAGGCGGTGGCAGGACAGCACAAGATTGGACAATGACAACATTGCTCGACGGCGCAGTCCAATCTCATTAGCCTGTAAGAGGCGTGGGATCGTGTATCTGCCGCAGCTGCATGCGTCACATGCATTGCCCGCTGTGAGCGTGGGCTGTTGAAGAAATGCGCCGCTTTGGCCGGTGAATCAAGGGCCATGAACAGGGAGGTCACATTCAAAGGAAAAATCACCTCTTCGCCCCAGGTGCTGATCTGACTCCAAAAGCAAACCCACGGCTGCATATTACCGTTGAAGCCATGGGCTGCCGAGAGCGTGTCATTGCTACAACCCCTACACACCGGCGCCTCGGCTCCCTGTGACAACATGGGAATGGGACGAGACTGGCAGGGGAACGAGAATAACATAGATTAAAAAAAAAAGAAAAAAGAAACGATGCCATCGGCCAAGATGCGCATGGCATGGCACCGGCATGGGGTCAAAGGCGATGGAGAGTAGTTGGTGTGCACAATTCCCACTCCGACTTTGGCCGAGTCCGACTTGTCATATTCGCTTACCGCCTCTCAATCCTAGAATCCATTTTTGGACCCTTTATGTCTGATATTGCCATGGCTTCGTTGTTGTCATTGCTATACGGCAGCATTAAGCATGAACGTGCGTGACTTTGGGTTTGTTTCGGATGAAACGCTGCCGGTAGTCTTGTCCCGATAGCTACGCCTTGAAGGCATCTGTGCTTTTCAACTGCGTCGCAGGCGGCGCGTGCGTTGTTTGCCAAGTGATTGCATATTGAGTGGAGGTGACCAGCAAGCTGGTGCAAACTCGCGCGTCATAGGGTTTCATGTATATTCACGTCCGTGTGAGATATTTCACGAGGAACGGCATCCACTCGCCATGCCATTGCTGTAAGCTTGACCATGCTAACGATGCCAACCAGCCGGCGGGACAGAGGAACGGCGAGGGAGGGACAGAGAGAGAGGAAGAACGAGCGAGCAATGGGCCCACAGCTCTCAGTGCCACGACGCCTAAGCTGCGAGAGCGACGGCGCCACAGGGATCTTTTTTTGGGGTTGGTGATAGATGTAAGTCGATGGTTGGACCACTTGATATGTCCACACCACAGCCCTCTTCTTCTACGGTGCACCCCCTGTCTCGGTCTCAGCTCCGCACTGGAGCCTCAGCGAAGAAGTTTCGCCTTCTTCTGGAAGCAATAAGGCACTGGCCGCTTCACTTCACCTTGAGGCGCCGCGCCTAACTGACTGTGTAAAGAGCTGCAGCTGTTTCAGCTGACTCGCCCCCGGGATACCCCAAGACAGAGAGGATGATTGTTTGATGAGTGGCGGTGGCCATTCGCATAAGGTCTTAGGCGCCAGCTCCTTTGTTGGTCGGCGTTTGCTTTGCTCCGGAATGATTAATATTGCAAGCGTGAAGCGGCCCGGCGACTGAGATGGCTGGGACGGCTCGCCACCGCGAACAAGGGCCCTCCTTAAGCGGCCATGGCTCGGTAACTGCCTAGCGAGCGGCGCGCCGGACGACGGCATAGGTTCTGCCTTCTATTGTGATTATGTATCCGCAGCCCAAGCGTTGCCAATGGGGGCAGCTTCATTGCTCACCTCGGGTTGTATAAGTGGAGGTGTGCGTGTGGCATGCGGAGAGGGCGTCTGGCAACCAGACGATTTGGTATCCCTCTTGTTCCTGGCTCCCGGTGCAGACCATCCCGGTTCCAGTTCCTGTCCCTGGCAGTAGCCATGTTGCTGCCCCAATGCGGCCATACCGAGCAGCCTTCACTCTAGATCCCGAGCTACCTACCGACGGAAATGGGAATGTGGTAGACATGGAGTGGGCACCGGCAAGGGTCTTGTCGACTCCGGCTGCCATGAACCCGCGTGTTAAGGCCGTTATGATGCGAGCATCCACCAGGCCAACCCCAGGTTCAAGGGCCGACGCTGAGGCCCTCAAGGGCTTCCCAAGGGCTCCGGAGGGCTCCCAACAACCCTCCCAGTGGGCTGAAGCCGAAGCCCAGCGATGCTCTGGGAGATGACAGTGGGCTATTTGCCAAGCAGTGTGATGGAGGCATGCAGACGTCACCCGAATTGAGCCCTGAGAGGGGCCCCGTATCGAGTTGCCGAAGCGGTTTTCCGGCTGTGCGCGCCTTCGTGGTTGGCGGCAGATCCACCACCGTTGAAATTCGGCGCGTTTGCATCGTTTTCGTCCCATCAATCCGGGATTTCTCGTCGATAGCCCCATGGGCATGCGTTTGTGCCCGCGGTATGCCCCGAGGACTGAGCTGCGAGCTGCGGCGCCGGCCACGGATTTCCTTTTCCTTTTCCTTCTCCTCTCTTTTTTGCTCTGGTTGCTTTTCTTTTTTTCAGCGGCAGCGTCGTTACAAAAGACGCGGACTCTGGTCACATATCACATTGCGTGTGCTGTGCCTGGGCTCGCCCTCTCCTCTTGGGAGGTCTCGACGTCGTGATTCGGCCATGGATGGTGTCTCCAGGGAGCTCTCCCACAACTATAACCACACGCTCCACGACCCGCGCGTGCCATCCCGGTGAACCCACAAATGAATCCCTGAACCATGATCCATGATGAGCAACCGCCCCAAACCACCGGCCCCTTGCCCCTGCTTCTTTGCGCATTCGCCTGCCCGTCCTCCTCGTTCAAGGCAACATGACAGGTCTGCCCCCACAACAGGGCTGGCACAACCATGTCCACTTTTCTCCAACAAAGAGCTTAGCACGACGCTGCGAGTGACGACAAGTGGAGGCGCTCTCGAGAAGAGGACGAGAGTGAAAAAAAGAAAAGAAAGGCCCGCCAAGACACATAGGCCCTCCTTCCGGCAACTCCACGGGGTGTCCATAGCGTGGCCTCAGCAAAAAGCAAAAGGTCCCCTGCCTGAGATCGTACGACTTCTGAACTGGAACGAATCTCGTCCGCTGCGCCTTTGGGGGACTGCCACGAGGAATCATCGGCTTGTGGAGCAGGGAAAATATTTTTTTTTTTTTTGCTTTGGGTACAATCTCTGCCTCCATGCCTGCAGGTCCCAGCTCCAGCTCGGACCAGGGGGGTGCAAGCCCATGGGAGAGGGAGGTGGGCAATATCGAGAGAAGATATAATATCTGGGGAGGACGCTCATCATGGCCGATTCTGTTCTGCATCTTGTCCGGGTTGAGTCTCTTATTCTACGCCTCCTTCTCCTTGGTGTAGATCTCTCGACTGGCCACTGTATCCAATTGCATTGCTTGGACCTGTTGCTACCTCTGCATTGCTCTTGTAGTATATAAGTACTCCTTCCTATTACACCACAACCACACACAATCTATTCCAACAGAGAAAGAGATTCCCATAGGCGCTCTTACCACACCTATCACAATGGCTTTGTCTTATCAACAGACGAAGCTCATTAGGGGCACCATCCCAGCCTTGAGCGATCACGGCGAGCGCATCACCACCATCTTCTACCGCAACATGCTTCGGGATCATCCCGAGCTCAACGACTACTTTAACCTAGTCAACCAGGCCAACGGCCGCCAGCCCCGTGCCCTCACTGCCGTCATCCTTAGCTATGCCAACAACATCAACCACATCACCGAGCTCATCCCCAAGATGGAGCGCATGTGCCACAAGCACTGCTCCCTCGGAATCATGCCCGAGCATTACGCCATCGTCGAGAAGTACCTGATTGCCGCATTCGGCGAGGTTCTTGGGCCTGCCATGACTCCTCAAGTGAAGGAGGCCTGGACCAAGGCCTACTGGATGCTCGCCAAGATGCTGATTGGCCGCGAGGCCCAGCTCTACCGCGATTTTGATAAGTGGCAGGGTTACCGCAAGTTCCGCATTGAGAAGAAGGTTGAGGAATCCGATGATATTTACTCTTTCTACCTTGTCCCTGTCGATGGCAGGCGTCTTCCTAGTTTCCAGCCTGGACAGTATGTCTCCGTCCAGATCAACGTCACTAGCAAGGGCCACCTCCAGTCTCGTCAGTACTCCCTTAGTGACGCTCCTCGACCCGACTACTACCGCATCACCGTCAAGCGTGATCATGGAATTCACATGAGCCGTTCCGGCCGCTTCCTGGGCGGCGCTGCCTTGACTCCTGGTGTCCTGTCCAACCTTCTTATTGACGAGAAGGAGGAGGGCGACATTGTTGAGCTGACTCACCCTGCCGGCGAGTTCTACCTTGACATGTCCAACACATCCAACGTCCCTATTGTCCTCATCTCCGCTGGTGTTGGTGTCACTCCCATGATGTCCATCCTAAACACCGTTTCCGAGCGTCAGCCTCACCGTCCTGTCTCTTGGATCCACGGATCCCGCCGCACTGTCCCCTTCTACGACCAGATTCGCCGCATCGCCCGCAACCGCCCCAACTTCCGCTCCAACATCTTCAAGACGCACCTTGCCGAGTCGGACGTCTACGGAATTACATACGATCACGACTTTAGAATGGACCTTGCCAAGGTTGACAAGGACGACTTGTGGTTGAGCCACGGCTCTGCCGAGTACTTCATCTGCGGCCCCGAGCAGTTCATGCTCGAGATGGCCGAGTACCTCAAGTCCAAGAAGGTCGACTCCTCTCGCATGAAGTTTGAGCTCTTCAGCACTGGTGATATGGAGTTCAAGGTTGATACCCTCAGCATCATCTCTGGCAGCGACGGAAGCTCCATCCACCGAAACTCGGCATCCGATGTGTGCCCTGTGAGCGGTGCCGCTTCCATCTCGGGTGGCTGCCCATTCAAATAAGCCATGACGACATGCTTTCTATCACTTCCCCTTACACATATTATCTCTGCCATTGGACCGGTGGCTCCGGGCGGGTGCCGGACACAGCTTGGGCGTTGCTTGGAGTTCCTGGACGTGTTTTCTGATGTCCTCCTTTTCGAGTCTTCCCGATTTCTTCTATAAGGATTTTTATTTATTCCCTTTTTTATTTTCTTTTTTTATTTCATATTTTCATTATGATGTCGCGAAAAAAAATTATGACTCTGGATTTTGCGGATTATTCAACGAAATGAGCGGGTAACTTAGAGGCGAAAGTAAATTCGGGCAGGTGCAAACTGAGAAGACATTCTACAGAACTTATCCTTGTACTTACATGAGGAAAGGAAATACAAAGTAATCTCATTGAAAAATAATTTTCATAAAAGGCAAAAAGGGTGTTTATTGATCAATCTGGCCCTGTCAAACAATTCGTTGTTGAAACGTCTGTCCCTTGAAGTTGAAGTGAGCGATTCCTCCTCCCATTGAATAAACCTGCCCCATTAAACCAACGATTCCTCCCATTGAGTAATTTGCCCCATCAACAGAATGATTTGTCCAATTGAACAGGCTATCCAATGGAACGAATGATTCATCCCATTAAAGAGCCCATCTCATTAAACAACCTCTCCCATTGAAAATCTTGTGTATGCTCCACCGCATTGTCCCGTGCGTCAACCCACTAACGAAATACACCAACTCGACGACGACCCCTTCGCCGCGACCGCCATCCCCACTTAAAATCCATCAATTTCCGTGTGAGGCCATGCGAAAAAAACACTATACGATTGTCTAGGCATCGTGAATCCGGGAGGCCCGACTGCCCGGGCCGGCTAGCAGGGATGGGCCGGTCTGTCACCAGTATATCATCCCACTTGAGGGTGGACGAGGTCGGGAACCCCCCCCCCCCTCGGGCTGACGGCCTGGATCACACGACACCTGGAAGGCGACTAATGGTGAAGTCTGTTTTGGTGCTTCTTGCAATTGTCAGGCCGAGTGAAGTACTCCTTGCACTGTGGGCACTGGACGGGTTCTTGATAGCAGCCGATTTCTCGAGCGTACTCCTTATGATAGGTGTTGTAGTGTCGGTCCATGTCGCGCTTGTCAGCCGTGGCATGGGGACAATTCGAACCACCCTCGCATTTTATCGGCTTATCATGAAGGTTTTTATGTTTACTAGGATTTCGAGAAAAAAACATGTTAGCGGGCTGGGAAAGAATAATTAGGATTGGGGCAGGTTGGGTGGAAGGTTTATGGACCCTGGTCAAACGTACTTATATTCAGTTTTTCGGTCGAAAGAACCGTTGCAGCCCTCATGAATGCATTCCAATTTCGTCTCGGCGGACGATGACGAAGCCGAAGGCTGGGCTAGTTTCCGGGTCAGCTCATGAAAGAGTTTAAGGATTTAGCCCCCCCCCAAAGTGGGAAGGATCTTTGGGGGATTAGCACCAACGTACCGAGATTTGCATCCTGATGGGAGAACGAGGGACCTGGGTCAAGGGTCCAAGAACTCGGCCCTTGATCGTTGTAAGCTAAGAGCGATGGGTCAATCGCCGTGTAAGCGGTGTTGTATTCCCCAGTATAATAGTGGCCGCCTGGATGAGCAGAGTAATCAACAGAATAATCGGCGGGGTATGTGGCTGCGTCGTAGCCAGTATAGCCCGCTGCCACAAAGGCGTCCGTGTATTGGCTCTCAGCATATTGCTCCGCTCCTTGAAAGCCAGGGTCCACAGGAGCCTCTTCCACATGTGTAGCCCTAGACTTACCCTTCTGCTTGTCAGACTTTCCAGATTTCTTAGGCATCTTTAAGGAGATTGCACGGATATTCTAACTAGATGTCATCATTAGCAAAGGATCATTTAATTCAGGCATGGGATAATTACTCTGGGATTCTTTTTTGAATCGGAGGTAGGTCACACCTAGTAGAAAGGCTGTGTGTACGTGGGCCCAAAGTGTGTCGCTTCACCACTCACTTGTAAGAGATCAATCTAACTTACAAGGCGAGCGTGGAAGGTACTCCTTTGGATTTTGATCGACTGGTTGATTGAATGGAATTGATGAAGAAGGTACTGTGATTTGGCTGCTCAGATTGAGCCTGGAGTGATGGGGAATGGTTGCTTTCATGCTGGCTTTTATGTACTTTAGATCAATGGGCTTGAAGGGCATCGTTTCCTCCCAAAAGTTCATGGTCGGCATCTGAATGACTCCGAAGGTTCTCCAAAAGCAATTCATTCTGTGTTTCTGATGAAATTGTGGCGCCTTTTCTGAAGGCTCTCCTTTAACCCTCCAATGGCTGTTCACTCTGTGTCTCAAAACGATTGAACAGAATTATGACCCTTCACTAGAGGCTATCCAAAGTGCTAGTGTGTAGAATCACTTCGAATTTCTAAGAAGTTCTGAGTGGTAGACGCCCGCACGCCTTGGCGTTGGTTACTGCTAACATCGGGCTAGTCGACGTAGCCTTGTCTCATCTGCATATGCGGCCGCGACCCATTTGCAGCTCAAATTCGGGCCAAAGTTCTGCCTAGTTGGATGCACCCTTCAAGACAAAGAAATACGAGCTAGCCTTTGCGAAAGCCTCGTCCCAAGAGAGCCACGTAGCTGTCATCGGTTGGGTTTTGGTCCGTGAGGTGTGATGCCTACCCCGCGCTTATGATGGGCCCCCTAAGACTTTCGCAGAAGAGGCCCGGCATCCTGCAAGCCTGTTCATGAGGGCCTCCTCAGGAAGAGGCAGCTGCTTCCTGCGGAGCGCGCGGCCGTTCACTCGGATGCATATTTAGGGCGCCTCTCAGCCCAGCTGATCCCGATGGAATCAGCTCCCAAAAGCAAATTTGGCCGACTCACAGCGCCCCTCCCACTCTCAATCAATTCTTTTCCACGTCATTTATTGGACCGCGACCATGACTTACATCGCCAATAACCGAAGTCACAGTGCTTCTCCGGATGACGCATTGGTTCCACTCAAGCCCAAGCAGATCCGTCGTTTTTATGAACCCATCGTTCTTTTCAAAGCGCTGACCAACATCTCATCCGAGACCGGGACGCGAGAGAGGCATGATATTGCCCCAAAAGCAAAAAAAGAGGAAGAAAGATTCCACGCCTACATTGATAAGCTCGCTAACTTGTGTGACACCGAAAAGGGCGGCAAAACCGTGACCGCCTGCGTGGTTCTTGATAAAGAAGAAACCACACTGTACGCCTTTGCGTCCAACAACATTACGCAGAGGGAGGCCAGATGCACAAAAGAATTTTTGCAAACCCTCTTGGAAAAGATTTCAGGAGGTAGCAAACTGGACCCCGCCCAAAAGGAATCAGTCAAGAATGAGGTATTTAGCAAAATCCTCATTTTCAATCGACCTAGGGTTGAAGTCTATGTTCATGACCTTCAGAAAGCGCTCCATGCTTGTTTAGAATCGTGCAATGACATTGATCATAAGAATAGTAAGAAAGACGTGCGCCTGCTCAATTTTTTTTAATTGAGATTAACCTGAGGCTTAGAGTCTAGCATTGAGCTCAGTTTGAGGAATTTGAGTGCTTCGTTCGACGACACTGACTTGGAAAGAGGATCCGAATCAGAATGTACGTATAAAAAAGGCCTCTAGTGTATTTTGCACCATCGCTAACAGCTATTTAGATCTGGATTCCTTTATGAGCTTATTTGAAGACCTCAAAGCCTTTCTGAGGTTTGGAACGAATAGGAAGTTTATTGACCACCACGCCAAAGAGGGCCGCCAGAATGATCACCACGCACTGGCTTGCTGGTCGGAATTTCGCCATTTCGTTTATCGCCTGCAAGCGTATGAAAGAGCTGCGTCCACTCTTTTTGAAGCTGAAGAAGAATGGCCAGGGCTATTCCAAATGGTCGAAGTTGTTGCCATCCCGTCGATTCGCCCAGGCAGTAATCCTCTTGGGAAAAAAAGCGAAAAAGCGGAAAACATCATCGGCCGTATGTCACAAAAGTCCGACGAAATGGAACGCTACCAAAAGCTTGCCAAAATGTTTCAACATGAGCCGTACTCTCTTGATAGTCGCATTGAAGGACTGTGTGAGAAATCTTTCAAACCCCTGGTGCATTGCGAAATACTGCTCCTCGAGTGGGTTCTCGCCAAGTATCCAGACCACTTTTTCAATGACTACAAGTACATTGGGACGAGTAAAGGAGCATGTAGACTGTGCAACTATTACTTTGAGGGTCACCCTAGCAAGATAAAAGCACGGCCTAGCCACGGGAACCTATACATTGCCTGGGCATTCCCTCCTGTTGTAAAGCGGGACGAGAAGATTGGAGTGCGACGCCGACAGAATATGGTCAACTATATTATTGACAAGATTCGAGGTGATACCTTTGAGGCTCTGGAGGACAAGGGAATAAAAAGCAAGCGACATGATTCGACCACACAGGACCTGTTATCTCGTGCTGATGATGACGATGATACGAGAGTCGAGTATGGAGGGAGCGATACCTCAGACATTGATGCTGAAGAGAGTGATGGAATGACGGAATTGACAGAGAAATTGGATGCTGACCTTAGCTTTACCAGTGTATCTACTGAGGAAACCTTTTTGCTGTCTGGCTCTGAGGATGATGATAATGACGATGAAGATGGTGGTACAAAGTTGGAATGATGCTAGACATGGGTTGTCCATGTATACCTTTTTTTTTCTTTCTGGGTGTCGCTTGGAGATGGAACACAGATTGTATGAAGCTTGGAATTTTCTATTTATTACTTCTTGTCTTGTCTAGTAGTCGTTCCTCTTGTGCCAAACCGCCGTGGCCTCCAACAGATCCTTGTGAATCTGGCTGTTGGTGCTGAGCTTGTAGACCTCATCAATCCCTCCATTTCGCTGCATGAAGATGAGGAATCCGACCCAGACAAAGTCCGCATAACTCACAGTCTTTCCCAAGAAAAGTGGACCGTCTTGGTTCTCCTTGAGGAGATCCTCAACCTCATGAAGAATAGGCTTGACGGCATCCCAGGCAATCTGGCCACCTTGCTCCTTGCTCAACTGCTCTATGGTCATGCCGACCGCCTTGGCGCGTGTTTCGCGCCAGTACTCGATACTTTCCTCATTGAGGATGTTGCCAGGAACTGAGAGGAAGAATATGGGGCGGAGAGCTCCCATGATGCGGGGCATGATTCCCTCGAGCTTCAGCAAGACTGGGGAGTCAAGATGGACGGAGGGCTCAGGATGGGATGCCTCAATTTGGTTGGCAATACTACGAGAGTCCATCAGGTAGGACCCATCCGCGAATTTGACAGTCGGGATGGTCCATGTCCCTGTAGATGGGTTCTTTGGAACGCTATTGCGATGAAGGGATGCCTTGTTAGTGCTGCTGCAGTACTTCATGGAGGTGGGTGCACCCACTGTGGTTCCAATGTTGACCTGATGTTGGGGTATTCGAGCTAATAAAGTGAGTTAAAATACTCGATGGGGTCTTATTATTGGAATTGGCTACCCATTCTGTCTTGTAGTCAAGGCCCTTGAAGTTCAGCAAGAGGCGAGCTAGCGGAGGTGAGTATACGAGGGCGTCAAGTACAAATAAGTAGCCTCACTCTTCCAAGGGTTCAAAGACCATGCAGCTCGAGGAGCTCTGCTGGGGAGGTCAAATAAGACAATTTGATCTGTAGACATGGTGGAATGTATCGTGGGATGACGGTTGAAGCTCTGGCCTGGCAAGCAAAGGGAGGCCAAGTGAGGAGGATATATATAACTGAGGGGTCAAGTGGAGAAGGCAGAACCACAGGCATGCACACACCGACATAGCTGGCTAGCCAATCATTAGAGTAAATAACCTTTCAAAAAGAACGTATCTGACTCGGATATGACAAAGGGCCATAGTTAAAAACTAAATTTAGATCATTTGAAGGCCGGTCCCACGGAGGCGGGGCCATGTTCCTTCACAGGGTAAAAATGGGTGCATCAATGTATGAACAACCACATCGCCCGCTTCGCGCCGCAAGCCACGACGGAATTTAAGCATGCCAATCTGAAAAGCTGCGCTGTTTTGCACGATTCCTCAACGCACAATTGGTGGACAATTAGCTTATTGAGCAGAGCATGATGACAAATCCACTGAGACAGCTCCGCAGATCGTAGCGTCGAAAACTCCACACCTCGGCTTCAGCTACGCCTTTCCATTTACATTTAGAACATGGGTCCATTCGGATATTCTAACGCGTTGAGGCCACGTCGAATCAATGCCAAGATGTGAGAGATAGGCGTAAAACGGGGTGAGAGGGATACTGGGAGGTGGAGGTGGGTGTGAGCATGGAGGGTAATTGCTTACTTGACTGGTATAACCTCAGCTCCGAATACTCCAAAGGTAACAAATATATACGTGGCACCTATACTAATCAAACACATTCGATCCACGCCTGTGCTCCAAGCTACAGTAAATAAGACATGCTGACCGCCACAAACCACATCATCATACCATTTCGTAAAGTAATTACACGTGTGCGGGATATTTCATAGCTCCCGCTTTGTGACCTTGACCCAAAAGTCCGAGGCGAAAAGAAAGACAGAGGCTTCTGTCCTGATTGGTTGTTCGGGGTTGAGAATTGCAAAGTCGTATCGTTTCATCAACTGCATCCGTCAGCTTGGTCTGTCTATCTCACCCGAAATGCACCACTGCTCGTCTCACCTCATAAGTAGCTTTGTGGATTTCCATTAATGCGATTGGCTTCCCAAGGCACGAATACTTTCCGTGCCCAAAGTTTGTGTCCCAAGCAGCAATCATGCGCTTCAACTCGTTTTCTTCGGCTGTCAACCATCGCTCTGGTCTAAATGCATCGGCATCTTCTCCCCACACGAGTTTTGATCGTCCCACCGCATAGAAGCCTTGCCCAATCTGAGTTCCCCCGGGCACGAAGTATCCATTGATAGTATCTCCCTCGGGAGGTACTTGTTTAAAGCCAAGGCCGCTTACTGGTGGATGAATTCGCATGCCCTCACGGACAACAGCTTGCAAGTAGGGGAGTGATTGGATTTCGCTCCACGAGACCGGCGTGCTCACAGAGTCTGCAGTCTGGCGGATCTCAGAAATCAAGGAGGCATAAGCAGTGGGATTGGTAATCAGAGATAGTATAATCATGCGGAGGGCATGAGCTGAAGTGTTGGACCCGGCGATGCTTACAGATGTTAGGTTCAGTCAGATGCCAAATCTCATTTTTGGGAAGGCTTACATGGAAATGAAGACTTGCTGGATAAGCTCCTCTTTGGTCATTCCGTTGTTAATGTGAGCCTGCATCATATCCTTCATAGGTAGTGCATTTTTCTCAAGCCGCCCCTCGACGAAGTTTCTTGCGAATCTGGACACAAGTGGTCAATACTCGATTGCTCCATCCCTATTAGTGCAATGTTTCACCCACCCCATAAGGCGCCCGAACCCAACTTGGTCTCCTTCGCGGGGAAGTATCAAGCAGAGAGGCCATTGATGAACGATGCGTGTTAGCCATGGCAGAACAGAAACGACGTTCATGACAGGTAGCGAACTGGCGTTGATTTCATTGTAATTAAACAGATCCTCATCGTACTCAAGGTAGCCAAAGGGCTTTCCGAAGGATACATCACCAATCGCATCAAGAGCAAAGAATTGCGTCTTTTCTGCCAGGTCCATGGGACGGGTAGAGTTGTCGGTAGAAATGTACTTTCGATCAATGAGGGCGAGAAAGTTGAGCAGCTGGCGATCCATGCCAGACTCGAACCCAAATCCCTCATTCTCTTTGCCGGAATACTAGAGATGTTATCAGACATGGGTAGCTCACGGATTAAACAGCAAAAATTCATGGGACTTACTGCAGGAGCCATCTTGGCTCTCATGGCCTTGTGCTTAGCCTCGTCTCGCATGGAAACGACATTGTCTACGCCTGGAACTATTCTCCCACTTATGTAGAAGTTTCCCTTTGTGTACTCGCTGCGAACTGCGGACATGTTGCGCAAAACAACAGGATCCGTTGACAGAAGCTCGTTGGGTCCAATACGTATTAGAGGGCCTTGGGCAGGATGATGAGTATTGGTGGTTTGCAGAGATGAGCGGCACAGTCACTTACCGTACGTATCCGAGACCTCCTTGAGGCGCAAATGGTAGCGACCGCTGATGGCCTCCCTGAGTTGCCACCATGTTGACCATCCCGCAAGATCGGGACCCGGGATGTGTCGCAACCGGGCCCAGCGCCGGATTCTATGCGCGGCGAAGAAGAGCAATAGGCCAGACAAGGCGCCGAGAAACAGGCTCAGCGACGAAGGCGCTGTGCTCAGCTGCAATATCAGTCCCATGATGGATCACACGCCAACCACAGGGCCAAGAGAGCGCTGACAAAAGCAATACATGCAGGACGGGATTGGATTTGGCTCAAAGGGAAGGGGAAGTGGTCCAACCGGGCATGTGGGGTTTAAAAAATACTGTCTTGGCCCTCGTGGTCATTCAACGGGGATCAACAAGGGCATAGCTTATCAGGCTAGACGCTGGGCTACGAACATATGTGCTGCTAACATGCAGCGGCGGAAACGAGGGCCGAGACTGGCGTGCTTGCGGCCCAGGCTTGGCTTGAGAGCCATGTAGCTCATCTGGACCGGTTCGCGGTGGTAGCGGGGGGCGGGACCCGTTCAGCGCACCATCTCAGTGCTCGTAGCGCTCCACCACCGATGCAGTTGGTTCCTAGTTTGTGCATTCGCACCGCTGCGATCGCCCCGGATGCCCCTCCATCGACGTGGCTGGCACGAGGCCCGGGTTGAGTCAAGGGGGACTAAGGCTGCCGTCAACTGCGGAGATCTGCGGTGGTGGACGGGTAGCATCGTCGCGGGGGACGTGCGAACGTGGCCAGAACGGCATGTATCGTCAATTCTCGGTCTTGGAGTTCGGCGATCCCAGGCATTCGGTTCAGGGCGGACGGGAACCAAAACGTTGCCATGTTCCTTAGTTAGCAAGGATCCTCAAAAGCAATTATGGTTCACGGTGGACCAACCCTCGCGCCACTGGTCTGGGCGTTGGTGGAGGTGTTGGTGGAGGTGGCAGCGAGCCCCTCCCGCCCTGGACGGATAAATACACGATGTGACTCGCTTGGTCAATGAGAATGACCCTACGAAAAGCATGTAAGATGAATAAAAAAAAAATACAAGGGGGCACGTAAGAACCTTATTCAGTATTTCAAGCGAGTTTCTCACAGATAAGTGTATCTATCTCTGCTCTATTACATTTGTATTCATTCATTCATACAGTCTTCTTGCTCTGCCCTCCGCTGTACAGGAGACCGTCTGTCACGTTCGAGAACAGCCACGCCCAGACGTCCACAACCAGGTTCACGCGACCGTACCAAACGCCCTCTCCGGTCACCTTGGGCATCCTGTCAGCTGCCTTGACAAAGTAGTTGCTGGTTGCAGCGACAGCGAGCTTCTTCGGTTTCCCGTCCTTGTTCTCCATAACGGGCATCACGCTTGTCGAGCCCGTCTTTTCCATCTGCTTCAATACGCGCACCACAGTTCGGGCCATGATGTTCGCTCCCGGGGTCCAGGATGTGGTGACATAACCCATGATAAAGGCAATGCTAGGAAGGGATTCAAGCATACATCCACGCCAGACGTAATGCGAGCCTGGGTCAATTGGCTGGCCGTCTACCTTGGGCTTCACGCCTCCAAACAGTTCAAAGTACAAGCCAGTCGCGGTAACAATAATGTCAGCAGGGAGTGTCCGACCAGACTTAAGAAAGACTCCATCTTCCGTCACTTTCTCAATAACATCGGTCACGATTTCGACGTTATCTCGGTGCAACGACTTGAAGAAGTCCCCTTCTGGACACATGCAGAGACGTTGTTCGATGGGGTTATACTTTGGGTTGAAGTGAACATCTACATCCACATCCTTGGGCACAGCCTTGCGGGTTTCGTCGGTGAGAACTCGTCTTCCAAAGTTGGGGAATGCCAGAAGGAACTCGGTGATGACAACCTCGCCCATCACGTCATACCACCAGGCGAGCCAGTGCACCCAAGCCAATGGGAGAAGCATGCGGAGGAAGGCTTCGACCTTGGAACCAGGGTGACGTGATGCGACATACGAAGGACTGCGCTGGAGCATCGTCACGGAGCCAGCCTTCTCGGCCAGGTTTGGCACAATCGTGATGGCGGTAGCACCCGAGCCAACGACAACCATCTTCTTATTAGAGTAGTCAACATCCTCTGGCCACCATTGGGGGTGAATGACCTGGCCCTTGAAGTTGTCCAACCCAGGAATGACTGCAGGCTGCGCCTTATCGTACGAGTAGTAACCCGTGCAGCTAATGACGAAATTTGCCGTCATTTGCTTTCTCTGTCCATCAACATCAACCTCAAGCCGCCAGATCTGCTCCTCGGTGCGGAATTCACACGCCACCATCTTGTGCCGGAGCCGAATCGTGTCCCTCAGACCACTTGCGTCGACCGCCTCCTCCAGGTACTCGAGGATCTCCGAGGCGGCGGCCATCTTGTGCTTATGCTTCCAAGGGTGCCATTTCAGGCCGAACGAGGTCATGTACGAGTCCGAGCGGAAGCCCGGGTAGCGGAAAAAGCTCCACGTCCCGCCCAGGACCGGCCGAGCTTCGAGGATGGCGAACTGTCGGTGGGGGAGCGATTCGCGGAGTACGTGCGCCGTGTTGATTCCCGAGAGACCAGCTCCCAGGATAAGGATGTCGTGGTGCTCAATAGCGTCCCCCATGTCGCTGGTAATACGAGGACAAGGGCGAGGGTGAGGGCAACGTCGGAGAGAGATGGTGGAAAGTCGGAATCCCAATTGGCGCCGTTGGAGTTCAGCTCAATTCGCTGTTGCACCACCTTAGTATTATTGAAAACCGACTTTTTCGCTAGCTCCCCAAGCCGCCAAATCCCCCCCTGCAGGTCCCACAGGGGTCCTCAACAGGTCTCGACTCCACCTAGTGCGACGTCGATCTGCCTTCCAATCTGGAGTATTCGCATCGGAGCTTTTAGAACCTTGCTAAAAAAAAAATTACGGAGAGTTCGTTTCTCGTAATTTCTCTTAAAGTACCAATGCACCCATCAGTAGTATCCTGCCGATTTTCTTTCATGCTCTCACACCCATGCTATCCCTATACAAACATGGCAGCGTCACAGGGCGACACCGAGACAGTCTCATAGAGTGGCAAGAAATATACAAGTCGCAAACTCCATACTATAGCGGTGACAAGAAAGAAAACCTGGGCCAAAGATGAAACATCCGACATATCAAATCCCCTAGTCTCAATAACTTTTATCTCCGGGTTCATATATCCCGATGCCCCTCGACTGGTCGTGTCCAACAGTATGCCATGTATTCCCTGTCAAGTACTAGCACGTATATATATCAGTAGGGGGAATACATATTGGTACCGACGTGGGACCTCTCCGTAACCTTGGCCAAGTACCTAGACTACCACATTGAAAATCAACGCATCAAATTTTAGGCCATCGCACCAGGCATAAGTTTGCCGCATGGTGGTATTTCTTTGGATATTCGACAGATTACAAAGCTCTGTCACTTCTATTATACTATGAAACCAAGTCCTCATCCTCCGGGTTTCTCGAGGGTGTCCCAAAACTTTCCAGTCCTCTTGCACCAACCAATTCAGCCGGCGCACTGCTCAGTGCCGCTGAATCCCCAACTTTGCCTGATCCCATTGCTTCTTGGTATTTTCGACCCGTCTCATCCAGTAAGGCTTGCACCTCCTGCTCTCTCTTTACAATCTCCTCACGCTCTTTCTTCAGTGCCTCTGTGCGAGTTTGTTTTGCCTTCATTTCGCCTTCCATACTTTTGAGCGTAATCTGTAACCGAGCAAGACATTCCGTCAAGCTAGGAAGGGGAGCTATTTTGGGAGGAGCCTGTAACGAATCTTGTAACGAGTCCTTCTTAGGCTTTTTCAGCCCATCCATTCCGGCTCGTGTCTGTGCAGCCTCATACGCGATCCGCCGTTCGGCATCGCTGTCTGAGGATTCATCATCCGAGTGACCTTCGGCTGCCGTAATGAGCTCAGCCATTTGTTGTCGATCTCGTTTGCGCCGTTCCTTTTCAGCACGTTTGCCGAGAGACAGCCCACCATCCTCGACGTAGTTGTCGTATCCCTCGCCAAGATCCTCATCTTCTGCTATTAATCGTGTATCATCTTTCTTTTTGCCTCCAAAAACATCATCATCATCTTCAACCGAAAGGAAATCTTGTTCCTTAGCAAGGCGTGCACGTCGTTCCTTTTTCTCGCGGATTTCGGCGTCTGTAAGAATAGTGGTATTGGATTTCGCGTGACCAAGATCGGGTGAGTCAACAACCAAAGCGCCATCGAGTTCTGAGTCGTCGAGGTCCATCGCATCGAACTCGTCGGATCGCGAAGCGGGAATGTTCTGGGGCGTATTAAGCGTCGAGGATTGTAACTCGTCCAGGTACTCCTTGCTATATTTAGGCCGCTCATCGTCATCGCCCAGCGATCGTACAGGAAGTCCTCTTGAAGATATCCCTCTCTTGATCGCACTATTCTCTAGAGCCCGTTGGCCCAGGGTCACCTTCTTGGGTGTAAAGACCTCCGTGCTCTCTTCTTCTCCCGCAGTCGCATCGTTCCCACCAAACGAAAGCCTTGAAGACTTATTCGGGCGCTTCTTCTGTTTCAAGGAGCCGGAACGACTAATTGCGGGTCGTACAACCACGGGGCCATCATCATCTTCCTCAGGGTTGCTAATCGTTATCGCATCGCGAAGGCTGTTGGCATCGTCTGGGTTGAAGCTTTTTCGCAGTCCCGATTGTCGGAATGGTTTTCGGCCGGATTTAGAACCAAAGGATATTTTGGGGGGTTCTGCATCTCGAATAGTCAGCCTTCGTTCGCATCAGCAATAGTCTTGAGAGAGTTGGGGGAAATGCTCACCATCCGTTGTCGCATCGCTGCTGGTTGTATCCGGAGTCTGTTCTGCAGGGTCAATCTCATCCGCCACCTTGATGACCCTGGCTTTGCGCTTGGCTCCAAACGAGCTCATTTTTGAACAATAATGGAGTGCAAATACCTCCCGTCGACGAACCTTGAAAGATGCGACCAAGCGCGCGCCCATGATCAGTGACGTGAAATCCGGTCTTATCGTCACGTGATCTGATTTTTTCAATGGGGTGGGAAGTGATAGCTCTAGCAGCTGTGAGCGCGTCGCATCACGACCAGAGTTCACCCTGTAACATCAACTGCTCAAAATGGCCCCCGCCCAGCCTGAGCTCAAGAAAGTACGTTAGAGTCCCTTTTTGGATTTATGCCTCAATTCCATACCCGCCACCCCTGCGACGGCGCAGTCCATCACCATCGCCTTCGCAGCCTAAACACTTTTGGCATCAGGCTAACTTTTGTGCCTAGTATCTCGACAAGCGACTGTTTGTCCAACTCAACGGCAGTCGCAAGGTTATCGGTGTCCTTCGCGGCTATGATGTACGTGTTGAAATGGCGACATACCCTACGTTCCACCCGGGCAAGCTGACCAAGGATAGGTCTTCCTGAATATCGTTCTCGACGAGGCGGTGGAAGAAAAAGAAGGCGGAGAGAAGATCCGACTTGGCATGGTCGTATGTTTACCAAACTCCCCAATATAGCGGAATTCAAGAATCAGCGGTGCTAATGTTACAAATAGGTGGTTCGAGGCAATTCAGTCGTCATGCTCGAGGCCTTGGAACGAATCGGTGGTGACGACCGACAGCAAAGAGGATGATGTTCCAGAATGATGGGAATTTAAGCTGCTTGCTTGGCGTTTACGGTCGAAAATGAGACACATTTAAGGGACTATTCATTCGGGTTCATCTTGCTAGATACCAAGAAAGGGAATGCCCCCCTACGATCGGTCCCGACCAAATCCTATTTGCCTTGTTCTGCCCAAGCCTTTGCGTCATACCAATCCATCAGCTTTCCGCCGTAGGCCTTTTGCCATCCCTTGATGCCCCCGATGAGAATCTCGGCCTTGATGTTGGTCTCGCCTACCTCATTAAGGTAGTCCTGCATCCATCCAGCACACCGTGGTCCACGACTGCCACAGCTTCCTATTAGATAGTGAGACAATGTCAGCATGTTCTCTTTAATACAACATTGTTTCTCGAGGTCCTACCACAGTAGAATATGACCCTCTTGATGCCCGCCTGCAGGCAAAGTTGGTACACGACAGGTCGAGTCTGGTAAAATGTGTGTGCGGGGAGGTTGATGGACGTAGCCACAGTTCCTCCCTCCCAATCTGTCCGACGGACATCCACGAGGAGAAAATCACGAGCAGTGCCGTGACCTGTCGCCAGAGTCCTCTCTACAAGAGCGTGGACTTCAGAAGCTTCCACTCGAGGGCACTCAGCCTTCGCCTCTGGAAAGGCCGCCCACCATGGCGGGGTATCTTGCGGGGCTTCTGAAGCCATCGTTGTCACCTTCTGCCGAGGAGCTTGAATCTAGATATCCGGAAAGCCAATGGCTAGAGACTAGGTTTTGGTATTAAGGCTAGTTTATAATTTCGGCCTTCGCATAGGGGTCGGTTCAGCACTGTTGGTGAGGGGAAGGAAAAGTTGAACAAGTCTCCGATTCCGTGGTCGGCACATAACCCGCGACTGGCCGTCTCATACTGCGATTCGTCAATCTACCTTTGTAGGTAGCTACTTATGTCATGCATTTGTGCGACGGGTGATTTCACGATATTTTCTTATACACGACATTTCCGATGTTCTTTAACCAAGTTTCCAAATGCAGCATCAGCCCTCCAGCCGAACGGTCCTTACATACGATCACCTCCACATCTACAATAAATCGTATTATTTCCAACACTTCTTCTCGTACTTAATGCACCATCAATATATCATCTCCGCACATCCCCCATTTTCTGAACGTACCATATACCTAGTTCTCAGGCACTCATGGGTGTCATGCCACATTGTTCTTACCAATGGATAACGCGCCGCTAAAAAAGATCATGCCCCTGTGGCGCTTTACCTTCAATCCCACAGAAGGAGCTACAATCTTCCAAGGATTATTGTATCTTAAAGTAAAGACCCTGGTATTCTGGCCTTCAATATTAATGCTTAATATTGCAGTCGAATAGCTTAAGTTCACCGCACGAACGTTACGATATGAGAGCCAGCTTGGGTACAAACCCAACGTTATTGCCTAGCTAAATTCTAAGTATCTCCGTGGTGTCTCAGTCTCAACGCATATCATTATGCAGCATTTTTATGTCGAGTGCCAGTTCAAAATTGCATTTCGCATAAGTTTATCCCTGGGATGCCCTTGCAAACGAGTTGCGACCGAGTTTTGCTACTTGAGCAGAGTCTTACGCCACCACTTCTCTTCCTCCTCGAGCCAGAGTTTTGCGTTGTGAGGTTGGTAAAACCCATGGCCCTCATCTGGAACAATAATTGTCTTTACATCACCTCCTTTAGATTTGATTGCATCCGCCATTTGCTGAGCCTGGTCGAGAGGTGTCACTATGTCCTTTGCACCGTGGAGTAGTAAGAGCGGGGACTCAATCTTGTCGACATGAAACAAAGGACTCCTTTCACGGCAAACCCTCTCTTTGTCTTCTTTTGTAGATCGGGGTGGCATAATCAAATGGTCCGCATAGTCTGACTCTAGCTTATGTGTAGCCTCATCGAGCTTTTTCAAGTCGCTAATGCCCGAGAGACAGACACCAGCGGCAAAGACCTTTGGGTGTCGTGTAAGAGTTCGGAGAGTATTATATCCACCGGCACTTACTCCGGTAATTCCAACTGCGTTGGCTTTAGTTCGGTGGTTGGTAGCTAGGTAGTCGACAAACTCTGCAGCATCATCAGAGTCCACTAGGCCCCAGTTTCCAAACAGAGCCTCTCGGTACACCTGACCATGTGCACTGGATCCAGTGTGATTAAGTCCCAATACGGCATATCCCCTTGAGGTAAAATACTGTATCCGCAGGTTCAGACCCGGGCCAGTATATGACGTTGGCCCACCATGAACTAACATTATGAGAGGTGGGAGGTCACCAGCTGGTGCCTCAAAATCAGGATTGTGGGGTGGCCACAGGAAGCCATGGATGCTTCGAGTCGGCAAGCCTTTAGAAGTTATAGCCAGTGCCTCGGGGATAGAGTAGAGCGACTCGGTGAGCTTCTCATCAGTGGACTTTCTTATTGTCGTTAGGCCACCAGCATCTCCAATATCATACCGATATAGTGCTTGGGGGCTGGATGTTCCTGCTGCAATAATAAAAAACGCAGAGTCGCTGAGTCGTGCCACTGCATCCAACATGACTTCAGAATGAGTAGATGCATTTGCGATTATTTTCCATGCTCCCGTCTCCAGGTCTACAAGTGTCACTTGAGCCTTTCCGGATTGTACCGGACAGGCGACCACAAATCTTTCTGACAACGGGGCATAAGTATGGCTAGGCCAGGGTTAGTAGTTCGAATTTCCAGTTTATCAAAGTCAACTGACCTTCCCTGGTACCAGCGAATCTCCCCAAATTCGAAATTTTCAAGGCCTTTGGCCCGAATTACAATTGGTTCATCTTGGCTAGGGGGGAGACGGAACAATTGGCGATATCCATTCAACTCCTTACCAAAAAACAGAGATCCATCAGGGCCCCATCGAGGTTCGGCGACACCTTCACGGTCCTTTCCAGCTACCAACTGGATGTTAGAAACGGAACCGTCTGATCCCCAGGTCGCCCAGTACAACTTTGCAGCATCAAACGGGAGGTCAGGGTGATTCCACTCCAGCCAGGCCAACTTGCTCCCATCTGGGCTAAAGTATGGTGTATAGTAGAAGTCAGCATTGTCTAGAATTCTCTTGACCTCGCCAGTTTGAGTGTTGATAGCCACGACATAGTTTCGCACTCCTTCAGGGGTGTCGTTCTCATGGTCTTCCTGGTTGGCAACCACCCAGGGATGAGTAGGGTGGGCATCAAAATTCGAGTATCTCAACTTGGGTCCGCTCGTGAGGAGTGAAACCACACCGGCGTCTGTATCAAGGATATGGACGGTATCGTCCTTGTTTGAAAAGATGATGCGGTCATCGGGCAACACAGCATATGTTGTTCCTCCATATTCATAGACTGAGTTTTTGGCGCTAAATTCGGCCGGCAAAACATCCTTCAAGCCATCCTTGGTGATTTCAATAATGGAGGTGCCCCCAGACTCTCTGGTCTCAGTGTAAAAAGCCCGCGCGGATCGGGCCTATAGCTCAGTCAGTGTCAATCAGGCATGCATGTCTGGGGGTTCCGTGCATTGGAACGAGGGGAAGAAAGCTTCCGGCTTTTGGAGACAACCGTGTCAACTGAGATTGATGACTCCCAAAACCCGTATGGTGTTACTGTCTTTGGCTTCATGCTCACTGCGAGGGTCAAGGTGATTCAGATTATCCGAACAAGCAGGGAGAGTGTATCTGCTGCCAAATGTCTCAGGAGAAAAGATGCACCGGCAATCCTGAGAGTGGTGTAAAATGTACAAGATGGTCCGCCAATATGGTTTGCAGGGGTCTCTCAAAATCCCCGACGTGGTAGTGAGGAGTTGAAGAATCCAAAATATGAGGGGCTCTTCTGCTGACCCCTCAAGCTTGTCGGACAATCCTGCCACTCTCAGTCGTGTATCACCGGCCCGGCTACTAGCCCGCTAGTCGGGAGCACTACAGGGGAGTGTCAGCGTTCCAGCGGGGGACTGGTCACTAATAACGGCCCCTAGCAATGACTATGGGTGCTGCCTAACAAGGTAGGTAAATGGACCCCTGGTAGATATCCGCACACGCCTACCGAGGTACTTATAACATCATGCCCTGAATCGTATAAGCAGCTCAACCATCAATCTCGTTCAACCCTCACGGTTGAGCACCTCTTCACACGGATCATGGAGAAAAAAACCGTTTTGACTCTAAAAACAACGCGGCGCCCGGGATATTCCTGGTCATTAACCGCGATATTTCTCATTGGTCTCTTTATCATTACGGCAGTCTCGGTACTCCGTCTTCCCCACCAGCGGATTACATTACGTCGTCAACACATCGAGGGGGCCTACGGCAAATTTCCAAAGCCCAATGATCCTTTCCAGTTTATGCCCTGCACCAACAGAACCGTAGTGCCAAGGCTTAATGACCCAAATCCAGGGAAAACTTGGAGCAGCTTGTTTGAGAAAAATCCTGACAATTGGAGCTGGGGAAATCGCACCTCGCAGAAGAAAGTGCGCGATGACCCCTACGCCGGACGGGGAATATACCTCTGTGGCTATATCGATGTTCCCCTCGACTACACAAATAAATTTGATCCACGCATCGCCCGTCTCGCGGTGACCAAATTTCAAGTCTCGGGCCTCGAGAAGAGCAATGGGGCCTCAGCTGCAGGCGCTGGAAAGAAAAGCACCAGGACCATCATCATTGAACCCGGCGGTCCAGGTGGAAGCGGAACCGACTATGCTTGGCGTGCTGCTGAAGATATCACAGAGCGCTTTAGCAAGAGCAAATTTGATGTGCTTGGATGGGATCCTCGCGGCGTCAATGCGTCCCTGCCAGCGATATCATGTTTCCCATACGATGCTGATCGAGATCGCTGGTCTCTCATTTCCAACCAATATCGCGAGGTTTCCCCTTCGCCTATGGCGCAGCTAAAAATTAGCGACGCTCTGAATGAAGCCGTCTTTCAGGCTTGTTGGAAGAAACATGGCGATCTCCCCCGCTTTGTAACCACCTCTTTCGTTGCGCGAGATATGGAGGAGATCCGAAAAGCACTGGGAGAGGACGAGTTGACAGGATACCTGGTCAGTTATGGCACAGGTATCGGACAAACATACGCCAACATGTTTCCTGATAGCGTCGGTCGCATGATCCTCGATGGTACCGAGTATATAAGGGATCACCGTCTTTTAGGAGGGTTTGGTTGGACCGCCCTCGACAACACCACGGATGCTTGGAGGGACGGCTTCATCGGAGAGTGTATCAACGCCGGTCCCAAAAACTGCGCCCTGGCAAGACCCAAAAATGGGTATCCTGTCACCAAAAAGGACCTCGAAAAACGAATGCGAAAATTATTACTATCTCTTGTTGAGAGACCCATTCCAGCATATACAGAATCTAGCGGGCCATCTCTAGTTACGTATTCCACACTTATCCAGGTCATCTACTCCTGCATGTACAATGCACGATCCTGGCCAACCCTGGCCAGAGTTTTGTACGAACTCGAAGATGGAAATTCAACACGGGCAATAGGATTTATAGAGCAAAGAATCTGGGAGTACGACCCCACGCTACCTTCATCCCCCTTGTGGCCGCCCTCCACGGATGAGCTTGGCATACTTGTCATTTGTGCGGACTCATACGATGCACCACAGCCTGCCAGCGGCCTAGAATGGTGGGATTCACTCTGGTTCAATATGACAAGGAATTCATGGGTCGCCGGAAACTCGCGGTTCCAGTCCGTATTTCCTTGTCGCCAATTTTCCAAGTACTGGCCGCAGCCTGCAGAGGTCTATCGCGGCGACTTAAACAACACGCTGCGCCATCCCGTTTTATTAATCGCCGAGACTTATGACCCGGCTACACCATTGCGTAACGGAAGAAGGTTGCTCGCTGAAATGGGCAGGAACGCGCGACTCATCGCTCACCATGGATACGGCCACTCGTCAAGGGATTCGTCAAACTGTACTGACGAGATAAGTCGGGCCTACATGCTTCAAGGAGATCTACCAGAAGAAGCAGAAACAGCATGTTATGCAAACGAGAAGCCTTACTTGTACAGTGAGATCAAGAGAGAAAGTTCACCGACAGAACCTGAGTCGAATCTAGATCCGATCGGGCAATGGGTCAAGCATTTTTAAACCAACTTTCACATCTATAAGATATTAGATATAAATATACATACATATGTGTATGTATTGCGATGCCATATCTACAGCTATCATGTCATAGTTTAGCAATACTGATTTCATTTATTTTCCCATCGCTGGTTCGTTCCGCCCAACTGATCCAAGCCCGAGCTTGGTTGAGAGACAAGGTTGAGAATCTTGTGGAAAGCGACACTCTGGTGAACCACATTTCTTGCCGGTGTATTGGCTTGATCACTAGGGGACGAGTGAAATGCAAATGAAGTGGTCAAAAGGCAAGTTTAATGTTTCATTTAAATAGCAAGAGGATCACTATTTGCTATTCCTGGGTAGGCCAACCGCGAATATGCTCTCCAAGTTCTGGCGCTCACCTAGCTTCAACCCATTTTCCCGACATTTCTAAAACTTACCTCAATCTCAGCCACGTCAAAAAGCAGAAGAGAAAAAAACAAGGAAAATTATAGCATTTACGTGTCTAAAAACTTACCCAGGCGCTCAGATGAAAGTGATGCGCTGGGACTTTGGCGTATTACGCCTTGAGGAAGATGCGAGAATTAGTGTTCATGCAAGGGACACCTCAAAATCAGCAGCTAGACCAGATGGTGGATGATGAAACAGGAACGGATCCAAGAAAAGCAGCAAATACGTCATAAGCCATGTGGCGGCTGTGGTCAACTCGTGGCCTTATTTTAAAAATGTAGTCGTAATGAATCTCGTGACATTAGCAGCGATAAGATGTCGCATGTCAACACCAAGCCACCTGACCCACGTGTTGTGATACTTTACCGCCACTCACGCGGGTCACAGATGGCGCACAGCGCAATCAGGCGCAGGAAGTACTCACCATGAATTAAAATATGGCACTTTCGCTTGAAAATGACCGTGGGAAGTGGGCTCTGCAAGTTGAGTCAGGAATGACCTAGTCGCTGGATAATCAAAGCAAATGAATGAACAAAAATCATTAGTGTCATAAGATACAGATATGTACAGCTTGCACCACCACATATATACACAGCGTCCCCGCCAACACAAACACTAATCCAGTCTCCTCCTACACCCTGGCCGCCTCCGATGGGGAGATGAATCGGCCATGGTCTTCTGGACCTTACTAAGCGCTTCGTCGGGACTTCGTCTTATGTCTTTCAAGGATGAGCCTTCGCGGCGATAGGTAAAATGGTGTTTCGGTGAGGGAGAAGGCGAGCGTCGTTGAGGGGAGGGAAACCTCCGCGACACGGAGGATTTGTACTCAAGGTAGCAGGACGCGATGGTTTCTTGTCGGGGGGTAGGAGTATCGGAGGTTGGGGTATCGTTGCTAAAATCGAACGCATCAAAGGCATCTTCGGGAAATTGAGCGGCTGGAAATTCATCCTCAAAATCTTCGTCAACACCATCGTGATCATGGCAATCATTGGCCTCATCTAAAGGCGACGGGCTCTCACCACAATCGGAAACAGAAGTGACAGGGCTGTCACAATCATCCGACTGCGAGGTCTCATCGTCGTCGTCAAGGTGTGGCCGGACCAAGCCAGAACGAAAAGGTTCTGATTCGGAGCCAGAGAAGGACATCGATCGTGAAGGTGGGTTGGACGAATATCCGTGAGACTCTAGGTCTCCAGGTGGGGAGGAGGCGACGGCCTCTTCGTCAGGAGTAGCCTCCGAGCTCGGGGGCGAAAGGGGGGCTTCGAGATGTGAAGACCGCATACTGGAATGAATAGAAAGGGGTTCCTTTGTCATGATAGAATTACCACCAAAGAAACTAGTAATGGGAGCATCATCGACACTGCTGGCCGTGGTGCTTTCCGTCTTGACGCTGTTGGTCTCGGAAAAGGAGGAAGAGATGGAGATGGCGTCTTGTTGATCGAGGTAGGTGTCGGGGAGGTAGCTTGCAAAGTAGCGGACAATGGAGTCAAATGATTTGGTCCGGAAGAGCTGGAGTGCATATTGCCAGTGCTCCGAATCCATAAGTTTAGGATTGGCGATGATCTCAACGGCCAGCGACTCGAGACTCTCGTGGAGTTCAGCGAGCCGCTGGCGTTGCCGGTCGGCCATTAAGCGATGGAACTCATCCGCTGTGTCAGCATCGCGGGAGATTTCGTAGACGTCGTGGTGAAAGGCCTCGGGGTCTTGGAGAGTAAAAGTAAAGGTGTTGTACTGATCGTGGAGTTTGGTAAAGAGGTCATCCCTCTTCATGCCGAATTTCCAGGCCGGCCAAGACCAGCCCGGGTCGTCCATGTCGAGGTCACTGTCGTATGGTGGGTATTGATGGTGGAATTGTGGTTGTTCGGGGGGTAAGGGGGTTTGGGGGATAGCCCAGTAGGAAGCACCGCGTTTTGGTTTGAAAGCTCTAGTGAGCTGAGGGATCTATATCATGGCCATGGCGAAGAAACGGGTCCAGCAGGTGCTCAGCAGTCGAAGAGAGCTGAAGCGAACAGGCGATTGCGGCGTGTTTTGCGGGCTGCTGGTGCTGTGTTGTGCGGTTCGATGGGGTACGATTCGTTCGCGGGCGTGATGACGGTGTCGAAAACAGGAGCACTGGTGGTTTGGGGTGCGCCGACTAGCAACATAACGCAGACCGTGTTAGCCCCCAAAACGAGGGCGAATATGGAGGCCTGAGGCATTAATTGTGGCACCCAGAAGGGGTTTTAATTGGATGCATGGGCTAGAGTTCTGGCACGCGAGACTGAAAATGCATCACTCCGCCACTTGCCGCAGCCAATAAGGAGCGGAGCGAAAACCCAGATGCCCAATCACAAATTTCAAGGTGGGTCAGATGTGATCCGTGCGACCAATTGGAAGCACAGTGTCGCATCCGACCAGGGTTAGCGAGACATTGCAGGGATTCCAGTTGCTGACCCACCGTGCATAAGTGGGTAACCGCGGTATCAGCTTATGAGCATCCAAAGCGTCTGGATTCGGGAGGGGCCCGGGCTGTGAGATAATGGCTGCGTGCGTCGTGGCCCGACGTCGGAATTTGGTGCGCCAACGAAAATAGCGACAGATGTTCGATGGCGGCCCAGCTGCTTCCATCTGGCCTTGACGACGTTGTGTCCGAATGGGTGTGGAGGATAGTGAGGCTAACGCACACCGCACTTCCATGTCAGTCTCTTGAAGACTGGTGATGCAAACACAACACCTTTTCCCCGGATGATGGCTGCATTCCCGTCTCAGAACACCTCGATTAGGCATATTCTCATTGCCAGGCTTCCTCCGCACCCTTCTACAGAAAAGAGGCTGTCGCGGGCGCAGAGGAAGCAATGCATGTCGAAGATTTTAGTTTTGTGGCATGTTGTGCGGCCGGCTTCAAATGTTGGTTGGCACAGCGGTAGTTTGTGGGGCATAGGCATAGGCATGCAGCGATAAAGCCCGAGCCAGTGCTCTTCAGGCAGGATATGGCGATGATCCAGCCTTAATCTAAGCCTCTTGTAAATTAGTGTGATGTTGGCTTGTTGTGATTTTACAATTTTCTTGGGGAAAAGAAAAAATTTTTCCAGAAGAGTACACCGAAAAGTGCAGAATGATGGTGTAGATGATGAAGAAGGGCTGCTGTCAGCAGTCACGAAACTTGCCGATTCTGTTGTGGCCAATCACCATATTGTGGCTACCAGCGTTACTAACGGATGGCTAAACCAAAAACGACGAGGCACCTACAGCCAATTACATGGCTAGTTTTTAAACGGTACTCGGAGAACGGTTGCTGGCGTTTCCATCCGAAATATCTAACAGTCACTGTTTTTTACGCTTTAATATAACTCGTTGTTTCAATCGTTCTCGTTCACCTCCTTCTATTATTAGATCAATGTTTTCCAGTCTTGGACATTACCTATCCAGTGATATTCTTGATAGGTTGTTTCTGCTGGCAACGACAGAGCCAATACTCCACGTGACATCAGTAGGCTGCCTACTCATCAGAGAAGCTAACCATCTGCCTTGTGACCGTGACAACCTCACGTTCCGCCAAAGTCATTCGTGCTGCACACCTCGCGACCACTGCTAGCCTCTCGTTTTAGAAGGCTCCGTGAGAGAGGACAGTGTTGTGGAATCTGCCATCTATATACTGCGTCATTGTCCCGTGTGGCCAGATCAGCTGGATTGGCCATTTCCATACACTTTTGTGCCCAAATCTCAAGGCTCAACACAGCCGCAGAACCGCCATAGTTTCAAGAGCAAGAGTGTGGCGCAAGATGCCTCTGCATTTCTTTCTTCCTTATTTTTTGGGCTCAGCGCATCGACCGGTTCCACCGCTGTAAGTGACCATCAAGCAAGTTACTTGCATGTCGCCAATCACAGCCACGCTGCTAGCCGACCCTCCACTCAACGGCTTCGCCCATCAGCGTCAGCCCAACCAGGCGGCCGGCGGCATCCAAGGTGGAGAGGCAACCAGCCAAACACGAAGGGCTCTCCCCCATTTTCTGGCCTCCCGAACTCAGGGCCCCAGTGCCCCAGACACCCCGCTGCGCGCCGCTCCTCCCGCTCGCTGCCGTTTCTTTTGCCTCTCCTCAAAGAGCCAGGGAAAAGCGTCATCAACCTACTGCAGTAAACAATTGCCGTCACAGGCAGCTGAGTGGTCCCGCTCCAAGGCAAGTCAGACCCTGGCCCCATGGTAGTTATAGCAGTGCCGTCATAGGTACACGCTGGTATTATGGCTCGTTGGATGACGGGGTCAGTTCCTCCTCGTGGAGGCTGAGACGAGACGGGACTCAATCAGCAGGCCTTGACGGGCTCCCATTCTGCCCCCATCAAAAGACCCCAGCTTGTCCTTATGATGTGCCTGCTTGTCCTCTTTACTCCCTCTTGCTCCATAATCCACCACTTCTATTCTATCCCGTTCCATGTGCCGCTTGACTTGTTCCTGCATTTAATTACCATGGCCTTACCAACCTAGAACCTATGTATACCCGCTGTGCACCCATTCTCCCCCTAGCCACAACCCACACTTCCAAACCACCCCCCCTTTTTTGCGCGCGCTTCGTCTCTTCCACTGTGAAGACCCTTGCTCCGCTGCAATTGTCTGCCCGCCGCATCCAGAGCTAGCTAAGCTAAGCTGATCAACCTGCCAATTTTGCCTTGCCAAACCGTCGCCTCGCCTCGCCTCGCATCCCGTACCCGTTCCGCCCACTCAAAATCATAACGGGCCACGACACAGCACAATCTCAGCCTGGCTCCTCAGCCCAGCCCACCTCGGCGCAGCACAGCACAGCGCAGCGCAACATATCTCAGCACAACGCGGCTGGCTTGTCATCTCATTTTTTTCACAACGAGTCATACACAGCTCTCACAACAAGCTGTATTACCACCATTGCTATTCTGAAATCCCTCACTGAGCTGCACTTGTCGGCTTATCCCCGAGGTACACTCACTCAACTTTTTTTTTTTCAACCTCTCACCTTCCCGCCCTTTCTGATCGCTTACCAACGTCGCATGGGCCGTTAGGCACGCCATCCTCATGGCCGACCCTAGGCTGATGCCCTCAGAAGAGGGCTCTGAGGCTCATACAGTGCCTTTTTCACAATCCGAGATTGATGCCCGTTTCAAGGGCATTCGTGTTGAGGAACCTGTTACCCCAGCTGACCCCGCGGACGTTTCCCTCGACGTTCTCCAGGTCGAGGATCACCACCATAGGCAGGGCATCCGTATCCTCGTCCGCCCTCTGACCAAGTTCCCCAACTCGCGGTCTGTCAGTCCTGGTAGTGATAGTTGCCAGTGGCTTGCTCTCCGCGCTGAGGTAGCCTCCTCGGAGCAACCTGAACACAAGGTCCTCGCCGTGACCCAGACTGCAAAGGATATCAAGTTCTCCGTCCGTATCCCCGGCGAGACCCAGGATGACTCCCCGCGACCTCCTCTATGGTGCGAACTGTACTACGATCCTGCCAGTGACAAGGTAATATTCCTAAACAAATCCGACGTTCCAATCTCCCTCTCCAGCGTCTCCCAGACCCCTTCATCAAGCCCTCCCCTCAGGCCCGCCCACGTCATCAACCCAGGACTGGCCAAGGCCTTGAAGCCAGGAACATGGCGCATCACAGTTAGGGACATTGCCGTCCTCGACTTCAGGATCCTAGAGAAGCGCCCAGTGACGCTTTATGAACACCAGCCACGTGCCATTGTCGAAGATGTGTCTTCGTCAAGCAATTCCAGCCAGATCAACTTGAGTGGAAAGCGGGCCTTGACCCCAGAAATGGATGAGAAGCGAGTTAAGCGCCGTGTCTCGGACCCAGATACGCCTGGCGACGATAGCGTCATCATGTTTCTGAGGCCTACTGCTAACCCGCTTGTCTTCCCCCTTCCCAATGGTCGTGAGAGCAAGGAGCTCTCTGTTGTCGATACTCACCCGCTTCTTGATACCGAAAAGGGTCAAACCATTGCAGTGCCAAGAGTGTGTGAGCTTGATGAGTACAAGCTCACGAAGCGAGACCCGATTGCTTCAACATCGCTGTCGGCTGTTTATACCGCCGAGCATTCCCAAATATCAGACCTAGTCACTGTCAAGGTGCTCAAGACCCGCGTTGCAAATCCTAATGACAAACCCTATGTGCACGAACGGAATGTCATCCGCCAGGCTGATATGTGGCTGCGCGAGTGTAACAGCCAGGAGGAGCTAAAGCATGACTCCATTGTCCGATACTACGGCGGTGATGCGCGCTTCTTGTCTCTGTACATGGAGCACGTGGACGCCAAAGACCTAACGGCAGCGCCTCGATGGAGGAGCAAGGCAAATGACGAGTTTCAAGGCGACCGAAACGACGCACGGAGGATCTTGACAGACATTGCCAGCGCACTTAGCTACATCCACGGACGCAAGCTGGTTCACAATGACATCAAGCCGGCCAATATCCTCTACTCTCCTGAGCGAGGTGCCGTCCTTTGCGATTTTGGTCTCTCAACGCTGGCCAGCAATTCACCGAACAGTGGCGGGACCCCGTACTACGTCCCTCCAGAGTTCATCGGGCGGAAGCTTCGCGGCCCTCCGTCGGACGTTTGGGCGCTTGGTATCACCATGCTCTATGTGTTGCGCAAGATCCCTTTCCCAGACTGTCGCGCCAGACGTCAGCATCCCCGCCCACTGTACTGGCAAATCGCAGGTGTTAACAACTCCACGATTGCGCACAAGCAGTACGGAAACGGACAGCCAGCCGTCAACCAAATGCGTGACTGGTTGTCCGAGATCCACGAGGCCAGGGAGAGACTCAATACCAAGGACCTTCTGGAACGACTAATTATGGAGATGCTGACACCAAACCACCAGCAACGCATCACTATGGCGAGGGTACTACAGGAGCTGGCCGCAGACAAGATCTCAGCCACGGGTTGAGGTTGCGAGCCGCCCACAAAGACTGGTTTTCTTCAAGAATTTATGACAAGGATCTACTACTATTGCATTTGCCATAAACAGCAACGATGATTTTCCCCGTTGCTTGGAGTTGAGATGGAGTGCTATGTATTC
The DNA here is from genome assembly GCA_020809705.1 of Calonectria ilicicola. Taxonomy (NCBI): domain Eukaryota; kingdom Fungi; phylum Ascomycota; class Sordariomycetes; order Hypocreales; family Nectriaceae; genus Calonectria; species Calonectria ilicicola. The sequence goes on along the minus strand of CP085825.1, from coordinate 2,455,834 downwards.
TTTTTTTTTTTTAGTCCTGAGAAAGGGCCAGGCGCTATGTTTACGGGATGACAGGGTAAGTGGCACATTCAACGAACTCGGAGAAGCATGATTAACATATCCCAGATTGAATAAACGACATGGGTGATGACAGAGCGGGGTTGGCTTAGAGTACATTTGCATGGGTTTGGTGCATCACAAGCATTTTTGTGTTGTTTGTATTGATAAATTATCACGTTTTGTATATTATGGTCCGGGCATGAATGCCTGCAGTGCTGATGACGACCTCATGATGGATTTTTGCATTTAATATATACCCTACTTCCTTGTCACTTCTTATTCACCATGTCATGTAGACTTAATTGCACATTCCCATAGCAAACAGGGTTGCAAGCCCAACAACAGAGGTCAGGGCAGCCATGTTCACGTTAAGAAAGCCCGCTGCGTTATCGTTATTGGAGCTGGATGAATCAGAGCTAGAACTGTTGGAGTTGCTGGAACTGCCGTCTTCTTCGTCGAGATTAGACTGGTCTTGAACTTTGAAGTAGTCGACCTCTGAGGTACAGTTGCTTGGACCTTTAGCATCCTTCTTGAAACGGATGTCGGCGCAATTATACAGAGCAGATCCACTATCGCCTCCGGTGACGACTTGCAAGCTGGCTACAGCGCCATCTTTAACGTCAATGGGAAGCTCGAGCTTTTCAACACACAGCTGGCCAGGACTGGTCGCATTCCAGAACTGGGGAGTCAACGAGATGTTAAAATTGGTGGAGTTTTCGCCAAGACCGAGGTTGATGAAGACGTAGGTGTAGGGATGGTGCAAGTCGAGCTTGACAGCACCGCCGTCGAGGGGCCAATCGGTGACGTTTCCCACGCCATAGTCAACACCAGCGCCTGAGATTAGGTTCATGTTAGCAGGGCATGCATAGATCAGCGCAGGATGCAATGGCATACAGGGGTAGGTCCACTGGCTGTACTTGGATTCGTTCTCCTCCAGGAGGGTATCGGCCCGCATTTCGGGGAATACGAGGCCGAAGTGAGCAGTCGCTACATTGGCGGCAGCCAAAACGAGGAGGGACTTGCTAGTCATCATATTAACACAAACGAGACGCTATGAGAAAAACGGGGAGTGTGACAAGGTGGGAGGAGGGATTGGCAACAAGGGAGCTAGAGGGGTGAAGGAATTGGGCAGGAGAAGCCCACGGCCTGAGAAAGCCCTGCGGCTGATTGCTTTTATACACGGTCTCAGAACATGAGGTGCAATCACACGGACGCCAGAAGTATGCTTGACAGGGTAAGCTTAACTCGGCTTGCAGCTGAAAGTTGCTAGCGTGGGTGACATTATCCCACTAGCCGCCATATTTCCAGCTTCCTGATCGCGGGATGCATCAAGTGTCTGTGACACAGCAGGATGCCGCTCCGATACCATGGGTGGTGTGGGAGTGGCCAAACTGCGCAACTCGTCACAGCAAAAAACACTGTAAACGACGGGCCATTGTAGGGCAAATTAATCAATGGCATCAGTGAATCGTTTAATTGATTAAAAAAAGACACGGTTCTGCTCCAGCTTTCCCTTCCTTTTGTCGCTGTGGAGTTCTCGTTGTGATTAACATTGACCTCCAGTAATCTCACCAAATGTACACCCACGCACAGCGGAATTTTGAAGTTGCGGGGGTGGGGCACACGCCAAAGACAGCCCAACCACCAAGTTGAGACAGCATACATAAACTTGCTCAAATGGCCGCACACAATCCCTGCCTTACGGTCTAGCTCCGGTTACTTTCTTAGCCAGCCGCCACAAACCGCTTACTTTTTATGGGCAAGCTGTCTTTGTGGCTGTTTATAGTGACGCTTGGAAATGGATTGGCGATTTCGGTTGGTTGGCTACCATTATAGCGTCATAGGAATACAGGGTAGGTCGGAGCATTGAACCGCAAGACGCGATGAGGCACTTGTTTTCTAATTTGTAATATAATCCCACGGAGGAAATTAGTGTGACGTTTGCTTGTTCCTGTGTGTGTTTGGGCGTGGGGATGCCCGGTTCTATGAGATAATCACGTTGGGTTCGTTAACCTCACCTAGCAAACTAGATGCATCACAAACAACCATATTTCCAAGTCGAATAGAGATGTCGCAAACATCTGAAACATCTCCACTACAAACTTCTGCACGGGAAAACACTAATAAGACTCGGGGAAAACCCAACAGCATCCATCTGATCTGGTCTCGTGTCCATTGAAAACAACAAGTCCACACTGATTCTAAGACATCGCTTGGGTTGATGTCGGATTCTAGCCAGACAGGTGTGCAGAGCCTTTGTAACCAACAACAGAGCTTATCTAATCATCAAGTTCATTGGACGGCTTCCGTAGCTCAGTTGGTTAGAGCTTCGTACTAATACTTCAGCTTGCAAGTGTTGGTGATGCGAAGGTCGCAGGTTCAAGCCCTGCCGGGAGCAGGATTGTCTCACGATGCCATCCAATATTTTTGCCCATTCGGACAATTGTCTTTTTGCTTCTCGGATAATGAATGTTAGCTAGATTGATTCTCCGTGTCTAGATTTCCATTTGTCTGGTTGCTTTGACCATCATCATGCTACATCACGTGATATGACATGGCACACCGATAAGTGTTTTTCGAGTTCCCACTACCCGATAAGGCAGAGAGCATCTCATACACCCGGCGCGTCAACACCAGGTGGCCGTTTCTCTTTCGGCTCTCGAAAATATGAACCCAGGACGTCGTGCAATGATCGCGGGGCGTAGGTCTCCTACTCGGCGCGATGTTACCTCCCCCAGACACGATCCCAACACCCGAATCTCCAAGTCCTCACGTCCGCCTGCTCCCAGAAACGTTGGAAGGTATTTGACCCAAGACGAGCAATCGCGCCAGTTCGTGGCCGACGAAGACAAGTTCGTTCTGAAGCAGTCTAAGAAAAAGGCCGACATCCGAGTTCGAGAGGGCCGTGCGAAGCCTATTGATTATCTCGCCTTCAACCTGAGATACATCGATACCGATCGAGACGTGTTTGATGATGATGACAAGGACACCGAGATTGATGTCCCCCCGCCTGGGGATGTTATAAAGTCTTTGGATTCTGCCGAGATCGCTGACTTGGAAAGCGAGATCGAATCCTATCACACGCTGGAAACGAACAAGATGAACCGGGAGTATTGGAAGGCAGTCAAGACACTCTGTGCAGATCGGAAATCGAGGTTGAATCCTCAAGGCCGAGAAGAGCGAGTGGTTAGCAGTGTTTCGGATGATATTGATAAAATTCTTGCTCCAAAGACGTACGAGCAGCTCGAAGGGCTGGAGAAGCAGATCAAGGCTAAACTTCAATCCAACGAGGAGATTGATACCGATTACTGGGGGCAACTGTTACGAAGTCTCTTGGTTTGGAAAGCCCGAGCCAAACTGGGACAGGTGTACGAAGCAATCAAGGCCAACCGGATTAAGCAATTGAAGGCAGTCAATCCTGCCAAAGCGGAAGCGCTCGAAAAAGGGTTGCCGACCGACAACATCCCGTCCTCCACTTCCGGGGCCCCCGTTTCGAAAGGCGAGGCGTCCAAACAAGCTGTTGCTTCCTCATCCTCCGAGCGCCACGCAACCGATTCCGCTCCAGGCGGAACCTCTCGCTTTTCTCAGGCAGACGACATAGACTTCTCGCAGGCTACAAAGGCTTTATATGATCGCGAGGTTGCTCGTGGCATCGACGAAAACGAAGAGATCTTCACTGCAGAGGAGGCTGTTGTTGGTTCTTCAAACCCCCAGTGGTCGGACAAGTACAGACCCAGAAAGCCTCGTTACTTCAATCGTGTGCAAATGGGATATGACTGGAACAAGTATAATCAGACCCACTACGATCATGACAATCCGCCACCAAAGGTTGTCCAGGGGTACAAATTCAACATTTTCTACCCTGAGCTCATTGACAAGACAAAGGCACCGACATTCAAAATCATTCGCGAGCATGGGCGAAGACGAGGAGAGTCGTTTGCTGCGGCTGGAGAGGAGGACACGTGCCTCATCCGATTCATCGCAGGCCCTCCCTACGAGGATATTGCGTTTCGAATCGTGGATCGTGAATGGGACTACAGTGCCAAGAAGGACCGGGGATTCAAAAGTTCTTTCGACAAGGTAGGTCCAAAACTTCCTTTGTTGTGATGTTCACGTGGTATTGCGGATGTACTCAGCCGCCACGTTGTGGTAACTGCATCAAGGCCATCCAAATCCAGCCCACCGCATCAATGTCAAACGCCCGAATTAGATCCCTTGTGTCTCTGCACTTCCCCGGGCATGTTCGCTAATCTTAGGCCGAGCAGGGAATCTTGCAGCTGCATTTCCAATTCAAGAAGGTATGTCACAGCATCCGACAAACGCTGTCAAATGCAGGCTTGTCCACGGGGCTGACGTGTTGTGTAGATCTATTATCGAAAGTAGCCTTGTCAGGCTTGTCTGCAAAAATGCTCACCGCCTCCAGCAACTCATGTTGTTTTCCTTTATTTTCCTGTCGATGAACGGGTGAGCATGCAGATTGACGGATGCAAGTCATGCGGTTGAAACAGCACGGCATCGCTTGAGCGGAGGAGGGACCTTGGCGTGGGGCGGTGGGCAATATTAACACGAGGACTTGCAAGACGACAGGGTGATTTACTGACGGCACCGTGGTGTGATTCTGGTTGATAGCCTCTGACCTAAACAAGCCAAAAGACCCTGCCCCTGGCGGGCGTTTGTGTCACAATCCCCAGGCTTCCATGCGCCAATCGCTTGATGCAGCACGGGGCTGATATCGCCCCCTGCACACTGGGATCCGTCCCGTCTCTTCGGGCAGCTAGTCACAACACAATCTGGAAGACCAAGACTGGCTTCCCGACTGTCACGACTGATGCAACAGTCAAACTTGGGAAATGGAAGAGGGTATGATCTCGTACCGGGTTCTGGAACGCTTCCGCCTCGTCTGCAAATACGAGCGGATTGGATGTGGGTGCGTTGTGAGGAGCCCCTGATACTTCCGTTTGACAGCTGAAAGAAAAGGACCTAGGCGAGACCACAGCAATCAAAATTGAGGATGGATGCAGCCCCCTTCGTCTAATAGGCCACTTGCCGATGGAGCCTTGATGATCGACGGCCAGCTCGGCTGGTAGCCGTCGGTCAAGAGTTCGACGTGTGATTCCATGCTTAACCTTGCGGTCCACAGTGCAGTGATGATGTTTCTTTAACGGGGCTTCGAGCCGGAGGGTTTGACGACGTTCCCATGTGGGCTTTATCTGCAGATAAGAGAGAAAGAGGGAGAAAGAAAAAAAAGTAGAGCTCAAACAGCGGTCGGGCCCGGCTGGGAGAGGTGATTGGTGTCCCGCACGGTATCGCCTTCTGATGCAGGTTCCCGTTCCAGAGCCCGTCTCCCGCTTGTGCTCTCATGAACAGAGGCACAATAGGAAACGGCCGGGCTAGAGTACGTCAAGTAAGCCGGCGGCTGGTTGGCGAAATGTGCAAGGACTCTGATGCGACACGATGCCGCCCCACGGCTGCCAGATGCCTCCAGATGGGGCCGAGATGAATGATGGCACCATGACAGCGAGAGGGGAGGGGCAGGGGATGCGGAGACGTGGGGATTCAAGGTGGTCCAGCTTGTACAAGCCGGCTGGTGCAATCGAGCTACATGCCATGCCATAGTATACTCCGTACTATAACTTACTTCCCTTAAAAACCCCAGCTGCTCCACACGCAGACGCCGTGGGCGTGGGTGCAGTAGATTGAATGAAGCAGCACAAGCTTGGGATTCGTTTGTCGCCTCCATGTATCCGCGCCAGGGCCGCACATGCGCGCACACAAGAGAGACTTGCACTGACACTGACACCGGCACTGACATTGGCACTGGCTGGCACTGTTACCGGCACGTCACTGACGGGCATCGGCAACTGACACTTACAGGGCAAGGCAAAGCAAAGCAGGGCAGAACAGGGCAGAACAGGGCAGGGCAGGCAAGGCTACTATGGCTTGTCGCCATCCTTGACCCCAGGGGCGTGTGTGTGCCTTGAGCGCGCCATGACCTTGCCTTAATTCTTGAATGCAACTGAATGATTTGGCACACCCCCCCCTGCTATTATCCGTTTGATCTCGTGGAGATGGTATTGGGAATGATTTAAACGCTCACCGGGCAGCTCGTTATCAAGCGATTTTAGTCCTGCGCATCTTCGTCTCAAACAGGACGTTGCTGTTCAAACGGAAGCGGGAGCCACGGGCGTTTTCCGCTGCACCAGCTGCCGCCGCCTACCATATTATCTCGATTCTCACATACCCCAATACTCGCCTCACACCTTCTTCCATCCCATATTTCTTTCTTCCTCTGCCATCTTGATTCCTTTCACCCACTCTTGTCTCTTCACTTTCTGCATCTGCAACCTCTCTCGCTTCAGTCATTGTTCCCACTCTTGTTCCTGGAAGCAACCAAAGCTACTTCTGCTACTTCTGCTACTCCTGCTATTACTTCCACTACCAACCCGCCTGCTCTGTGCTGCCGCGCCTGGCAACCACATTGTCCTGACTTAAGCCCATGGATTCACCATTCCCTGACGACGGGCAGTCGTTCAGCTACACGAGCCACCTCACATCCGAAGCCGAACAGCAATCGAGTTGCGTTTCAGAGCTCACTCGTATGGAGGCATACGGCATGTCTCCGCCGTTGACCCACGAACCGCCATCGCAATCGACAGAAGCTCCGCTTCCCACCTTGTACCAGCACCATACGTTCTTGAACCAAAGCCCGGGCACGTTTCCTTCCATGACTTCGGATCCCCAATACAACTCGACGAACTGTCATGCCTGGCCATCGCCACCGTCGGGACCAGACGACTTTGACAGCCAATTCCATGGGAGCTCTCCCACCTGTGGCAGCAGCCAGACTGGATACAACCCTTCGCCCGTCTCACCAGAGACGTGGTCGTCCCCGCACTATGTCCTCCAACAACCAACGGACTCGTTCGCGCAACAGAATCAACAAGAGTCTCTGCAAAACCTGCAGATTTGCACCCCAACATCCATGAGAAGTCTCTCCGATCATGGCTCTCAGACCTTGTCGCACTCTACAGGAAGTTTCAGCCAATCTTTTGAATCCTTTGACGCCGATATCCACGGCTTGCCCCAAGGCTCGTCTCCTTCAACCATCCCTGATTTTGGACACGATTCGCTCTCGGGAACAAATTCTCCCGTCGACACCACCTTGGAAAGCTCAACTTACATGTCTCTCCCTAGTAGTAACCCGTTCTTCTCGGGGAACCGACCAGAGCGTCTTGTTGCACCCAGACCCAGGGAGGCCAGTAGCTCCGTGCCCGCTGCCAAGGGAGGGGAGCCATATGCCCAACTCATATACCGTGCTTTCATGAGCCGACCTGACTACTCAATGTCCTTGCAAGATCTGTACCAGTGGTTCCGCGAAAACACCGACAAGGCCAAGGCTGAAAACAAAGGGTGGCAAAACAGCATCAGGCACAACCTGAGCATGAACAAGGTACGTTCTCCCTATTTTTAACCACTGTGCCCTTGCAAATTGCCCTTCCACGAAAGTGTGGAGTGAGTGAGGGCAGAGGAGGATATCGCACTTGCAGACGCATGAGATTTGGGGCTAACAGTGGCATGCTGCAGGCATTTGAAAAGCGCGAGCCAAAAGGGGTATCCTCAACACCCGTAACTATTGTTGGCGATGGGACAACACCATCGCCCAGTTCCAGTGGCTCTAAAAGATCGACTGAGTGGATGCTAGTAGACTGGGCTATTATGAACGGAGTCGAGAGCACTACTCGATATCGCCCAGCCCACCAAAAGCGCAACGGCAGAAGGCATGGTAGCAGGGCCACATCTCGCGGCCCCAAGCACGAATACATCAAGAGCGAGGACCAGCACGATATTGGCCGAATTCCCACCAGATCCATGTCCAGTCACAAGGGCGGTTGTTCAGCCAGCAGAGCCAAGCTACGTCGTCACTATAGCCAAGGGCCTCACATACCATCTGCCATGATAGGACATCAAGCCATGCACATGGGGGCTCACTCTACCCAACCAACAATGCACACTACTCCTGCCATGTACCCCTCTCAATATGGCAGCAGGGACCACGTGCTATCCCCCAAAGTCGAGACGCACAGAGAGACGATCAAGCTGGAGTCAGCCTATTCACCATTGACACCAGAAACATCGGCCCCAGACTCGTTTGCCAGTATGCTCCTGGATCCTAGTCTTGATCCCCGTGCCCTTAGCGCTGGTGCCATCCACGACGCCACATACGCTCTCGTGAACGAGGAACAGGGATTGCTGTACTCGGGACCATCCCAGTGCGAGTTTCCCTATGAATCGGGCGACGTGACAGGCGTCTACCGTGGCGAGTACACCGGTATTGCCCCACCGCTGGCCCCCCCTGTCTCTGCGGGCGGAGATAGCGGGCACCATTTCGGGATGATTGACAGCAAGTATGAATGGGGTGCTAATGTTCTCTCTAAGCCCTAAGCTAGGGGCGATCCCCCGGGCGCCACGGATTTGCATCTGTTGGCGCCATACCTAATTTCGTTTGGTGGAAAGACACTGAATGCTCTGGCGAATCGACAACAATGGCTTCCTGCTCTGAGAAGAAAAATGATGAAAAAATACGAAAAAAGAAGGGAGGAGGAGGGGATGATCAGTCAAACGAGCTTCTGCGCGAGCAAGGAGTGTGGGAGTGTTTCTTTTCTCTTGCTCATCTTTCTTTTGTTTTCAAAAGCAAATCTGCTTTGTGGTCTCTTCCTGCATGGTAAGGCAGCATGCTCCTCAGCACCGGACAGACGACCAACGCAATCCGGTAACAATTACGTGCCAAGACCGAGGCCTCCCAGACATTGCAAGTTGAGGGCTCCCTAAGGGGGGTGGTGGGGTGTAAGGGTCTACACGGCATAGGCGCAGGATTGGCTGAGCGGAAGACGACGAGACGACCCAGGACGCTAGGAATGCACCATGGCGCAGTCTGTTGGCTCTAGCAGGGCATGGATTTTCCAGTTTCTCGGGAGAAGTAGCATGCGAGGGCATGCTTTTAGACGATTATGACTGTGATTTTCAGATCACGCGGCGGCGCTTGGTTTTTGATTTCCTCGGTTCTGGCTTTAGGGGGCAGAAGGATCGATTAGAAGGCTGCTTTGTCGGGCCATTGGGCCCCGGTCTTTGGAGTAAGCAGGTTATTATGGGGATCTTTCTTAATTTTCCACCTCGTCATGTCATGTCATGGCGAGGCTGGGCTTGGACAGGTTGACATGTGCATTGGGAATTCGCTCAATTATCGGAGGGAGGTATGGACCTGCTGTTCTTGTTCTACTTTAGAGGGCCGCCTACATTTATCATCGCTGTTATCATACAGCCTACGGAGGGATATGGAAAGGAGGGAGCATCTTTCCTTTAGGCGAGTTTGTCAAAAACAATGAGATTTATTCTTGAGCTTGGTGGTTCCTTGTCGTGTATGCTTCTCACCACGACGCCAAATACATACTACTCGTTACCACAAAAAAAAAAAAAGGACTAGGAAAAATCGGGCCTCAATAGCAAAATCCCACTACTGTTCTGTTAGCCTGAGCGATGTTTCTTCTTCCATTGTATAATATGCACTGCCGGCGGCATGCGCGCCAATAAAGGGTTTGGAGCGAGGGCGGGCAAAATGGTGGGGTCTGAAAGGGGGGTCTGTTGAAACCAACTCCATCCTCGTACGTGGCATAGCATCAAGGCGTTGTAACAAGACGAGGTGACTGAGAGCAGGAGGATATCCCATCTGCGGTTGAGAAAAGGATCGTCGTCAGCCAGGGCATGGGTAGTCTGACCGGGCACAGGGATGGTGACGTACGGACGAGGCGCGAGTTGAAACCCTCCCACTCCCCCAGCCATGGCAAGTGGCCATTGAATAATGAGACTATTGTGCTATGCCATGGTTCTATTCCCTTCTCGTTTGGGGTTGGGGGCTAAGGAACCAGGGGTGCCCCTTTCGGCTATGCCGCCCTTTCATTGGTATCCAAACTGTCGGGTCAAGAGGCTGAGCCAACAGGAACAGACCCGGGACTAGAGTGGGCTTGTGAGAGGAGGTGAGGAGGGGAGGCAGCTTGCTAGCTTCAGCCCCCCCGGCATCTTTCTCTTAGCACATGGTCTTGCACAGGCAGCTGACAGGGAGAAGCGGCTCCTGAATGGCTCTCTCTCACTGGAGCCAAGGTCTGCAGAGGGCCAGGGTCGTGGACGGCAATGACAAAAGGCCTTTACTCGGAACAGAGTGGGACCGCGTCTCGGCCGTAATCTCATTTCGAATCTCTCCGGATCGTAGCGCTTCTCTCCCCCATGGCGTCTTTATTTCCCGGCAATCCCGGCCGACAGAAATGGAGTCGACGGAGCTGCCTTTTTAGATCAACCACACCGCGCCACTTGTGACAACTGACTATCTGCTGGTCCGGGTTGTACACGCTGCTCAGGGAAAGCCATGATGACTGTGAGGACCACTACTGGAAGGACAGGAAGTCCTGAAGCTTTGAAGCGTTGGAGTCGTGTAATAGCTTCTTGGTATGACCTCCACTCTTCCCCCTTTATCAGCTTGGCCATCTCGTTTTTTGATTCTTTTCCCACTTGCCCTCTCAAAAAAAGATTCCCGGGAATAGCTGAAGACCCCGGCTTCGAGATTTGTCCCCGCTGCCGGCCACGGGGGGTTGAACTAGGTTTGGGTTTGGCTCGTGGTGCTCTCTCAAGGTGGTGTGGACAGTGGAGCAATGCAGACACACACACAGCGAAAAGTCATGCTGGCTGGTTTTGAGAGACGAGAAGCCGTGATTCGCGGTCAACCGGCTTTTGCATTCAAAGGCCAGACTTGCGGCAAATTCCGGCGCGGATGGGAGAGCGAAATATTCCGAATTGAGTAAACGAGATGCCCTAGCTGGCGAATGCTGGTAGCTGAATGGAAGAAGGCCTGACCGGCGTGCCAGTCCGCTGCTCAGCCCCCAAGGGTTCACCTTTGACCGGTCAATTAAAGTCTGTTTCAATTGTGACCCTCCCTGGTAGCTTCACCTCTGCTCACTTTACCTATGCATTATGCACTCATGGGGCAGGGCCTTGGCTTGTGGCTCATTGATAGATAACTGCCCAACGATGTGGACGGAGAGTACATTGAATGTATGCCATGGAACCATGGTTATAGGGCCAAACCGGCTATGCCGGATTTGTTTAGCTTGAGATTTGGTGGGTCGCTGAGCAGGGAGAAGGTTACCATCATCCCCCACCTGGCCGGCCGTGCATGAGCATCATGATGGATGGTGCGCGCAAAGCCGTTGAGCGGCTGGAGCTTTAGTGCACCACGCCACGAAGGGAGTGATGACATGGGGAAGCCAGAGGTGAAGAACCCTTGCTCTCAATTTTGGGGGCGAAAATGCTTCGTATTGCGGATGAACCTCAACCTGGACCATCATCGGCCCCTCACAGCGATCCCAGTCCACAGACCTTTGCTTTGAGCTTAGAGCTTGAGTACTTCTGGTGTTGGTTGACATGCAGTCGGCTAATTTGTAGCGGCCGCCGCTTCTGCATTCGTGTTGGTCGAGTGGGCGTACCGGGGATGCATCGTGGATACCTCGTGCGCTTCCTTTTTCCTTTTCTTCGATCGAGGAGAGGTGCCGGCCCACCTCCGAGCGAGAATCCACCAAGCCCGAGTGACCATCCGGCATATGTGTCTCATGCAACCCCTCGTCTAAGGAGCCACAAAATCGATTTCACCCGAAAAGAATACCAGCTAAAACGTTCTCACGAAATCTACCGTCTGCGCTATGCATTTGAGCTTGGATTCAATTGGGAAAAACAATGTAGCCGCATCCACATCGTTGTGGGTGTAGTCTCAGCCGTGAAGGACGACATCATGTCGGGCCCCGGGGCCCGCGGGACTGACTGCTCCATCACATCTCTGACCTGGGCTGGAGACGCAGCCTGATTATCGTCCGCCTTCTCCCCTTGTCAAGAATTCTGGGTCTTGTGCCGGTCGGGGGATCTATGGGCCGATGACACCCCCTCGAGAGGCCGTTTCTATTGGAGGTATGGGCGTTGCTTCTCTATCGCCAACCCAACTGAGTGGGCTGCATTGCGCATTTTGGCGCGAGAATAAACAAAGAGCCCGTCTGCACTGTTTCCAATTTGGCAAGGCCCCGCTCCGCCTCTTGCTGCCCTTGATCTTCAGCTCTAATTCACGGTCGGATGAGACAACGGGAGAGAGAAGTCTCATAAATGAGACGGCACAGGGATGTGCACGGCACACAGTTAAGACCCGGCGGTCTTGGCACGACTGCGGAGAAGCCTGAAGAGTTCTGCACGAGGTGATGCTCTCACACCCTCCATCCGCAAAAAGCTAAAGCAGCAGCCCTTGTCCATATACTTCTGTCCAGTTAATGAGCCGGACCGCTGTCGTGTCTCACTAACTAGCGCAGCTTGGTTGTACACTCCTCGACCGAATCCCCCCGGTGGCTCGAGGTTTGGCTGCCACGCTATCGAGATACATCACGATCTCATCGCCATAAATTCCGGGTTCCTGGGATCACGGTGGAGGCAGCTGGCAATTCGTCATAATCCAAGAATACGCCGCCAACGCCGCCGCGGTCTTGGAATACACCATACTGGATTTGTCTAATTTCTCTACTTTTTACCTGAACAGTAATCGCGGGCGGGATTCTTGGCCTGTCACCAAGTATAGGTTTTCGAACCATCACATCCCTTCCGGCATGATGTCCGAAGTTAGCCGCGTAATTTGGCATTTGCGTCCAGGGACAGAAAACGGCACTCTCCGTCTGAGGAGAGAAACCATTTTCGTCAGGTCAAGGGTTATCAGATTGCCTCCACATTACGGCTAGAGGCACAATCTGAAACTCTGAGCGGCATATTCTCGTCTTGGACCCAAGGAAATTGGACTTATTGTCCCCGGGCAAACATGACTGGCGAGATTCAAGTAGGCACTTCCCATGTACTGGGGCTGTTTCTGTTAAAAGTGTACAATTATTGCTTTGCGAATAAGAAGCTGGGGTTTCCGATGGCTCGCTAGGGTGCGGCTTGGCATGGCACAATATGGTCGAAGGAGTCAGCCAGAATTAGCTTGCATCTCAGCGTAGAAACGGGGGTGGAGCAAAGAGGGGGCGTGGGTGAACGAAGTGGTGGTGCCTTGCTCTATTCATTGTTATACAGACGTCTTTGGGCCTGTCCCGTCTGCGACCAGCAATTTCGGGTTAACGTGCCCGTGCTTGGCCCGATACACCCCTCCCTCCAAGCAACGCCAATGGAAGCGCCTATTCCCTCATCGTACGATGTTACAGCTCTGCCCAACGAGCTAGTGGGCTGGTAGAATAAGTAGTGCGCAGATATTGAGCTGAGGACGCGGCTGTCATGGTCAGTGCTTAGAAGACTGAATAGATAGGGCACGTCGGGCGATTAGGTCGAGGAGAAGAAATAATTAGCGAGGCAGAAAGTCGATCACAAGATGGAGAATCTGGGCACCAAAGACCCTGGTTGATATTTGAAACATGTTAGTCTAGTCGGAGGACGGACCGATCTGCCGTTTCCTGCAGAGCAAGAAAGGTGCATCCGGCTATAGTTGGCTGTTGGTCTACCATAACCCATGCCGTCTAAGATGAGCGATGCGTACTGCCATCGAGTAACCGACAATAACAGTAGATTTACTGAGTAATAAGGCCTGTGCCATTTTAAGAGCCTTTGAGTTGTCACAGCCGGTCATGGTTGGCCGGGATAGAATTTATTACTGTTGGATCGACGTGTAGACATGCTTTTTTTCTGGCATCACTAGTTAAACTTCTTCACAGGTCGAGTGTCATGAAGCGTTTTGATTCTGAGACACTGTCGTCCAAAACAGGCCTTTGAAGGCATCCCCAAATTGGCGCCACACCCAGTGTCACGACATTTGGTCTCGCTCGGTGACCACAGGAATGATGAGATGGCACAGAAAGCCTCGATAACACGACATGACAGATGCAGGGTTGGCATGTACCTTTCAACACAGTGCTGATATTCAAGATCTCTGACTTTCGACCACAGATTTATCCACAATACCCTATTCTCATTCTCACTCCCACTCTCGACTCATTTCGTGCTCGTCCCGCATGTTCATACAAAATGACTGAATGTTGACAATCTGCGTCAGGGCAGCGATACACAGCTAAAACTTTCGCTTCTTCTTTGCTGGGCCTGCCGCAGCTTTTTTCTCCAATTCTCTCTTCAGCTCTTCTCGCTTTCGATCAGCTCTTTCTCGTGATGTTTCTCGTGTATTCGTTTGTGGTTCAGCATCATCCTTCGTGCTTGTGCCTCGAGAACGGCCTCGGCTTTGCTCTGCTGATGGTTCAATTGATGAAGTAGCAATCGCCTTATTCTTCCCAATCATACCCAGCCGTTTCGGGGCAGGCTGAGGAGGATGAAGCTTCTTGGATGCTTCACTGTCTTCGACATCAATGATGTCGACCGGTTTCGGAGTAGACTCCTTGTGTTTGGGTCCACCTATGCGCCCAAGTCCCAGACCACTTTTCTTTGCAACAGTCTTGGGTAGGGGTGGGGGCGGTGACGATGGAGGCTGATCATCGTCTGGCACTGACGCTGTTGCATCGTCATCCTCTGCCTCCGATGCTGTCTCGTCATTATCGATGGTGTGATTAGCGCTTCGTGACGGCTGGGGACTCGGGGGATTGGAGGGGACTTCGGGCTTCTTTCGGCCGAGTGTGCCTAGACGTGCAGCAGGCTTCTTTGCTTCTTGATTCTGTGGCTCTACTGGCACTATTCGGGTATTTCTGGCCACTACAGCGGGCTCTAATTCATCTTCTGTCAATGCATCGTCTGGTATCTGTTCGGTCCTTGTCGTCGTTGGCTTTCGAGACAGTGCTAGGTGGGGAGGAGTCGGCTGAACTTGGAAGTCATCATCGATATCCATTGAATCTTGGTCTGGAGGAGGAGTTCTTCCTCTTGAAACGGAAACCTTTCTCTGCGATGGCTTCTGTGAAGATGATGCTCCACTGAAGTCACGCCACCACTGATCGAGTTGAGGGGAACCATCTATGGCCGGCGTGGTCTGAACTGTCAGTCCCTCGCCACCAAAGACCTCAGTCACCAATGCTCCGGTATTGCTTGGGGTATCGTTGCTGCTGATAGCACCAACCTTCCAGTCTCGGCGATTAAATGGCGCCAGACCAGGAACTGTTTCGGCCGCCACGGCTCTGGACACTTTTTTTTTGCCAGAGAGATTGTTAAACACGTGCTCTAGTCCTGTGCCCATTGCGTCTAACTTGTCCAACAGCTTGTTTAACACTACATCTTTTCGAGACACGAGGCTTATCAGTGATTCAACCTCTTTATGCCTTGAAAAATGGGCTTGGATAAGAGGTAGAACAAGATCAGTGGCGATGGCAGAGGCAGGCGCTTTCTTCAAGTGCATAGGCCACTTCAACGGTTGAAGGCCTTGGAGTTCGCATGTTATCTCCAAAGTGAGCCCGTCATCTCCGGCATCCGTGTGTGAGGCCTTCATCAAGTGCAGTTTGGTTTGATCGTGGCTAGGATGTGATGTATCCAATGCGCCTTGGAGACTCGTCAGGAATTTGGTCATATTTTCCGGCGTATCACTAGGATCGATACTTGTGTTCTCGCCCCAGCCTCTGATACAAATAGCTTTTCGGTCAAGACTTTCTGTCCACATGTTGGCCATATCTGTGATGTGGACAGTGTACGCCGCTGCTTCAACGTTCATGGATATGAGTAAAACAGGCGTCTCGGCGGATAGTGTCAATGGCAGTGGCCGCCATGACTTTGTTGGTGGCATTTTGAGTGGCGCGATTGAGAGGGATGTGTTCGACTAGGCCGGACTTGCAATTGCGAACTTAGACGCTGTCTTAGCTGCAAAGGGGATGATACTGTAAACGACAACCACTGAGCATCGGTCACAGAGAGATGGTCAAGTTTCGTGGAGACAGGTGTTGAGACCTGAACAGAATGAGGGGAGATGCTTTGCCGGAAGAGACAAACAAGAGCTGCCCCAAGCAAATTTTGTAATTAAGACAAACAATGATGATTCCGAGGTTCCACAAGCCATGTGGGTTTCGGGTGCTCGCTTGGTGGATGGAGGAAGAAGCTCCAAAACGACAGCCGTTTCCTGGGTGGAGTGTTCTAAGTGAATATTGCTCCTCCAGCAGCACAAGGATTTGTGTCGGAATGAGACCCGTGCGATTGTTCACAACATGTGCATGCCGAGGAGAGCTCAGTCCTGATGTTTCTCGAAGCGAGAGAGAAGCTGGACGTTGGGTGTTGGGTGTTGGAGGTACCCAGGCATCCATGTCACAACGCGTGAGATTGACGCGCGCGATGGTGGCAGGTGGGGCCACCCCTCATCGCCATCCCCTTGCCTCTTGCTGAGCAGCAGGAACGTAATGAGAGGCCTGCTTGCCTTGAAACCTATTCGGGTTGGAAATGCTCAAGGTACAGAGTAGAAAATAAATAAACCGATGGTTGCGTTTCGGTAATTTTCTTTCTTTCTTTTTTTCAACCATCTCAACACTTCTGCTCAATGTTTACTTCTCCAGTTGTCTCATTTTTCTTATTGTTTTGAGAGAACATCGCAAGACATCCGTTCATATGGAAAACCCCGAGACTTGAAATCAAATAATTCATAGCACTAGCCATAGATTACATGTATATATCAGCTCTGGTCATGCATATGCATATATATAGATTTAGCTGTGCCGCGTGTTTTTGATGTTTGCTCACTCGTAACTTAACGGAAACCAGTTGGCTCCAGGTGATGTGAGGTCTAACTTCAGGGGGTTAGTTAGCGCTGGGCCACTTAGCGCCCCATTATCACCCGCTCCGATCAAAGATCTCGGTAGTGCAGAGCCCGATCCTCAGGGACGTCATCGAGCACCTCTCATCGGAACTCAGCAAGCCATGTCATCACTACGCGGCAAAAAAGAAATGAAAACAATTACAAACCCCCCCTTCACAGTCGCGCTCTTCCCGGGCAACAAACCATTCTCTCTTCTACTGACAATAACAACAACAACAATAACATCTCTTGGTGTATGCTACCCGCCCGACACCAATCTTGGCTCACATTTTACTTGCCTTCGGCCAACACCTTGAGTGGCCTTACAAGAAAGAGCTATTGTCATCGCTTAGGCTTGTCAGTTCCAAAAGCATTCGCCACAATGCCCTCCAAACGCAAGTCTACCATTCCCCCAGAATCTAATGGGGCCACGAAGAGGACGAAGACCGTGGACAAGTCCAAGTTTGACGAGGTGCTCCGTCAGCCCCATCATTTCGCCCAGCTTGCCGAAGACCATGGAATTGTTCTCCGCAAATATTATCCTCCCGAGATGAGCAATGCGCGCGCGCGTGCATATAGAACCAACGAAATCCCCCGCCCAATTGAGACTCTCCTCTCTGCGCTTGAGGAGACTGCTAGGGTGAGAAAGCATATCCAGGTCAAAGATGCCGTCGTCCACTGGTTTAAGATGGATTTGCGACACACAGACAACAAGGCACTGGCACTGGCGAGCGACAAAGCGAGAGAGGCAGCGGTTCCATTGATATGCATGTACATCATTAGTCCAGAGGACTTTGAAGCGCACCTAAGGGCACCCGTTCGAATTGACTTTATGTTGCGGTCGCTCGAAGTGCTCAGATCGGACTTGTCCAAGCTCGATATTCCCCTTTACGTCGAAACCGTTGAGAAACGGAAGAATATCCCAGGACGTGTCCAAGAGCTGATGGAGGAGTGGGGGGCAAGCCATCTCTTTGCCAATATGGAATATGAAGTTGATGAGCTCCGGCGAGAGGCCACGATTGTGCGGGACCTAGCTGCAAATGACAAATGTTTTGAAGTGGTCCACGACACCTGTGTGGTCCCTCCAGGAAGCTTACAAACCGGCACTGGCAAGCAATATGCTGTCTACACGCCATTTTACCGCTCCTGGATGGCGCACATACATGAGAATCTTGACCTCCTGGAGTTATTTGACGCCCCAACAAAGAACCCAGACAATGCTCGGGAGCAGTTCAAGGAGCTCTTCGACGTGGCTATTCCGGATGCACCAAAGAATAAGTCACTTACCAATGATGAAAAGAAGAGGTTCCACTCCCTTTGGCCATGTGGCGAACATGAGGCAATGGAGCGGTTGGAAAAGTTTTGTGAGGAGCGGATTGGTGGCTACCGTGACAGGCGAAACTTCCCGGCTGATAATGGGACTTCATGCCTTTCGGTCCATCTGGCTGCTGGCACAATCAGCGCTCGAACTTGTGTTCGCGTTGCTCGGGATAGAAACAAAACGAAAAAGTTGAATGGTGGCAGCGACGGAATACAGACTTGGATCAGTGAAGTTGCGTGGCGCGACTTTTACAGGCATGTCTTGGTCAATTGGCCCTATGTCTGGTAGGTCAACAAAAAAACCCTTGACGGATTCGATGCGATGCTAACTAATCATTCCAGTATGAACAAACCGTTCAAGCCCGAGTACTCCAATATCAATTGGTCCTACAATGAAGAGCATTTTACTGCCTGGTGCGAGGGCCGAACAGGATTCCCCATTGTTGATGCTGCCATGCGACAGTTGAACTACCTTGGCTACATGCACAACAGGCCTCGCATGATTGTATCCTCGTTCCTAGCAAAGGATCTCCTCTGTGACTGGAGAAAGGGAGAAAAGTACTTCATGGAGCATCTGATTGACGGGGACTTTGCCAGCAACAGTGGAGGATGGGGCTTCGGTGCCAGCGTGGGTGTTGACCCTCAACCCTACTTTCGCATCTTCAACCCTTTGCTCCAAAGCGAGAAATTTGATCCAAACGGAGACTACATCCGTAAGTGGGTTCCTGAACTGAAGGACCTGAACGCTAAGGAAATCCATGACCCTTACGGCCGCGGGGCCGGGGCCAAGGCCAAGAAGAAGGGATATCCCAAGCCCATAGTTGAGCACAAGAGCTGCCGTGAGAAAGCTCTAGCGGCATATAAAGATGCACTTGAGAGCGATGATGCGTAGCAAGGAAGACCGGGATACAAGGCAAGATGGATTAACCTGACATGTGTGGAGAAATCATGGATCACTGAGCAAGGATGGGCAAAATGAGTTCAATCGTTTATGTTAGACCCGTATCTGTACCATAGCAAACAACTTAAGCGCCACGGCTTTTTCTAGGCCTGTTTAATCTGCGGCACGGAGACTATCAAAGTAGCCCCAGAATCCCCGGAACTGAGGAGACCTTTTGAGGTCGATCCGAGGAGACTTCTCTAGCCGGGACGCATGTCACCACACTTGTCACATCTTCAGACGTACAATCATTATGTTGTCTCAAAATCGAGCCGAACGCCTCGAATTGGATTTGCTAGATGCAGCCAACCCTAAGTTTCTTCCACCCATGCCTTCATGCCCGAACCAAAACCCTGGGGTTCTGCCAGAATCCCTTTCTTTTTTTTAAGAGACCCATAACCAGATGCGATGTACCTTGCCGAGTTCCAAAATTTATCGCTGGGCGCTCCAGACGCTCTTGAGGAGACCGTCACGCTGAGCGAGGCGGTTCAGGGCGTCGTCGCTCTCACCCATGGCACGGACGAAACCGCAGAGGGCGTAGGTGTGGTTCTCGCCCTGGAGGGCACGGCCGTTCTCATCAACCTTCGCGATCGAAATCTGGACGGAGCCGTGGTCCTTGGCCTTGATGATGCGGTTGGTGGCACTGCACTTGCGGGGGATGTAGCTGGTGATTCCGAGTCAGTATTCCGGTCGAGCGAGGCGTGTATCTTGGCTGAATTCTTACAGATCGACGATCTCGCCACGGTCGTTTTCCATCTTTGCGGTATTGAGGGGGGGTTGTGAGGGTGGTTTGGGTGTTGTGAGCGGGGGATCGGAGTCGTCGCTGAGGCTTGGGTGGGAATCAAAAAGTTCCCAGGAAATTCGGTGTGGTTCGTCAATTTCGTGGGGCGCAAGCCCTCTCGCAGATTGTGTCACGTGGTGCGTCATGTGATAGCGCGTGGCGTGGACGCGAGATGGTCGGTGCTTGCTGCCCCTCGAATGGCCAACGAATGTGAGGCGTCCTCGTTGATGGATGGAACGAGTCGCGATGCGGACAACTAAAGTTGCCGCGGTTATGTTCATTTAGAAAAAAAAAAGCTACATTCAACACCGCGACCATATTGTTGCGTGTAACAGGCCTGAGATGCGCGCTGCGCTCTCAGTTGTCTGTTTTAAGCAAAATGGCATCTACTCATATCCTTCCATCTTCACCACTCCAAGGTTCTACACGTGAACGCCTCGAAATCGGTTCCTCGTCCCCCGACTTGCCCCCCCTGCAAGACATTCTATCTCAGAGATCGACCCGACCACCGCTGCGAAGCGGTAGCAAAGCAGTACCCATTCCGGATGATGCCCCAATTGCGTTCATCTCAGCTCGAAATCTGTTGCAGTCAACCGAGACACCCCCTGAAGTACCCCCAGCTGGGAAACATGATCATTCTGTTCCTGAGCAAGCCCACGATCCTAGTCACGAAGAATCAATTATCGAGGTTCTACCAGAAAAGCCGAAAAATCCGCCCAAATCGCAAGCACAGAATGTTGACAACAACGAACCTGACGGAGCGAAGAAGGCCAGAGGCAAACGTAAACCAAAGCCAACAGAAACTAGTAGGGTGCGAAAGCAACCTCGCCCCAAGGCTAAAGGAGATGAGAATGAGAATGAAAAGGAGGCAGTTAAATCCAAGGCCAAGAGTACAAAAGCCAAGGCTACGAGAGCCAAAGGTTCCAAGACAACAGCAAAGAAGAAGGCAGACGACGATATCAGCGAGAGCACAAACTGCAATCAAGCCCCATTACTGAAAGCGCCTAATATCGAGGAACCGTTAAATTTAGAGCCTGCCACTACTCGAAAAGTCGATTGGACACCGCCGGCGCGAAAAACCGTCATAAGCCTCGACTCAGACTCCTCCGCTTTTAAGCAAGTGACGTCGCCAGGGAGCGCTCAACAGGCTTCGGTATTCAGAGATCTAGTTCAGGGCTATTCATGCGCTCAAGAGAGCCCAGAGGTCCCTTCAGCTCCCTCTGACGAAGATTCAAGCTTTCTCAAAAAGCGTAAGCGCATTGAACTTGTCGCCCTCAATGATGCAACCATAGCTGAGCCAGAAATCTCCACTAAATCACCAACCAAGAAGAAGGCACCGAAAAAAAAGGCCAGGACAATCACTGAACTCGCAACAGCTGCCTATAGAAAATCCGCTCAGCCAGACGAGAGCATGCCATCGGGCGCAACCTCAGACCACTTTCCCCCCAAAAATGTAGACTCGGCCGCAGAGTCGGTACAACCTGCTGGGAAGGGCAAAGGCAAGGCTCCCTCTCGAAAAAAGCCATCCAAGACGTCAAAGAAAAAAGCCCCACCGCCAAAGCCCATCTTGTTGTCGCCTGGAGCAGCACTCGATCAAGTTGCGAAACAGGATTTCGTGTTTGGCACATCAAGCCAGCTGGCAAGAGAACCATCGCCGACAGTTTTGAGAGATATCCAGGCTGCATTGAGGCAGTCAACTCAACCGGATCCCTTCTCTTTCCCTATACTGATCAATAGTGATGAAATTGAGGCCCCAGAACAACGGCCCAGATTATGGGATGCTGCTGCCAGAGACGCTGACGGTGATCTCTTTGATGTTGAAGTCATCGATCTCGCTGATGGGTCGCCACAGTTTCCTGCAGCAAATGGCGACATTGATCCCTTCGGATATGTCAAAAGTGAAGGTCAAAATCAACTTCCTTCTATTCCTATAGAAAAAAGTGTTGCTTCCGAAAACACCGATTCGTTCGTCGACCTATCAGACATTTTGCCCTCGCCTAGTTCCAAAACTGTGCCGGTCAGCAATGCATCCTGCTTTTTAGAAGGAGACGTCAATATTAGCGCAGATATTCCTAACCAGGGTAGTCCGCACATTGACAGCCCCCATCCTCTTTGCAACCCCTCTGCCATTCAACCTAGCAGTTCTCAACCAAATCCAGGTTGTACAAATCTTTCACCACGACCCGATTACGAACATTTTACCGACCTTCAACTTGCAAAGGAGATCAAGGCGTATGGTTTTAAGCCTATCAAAAGACGGAATGCTATGATTGCTTTGCTGGACCAGTGCTGGCAAAGCAAAGTTCGTTTGAACCGCGCCGGAATCCACACAATTACAACTCAAGCTACTCCCACTTCCAACTCAAACAGATCAAATAAGCCCAGCTTAAATTCAAATCGTGATCAAAACCTCCCAAAGAATGACGCTGCTGTCTCGGAGCCGCAAGATGCTTTCTCGTCAGGAATTCCTGAGAAAAGACCTCAAGGTCGACCGAGAAAGAATAGTGTAAGCTCACCAGAACCTCAAGAACCGCCGCCATCTGCGCAGCCACCTGAGACTCCGAAACGACCTCGAGGTCGGCCAAGAAAGGATAGCACCAGCCCATCTTCCACCACCTCGTCGCGTTCCAGAACAAGATCCGCGTCGCCAAAGAAGTCCATCAGTGGCCATAGCTCTGTGCGGCGTAAGAAAGTTATAGCTCCTGTCATTGAGATCCCCGATTCCGCTTCGGATGGCAGTGGTTTTACATCTTCACCGAGCCCAACTGTTGAGGAGACGTTTTCATCTCCTCCTATTGATATGTCGCTATCGACGACTGACGAAACTGAACTTTCCTTGGCAACATCACCTGATAGTCAGCAGACTCTTCTTTTCGAATACATTACGAAAGCAATAAAATCCGCACCCAGGACAACAGACCCGGCAAATCCTTCCTGGCATGAAAGGATTCTGCTCTATGATCCAATCGTCCTGGAAGACTTAACATCATGGTTAAATTCAGGCCAGCTCAGTCGTGTTGGTTTCGACGCAGAGATTAGCCCTGGCGAAGTAAAAAAGTGGTGTGAGTCAAGGAGCATTTGCTCTGTTTGGAGGGTTAATTTACGTGGCAAGGAACGAAAGCGGTTTTGATATGATTAGAAGCCTGGCGTTACGATTATATGGGCATTTCACGGCGTTGTTCAAATGTCCCGGTGTTATTCACAAGATCGTTGAATTGAATTGAACTACTCAAACTATTATTCCAACACATTCTGATCACGTGCGCGTGATATACTTAACATCGCCCCTATCCATCACTGGTCTCTAGATGAGAATTTCACCCTGCTCTAGAGGCCGCTCCCTTCTCGTTTCCCTCTGTTGCTCTCCCAAGGCAGTGTGCTCTGCGGGTTTCTTCTTCGGGTCTTGCTTGCTGCTAGGAGCCAAACCAAAGGTCAGGTTCAATTCTCACTTCTTTTCCGAGCTGTCATCCTCCAAAACCGGTTCTGGTTGAACCCACTTGTCGGGAAGCTCGCTCGGAGCGTTGAGGTATGTTTCTATTGCTCTGCCATCGCTCTCGTTGGTCATCTTGGCACTTCTTGTAAGGGATCAAAATACCTACTCATTACCCGACATAATTTTAAATTTATTGGTTTGGGCACAAAGTTTAATCCTTAGGTGGGTATGTAGTTTGATGCAGTAAAGATCAAGTTGGCCGCAAGCAACCAGATTGGTTTGAAGGCAAGTGTTGGTGTTTGAGAAAGAATCACGGATGATCACGTCGTACTCGGACTGCGCTTATATATCTGTGCCTAGCCTACCACACTCCTTTAACAACGGCGATCCCCCAGTACGTGACTAACCGGGATATCGGAATGGATCTATCCCCAGGCTAGGTTGATCAACCGTCATGCTTCCATCAACACCAATCGCCGTGTACCACATCTTTTCGTGCGGCTCTGCTCAAGGGCCTATCATTAGCTTCCCCGCAAATATCAGCACACCACTCGGTCCTTGAGTTTCGAGATAATACCATGTCGACCTTCCGCTCATGGCTCAATGCACCAGCGCGGGCCAGCAGGATGACGTGCCAATGACGAATCCGAGAGCTATCTGAAGCGGCAGAAGGGTGGCAGTCTGGGGCACACGTGTCGATACGGAGTGGTGATGGGCACTCACGGCGTGGGGACTCCATCACGGCCGGGGGAAGGCCGCTGGCCCCATATCATGGTGGCCTCCCCATGACCCCGCCAGCGGCCCAACGAGTGAAACCAAATTTCTCCCAGTCAGTCAGCTGAGTATTTAGTCGGTGGTTGATATCATAGAGCGCAAGCTTGCATCCTGCGAGCTTGGTGTCTCAAGCCCGCATAAGAGAGGCTACAGTCGGCCGTAGTTTGGTTGTGAACCTTGTTCCTCATTCGCTAGGCGCCGTGGAGATGGATGGCCGGGACACTAATCCTACACCAAAAAGCACTTGGTTACATCTGCGAATGCATCTCAGGGTCATGCTTCCATGCTGGCTAACGAATCGATCCCCAGAAACATGTGAGTTTAGTGCCCCGCCAATCGTCGTTCGATTAAATAAATGCATGCTACCACCACGGACCCTCTTGAACCAAATGCATGCAACAGGCCCGTATCAGCCCGTCCCAATCATCGACTGCCAGACCAGGCCAACGTACACCGGTCTCGGATTCGCAAATCGGAGCTCACGACTCCCTCGTCTAGAAGGAAGTGATGCGGCTCTGCTCAAGCAATAATCAGCTTCCTGTCTCGCAACAGGTTCTATATCGGGTCTTCTTTGCCGCGGTTTGCGAAACGGCGAAAACTTGTCTGCATCTCACTGGTCCATGTTTGGGGTATCGGAACCGGGGTTTGAGCAGAAGACACTTCCCTGTCAACAAAGGACCCGGCACTCTCTCAAGGGAATGAGCAGCACCGAGTTGCGTGCGCCAAGACAAAACGCCGGCGAGCTCGACGGCATGCCTTCCGTTCGGATTGTGTGCCGTCTTACTGCGCTAGTATGAAGGGATGATGAGGTGCGCATTGCGAAGATGTTTTGCTGGGTGCGGGGGATGGTGTTTTTGGTGAGCAAGGTTATCATCCGCGTCTTCATGGTGCTCAATTAGCAAGAGAGCTCAACCAGCTTGATATACCGTTATTCTTTTTCGGTGCGTGGCTGGATACCACAGCCTCGTCGGCGCCGAGCCCGTCCCTTGGACCGAAGAAAGCATGGACCTCTTGGGGTTTCCGTAGGCCGAAATCCGGTCGGCACCGTAAAGTCCGAGATATCCGATTGATACTCTAGTAATTGAGTCATCGACCAGGTTCTGGTGTCTAGAGTGTCCAAAGTGGGTGTGAAGGGCTTGAAGGTGAGCATGGGTAGGATGAAAACGGTTGCATGTACAATTAGGTTGGAGATCGTCAGCTACAAACGAGATGAACGCTTCAGTCACCAATCGACTAGACGCAGAGACCAATGCCTGTTCGGCTTCCAGATACCAATCACAGAATGGCATTTGTGGGCCGACCAAGGCGTTTTGGAATGCACAAACTGCTGGATGTTTGAACAATAAGTTCTGGGTTAGAACACAGCGGGCCGTGACGGGAACCAAGAAACCCACCCCAGCGGTTTGGTAGTGAAAGTGCAATTGCGGGTGTAACAAAAGATCGTGCAGTAGCAGCGCATGAACACCACGGGCTCCGGGTGGGAAGCCACCGGAAAGCATCATGATTTGGGTGTAACTATGTTTTGTGATCTATCAGATCTGGGGCCGTTCGCATGTAGTGGTCGCGAGACCGCAACACCTCTCCAGCAACCAACCACCGGCCTTCCACGAGGCTGAGAAAAACCATTCAGCGGTTTTCCTTCTAGAAGTTAACTCCATTAATTAAAATTAAGCTCACTGCACGTCAACGTATCGAGGGTGAGCATCCCGATGTATCCGCGTGACAACAACTCAACCATCAATCGACAGCCACGCACTTGTTTTTCGGACCAAGCGACATCGGTGGAGAATGATTCCAAAGCCAATGTAAGGGGCGTGTCTGATTCAGCCAACCAAATTATTTCTATCATTTTCGTACAAAAAAATAAGAACCGCGGAGGATTTAATTACAGCACAATACACGCCCCTCCCCCCAGATTGTGCAAGCCCCTGTGGCTTCTTCACCCTCGGCGCCGCCACAGAACTCAACTACCCCCAAAAAAAAAACATCAAATGAACATTTTTTTTTATAAAAAAAGGGAGCAATATCAGTGTCAATAATAAATAAGGGGAAACAAAGAAGAAGCACTAAAGAAAACTCTTTAAATCTAAATTGTTCATTTGCAAGTTAGTTAGGAAACAATAGGAAAGGAAAGGGAGCACATTCTTGAAGCAGTGTATTGCGAATCTGCCAGCCAACAACCAACCGGACAAACGTAATCACACGCAAAATAAGCCAGAGCTGACAGGGGAAGAGGGAAAGAGACTTTGAGAATGCAGGGTTAGGCGCCTTGTATCTGCAAAACACCGAGAATTCCTTGGGCTACGCTGTATTCACACAAAAGTCCGTAGTTTCGACTTAAGAGTCATACTGCGGTTAGCGTCGCTTGTTGGCCAAATTCGAAAAATGATTCCAAACCGTTGATGGCCAAATGGTGCAGAGGATTGGTCATCAAAGTGCGGGACTCAATCAGAATCGTGGTCACTGTTGTGGGTAATTAAGGTTGGCCCGCTTTAGGGCGAGTCTGGGCGTCCATCGGGGGAGGCCAGCCCCAACCAAGATGGGATTGTTAGGCGTCATAGCGCCGAAACAGTGCTGCTCGGACCGGGGAGTGGCCCTGGATAACCGGAGACAAGGGGGGGAATCCCACCCCGTTGGCGGCCCCAGGTGGTCTCCGACAGCGCTGAGGTGGGGGAAAAATCATACTGAGGGGTCTACTCAGTGCTTTGGCGCCTATTATTAGTTGACGTCCATCTTTCTTATCAACCTATCCAGGATCCAGGCCGTTCCCGTCCCTCGCCAAACCTCCCCCACTTCTAACTTGACCTCATTGCAATCAGCATCGCGCTCCTTCGAACACACAGCTGCTCTACCTTTCCCCAACGCAACTTTATGCCCGAGCTGCTGCACCACCGCGCCAGGCAGCCGTTTCGTCTGTTTGATGGATTTGGTGTCACTCTGGCTGACGCGCGTCATCCTGGTCGTCTCAGCCTGTTTGGTTTCTGTTCTTTGACAACCCCCCATTGACTGTTGCGCCGCCGTCGCCACTTTTCCATTGACAGCAACGTTGCGAAAACATGACGAGCTACCTCGAGAGTCTGGCCATGGGCTATGACTTTAACAACTTAACCGATGGCCCCGAACAGGCCAACACTACAACGCCGTCAAACTCTCACGAACCCCATGACAATGCCTCTACCCCCGGTCAACCAACACGGTCGGGAAGCAATGTCACTGTTTACCAAACTACCGGTCCCGACGCCCACACCGCTCCGATCCAGGCTCCTGGTGGCTCTGGAACGCCCGCTCTGAATCCACGATCATGCGTCACCTGCCGACGGCGCAAAGTGCGCTGCGACAAGCAGATGCCTTGTTCCAACTGCCGTCGAGCCCAGATACCCTGCGTTTTCCCCGCTCCCGGTCGTGCGCCCCGTCAGCCGCGCCCCAGAGATCCCAATGCGCCCCCGAAAAACTCGAGCCAGCGTGAGTTAGAGCTGATGAAGAGGCTGAGGAAGTTGGAGGGTATTGTGGAGGAACTGAGCGGCCAGATTGAGGTTGAATCTGGTGGCAAGGGCCCGTCTTCAGCCAGCTCCCCCGATGCGGCACATGCTGGACAGGGCATCAACCCGGCTGAGAAGGCATCCACGTTTCCTCCAAGACAATCATCAACCGCTAGCTTTTTATCTTGCCATGCCAGCAGTCCCAAGGATAATGATACGGCCAGCGATAACAGTGAAATGGCAAGGAGGAAGGAACTACACCAAAGATTCGGTCGGTTGGTCTTAAGCGAAAACAGCGGAAGCCGGAGATATGTCAGCAGCGGATTCTGGACCAAGCTCAACGACGAGGTGTGTGCATTTACTAATACGTGTGCGAAAAGCACTTGGCTAATATTGGTTGATAGCTCGACTCCATCCGTCAGGAGTCCCAGAAACTAACCGATGAGGAGTCCGACGACTCTGACTACGGCGAAACACCTGAGACGACACAATCTTCCGCTCCAGCAATAGACCATCATTCATTCATCCTTGGCTACCGGTCAGCCGATGTAAACTTGACAAAGTGCCACCCTCTCCCATCCCACATCCCATTCCTGTGGTCGGTTTACCAGGAAAATGTTGAGCCTTTGATCAAGGTCCTCCATGTTCCCTCCATGGAGGCTATATTCCGCGATGCCAGGAAAAATCAAGCCAGCCTCAGCCCAAGCCAGGAAGCTTTGGTGTTTGCTATCTACTACGCCGCGATTACATCACTCGAGACGGAAGAGGTGAGGCCAAGATTCTAGGTTCATTAAAATGCATCACTTGACTAACTATACAACTTTTAAAGGTGCAAACCAATCTCGGCTCCAATAAGGACGACCTTCTCACCCAATTCCGCTTTGCCGTTGAACAAGCCCTTTCAAAGGCAAATTTTCTTCAGACAACAGACTTGACAATTCTACAAGCATTCATCATATTTTTAGTCGTTGTAAGGCGACAGGATGACAGCCGGTTCTGCTGGTCACTCACCGGTTTATTGGTTCATCTTGCCCAGGGGATGGGACTGCACCGTGATGGAACTCATTTTAGCCTGACCCCGTTCGAGACTGAGATGAGACGACGAATTTGGTGGCATTTGCTCATCCTGGATCTCCGAGCTGCCGACGAGCTCGGTACTGATCTCGTCATCAGCGATCGTAGTTACGACACCATGATGCCCTCAAATATCAACGACACAGAGATGTACCCAGAAATGACAGAGTTTCCGGAATC
The DNA here is from genome assembly GCA_020809705.1 of Calonectria ilicicola. NCBI lineage: Eukaryota > Fungi > Ascomycota > Sordariomycetes > Hypocreales > Nectriaceae > Calonectria > Calonectria ilicicola. The sequence continues at coordinate 2,427,046 of CP085825.1, read as the reverse complement.
GAGAGAGGGGCGGTCCGACTGCGCCGTCGCCCTAGTTCGTTACGAGATATGCAATCTTAGCAGACGTCTCGTACGGGCTTCATCTGCATTTGCAAACATTTGTCCGAGGGGAATGGCGCTTACTGCAGCCAGTCTACCCGAACGGGAGCGAATGCTCATTGAGGTTTATCAAGGCGTGGAAACCAAATTCCTTAAACATGTTGTGCTCCACGAGACCGATCCGCTATACTGGATGGCAGCCATGATTGCCAGAATAATCATGGCAAAGATGTGCCTGGTAATATACCAGCCGATGCTCTTCCCTGGTTCTGATGGGGAACTCACAGACGAGGCCAGACGCCGGGTATACGTCGCAGCCATTGAGATAATGGAGTACAGTCATATACTGAATACGGATGCACGATGCAAGCAATACAGGTGGCTGTTCATGACTTACACCAACTGGCATGCCATGGCGTATTACCTGATTGAAACTGCGCGACGTCCATGGACGCCCCTCGTGGAACGGGGTTGGCAGGCTCTGCACGGCTATGGGACAGAGAAGGAATTTTTGACAAACTCGGACTACGCTGCCGTGATAATGCCCCTGAAAAAGCTTTCTAACAAGGTTACCAAGTATCGAGCTTCGGAGTTGAGCCGTCTCAAAGAGAACCCGGACGAGGCTCGCCAGTTGGATTTTGACGAGCGAATGAACCCGATCCATGCTCGGTTCGGACCAGTTCCAGGCGCAGAAGGAAAGATGGAGCAGATCAGAGAGGCGTGGCTCTTGATGATTCGGCCGGAAGGCGCGGAGGCGTCATGGGCTTCTTCTACTACCCCAATGCCTCCTCCCGCACCAACCCAAAAGAATACAACTGAGCAGCGTTCAGAGTCGGAGATAGAGCCACAGCCCCGACCGCAAACCCCTAAAAATATCCCCACAAATATTGATTTGTCAGATGCGGCCATGAACATGATGGATGACTTCATGGCACAAGACACGACATTCCCAATGGCCGCTTTCTGGCCCATGAACGACATGATTGTTACCGAAATGAAGAATACGCCGACATCGGCGGGTGGGAGCGCACCCGCCCCAGTTGGGCAGAACAATGTTGCTGCATCCCAAATGCCGCTTGCCAAAGACGACAATCCGCCTCCATACCTGTGGTCCGATCCATTCACATCCATGAACGCCAGCTTTGGCGAACCGAGTGGGGAAGATACCGACATGCTGGGAGATGAGTTTAATTGGCAAGATTGGAGCCAGAGCATTAGAGGTCTGGAAATGGAAAGTACGCAATCGCAACCAAAAAAGTGGTAAAGGCACGTGAGCAGATTGGAGTTGGAAAATACGGATGCGTGTCGAACGGAGATGATTCTTTGGACTCGTCTCCTTGCTTGGGCGAGTAAGCTCTCCCATTTGTCGCTGTATGATACCCGATGAAATTTTAGATGCCACACATCAGATGTGTAAATGATAGCTTCCACTCTCATGAAATACGACATATATGATTTTTTTTTTCCAGGTCTTGAATCTTCGTCTTGATATTTCGCAAAGCATAATAGGCCAGGTGCGAAAGAGGGACAATGTAGGCCTGGTTTAATATCAGGCGTGTATAAAACATTAAACGAGCCGTTGCGTACAATACATGAGCATCTATGTCAACTCTATAATTTCTGCTCTTTTCTGTTAGCCTTCTTCTCCTCTTCCAATGCGTCCTCCCTTCTCCTAATCTCCAAATCTGTAGGCCCCCCCTTGCCAAAGTGAACCAACACCACTCTCTCCCAGTCACCACCCCTGCCACTATCCTTCAGTTCCAGTCCAGGCTTGTCCAATGCGAGGACTACTCGTTTATCTGCCTTGCGGATGAACAGCGTGTGTGGGCTCATCACCTTGTCTGCCCATGGAATCTGAGACGTAGCATGCTGCTTTCCCTTGTCCGTCTCGGCAGTCGGGACCGTGTTGAGAAAGGAGAGCAGCCTCTCGCGCTGTGAAGTCAAGTGCAGAGGCCCTTCCTCGGGAGAAGCGGCGGTGCTGGCAAAGATGTTGGCAACATGGCGAAGCAGATACGCTTGCGGTGGAAATAAAACAATGGAGTTGGTTGCAGCTTGGGAGAGAAATGTCTGGGCCGGAGCGAAGAGGGCGGCTGTGTGCTCGACGCCGTTGTCCGCTGTGGGGATGAGCATCTCGGAGGGCATCTGGCTGCGGCTGAGAGGGAGAAGATAGAGGTACATCTGGGTTGTGAATCTCTTTGGGTTGTTGGCTGGTGTAATCCATCTAGTGAAGGGGAGCAGGCCACCTTGAAATGCCAGTTAGCGGGCAATGAGTAATCTACGGACCATGGGCTTGTACGAACCGACATCTGGCTCAGCTCCCAGCGATGCCACCCATTCTTGAAAATTGACTTGATTTCCGTGAATTTTTTTCCTTGCGGCATCTCTCTCCTCGGAGCTAATGTTTACCAATTCGCCGTCTTTCTTGGCTAGCAAGATGCCCGTCTCCTCAAACGTCTCTCGGATGGCCCCCAAGCGATAGGCCGGCCCATCACGATGGCGCTCTGGAGATCCCACGGCAGGGATTTCGCCATCGTGGAATAGATCCAGGTTCCCGCCTGGGAACACATGCGCAGAGGCAAAGGACGTTGACGTCTGGACGCGGTGCAGGAGCAAGACTTGGTTTTGGGGGGAGAGCAGCAGCACAGACGAGCTGGGGCGAGGCTCGCTGGACGGACGCTTGCCCGCAGAAGCAGTCGAGTAGTTTATCTGGTTCCGAGGAGTCATTGCGCCTCTTTCCGGTGCAAAAAGAGGCAAAATTGAAGGTCGGCGAGCTAGTCTAGCTCTGCCAAAGCTACAGTTGGGTGCCGCGACGACGCTGCGACGAAGCAGTGATAGATGGGACAAGGGCCGCCCAATAGTGTTGAGGGGGGGAGGCATGGGTGAAGGGGCTAAAGGGAGGGGGGGTAATACAAGGCTGGCAGACTGGCACAGGGAACTGTTCACACGAAGGAGGGGGGGAGGGCCACATTAGCCGAACTAGATCTCTGTCTCAAGCAAGGGATTGGCGACGTGGTGTGGTGGTTCGTGAAGCAAGCCGAGGTCCACCTGTTCGGCTCCGGCGTAGGCTTCGGTCCGCTTGATGGAGGCGCGGGGTGGGCGGAGAGGGCGGCACGCGATAAGCGGAGGTGGCATGGGGAGAGAAAAACTGGTCATTGGCATTTGGGTGGCTAATGGGCCTCTATTTAAGACATTTCCGAGTTTCAATGTATGATTTGATGGCTTGTCTTGATTTGAGATTTTTGTCAGCACTTGATCCCAGCTTACATGGGTAAAGTTATAGTTATCATTGTCCGTGTTTATATCTGTCTCACCTAGTCTGCCTATATACAAACATTGAAAGTAGCCGAAATTTAAGACGGCAACATGTTGCCGATGTGATACCCTGTACTTTCCTATGTCTATGACACAATAAATTATTACCAGTTATTTCCTCCTCAAGTGTCCTAGGGGAAACGCGGGGGTACAGGGTAGCATCACGTAGAGTATCCTGGACCATCTAAGAACACTAGAGTAAGAAGGGACTCTTGTGGCTATGTAAAGTATCATTTTTGGTTGCAAAAATCTTATTCTGCTTAGTTTGAGTCATTTTGCCACAACTCCAATGCTTTGATAGAAGAAGATTGGTGGACAGATTGGTCAATTGGCAACTTGATTGGCAGCACGTGACGGCATGGAGCAAAGAAATATACTCTTGACAGTATGCATTAAACTATTATTGTTACCAACAAATATCACCTTTTTTGACCAGGAGGCAAATATTTCCCATTGCTCTGTTATTATAACTGATATCCATGGTCGAAGTCGCAATAGTCTAAACACTCAGGTTTGTTTGCCGTGATGAAGTATGTGTACATTCGTCGACTTCATAAACCGCTTCTATGTCCTAAACAATGACGAATGCCATTTTAAGCACCGCCCGCTTAGGAATTGAATAAAAAGTAATAAGCCATGTACGCTGAATCCTCGCTGTGACTAAGTCACATGAGCTAGTTGAGCTCAAATACCTCATCAGCATATTTATGGGACTGGCAAGCAATGCACACAATCTGGCAGGACCTAGCCACACAGCCCATGGTAAATCACGAAACAAATCGCATAACTGTCTACCCGTAGGATGGTACCTATTTTGCTAACAAGAATCCGTCCTTGGGCCCTGTCTTGTTCTGTCAAATTTGGCGCGCCTCGGCTTAATACTACATCATCCTGAATACAGGAAGGAATCACTTGTAAAAATAGCATAGTATGGCACCTAAACAAGAGCGTAATGCAAGAACATGCTGATATGGGGGTCGGATACCTGGCCCATTGACACAAGGGATGCAGCCAAAGATGGGCTGTAAGGGAAATGTGTGCTTGGTCAGGGCTAGATGGTAGGCTGCTATTGGATGGTTGCCTCTGAGGGCTGTGATCTGTTGCCCCACCTTGGTGGAGCCAGGGCCTATTTGGCTGCCATGGAACAATGAGAGCGACGTTGAGATTGTGCTGAGCAGCTTCGCATGCCTGAGTAAGTGATAGAGAGCAAAATTAGGTGATAAAAAACATCAGAAATTGATTCCCATCAATTTACGACATATTCTTGTGCATGTTATCCTCTCAAATGGTGCCCTCGAGCACAACTTTCTCTCACTCACAACGTACTGGCAAGCTAGCGCGTGGTGTCGTCGAACCTCCCGATAAGCCTCTTATCGTCACGTGGTCGCTGTGGGCCGTTCGCTTCCCATAGGGTTTCTCACCCCACAGATGGAAATTTCGCCTGAAAAGCTCTTGTTCACGACGGCATCTTGAGACTCGGCACGGATTTCTTACGAAGTAACGCCACACACACTCCGATACAATGGCCAAGAACTCGTAAGTACACCCCAAACGTCTCCATTCGTATCGCCATCTCTGCCATTTCTGCCTCGGGACGGTTGCTACTCGACGCCGCGATTCCAGCCTTGCTCATGTTGGTGGGGGACGAAATTCGACTGCGCACGAAACGACGAAATCACACAGCGACTCCTGTGGACGACACTGCCCAAACAACAACGGCCGCCTGTTTTTTCTTGCCATCGAATGCATGCGTTTTTTTTTGTTGTGGCCGAAATCGACAATACAGTAGCAATGGCGGAATTAATTCGCAACGTCCCGACTCGGATCTGGCAGATTTCCGCGACATGACTGTCTTGAGACGAAGGCACATCCAACCAAGACTGTAGACTGACATGACTTGAACAGGCGTGGTGCCCCTGGTGGCAAGCTTAAGATGACCCTCGGTCTCCCTGTGTACGTCGCCCCGAAGCCCCTCCGAACCGATGTTTCGAATCCTGTCCAACTAACTGGTGCTACAGCGGTGCCGTCATGAACTGCTGTGACAACTCGGGTGCCCGAAACCTGTACATCATCGCCGTCAAGGGTATCGGTGCTCGTCTGAACCGATTGCCCGCCGGTGGTGTCGGTGACATGGTCATGGCCACCGTCAAGAAGGGAAAGCCCGAGCTCCGAAAGAAGGTCCACCCCGCCATTATCGTTCGCCAGTCCAAGCCCTGGAAGCGATTCGACGGTGTCTTCCTGTACTTCGAGGACAACGCTGGTGTTGTACGTGGAATTCCTCTTTCCCTTTGCCTTGCATATCGAGAATTGGGTGTTGGTGTGGTGGTGTGGAGTGCCGATGGTGGCTCTAACCCTGCCACTTCAGCATTGGATATCTCGAGGTAGCGGGAGCCTGCAATTGGACCAAAGCTAACTAAAATCTCTACAGATCGTCAACGCCAAGGGTGAGATGAAGGGTTCTGCCATCACCGGCCCGGTCGGTAAGGAGGCTGCTGAGCTTTGGCCTGTAAGTTTAGCCCAACCATTTTCGCCAAGGTGTCTGACACGTACTAACCCGTCTCCCAGCGTATTGCCAGCAACTCTGGTGTTGTGATGTAAAGTGTTTTGGGTAGGGAAAGACAAAAGGCGTGGTTCTGTCCGATGCGATCAAATAGAGCGCGAAGGCCCCTTCTTCCTTAAATTCGGGGATTTGGCGGAATGGGAAGTTAGTCGCTGGATTGGCAGGCTCTGCATTTCGGTTGCGGCGTGTAAGGATGATTCATACCAGGCATCACATCAAGGACAAAACAAAATCACTTCAAATACTCGTTGGCCTTTGCTGTGTACTGTGTGGTGTCTGTGAATATTTCAAGGCCTCAAAGGGCCTGCTGTAACGCTTGCCCAGTTGGACAAGCTTACAGCCAAGCAAAAAAAAGCTTTATTTGACTGCAATTATGGCCTCAGCAGACATAATTTGATCCATGTGTGATGACGGGTTATTCCTGCACAACGTAAGCCGCTAAGCCAGAATAAACAAGTGAAGAAAATCTTTTTGAGTTTCCGCAATTGGCCCCGCCGCGACTATTAATAACGACTGGTGTTTCGTCATTTTACGGCTACCCTTTTGGGAAGTTGAGTCCATTGCTACAATTGGATAGATCAACAACCTAGCACTAACTAAGATTCTCCAAGCTCTACCTTTCCCTACCATCAGTTTATAAATAAATACATAAATAAGCACTATATAAATAACGTAAATAAATAATTTAGATACGATACTGTTATTCTTATTATCATAGTCACGAGCTTCTGGCAAATACAGCAATGTAAGATGTAAGTAAGGGTGATCAATATTGAATTATGAGAAATATGTATCGGTGAATGTTGAATGCTCTCCTTGCTAAGTGCACATTTGCCCCGATCTTGATTGAGGGAGGTCCAGACCGCACCACCTAAGCCAATGCCGTTATGTATGCCAAAGCGAAGAGCATGCGTAAGGAAATAGCAATGAGAAGACCAAATAAAAAAAGAAAGAAAAACAATGAGAAAGAAGCAAACGACGAAAAGAAATACGATCTACTGTACAGGCACGCGACACATCCAAAACCCTCTGAATATCCACAGTAGGCAGAGCGGCTGTATGTACTGTCCTCCGTTTCATTTCATGTGGTTGTTACATAGAGCGTGTGAGAGGTGCACTCCCCCCCCCTAGAGCCCATGACCCCTTTTTTTTTTCCTGTAATGCTTTAAAATAATAAACTTCATGAGAGATGCAATGACAACAAAAAGCAGAAGAAATGCCGAGAAAGACAGTCGTAATGCAGTAGATGTAACGTCGACCATTGATAAAAACACTCTACTCTCACATCTGGTGATACGGGTATCCCATGTTAGGGGGGGCTCCGTGAACGTAAGGTGGATTGGCTCCCGGGTGAAGAGGGTGCTGCTGCGGGTGCTGTGGGTGCGGCGGATGCTGCGGGTGATACTGCTGATGCGGGTGCGGCGGTGGCTGCTGCAGGTGTATCTGCTGGTGCGGGTGAGGATGCGGGTGCTGCATCTGCATGGTAGCATCCTTCTTTGCGCCGGCCTTGCCCTTGGGTTTGGGAGCAATGATGCCCAGCTTTTGCTCAGCAGCAGCCTGGGCCGCCTTCTTTGCGGCGAGTGTTGCCTTTCGCTTCTCAACAGCTCCGGCCATGTTACCGTTTGCCCACCGATCTGCGCATTGTTAGCTCGTTGTTTGCAAATACTTGTTAGCAGGAACATACTCTTCATGGAAGCTGACATCTTCTCAGACTTGGTCATGGACTTGTAGTCCTTCTGGGGATCCTTCTGAGGCTCCTCTACATCCTCGCTTGGATTGCCGTTTCGGCCGTCCGAACGCACAACCTTGATCTTCTGAACCTTGCGGTTGTTGGGTGTTTGCGACGGTTCAGATGTAGGGCCCGTAGTAGAGGCTGCTGGAGTCTCAATGGGAGGTCCAGGGGGTTTGGTTCGCTTGCCTCTTTTCTTCGCAGGCGCCTGGGAAGTCTCCTCGCTGCCATCAGGATCATCGCGGAACCGCTTTTGGCGTTTAGGTCGGAAAGAGTATGAAGATTCAGCAGTGTGCGATGACTCCTCCGATGAGGCTGTCGAAGGCCGCGAGTCTCCATTGTCTGTAATAGCAGATGATGGCTCGCTCAAGTTCTTGCCTTTGGGGATCTTGAGCGTCAGGAGATGCCTGCGGGGCTGCTTTAGTTCCGGCTCGGGCTCTTCATCTCCGAAATCATTAGGATCAACTTCTTCATATCTTGGGCGTCCGCGTCCTCTCCTAATGGGCTTTGTGGGCTCATCGTTGAGCATGGAATCATCTTCATCCTGGTCAGGAAGCGTCTCTTCCACAATACTGGGAACCCCTGATTTCCCTCGTGGGCCACGTCGGCGTCGGGTCTTGGGAAGCCCAGACTCGCCATCAGAGCCAACGTCGGTATTGAAGCTGGCATTGGGGTTGGATTGGACATCGTCGTCTGCATTCTTCCTCCTGCGACCACGAGTTGGCACAGGTGTTGAACTGCGGCTGACATCCTGCATGGTTGGGTCGAATAACTGAACTGGTTTTCGCTGCCTTTTCCCAACCACCTCTTCGGTCTCGGTGGCCTTTGCAGTCTGTCTTGGCTGGTTGCGTAACGATCGTCCGCGAGTCATGATTCCCACTTGCTGTGTCTCCGGGTTCTGTCGACCAATCTTGGATGGATGAGGGTCGTATTCAAAGCCATATGTAGCAGCCATGATGCGATCTTGACTCTGGAGGTAGCGAGTTTCGTTCATACCCTCCCGCTCTTTAGCTTTGTATCCCTTGACGCCAAAGTCGGGCTCTTCGTAATTAATGCCATGTTGATGCAGATTCCGAGTACGAGACTCATACTTAGCATCGGCAGCTCGTCGCCGCAGTGAGTTTTCGTAGTCATCGACGACCTTGCCAAGACCTGTCCATTCATGTTGCCATTGGACCAATGAAACGTTGATGGCTTCTAAAATCTCATACAACTCTGTAGTGGACATGTCTTCGTAGTTTTCAATGGCTGATATGTACTCTTCTGGATCGCGAAGCTTGCGGTACTTGAAGTATCGCCGCCTCTCAGGTGGCTCCTGGGACTCCGAAACATCATCATCACCATCATCTCCTCCAGGAGCAGGTGAGTTGAAGGCTGTGGGATCCGCAGACTCTGGGACTGGTGAACCTCGGGTAGGAGTGTTGAGAGCAGGCGTTGGTGCTTCTGGAGCTACAGCGTCTGCATTGTCGTCATTATCTTCCACCATTGGCTCCATTTCGATGCCTTCCCGGTCGTTGTCCTTGCTTTCAGGCGTGGGCTCATCGACAGCATCATCCTCCATACGGCCTTTCCTTTCAGGGTACAGAACAAACTCTCCATCGACATATGGAGTAAGATTGGACCACCGACCAACTGGCGCAGGTTGTGGTTTGGACAAAATTGACCGTACAGGTGCTGCTTTCCGGGGACTTGACTTGGGTTCTAGTTGTGCAGAAGGAAGCGAGGCCTTAGTTTCGGTAGGCAGTGAAGGAACTGGCGTGCTAATTTCAGCAGGGCTTGAAAAACGCGGGCGCTCTTCCTTGGTGACGATGGGTGGTTGGGATGATTCCGTAGGTTCAGCTACATCGGCAAGTTGAGGTGGTGGATTGGCTGACTCATCAATCCTAGAATCCTCTATTGGCGCCGAGTGGGATTGTTCTGAATCTTCGACACTTGGTTTGGGGGAGCTGGCAGCGTCGTTTGTTGTCTCTGTAATATGAGAGACAGAGACAGGCATCTCGTGCTGGGGCTCTTCTGTCACCTGGGGTTCGGATGTGGTCTCGGCCATCTCAATGTCCTTGGGAGGTTCTTCGATTGGATCGATATCCATTTTGTCTTCATTGATAACATGGCGGGGGGAAACAGGGATGTCGTGATTAATTTCATCCTCGGGTTCCTTTTTTAGAATCTTTGGAGATTCGGGCTTCTCTTGAATAATGGGTTCAGGACTGGATCGGATGTTACCGTTTAGTGGTTGTTCTATAGATGGTTGTGAAGGTCCACTGGCTGATGAGTCAGCGACGTTGCCATTTACAGCGACTGTAGCAGACAAAGGCTCGGCGTTAGTTTCGACAACTGGGGGAGGAGGAGTTGGCTCTCGAAGCGAAACTTCGGGCTTTGGTTCCACTTTATCGGGCTCGCTTGGTTGCTGCTCCGCAGGCTGTTCAGCCTTTTGGCTTTGAGACTCCTCTAACTCCTTTGATTCAGTTGATTCAGTTGATCTAATTGGCTCGGCTGGTTTGGGCGATTCAGTAGGCTTAACTGGCTCAGTAGGCCTTGTGGGCTCAGTAGGCTCAGCTGGTTGCGTTGGTTCCGCTGGCTCCGTTGAGTCTTTTGACCTGGTTGGTTCCGTTGACTCCTTTGGAGTTCTTGGCTCTTTTGAAAAGAAGTCCGAGACAGTGCTTTGGCGAAACTGGATACTCTTAATAGTTGGGCGGCTTTGGCGGTTGCTGTCAGATGGTGGGGCCACGGGATCAGACTTTGGAGGCGATTTGGCCGAATGAGGTGATGATTGATCCGACCAACTGGGCTCGTGAAAATCCTGTTCATCACCTTCGACATCGGAGAATGAGACGCCGACTTCAATGGTGTCTTGGACATCATTGTCATCTTCGAGGGCTTCGCGGTATGCTTCTTCGCGGTATGCCTTCATCTCACTCGACTTGCGAGAGGGGTTTCTCCGACGGGTGGACGGAGTATCGGCACCCATGGAAGCACCTCTTCTCTTTGAGTCAGTGCCGAAAAAGTCTTCAGGCTCAAAGTTGACGTCAGGTCTGCGTTTTTTACCGCGGACTGAGGAGCTGGAGTTGGGGACGACGACGTCGTCATCAATATGTTCAAACGTGTAATCCACGCGCGCACGCTTTCTGAGGCTGTGACCACCCTTCTTAGGGCCGTCCTCGTCATCATCAGCGTGATGATGGTAGTTTTCCATAGCTGAAGAGCGCTTCCTCAGACCGAGGCCGCGACTTGGGCCAGGAGGTGAGAATGTGAAAGCGCGTTGAAGGGGTTTGGTTGAGCGGCGGCCACCGGCACCACTTTGGGTGGACTGGGGCGTGGTGTTAATGTGATTGGCCACAGGACTCGTGGATGAATTGAGATCAAACGAGGCTTCTGAAGCAGAAGCAGGAGATGCAGAGCCTCCCAGGGTACGACGACGATGAGTTGTGCGGCGCGACCGATCCATAGTCAGCCGAGACTGACAGAGGCTGGGAAGTACAGCAACGACGTGTAGCGGCCAGCCAGACTCGCTCGCAGCGTCATGCGATAGAGAAACACGGTGCGCAGAATAAGAAAACGATTGGCAAGTACAAGATCAATGAGGGGATTGGGTGCTAAAGGGAGCCCGCGCGGTGAAGGGCTGGTGAGGTGAGTGTAAGAAGGGACTTGAGGGCAAGCTGAGGCGTGTTTGAGTGAGCCAGGGCAGCGAAAGAATTTTGAGACGGGGGTCAAATGCAGATGCAACGAGCAAGAGAGAAAGAGCAGTTCAGGCGGCAGAGGAAAGACCAGCCTCTGCAAGAAGCCTGCAATGATGCCTGGACCCAAATATCAGAGACGCTGTGATGGGCCGTCCCGTCTGCTTGAAGGTGGTCGCCGTCGATTTTCTCGAGGTGTCGTGGTTCGAATAAGCCAAGGCCTGCCTCGCTGTATTAGCTGTCCGCGCTCTCGACCAATCGCCTGGGCTTGCTGGTACGTACCGTTGGCACCTTCCCCCCGGCCAGGACCATTCTCCGGGGTTCCTCCGCCGGGCGACGCTGGCCAATTGCGTGCGCGAGAGCGGGAAGACACGGCGCTAGTCCGCCTTGGGCTATGCGCGACTGCTTCTGCCGGATCTCACTGGACGCAGGACACTGCCACTGGAACACAGGTCTGCCGGGCACCTATCCGGGGGTAGATTTACAGCTGCAATGCATTCGCGATTTTGGCTATGGGAGGGGGACCAAGGGCCTGGACGACGGGAGCGTTGGGAGGGCGGTACACGCCGTGTACTTTGTACATGTTTGGCCCGAGGTGAAATCTCCGCAGTGGGTAGATCCTCGTGCGCGTACCTCTTCAGGTACCTCTTCAGGTACCTATCGCCTCCACATGCGCGCGCCGGCGCAACCATTCAATGCATCAACTTACAGTCAGATGGCCTGGCCAAAGAACTCTGACCGTTCGTCGTTGAGTGAACCATAGGGATTCAGCATGTGCGGAATCGACACATACACAAGTCTTATCAAAGCCCTAATTATGCATACAACTCTCATGGCTTGCCCATGCGTTTGTATTACACTGCAGAGTTCCCAATTTACCCCTCCCTCTTGAACCGCAAGGCATGCCCGCCCGTTGCTACCCTTGCCCGTTTGCTGCATCTGGGCCTCCCTAAAAGCTCCCTGGCCGTGCCTGGTGCCAAACGCTTTTCTGGCGATTACCTTGCACTTTCAAGACACGCAATCGTCGCCCCAATACACTATACAAGACACAAAACACCATTCGCCCACACGCCCGTCCCCGCCGCACCGGTAACATCATCACCCGCTAGCTTGTTGGCCATCGTCGTCTGCCCCCGCGCATCCACCGACCATGGCTTCCAAGAAGACCAAGGCTGCCGCTGCGGCTGACGACAACCTTGACGAGCTCTTCTCTGGCATCACCGACGAGGCCAAGCCCAAGAAATCCAACCTCAAGTCCAAGCCCTCCGCTGCCTCCAAGGCCATTGCCGACAAAGACATTCTTGCGGACCTCGAGTCTGAGCTGGCCTCTGAACAGCCTTCCCGCCCACACACACCGCGAGTCAAAGATGTCGCCGCCAGACGTTCTACTGCAACGCCCCCCGCTGCCGACGACAGGGCCACTGTCGGCCGCAAATCCACCGACAGTGCAAGAAGTCTGAGGGCCACCCTGACCCCCAGTGCTACGAGCTCCGAGGCCCAGGAGCCTGAAAAGAAAACCATCGTTGAGCCTGTCGCCGAAGAGCCCGCCCAGTCTGGTGGTGGATGGTGGGGTGGTTTCTTGTCGACAGCCTCCGCTGCTATGAAGCAGGCCGAGGCCGCCGTCAACCAGATCCAGCAGACTGATGAAGCTAAGAAGTGGACTGAGCAGGTCAAGGGACTCTCTGGTGGACTTGGCGCTCTTGACGTCAATACTCTGCGAAACTACGGTTTGTCCAACTGCCCAACACCCGCCATGACAATGCTAATGATAGTGTAGGCGACGAACTCCGCCATCGCGCCCTGCCCACCTTTACCAACATCCTCCATACCCTCGCACCTCCCATCAGCTCTCATGAGCGCCTTCTTATCCACATTACCCACGATCTTGTTGGCTACCCCTCCCTCGATCCTCTCATCCATACCGTCTTTTCTCGTGTCATGTCCCAGGTTGAAGGTGGTGACCTCCTCGTTGTTCAGCGCGGCCAAGAAAGCAGCTCCCGCCGTAACAATGAAAGCGTCGCTGGCTGGCGTGATGGCCCATGGTGGAGGCAGGCCGACTCGCCTCGTGAGCTCGGCTTGATTAATGGACTGGCCGAAGGAACCAAGCTTTGTCGTGCTGGTGCAGATTCACATGCCGCCGAATACTTTGCCGCAACGGGAGGATTGGAGCAGGCTAAGCTACGGGCTACGGAAGATTTGAGCGAATCCAACCCCGTCAGAACATCTGACCTCTTCTTGTCCGTTCAAGCTATTTGCATTGATTCAGACAAGGGTCTGTTTGCCCCCAGTACTTCTGCCAAGAAGGACAAGGAATCTCCCGATGTTGAGGAGCAAGAAGAAGACGAGGAGCTTATCTGCTTCGCCGTCTTCATCCTTGACCCTGTTCACGATATTGAGTTTTCCACTGTCAGCCAGTCTGTTCCTGCTCGATGGGTCCAATGGCTTGATGCCCCAACCCCATTGACCCCTCGTTCTGGCGAAGAGGGCGAGGAGGTTCCTGAATCTGTCCCAGAGGAGATCAAGGATATCATTGAGAGTGGTGGCGTCGATCCGCGAGAATGGGTTGCTGAGTGGCTAGAGGAACTCCTGGACCTCTCAATTGGCGTTGTTGCTCAACGCTACGTTGCCCGTCGTATGGGAGTTGGTGAGGGCGGTCTTGGTAAGGGCAAGCGAAAGATGGAGGAGCTTGTTCAAGAGGGCGGTGGCGAGGCTGCGCGGGCTGGCATTATTTAAAGCTCTCTTCTTTGACACCAAACTTAGGTGAATGGATGATGGCAATGCAATGATGACCGGCGTTTTGGGTCGGCAACTGTCAATATAATTTTTGTCCTCTTGGGACTTTCTGGCAAATCTCAAGGGTCTGTCTTTTGAATATGAGTTACGTCTTGTTCTATTTGAATGCACGACATAAAAGGGGGCAATTGAGCCCTTGATGTGATGCAGTTCCATAAGTGCACTTTTGAATCCTTATCTTGTCGAAGTATGCAAGGACGAATGTGCGAAGTCTATGATTAGCCTGGGTGAAGTTTTTGAAGTGAGTAGTCAACATGCTAACCAATTATCAGAAAAAACTTCTCTAAGCTGTCAACTGTTAGATGGGTTAGTACAATAGAATCGTTGGAGGATTGTCCCTCTCTTTCCTGCCCTTCCCTAGCTACAAGAAAAATAAATAAATAAATGAATAAGTAAAATAAAATAAATCATATTTTTTATAATTAATTATTTATTTTCTGACTGTCAAATCAATGTCCAGAGCAATCAAGTTTCTATAATATTCACTGTGAAAGAAGTCACGGAAGGACCATCTTTTAAAGCGTGCATGATATAGTCTCGAATAGCCACGAAATTTCGACGAATGAGGTTTGGGGATGACGTCGAATGCACATATTGGTGATCAAATACATGATACTCAATCTAGATTTCTCTCCGAATGTGTTCACAAGGAGATTTATAACCAAAGAAGCAAATGAATAATGTAATATGTTCAGTTTTATATTTGCTCATATGGGTTCTTTGTTTACTGCATTATTGGTCTTCCCCATCTTACCAAATGGTACTTCATTTCATACTTTAGTAGGTCTGCAACACGAACGCTATTGAAGCAAGGCATGTTACCATCGCTCTATCCTTGGCGCTGACTAGTTCTCTAGTAGATCAATGGTTGCTCCAATTGAATACTCGTAACGACGGCATCGTGAGAGAACGGGCCTGAGGAATACACTGCACCAAGAGGAATAAATTGGTCGCGAAAACACGCAAGGTGATACATGTGTTATTAGGCTACGAGTATATTTCCAAGGAGTGCCTTCTATATTAAGCTACTGGAACAGGATGAAACTAACTGATAGTTGCATGTTGTAGATGTCGGAGCTCTAGGAGCCTCGCCCGTGTAGGATCTGTCCAAAAGAGGACGAGACGGGCGTGGACTATGATGGCCCTTTTTGTCTTGCAGTTGTTTGATCAAGTCATTCCAAAAGGAACAGCGACCTGAGGGCCTCCAGCCCACTTCACACGAGCAGTACAAAACGCACGCGCGAGGAAGACCTTCACGAAGAAGACTCGTGGATGTAGGAGTGGCTGGAAAGCGATGACTGCGATGGGGGTTTTTGGAAGAGAAAAAGATCGGTCAAGGAAATAAACGACACCTACTCCGAAATCGAGCCAGAATTGCAGCTTCGACGGCGTTTGCAGCTGCACCTGCAGCAGCCCATGGTGAGTGAACCATGGCGGTTTGTTTGATTGAAGAAAGAAAATTCTCTGCGTGGCTTCAATCTCAGTGGAGGAAGAAAACCTTGGTTGAGGTGGAGCCTTGTGGCTCGCCCCGCCAACCGTGGAGTGGCTGGTGACTGCCGCTAATTGGCTGATCTCAAACCACAACCCTGAGCTGCGTGTTGGGGAGGAAGAAGTTTTGACTGTGCAAGACATTCTCAAGAAAATCTGGTTATTTAATCACTGCTTCCCTGATGCATAAATAAGAAAATATGGTATAGTAGCAATCTTCTTTTGATAAATAACAATTTGTTTATATTTTGGTTGGCCATAAAATTGTGACCAATTGGGCCAAACCTTCTTGCTACCCGTTGTAAGAGTTAGTCAGAACCAACTTGCAACTCAATATTACACCTTTTCTTGCATGGAGGTCTCAGTTTCCTCATTTTCCTGGGCAAGTTGCTTCACCTTAAGGGCCCTGTTTTCCAATTGGGTTCCCAGGCCAACGTCGCGCCTTGCCTCCTCGAGCATGATAGCATCCTCCTCACCAGTATGGCTGCCAAAGATGCGATCCATGTCCTCCAGAGTGGCTCCTTTGGTCTCGGGAAGGAAGAAATAAATCCATACAATTGAACCGGCAAGGAAGCCTGCAAAGAAGATGTAGGTGCCCCATTCCAAGGTCTCAAACATTGGCGGGACGTAAAAAGCAACCGCGAAGTTGTTGAGCTGCGATCGGTGGTTAGTATTCCTAGCTGAAATCTTTTTTATTTGGTCAGAAATTACTCACCCAGTTGCTGGAAGCACCTATCGAAGATCCCTTAGAACGGATTGACAAGGGGAAGATTTCCGCAACAAGGGTCCAAGACACAGGACCCCAAGTAGCACCGAAAGCTCCCACGTAGAGCCAGATAAAGGCGACGGTAGTCCAAGCGGCGCTCATGTGAGAGGGCCAATCATGGTGAAAAACGGCGACGAGGACACCTGCGAGGACCATGGAAACCCACATGACAACCGAGCCAACATACAGCATGGGCTTTCGTCCGACCTTGTCGATGATCGCCATAGCTGGGAGAGTGAAAACAAAGAATACGACACCAGTAACACCAGTGGCCAATAGAGCTTGAGTTCCACTAGTCAACCCAATATCTTGGAAGACATTGGAAGCGTAGTAGATAATTGCGTCGATTCCGGACCTGCCACGGGTTAACCTTTTGCTTGCATCGTGAAATAAGCAAATGATAAATACTCACCATTGCTGCCAAAACATAACCAACCAAGCCGTCGCAACCCGCTTACAGTTATCCCAAGTCCGGACAATGTTGTAATACTGAGCGAACTCGCGCATCCACACGTTGCCCTGCTCCTTAGCTGCCAAGTTGGGGAAGGCTTTGGCAAAGGCGCGTTGTTCGAAAAGGGCTTCAGCCTTGATCTCAAGAAACTCAATTTGGATCAACTCATCATCCTCCGGCAATTTGCGAAGATACGCGAGAGTTTTAACAGCCTCTTCATCTCGACCCTTCTTCACTAGCCATCGGGGAGAGAAAGGAAGCCACCAAATACCAAAGGCAAGGAGGACGGCGGGGATGCCTTGAATGATCGAAGGGAGCATCCATGCTAGATTGCTCTGGTTCTCGCCTGTGCCACCAATATAGTTGCTTCCGTATCCGATCCAGAACGAAAGCATAATACCGAGGATGGTGCAAAACTGGTAGAAGGAAACGAGGAAGCCGCGAAGTTCGGGGGATGAAAGTTCGGCGTTGTAGAGAGGACTATGCTATATGTCAGAGCAATTTAAGCGATAAGATTAAGAATTAGACTCACCCGACGCCACTAAAGGTACCAACACCAATACCCGTGAAGAAACGTCCAGCGTAAAGCATTGCGGGGTTGTGGTAGGTAGCACCGCAATACAAATAACTGCCCAAGATCACCCAACAACAAGCTGAGAACATAGTGTACTTTCTTGAGATAACTTCACCAAGCACACCGGCGGATAGCGAACCGATAATGCCACCCAACTGTAGGATACTGGTAAGCCAGCCAGTAGAGCTGGATGAGGCCACGACGGACGGGAAATGATCCTTGAAACGGGTCATGACCAGGGTCTGCGATAAAACGCCCTGCTGGTAGCCATATTCAAAGCCTCCGAACGATGCGAAGAGTGCGATCACGATCAGTTTGGGGTTGTTAGCGATGGTTCTCCATCGGTTCTTGTAAGCGAGCTTCGTTCGCTCCTCCGCCGTTGAATCCATGGTAGCGGCTCCAAACTTAATAAAAGAAGACTAGAAATATATAAATAAATAATAATAGTCCAGTAAATTATGATTGTTCACCCTAATTGAGCCGTCAACTCATGTGGTGGTCACTGCATGCTGCATCGAGTGCAGATCCTCGCTGCATTTATACTCGCCGCCAAACCACGCTTTTCTACGTGCCGCTCCCCACAATTCTCGCAAATACCCCAGCCGGAGTGTTCATCGGGGAAAACACTTACCAATCCGGGGTCCCCAGACTGGAGACCTGGAGGAATTTCATACTAGAGGACCCCTCGCGTGAGTGGTTGCAGTGGCCCTGTTGGGATCATTACCAGGATAGGCAGTTGGAAGCACTATTAATCGGTCATACGGACGCCGCTAGTGTAGTGAAGGGAACTCCACGTTGCATTCAAACGTGGAGTCGGCGCGTTCAAAATGACGCCCAACGCTGGCTTCATGTTTCCGTTCTGGGAATATTCTTGGCTCTGGCATTTATCCCCGGCGAGCGGGTGTAATGTAGCTCATGCATTTAGCTTGATATCTGAAGGATGCGGTGTGCACTTGGAACACTGTCGAGTGAAGCGCTTACTTGGTGGTTGATCACCCGCCTTCGCAAAAGCTCACAGCGACCCCACGTGGTTTTCTTGTTCCCGAGATATGTCATGGTATCATTACGAGGAGAGCTCCATCTCATTAAAAGGGCCGAGAGTGTGGAGCAGGAAAAGAGGTCAATCAGGTTTTGAGAATGACCTCTTGTTCTTAGTGGGGCATGGGGCAGTCTCTTCTAGGGTAACCGCCACTGCTTTGAAATGGCTCTTGTTTGGAGAGGAATTCGATCTTCATGGTGCCAAGCAACATGGAAAAACAGGCTCATGCCATGGGCCTTCAGACCCTGGCACCATTGTATTGATGAGATTGTCACAATCCTTCGACTCTTTGCACTCAAAGGCTAACGAACCGTAGTGAGGGATCAGGAAGTATTGATTAGATCGATGCTAAGGATTGCCCCAAAGTTCCCCGCTGCCCGGGAATAAATAGCAATATTCAGTCAATTAAAAGCACTCACACACGCAAGATGACAAAAAACGTGGCACACACCATCGTAGAAGTAGATTAGGAACCCTGGCAACAAATACAAGGAAGGAAGATAAACAGACCTTCCCAGAATAAAACATCATAATTCAAGGTTATTTTTATCCATTCCCAACTGCTATTTATTTTATTATACTTATTTTTTAATGAATGGGCTTGGGGAGCAATTTGTGTAGTGTGCCATGTATTCTGTCTAGCGGGCCACGGCCTCCACTATGGCACAAAAAAAATAAAGCCCGACTTTAGACGATTTTTTAGACTCTAATCGCACTTTTTAGCGTCTGGTCGGAGCGGCAGATTGTGGAGCAGCCGAAAGTGAATCTTGGATTCGCGCTTTTTTATTCTCGCAAGATCAGGTGACGCCTCTTACGACCTCGCGTGAGTTGCAGCTAAACGCGTATATCATCGTATATCCGAGGCACACCTGGATCAATCTAGGTGGGATGAAAGCAAGCGATCAATCGTCACTGGCATCAGCACTGCATATCAATTCATTACTCAGCCGCCAAATGTTTCTTCATCTGGACGGCAGAGATCGAAACCGCCAATTTAGCCTAATTTAGTTAGGCGCCTTGCGGCTCCGTCGTAAATGCAGCCACAAAAACATCGGAAGGACTTGCCGGCGAACCCAATGATCCACGAAGCGAAGGTCACTGACTCGTCATTACGTTGCTGGTAGCTCCCTTTTGCATAAGATTGGCCAACGACAGGACGGCCCCGGTACCCGGTCTTCTCGTGATATGGACCGATATTTCTATCCAAGCTTGGATATTCGAGAGGCTGGTTCCACCATCAGCCCGAGAGAACCCGGCAGCGATCCGGCGGCGCTTTGCTAACCCGAACATGGCAAGGCTGAGATTGCCGGGTGCCGAGTTCAGCCTCTCGTTTCTTGACGACTACAAGAAACGTCGTGGCTCTGTATTACATGTGACATTGCAGTGTGGAGAGTATGTGCATGTTCATTGATGTGAAATCTCCTTCTGGAGGCTGTATATTCATTCTGTTCAAAATTGTGCTATCCAGAAAGAAATCCAACTATAGACCTTGCCATACTCCCCCCTGCATCCTCTAATCCTTGAACTAATTCACCATCAATCATCATCCAACGGACAGCTCATCAATAAAACCGCTCCCTTACGTCGGGAGAGTTTACTGGTTAGCGTTGTTGTTGTTTCCGATCAGGTTGGGGGAGCTCCTGAGGGTGCCTGTAACCTTGCCCGAAGTAGCCGAGGAAGTGATCCAGTTGGTGATGCCAGAGAGACCAGTAATGCCCTCAATAGAGAAGCCGTACAGAACAAGACCAGCAATGTGGGGAGAGGCCATGGAAGTACCGCTAAGGGTGGCAGTGGCGGAGTCGCTGGTGTAGTAGGAGGAAAGAACGCTGGAACCGGGAGCGAAGACATCAAGGGAAGTGCCATAGTTGGAGTAGGAAGCAATAGCCCAGGAGCTGGTGATGGCACCGACAGTGATGGCGCTGGCAGCAGAGGCGGGTGACTTGCTGCTGGCAGTGGTGGCTTCGTTACCAGCGGCAACAACGGAGACGACACCAGAGGAGGAAGCAGAAGCGACAGCGTTGTTGAAAGTGGCAGAGTAAGCTCCACCAAGAGACATGTTAATGACGGCCTTGCTGGTTCGGCTGTTGCTGACAATGTGGTTGGCAGCCCAGTTGAAGCCAGAGAGAATGATGGAGGTGGTGGACTCGTCGCCCTGGAAAACCTTGACACCAAGGAGGTTGGCCTGCTTGGCTACACCATAGGTTGAACCGCCAATGGTACCGGCAACGTGGGTGCCGTGACCGTTGGTGTCAGCGTTGTCGCCGCTGAAGGCAGACCAGATGGCGGTGGCACGGCTGCCAAACTGGCTGTGAGTAGCACGGATGCCAGTGTCGACAATGTAGGCGTAGGTGCCTGAACCAGCCTGGGTGTCGTAGATGTAGCTGGTAGATCCGCTGGTGCGGTGGGAAACGGTTCCAAGACCCCATGGAGCACCGGTTTGGGTGGTCAGGGCCATCTTAGCAAGATGGGCCAGCTGGGTCTCATCCTTGATGTAGTCCAGCTTCCAGACCTTGTCCTCTTCAACAAGTTCAACCTATCAGTATGTTAGTTCAGTCGTGCCAGAAGACTTGATGTGCCTATTAACTTACCTCAGCACTGTTCTTGATTTCCGCAATGGTCTCCTCGTCGAAGGATCCAGCGTAGCCCTGGAAGCCGTATTCGCCCTCGTAAGTGCGCTCGACACCCTTGGCATCACTGTCACGCTTAGCAAGACTGCGCTTGTGAACATCATCAACCCAACTCAAGTGGCTGGTGAGGTCCTTGTCGGTCTTGAGGGTGATGATATAACTGCCCTGGATGACATCGCCGTTGTCACGCTCAACTGGAGCGCCAAGGGCGAGCCCAAAGAGAGTGGTGGCTGCAAGAGCGAGGTTGGAAAAGTTGACCATTTTGGTGATACACGAGAGGAACTGTTAGAAGCTGATGAAGTGACTATTGTGTTGATGAAAAGCATTTGGGGAGGGAATTCAGTCCTCTTATATAGTTCCTGACCTGTATGCCATCGCCATTGTCAATGGTATCATGAGGGGCAAGAAAAGGCCAACGGGCCTATCATGATCGTTATCCAGAAACTCGCTGGTGTTCTTGGCAACAATTGAATGAGGCGTTCACTTCGTCCTGGATAAGCATAATCAACTTCCTCTTTAGGGAAAGATAGCTTGTATCATGTGCATCAATCGCACGTTAATCGAGAGGAAAGCTCACAAAAGGAAGGAGACTAATGATGGCACAACAGGAGAGTGATCTTAATGGATATGCTGCTAAGAGAGATGCACAAAAGTTCTCGGATAGGGCGGACGCTGATGCAAACGACTCTTGCCGAAGTCTTGGGGAGGTCCAACAAGGTTCACTCAAGGACCTTTGGAAAGAAGAAGATCTTGGCAATGCAGCAAGGATTCCAGAATGGGGCATGGAAGATAGTATGAGTGAGTTTACCTTCAACAAACGACTGAA
This sequence comes from Calonectria ilicicola, assembly GCA_020809705.1. Lineage (NCBI taxonomy): Eukaryota > Fungi > Ascomycota > Sordariomycetes > Hypocreales > Nectriaceae > Calonectria > Calonectria ilicicola. The sequence continues at coordinate 2,405,168 of CP085825.1, read as the reverse complement.
AGGGGAGGATAACACCCATTGAGGAAAATATGGAGGGGGCACCAAGAAATGTGGTTACAAGCGGGCTGCGGCACAATCCAACAAGTCTCCAGTGAAATGGGCCAAAAGGAAATGCATTTCCTTGCTCATAAAATCTAGCAGTGCATTTACTTTGATGACAGGATCATTAGCCGTGAACCGACGAGAGGAGTTCTTAGTTAAGAATGGGACGTGACCCCTGATGGGCGGATAGATGAAATACCGTCGATTGGAGGGGTATCATAGCAGCGTGCCAGTGCAGATGCAGTCTAAGAGCTTTAATTGATGCATGTTCTCAAGCTTGTCATTGAATAAGCTGTGACCTATAACACTTCAGGCTTAGCTGAAGCGTTACGGTCCATCGAACCCTACTCTGATATTGGGATATGCCAAGCCCATTGGCTCAGTTGCCGCTCCAGGAACACTTCCAAGAATGCTTCTAGCGCTAGGGTTTTTAATTCTCTGGTAGTAAGAATCGACCAGGGTTGAGGCTACATCCTCTACCCATGTTTCCGAGACTACGAAATAGTAACTGCCGGATTAGGAGATTGAAGCCGTGGCGAGTGCATACACACAAACCTAGGACTAACTAGAATACCGGAGGAGGAGCGCCAATGGGAAGAGTTGCTGAGAGCCGAGAGCCCGTAACTTGGTAGAGACAGGCAGGATGCCGTTCCAGGGGCAGTTTGGACTTGCTGGCATGTGAAAAAGATGGCGAGACAGATGTCTGAAAACAGAAGGTTCTAAGTTTTCTTTCTGAAATGGAATTTAGCGTGTATGGACGATGCTTGCTACTATCTAGCGCTGGTGTTTTGAGCTAGACGCAAAGCGGGGAGTGTTGTTGGGCCAAGAAAGTCGGCATCACGCCAACCCCATGATCAAACGAGTGAGTGATGATCATGGCCGGGTGTTGTAAGGCTCAGTGCCTCGAGATAAGATTTAGTGGGCTCGGTACCATCATCGTAGCGGGGCTCTCCCTGGCCCATGGCCATGATCCCCGTATAGCGGCGATTCGGCGTGTGCCAATACCCAAATGCCCTCTGTTTTGGCAGTGTTCTCCACTGGAACCTGGAACCCTGATGAGCCTTTAGGCTCCGGGCGCCTTTCCCGCTCTCCTCCTCCACCACTCTCCACTCTTCGTCGCTCTTCACCACACTGCTCTCTGCCACTCCTCTCACATGCGCACACACCCGTCGATCCCCAGCTCTCCATCACATCCTCGTCCGATCCGATCCCATTAACCCCGACTCACCCCATGGTCTCTTCAGACAATCCTGACAGGGGGGGCGTCAGGATAAGCTCCCCAGCATGTCCTATTGGTCATCGGCTAGGCGTGCCAAAACCCGGCCTGTTTTCTTGGCACGATGCCTTGTTGTTTCCCACATCCCACATCACTTTAACCATGTTCCCTGCCAGACGGATGAGGACGGAACGCACGCCATCCTACCCCCACATCCCACACCTGCTCATGCAGCGCTCAAGACCTTTTGCCTGCCTCAAGTCAGGAGATCGGCTTGTTTTCCATGGTGGCGGTGGTTGGCTTGGATGGTCTCGCGATTGGCTTCTGTGCCCTTCCTTGATGCCCTCAGAATTCCCCTTGGCTACGCCTCGTCTTCGCCTCGGCCCGCCCAAAACCCCTTGCATCTCGCTGACCCTCCCAGTAAATTGCTTCGCTACAGAAAACGTCCAGAAGCGTTGAGCTGAACGCCCCTGGTTTATCAATGAACGAAACCAGCCCTCTCTTGCCTGGTCGAGAAGTCGCTCAAGTTAACCAGCACGGCTTCCCACATCCTTCGAATCCGCAGCTCCATATTTCTCAAAGAAAGAAGCAAAACGCAGCTGTAACTCGCCCAGAACGGAAGCTCCACTCGGGTTGGCAATACCAGACTCCTGCATGCCGACACCTCTGTATGGCGGCAAAATGTCGTGGCACTACAGTACATTTCGGAAAGATTGTCGCCGTCAGGCACAAAATGGTAACAGGCCCAACATGTCGCACAAGAAGCCCAACTCTCATATGCCACCGATTCTAAGACTCATTTACTGCCTTGGTTGTAAAGTTGGCCCTGGTCTGCTTTCAGGCCCGGATAGTTAATGACCCTAGTTTGAAGACTGAGACAGACATATGCATATGACGTGACGGCCACAACATTGATTCTGACAAAAGTTCGCCCTCCTCCCCACGGGTATATTTCCTAGATTGACGCCATATCCTACACCGCGCACCGTTTATTACATGTCGCAATCCAGAGGCCATATTCATCCATAGGACACCCTTTGCATGGCCATTGCCAAGAGGATCGACGTGATCTTATCAGTCTATACGTCGTATGGGAAACCAATCGCCTCCCAAACCCCACTAAAAGCCAAGACCATGACCATGGCTGCTGACCTGCTGGAGTACGCCCTGTCATGTTTACCTTCAGGTTACCCACCAGTAAGAATTTGTGATATCTTTCGGGCTTCCACTTTAAGCATACGCTCTATGGTTGCATTGAGCTTGGTTCACCGTCAATACAACCACCGTAATGCAACCTCCGACCTCCCAAAGCCTTTCCAATTCAGTTGAACTGGGCAAGTTGTTGCGGAGTAGGTCTCAATGTATTGCCAACTTCGACCTACCGAAACATCATTTGCCGCTGTAGATTCAACCAGGTACAGAATGCTACCTCTCGGCAAGTGAAGCGACCGTTGTGCTCGACAATTTAATTGGCAGCGCGCAGCATGAGACGTGGTATATTGGAACCCGCCGTTAAGGGAAGATAAAACGCGCCAAGGGCTCAGATGGCATCCAGCTTGTGGCTTGTGATGGATAAACGAGACCAGTTGGGCTGACGCTCACTGGAGCAAGCGGTATTGTCGAGTTAGTGTCAATATTTTGATCAGGCCCAGGGCAGTGATGGATTATTTGACACATCGATTCATTGCTGTGCCATTCAAGCACATCCCCTGCGATCTACGGGATGCACCATCCTCAGTAATTCTACGGACCAATAAGCCAGAGCTGTTTGGAACTGTCATGGAACACCCCTCATCCCAATATGACCATTGCCGAATGTCTGCGCCCATGGGTGTGAAGTCATTTGAATGGAGGATTTAGAAATCCGGAACGGACAATCAACCCTCCCAATTCGCTTCAAGACGCCGCGGGCCTGCAGGATGCAAATAACACGGCCATGTCGCCGCTTCTGTCAACACGTGTGTAAGCGAGGGCTTACCAGCTCATGGGCTCAAGGAAATAACGCAGATGATCTGATTTAATGAGACGCTGCAATAAGAGGACAAAAAAAACCTGAGGATATTTAAATTAAGTATGTTAGAAATATGAAACCCCAAGATTTTGGGCAAGGAGGATGCCGCTAGGCATTTGTCAAGTCCTGATGCATCACTTATCGTGCACCGGAGGTTATCAGACCGCAGCTGCTTGAACAAATAAATACTACACATCAAGGCTAAATGTAATTTTTACATAAAAATATAATAAACATAAGCAATATTTTTTTTATATTTTACAGTAACAGTCAAGTTCATTTCAATCACCATTCAACCTTGGCGAGATCTTCTTTTGCACAAAAGAAAACACAATTAAATTCAGGCAAAAAAGCTACTTGTTCAATTATGAGGCCTAGATTCAATCTAAGCAACCCTTTTGGATAATCCTTAACTCAACATTCCGAGGTATTGAGTGGTAATGTTGCACCCTTCTTTGGCACCTTTGATACCCACATGCACCACTTCACCAGGTACGATATCAATCAAGTTGTCGTCAAATCTCACCTCGTCGTCTTCACATTCGAGTGCGACACCCTTTACCGGAACTTCTGCGCTAATCGCCACCTTCCCACCAACTACATCAGCACGGAGCGACTTGGGCTTCTGGAGGTGCAGATACTTCAGTGGCTCTGGCCAGTTGACATAGCGTGCAATCTGCTTGCCTTCTTCATAGAGGTAAGCGGCCACGACAGTTCTACCTTCAAGACCAGCATTGCGTTTCTCTACCGGGACCTCAAACGCCGCAATCTCAGTTGACTGGTTGGCTTTCAGAAGAATTGAAGCAGATACTGTTTGCGAATAAGTCTCCTTTCCGGTCTCAACATCCCAGGCCTTGACCACACAATCTGCCGTAATGTCTCTCAGCATGAGATTACTTCCCCAGATCTCAATCTGAACTTTGGTGTCGATATCAACACGGGTATATTTGTTCTTGGGGTGCGTGTGTTCTCGTCTTGTGATTCCAATCGAGATGGGTGCCATTTCCCGCTTCACGGTGTAATAAGCATGTTTGGGTCGAAGATAGTAATCGCAAATGGCCCAGGATGTAACCGGCCAGCAGTCATTGATCTGCCAAACCAGTGCACCAGCGCAGTATTCTTTCCCGGGCCCTTTCCACTGGCGCTTCCATAGTCTGTAGGCAGAGGCGAGGCATTCTGCTTGGATAAGTTGAGTACAGTAGATGAAATGCTCTATTGGATCAGGGGCATAACGAATGTTCTCCACGAGGTAGAGCGCAATTCGACGCTCGTGTCCGGTTGCTTTGTTGTGAAAATCAATGGTGGAAGACTGTGGATAGCGATCAGGATCTTCTTTGCCCCGAGGAAGGAATGAATCAATCGTCTTGATGCTAGGGAACGCCTCCATTCCAAACTCGGACACGAAACGGCCGACAAGCTTGTCAAAATCCTGATACTTTTCCTGAGAGCCATGCCAAACGTTCCACTGATGAATATCTCCAACAGTGGGGTCTGTGGTATCCTTTCCTCCCCATGGACTACCATAATGATAGGCCGTATCTGGCACAAGCTCCTTGCATACATCCACGAGAATCTTTTCGTAAATGTAGCGAGCTGGGAAGTCGGTCTTTAGCCAGCTCTTTGCGTCTTTGTTCTCGTAATCATAGGTAAGTTTACTGCTTTCTGCAACTTGATAGTCTTCATTGTTGCCGGCCCAGATTGCAATGCATGGATGGTGTCGGAGGAGTTTGACATTCTCCCTTGCTTCACGCTCGATGGATTTGAGCAAATCTGGCCAACAGGGGTAGTTTCCGCATCCAAACATGAAATCCTGCCAAACGAGAATTCCCATTTCGTCACAAGCATCATAAAAAGCCTCTTCTTCATAGATGCCTCCTCCCCAGACTCTAATCATGAATTGATTACCGTCGGCAACCAACTTGACCCAGTCGTGGTATCTCTTCCCGGAGATGCGGGGGATAAGATTATCAGCCGGGATCCAATCACTTCCACCGCAGAAAATGGGAATGTTGTTCACTTCGAAAAAGAAACTGGTGCCAGGCTGGCCATCGAGGGGCCGTTGGATGAGCTCAAGCTTCCGGAGGCCGATCTTCTTGCTAACAGAGTCTGTCTCCTGGTCGCCGGAAAGCAGCGTGGCCTTCACCGTGTATAACGGCTGGTTTCCGTATCGAACTGGGTACCAAAGTTCTGGGTTCTTAATTTCAAATGTTGAACGCGCTGTGGAATTATGGACATTCGCTGTTTGGGAAGCAACCTCTTTCCCATCCAGGGAAACATCAAATCGGACCTTGGTGGCATCTCCCTCGATTTCAGCATTGGCAATTAAACTGGCACTCTTGAGAGACTTGTCAACCTTGGTTTCGGTGTAGAGGTCAGAAATGCGAGATTGGTACACCTCAAGATTAATGGGTCTCCAGGGACCGCAGGTCAACAAACAAGGGCCCCAGTCCCATCCCTAAAGGTTATGGTTAGCTGATAGGCAAAGAAATGTAGGGCCGAAAACAGAAGCTCACCCAATGGTATTGTGCTTTTCGCACAGCAAGTCTAGAGTTGTCCCCATTCCAGCAGATGTAATTATGCTCTGGGTGCTCCTCTACCAATTTCCACCCTTTCAAATAGGCGCTGTCAAATGTGATAACCAAGTCATTGTCACTGCCCTCCTTTAGGATGCTGGTGACTTCTACACGCTCAGGAGTGAACATGTTGTCCGATTCGAGGATGGTCTTTCCGTTAAGCTTCACAGTGGCAAAGGTGTCGAGACCATCAAAGGCCAATATGGCCTTGGTGCCTTTTGATAGCTTTGGGCTGGAAAAGACCGTCTTGTAGGTCCAAGCGGTCTCACCAATCCATTGGACATCGAGTTCATTTTTCCCAATGTAAGGGTCAGGTATTTTCTTGTGGTGCAGCAAGTCCAAGTGGACGTTGGTTGGAAACTGGGCAACAGGCAAGTAGGCACTGTCTTCATGGGATTCTTGCTTGAAGTGCCAGTTCGCATCAATAGGCGTGACGAGGCGAAGAGGGGCCATAGTCAATGACGTTCCAGAGCCGCGAAGGCAGAAACCAATTTTGAAGATGTTGATGGAAGTGAAGGTGGAAAGGGGCGGGTTTTTGGGCAATGAAGAGGTATTGTTTTGCTGAATTACATCACACCATACATCAATTTAGCAGGCGGGACCCGAGTAAACTTACCCCGCGAGAGGTGCGGGAGGGAGAGTGGGGTTGTCCGGAGACGGCGCCGAGAAACCGACAATGATTATCCTAAAAATGTGAAGTGGTCCAACAAATGGCTACTGCAAGGCAGGGTTTTGTTAGCTTAGCATTTTACTTGATTAAAGGAAAAACAAGCCTCGCCCTGGTGGTCTTTTTATATACGATGCGCTTTTCGTCTATTACTCCACTTCTTCCCACACTTGACGGCATCATCGCACCGGCGACCCGACGCCAATGTGGGACGACGCACTTGGCGTTGCCTTCTTCTCCACCGCTGTGGCTTGCTGGCTGTTCAGGTACTGACTGTTGTGGGGGTGGGCACTGGGAGTGGGCGAGAAAATACAACGAGGTAGTGAACTTGATTTTTGTTCATGACAATGGTCTCTATGGTGGTCAGATTTGAGCCGTTCTATCCTATCCTGATAGTTTAATCAACTTTAGACAAGCAACTCGTATCTTGAAATGGGATTGTCTTCTGCGACAATACTGCCGTCTCCGGCTCATCTGCATATCCGAATCACTTGTCTGACGCAGCCATCGGGAAGATCACCCAATCGCCGCATCCAACATCTTCATGCAAGCACCCGGATTGGTGCGATTCAAGGACCGGAGTGAGACCTTCCGTCACAAAGCACAGTCTCGTGAGAGCCTCAATCACAAACGTAAATCGCATTTCGTCATGACTATTTGCTACTTGGTTCAAAGACCTACCCCATGGCAAAACATCAGCGACCATCATACGACCAAAGCACCGCATGGGAATCAGTTGCCAAATTACCAGACCCAAAGGTCCGCTTCTAACGATCGTTTGAATTATATACGTGACTCAGTCCTATACCGTATGTATCTAGATGGGTAGCTCGAGAAGGAAAAAAAGGACAGCTAAAGTATCAAAGACCTCCCCCAGGATCCATCTCAACTTGCGCAATCGTCATCTAAGCCAAACGCCCCAGACGCTTCAAGAACGAATGCTTCCAAGCAATATCCCCAAACACTGTACAGCCAAAGCATACACCCAATATCCCATCAGGGCCGTCCCAAATTTCCTGAGCTCCGAGCATGAGCGAGAGAAAGAAAACGAAGAAGAAAAATGGCGTGACAAAACAATAGGCCCAAAGACATTAGCATGACCCCCCAAATCATTAACAGCAATTACCACCTCGCCTCCTGTTGCCAAGAGTAAAGACTTCCTCCCATTCTCGCAATCCCCAATTCTGGTTTCGTGCCTTTCCCCTTCGTCTCTTTCTGGTGACATTGAGGCCGTCGTCAATCGTTCCGCCAGTCATAGAGCTTTTGATGCTGCCTCCGTCACTAGCTGTATTCCATCCTCCGCTGTCGCCATATTGAATTCCACTCGCTGGGTCGTCCGGGTCGATTTCACCGAGTTCGATTTTAGTAAGAATCATTCTAGCCAATCGACCGAAAATCTCGTCCACTCCTTCACCATTGAGGGCGCTGGCTTCCGTCACCACTGAGATCCCCGCGGTGCTCGCCCATCGGCTGGCCTCGATGTTCGACACTTCTCGGCCTTCGGGTGCGATGGTAGCCCTCATGTGGGCACCGGCACCTATCGATGAGGCGCGATCTCTTACTGAGCCTGAGCCACCTGCCACAGAAGTGGAATAACTCCCACCGCTTATCATATCAGAGGCTGAGCCCACACTGTTCGGTGTTGAGGGTGGCAGGCTTGTATCGATCAAGGTTTCGGCAGCAAGGTCCAACTTATTTCCTACGAGCATGATACTTAGGTTCGGGGACGCGAGCGCTCGGGCATCGTTGAGAAAGGGCTGGATCGATCGAAAAGATGTGTGTGAAGTCAGATCGTATACGAGGATGGCGCCGGCGGCACCTCGATAGTAGGAGCGAGAAACGGACCGAAATCGTTCAGTACCGGCAGTATCCCAAAGCTATTAATTATTTAGCCTCTGCTATTGGCGCAAATGCGATCCAAGCAAGCATTACCTGCAGCTTGATACGTTTCCGCCGTGAGCCGGTGCCCACCCTGATAATTTTGCTGGCAAACTCGACGCCGATGGTTTGCGACGACAAAACCCTCCATTCATTCTTGACGAAGCGATGCAATAGGCATGATCTATTCGGTAAATTACCTTGGTCAGCCCAAAAAATCGTGCGCGGGTGTATGCAGCCTCTTGACGGACGTATCGATCAACGTACTTTCCGGTTCCGCTTGGGCCCAACAATATGATCTTGGCAAGATAATCATACATGCTCCCCAGCTCCTTGATTCATATGTCAGCCGTCTCGTGCTCGGTACGTCCGGTGCATCCTTTGCTGTTGTACCTGCTCCCGGGCCGTCCCCACGCTCTCCTCGCTCGCGCCGGACGACCCTCGTGGTCTCGTCATTGCGGATGTTGTGTAGGTCGCAAATCGACCTGCGGTGGAGGGGTCTAAAGATGTCGCGTACTCGATTCTATGGCGGGGGTAAGGAGTTTGGTCGTCGGTAGATGAGGCGGGAGGTGATGACGAAGAGCAGGGAGTTGAGCGAGAAAATCAAGATATTTGGAAAGCCTTATCGGGACATTGGTGGTCACTTTTGCGATTGAGATGTGGATGTACCGTTGTTTCCACTTGATTAATTACGTGACTTGGAGGACGCCTTGGCTATCAGGAGGCCCCGACGACGAGTGACAGGGGGGCGGGTCGTCTCTAGAGGCCCTAAAAAATAGCGCTATGACGGCCAACCAAGATCGACAGGCTCAGAATCGCTGAAGGTCCCGCCCATTACGTGACGTTGGACCAACTCGTCGATGGCATCGACAAGTGTGGACATAAAACGTCACCGTTTTAACGAGAACCCTGGTTAGGATTGCTTTTCAATGGGGCCGTACGGGGTCTTTTTCAGCATTATACAAAGCCTTGTTAATCCCGTCAAGAGGGAAAAGAGCAAGGCAGTCCTCGAGTCCCTTTTTTTTTTTTTTTTTTTTGGGCGGTTCCCGATGCTAGCGCCAAGAAACGCTGCGCCCAACCGGCCGTTGAACTTTGCGTCTGCATTCCATCAGTGTCGTGTTCCTTGAGTCAAAATCAAAAGATGGCATTTTTAGTATTATTCGGCCTAATCACGGTGCTATCAAATTGCGCCTTGAAAAAGAGAGCATTGGAGTGAAAAAAACGGGACGTCACAAATTTTTTTCTCCTCTGGGCGTAAGCAAATAATCACTTGTAATTACTTGTCAAATTTCCCATGTCTTATTCTGTAGGTGCCCACTTGTGCGCAGCTCAGTGGAGGGGATTCAGATAAGTTCAATTGGAAGCGCCAAACGTCCCGGAATGCTCATCCACCCAGGAAATCACACCCGTCTTGAGCCACGTATTGTTTCGGTCTAAGATATTTCTTACAACCCTCGTGACTTGAAGCTGGACTGAGACTCCCTGCATGTTTGAGGACTGGGCCTCAAAGAGACGACATGGCCTAAATTAGTATATGCTGTTGAGGGAACTCTATCCTTTGTCGGGGTCTCGGCATTGTGAGATTTCAAGGGTCTAGACTCGCATGCATGTGTCAGTCGGAATGTCAGAGTGTAAAACATGTTGATGCTTTTTACAGAAAGTAAGCTTTAATAGAATAAAAGTATAGAATAAAAATAAAACCCGATAGTGAGCACCTCAGGGGCAGTAGTGCATGTCAGTGCTGAGCGACGACTCAAAAGCCGGTTGCCGAGATGTGCCTCGGCGGCCCACCAACCGCTAAGACACGTTCACCAACACCCCACGTTTCGCTTCATCCCGACGACGTGGGAACTCTCCAACGTCGATCTGGCATCCGCAACGTCATCGACTCTTTCTATTCGCTTCTTATACTTCATACAAGGACCCATATCAACCGCTAAAGATGAAGATTGAGGGCCGCACGTTCATTATTTCCGGCGGGTTCGTCCAGGTGTTTTCAGGGTCCAGCTTTCACATGCTAACGCTACCACCAGCGCATCTGGCCTAGGAAGAGCCTGCGTCGAAGAGATTTGCAAGAACGGCGGCAATGTGGCCGTCTTGGACATGAGCGAAGAGAGTGGGCAAGAGGTTGTCAAGCAACTATCACCTTCGGCCAAGTTTTTCTCCTGCAACGTGCTTGAGACGGAGAGCATCAAGGCCGCTGTCCAGGGCGCCGTGGAATGGAGCAAGCAAACTAACAAGCCATTGGGGGGCGTCATCCCAGCAGCTGGCGTATCAACACCCGCGACTGTGAGTGACGATGGCCTGGAGAGGGAAGCATCTATTTGACGCGTCAACGACTAATCCTACTTGCAGATTTTGGATCGAAATGCAAAGGCATTCAATCTAGACGATTTTGAGTTTGTCTTGAACGTGAATCTACGAGGTACCATTGACCTTGTCCGACAGACATTGGAACACATTGCCCAAGTCGAGCCTTCTAGCCCTGATGGGGAGCGTGGCGTGATCGTCATGGTAGCATCATCGGCGGCATTCGACGGGCAAAAAGGCCAAGTGTCGTACTCGGCGAGCAAGGGCGCCGTCGCAGCCATGACACTGCCAATGGCGCGAGACCTCGCGCGCTACGGTGTTCGGGTTGTAACGATCGCACCCAGCCTCTTTGAGAGCCGCATGACGAGCATGATGTCGGAAAAAGTAAGAAAAAGCCTGGAGAACGCGATGGAGTTCCCGCGACGGGCGGGTCAACCGGCCGAGTTTGCACAGTTGGTCCGACAGGGAATTGAGAATGTCATGTTGAACGGAGTCGTCATTAGATTAGATGGCGCTATGCGAATGCCGAGCAAGATGTGATGGGACGACGCTAACAGCATACCTTATACCTTATTTTTACTTGTTTTCTTAAATCAATCCTCACCTAGGTTTTTGTTTCTTTTACTGCGCAAAAAAAAAAAAAAAGTTCGTGTTGTAAGGACGTTGTTCATCTGACAAGGTTGTGGTTGTGATGCTCAATTGTACGCCGGAATCGGGCTCAAAAATCGGCTATCTCGGTTAGTGTTTCTCCCGGTGACGGATGACGATGCACAGGATGAATCATTACCCCTCAACTCTCAGGCCCTCAGTCGGAATCAAAAGATCTCTTGCAGTTTGGGCATCATTCCAGCCGTACCATCATCACAAAACTACGATTCTCCTCCGCCCTCGCGTCTCACACAGTGTGTAGGTTGTCCGACCTGGCTGCATGAAGGAGTCACCGGTACTGAGAAACCAGCCAGGGCTCTGCATCTGCACCAAAAAGTGCAATTGTCGTCGCATTCCCCGCGTCGGCCCAACCCCCCATCGCACGCCATGGCTCCTATCAAAATCGCCGTCCTTGATGATTACCAAGGCTTCGCCGATCCTCACTTTGAAAAGTTAGACCCGGCCAAGTACGAAGTCACCTCGATCAAAGACACTCTCCTGCCGTACAACCATCCTGATGCTGGGCAATCGGTCAAGGATGCCCTAGTCAAGCGGCTCGAGCCCTTTGAGATTATATGTAAGTACCGGAGATGTATCAGCTGCAGCTGTGAGAAAGAAAACTGAAGTTTTGGCTCGGTAGGCTGCATGCGGGAGAGGACACCCTTCCCCGCGGAGCTAATCGCCCGCTTGCCTGCCCTGAAGCTGTTCCTCTCCACGAGTGTCAGAAACAAGGCCCTTGAACTTGAGGCCTTCAGAGAACGAGGGATCCCAGTCGCGGGAACAGTCGATAAGAGTAGGACGGACAAGAAGACGGCCGGCACGGACAGCACAACGCAGCATTGTATCACACTGATTCTGGCTCTCACTCGAGGTGTAGCCAGAGATGACGCGGCGGTGAAGGAGGGATTGTGGCAGACATCCTTCGCCACCGGTCTCAGAGGAAAGACCTTGGGCATCGTTGGACTCGGTCGCTTGGGTGCCAATGTCGCCAGGATCATGAACATGGCCTTTGGTATGAGGGTGGTTGCATGGAGTACCAACCTCACCCAAGAGGCCGCGGACGAGAAGGCCAGGGAATCAGGTCTTCCAGTGGAGGACGAGGATGGCGAGAAGACGTTCAAGGCCGTCACCCGAGACGAGCTCTTCAGCACGGCCGATGTTATTTCCGTTCATCTGGTCCTGTCAGACCGATCGCGGGGTTTGATTGGGGCCAGCGACCTGGGGAACATGAAGAAGTCCTCCTTCCTCATCAACACATCCCGCGGCCCGTTGGTTGTGGAGAGGGACCTGCTCGACCACCTCAAGGCAGGACGGATCCGGGGTGCGGCCCTGGACGTCTTCGACCTGGAGCCACTGCCGGCCGACAGCGAGTGGAGGAATAAGGAATGGGGCAAGGATGGTTCAAGTCAAGTACTACTAACGCCTCATATGGGTTACGTGGAGGAAGCAACGCTCGGATCCTGGTATGCCCAGCAGGTCGAAAACATCCAACGCTGGGAGGCGGGAGAGCCGTTGACCACGCCTCTCTAGTAGTGTCCTTGTCTGGTCTTTCTAGCACTCTAGCTCTCTAGTCTTGGTCGGGTTCCCCTGCCAGCCGCTCACCACCAAATCACAAGACTACTGGCGGGCGTTTCAAGCTAGGAGTCAATAGCTCAGGATCATGCACGAGGCGGACCGAGCCGTCTCGTTTGGGTCCGCAAACGGAGCAGAGCGCTCCGGTTTCGTCTTGTGTCCGTAGTTCATCCAGTATGTTCCTTGCCGGTGTTGTCCGTGTTTAAAGCCCTCACGCGAATCTGGCGGCGCGTTCTGTTTTTGTAGCCGGGGTCCCCATTGTACCGCCCGGCTGAAACTAGCGTTCAGTTAAGTTCCTTACCTCTCAGCTTCGTGTGAGATGCTGCAGCCGAATGGAATCAGCCACGAATCCAATTGCAGACCTCGCCCCGTGCGTGCAGCAAAGCGACTAGCAGAGTGCGTGGCTGGGTGGCACGTAAATCCTTCTGCCAGAAGAGAGCCATGGGGATCGGGGCGATAGCCATAGAAAGAGAGATCCGACTGCCGATCTTTGGGCACGAAGCATTTCCAGAAGCATACCCTCGCAGGTGTTGAACGGTTTGATCGACAGATGTGCAGGGACAGGATCCCATGTCAAACAGAGCCTCCACAAACGTTGCCAAAGCGTGGAGGTGTCGCGGTCTGATCACCCTCCCGCAACGAATCGCCTCATGAGTCCCCCGGTGTGGCTTGGGTGGGTAGACTCGGCGAACAGATGGCGTTACGCGAACGCCATGTTCCAGTGCAGCTGCTGTCATCCTCGCGCTACGTCCCAATCCATTCCACCCCTGCTCAATCAAGGGCAGGGGTCTCGTATTAAACTCCACAGCTGCTTGCCTGTGGTTGAGAGCGAATCAACTGGCCATCCCACAGTCGGTCTAATGATGTATGTCATCCTTCGCCAAGAGACGGCACAGCTGGGACGCTGATGAGCTGGCCAGCGTTAGAGTACCTGTGTGTAAGAAGCGAGAGGAGAGGTTACCGAAAGGTCGAGGCCGATGGAGACATGGAGACGAGCTAGCGAAGCCACAGAGTTCGCTTTCCAATATTCCCACAACGGGAATGGGAGACCGCCATGGGATACCGCCATGGAGGAAATTGGATCTGGGGTAGAATGCAGCAGACGGTTCGTCCATGCCAGTTAGCCTTCACAACTGCACTGTGCATCCTCGCTCTGCCTTGGTAGTGCTCGATGTCAACAAGAAAAATACTACTCGTCACATATGCACCTGTACCTGATCTCCCAGACACATACATACATACACATACCGATACACATACACACGCACACGCACACGCACATACACAAGGCCGGTACATAACAACACCTGCATATTCAATGGACATGCAGGCAACTGCCTTGTTTTAACCCTGTCCGACACCACACCTTTCTGCGTCTTGTCCAAATGACAAAACACACATGTGCCGCAAGACGCGTCTTTGTCGTTTTCGTTGGCCCGCAGCAAAGCTGCCGGATCCGCACATGCACATCTCTCAACTGCCGCCGCAGAGCACGCCGCAGTGCATGTGGTTGATGACCAGACGCAGGATATCTTTGTTGGTACATCGGAGGCCCCGGCACCTACCAAGCTAGTAGGCCCGTGGCTCAAGTGGCTCAAGGCAGTGCGCTCATGACCGCCTCGCGGTTGTAGGGCTGGCGTTCGTTAGCGCAACTCAAACGGGACGGACCCCGATATCACACCCGCTATTACTAACTCCACCGGTTCTCTGAGCCTAGAGAAGCTTGGGACTCTTATCGTCCTGTCCAGGCGGGAACTAACATGGGAAGCGGGAAGCTGCCCCAGGTATCCATTTGTTTCCCCCAGTCTCTTGGGAGACTCTCGCTTGTGCGGCGTAGGGGTGGGGAATGGCGCATGTATACTGCATATTCGTGGCATTCAACCGCATGTGACTTCAGAAGGCGGTCCACAAATCAGCTCTGCCTCAATCAGCCTGGATCCTGGGTGACACACCGCATGGTGACCTATCAGGCGATTGTGACGCCAATAGATCGATCACCCATCCCCTGTACAAGACGCCGCCGCATTGTCCGAACAGACTTACCCCCTAACGGAAACCTAGGGTGGGAGTATATCGATGTGGGGACGGCGTGGCAGAACTATCTAAACAACCATCCCCCACCCGTTATTCCTTGGCTCGTACAGGCCTAGCGTTAACCATGGGCACTCTCTGTGACAGTCCTCATTCGCGGGAGTATCACGTACATGTGGGTATGTCTTTGGGAAGTGTCAATTGGGCTGGCTGAACGGGGGAGGGGAGGGGGGTAGCAAAAAGCTCAGCAATGCCAAACTCTCTAACCGCACTAACACATCAGCTCCGAGACATTCCAACGTCGGTCCAAGCATCTACTGCACTCGTTACAACGATATGGAATAGGCTTGACCATGCTTTGTTAGACTCGGAGTCAACAACTCCACTGCGGGAGGGCCGTCACCGCATGATGAGCCCGCAATCTATGCTAGCAGCAGAGTGTCTTCTTGGATGAAGCCTTCTCGGTGTAGCCCCCGAGACTGTGGGCCGCTGAACTTCCAAAATTGGATTTGAAGCCATCGTGAACCAATTTTTCAGGACGCCTCGAGAACGCCTCTTCACTCTCACAATAGCTGATGGCTTTCGACTAGGCCACATGGTCAAGAGCAACCCGGGCCGGTGCGTGCCATCACTGTCCGCGGAGGTACAAACTTTACATCGCAGTGATGAAGGTGTATCAAGGCCCAACTCCAGGGAAGGCCCTGTCAACGAGAGCCGCAGTGCAGTACGGGTCTCGCGCCTATTCCCCGATGACCTCGATGATGTTGTTTTGACGTGGTTACGAGTGGAAGGGGTGAACCATGAAAGAAAAGGATTGCTCTTGCGTCCTCGTTGTTACACTACCGTGTGAATGATGTCTGTTGTAGAGAAGCGGTATCTTGTACTTCCAAGTTTCTAACACACCCCTAGCTCAATGGAAGGCCTCAATCGACTAGTCCCCCTTGGGCTTACAACAGCCCGGAGGCAGAGATGATAGCGATGGGGACATTACTCCCGGCCAACGGAGGCAAGTGACCCATTCACGCCTTCCAATCTGATATATATTTTGCTCCTGTCCCCTCTCAAAGTTTATGATTCAGCAAGCAATCACCTCACCTCATCAAGCACTCTCATCTCCTTCAAATACTCTCAATCCCTCCTACATCTTGGTATCACACCTACCACCTACTACACCTATTACACCTACTGCATCTACTACACCTAGTACACCCATTACAGCATCGTCTTCCTCAAAATGAGTTCTCCTCCCGGATCATCGTCAATGGGTTTGGCCCAGATCACTACCAGTGAACGGCGCCATGTCATCCCCAACTCTACCCGCAACCTTCTTGTTATCCTTTTTGGAGAGTTCTGCGGAACCTTCATGTTCCTTCTTCTCTCTTTCATTGGCGCGCAGACTGCTCTCAGGACCAACAACCCAAGCGACCCCAGCGCCCCTCTCCAGCCCTTCAGTCTGATGTACATTGCATCTGCATTCGGTACAGCGCTAGCTGTCAATGTCTGGATCTTCTACCGCATCTCTGGTGGAATGTTTAACCCTGCTGTGAGTAATCAAAGCCATCTCGGTCTAGCGCTCGACATCATGCTAACATCTGACCCATAGGTCACTCTTGGTCTAGTCCTCGTTGGTGCCGTCAAGCCCCTTCGCGCCCTCGCCATCATCCCCACGCAGCTCATTGCCGGTATCGCTGCCGCAGCAGTCACTGATGGCCTTATCCCTGGCCCGCTTAGTGTCGTCAATACCCTTGGAGGGGGTACCAGCGTAGCCCAGGGTCTTTTCATTGAGATGTTCTTCACGGCTCAGCTTGTCTTGACTGTCTACTTCCTTGCTGTTGAGAAGCACCGAAGCACTTTCCTTGCCCCTATCGGCATCGGTATCTCTGTCTTCGTTGCCCACATTTCCGCTACCAACTGGACTGGTACTTCGATTAACCCTGCCCGATCCTTTGGTCCTGCTGTGATTGTTGGCTTCACCAACTACCACTGGATCTACTGGCTCGGACCTTTCATGGGTACTGGCCTTGCCTTCGGTGTCTACACTACTTTCAAGTGGCTCGAGTACCAGACTGCCAACCCTGGACAGGATGATGATGACCTTGAGAAGGGTCGCTTCACCGTCCGCGCTGACGAGCGTGCCATGCCCCCTGGTGCCCGCCTGGACGATGTTCCTGCTAAGCCCACTGCCCGTGTCAGGAGTGACAGCGTCATCGAGGGCCAGATGAGCCCTAACGAGTAATCGATCCGATGCCATACTCAGGTGTGGCTATCAACTCACACATCTGTGCGAACTCAATTCTTGTAACCGATGTGGATTTGGTACACGACGTTTCTGGAGAGGAATTTGGTTTCTATGAAGACACACATAACATGGCTAATGTCTGCGACAATGTCATGATCATACTGGTTGGATTTTGGGCGGGAATGACGGAGCATTGCGTTGGTTTTTTATGACATATTTAGGCGCAAGTAATCAGGCGCTACTGACAAACAATCCTTTTAATATACTTCTTCACATTAATGACTTTGTCCAGACACCAGTCCCAATCCTATCTCGTAGTCTCGTTCCTGGCTCACAGGCGCCTTAATTCTCCAGAAGGCTTTAAACCCGGTCCAGAAAACCCAGCCTGTTAAGAACAAGGAGTAAAATGCAATGAACATTTTCAATCCATCAGACATTATCATGCCAATCATTCCCTGGTTGCCTAATTTTTCCAGGGTTTTCTCGATTGCCCCAGAGAAAGTGAGATCTGCAAAAGTGTCGATGAGGGTGCATATCACGTCGAAGCACCAAATAAGACACAACACCAGCAGAGCCATTGAGCCCTTCCGCTCAGCGTAAAAGAAATTGTGCCACTTTGTAGTCAAAGCCGATGTCGAAGGGAAGTAGTGGGCTGCTTTGAAAAGTAGAAATGCAATTAGGGTGAGCGATACGAGTGCACTGGGAACAAACATCCATATTTGCTGGTCCGCCCAATGGAGCTCGGCGATGAACAGGATGGCGTAAAGAAGAGCCCAGATCCCAAAGGCCACCACTCGAAATCCATGACCCACTTCTATCGGCATCTTGCTTAAAACAGGTAAATATCTTTAGGAGCTCCTCAAGGCATTGGCTGGCTCTGAACGGGATTTATGTCGAAATATGATTGTAGCTGTTGTGGTGATGTTTGCAAGTAAATTGTCGCGTTCCCCTGGCCAACAAAGTCAAGAATTGGCGCTATGCCCTATTTGTCACATTCACTCGTGCTGCCACTACCCTGTACCCATACGAAAATCAAACCTGGTGAACTTCATTAGCTACTAAATCAGTTATTTCAGATCGGTATTTGTCTTGGTTAATTCAATGGTAATTCTTTTCCTTCCTCTAAGTTACATTAAATATTGTTAGCAGCAGCAAAAATTAGGCGGTTTTGCGTATGCTTGGGGCGGTGGTTGCGCTTGCATTACAACCATGCATGCACTTGCAATATAACCCTTCAAAGATTGTGCTCTCTCTACCCCCTCCTGATATTTCTTACCTGCCCAGGAAGAAAAAAAAATATAAATAAAAATTAATTAAATAAATAAGCTATAGAATTTTATTTTGTTTATTTATTTTTAGGTATTAACTTGATATTTTGACCAGTTAAGTTCTATGACGCTTCATTGGAAAATGTCACTGACGCACAATCTTTCAGGGGTGTATTGTACGCTGATTTCCTCCTCACATTGCACCATTGAACAAGATCTCAAAATTAAACAGACAATGAAAGACCCGAGATAGTTGGGAAAATACGATTATTAGGGTATTCTACTACATAAAAAACAAGAATGGTTTCCATGCCTTATGCCTCCTGGACGTTAACCACGTCACCATATTTATCGACAGCTAGCGCCTTCTTTTGCATAGACGTCTTGACAGGGCTCTTCGCCGTGAATATTTCATCCAGTTCTTCAAGCTACACAATTCACATTAGCAGAAATAAGATGAAATGAGAAAACAGACAACTTACAGTACGTCCCTTGGTTTCAGGGATGACGAGATAAATGACACAGACTTGGATGGCGTCCCAAATGAGAAAGACAATGTAAGTTTTCCATCCAATCTTTGCCATAGAAACAGGCCAGGCAAATTGGTTCAGAAGACCCGCAACGTTAACTGCCAGCGAAGAGAATGCCATGCCCTTTGCTCGCATCTCAAATGAGAGCACCTCGACAGGGTACAAAGCTTGAAGAGGCGTGATACCAACCGAATAGATGGAGCCAAATATGAAAATCATGGCCAGGGCTGCCTTGGAAGCATGATGGTTTGTGTAAATGGGGTTGCCATCTGAATCATCTCCGACGTACGACTTGGCGAATATGGAGCAGGCAATAGTCATTCCTAGCCATACCACGGTGCACCCTGTGAAAGAAAAGAGAAGCAGCGGCCGGCGACCAATCCTATCAACCATGCAGGCACCTGCTATCGCGAAGAAGAACTGCTGGCAGTTGTTGATCAGGGTAATGTTGGCCTGAGTGATCATATTAGTGTACCCAGCGGTGTCAAGGACAGATCCTAAAAAGTACGATAGCACGGCATTTCCAGCCCATTGGCCAAAGATGGAAACGATGATGTTGCAAGACAGACGGTATATGGAAGCTCGGTTTCGGAAAAGTGCGCGATAATCCCACCAACGCTTGTCAGCGCCATCCATGTCCAAGTGACTTTCGTACTCATTAAGCTGTAGAGTAACCCAAACAGACTCAGGATTTCCCTCGCCGTGGTATTTGATCAAAACTTCCTTGGCCTTCTCCTTCTTGTTGTGGACGTAGAGCCAACGGGGTGACTCAGGGATGAGCATGCATAGACAAATAATAAGCCCTGCAAAGAGGGCCTGAAGCCACGTAATAAGTCTCCAGGAGTAGTCGCCACCGACGTTCAGTCCGCCTCGTGCGGAACCGGCTGAAATAATCGAACCGCTGAACCATAGGGTGTTGTATAGGGCTTGGGGCATACTGTTAGATACTATCACGAAACAAGGGCAAACCTCGGTAATACTTACCGCCGACAACACCACGGAATGCAGGGTGATTGATTTCTACAACATACATAGGACCAGCTGAGGCTGCAATCGAAACACCAAAGCCGAGAAGGAATCGGCCGCCCATAAACGGACCCATGCCATTGGAGGTTCCCTGGATAATTGTACCAACAATAATCGCAAGAGCACCAACAAACATTCCAAGTCGACGGCCCAAACCATCAATAGCAGGACCCACGAAAGGAAGCGCAACAATGCCACCAATTTGGTACATGGACGAGACAATGCCAGTCCAGAGACCGTCGTTGTCCAAAACATACTTCTCCTTGAACCATTTATTCTGCAACAAATTGTTAATGAGGCTTCCGTCGTAACCGTTCATGGTACTGCAGAAGAAGCCGACGATGGAGAAGGCATAGACAAAGATCATGGCTTGGGACCAGGCGCGCGGGGGTTCCTTGATCATGGCCTCGTTGAAGGCCTCGTTACCAGTGACAACGTGAACCTTGACCTCTTTCTGCGACGAAAACTAATTTTAGCATCCCGAAATAGGTTATGACTACTGACTGGCCCAAAAACTCATACCTTTTCGTCATCGTCGGGGACCGGGTCGACGCCCGTGTTGACAATCTTGTCAGACATGGCTCTTGAAGGTCACTGTATGCACGTATAATGATGTTTGGCCCCAGGATAGCGCGTATTGCATGCGTGGAATAATATAATATTGTTTAAGACTTAAATGGTGCAGTAAACTGCAGGATCGATCGGCGAGGGGTGGACTTTTGTATCTGGAGAGTCTGAGACTACGGACTGCAATATTTCTTGGCACATGCAAGTCTCTCCTCTGAGTGGCCATTCAAAAAGGAAATAGAGACGGAGATCAGTTCCGATAAAAACAAGTCATCTAAAGGTGAACACGCCCGATCCCACTAAAACAGCCAGTCCGAGACATGATGTAGAACATGGGGTGCTGTCAATGAGGAGGCGCCACTGCAATGTTGGCGGGTGGTCGGAAGAAATAACCGATTATTTGGCTATTTAGATCATCTGTACGCGTTAGTGCAAGGATTGCGGCAGCAGAAGTCCGGTAGGTTGGGTAGCTGGAGCCAGGGGGTGGACCTCGACCGCTCTCTAGCTGCTGGAGGAGGCGATATACTGCCTATTTTGTCAAAGGTAGGATTTTATTCGTTAGTGGCTCACGAATAAGAGGGCTGTTCAGTTGCTTGAAAACCATTTCGAAAAAGAGAAAAATAAAAAAGGTATGGAACAAAGGCCACCAACGTGAATAGTTTCGGATTCGTTATTGTTTGGTTACTATATTATTGGGCGATTTGATTGCTCAAGAGCAAGTTCAGACAAAGTATTAACTCTAATTCAAGTGAGACAGAGTCTGTCCGCGGATCGTGTTCCACCCATAGCAGTCCTGCAAAATTCCTTAATTCGCTCTAGCCTTCAATACAACGATGCCGAACCCCAGGATGGCGCAATCAACTGATAGGATGGGATTTTGCCCTCCCTCCACGGCAAGTGATGATGTGGGGGGCGAGTGGAAATTCGATGCCGACGTCGAATAATTAGCATCGGAGTGATTTCGTGAATGGATAGTGGTGGGTGACACTTAGAACGCTGCACGACCTAAATGGGAAACATGACCCGGTTAATTTGGCCGTGTGAAAGGTCACCAGACATAGTTATCTGCAAAGATGGTGGGGAATCGGACCATGCGTAGCAGATGCCGCAGGAAATAGTAACATGGCATTGGTGTCGTGTGTGTGCACCCATGTGTTGGGCGCCACGAACCCTCACGTGGAGACGAATTTTCGTAAAACAGGAACCGAGGCCAGCCGAGGTTGGTACCGCAAGTTGCATAATGAGAGGCTGTAATCGAATCATGTCGCGTGAGACATGGAGCTCGGCATCGCTAAACAGGTTCTGGTCAACAGGCGATTTCCCCGCTCCTAGATGCAGGAACATCTATGGGCCTTTTGGCTCTGAAATGATACAACTACCGCCAATTTCCTCTTTCGGAGCCCTGCAAACCCCCTTGCATCATTTCGACCCACGAGCCTATCTGGTGTGTGGAGTACGATCAACTCCACCCCGCATTGTAAGCACCTCGTGCTATGAGTCTGGCACTTCTTGAGTCTGGAGCCACGACCTGGCTGGATCTTGTCAAAAACGAGACGACTGGATATGTAGCAAAAGTGGAATCTCTTCTATGATGGCCTTGAGATGTGGATGTACCAGAGAGCCGAGGAAGGTTGACACTGTTCAGGTCATTTGCAGACGCAAATGCCTTCATTGGTGCCCAAGAAGTCGTGAATTTCAGCTCCGTCTGCATCTAATCTAACCGATCTTCTAGCTCCGGAGAAGTAGCACTCCAATCCGATAATGGACCTGCTTCGGTCGCACTCCGACGGCCCGCCGTTGCGAATCGTGGGCTTTAGAAGAACTAATCAAGCACCCTTGCAGCTTCCCCAACCCAACAGCAAAGCGGTGGCCACCACACTTCTGGGATATAGCACTAAGGGAAGATTTATGACTAATAGGTAGGTGTGGAGAGCAACCCGTTCCTCAGCTACCCTCTGTGGTTTGTCTATCTTTGGCATGTGTTTCACGGTGTCCGCTATTAGAACTGTGATGGGCTGGCGCATTCGGGATTTATAATAGCATGCCTTTTTTCTTTGAGATCCAAGTCCTATCTCAAGCCCTCCAATAGCAAGTAAAAGCAGGGAATTGGGGAATCTCATCTTCCCCTTATTTTAACACGGGGCTGGATGGATCCTGTTCGGATTGTTGGCCTTCATCTTATTGATCTGGTTCATCACAAAGCTATGGAGAATCGTAGAACAAGCCAATGAATATAATAGGGAGTGTTTTTGGGACTGTTTGTACCCTGTCATTTGGTAAGCAAGGCTTGTTTGATATTGTGTATATTGGATACTTCAGTGCAGGGGAGCATTGTGGCCGGAGTGTATCGCACTATCAATCACTCATTCCCCATTCCTCAGGCCCGGTATATTTGTTCCTTGTCCCCGGTGAAGATGTGTCTAACAGGCTAGTAGACATCAAGGCGTAGCGTGGCGTGTTATTGAGAGAGTCGTAGACGCTAGGACCTAGATGGAGGAAGTTGGGGTGAGGGGGCTTGTAAATGGCAAGATATGCACACATGTGGAGAGCAGCAAGGAGACCCAAAAATAAGGGCAATGACACAAACCAGCATAAACATCCAGAACAATACGTTCTCGTTCTTCCACCCAGGATTGAATATCAGACATGCTAGACCTGTTCTTCTCGAACGAGCTATTGACAGACTGCGTCTTGTGCATCTATTCTTCACACGCTAGGGCCACTGGATGACTGGAATGGGCTTTGGCGCATTGGTGGCTCGACCGTTGGATGTGCGCTACCCTGGCTGGCAAAATGCCAGGCATGCCTCTCTGAAGCCACTTAAGACGTCACATAAGTGGCAAATCACCAGGAGACCAGGTCCAAAGAGGATCTACGGCACGCAGCGTTGGTCCAAATTAAAGCGCGGGGAAAACTGGGGAGGCTATGCCAGCTGTCTTCCAAATCTGGACCAAGATTGTTTAGGCACGTGATGATTATGCCCAAGAGAAAACATGTGGATTTTGTTGCTTTGAAGGGTCAATTGTTATTTGGGTATCCCCGGCTGATAAAGACGACTGGGTATTATTATTTTTCGCTGGAAATCAGGGGGTAAAGAATATTAACGAGGCCCTGATTAGCAGGGAAAACGTTCATCCTCACTGCGGTTGGCTGATGAATGGTGTTCGCGATTCTTTTGGGAGCGCCGTGTTTAATAGGCGACCTGCCGCTGAAGCCAACCCCACATACAGAACATATCCGTTCGACCATTTGCCGGGGCCAAGCAAGTTTCAAGGGAGTCGGCACTGGGACCTCGGCTGTGCACCGCGCAGATGAGATGCATGTCAATGTGTGATTCCAGCGCGTGACAGCAGCCTGCCCTTGGAAACAAAGACTCTATTTTCGGGATGAAAAAAAATGGCACAAAATTTCTCGCTTTCGTAAAAACCGTGGGCGAACAAATGCAAAATCGACAGACATATACATCGGCTTCCGCACAACGGAGCCGACTTGGCGCCTGAAGCGTCCGCTTTCCTCCGAGTGGGGCCTAGGCCTTTTGACCCTTTGACGCACGCGGGGAATTACCTAAGGCTCGCCTCTCACGACCTTTCTGGTTTGCCATCCCGGCACAATTCTCTCACGAGACTGGGACCAGACTGAGGCCGGCACTGAGACGCACACGCTGACCGAGCCTGAGAGACGCCCGTGGCCACAATGTCGTCGGTCAAGGCCACCAAGAAGAGCGCCTTCTCGTGCGAGCCCTGCAGGCGACGCAAGGTACATCCATTCTCCCGGCCTTGTTCTCACCCTCGGCCTCACCTGTCGTTTAATTCTTGCTGACACGGCTGGCTCCCAGGTGAAATGCGGCGGTGAGCAGCCCATTTGCAACCGTTGCTCTGCGAGAAAGGATGATTGCGTGTATAAACTGTGTGACTCCCCCCGGCCTCGTGCGCTCCCTCACTGGCCATTTACACCATCTGCCCACCTTGATGTAGAATCCCCCATGTGCGCCGACTTACATTCTCTAGCAACCCAACCCTGTCCTACACACAGCGCCTCGAAGAACGCATCAAGGAACTGGAGGACCAGCTTGCCGCCGCCAAGTCCGCACCTCCGTCCATTGCTGCCTCAACTCACTCTAGCCCTGGCGTCTTCAATGGATCAGACCACCATCACCATCGCGGCAGCAGCCATGTTGACGAACATGGCATGACCCGGAGCTTCATGGGGCTGAAAATCGACGACAAAGGCAGCATCACCTACCATGGCCCGACAAGCTTGTTTTACCTCCCCAGTGACCGAGAGACTCCTCATAATGAGTTGCTCGCCTCAGTTGACACTGACGCCCATAGGAGGGAAAGGCTTGTGACCAATGCATGGCACCAACGCGCATTGGAAAATCTTTCCGACATTCCTGTGAGTTTTATCCTCCCCTAAGCAATCGATTTGCAATCTTATTCATATCTTAGGAACCATTTCAATTTCTTTTGAATGTGCACTGGTGTTGGATCCAGCCACTGTTCAACTTCATTTACCGACCTGCCTTTACCCGTATGTCAGACTTGGCGGATAGCAACTCGTAAAAGATCTAATGAATTTCAGGTGACATGCAATCTATTGGACCATATTACTCGCACACTCTTCTCAACGCCATTCTGTCACATTCTATCCGCTGGGGCAAGAGTGACCCCTCAACGAAGAGGCTCCTGGACCAATCCTACGACGGGGGCGCTGTATTCGCCAAGCATGCTCGCAGTATGTTGTTTGACGAATTGAACCGTGGTGTCAGCACTATTCCCACGGTTCAGACTCTCTTGCTTCTCAGTGCTCAAGAGTGTGGCCATGGAAACACGACCCAGGCTTGGATCTACAGTGGTCTCGCGTTCCGCCTGATTGACCACCTAGGCATATGTGTAGATGGGCAGAGGTTTCCCGGATCGGTCCATTTATCCGACGAGGAAGTTGAGATTCGACACCGGCTATTCTGGAGTTGCTACTTTTGGGATAAGATCATTAGTTTGTACCTAGGTCGATCTCCGTCTCTTCAACACACCCATGTGTCCCCACCACAAATCATGTGTAAGTCAAACTTCAGCTGGGTACTGAAACTTTCTAACAACACCAGTGGATGATTCTGCCGAGAATGAGCTCTGGATGCCGTTTGATTCGCCCCATGGGGCAGATTGGAAGTACCCACCTGCTACCGCTCATTCGACCTCTTGCTTCATGAGCACCTGCCAGCTATCAGTCATCTTCAATGAGATCCTGATCCACATGTATGATCCTCTCATGCAAAACACCGAAGCGGAAATGCAAGAATGCCTGCAGCATCAAGATCCAGCATTGAGGTTGTGGTGGGAGCAACTACCTCCCCATCTCAAGATTGATCCTCTTGCACTTCCGGCGCTTGCACCACCGTCGCATATTGTTACAATGAAGTTGGTGCCACATGAATGGTCTTTCGCCCTTATTAATGCTAATTTGAATCTCAGTGCTCTGTATCACACGTTTAGAATTCTCCTGTTTAGGCCAATGTTGTCCCGTCAGGTGCACCCCGAAGATGAAGGGCCACACCCAATGCAAAATCATCTGGTGGAATGCGTTACATCGGCAACATCGATCATCGCCATTTTCGACCTTTTCTGCCGAACCTTTACTATCAATCATTGTGTATTGTCACTTTCCTACAGCTTGTACATTGCGGCAACGATTTTCCTCTTGCAGGTGCAGGCGTCTCCAGAGAACCAGCAAGCCCTTCGGAAGTTGGCCTTTTGCATTCAAGCATTGCACCAGGCCAAATTCATCAATCCAGGTGAGACATATATTTATATGAGCTTCATCAAGTACTAACTCTAGAAAGTCATTTCGAGCGGTCTCGCATTGATTACCAGAGAAGTTTCGGCTCATGGCATCAATCTTGGGGGGTTGCAACCTCAACCTCAACCACAGCCGCAACCACAACCACACCAACACCCGCAGCCACAGGCTCAACAGCAACACAGTCCAGCCACCCCGGAGACCCCGAGCATGGGACCTGATATTCCTCTTTCTGAATCCATGTTCCAAACACCCATTGAGATACCGCCACAGCAAGCTTCTTTCGAACCAGATCAGCTGTTCCAAACCCCATGGATTGATAATTTCGGTCAAGCGATGAATGTGGATCGAGGCGTATTTGAAGCCATGTCATCGTTTGAACCACTTAGTGTGCGAGTCGGCGCGATCCACGAAACTGATAACCAAGGCCCTTTTGGATAACTCCACTGCCACTAATATCCTGGGCCGACTAACCACCAATTAGTCGGCCTGAGGTTGAACATGTACAGGTTTTTACTTCCCGTAGAATGTTCACTTTGAGTATAGGACAGGTGCACCAACTGGGTGCCCTTTCTTGGCTCCTTATCGCTCCCAATGTCAGTGCTTACAGAGACTGACCATTGAGAATGAGCGCCAACATTAAGAAAACAAACCAACTATCTTAAATTACAACAATTGAACCAGGTCTAAAAAACGCTTACATCGAAATATCAGCAATTTGGCTCATGGTAGCCATTTTACCAAACCCACCAACGTCATATTTATTTGGAGGATGCAGATCTGGTCAAGGTAACGTAATTCACTATGTTTTTCATGAGTAATGAAGATGCGCTCTTTTGCGGTTCCCGTGCCATCGTATTCTGACAAGCTCCCAGTCATTCTGAATAATACAATACCCTTTGAGTTTATGAACCAGATTTATGTCTGGATGATATGCATGAATACACGAAAGCATATATCTACTTCTCCCGAAAACCATTTCGGGAATTTGCAAGCAGGCCGAGCCTTTGGAAGGCCGCTTGTTTAGTTTTTCTTGGTCATATACGGCAAAATTTGAGTACTACTAGGTGCATTATCTCCTGGAAGGCAGCAAAAAGACTATTAGCCTGCAACTGAGGGGACATCTGGTCGCAAGAC
Source organism: Calonectria ilicicola (assembly GCA_020809705.1). Classification (NCBI taxonomy): domain Eukaryota; kingdom Fungi; phylum Ascomycota; class Sordariomycetes; order Hypocreales; family Nectriaceae; genus Calonectria; species Calonectria ilicicola. Next base: position 2,377,657 of record CP085825.1, on the reverse strand, counting down.
CAGATTACCGGAAAGGGGTCGGTCAACATGTATAGACAAATTTAGCAAAAGAATATATCAAAAACGATGGCTTCATTCATGTAGGAGATGAAGCCATGTTGAATTGCATGATGACTCCTGATCCAAATAGTTGCAATCACAAAATATATTCATCAGAAAACTGTATCCCATGTAGTACATGTAGATGGCCATCTTGAGTATGTAGTAAATTATATTCCAAGTGTGCTAATAAATACATCATGCGTGTGAAAGGAAAAGGGGTGAAATGAGGAAATAAGTTCAATTGATGATGGATAGCTTGATGACCTTGCGGTTAACCCCCTGAGTCTCGTCTAAGCGACTGACGGCGATAAATCACTTTTATACACGGGGTACATTAATTAGATTTCACATCCCACAACGCTTCGGCGTTGCCCCTAAATAGCCTCTCGACGAGAAGCTCATCTCCGCCGCACCACTTCAAGACCAGATTTATCCAGGGTCGAATATCTAGGCCTTCGAACCGCGTGTGCGGCCAGTCTGTCGCAAATACAACGCGAGAGGAGCCAAATACTTTGACGAGTTCCTTGGCGACTGGCTCAAGAGCCCTATAGCTTGGGTCCTTGGTGATGCGGTATGGGGCCGAGAGCTTTACATAGGTGTTGGTGGTTTGGAGCAGCCGGACAAGAGAGGAGAAGCCAGCCAACTGGTACGGGTCTGCGGGTGAGTCCTGGGTGAGAACAGGGTGGCCTATGTGGTCGATGCAGAAACGCACATTGAGGCCGGGGACTATGGGCTCGAGGTGGGCGATGAGCGGCATGGGCACGTAGACCTGGACGACCCAGCCGAGGGGTCTCACAGCATCGGCATAGCTGTGCAGGAGGCGCGAGAGCTCGCCGGCGTCGATCTCGCGCTCCGTGGACTGGATATTGAGCCTCACGCCGCGGACGCCGAGCCGGTGCCACTCGCGCAGCTGCTCGGGGGTCGTGGTCGCGGGGTCGAATTGGACGACGCCCCGCCCCCGCTCCGGGCCGAGACGACGCAGGGCGTCGAGCATGCATGAGTTGTCGTCGCCGTAGATGGACGGCTGCACAATGACAATGTTGGCGATGCCCACGGCCACCTCAAACTCCAGCGCCTGCTTCAGCGAGAAGGGGCTGGGGCAGTACACGGCGGCGGCGCTCAGCGGGTAGTTGACGGGGTCGACGATGTGCATGTGCGAGTCCCAGGCGCCGGCGGGGATGCGCTGAGAGAGCGGGAGGCTCGTAGCGTCGTCGTCTTCGGTCGCGCTGCCGGGCATCTTGACGGCTTCTGCTGCTTCTTCTGCTGCTTCTTCTACTGCTTCTGATGCTGTTTTTACATGGCACTGCCCGCGCAGGCCGGGCGGCTTTTGTTGTCCGTCGTTGAGCCTGGAACGGGCCGTCGCCGTCCGCAGCGGGTCGTTGGCCGACACAGTGGATCGGGTGCTGTAGGAAGCCGGTGCCACGGTTGCTCGGCGGAGCAGGGATGATGATACGAACTGGGCTGCCGAGGACAAAGGATTGCGAAGCGCTGCTCTTTGCAAATGTCCGAGTCTGGCTGCGGCAGGCAAACCTCGGCATGCTTGTTGCATGTGGGCCATTTATTTGGGAGGCTTCACGGCAGCAGTAGTAGTAACAGCAACAACAGGCTACGGCGCCGTTGAGACACGGCCTAGTTGAGGGCCTGCATTTGTTCAATGGGAGAACTTATCAATCTGATTTCAACTCTTACTAGCACAAAAATGGGAGAAAATTGCGATTGGGGCTTTTGCAAAACGACCGGTGCATGAGGAGAGCCAGGCTTCCCCATCATCTAGTTTCACGAATCTGGAGAGTTTTCGTCTTATAAGACAACTTGTGCTCACCTCCCCATGGGGAACTTATAATTGATGAGCCAAACTAGAACAGACTAAATAATATTGGGCGGGGAAACATATCCGGCTCGGAAGTTGTCCGGTGTAGATATTGGAATAGAGCGGCCATGGTTCTTATCAGGTAGCACCGGAATGAGATGCACAGGGTGAAGGTGAGGTTTGCAAACACCTACACTTCAAGGGGATAACTGGCTATGATGCGCTGATAGAATAATTAATACCAAATGCAATATTAAACTATACTTGTTAACTTGGTTTTATTCAATTATGCATACAACCTTGATTTGTGACTCTCTTGATGGAAGAGAAAAAAGTAGGCACTTTTGGTAGCATCAGGATAATGCATAATCCACTATCCCAAAGTCATAGCACATGATGTACTGTCTGCGCATGCGGGACACGATGACGCTTTAGTTCTTGTTCATTGATCAGCCACCTTTCAATGGCCATTTAGATCTGTCGAATGAATTAGCTACTGCAGGCATCCATGATGCGCCTTACACTTGGCTTCGCCTCAAGCAGTTTCAGCTCCCCTAAGCGGTTCGTTCCGCGCAGAGCATGGCCCTAATTTGCCCCGCTCGAGCCGATCGCCTGGGCCCCAAAAGAACACAGCCTCGGAGTCCTGGCTGCCGAGTATTTGTCATGCTCGCCCAAGCCTCGTTGGATTCCATGAACCGGGGTTTTCAAATCAAATTTCCCTTGATTCCAAACAGATGCCGCGCGAGGTCGCTGGAGATGCGCCACACGCAGATACGCGCTGCTGCTAGTGGTGGCCCCAAAGTGGGCAACGCCTAGATCTCATCTCTGCATCGTCATCGGCGACATCGGTGACGCACTTGGCAGGGCACCTCTCTAACCCCTCCACATCGGCGGATTTGTCACGTCCCGCACCCGGCGGTTTAATTTTGCATCACACAGCTTCTGCTATAAACCTGTAGCTTGGAATCATCAATTTCCTCATCGCATTGCCCGTGACCGAGTTCCTCCCCTACGCAGAGTTATAAACATCACCTCGCCCGCCCAGCTCAGTACCCGCTCAGGACGAAAGAGCTTCAGAGCTATAGCAGCAACAGCACCCCGCATTCAAACTATCCCAGCTAGCAGCATTCGCATTCCCCATAGCCCACCCCACTAACAACAGAGGAGGGGAAAAATCATAGTCGCGACAGCAAGCCCACCACTCCCCAAAGACAGACAAGGACCAACAAAAAAAATTAAAAAAGAGAGTCCATAATGCCATTCCAACTCCCAGCTTTCGTCGCGCGCCTTGTGCGCCCCTCAGTCCAGTCGGCCATGCTCAGCGTTGCGCCCGACGCCTCTGCCGCAACCTCCTCGCTCCCCGCTGGCGCCCAGCGCTGCACCGTCGCTGCCGGCTGCTTCTGGGGCACCGAGCACCTCTACCGCAAGCACTTTGCCGGCAAGGGCCTTATCGACGCCAAGGTCGGCTACATTGGCGGCGACCTGGAGAACCCGAGCTACCGCGCTGTCTGCGGAGGCAAGACTGGCCGTACGTATACATGACCAGCATTTTTCTTGATATTGCGAATGTAGCTAACCATAAAAACAACCCGCAGATGCTGAAGCTGCGCAAATCATCTTCGACCCCAACCAGGTCTCGTACCGCCAGCTCCTCGAGTTCTTCTACAAGATGCACGACCCCACGACGCTCAACGCCCAGGGCCCCGACACTGGCCCCCAGTACCGCTCCGCCATTTACTTCCACGACGAGGAGCAGGAGAAGATTGCCCGCGAGGTGACGGCAAAGGTCAACGAGCAGTGGTGGAAGGGCGGCGTCGTTACCGAGGTGGCTCCCGCTGGCAAGTGGTGGACCGCCGAGGAATACCACCAGCTGTATCTCAACAACAACCCCAGCGGCTACGAGTGCCCCAGCCACTTCCTGCGACCGTTTGCTCCTCTTGAGTAGGGGGGATCTAAAATTGGTGCGAGATTATGAAGAGGATTGATTACCCGGAGAGATGGAGATGGTTGCAGGATGTAAGAGAAGTTTGAGACCAGTCTCAATTTGGCCAATTGAGCAGATTGTAGTTTGCATTTTTGAATCGCCCAGCATAGCAATATAGATTTTACACACATCACAAAAGGGCCTATGCAAAGAATATTGGGGGAGATTTTCATCTTTATTTTGGTATATCCGTACAAAGAAAACGGGACTCCCATCTACCCGTAACAGCAACAATGCCTAGTCCAGAGAGGAGTTTCATTAACCTCTTCCAATGGTTCCTTTAACTTTAAATAATACATGCTTCCGTTCACCATCCACCACTGCCGCGGCCATCCCCTATTATCAATCACTTTCTTCGGTTCTGCTGCATCATGAGGATCTGAACCATGCGGATAAAGATGTTGAGGAAGTCAAGCTCGAGAGAGATGCTCTCGTTGACGGGGTCGCGACGGATGACGCCAGCCTGGGCGAGACGAGCGTGGTGGAGGACCTTCTGCACGTCGTAGAGAGTGAAGCCACCGAATACGGCAAGACCACCGTAGAGCCAGATGTTCTCAGTAAAGGCCAGAGTTCGGACAGCGGTGGCGGGGATGATGAGAGGGGCGAGACCAGATGCAGCAACAATAGCAGCACCAGCCAGGAGGGGACCACCAATGTACAGGTACTTCTCCTGCTTAGCGGTAGCACCAACAACAGCCAGACCACCCATCATGGCAACAGTGTAGAGACCGGCACGGGCAAGAAGGGCACCGGGAACGAAAGCAAGCAAAGGAGCGACAAAGGCGGCCTGGGTGGCGTTGAAGGCGGTCCAGAGAGCGTACTTGGGAATATAGCTGTGCCATGTTAGCAAAAAATTGCTTTTTTTAGTTACCAATGAAGATATATACTCACTTGTCAGGGCTGATGGATCGGGTGCCAATCATGGTTGCAAAGCTCAGGGCAAGACCACCAATACCGACAACCCAAGGGTTGGTCACCATAAGTCGGTAGACAAAGCCGGTGTTAACCATTTGACGGGCAGTCAAGCCGATAATACCAATTCCGAGGCCGGTGTGCAGGAAAGTGTTGTTCAGGTACTCGCGCTCATAGATGGGCATGCCACCATCCTCGCGAGTCTCCCGGTTGAAGACGGCGTTAATGGCAACGAGCGTACCTCCGAAGATGGCACCGCCCACCAAGAGCTTGCGGGTCGTCGTCCCGCTGGCGGCGCCGGCGGTCTGCTGCCGCGCAGACTCCTGGTAGTATGAGCGGGAGGATCGCTGGAAGGTGTTTCGGGCGGTGGCCGAGGTGATGCGCGAGGTGAAGAAGTTGGGTGTCGGCTTAGTCGGGGTGTGGAAGCTTCGAACCGGAGCGGCATATCGCAGCGTCGACTTGGAGAGCTCAGGCAGCCGCTGCGCGAGACGCGCGGGGCCCTGGCGGAGTGTGAGCGTAAACGACATTGTCGAAAACGACTGTGTTTCTTGGCGTTGTGAGTTGAGGCTTTACAAAGGAAAGGCTATGCGGGGGCAAGCACCGAAAGAGACGAGAAAAGCCGGTTATAATATGTGAAGCGTATGACGTCCAGGGTTGGCCTGAGTGGAGTCAACTCGCCCGTCACGTGTCTTAGTTTTTTTGGTTTTAGAATGACCTCGAAGTTCCGTTTGGTCAGCAGTGGTGATGCAGCACGAGTGGGTTCCTCGGAAATAGAGAAACGCAGCCGAGCCTCCACGACGGAGTTAAATAACCTCCCGTTAAATTCCAATTGACCGGCAAAACGAGGAGTCAGAAAGCGCTCCGGACTTCTAAGACGTTCCGAATATTTTTCACGTAGGATTATCGTGTCAAAGAAAGAAATCGAAGGAGGAAAACAATTAATGAGTCACCCAGCGCATGTCGCAATACAAAGCACCAGACAGCTACGATTAAAAATGTACACGACGACATAAATGCATCTAAAAAATCAAATCGTAATAGGGCTCTCGGGGGTTTCTTCTTTTTTACTTTACAAAATTATTAGTATTCACTCCAGAGTTTAGAGAGACTTTGCGTCGCCCAAGGCAGAATGAAAGGCAATGAATTCATCCCAAGATGTTACTGTGGGACCCAATAATGTAATGCAATAAGAAAAATAATTATGGCGAGGGGAAATAACAAACTCCCAATGTCATTTTGTATACTTCCAATCATTATTTTATTTTAGTATAATGTAATCTTTCTTGCAGCCGAGCTGGGACAGAAATTCGTGTGCAGTGCCACGTCTTTATTCCTTCGCCAACAGAACTCTCATCAAAGTCAATATGTTAGTGGACAAGCACTTTAGAACCCCTATCGCTCTTAGCATTCAAATTCGATCATGTCTAAATAGTCCATTTTCAATCATAGTGTTTTTCCAAATCAACATCTGCGTCATTATGTATGTGCCCCAGCTTCCGCTTCATCCGGGTATCTATGTAGCTTGTCATCGGCATATCCCTTCCGTCTACAGTACAACCTGCACACCACCCAGAAAAAAATGAATCCATTGACATAAATCCCGTTCTGCCCATGGTTATGACGCCAGTGCTGTATGGTCCCAATGCTCCCTTGTATCTCCCAGAAACATGCGACATTCCCAAAAGATGGCCATATCATTTGTTACCCATTTCATCGCAATCCACCAACTCCTTTCTCCACGACAAACCTTACCGGCCGCCGAGCTCTCCTCATTCTCATGCCGAAAGCAGACCGAGGCATGTAGCTTTGCGACGTCAACATCGCAACGCTCATCGTCTTCGGTACGCGGGGTTCTTCTTCGAATGCTTCACCAAGACCTTCGCCAGCCACACTCTCGGCTGGAGGAGCACCAACTCTATCATCAAATCCCCAGCTAGCAACGCCACCAGCTCGCAACCAACCTTCAAGATTGCGGCATTGACTCACATCTATCCAAGTGAGTCGTCCACAGCCATTCAGGACATTCTCCACTCCTCTGCCAGTGACACGAACACAGCCACGGACACTCAGGGCCTCCAAGTCGTTCAGATGAAGCGCCACGCTCTCCAAGCTCCCGTCACTAACAGCACTACCGCAGAATGCCAGGCGCAGTTCTCTGAGCTTAGGCAGGCGAAGAGCCACAACTTCGGTTGCGGTGTCAGACAAAGCACAGCAGAATGACAGGTCCAAATGGGTTAGGTTCTTAGCTGAGTTAACAAGAGCCACGACCGCATTGTCCGACAGGTAGGTGCAGTCCGCGAGACACAATCGAGTGAGCTTCTCAAATCGAAAGGGGGCCCAGGATTGGAATCCTGCATCTGTAATGGATGTGCAACGAGTGAGAGAGAGCGATTCCACGCGGTTTGATGCATGAGCAGCAAGGTGAGCCATAGACCGATCCGTAATGTGCTTACAATACGACAGGTTCAGCCGTTTCAATTTGGGGCATCCTATGACGGTTCCTGGTGGTGGCATGTTCTGCGCCTTCTGCTGCTGTTGTTGTTGTTGTTGCTGCTGCTGCTGTTGCTGTTGTGTCTTGCTCTTTGACTTTGCTGATGAGCTCGAGATAACGACCTGTTTGCTGGCTGGCGGTGGATCGGGCACAACCCAGCCGACCACACGACCAAGCAAGTTGTCCCCAACTTTACGGCAATTGCTCCAATCCACTTCCTCTAGGTCCTTTGCTGTCTCACTCATTTCCAGGATTTGGTTGGCGGAGACATCCCAAACTGACTTCATCCTCCATTGCTTGACGTTTTTGCCGCACTTGCGCCAGAGAGTAGAAAATCCTTCATCCGTAATGTGAAAGCAATTGTTAAGGTCTATTGTCCGGGCCCGAGTTCCAATGAAGGGTGCAAGGACCTTGATAATAACCTCATCGGTTATTCTACGATTGTAAATGGACAGATCGACATATTGGCACACTTTAGGGGACGTAGTGAGAATTTTGCGCCATTGAGAGCTGACAAGGCGAAGCCGGAAAAGTTGCCCAATGTCAACAAACTTGAAAATGTATATCAAGATTTCATCCGAGAGAATAGGCCTGCTCAGCACCAAAGGTCGCCGAGGCAAGGTTTTGACTCGCTTAGCAGGAACGTCTTCGGCCTCATCGTCAAATGCGAATTTGATAGGCGTGATTTCTGCCAAACGAGATCTAGTCCCATTTGTCATCAATGATGAACTTTCAGACTGGGGAGTCATCTGGGGGGTTGGTGGAGCCAGTGAGTGACGTCGACGGTTCCTAATGTTCTCCATGTTCACGCTCAGAAACGGATCTGGATCCTTGGGTTCCATACCCGATTCATCCTTGACTGGGGAGTTGGGTTTTGATGGATGCGCAAAGGCAAAGTCAGGCAATGAGGTACGAGTAGGTGTTGTCGGTGTAGGAGGGTCAGATTTGTTCGCCTTTGACTTTCCATCGGTATCAATCATATCAACATCGTCACTCTTCGTGTGATAACGCAAACGCGCTGTCTCTTCCACTTCCAACTTGATATCTGGGGGGCACCGCTTCCAAAGTTCGTCAACGACCTGGCCAGGAATCATAAGGCACTCGACGGTGGTAATTGACCGTACTGTGGCGGTTCGGCCAGGGGAGAAGCCCAAGCTGGTTACTTCTCCAAAATATTGGCCAGCCTTCAATCGCGGCCTTCTTTGAATTGATCGTGTGAGATTGTGAGCACTCTCTCCCATGGAAGGCTCATCGTGAATCACTTCCGCTTCTCCTCGGACAATAAAGTAGATTTCGTTTCCAGGACGACCTTGAAGGACGATATCCGTGAAAGGGGTATAAGTCTTTGGCTGAACACTCAATCCGAGAAAATGCAGAATATCGGTCGGGAGCGTCGAGAAGAGAGGAAGCTCCTTCAGGGTTTTGCGAATATTCACCAAGCCACTGCCCAAGGCGCTACCAGCTACAGGGTCTTCAATAATGCCCGGGCTCGGAGACTTTCTCTTTTTCGTATTGATAACTGCTCCGTCTTTGATGTGACCTCTCTCTCCTGTTGAAACTTCGCCAGGAGCTGCTTCTCGTGAGATGCAGTCCGTTTTCGGTGACTTGAGCATCTTGCCGCTTTCTTGTCGTCGCTTCTTGAGGATATTGAGACGCTCCTGTGCCTCTTCACGAATTGCCTTCTCCATATCTGGAAATCTAGGCATGACTGAGTGCAGATCCTCTTTTTTCAAAACCAGAAGCAAGCACTTTGTTCGGGCAACAATGGTGGCTGTTCGAGGCATCTGCATCAAAACACCAATTTCACCAAAGAACGCCCCAGGTTTTAGCTCAGCGTAAACAGCTTCGCCATCGCGGGATGTAACAGCAACAACACCCCGAACCAACCAGTACATTGCCTTGGCATCATCCCCCTCAGTTACAATATGGTCGTTGGGTGCATGTATCTGAGGCTTTACATGGTTTCCGATAGCGATGAGGAAGTCCTCAGGGGCGGACATGAAGAGGGGGAAAGATCTCATACGGTCAACCAGGTCCAGGGGCATATCTCGAATGGTAGATGCCGTGAGGGGCGAGGGCCGGACTGGCCGGGTTGGATTGGTATCGACATTGAAGGATCGAATGAGTGAAACAGAGTCAGAAGAGGCGCCCGCAGCAGCGTTCTGTTGGTGATGGGCCAATGCCCTGTATGGCGAAGAACCCGGAGAGCGGCTCCGCCTCATTGTGACAGGATGTATGAAAGTTGAAGGCTCTGAGCGCCAACGTTCGTGCCCCAGCAACAAGGCGGTCTATAGCCTCCCCACCAGCAAGCTGTCAGCCAAAGGCCGCACCCAAGACACAGGGCTGAGCAGGTTTCTTCCGAAAGGCCGTCGTCAATGAGCACTAGAAGGCGCAGGGACGAATAAAACGAAGGAGGGATCGAGAGCGGGGGTAGGTCATGCTCTGTATCTGAGTGTTGGGGGCGGGATCGCCCACGCAGGTACGACTAAGCCGCTATGTCGGGGCGGAGAGTTGGCGTATTCGATCCGAGGGGTTCAAGGGAGGCGAGATATGAATGGAGAGTATGTCGCCAGAATCGTGGTTGATTGCAAGCAGGTCGGAAGGTCAGCCGTAAAACAAAAGGTGCGAGCGGGCTGATTAGCTATCGAGCGTGTAGGTAGTACAGGCTCGCAGAGCGGGTTGGACGGCTTCGTCGTCACACAAAGAGGCTTTCCCGGGATCGCGTGGGCGTCTGGTCGGTCGTCCAAGGGCGATTGCGCGTGGTTGGTTTGGTAGGCTTTTTTTCAGGTGTGAGCGATGACGAGCAGAAAGACGGTGGGATGGGCTTACTAGGGGATGGACAATGCGAGAGACGGGGGAGGGAGAGAATGAATTTGCTCGCAGGGGTTTCCAATCAAGACGAGCGCGGACGACAGGGCAAGCGAGGATAGGCCAGCAAGGCCGGTGGACGGGTTGCGGATGAAGCAGAGGATTTGGCTGAGGGGGATGAGGATTGCGAATGGCAAATGTAGCTGGATCCGCAAAGGAAAAGATTCCAGTCGCGGAGCAGTGTCGACCGCCACAAGCAGACAGACACCCACAACCACACAACCCGCAGCGCACTGCACGGCACCACACACACCCTCCAGCACCCAGGCTACCTACCCACACGCCGCCCGCAGCTCACACGGCCCACGCCCTGGGAGCAAGCTCAATGTGGGGTAACGTCTTTTAGCAGGGCGGGCAGTGCCGTCACAAACAGCAGCAAGGGCCAGCAGGGGGGCCGGAGAGGGGTGGGAGGCCAGGCCCCAGCAGCACGCGTGAGTGGACGAAGCGACTTTCGGAGGACCGCGGCAGTGGACGAGCAGGGCCAGCGGGTCCCTTTCCTGGTCTCTGTTTTGTCTTTTCTTTTTTTAAATTCACAGCAGAAAAAATTTGGAAGACAGCCATGGAACGGTGGAGACGGAACGTGGTGGAGACGCAAGGGAAGAGGAAAAAAAAAAAAGCAAAGCAAAGCAAAGCAGAACATAGCCAAGCAAAGCAAAGCAAAGCAAAGCAAAGAAAAGCAAGCAAGTCAGCAAACAAGCAACATCAGATACGTAGTTATGTACGCAAGCACAAGGTCAGTCCGAGACAGGCAGCTTAGCCGTGCTGAATCGTACACTAACACACGAGGGACGAAAAAAACCGGGATGAAATCAGACGGCGCAGATGGATGCGCGCAGCCATGTTGGCGGCGGAAGCGACAACAACAACACACGACCGGACCCGACGCTCTGGGGGGAGGGGTGGTGTTGCAGTAACAATAGCATTCCCTCAGGGCAGCATCGGCTGCAGAGCGGTCCGGCGCAGCGACGACAGATTGCCATCCACAGGCTATGTGTGCCTGAGTTGGGTTGATTGAGTTGAGGTCATGTAGCTGCCCGCGTTGCAGTGCATTGACGGGCGCGTGCTGCGGTGGCGGCGGGTGTTGAAGTGGCCTGTACAGAACCCACCCACCCGCCGCGCCGACCACTGGTTGTCTCAGGCATCGCACAGGGCCCTGCTAGCGGCCCCTGGAAACCCCCCCAGACCCCCCTACAAGAGCGGCCCCAGGCGCAGATGACCGAGTGCGCACAGAGCACCTGCAGGCCCCGAGGCCTTCTGAAGTCTCCGGGGGTCAGTGCGCCGGCCACTGGGCACGGGGAACAAGGAGCCTCTCAGGTACACAGCACATGGTGACCCTGGAGCTCGCTATTGACGCGATCATAATAGACGCAAGCCGTGGAAAGAAACTTCTGGCGCAACCCGAGCACTCGCGTCCAGCCGGGGGGGCCTGTCACTATCGGTTTCGCGAGCCAAGCCCGGGCATTTTCTATCCCCTTTAGTGGTTTGTTTTGGTCGTACCTCTCCACTACGCACTTGGCCTGCGTCGATCATCCTGATCGGCCGGAGAGATCCACTGGCACGATTTCAAAAATAAAAAAAAAAAGAACCACGGCAAGCAAACACCAACTCAGGTTGGAGCTGAACGAACGGCGGCTCCTTGTGTGCATCCATCCCGGCGACACCCGCGTGTTCTGTCTATCACATTGCTTTTTCTTGGAGCTGAAGACGGGATCGCGGAAGCGCCTCTAGTTCGCTGCAGCGTCTTCTATTTCCACCGCAAAAGCAACGGCGAGTCCAGATCCGGGTCCTTGGCACCAACCTCGATAAACATGTCAACAGCAAGCAGCTGACTGGGGCCCTGCTGCATGGCGTACCGCTTTGCAGCGAGCCTTGTTTGCTGAGGGCATGGGGACGCGGCACAAGCTGGACAGGGCCTGAGATGAAAGTGAGACGAAACGTCACTGCCCACATCTGCCACTGGCCCTGTTTCATCAGCGATCCAGGCCACCGCCGAACGCGCCGTGGATTCGCTGCACGAACCCACCAAGTCCACCAGTCATCACTGCTGCAGTGCTACAATCCGTCCTGGTGGCGAACGGAAACATGAAGATCCCTTTTGACAAGTTCAGTGGCCCAGAGTAGCAGCCGTCTCCAAACCTTACTCCAAGCCGACCGCTCCACGATCGGCTGTCAACCGATTTTGTGTGTCCATCTTCATTGTTTCAATCACATCCGGACGTGATTTGCCCGGCAATTTTAGCCTGCAATCCGTAAACGCCATGCGAAAGATAAAAAAAGCTCGGCGCTTTCCTCCCTAACCCAAAAGGAAAGAGTGGAAGAAGAAGAGCTGAAACCGTGTTAAAAACCCATCAGGTGGGAGAACTAACAGCAGCCACGGCCAATCGCCCACCCCAACGCAACCAAGCTGCATCCTACCCCGGCATTAGAAGCCCGCTAGAAGACGCTACGTGAAATTGCTCCCTCGCTTTTCTGATGGTCCCTTCTGCTTTGGGTTTCTTTTTCCTCGCCATAATTGCTTTTTGTCTCTTCCAGCGGCTCAGTCAAGCGAGCACGCCGGGCCTACTTCGTCATCGGGTCCCAGCACACGCGACCAAGCACATGACGTCTCAGTGTTACACAGTCGGCCACGGCTCACTCACAGGCACACCCCTCCCCCTCGACAATTGTTTAAGACCCCCCGCCACGTTGTTTTATCTAATCTTTGTTGCTTCTTTCTGGTTCATTTTGCCCTGAACATTGTTCTGCAGCTCGTCATTCCCCTTTGTTGCCAAGATCGCCTGCACCTCATTTTAATATTACCCCATGAGTGAACCCCATGTCCCTTTTCAATTTACAGAATCCGAGGTAATATCCCACGTTGCACCAAATACACGTTCGTCCTCACCCGTCACCGACTACAATGGCCCAAAATTATGATGGCATACACTGTGGCCTCACCTGAAAGCCGTGTCCCACAATCAAGCCGGCACCAACCCTAAGTTGGCCGCTAGGCCCCAAGCAGAGGCTCCTACAGGCGTCTAGTGCTGCTTTTCTACAAAGGCCAGCCTGCACACAACTGCATTCAGGCAATCCCGTGTCAACGTGTCGGCTTTGGGGGGGGTTCTGCACTGTAAAAGCTTAATTCTCAATTCTTCATCTCCATGCTCAATGCGGCGGTGAATTGGCTGCCCCGTGTCTGCATCCGAGCACTCGGGCGGCAAAGGATCCCTTGACACTAAGGTCTTTGCAATTGCGCCGCGGTTACTTGTGGGAAACCGCCTTGTCTCAGGTCAATTGAGAGACGGAAAAGGAAACATGGTGAATCGACATTTCAATTAACCTACCAATCGGTCGGTTCCGGCTTGACGCATTTGTCTTCCAGTTATGCCATGTATTTTCCACATTCCAGCTGTTGGCCGAATTCGAAACCTGGACGTGGCGCTGAGTCTGTCTCTGTTCCACGTGTGTGGGAGCATACAATGCCTGCCCAAAGCCTGGTGCACAATCTGGTCAACTCATAGTGATGAAACAACCACGCACATTCAGACACCGATGACATATGAAACATGATTGGAGCGTGAGTTAAGAAGTACGAAATAGACACAATCAAACGGGACTCTGAACCCTAGGTGCATAATCCAATAGAATTTCGCTTGTAGTTATTCGGCTCTAAATGACAACACGAGGTTACATCAAGTCTGGGTACTCGCGGTCTAATCGCTCAGTTCCGGCACAAGAGCAACATCCTCGGCATGAATTCTGCAAACCCGCTCAACGAAATCATAGTCAAAAGTATCTCGACATGACCATACATCTCTAATCCCACCACATATTAGCTCTATATACAAAAAATCATCATTTTATCGAAATCGCATCAAGCCTCATAAACGCCAGCTTCGCAATCCATGATTTGAGGTCGTTATTGCAACGCTTGAATAATGCTCATATTTCCTCGCTCAATTGGCTTCAAGCACGCAAAAATGTCTTGAACACATCTGAACTAGTACAGTCCTCGTAAGGATAACCAATCTGCTCAAGAAACTTCCTCAGCTCGGGAACCTCCTCATCAGGGCACAGGATACCAGTGAGAATCTTGCCTACGTCACCGCCGAAGTTACGGTACTGGAACAAGCTAATGTTGAACTTGGGTCGCAGAGTAACCAGGAACTTCTCAAGAGCACCAGGCCTCTCGGGGAAGGTAAACATGTACAGGCGCTCGTTAGCCACGTTTGAGCGACCACCGTTCAAATATCGGATGTGACTCTTTGCTAGCTCATCACCCGATAGATCGGTGACACTTGTGCCATTGCTCCTGATGCGACCAAGAAGCATGCTCAGCTCCTCGGATCGCTGGTCCGCTGGTGCCATAAGAGATAAACCAATGAGGACATTGGCCACTTCTCCATCAGCGTATCGGTATGAAACCTCAGTGACAGCATGAGGCATGACGGAGTTGATAAGTTGAACGAATGAGCCAGGGCGCTCGGGGGCCTGAACGGCAAGCAAAACTTCTTTTCCCTCACCAAGGGTAGCACGTTCGGCGACGAACCTCAAACGGTCAAAGTTCATGTTGGCTCCCGAAGTCACGGCAATAAGGGTTCGTTTCGTGTCCCTCGAAGGGTTCTGTGCAACATACTTCTTCAGGCCAGCAATGGACAACGCACCGGCAGGCTCCAGGCCTGAGCGAGTGTCATCGTACATGTCCTTGATGGCGGCACAAATCTCATCGGTTGACACCTGAATGACTTCGTCCACCACCTCCTTGGCAATACGGAACGTCTCCTCACCAACAGTTTTCACCGCGGCACCGTCGGCAAACAGGCCGACGCTCTTCAGTACTACTCGCTCGCCCTTCTCCAATGACTGTGCCATGGCATTGGCATCATGGGCTTCAACGCCGATGACTTTAACATGGGGGGCCATTCTCTTGACGTAGAGACCGATACCGGCGATGAGTCCACCACCTCCACAGCAGCAAAAGATGGCCTCAACCTTGGCCATATTGACCTGGCCAAACAATTCATTTCCGATGGTTCCTTGGCCAGCAATGACATATGGGTCATCGAAAGGCGGGATATTGATGAGACCCTCCTGCTTTTCTCGTCGGGCGCACTCTTCCTTGGCAGCATCAAAGTCGGCACCGTGTAGGACAACATGGCCGCCTAGTCTAGCAACGTTGGTGTGCTTGATACTAGGTGTAGCTTCGGGCATGATGATGGTGGCGGGAATCTTGAGTTTGCGAGCGGAATAGGCGACGCCTTGAGCATGGTTGCCAGCAGAGCAGCAGACGACACCCTTCCAGCTCACAGCAGGATCCAGATGGGCCATTTTATTGTACGCGCCACGCAGCTTGAAGCTGAATACGGGCTGTTCATCTTCGCGCTTGAGTAGAACATTGCATTGGAGGCGGTTGCTCAGGTTGATGGCGTGAGTCAATGGAGTGACCTTGCAGGCCTCGTAGACGCGCGAGGTGGCGCTCGCGATGAGACGGAGATACTGGAGGATTAAACTATTAGCTCTTGTTTTTCAACGACGCGCTTGCTGGATATCAAGTCTTCTCACATCGGGGTAGCCCGTAGGAAGAAGATACTCCTCGGGGACAATCTCTTTGATGCGAGCCCGCCTCTCCTCGGACGGCGTGGAGGGGTTGGCGCTATACTCGGTTAAAGCCATTCCGTCGGGAGGCGTCTGTGGTCTTGGTTCGCCATTGGCACCATTGGCAATCGCGCTTGCGGTGCCATTGGTAACTACCGTAACCTCGGGTGACTCTTGAAGTGAAGGCATCTTGGGCAGACAGTGTTTTGTTGATGTAAAGATGAGGTGGAACAGTCACCGCCGAAGAATCGGACCTTGATTTTTTTTGGTAGCTTGCAATCAAGTTGGCACCGTGGTTTACGCCATCCGCACGTGGCAATCGCAGGGATTTTACAGTGGCGACGAGCACCTGCATGCTGTCGGCTACGGGTACGAATACGTAAACTTCCGCACCACTGACTCACCTACCCAATTTGATTCTGGGACCATGCCCATTCCCTGTCGGTGAAGGAAGCTTCCGATAGTTCCTCACTTGGGAACATCTAGCCGAGTTGCCAAAGATCCTATCAATTTACGGTTTTCGTGTTGCAAGGATGTCTCTCTTTTTTTCATCAACTATCAATGGCTAGTTCGGCTGTTTGAGCGTAGCTGACCCTATCAAGTGGTGGGGTGATAACACGGACTCAATTGCGGCGGGGGTTTCGATATCGGAGGGGGCTGACACACTGCTGCAAGGGGTCCAATCCAACCGCAGCCACGGCATTTGTTTTGATCAGACCGCTGCCGAAAGTCGGGTCCAAAGTACACACTGAGAGATCCCCGAGATATCGAAATCGAATGTTTTCGGCATTTTTTCTAGAACACCTGACCATACATATGTAATAATAATAATAATAATAAAACTCTATTTACACAAAGTCTAATAAAATGGAATATTGCAGTTTCCAAATCCTTCCAAATCCCGTACTCCCAACACCTCCCTATTTCGTAACTAGGTCGTGAAAGCAGTGACCCACAGACTCAATTAGTCTTACTCTTACTGCTTCTTCTCAACTTCTTCATAAGCAGGAGGTGGCACATCTTCCGTCTGACGAGATGAAGCCCCTGCGTGCCCGATATCTCGGCTTCCAAAGCTGGGCGCACTCTGGGGATAGTGCTGTGGCTGCGGCTGTTGTTGCTGGTAACACCCCATATCCCTCATCTCATATCCCTGGTTGACAGCAGGGTACGCCGGTCCATTAGTCGGCCGATGCACCGCTGACACATCCGGGATAATCTCACCGCGACGTTCAGCCCTGCGAATGTCTCTCTCCGCTCTTCGGCATTGTTTCTCTGCCTTATGCTCGGCTCGCATCATTGTTCGCTCTGCACGACGATAATGCCGCTCTGCACGGTGGCCGACCGCCGGACGTTGTGCCATTGGGGGTGAGTTGTGGTAATAGTATCCCCCGTGCATGGGTGATTGGTCGTAATGGGTCTGGGGACCATACTGCATGTTGTGCTGGTGGTGGTGATTGGAGTTGTATGGACCTTGCCAATGTTGTTGCTGTTGTTGTTGGGGTGCTTCTTGATTGTGAGAATCGTTCATCATTGTCCCGATTTTGCGGGCAAGCATTCCGACGATTAAAGCCATGATTAAATGTCCAAAAGAAGAAGGGAAAAAAATCCGAAGATATATATATATATATATATATATATATGCGGGAAACTTAGGAAAAAGGCCTATAGATTGAGACTGGAGCTGACTTGTCGCAAGCGCTCTGTAATGCTAGGCGCTAGAAGGTATAGGGTAACTCTCCTGTGGTGATGATGGTCTAAAATAATGGCGTCTTGCATCCAGATCCCATCTTTCTTATATCTTTGACTCCTTCTCTTGAAATGTGTGAACCAAGCCCAAAGGAGCTGCCGATTCGAAGCAGATCTCCAAGCCCCCAGATTTCGGATGCGCAGCCACCTTGGCGTTGGCAGTGCCACGATGGGGATTTCGAATCGATTTCTAGAAAAGGCTTGGCGCGACTACACACTGCCAATCATGCCCCGCTTTTTTTACGGCCTCCAAGATCGCAACGTCAGCCTGCTACACATTTAGCAGTGTGGGATGACGTTTGGGCTTGATGCGCGTTCGGATATCTGTGCCGAGAGCAAAGGCCCACAGCCTACTTCTCAACGAGACCGAGTGAACGAGACCGAGCGAGCGAACATGTCTGATGTTACCCAGTACTTTTAACAGCCAATTGTTAATGCCTAATTTGATCCAAAGTCCACTCTAACAACCTGAGTATGCCAGCCTATGTATGTGATATTTCCTCCCGCTCATAATCATAGATAATCATAAAAACCAACCCAATCAAGAGGACTGCGATAGCTCCCAGTATGCCCTTAGCAGTGAAAGACCTCCAATTTGTGTCTCCAGCGTTCTGCCCCTTCCTCTCACATTTGGATCATTGAGGATTCGTTTTCCCATACCAGATGCTTGTCCAGACCCGTATCCCGTGCCCTGAGCATCCTCGACCTTCCCAAATACCTGTTGCCCTGGTGTTGCGGGGTTAAGTCCAGGCCAGCGTCCTCCACCCGGGACCCATGGTTGGCTCCCTCCCCATGTGTCGTCCTGTGGGGTTCCCTGATTGCGATAATCTGTCGAGTTCGCCATAAAATGATCGATGCCATCGTTGTCAAGTGTTACTAGCGCATCGAAGATCCCCGCTCCCCACCACATGCCAAAGAGTCCCGTCTCATCACGGGTGCCCATGGCTGCGAAAACATTGTGCTTGAGCCAATCCAAGTAAGAGGTGCAAGCGTTTGTGTGGGCAACCTTTACTTTCTGATAGCTACGCTCATCGAAACCCATGCCCTCTTCGACCCCAATTGGTTCCAGAACGGAACAAAATGTGGCAAGGTGATGAAAGAATATACCTTTGAAGGTTTGCCCATCCTGTGAACATGTACCGCTTGCATCGCACTGTTCCTCCATCACACCCCCACGGCCGAGCCCTCGCCAGACAGGCAATTGACCCGAGGGTATCGACCCTAGGTCGTCGATGGGTTTATTCTCCCCAAGATCCCAGCCCGTCGCTTTAATAACGGCCTGAATTAAATCATGCCCATTTTTAAGATAAGATGGATTGCCGCTAATAGCCCATAACCCTCGTTGGCCTGTCAGGATAACACCTTGGTTGTAAGTGTATACCATTTCGTCGCGCACATCGCACTTTGTGTTCCCTGGTATCCTCGAGTCGATATGATAACCGTCGACGAATAAACCATGGCTATTGGTCATGTTTATGCCCATGAGCCACTTGTACCCGTCCAATGCTGCCTTGAGATGGGCTGGGTCTTTCTTGGGGAAAACAGCGGCCGTAAGCCATGGTGAAGTAAAGTTGTCACCAGGAAAATATTCATACATGGAAATAGACGCCGAAATCCACAGCTCATTGGTAATGGCGTTTTTGTAAGGCTGTAGACGAGGGTTCCACACCATGCCCCCCTGGCAGAATTTGGTTTCCCATCCTGGTGATCCTAGGTTCCAAAAGACACGAGCCCGATGAGCAAATGATGAGAACCAAGTTTCGCCATGCCATGGAATCGAGCCCATTATTTCCATGATATCACTCTCGGGGCCTATGTCGCCTACATTGCGCTGCGGGTAATGTAAACTGGTGTGCGTTCTCACAAACTTGATGGCTTCAATCCAGCCAAGGGCTACCCATAGAATATCGTCATAAGCCTGTGATGTGTATTAGTAAATCATGACTTTATGCTGCCTCAATTAATTTACCTCTCCCCGAATCGAAAGTATATCCTGGCCAAAGTATGACCCGACCAATTGAGCATAGTAGGATGAAATGAGGTTTTCTTTGGCTTTCCAGTTGCTTGTGCCACCAAGTTCGACAGATAACAAAGACTTGGACAATGTAGTCAATAAACCTGCGATTGCGGTTCCAGTAAAGGCGGCAGTCCAATCTATGGCAGTGGGCCAAGTATTGAAGTCAGTGTCAAAATAGTGATCCTGCAAGACAACCATGGCTTGCACAGCATAGTCAATCACACGAGAATCCACAGACGGAGGCTTTGATTCCTTGGAAGAAACAGAACCAAATGCCCCAGAAAATGACTTGCAGTCTCTCCGCCTTCCATCGTAGATAACGGGGCAATACTGCTGCCCATCATTTTGAGCTGGGGCAGCCAGCCCAATTTGAGCACTGAGAAGGCTGCCGAATGCAGCCACGGTCGAGAGCCGGACCATGGCGAGCGAGCAACATACAATCGTGATACAATAGAAGTAGATTTTTATCGTGCGTTAGGCGACAGGAGTGTTTGGCCACAGCGTGCGGGTTTTATGAGAGAGGATAATTCATGATATTCGTTGACAGGCGATTTCGGGGGTGAGACACGACGCGTAAGATAAGAAAAAGTAAGGGTGAGAGGGGCTGCAGCAAGATCTTGGACAACAAGGGGAGTATCACAGGTCAAGAAAACGAGGGACGAAAGATGGAATGTCTTGCTTTATCTTGCGAGGCGATCTGGTCCTGACCGAAAGGCGGGCGACTAGGATTTGGTCTTGTCTTGAGAGAAAGCAAGCCAAGGTGCGACGATTTTGCCCACCACTCAGCCGGTTCGTGGTCCAGACAGTGGTGGCGCAGACAGAGAGTAAGTGGGCCACGGGGAAATCCCTACGAAACCGTCAGGACATGACTAGCGCTCGGTGCTATGAATGGACGGAGCAGTTTGGGGAGGGTGACAGGCGGGCGACGGGCGGGCAGGGCTCGCCATGAGCTTGGCTACTGACGCTAGAGATCAGCTTGGCCCACGTGATCACTGGTTTCACATTCTTTGCCTGAAAAAATTAATCCTGACCATAGCGCCTGTATTGAACGCTCGCTCCCTTGGCCGATCGTTATCCTGGGTGGCAGCGGTCGCGAACGCGTGTGGGGTCAATGTAGGTTTTGGCGGATCTGTTAGAGCGCGATGAGCGCGGTCCGGGGGAGCCCTCCGCTCATACATACCTACAATTCACAATTGAATACGATGCCTCAGAGTAGCGTCTCAGATATGTTGAATGGGAATCCTGGCAATACCTCTCGCAATCATCGACCTCTTGGGCAGATGTTGGCTGGCTGGATAAACCCTCTTTGGCTTCTCAGCTCCCGTGTGCTCACCCTTGCAGGTCACGCTCACATTCACTGGCCAGCGCACCCAATTGGGCTCCAGGTACAGTTTCCTTCAGTGAGCCTGCCAGTGTTTTTAGTGGTTGGTCGCGGTTTGCTAGTGGGCTTCTCCCGCCGATAGGTTGTTTCGCCTCACTGCTCCAGCGAGTGAGGGGGCGCGATTCCCCCGAAAGTGGGGCACGCAAAGTGGACGGGGTGCTTTGTTTACTTTCGTCCCAAAACAGATGGCGCTTTGGTTTTCCGTGACCAAAACCCACAACGCACGACTTCATCCCTCGTCCTCTTTACCACATCCACCCACGGCTTGTCAGCCTTCAGTCTACGTCCATGCCAACGCGCAATTCTTTTTCAGCGCGTGATAAAACTGGCTTATCTTACCATTGACCATTCCCAGTAACCCCATCACGAGCTTATCATATTAAAACACGCCCATACCGCCTGCTTTTGTCCATCACCACGCGCCATCACGCGCACTCAGAACCATGGAGGTCGATACCGCCAGCAGATATCGCTCTCGCATCCTGAGAGAAATGAACGCGAATCGCGAGAACCCTTTCAACTCACCACCATCATCCACTGGTTCACACGGGACCGTCAGCCCAACAATCTCCTCCGTTTTCTCCGACCCTGACGGTGAATCAACGCGCAGACTTAATGAAGATATTGCTCGTATCACAGCTGCTCCACGAAACCTGCCCGTCAACTGGGAGGCTGCACACCGCAAGTGGCCCGAGTTTTTCGGCATGCCCAAGTCTCGCAGTATTCCTGTCCTCGACGATAACACCGACACCAGACCTCTTAGCGCACAGTCCAAAGAGAACAAAATCCCAGCAGGCTCTGCTAAATTTGTTGAAGATTCCACCCAAGAGACTTGGATGGGCTCAAACAGAACACGTGCCGAGATGCAGCCTCGCGTAGACAACGAGTCTGATCTATCTTCTATCCTCTCCAAGTCTCCTGCTCGCATCCTCTCCAATCCTGCCTTCAAGCTCAACCGCAACCCTAGCCCACTCTCCAAAGTCCAAACCCGTGTGGTATCTGAGTCCACAAAGGAGCAGTATCATCGCCACGAGTCATTGACAGACGCGCTTGAGCGTCTGCGCAACGCGTCACAGACCCCCAAGAGGCATGAGCAAGAGTCTGCGCATGAACGACCTTCCCCAGAAATGTCTTCGGCCAAGTCGAGCTTGACTGCCGTTGCCCGCTCACCCGCCTCTGCAGGTAGCCCTGATCATAACCAGACGGCCAACGGCCGTTCATTCTTCATGCCCGATGTGTCTCACCTAGGTGATTTCGTTACTGGTACCTTGAGATTCAGTGGTTCAATGCAAGATGGTGTACCCATTTTTGTTAAACATGGCAAGGTTCACGACCGACAAGATGAGAAGTCTCCAAACCATCACGCCGAAGTAGATGGCATCGAGGTGCCTGAAGACGAAGAGAAGATCTTTGTCTCGATGGATATGATCCGTGAGGAAATCGTCTCTCTCCAGGACCATTACGATAAGGTGCAAGAATATGCCATGAACCTCCAAGACGAGGTTGAGCAACTAGAGGAGCAACTGAAGTCGCGTAAGAAGGCTGACAATGGCTTCACTTCTTACCAAGTCCATGAACACTTAGTGACACAGAAGACTCGTGAGTAATGATGTTGACATAGTTAAAAAGCAATTCTGACATGCATATATAGGATTGGAAATGGAAGTGGCCGAGCTTCAATCCCGATTAGAGCAAGCATCCCGAAAGACAAGTCTTGATGCAATCGAGAACGATTCTCTGGCGCAAGAGAGGGATCGCGCAGTGAGGAAGCTTCAAGAAGCGTGCGAGGACATCAACAAGCTCACCCGCAAGCTGAGCTCAAAAGAGAAGGAACTTGAAACCACACATAGGCAATTGGAGTCAACCGATCAGCTCCGCAGCAATAATGATACCCTCCGTCGAGATATCATGACCTTGAAACATGGACGGGATGCTATCGAACTTGAAAACGCCTCCTTACTGGCTGACAACAAAACACTACGCGCAGAGAATGAAACCCTGAAGGAAGAAATTGAGTCATTGCGTTCTGATGGAAACAAAACTCGGGATGACCACACCTCACTGATTACCGAGAACCGGTCTCTTCGATCAAGCAACAAGGTCCTCATGGAAGAAAACGAAGAGCTTCGTGAGGGTTTGGATGGCGTTCAGCACGAACTTGATGCAGCTAGAGAAGAAATCGAAACCCTTCGACAAGAACTCGAGAACATGGGCCAGGAGAGGACGACTCTGCGTGAGGATAATGAGAGCCTGGTGCGCCACAACGAAAAGTATTTCAGCGAGAACAAGGTACTTCGCCGAGAGAACTCGGGCTTCGAGCGTACCGTTCACGATCTACACGATGACAATGTCAAGCTTAAGGAGGAGGTTGAATTTTTGAAGCAGCAACTGGATCACTGTCGTCCTGTCCCTAAAGAAGACTTCACCATTCCACTTGAAGATGAGACCGAGGAGAACATGACATCGGCCTTCTTCATCCCGGATATTACCATGAATACAAATGACACCAACCAAATCGAAGTAATCGAAGCCACCGAAACAAAAGAATTACCCGAATTGACTCAAAGCACCAAGCTACCTGCTTTGCCCGAGGTGACTGAGCAGGAGACACGCAACACGACCAAATTTGAGACGACATCACACACGGAGACACGCGAGGTACAGCTCAAATCCCACCGTAGGAATAAGAGCTCCTCGTCGAAGGCAGCTGGCCATAGCCAGAGAGTTGCCTTTTCGATTCCCGAAAAGATCCAGAAGGGTGGTTCCAATGTCGCAAATCAGGGAAGCAAGCGTCGTGCTTCACGAACATCGACAAAGGCTGTCACGATCACTGACTTTGAGCCATTTGATGACGATAATGACACTACTGGTCCCCAATCGGTAAATGATACCACCACTCAAGACTTCTCTATGCAGCTGGATGTAACGCCCAAGACTCGCAAGGAGACGAAGACCAAAGAACGAAAGCAGTCGGCTTTGGAAAGCACCAGCCATAGCCAGAGGTCGCGCTCATCTCACAAGCACACTCTTGTTTCTGAGATGACGGTTGACAGCGTGCGAAGTGTGGACAAGGACACATGCCCCGTTCTCTCTAATGATGCGCGTCGTGTGCTTGACGATCTCTGCGAACACAGCTGCCGCAACTGCACTGTCTGCAGCCGCATTACTTCTCACCGTGGTATTCTGACTTCGGCAGATCTCGCCACTGGCAAGAAGCGCGTCATTGTTTCCCGACCCGTGCCTGTAACCGATCGTGATCTCCCCACCGAGGATCCCACTATGCGTCCTCTCCAGTCTCCTGGCCATGCCCTTGCTATGGTAATTAAGGGCTTGGAAGATGAGGCACACCACATGCAGCTTGAGCTCACCCGTATTCAGGCTCAGTACAACGGTCGTGACAAGGCCTTTGGTCGCCGTGAGCGCCTGAGCCTTGCTGAGGCTATTCGCACTATGCTGAAGCGTCTTGAGGCCAAGAATGATCAGATTTACAGCCTCTACGATGTCTTGGAGGGCCAGAAGGCTGCTGGGCAGGCCATGACTGAGGAGGAGATCGAGATGACTGTTCTCAACATCACTGGCATGACTGTCCGCGATGTCACTAGCGGCAGTGAGCAACTCACCTGGGAGGGGATTCCAGAAATATGAAGAATCGTTCTAAATAAAACGGATGGGGAAATGTAAATGGGAGGCTTGGTAAATTGGATGACCCATGGACTAGGCGTTTCTGGGGGATGCAGGCGAGCGACCCGTTTGGATGTTAATTATTTTATGCAATGGCCGTCACTGGACGGATGGCATTTTCAGGAGTTTGGGAACTAGGGCGCGTTCTGTATTGTCACTTTGTGTATAATTATGGCCAAATGGGCCAAGGGCGGGAATGACTGACTATTGAAATGAATGAT
This sequence comes from Calonectria ilicicola, assembly GCA_020809705.1. Lineage (NCBI taxonomy): Eukaryota > Fungi > Ascomycota > Sordariomycetes > Hypocreales > Nectriaceae > Calonectria > Calonectria ilicicola. The sequence continues at coordinate 2,352,930 of CP085825.1, read as the reverse complement.
TGATACAATTCACATCAGTTTAAAATAACTTTTTTCTTGGCGAGGCTTTATGACAGTGAAAGGCGTGGCACGCAAGTACAAACGAACAAAAAAGATACGTAGGTATCCTTGATTCCTCTATAGGGCTAAAAGAAAAAAAACATGTGCCCAACTTTTACATACTGAGACCCGATTATTGGAATTGTATTTACTCTTCATCTTCGTCCTCATCCTCGTCGTCGTCTTCCTCCTCCTCATCATCATCGGCGGCTTCGTCTTCCATCTCCTCATCGTCTTCCTCCTCCTCACTGTCATCATCCTCTACCTCACCCGCATTATCCGCCCGCTCCTCTTCCTTGCGCTTGCGGTCCTCCTCGCGGCGAGCCTCCTCCAGCAACTTGGCGCGCTCGGCACGAGCCTTGCGCTGTCCGACAACATAAGCACCGAGGGGCGTCTTGGCGAGATCAAAGTCACGCAAGAAAGCCTCGACCTGGGTACGGTCTCGAGGAGCAAAATCAACCTTTGAGCGGCGCTCCTCAATGAACTTGGCATTGGCCTCCAGCTTCTGGACCAGCAGGACGAGCTGGCTGACGAGCTTGGCATTTTTGTTGCCCTGGGACTTGGAGCGGGCCTGCTTGAGCCAGCGCTTGACTTGAATGTTGACGGGCAGAGCGAGCTCAGGGAAAGCAATCGAGGTGGCCCAGAGAAGGAAGTATTCTCCAAGGAGCTCGACAACCTGGTCACCGACACTATCCTGGTAGACACGGGTGCGGAGATACGACTTGGGTGCCTTGTAAGATGTGGCGAAATCGAAGGGCTTGAGTGAGGCAGGCTTCGGGGGCTTCTTCATCTCAGCTGATGTGAGAACCTCCAGGAGAGGCGAGGCAAGCGGGATGAAGGTGCTGGTTGCGCGGGAGAGGCGGAGAAGAGATCGAACAAGATGGAAGCGAAGAGGGAAGTAGAGAGCCGTAGGGATGAGACGCATAGCACCCAGTGTAACTTGGACAAGGGGATAGATGAGGAGCTTCAGCTGGCTCTCCTTGCCAGCCTCGGCCTCCTTCATGGGGCTGCAGTGCTCGGCCAGAACGCAAGACCAAAAGTCAAGAGAGTGGGTGTACTGCCAGTTGTAGACAATGCGGTAAGCGTCGTTTTTGTTGTGAACGATGCTGTTGCGAAGGTGGATGGCGAGCTGGCGAATGAATGTGAAGGCCGTGGTGTAGCCAACTGCCGCGTCAATGCCCCATAGCTCAGCAGCCGAGTTCTTCATGAGGTTGATGCCCTGGATAGTGTTGGAGTTGGTGACACGGCTGCCTTGGATAAGACCCTGGTAGACGGCCTTGAGGACTGTCTCTCGGATGCCCTTGTCACCAATGACGACCAAGCGTCGCAGCACCAAGAAGGCTGTGATACGGGTTGTCTCGGTGCTGGCAGGCTGGGCCCAGAAGTTGACGACGGCCTTGGCGAGAGCCTTCAGCAGCTTCTTGAAAGAGAGCAGGTAAGGCAGGATAGGGGTGATGGACGACAGGGTGAGCTTGAGTGTCTTGTCGTCGGAGAGAGTGCTAAGAAGATGCATAATCGACGAGGTGTACGTCTTCAGCAACAGCGATAGAGTGCGGAACTTCTTGGACTCGGTCTGAACGTGAACCTTGCCCGATGCTGATTCCTTGACGGGGAGATGGTGGTTCATTACGACGGGAATTTCCTTGAGGGCGAGCACCAGGATGTCGTTGAAGACCTCGGGGCTGTTGATGGTGTATCGCTGTTGCGTCTCCTCGTCGTCATCATTAAGAAGAGCGGCGCAACGGAAAGCAAGAACAACCTGTCTTGCGGCGCGCAGAGAATTCTTCTCGGCCATGGCTTTCCTCCATGAGGCAACCATCTCTCGAGTCAGCTCGTTTCCAACAGCAGCGGGCTCTTCTTTCTCGGCTGCCTTCTCCTTCTTTCGCTTCTTCTTGGGCTGCTCTTCGGCCTCCTCTTCGCTGGCACTGAGTTCGTCCACCTCTGCTAGATCGGCGTTGTCATCGAAGTCTAGGGCTTCCGGGTCGTTCTCGACGAGGAACTTGTAGAATTCGGGGTCCTTTTCGGCAAGGTCGTCCATGGTCTTCTTGCTCATGCCGAGGTCGTCATCATCTTCTCCTTCATCATCGTCGCTGTCACTGGCCACAGGCTGCGCACCAACAGAGCTGTCAGAATCGCTACCCTCAGCCATCTCGGCGTCGCCCTCAGGGTCGTTCCTCTTGCGCTTCCCAAGTTTGCCTTCCTTCTTGACCTTTTTGTCGATAATCTCGTCGAAGCCGCCCGAGAAGAAGTCGTCGACGCTCATGTCGTTGATCTTCCTGCCCTTGGGGGCAGGCTTCTTGACTCCCTCGCCATCCTCTTCCTTGGAGCCCTTGAAGTACTCGGCATCCTTGGCATTTCTGGCCTTCTTCTTGTCCTGGATCTGCTTGCGCTGCTTGATCTTGGCCGTTGCCTTTCGCTTGTCGAGAACGCCCGTGAGGCGGTTCTTTTCGAATTTCTTGGTCGCTTTGAGATTCTTCTTGCCGGGCCCCATTTTGGATAGCGGGAGCGCTCTGGCTGGGGAAGAATTGGACAATTGAATTTTTTTTCTGCCCCAAGAAATGGCAAATGGTCTAGGCGGATTGGGTGGAAGCTCTCTTCATACAAACCAAAAATTTTGCTGCGAGCTTATCGATAGCACTAGCGTGTGGAAGAGGTAGGCGGTGTGAGTGGAGGAGAAATTCTGCCGAGTTGTGCGACGTAACCACTGCAGTCCCGCCAACATCCCACCTGAATGGTGTTTGGGTGGCATAGCTTCTCCGCCAGGCACTCAATGCCACTTACACCATGATCCCGCGACAAGGCTACGCGCCAACACCGCACAGCTATGTTCCGAATACAAACCTCTCCGCGACCATAAATCTCGATGAAGTGCGCCCAAACTCCCCCCAAGATTTCGCAAGTGACTCCGCAGCTGACCAGGTATCATGATGCTCGTTGCAGGAAGTCAAGCTGACCGAGACCCGAGCCGAGCGAGACTTGCAGGATTCCCTGGGCGAGCTCTTTAGCATCATTGTAACTCTTGACGAGCTCGAAAAAGCGTTTTTGAAAGATGCTATCCCAGAGGCCGAGTATACCGATATCTGCGAGCGATCACTGAGGCAGTATAAGGCGCTGCTGGCCGACGAGACAATTGCCAAGGAATTTGTTGGTTTGGAAGAATTCAAGGCCAAGTGGGAGGTATGAAACGCTGCCCCTAAGAATTGACCGGACGCTATGGACACTGACAACCTTGGCAGCTGGAGGCACCCCGTGCAACCGAACGACTCCGTGTTGGCATGCCCTCGACGACAATCAATGCCTCAGCCTCAGCACCTGCGCCTGCCCCCGTCGCAGCCACCAATACGAGCGGCGTATTAATTCTCGAAGCTACACAAGAGTTTATCACATTTCTTGATGCGGTGAAGCTTGGCCTTTTGTCGAAGGACCAACTGCACCCTCTGTTATCTGATGTCATTCAATCAGTCAACCGAGTCACCGACAAGGACTTCGAAAGCCGTGGGAAGATTGTCCAATGGCTCATTACCCTTAACCAGATGAAAGCATCTGATGAACTTAGTGAGCAACAAGCGCGCGAGCTCGAGCTGGATATCCAACAGGCATATCAAGGCTTTAGGCGGACACTAGAATGATGTACAGCGGAGGAAACACACACAATATGAAGAGTGAGGTGGAATTATTAAGTCCTGGATTTAACCAAGGATATCTGTAAATATGTCATGACACTGAGAAACTCCTTGTTCCTTTTTTGAATATACCCATAATGATTGCCATGCCGCATCCTCATACCAAGAAGGTCCAGAAGCTAGGATAGACAAATTCCTCTTCAAAGATCCTCCTGACCTGCTCTAGCACGAACCTTTCCACTTTGCCTACATTCTTGAGGCTCTGCTTGCGTCCATCTCGCTCTCCGATCTCGCTTTCCACTTTGATTTCCTGTAGGAGGCCGCCGAATCTCGCCTTGGGGTGCCTTGGGCTAGATTCGCCTTCGTCACCTTCGTCTGGTCCTACCGCAGCTAGAGCATCTTCTGGGCTGAGGAAGCAGAAGTGAACGCGCTTGCGGATATGTGCTGCAACTCCCACCCCATCAAAAGACATGCCCGTGATGTTGAGCTTGAGGGGGATGCCGACGAAACTGGGCATGGGGTAGTCGAGCAAAATCTCGGCCGTCAGGTTCAGGCGTACATCGCCGCTGTATCGGATCCTGAAGACAGCCTGCACATCCTCAACCCGGGGCTCGCGCCTTGGGGGCGTCTGCTGCTGTTCCTCACCCTCATCGTCTACGATGGCAGAGCCTGTGAGATGAGTATCTCGTGTGGGAGGCCGCGATGCCTCCACCGACGATGACGTTGGAGCCAAAGTCGATACGCTCGACTTCTCCCGCAGGCCCTGCGAGGGCACACCGAGCGTGGCGCTCATATTTTCGACTGAGATGCTGCCCTGCGATGGGTTCCGGCTGTGGCTGGGCGTCTGGCCCTTGAAGTGGTCAACTGGCCCGCCCATCCAGCTACTGCCCAGATGCGCCCCCGCCACGGCGGCCAGAGGAGTGTGCGTCCCGGTGCCCATGTGGCCCTGGAAATAGCTCAAGCCTGAGCCTCCGAGAAACCCAGGCGTTGAGGTTCCCAGAAACGGGCTGCCCAGGTCGTGGCCGCCGGCCTCGTGGCGCAATACCTCACTTCTCAGACCTCCAGGTTTGCGCCTCATGCCCTCCCCAGGGCCATTTTCATGCCCACGTCCATGCCCATGCCCATGCCCGTGTCCGTGTCCGGGTCCAGGTGCATGCCGTTCTCTCTCTGACACGCTCACGTGCTCTGGTGGCGATGGCTCCTCCTCGCTCTCTTCATCGTCAAGCTCCTCCTCATAGAAATCTGGGAGCGGGTCCGTGATGTCCTTGAGTTCTAGTGTGGGTGGGATGGTGCCAAATTGGAAGCCGTGGACATTGACGGAGCGGATAAAGCGTGGCAGCTTCACCGTTTGAAACTTATCGTGAATAAATATGCGGATTCGTTCAGCGAGGGCCTCGCCGTCCGGCCCGCTGGTGACCGTCTCCCAGTTGAGATCAATCGACATTTGCGCCGTGTCTTGACATCTGGTTTAGGTAGCAAATGTTGCTTGTGATCGCAAACTGATGCCATGACAGCTCTCTAGTGGGGGCTCCAGCCATGTGGCGCCCGTCAACTTGCAGCAGCCTCTAATAGCCTTAGGCCTTACTTAGCACTCACTCTCACTAACAGCCACTAACGGCCAATTCATGACAATCACTAAAAACCACCCAGGGAAAAAAAAACTCCCACGTCAACAAAGCACAGGAAAAATCCACGAATACTTTTTGGCCGAAAAAATGAGCAGATGAATTAAGGAAGCGGTTCCATAGGGTATCTAGCTACATCATCCTTCATTCAAGTCCTGAACAGCCATGTCCTTTCTCATGCCAAAAATCGCTTCATAACAGTAATCTTCCCTTCATAGAGCATATATTCTCATTCCTGTAAAACAAAGAAAATAGTCATGATAACATAAGACGCTTTATTCTCCGAGTTGTGCAGTTGTGTATTCCCATTTCTTTATATCAGGATGCGTACCAAACCAAATCTTTCATTACTGAAGCATCTCAGGCTCCTCAAACCTGGCACGGCCATAATTGTGAGGGTAGTGGGGGTTATTAAAGAGATGCCAACAGTTGGGGGCCTGTAGGATATATCTAAAGATCACAGAAGTCAATAAAACGAGTTGGCTTGTAACCCAAGAAGTAGAACATACCTTGCCATGGCTTCTCTGAAGCGTGACTTATACTCCTTCGGACTCGTCACAGTGGGCCTGTTACGACCTCCGCCCGCGAAACCGCGATCCTTGATCCAACTCTCAAGTTTCTTGTCCCAAGTATAGGTGCGAATGCAGTCGATGATGCCCACTACCAATTCTTTGCGCGCCTCATCCACTGCAATCATTAAAGAGTAATCCATGACATTCTGTCTTGCCAAGAACAGCGTGTCGTTCCAAACAGACGCCCTCAGAAGCTTCTTGGAGTGCTCACGCGCAAACAACGGCGATTCATAAATGTATTCGACCATGTTTTCATCCAGTAGCACCTCATTCTGCTCCCCGGTTGATTGGATTTTGCGATTGCGCATCGAACCTTTGAGGTCAAAGATTCTCGATGCTGTTCGATCGTAAAACAGATTTTCCGTCACCAGTAGATCCAACTTGATGTCTATGCCCGTTGCAGGATTCTTGATAAAAACCTGGAAAAAGCCGAGCATCTTGGCGATAACTGAGGGAAGGTCGTGAAACAAGGCCTCTGCCATGATATTAAAGTATCCCGGAGCAAATCGGAGGAAGGCAGAGGTTTCAATAGGCGACAGGGATTTCAACACCAAGCGGTCGTCGAGAGTTTTCAAGAAGACCGACTTGGTTTTACCGCCCTTAGAGTCCCATTTAAGGCATCGAGATAGTGATTCAACAATGCGTTCGGCCACACCACATTTTCTTCTGAGAGCATCAAATTGTTCGGCATAGAAGATTTTACAGGTCATGGTCGCCGAACCTTCTCGAAATTGGTACTTGAGATGAGTGCCCGTAACTCGAAGTAAGCTCTTCTCCAGCTCAGTTTCGGACACCATCCATTCAGGAGTTTCCGACGTGGGGAACGACTTGGGCTCTGTATCTGCCCCGCTTTCGGATTCCCGGTGCATCATCTCCTGGGCTTCCCGACGAATGTTGCCCAGCTTCCCCTGATAGTCCTCGCTGCTAAGGGCCAGAGCGATAACAGAACTGGGCTCGTCCTCGCGCACAATAATGTCAGAGTCTACAAAAATGTGATCCGTGGGGTTGACAGGATAGTCAAGCTGTGTCCATCCGCTGGCCGAGCGCTCCGCCCAGAAATTTGTGAGGTACTTCATGAGACTCGTCTTTTGATGCTTCGGTAATTCAAGTGGGATGTCAGTACTTGGCTCGAGAGAATCGGCGATTTCTTTAATGTCAGGTAGGTATTCGTCAGTGGCAGAATGCTCGAGATCGCTAGCTCCGCCCTCATCTTCTGAGAACCCTTGACTGGTGGTCGCTGTGGTTATTTCATCGTGTTCCTCCTTTGATTGCTGTTGATCTGTCGGGAAGGTTTGCTCTATGGGAGTGGGCGGTTCGGTAGGAGGCTCAGTGGGAGATTCATTAGAGCGCTCTACTCGAGGTTCGCGTCTGGAAGCACTCTCGGATTGGCGCGAAGTGATACTGGCCGATCGCTGTTTGCTCTCTCGTTCCGCAACACTTTCAGCTGGTGGTGACGGTTCCTCAAATGCCTCATTAAGATCGTCGTAGACTTCTACAATTGCCTTTGTTGTAGTTCTTGTTAACATCGTGCGGGGTTGACGCATGGTTGCAGCGCGTCTCTTCCTGTCTCGGATGCGCTCATTTTCAAACTCGCGACTAATCTGTTCGAAGTGTTTCGCAAGAGTTGAAACTTTAGACTCTCTCTTTTTGTGTATGAACCTAGGAATGCTTGATGTCGTTGCCTTGCCACGGCTCTTCAGGGCAGATAGATTGAGCCGATCTGAGAGCTTCTTATCCACTCTGATCGATGTTTCAGCAGGCGATTCCGAAGTCGTAGTCTCCAAAGGATTGGTTTTTGTCTCCTTGACACCACCAAATGGTTTCGCAATCCCTGATTGGGTTCGAGGCAACGGCCGTACAGGATGGGACGTTGCCCGAACCATAGGGGGCGACACACTCTGGCCTGATTTGCGAAATGGTGCGTTTTCCGTGTGTGTAATCGATGCAATGGCTGGATCTCCAGATTGAGCAGGTCGAATGCCCTGCTCTCGACGCATCTGATCAACCTTTTCCGTCAAGGTTTGCCCGGTAGCCGGTGAAGCTTCAGATGGTAAAGCAGAAATCTCATCAGCGGCCCCGGTTGGATCATGATCAACAGTAGTTGGTGACAATGGCATCTCCCTCTCGGGTAAATCTTGTTGAGATGGGACAGACGGTGCGTCGACCTTTTCTCCTGATTGAAGTTGTTCAGCCCGACTTGCAACATCAGTTGCTGGATGGGCGAGATCTAAATGCTCCACCCTCTCAATAGCAACTTCAGAAGGCGCCTCCATCTTCTTGTCATCTTCAGCTGTTTTTTCTTCGCCAGGTTGTGCGGAGGCCACACTCGCCTCCATGCTATTGTCTGTATAGTCGGTAGGCTGCGTACTCTTTTCTTCGTTCTCTGTGAATGTCTGCGATGGTCTTTCCTCGCTATCTGCAGTTGACGGGGGCCCCTCATTAGACGTGAGTGACTCTTTAGATTCGAGTGATTCTTTTGACTCGTTATCTGTAAACATCTTCTTCAGTTGCATAATTGTCAACTGGCGCATATCTTTGTCGCCCAAGAAATCGGCTTCAAATTTGCTAAACGCTTGGTCCCATTCACCAGCCTTTTCAAGCATTTCGCGGACAATGCTATTGAAGGGCACCACTTCGTAATACTTGGAGTTGACGTAGATATCCTGCAACCTGCGGACCATCATCGGTTGGTCCTCTTTGGCTTTGGCGACAAGGCGGTCTACTTCTGCTCTGCAAAGGTCTGCCTTCTCAGGAAGGACACTGTCGATTCTGATGCTCGAGAGTCTAGATTTCACGGAGGTCATGAATTTGCCCCAGCGCTCCTCCATCTTCGCAAATATTTCATTCTTGAGCTTGAGATCATTTGCAACTTTCCACGTGATTCTGGCCCGAGGAACAACGATCTCCAGAAGGTCGATCGGATCCCAGTGGATTCGAATCCTTGCATCGGCAAGACTGAAATATCGAACATGATCACTGCGATGATCATGAGAACACTCATGGTTATCTTTCATACGCAGGCCCCGACTCCAGAAAAGAAGCTCCAAGTACTTTCCAAACGAATATTTGAATGTACTCTCCGACATGGCTGTTTCTTCTGTGTCCTTCTTGCAAACTTTGCAATATGTCCACATCGTAATGCCATCGCCAAGATCGGGCGATCTGGGGGGAGGGTTGGCCACGTGTTCGACAAACACCGTAACCCGAGATTGGTCGTGAACATATGTTCGGTGATGCTCAACCATATTACGTTCGCAACCGTTAGAATTGCAGATATGACTCATGGTATAAGCCAAATCTTCGATGTATTGCCCCAGTGTACAATCGGGATCCATGCCAGTGTCAATGTGCTGGTCATAAAAATTGATTGCGACAAGGTATGGCTCAGTGCATGGGATCTTTGTTTCTGTGCATATGACAGAGTATAGCACAACAATATTTTGATGGGAGTATGGGTCAAATAGGTCAATATTTCCCTGGATGTAAGTCTCCCACTGGCGAGTTTGTGTCTGATAGTTGTAATAGGCTTTATCGTACTCAGCATCGTGTACCGCATGAAGGATCTCCATAATTTGACGTGGTGCCTTTTGACCGATTTCATCAACCATTTCTGGCTTGATCAGTTGAAAACGCTGATGCCCAGCCTTTTCCGGATCCCCTTTCTCTTCAGCCACATCATGGTCCCGTAACTGCCGAAGGTATAGAAGACGCCGTTCTTGCTCACGCGCCTTCATAAGGAGATATGGCTGCGTGAACTTTACATAGGGTGAGGCAGATAGAATCTTAGTTTCGTACTTGGAAACCATATCACTGTAATATGTCGGCATGGGAGCGTCATCAGGGACCTGGCTATCATGATCTTGTATAACATGGTCGGTGCTCTCTTGAGGGGGAGTCAACTTTGCACGATCTTCAGCCGCCGGCTCAGGTTGAGATATAGATGCGGCGTCCTCTGTGCCGGTAATGCTGGCACTATCGGCTGTTGTTTGAGAAGGCGGTTCACTGTCCCCAGGAGCTTGATTGACAACCACCGCAGGGCCATCTCTTGACACTTCGATGCTGTTGATGCTCAAAGACCTGATGCTTTCATTCAGGGCATTAAGCGAGCTCGTCATGGAATCGCCATTTTCAGGAGCCTCAATAGACTCATCTCTCAGGAGGCTCGATTCAAGTTTCAGGTTATTAACGACATACACCATGAACTCCACAATATGCTTGATCTTGGCGAGAGTTGAATTGTTTGCGCCTCGTAGTGCGATGGTGCAGCCCAGCTCCGGGGTACATCCAGATAGGAAAATATAGGACTTCTTCCTCCCTGGATAGTCATTATTCACAAACGTTCTGACCTCGAACGCGGAGCATCGTCCCACCTGGACTGGCAACGCCAACATGTCCAGGGACGAGATAATTTCAGTCTCAGCACACCGAGCAACCGCCTCAATGACCGTGTGCTTAACATTATAGGCCACTGAGATGTTTGCTTCAGAAAGGTACTGGAGTGCTACTCCCGAGACACTTTTCTCTGCAAGGAGTACTTGCGGGCGGAGATTTGTAATCCTTTGGACTACAACCCGTAGAAATTCCTTTTCCTGTTCAATGACTGGCTGCAGGCTCATAAAATGCTGTTGGTGTCGTTGATACTCGATCGGAAAGGTGACGAGCACGATTCTCGGATTTGTAATTCGACGTGGCATACTTTTGAGCGCCAAGTTCTTAGTAAACACCACACCCGAGATGTAGGATGTATCACCAGGCTTGCCACCAGGAATTCTCTTTAATTTGACGTAGTGTCTGATATCCATATCTTCCCCCTTGGCAACATCCGGATCTACATCGTCCGTCGCACGTAAGAGAACAGGAACTAAGGCTTTTTGCCAAGCAGGTGGGTTAGGAATGCCAGTATCCTCAAGGAGTTGATGTAACAGCTTGTCAACATGTCGCAAACTAGACGCATTCAGTTCTGCCTTAGGCGCCTTCTTATGCTGAAAGGAGTCGCTCCTGGTCATTACGTGAATGCCACTCTGGTTGGGAGTGTCCATTGAGAATAGCAATTCGGATGATGCCGAAAATCCTTTATAAACACCAGATTTGGGCCTTGGAGAAGCCAGGTGATGCATACTGCCGCTGACATTGCTGGTGTTGCGTCGCCTTGGGGGCCGTCGAAGCCCAGCTACGCCTGGTGGACCCGGCAGTTCGTCATAACCTCTGCTAACAAAGCTCAATCCACTAATGCTTTTCTCTCCTGCCCTGTGCCGATATTTTCTACCAACACTAGTAAATGGAGAGAATTCAGCTTTGTCGTTATCGAAGCTCGCTGGTTGCAGATCTCCTTGGGCCATGGTTGCAAATAAGCTCATTTGTTCGTCTTCACTTGATTCGTCTGACATGTAATCAGCCAATTCAGGGTCGATGATGTTATCGTCATGGAAAGCTGGGAATTTTGGCTTCTTTGCGTTCTCGTCGTCGATCCCTCGGCGGAAGGGTGCTCGCTCCTCGGGAGCAGGTTTAAAACGGTTCAAAAAGCCATGCTTTGAATGATGTCGTTTATGCCCGGCAGATGAATGAGGCCTGCCTGTGAGGGACTTTAGAGACCGCGATGAGCCAGGTCTACTCAATTGAGGGGCATCAATTTCAAGGACTGCAGCTGTACGACTCTCCCCGACGCGGCGGGTCGCAGGGATGGTCATCATAGGTGTCGAAACAGGGCGAGAGTCTTCTGAGCCTTCTGATCCAAGTCCAGATTCAGGTTCTTTTAACCTCGATTGGCTAGCGTTACTGGAAGATTTGGCGTGGTTTGAGCCGAAGAATCTTGGCATGAACGACTGCTCATCCCCAGAGTCATCGGAGCCACTGCCATCAAGGCGTCGGCTGATCACTTCTAAACATCTCTTGCAAACGCGAAGAGAGCCCTGGACGCCAAACTTCTCGCCCGGAATAACAGTCGTACATTTGGAGTCGAAAATACAACCACATGTCCGACAATGATGCTTTCTGCGAAATGCCGTGAACGGGGCTTGGCATAGAAAACACTCTTTGACAGTGTCGTCTTTCATCCAAAATTCCTTGTTTAGGACTTGTTTGCGCATCCTGTCCAGCTGCGCATTGACCTGCCCGGATGCTTCATCGTTGCTCATTGCTGTGCCGGGTATCCTAAAGCCACCGGATGGCATTTTTTGCGGCTGGGATTCCCGAGAAAATGATTCATGGCACACCGAGTTATGAGCGGATGTGTTGACCGGACTGGGCTCGGCAGTCCCGCGATCCAGCGAGGAATCTCTTGATGCTGGATCAGCGGGTGATCTTGGCCGACTGATGCGGTCAATAACGGCAGGCCTTCGTCGAATACTATCAGGGGAAAGTAAAGATGATGCGATAGAGTCGCTTCGAATCACGCGAGTTTGTAGCGGGGGAGGCGCACGGGAAGGTCCTTTGGCTGGGCTAGTTGGAACGTCGACGCTTCCGTCAATGCTAGAGGTGTCCTCCCGCTTGGCTCGCGGTGGCAATTTACCATCCTTGAGGTCGTACAGGTTGGCTGTAGATTCAGCTGTTGCCAAATGGGCCTGAAGATCTGCCCTTGTTATACTCTTTCGGCTGGAACCTTGGCCAGCACTATCTTCAGTGCGTATCGTACTACGACTCGCATCTCGGTGCACAGTGACAGGGGCTATGGTGGGGTCCGCAGCAATAGTGCTTGGGGCTTTGGGTGCTGGCCGATTTGAAGGGTTCGACTTGCTTCCAGTCATCAAACTGATGCCCGTAGACTTGGACGGAGTGGGTTGTGATCGACTGTCGGCACTCCCAGCCGAGACAACTGATGGAGACACATCGGTTGTGTGAGGTGCTTGTGATGTGATGGTTGATGTGGTGGCGGTGGTGTCGGCTCGATTAAGCGAACTAATCGATGCTTTGGAAACATGGCCGGAGATGGATGTTCTCTTCGATGATTGCTCTGGCTTATCGGGTGGGTTCTCTTCGGAGTTGGTCTTGGAGGAACTGCCGGCGCCAACCGCCTCTCGAAGCCTACTGTAGAGGCCGCTAAGGCCTTGGTGAACCAAGTCGCCGGCGGCACCCCGGCTTTCCGATACTGGTACACCACCAGGCGGAGGGGCAAAGTCGTTGAAAATTGTGAGAGAGTCGCACTGGCTTGCTGAGGTGTGGATTTTGTCGAGAGTATGGGCAAGCTGCTCCTTGTCGGCCGTGGAGCTAACGGATATAGAGTTGACGGAGTCTCGACGGGTTCGGAGGGGGGAGCCGGCAGACCCTGAGGCCAAAGAGGCGGTCATGGACTTGGGGACGTTGTTTGCCATGATGATGAATTCTCGGGTGACGGTGAAAGGTGGGCTAGACCCTGGGTTCGGCTCGTGTTCAGCGGGGGAGGCAGCTGTTGGATGATGGACGGTCGGTGGTAGGTTGAGCGCGCAACAAGGCACCAAGCTCACAGCTCACAGCTCGAGAAGCTGTGTCCATGGACACCGGTCTTGTTTTGTTACCCAGACACTCGGTTGCTGGTCGGAGACCTTAGGTCCGGGTTGTCGGTGGCATGGCGGCGTTGGCGATGTTAAGGGAGCGGGCCAAGGTCTCACTGACAGTAGCCACCGGCGAGGCGACCGATTTTCAGGGTTCGCTGATCTGAACGAAACAAGACTTGGGCTGAAAGACAAGGCGCTATGGTTGGGTCAGGAAAAGAAGCACTGAATGAATATGATGAGAATACACTAGCAGCCTAATGCGGCACTGACATAGATGCCGGACTTGCAACTAATCAACGTCAGGCCTCGCGAAGATCAGACAGCGTCGACCTCTCAGGTCGATGGTGGGAGGCATAATGGCGTCAGACCCCGGCCGAAACGCTGGGGCTAACTAGATCGACGTTCTCAGTACTTAGCAGAACCCAACCCAGTCTGCTGTTTGGGCCGCATCTAGGGTCCCGTTTTCGTACTCGATACCCGCGTGGGATGCTGCACAGGCCAGCCAGCGACCAGCCACGCCAAGGGCCGCTTCCAAGGACCGCGGCGGCCAGAACCAAGACCCCGCAGGCATAGTGGGGACGCGACCTCTGTCTTGGCCGCGACGCGCGCTGGTCGCAGGGAATTAGAGAGACGTCACAGGGTTTTGCAGGTTAGGAGGGGGGGAAAAAAAAAAAGGAAAGAAAAATAACATCGAATCAACCAGCCCATCCCAGGTGGCGATTTCGCCGCCGGTTACGACAGCCAACACGGTCGCATCCCTCAATCATTGTCGCGCTTTCGAGCCTGGTCTCACCGAACCCCGAAACGTCGACCCTTCTGAGCAGATGTGACACCCATTATCGTTCACGTTGCAAGGCCCCGGCCAAGCCCGACAGGATGTCGCTCAATCTGTCCCCTGGAGGGGACATCGTGAAGCTCCTTAGGCGCCGCAACCTCGCGTCTATCCCAAAAGATCAACAGGATCTCTTGGAAGATTCCAACTCGTGGGCTGTTGATTTGATAAATAAACCTCTAGGAATGGTCAACATCCCGGGCCATGTCCTGAAGACCGTTAAGGGAGCGCATATCGCTAGGATATCTACAGAACAACAACCTCAAACACTACCACCATCGCAACTACAATCGCAGCTACCAGCGCACTCGTCACCTGAACCCTCGATCGGGTCGAATAATAGCCCTGCACGTTCAACAACCGGTTCCGATGCTCGCAATATCTCGCGCGCGCAGCAGAATGATGAAGGCGACATCCCTCCCTCATCTTCTCCAGAAAGGTCCATCTCATGGCACTCGTCTCCAGAGCGCCCTCAACCGCCTCGGCGGGCAGCGATAGAGTCCCCTATAGTTCGTGAAACTCCCAAAGCGGCTCCCATGGGGCCACCGCCGCGCCCTTTGCCTGTCTTTAGCCCCCCTTCCTCGGCGCCTGAGGAGGACCTTGAGATGGAGCTCCCCCAACCACAGGTTCGCCGGGATCCTCCTCTCAACCGCGCGGCCGCCACTCTAACGGCCGTGGTGGAATCACCGGTCGCTTCGGGAACCTGCGTCATGGACACACCGCCGTGTGCACAACCGACCCACCCCACACAGCCCGTGATCCCGAATACCGTTGTTGCCGAGAAGATTGCTGCTCCTCCCGCGCAACCTCCTCCGCCAGAACAGCGCCGGCGTATGAAGATTATACAATTTGACAATAAAACTCCAAAGAAGAACCAGGCCGGCAAGAGTCGACTCGCTCCCACAAAGACGTTTACTCAAATCGAAAGCTCCAACTCAACGTCGCCTTCCTCTGTCATCCCTGCCACATTTGAGGAGCCCACAACACCAGGCCCCGTTTTACAATCTGTTGAAAATGTGGAGGTTATTGACGTGGACGAACTTGATAATCAGCAAAGCGAGGATGGTATAGAGCCCGTGATTGTGGAATCACAGGTTCAACCACCCATGACTAGTTCCGACCAATCCCGGAGAGCCATCCCGGATAGCCAGCCACCCCTTCTTCAGATATCACTGGGTGGGGATATTGAGCCTTACACCGCCTTCAAGATGGCCTATCCAGCATATGAGGAAACTTGCAATGGGGACCTGTGGGAATTCATCAAGTCCTGCGTAAGTCTAGAGTTTCTTCGGAGACAAAGGCTACTCCGGGATTGTCTCTATGACGACTTTATCCGAGTATTCCCAGGGTACCAGGCTTACGTGAACAATGCTGGACTAAGACAAGAAGCGCTTCCGGCGATTGAATGGTTCAGCAACTTGTCGGGACCACTCACTTTTAACCGTATGATGGTGACAAGAGACAACCTTGGCTATATCCTCGATTATTATCCAAAGGAGGTCGCAGGTGCTCGAAGGATGATTAATAATGATGCCGAGGAGTCTGTTGCTGAAAAACGACCCACGCCCATGAGCCTTGATGGTAGTATGGAGACGGACACTCAGAAACCATCACAAGAACAGTTGAGTTCAACACCAACGCCGACGCCAACTCTACCAAAGGTGTCACAACCTCGTGAGGTCTTGACTCAAGTACCTCCACCTCCGTCACCCACTTGGGATTCTTCTGCTCTTCCTTCAACCATAAATACGCCGACTTCAAGAGCGAAACCTCCTCGACCGTCGCAATATTTCCAAAGACTCGCTGCCAGTGCAAAATCAGGCTCAACGCCTCAGCGAAGGTCCGCTGAGGAACGTGCAAAACTACGTGAGCATTTTTTGAAGCGAAAGGCCGCCGGTATAGGAAGCGCGAAGAGCGCCAGGATCAGACATTCATGAGATTTTGACAGGCACAAAAAAGGTATTATTTGGAGCGGCTACCACTTTTTTTTTCAGATTTCTATTTTTGGCACTTCGCACCCCAGGTCCGACGGAGTTGATGAGGGGTGGTATGTAATATTAAATATGATACCCAGTATAATTATTCGTCAATTTACAAAAGTTCGAGGCCCTGATAGAGGATGGCATTCGTAAACTGTAGATCACGTTGATGTTAAGTGGATGCCCCTCCCTACCATGCGTGACCCGCCCCATGAGGCGGAACGGTTCACCTACCCGGGACAAACCTCCCAAGCAATTGAGGCTGGGCTGTTATATAAATATTAAAATGAGTAGTGCATTCTTGATTGCTCAGAATATGCTAAGGTTTTGTTCTATTTTAGTCTTGGTTGGTATCGAATTCTGGTTTCGTTATTTTAGGCAAGATGTTAAAACACGATTCAAACAAGCAGGGCCCTTCATTGCCTTAAAGTATTTCCCAAAAACCCAATCGATTGAAAAGAGCCATATATTGTGCGTGGGCAAACTTGTCTATAGTCGCTAGGTAGGTAAACTCGGTAACGGGCCGGCTAGCTAGCTTCTGTGCCTCTGAAATGCCAGGTGCCTATAATACTTAAACATCCTAATGCTTCCTATGTTTCCCTTCTCCTTGAGGAGCGCGTGCCATTCTACGAAGTACTGTGTTTGCAAATCCGTCCCGACGTTGACTATCAATTTCCCTTCTTGTTGGCACAGAGTCGCAACCTTACTTTTTTTCTTCCATCCTGACGCGATGCTTACTTTCCTTGCCTAAATTCACACTGCTGTTACGAACTGGTTCTCGTAGTATAATTCGTTATTCCGTGTCTGTTTCATTGTCGTTCATCATGAATCCTCCGAAAAAAAAATTGGAGGAGGTGTAGGAGCTGGTGGTGTGCTGGTGCATTGCTCTTCAAGCGTCGTCGGATTCCTCTTCCTTGGCTTTGGCTTCCTCGGCCTTCTTCTTCTGCTGGCGGGCCTCCTCCTCGGGAGTCATGGTGCGTAGCTGAAGAGCGTGAATACCGCCCTCGGCAGACATTTCGTCGCGAAGCAGAGCGTAGACCATGCGATGACGGGCAGGCTGCATCTTGGAGTTGAAAGCATCAGACGTGATGACGACGCTGGCAATGTGTTAGTACAATGAAGTGGTTTCAATTGACGTCAGAAATAAATTGGGGCGCAGGGCAGGATTGCATCGGATCCAGGCAAGGAGGGCTGGGTCTGTGTTGGGGTCCGGAAGAGTGGTGTGAGGGTTGGCGATGGGGTCATTGATGCAATGGCAGGGGATAAGACAAGGCCGGCATTGAACAGCATAAACGGCTTGTCGGAAAACTTACCGGAAGTGGGTCTCCTTGGACGTGCTGCCAGCCATGGCCTTGTGATGGGCGTGCTTGTGCGAGTCGTTGTGAATTTCCAGAGTTGAAGGGTTGAAGGCGGCGGTGATCTGGGAAGCATTTAGCAAAACGGCGATGAGTGAGACCGAAGATGACATGACGCATACCTTTGCCCGAATGATGTCCTCGATGGGGGTGTTGGAGCCCATGGTTGAGAGCTGTCGTCCGACGCTCGAAAAGCCGAGCGCGTATCGTCGAAACATGGGGTGAATCTGCCCTGGGTGTGTGGGAGCGAAGAAAGAAATCGAGTTGCGCTGCGTCTGAAGCTGGTGTTGACTTCGGTCGCGGCGCAACAGCTATGGACGGAGCCGTGTAAGATGTCGCTTGAGAAGCAATGCTTGCACAAAATCGGCACGGAGCTGGGCGGGTAGGAGATGACCGCGTAGTATACGGAGAATATCCAGAGGGACGGATGAGGAGGGAGGAGAAAAAATAAAAGAGAGAGAAGAGTGGTGGTGTTCGCGGGGATGAAGCCGATCAAGAGACACGGGAGATGCGGAAGACGGATGGATCAACGTTAGTCTAGACTTTTTTTTTTTTTCCTCTTCTTGTCGATTTACTCAGCGGCGCCCCCCCAAAATAAACAAAAAAAGCCACTTGAGGGTGAGACGTGCCGAGCAATTGGAGATGTCTCTGGACTGTGAGGGAAAAGAAGAAAAAAGTAAAGAATCGGTAGCTCAAAGAGGCGCCTGCTTTATTACCGGGTGGCGGGTGACTGTGATCTGTGAGTTGTTGGCGGTTCGGTGTGAAGTCGGTGAGCTTAACAGTGCGTACAACCTCCATGCACTTCCAGCACATTTGCACGGCCGACAGGCATCTCAGCGACAACAGCGCACACCACTACCACGTAATGTGCAATACATACTGTCCATTTACCAGGAATAGCAGACAGGTGGCTTTGCCCTCGCAGCAGGAAAAGAAACGACCTTGCAGGTAGCTTCCCTGTTAGCTCTCGCTTCTCGTGGCTTGCATGCACGCAGGGCAGCCAAACCTCGGACAGAGGTTGGCTGGCGGCGGTTGACAACTCTTGCGAGGGTGCAGCGCCCAGCGCAGCACACACAGTGACCACCACCCACCACCCTGGATTTGCGGCTGGACGGGGGTTGTTGGGCCTGCTGGGAGGGGGGCAAAAGCAAGAGCCCAATAGTAGACCGCCCAGCAATTGAAGCGGTGAAGCCCTCTCCAGACTTTTTGCGCCAGGGACCTGGGAACTACCCACGTCGCGGTGGATCCTCTGCCCAGGCCAGTACCGTGAACCATCAGACAAGTATTCAACAGTCTGTACGTATTTCCCATTTCCCAGCTGCGAGCCAGATATTAAAACATGACAACTCGTCCAGTTCATCAAGGAACCAATACGACCCTACCCTGCGCGGTGGGCCCGCAGTCCCAGCAGACGTCCAGCGGTGTGGAGGTTGCCCTGCCCGCCTCAGAGGCACAACACAGTAGTTTGCCCGCGTTTCTGTAGGTACGGCCCAAACGGGCGGGATCTGGTGTGACACCCTTGCCTCCTTTTTGGCTTCTGGTGGTACATGCAGCCCTTGGGACGCTGCATGGGCGAGGGCGCCCACCACTGCATCACCGCTTGTCTTGCTCATCATTGGCCCGGGGAGCCCGGAGCAGGCTGGCAAGGAGAAGCAAGAGACAATCCAAAATTATATGATACATAACATGCAGTCTCTCGCGGACCTCGTTTATGTCTAGGTCGGGGTTCAAGGTCTCGTGTGTCTACGATTTGCGGAATCCGGGGTCTTTCTCAGATCGTACTCGCGAAAGCTGACACCCGGCCGCACACCCCCCATCCCTACCGCCAATACACACGCAACCTGGACACATGTCTAACTGCCTATCAAGACAGGACATTCGTCACATAGCTTCCCAGTACCACGCGCTACGAATACGGTGTGACAATGTAAATTGCAACCGCAGGGGCCTGTGCCGCGGCCAGACGCACAGAACCTTCCAAAGAATCACTCCCTCTGGTCCAACCAGATGTCTACCGCTGCCCAGTATGACTCCACGCTTCCTCCAATGCCAGGCAGGTTGTCACCCCACCACTACTGCCGATCAAGCGGTCCTCTCCATTCCGTGTCCAGCAGTCCAAGCGGGCTCCGGCAGAGAGGGGAACCTGCGTTAACCTGTCACTACCGCCGTACCATCCCGCTAACACGACGACGCCACATACACAGACCTCCTCCCGTCAATCCATGGATCGTCGGCCTACGTAGCCGCACACGTGTGCTTCCTAGTGGGTAAACTATTGACACCGTATATCAAGGGTGATAAATTTGCCCTCTTCTTCGGGCTGGCCTGGTAAGCGGGGCCGCGTTCCGTCGAATTGGGAGAGGAACGTTCCCAGCAAGTTGTCACCGCCGCCAGCCGATTGACTGTCTAAGCTGCAGGTCTCGGTTATCACGTGAGTCGGTTTGCCTACCATATACAGAATATGGCCGTTTCACATTCCAACGCATAAGGTAGCTGTTGATTCAGTTTCATAATAAAAACTATGTTTCCGTCACTCGTGGTCCGGAGTGTAACGGCCGGGCACCTTTCATGTGGAAACACGTTGCTGTGTCAAAGATGCGGGTTCAAATTCTAACTGGACCCTGAGCATAGGTTTGGTATTGCATTGCTGGCTTTAGAGTAACTGGATGGACAACATCTAGACAATTTAGAAAGGAAAAAAAAAAGCAAGAGCAAAAAATGTCAACAAATTTCTGTGCAATCTCATCTCTCAAGTGACCTTCTCAAATAGCTCCCGTAGTCGTGGAAATGTATCTTGGAGCTCCTCGCAGGCAGCTTGGCGTCGCGATTGACGGCTGTTTTCGCCTGCCTTCAACGCCTGAGACACGATCTGGGATCCTACGCCTAGGAACATTGAGGTAAAGACAGCCGGCGCAGCAAGCGGACCAGCGAACTCGAGGGCCATGCCGGCACCATTCGCTGCTGTAGAGCTATTCTGACAGGCTCTTCGTCGGGGCTCAATCACCTCCGTCTGTCTAAGCTCATCCCGACGCCGTATCAAGGCACTGCAAAGAGACATCTCCTTGTCGTTCACCAGCAGGCTTGCTAGGATGATTGCAAAATCAGCGTCGTTCCACCAGATGGGGAAATAATTCCAATTTCGGCGAAGTTGGAGGTAATCTATGATGTGTGAGCTCGAATTCCCCCATGCTCGTTCCAGTGAGCATAAAAAGACGTCTGGAAATACTCACAGCCTGTGCATGCAGCGATAGCATCACCCTCGGAGTTTGCGATCCCAACCTGCTGAATGGCATTTATTCGGTCAATCTGATCGGGAGTCCATGATACCGCCATCGTGCCGTCCATGCCGCCGTAATAGTCCCAGAATTTCTGACCTTCCAATTTCTCGGCCAGTGTCTTCCTTGTAGATCTCCACACATCCACAGGCACAAGGCAGAGAGCAAATCCTCGGCGAAATGCCAAACACTCGAGCATCGATGGGATGCCATCTATCGAGGTCGAATTCCAGGGAATTTGTTGTGGTTGGTCTGTTCCCACAAAGAGATGATCGCTCAAGGGCCCGTAAACCTGATCAGTAGGCGTAGTCACAAGTATCACATAGTACTTTCCAGGACAAGAAATGAACTCGGGGCTAGCCTTTGTTACAGTGCCTGTAGTGCGCGGGTTAGGTTGGGAAATCGAGAGGCCTTCAGAATAGAGCAAAGTGCCTGAGGTAGTGGCCTGGCTCGGCTGCCGCCCGAGAACGTATCCGAGCCAGTTTGATGCAAGCCATCCAACCCAAGAATGTTCGAGTCGTGAATCTGCAGTGGCCTCGCTTCTCGAACTAGCACGAGGCCCCGAGGTTAGATCTCGAAAGATCTCCACTATTGAAGATAGTGTATAGCCCGTAGAGAACCCCCCAACAAGGTTTCTCAGCCATGGTTTTGTGTGCCAGTGCTCGTAGCCATGCCAAGCCGCCCAAGTCAGGGAGGCCCACACAAGGAGATTTCGAAGTAGAACAAGAGGTTCGGGTGTGAATATGAGGTAAGCTGCAAGGACGCTGGCGAGTAGGGCGAATTCGACCTGACTCAGCGCCATTTTGCTCAACTTGACGGTGAGCAGTCCTCAGACTTGCGGTCAGAAATGTTCTCGAATGCGGGGAGCCTCTTGACACAGCTTCTCAAATGAGGACGATGGTTGATTTGAAATGTGCAATATTTCTACTGGCGGTCGTGATGAAATGTAGTTGTTAGTGGAAAGGCGGTCTAATGGGTGGGCATCCAACGCTCGGAGCCCAATTATAGGTGCTGCCTCGCCTGTCACTTCTTCGCCTGGCGCTCTGGCGTGCATATTGAGGCCATGTCTACGTGCACCAATGCCCGGCTACGCTAGATTTAATTTTTATTTCCTTTTACGGGTTGTAGCATGCAGTCATATACAACCGCATATGTCATTTATAGTTTAACCTCCCGTAGTCCAAACGGTGCTGGACGGTACCGCAGCCGCAAAATGCCCATCACTGCATGTCAGAATTTACTTTTTTTTTCCTTATCCCGCTTCAAACAAAAGCAGCCGGTAGCTCTCTGGAACTTTGTGTCATTTCGGGCTTATGAATGCTACGGCCGATCCCAGTTATAACAATGCCCGAGGGGGGGTTGAGCAATGCTACCGGGGAGCTAGCCAATGAAATGAACCTGCTGAGCACCTGCCTTGGAAAACATCGTTTCTCAAGTTTCAAAGGTGCATATAGATGTATTTCGTACATTTGCTCTCTGCCGCTCCTTTCTGAATCAAGCCCTCATCTCTTACATGCACCATGCACCCCTTGAAAAGGTTGTTCCCCTGTGACCTCCACATTGGATATCGTAGAACTCGATTGCTTTGAGCATTAGTTTGATGGCTGAAAAATAAATAAGTAATTAATTATTTGGTTATAAAATACAATATTTATTTATATAATATTTCCCTCCTCCAGATAGCGAGGGAATGACCGGAAAGCAGAGGACAGGTCCGTCTTGTATTAGGCCGTGTTGCATCTCCTCGGCACCCAAGTGCGGTCGGTACGTACTATCGGGCGGGGACTTTTGGGCTAACATTGATAACGGCTTGCCGGGCGCCGTTCCCCGACGTCACCAAACACCACACATGCCGCAAATGCTGTGCTAGGATTACGCTTCCTCGCCATCACCACTTCCACTGCTGCTTTCCATCCTCGGCTGTGCCGCCGGACCCGGTCCGGTGTCGTCGCGTCTCCGCTCATGCTTCCTTCCCGATCGGGGGCCGAATCCAATTGAGCTACCCACTCGCCCTTAATCCCGCTCAGTCGTTCTCTCTTCTTGTTCTCCCAGTATGTCTCTCCTCCGGTCTATACTCTCCTCCGCCCTCCGGCGCCCTTCGACCTCGACCTTCGTCTCGCTCCGTCCCGCCGCCAGAATGATCTCCACTCTCCCCCGCCTACCCCTCTTCGAGGCCGTCTCGCACCATGATCCTGACTCCACTGCTGTCGTCCATTCTCTGTCCGGTCGCACTTTCAAGTACGGCGAGCTTCTTGGTGATGTGCGCCGTGCCCGGGATCGCCTCTCTCAAGCCGCTGGCCGGGAGGATCTCAATGGCGAGCGCATTGCCTTTCTAGTCGAGAACAGTTATGATTACATTGGTAAGCTAAGCTGCGCATGAAACCGTCTCGTGGCTCTGACATGTAAGCTTTGTAGTGACTCTACTTGCGGTCATGGCTGCTCGATCCATCGCCGTGCCACTGTCCCCTGCGTTCCCGGCCCCCGAGTTGCAGTACATCCTCAACCAAAGCGAAGCCTCTTTACTTGTTTCCTCGTCCAAGTTTTCGTCCAAAGCAAAGGAAGTGTTGGCCACTGAATTGACCTCAAAACCAGCACATCTCGAGCTTGCCAAACACTTGGGCGGGGGAAGTCATGAGCAAGTTGCGCTGGGTGACGCCGATCCCGGCGAGGCAGGCATGATGCTTTACACCTCGGGCACCACCAACCGACCTGTAAGATACATGAATTCTAACAGGGCAATTGGACCTGTTTATGCTAATGATTGTTCTAGAAAGGCGTGTTGCTCCCTCAATCTGTTCTGACAGCTCAGTCTCGCTCCCTGCTTGAAGCTTGGAACTACTCTCCCGCTGACCATTTGCTTCACGTGCTGCCCCTTCACCACATTCACGGGACCGTGAATGCCATTCTCACACCCCTTCTTGCAGGCTCCTCAATTGAATTCATGTTTCCTTTCAATGCTGACAATGTTTGGAAACGCTTATCTGCACCATTCCTTCCCAGTGCCGCACAAGATGCCCCGAAAGACAAGATCACTTTTTTCACCGTTGTCCCTACGGTCTATAGCCGTCTTCTGTCCACTTACAAGACCCTTGACCCGGAGACTCAGCAAGCTGCCCGTACTGCTACCTCTCCGGAGCATATGCGTGTTGCCATTTCTGGCTCTGCTGCCCTTCCAACCCCCATCAAAGCCGCGTGGCGAGACCTTAGCCATGGCAACGTCCTGCTCGAACGGTACGGTATGACCGAAGTCGGCATGGCCCTCAGCTGTGGTCTCGATTTTGTCGACCGTGTAGATGCAAGTGTTGGCTGGCCTCTCCCCTCAGTCCAGGCTCGGCTCGTCGACGTCGATACCGGTGAGATCATCAAGGAGGGCGAGGAGATTGATCAAAAGACAGGCCGTGAACGATCAGGCGAGATCCAGTTGCGCGGCCCCACCATCTTCCGTGAATACTGGCGCAACCCAAAAGCGACAGCAAGCGAGTTTGTAGAAGGCGAGGATGGCCAGGGTCGTTGGTTCAAGACGGGCGACGTCGCCGTCCGCCGGCCCGTCCCTACCGCCGGCAACAATGATTCGCAACCCTGGGCCCGTGGGCTCATGTACTTTATCCAAGGCCGCAAGTCTGCCGACATTATCAAGTCGGGAGGCGAGAAGGTTAGCGCTCTCGAGGTCGAGCGTGAGCTTCTGTCTCTTCCCCAGGTCGCCGAGGCAGCCGTGGTTGCCGTTCCTAGCGGGAAATGGGGCAGCAAGGTCGGTGCTGTCATCATACTCGATCGGGATGTCACTGATAAGTGGTCACCTCTCGAGATGCGCCGCGCGCTCAAGTCGAGCTTAGCCAGTTACAAGATCCCACAGGTGATGCGTATTGTTGATCATATCCCCCGCAATGCCATGGGCAAGATCAACAAGAAGCAGCTTGTCCAAGCGATCTTTGCCGAGGACTTTAGCGGTGATGAGATGTAAAAGTAATGGAAAATTGCCCTTTTCCATTTGTATACGATTTATATGCGATATGACGGTATACATAAAAGACGACGCGTTGTATGGTCGTGTATGTAAGAGTATGGTGAATTGGGCGTGGAGGTTTCCCTTATCACGGGTAAAAGAGCGGGTTAGACACAAGATACAAAGACATCACCACTGCATTTCTTGGGAGAATAATGCCGTCAATAAAAAAAAGTTACAATGCCTCTATTTTTCTTTTCCGTTGCCTCTGGTGGCCAGCTCGTCATGCTCGTACTCATTGCAGCCTCTGTCGAAGGAAATCCATAGCAACGCCATCATAAACTTGGAAAAAAATTTGCAACCGGCCTAAGCCATAGCCATGCAAGAGCTAGGGTCTTCTCCAACTCAAGGTCCCTGACTCGCATGATCCCTATGCTGTGCCACTTCAACATCCGCCCACCATGAAAGATATTACATGACAGGCCAAGGGGAATGGAGAGCGGCCAGGACACAGTATCGGATATCTTGCTAAGCCCACATCTTCCCTTCTCGACATCTACGTTCCAACTTAGACAACGTGTTTGGCCTTGGCCCTTGTGCTTCCAGCGTGTGCACTGTCAGTGTGACCAGAGAACTCGACCTGTTCGTTCTGGGGAAGCTCTAGGACTTGCTTGAACCGACGGCCAATAGACATCAGGATCTCCTTGCCCTTCTCATTGGTGCGGCCCTTTCCACCGGCAACATCACCATCTCCACGACCGGGAATACTCTTACCAATAGTACGAGTCCAGACACCGATACGGTAGAATGCCTTTCGGACGTTGACGACAACACCCATGACTTCACCGTCATCCTCGTCCTGCTCTAGGGTCTCGCCGATGGCGGCCATCATAACCTGAAGCCAGAGACGATCAACGTCGACATTGCGCTTGTCCTTGTACTGGTAGGACCACTTGCCACCATGCTTATTCTGGGGGTCTTCCCATTCAGGACGAACACCCTCCTTGAAAAGATGGTAGTCGGACTTGAGGGCGAGTTCGGAAACAGGTGCAACATTGTTCTGGAAATTGGTTAGACGAGAGAGGCCCAGTGCACAAAGAAGAATGGATAAAAACTCACGTAGACGCCCCAGAACTCCTCGACCGAATCGAAGGTAATAACCTCCTTCAGAAGGTCGTTCCAGTTGTCGCCCTGAGTCATAGTTAGCTCAATGCCCAAACGACATATTTGAGGATGGTGTGTCATGCCTTGCCGCTCGGGGGCTTGGTGAACCAGAGAGTCCACTTGTTCTGGAGAGGGTGCTTGACGTTAAAGTTGTCCTTGTCGTGGAAGACGGTGACGGGCTGATCATCCTTGGAGTCAGAAGGGTCCTCGCCGTTGGGATCGATAGGGATGGTGGAGAGGTCAACCTGCTCATCCATCTTGGGAGCCTCGGTGGCGGTAGCGGCCATGATGTTTGTGAAGATGTGTGATGCTTGTTAAATCGAGGTTGCGCCGATAAGGGCCAAAGAAGCGAATCGCTAGAATGGGATCGCGGGGCACCGTTGGGACGATGGCGAAAGAAAGAAGTGGGAGGCGGAGGGGAGGTGGGGCGAAGGAGAGAAATCGGTCGAGTGGTTATTTCCGTTTCCTTGATCGGGGTGCAACTTTGCGCCAGGCAAGAGTCGCCGGTGGGAGTGATTTGTCGGTGTTGAGGCCGGTGAGGTTTGTTCGAGGTAAAAGAATCCGTCTGCTGGGCGGATTGATCGCGAGGCCCCAGCAGCAAAAAAAAAATATCTTGGTTGGTGCTGACCTAACACCAAAACGTACGTACTTAACTCACTTGTGAGTGTGCTGTGCGCTGTGCGCCTGTGCTCCTTGGTGTGGGATCAGGTACCAAGGTACCTCACAATATGCTAGCAAGCGATGCCTCGCCTGCTTGACCAACCCAGCTTGGGCCGAGGAGTGGGCCGTCTCTCTGTGCCTGATTATGCAGGCATTGTTCTCAGGCAACAAATCCTTCCAAAGGTACCAATCGGCTGGGCCACCAGTTGGCGCAAGACAGGAGCTGCCCAGTGCCCCCTCCCAAGTTGAACCGTAGAAGTGCGGGCGACATCTGTGCGAACGGTGGGGAAGCAGCGGAGGGGCCTCAGGGCAAGAACGCACCTTCCAAACACAGGCCTGCTCATGAATGCTTCGGTTCTTCCGACACAAAGGCAGGTAGAAATCTCTGCGCCGTGCTTCTAAGCTATTTCATTTTAAGGGGGTTCTGCGTCAGGATTCCGGCAATCCTGGATTTTAGGTGTCCCCCATTCCACTCATGTCCGAACTCTGTCTCCATAAAGACTGAGGTGAATCGTTGACGGTTTCACGCCTACTTACACCCACACCACGCATGACCGCTATGAATCGGTCACCCATGGAAAATCCTGCCCGTCCGACGAGTACAACAGCTTCTTTTTGTCAACAAGGAAACACCTCTCTCTTCACTGGCCAGCTTCGTAGACGCCAACGAAACTAGCACCTCGCCTCCCAGGAGAGAGAACGCCAGCGACACCTCTCAGCAAGCCTAAAAAGCAAATGCCGTTCAAATCCTTGCTTCTGGATAGGATGGCAGGTCCCTCCCGTGTCAAGTGGAGTGAACGAGTCCAGTTTTTCCCTCTTCTCTCTGCTCCTCCTCTGCTACATACATCATCGACTTTTCCCGTTTATTATTAGCTCCCGAGATAATCAGTGACCCATGATACATCGTCGTGACCCCCATTCGTGCCTCCACATCAACCCACGTCCCGCCTCCTCACTCGCACCATTTGCCTTCAAGCGCCATGCACGCCAAATCCCGAGGATTTCCTCGTTCAGGGCGAGATCCTGTGTTGTCACAGGAGGCCACATGCCTATCTTACCTAGTCATGGGTATTATCGGTCTCACAATTGCTTCGCCTCGGTTTGTCGTATCGGCTGTTGTAAAACACGCTGCAACGAAACGCCCGCAACCACATCCCGTTGCGACCAGCCGAAAGACCAGGTATCGCTTGTTCAAGCTAGTCTTGCCCCCCAGTTCGCGCGATGCGGGATCTCCCTCGGGCCTCTCCTATGGTCGAACGGATAACTCGTAGTGCAACACGGGATCCAGAAGCATCATTACGTATTTCAGCCGCGGGCAGCTCCTAACGATCAGCAAACCCACGCCTCATGCATGAGACCACTGATGTAGCTATGCCTTTCTGGAATGCTTTCGCGTCTCAACTCCATTCCATCCCACGCCCACAACCCCTCCGACCCCCTCCAATGCTCTCCTAGCTTCAACGTGACTTTTGACCAGCCGTGGAATGCCGAACAGTCACTTTTGACTGGCCTTTTTAATACCCTCCAGAAGCCCTGAGGTCAAAGATTTTCCTCTCCAAGCACACAATCCCAACCTCTTGTTGAACTATCATCTCCCTTGCCCAGCTTGTCTTTGACGTTCCCGCCATCACACATCATGGACCACGACACACAGACCACTTCCTTTGAGAAGGGTGCCGTCAAGACAAAGGATACCCCTCAAAAGAGCAAGAACCGCAGCAGCTCGGTCTTGATGATAAGCTCCGGCATGACGTTCTTAGCTGCCATCCCCCAAAGAACTAGCGTTTCGACGTCTATGAGATCGTCGATTTCCCGATAAAACATCACATACGCTTTCCTTTTGTCGCTCATTTAGAAGCTTCTTGTCGCGGGTTTTATTCTTCACTTACACCTATTTATCATCTAATCAAATTTGATCTCCTCTGGCTTAACGACCCCTCTCAAGAATTACACGAACAAATTGCCTCTGTCTTCTTAGACAAAATGAAAGAATTAAAGAAATTCTATCCCCGTCGCCGCGCCCTCCACTTCGATCAGGTTGACCAAGACCACTCAGACGAGTTCTACGAATCTCACTTGGCTAAGCTTTTGGTTGAGATCTACGCCCTGGTGTCGGCTGTATTCTGCCCCGGGAGCAAACCTACGTGTCCTAGATCGTCTCCATGGTTGCAGCCGCACCAAAAAGAATTTCTAAAATATGTAGAGCTCGTTGCTTGCCCGGATCCCTTGACGGACAGCTGGGAAAGACTGCTTCGCGACGACACCGAGAGAAAGTACCTTCTCCAGGCCATCATCATGAAGGTACTTGATGCCCAAGTCTTCTCTAGCCTGCTCTTTGGTGCCGACTCCGAGTACGGGAACATTCTTAGATCGACCGATGCTTCGCTAGTCAACGTGGAAGGTGTGTTTGCATTGTTACATGGCATTGATGGTGGAGAATCTAACTGGCTCGTAGGGTTTCGGCGCAGCAACCTTCGGGCTCAAACCAATCGTGTGTATCTGGAAGCGAAACGTGGGCAACCTCCAGACTTTTGGGAAGAAGTTGACAAACTGTGCGCCAAGGTCTTGACCCTCCTCATGCCCATGTATGCTTGGACCAGCCAGACTGAAGGGTGGCACCCACCGTCGATCTCGGAACTCTACCAACTGCTTCACGATGTCATTTCATACGCCGGTTGGCTCAATGTCTGTGTTCGGCTATCGCCTTCCATTATCGCCTTGGACTGGGTAACGCCGGGCGAACGGTACCACGTGGCCCAAGTCAATCTGTCTCAGGAAGCATATGAACTTTCAGTCAGGGAATATGATCGACGCATCAAGAGAAGCGTAACATCTTGGGATAGAAAACGAATAGCACGAGTGAAAATAGCTGTGGCGCCCAAAATTACCCGCACTAAGCCAGCCGTGGATGCATGCGGAACAGAAGGCATGGAGACGTACACATTAATGAAGCCTCATGTTGTGTATTATCATGGGCGGCAATTGGATTGGGATAACGAGGCGGCACATGTCAGCCTGTCCAGATACCTCCGCAGGTTGCATGGCCAGAAGAAAGCTCCTCATGGCACCGCCCTCTTCATCATGCTGCTTGCATTTATTTTGTGGTGGGTGAAGACCCAACCATCTGGGCAAGATGCATGGCGGAGCATCCGGCAAGGGTTATCCCCGACCTCGGAGAGAGGACCACCACTCAAATAAAGATGGTCCCATGCAATAAATACCCCGATGGATGACGGGGTTGATGGGGGAGAGCTGGTTTGAGAGGCGTGGGGGTCCTCTGCTTTGTCTTTGTTGGGTTGGGAAATGCTTACTTTGTTGGCGTTGGTCACGTATCGGAGCTGGTGGCATATCTATGTTCTCTAAATTGTCAGCTTGCGTCGAACATTCGATTTTATCTTCTTGCGTGGAATGATGGCGATACTGTAGAGAGCCTGTGATTCAAAGGTGTGGTCGTAATTTTACATACGAGAAATCATCAGTACCACATTGGGATAAAAAGGTCCAGACCCTTGCCGTATTCCAGTGGTCAAATGGTGCATGTCCAGTTCTATTGAACCTCCACTATCAACTATTGACCCGTTGCATGGGATAGGATTTTGGTGAAGAACAATCCTCCCGACAAACAACTCTTCGGAAGGCTTCCGTAGCTCAGTTGGTTAGAGCTTCGTACTAATACTTTGACTCACAAGTGTTGGTGATGCGAAGGTCGCAGGTTCAAGCCCTGCCGGGAGCAAGTCTCACCCTGCCATCCGATATTTTTGCTTGGATATTATTCAATTTTTTTCTATGGTACGTGCGTCCATGTACTAAATATAGCAATGCGGACTTAGAGCTACTGCATTGTACTAGGTTACATCTTTGCAGCAGATGTGCCTCATTATGAGTTGCAAAATTGTTTTTTTTTCTTTTGCTATGAGGATATAATGCTGCACCTTCAGTGTCTTTGTCATGATCTCTGTACCTTCCCTACCAGTTCCCGCGGTACTGTCTTCTGTACCTGACACAAGAGGGGGGGATTTGTTTCATGTGAATGTAAGACATTCAATGTCCGTACGTACCTGCATTCAATGTAAAACTTCTTGCAAACAATTTATGATATCATAAGCTGCAGGATGTATCTGCCTCTTCAAGTAGCCGCATGTAGCGTGGAATTCCCTATTGGATTTCCTAGTGCGTTTCCACCAGCCTTCGGACGGAGTAATATATCTGCCCTATTTGTTGCACTTTTGCGCTGTCCATTGTTTAGGTGGCTGGAATGTGATATTCGGTCCGGCATTCCTGGGAACATATCAACAACTAAAAAAGACCCATTTGACGGCAGGCGGCGTATTTTACAAATATAGCAAGCAATGGGTATCTGAGCGCATGCAGTATATGAGCTGACCGCATCCCATTTCGACGCCGAGTTGCAATACCTTCAACCTCGCACCTCAACCAAGCTACCCCAAAATGCAACTGAAGACAATATTCATGGTCGTTGCCGCCTTGGGCACCTCGCCCACATTGGCTGTACCCCCGACAGAGAGATACCGTGATCTCCAGGAAACCACAGAAACGCCACTCCCTAGGAGAGCTCCGACGCCCATAAAGACGGGGGATGATATCGATAAAATCACCTCAGCCACCACGATGGTGAACAGTTATATCGACCGGGTGTCCTTATATGGAAACAAGGCAACAGAGTCCATATTGAGTGTACGAAGTCATAGCATTTTTGGCAAAACTTTTACTCACAGTACACAAGGCCACACTGTCCTATTTTCAGGACCTGATTTCAGTATTCCAGGCTGTTAATCATGAGAATACTAGCACGCCTCCGTCAGCCTTTTCTGATAGCGACAAGTTTACGCTGTGCACCACCGTTTGGAATGTATGTCATCGAACCATCTTGCCACTAGTGAATGACCTTTGCTAACTTCCTCCAGTTGGTATACAGAGAGAGAAATCTAGCCAACTATCTCGGAACCATAGACAAAATTTTGGCCAAGAACGGGTTCGGCGCGAAAACGATTGATGCACTCGACGTGTATGAGAATCAAGCATTCATGTTTTTTAAGGAGCTGATTTCAAGGTTGGATGTTTGTGAAGGCCAGCTAAATAATGGGCTCAAAGACCTCACGGACACAATCGCCATTACTAAATCACGGATTACAAAAGGAATGAAGACCGCGAAGCAAGCAGCTACCAAGCAATCGTCTACAAGACAGGACACCAAAAAGAAGGGACGCAAAAATGGCCTTTGGGGACGAGGGGGAGGATATTAGTTCGGGCCTTGCTTTGCTTCCATTCGCTGCATACATCTTCTGGGGTTTAAACACATCTTATAAATAAATGCCCTTTGACTGGTTTCCATTGGGGTTTGGCATCACGGCGTTTGCGTTTGCTCTTCAAATTCAATAAAACTGCCAAATTCCCCCCTAAACATACATGCGAATGAATATCTTGATGGGGATTTCTCCAGTGCCAAAAAGGGTTCCATGTTTCCAGTGCTCGCCTCGCAGGGTGGTTGGGCATGATGTCAGCTCAATCAGCTGTGGAACTGTTAATGTGTTTTTTTTTTCATTAACTTTTGCTCTTTGTGTGGGACTGAAAAACAAATTGCACATACAACGTTAGACAAGGTGTGGTTTCAGTGCCCCGGGCCATCCCGCACCGGCGCCATAAAAAATTGTGACCAAGCCCAAGATGGTACTGCTAGTGGATTTGGGGGGCACTGCAACCACTGTGCATCCTCCGAGGCATGGGGACCTGGGTTCTGAGCTGCAGTTAGGGCCCAAGGCAAGTCATGACGGGAGGGATCGAGGACCATCAGCAGGTACGTACCCACTTGATCGCCGTTTCCCCAGCCATCTGCCTTCTCATCATATGATGCCAAGTCAACTCGCAACAGGCCTTATCTCATAGAGGCCCAAAACTGATCTTCAATTCAACAGCACCTTCGAGCTTCTTGAAATTCGTTTAGCTGGACGAGAAGTTCATTCGACATCTGTGCCCCTAACCGCGTCCTCATGATATCTCGATGAGTTCATCGCCGCCTCCCTGGTCTTTATCACCTCAGCCCCCAGTAGCTCCTTGTATGTACCTTTCTGCTCCGCTCGCGCTCGCTTCGTTTCACTCGGGGCATCGCCAGCCACCCGCTTTTTTATTTTGGTCTCGTCGGCAAGGCCTAAACGTTGTCCCAACCTAACCAGACCATCTCGGCGCCATCTCACTCCTAAGCCAGCACAACTCCACTGGGTGGTTCAGCCCAGCCCTGCCTGACCTAACGGAAGGCGAACATAGCTCCCAACCTGCGCACGGCTCACGTTGGACCTAGCGCTTCCCCGACCGCTTTCTTTTTTGCTACCAGGTCCCCTGCCTAGTGAGGAGAGAAGTCCAACGCCGCCGCAGCACCTGCAGGGACTGCACCAAACTCTCCTCTCCCACGAGACGACTCGATCGACCCACGAGGAGCCAACGAATACGCCTCGTTGAACGTCAAAAGTTCGGTTCAAAGGAGTGCCCCCTGCTGCTCATTGGTTGCCCAGCTCGGAGCTTTCGGAGGACGCATTGGTGGACGCCGTTTTCCCAACCTCCAAGTATACCAGCGCCAGGCTGCGCGAGGCGAAAGCACAGGCCATTCGTTGCTTGCAGCCCTCCTTGGACCGTGTCTGACATCAACACTCAAATCTTGCTCACCTTTGGCTTTGGCTTGTTTAAGCCTTGTCCCTCCTATTGTCAACCTCACTGTTTTACGTCCCTTTCTCTGCAGATCATCAAGTCCTTTTGCTGGTCTGATCTGTGCCTGGATCTCGTCGCTTGTATCCTGCACAGCATTGGCTAGTCTGACATCTCGCATGAGAGCCCTGGACGCCGCGCCCCGCTATCATCTCCATCCGGGAAGAGGCCTTCAAAACTAGCAACCTCTCAGCTCCCTCGACGTGCCCGCCACCGGGTCGACCACTGGCGTTCAAGCACGAGACAGACGGTGACTGGGTCCGAGGCACACACCCCCGTTCATATCGTCGACACGTTCTCTCTTCGTTGTTCATTCACAACCATTCCCCCATCAACCTTTCTTCCTCAATCGACAACCTAAACACGCCCTCATCGTTGCCCTCCATGTCCACGCCCTATTGGGGCCAATTGCCTGGGCCCAAGGTGACCCAGCCCACTCATGCTGGCCACTACCGGCGCAGGTCCGAGTCCGAAGATAATGCCTATAATGCTGACCGCAGATCCTCAATGGACGCACCGCCAGTTCGTAGACCTACTAATCGTATTTCTGCACATACTCAGGTTACCGACCTTCAATCTGAGTCTACGTTTAGTCCCCACGACTCCCCCAGTACCTACGCTGCGCAAGGCCTCGCCCCCAGACCGCCTTCATACCAGCCTGGTCACGCTCATGACACGAACGCAGACCCTTCCGAGCTGAAAAAATACCGTCGTCCTGGTCGCAATTACGACCACTACGACACCGCCGAGTCACCATCATTCCCCACAGCTCCAGAAGCTCCCCGTGGCCCCCAAGTGAGCTTCCAACACCCCTACGGCAACGGAGGTCTTTCCTATACACATTCGGTACCTGGTGTGCCAGCAGGATCTTCTCAAATTCCAGATCCTGTAGCATATGTCGACGACAACCAATATTACGACATGCCACAAGATGACTACTACCAGAGCTCCTCGGGTAGGATGGGGGATTCACAGTACCCCGGAGGAGCTACAGGTGACATGTCAAGGAGAGACTCGACCGCCTCTGCTATGGACCCCTATGCCCTCTCAAGAAGAGCAACTACCGGCACAGCATCCGACCGTCGCAAAAAGTTCGCAGACGACCGATCACCCCTCCAAAGGCTTGAGCTGACGCTCGATAGCATGACCAAGGAGCAGAAGCGAGCCCGAGTCGAAGCTGCCGAGCGGCGTGCGAGAGAAAGAGCAGCCTTGAGGGCCGGGAAACGACCCGCAGATTCGGCAACGCGGTCTCACAACCGACACACATCTGTTAGCTATGACAGAC
Organism: Calonectria ilicicola; assembly: GCA_020809705.1. NCBI lineage: Eukaryota > Fungi > Ascomycota > Sordariomycetes > Hypocreales > Nectriaceae > Calonectria > Calonectria ilicicola. Next base: position 2,318,392 of record CP085825.1, on the reverse strand, counting down.
GACCGTCAGCTTCTGACATGCCCGTGGCCGCGAGACCGCCCCCAATTCAAAGACAGGTACCATCGGAAATTCCACAAGAGATACCAAGAGATACTCCAACAGAACTAGCAAGAGAGTACCCAGAAGAGTATCTACAAGATGAGCCCCAAGAAGACTACAAAGAGCCTGCTCGTGGCATCCTAAAAGACATCCCAGTGCAGAGGGAACCCTCGACTCGCCATCAACAGCCACTGTCTCAGCATCCACCTGATGAAGCCAACTATTACAGCTCGGGCGCGCTTCAGGAGCCGGAGGAGATTGTGCCTGCCCAGAGGCACGTTGATACTGATTCTGGAATTCCCAAGCGTAACCTAAGTTTTCGTGAGCGTGCTGCTCGAGAAAATGTCCATTTCGCTGAGCCCTTGGAACCCAAGGCCGCGGCGCCTCCACCTGCTCCTAGTGGTAGGTTTTCTCTCACAAGGAGCGGCAGCAACAAGCTGAAAAAAGATCCTCCAGGTGATCCATGGCATCGTATGAAAAAAGACATTGCTGCGAAGCACCAACAGTCTCTCGAACAGTCGCACCACGACACTCGCGATTTTCAACCATCCCAGCGTGACAAGGAGCTTTCTCCCTCCCCAGCGGACCCAAGAAGACCACCTGTTGATGTTGGTTCTCGAGCCACATATGTCCCCATGCCGGGTGATAACCAAGGTATCCATCGACGCGCGACGGAGCCTGTTCGCAGAGCAGAGTACGAACTTGATGATGAGGAATACATTCCACCTGTTGCGCGAGGCAAGACTTTTACCAAGGGTGAAAAGGATGACGGCGAGCCTCCAGAGGTGGCGCCTACTCGAAGACGAGCGGAGAGAACAGAAAGCTTCTCTTCTGATGACTCACACCATCATCGTTTTTCAAACATGGTCTTTAAGCCTCGTGAACAGATGACCCCTGGCGATGGCCTGTACAAATCCCCGCAATGGCTTGATGAGTGGAAGAAGGCAACTGTTGGCACTCTGAGTGGGACTATGTTGGACATTCAAGAACCTCCCAAGGACAATAACCACTGGGCACCTGCTGATCAGAATAAGGCTTGGTGGGAGCAGCAAGATGACCGCCGACGTAGTTATCCCTCCCGACCACGGAAGGCCGAGGCCTTTGATGGAGAGTATGACGAGAATGGTGAGTATCCATGGGCGGACGACTCAATACTTTCACTAACATTGCAATACTAGCTCCAACTCGATTTAAGCCTCCCCTGTTTTTGAAGTGTGGGCCGTTATTGAGGTACTGCGGTACCCGGCGAGAAAAGACTCCTCCTAGAACGCAACAGCCAGGTGCCATTTCGGAACGTGAAATTTGGAGGGGCACTGTCATGATCGTTACACAAGACGCTGACTCGTCTTATGAAATCGCCCCCACTCTTCGACTCTTTGTCCAAGACATTGAGTTGCTACCTCCTCCACCACACCGTATAAAGGGTGAACTCCCCGCCGAGTATGTTGACCCCATTGCCGGCCACCCGAAACTCGGACGCAGAGGAGAAACTTTGTATGTTCGCCCAGTGGAGCACTTGGAAGAAGCCAAGGACTTGTCCCGCGATGAGACGGACGAAGGCCTGTTCGAGCAGAGTCGAAGCCCACCAGATGTCCCACTCCCTGATGGCTCAAATGATCTTCCAGGATCCTTTGCAAGCCGGAGGAAGCGTGTCGGTATTGATGGAGAGAAAGTCCAGAAGTACAAGGATGTCAGAGGTTTCCGTCTTCACGCTGAAAGAGGCTATACTTTCTGGCGGTTCAATATCGAGGTTGAGTTGCGAGAGCAGCAGCAGAGGATCGCTTACCGAATCAACCGTGGTCCAGCTATGGGATTCTGGGTACCTGCACGGGAACAAACGATGAACATGATGTTCTACAGCTGTAACGGCTTCAGTCTAAGCGTAAAGCCTGACGAGCTGAGCGGCCCGGATCCAATGTGGCGCGACGTCTTGAACTCGCACCAGACCAACCCGTTCCATCTCATGATTGGTGGTGGTGACCAGATTTACAACGATTGCGTTGCTGATCAGTGCAAGCTGTTTCATGAATGGTTGGACATCCGCAACCCTGTTCATAAGCACACTGCTGCCCTCACTCCCCAGATGCAAGATGAGCTCGAAGCATTTTATCTCGAGCGCTATTGTAAATGGTACTCTCAAGGTCTGTTTGGCCTAGCCAACTCTCAAATTCCCATGGTCAATATGTATGACGATCATGATATCTTTGATGGATATGGCTCATATCCCCACCATGATATGAATTCGCCCGTATTCCGAGGACTGGGAGCCGTAGGCTTCAAGTATTACATGCTATTCCAGCAACAAACCATCCTGGATGAGACGGAGGCCAATGAACCTAGCTGGATCATGGGGTCTAAGCCTGGTCCCTACATTGGCGAACTTAGTCGCAGCATTTTCGTGACTGTGGGCGCCAAGGCCGCTTTGCTCGCTGTCGATGCTCGAACAGAACGAACAGAACATGATGTTATTTCGGACCAAAGTTGGGAGAAGATCATGAACAGGCTATATGCGGAGCTACGCCGTGGTCAAGTCGAGCATCTCATGGTGCTTGTTGGTGTTCCGATTGCGTACCCAAGATTGGTTTGGCTCGAAAATATGTGAGTTGTCCTCTCTACTAACAACTATCTAAATTAATGATGCTAACATGTTGAAGCCTAACTTCAAGACTTATGGACCCCGTCAAGGCTCTTGGAAGGACAGGTATTTTCGGCAAAGCACTAAATAATATTGATGGTGGTGTTGAAGTTTTGGATGACCTAAACGATCATTGGACAGCCAAAAACCACAAACAAGAACGAAGTATCCTCATCGAAGATCTTCAAGATCTTGCTATTGACAAGTCTGTTCGAATTACGATTCTAAGGTATGTCTAGTACTATCTAACCCTCAAAGAGTGGTACTAATCAACCACAGTGGTGACGTGCATTTGGCTGCTGTTGGACAATTCTATTCCAACCCTAAGCTCGGACTGGCCAAGCACCAAGATCCTCGGTACATGCCAAATATCATCTCTTCGGCGATTGTCAACACACCACCGTCGGACCTGTTGGCTGATGTCCTGAACAAACGAAACAAGGTCCATCATTTTGACAAGCAAACTGATGAGAGCATGATCCCCATGTTCCAGCAGGGCGTTGATGGAAAACCTAGGAACAACAAGCATCTTCTGCCGCACCGCAATTGGTGCTCTATTCGGGAGTGGGCACCTGGCACCACCCCGCCACCGTCCCCGCCCCTCTCAGGTCAAGATAGGAGCCCTAGTCCACCAGCAAGCGGAGGCGGTGGCCTTCTAAGGCGATTGTCCTTGTCGAAGCGTAGGTCATCCGTTGACTCCCCTGGTGACCTGGCTTCGAAGGAATCAGTTCGAGGTCCTCGACCTCCCGTTACACGTGGCGGCGGCGGTGGCCTATTCCGCAGTCTATCTCGCCGTAACTCGACCAGCAAAGAGAAACCACCAAAGTTGACCCGATCCATGTCTGTTGATCATGGCGCAGCTCCTAAGAAGGGTGGTCTCTTCGGCTTCATGCGCCGCAACAGCCAACGTATGTCTGAGGACGGCGATGCCAATGGTTCATGGCGAGGAGATGATCAAGAATATGATGATGAATACTGGGACGCACCTCCATCTCCCCAACGGGAACGTAGCTCTGGCCTTCGAGGCGGTGCTGCCTATGATGAATACACTGTAGGCGATGATTCACAGTACATGAGCCACGCTCAACCTCCGCGAAGGGCCAATACTGTTGGCTCGCAAGCCTTAGGTCGACAAGGAGGCGCCGAGGAATTCCCACCTACGCGGCCTTTCCACCGTACACCGACTGGGTTATCAACCAAGCAGAAGCGTGATGCTGGCAAGTATGAGGTGAACCTGGAAGGTGGGCTTGACATTTGCTTGAATGTCGAAGTAAACCCCAAGGACCCTGCAGGTATCACAATGCCATATCGACTACTGGTGCCTAAGTTGCTGTACGAGTACAGCCCCGAGACTGACGATTTGGCTGTGGAAGGCGCTGAGTCCGCCGATCCACCTCAGCCAAGCGGATTCAAGAGACTTCTGAGTTTCCGCAAGAAGCCGGAAAAGGTGCGACCTCCTCGCGATGATGAATATGGAAGCGAGGAAGACGAAGAATACTATCAGCATTGAAATGCTGGTTGAGTTTAATGCTTTAGAGCGACTTATGCGCACGACCCCAGGATATGTTGAGAAGTTGACGACTTGTTTTCGGGCGAGCTTTGATACCGGTTCGGTTTTTTCTTCCTCACGCGCTGTCAGTTATTTTAATGATTTGGGTTGTCATGTTCTCGTATTTATTTAATGGGCAAGCCATGTACGGCTGAGCTCGGTTAAAGATTTTCGATGGGCATATTTTAGGCGCAAGTCGAGGGATACATAGCATTGATAGGTAACAAAAAGTATATTGAGTCACGATTGGCTTAAATACATAATTGGCATTTTTGGGTAAAGATTTTGGATGTCAGACTTGAACTTGAGTGATCAGAGCGTGACTATGGAGTATACCAACCTCTAAGATGCTTGCCTTGAACCCTTGTAACGACCCCCGCAAAATAGCGTCGCTCAGTGCTGGGAAGCCCCAAGAAACCACTCGACCCAATTGGCCACGGGTTCGCATCCGCTCTGATCGTTCCTCCACTGGTGGCAACCTCGCACGGGCGATTCTTGAGCTTCGCACTCCTTTTCTCAGGTCCGTTTGCATCGAACCAACAGTAAACCAACGCGACCACTCGGCCGACCTGTCCACAATTTTCTCATTTCCTTCAATCGCGATACTCATTCCAGACGCCATTCATTAGACGCATCGTCGCGCCGTTGCAGAGGCAGGAACCTGCACGGCAGCCCGACTTCGATCCCAGTACGGTACAGCACGCGATTATACGACACGACACGGAAACCAACACAGCACTACGAGACGAGACACGCTTGACAAGAACTCCACGACTCACGAAAGGATAGATTAGAGGAGGAGCCCTGAATGCAAGGGCATGGCGTCATCATGTCGCGCAGCTACTACCAACCACGCACCTCTCACAACAAGCTTCCCCCCCAGTGGCAATCGCTCAGCAATGGCTTGATCTCCGCCGTGCGGCCAACGGCTCACAAACTAGGTGCATGGGCAACCGGCCCCGGGAAGCACCTGGTGACGACGTATGGAGAATGGGTGGTGCGGAGGATTCGAGTCAACCTAACACCGCGGCGACTGCTTAGTTTTCCTCACATGGTGGTTTTGGTGTGGGCAGTGGTGCTGTTGTACGGGGAACGCTGGATATTCGACAGCAAGGTGTCAGACTGCGAGTGGGAGAACTGGGAGAAATGGGTAAGTTGCTGGGGAGAAATGAGCAAGACTTCGTGGCGGACATGCAAGTAAATGACAGGGGACTAACATGGCCACAGCCCAAAGGGACAAAGCCTCACCACCTCATCTTCGTCGCCGACCCTCAACTGATTGATCCGCACTCATATCCTGGCCGTCCCTGGCCAATTAACCCACTCACCGTCACCATTACCGATAACTACCTCCGGCGAGGATACAGAGCCCTTCAACACCACCTACACCCCGACAGCGTGTTCTTCCTCGGTGATCTCTTTGATGGCGGCCGAGAGTGGAAGACTCGCCAAGGCAACTTTGTCGATCCGAAATGGGGTCGCTCCCGCTCTAATGACGAAAAGAAATGGGTCGACACTTGGCATGATAAGTACGGCGAGGATTTCTGGCTGAGCGAGTACGAACGCTTTGGGGATATTTTTTTCGACAACTGGAAAGAAGGTGATGCTGAGGCTCCAGGCTCGTGGCAGCGTGGACGCAAACTTGTCGCCAGCCTTCCTGGAAACCATGATCTAGGCTTCGGCGCGCAGGTTCAAGTTCCTGTGCGAGATCGCTTCAGCGCATTCTTTGGCGAGGTGAACCGAGTTGATGTTGTTGGAAACCACACTATTGTGTCGGTTGATGCCGTGTCTCTGAGTGCAGACACTTCTGATTTCCGAAGCACGCACGATTTACGATCCATTTACGAACCCGTCAACCAGTTTCTCGAAAACGTCAAAGCTACGAAGCGAAGGGCTGTTCGCGAAGAGCTTGATTTCTGGCATGCTACTGATCGGACACTGAAGTATGCGCACGACGTGGAGGAGCTTGAAAAGGCGGACTTGAAGCGGCTCCCTCATGCGAATGTCGGCGATGACGCCCCTGAATTCCCAACAATTCTTCTCACTCATGTCCCTCTATATCGTAACCCAGGGACACCATGCGGACCGAAACGCGAGCATTGGCCTCCGACAAAGCCACCAAAGGGCCAGGATAGCCCCGTGATTCCTGACGACAGAAATGCACTTAGCATTACTGGAGGATATCAGTATCAGAACGTGCTCAGCGAGGATGATTCGGTCAAGCTCATCAACAGCGTTGGCAACGTCATTCATGTATTCTCTGGTGATGATCACGATTACTGCGAAGTTGTGCATTCCCCAGCCAAGGGAGGCGTGCGTGAAATCACTGTCAAAAGTATGAGCATGGCCATGGGTGTGCCAACGCCCGGCTTCCTCATGGCGAGCTTATACAACCCTGTTGATGCCGAGGGCAAGCCCATCCCGGGCTCCCCCGAGACAACACTGCAGACACATCTGTGCCTCCTCCCCAATCAAATTCACACTTACATGCAGTATGTTATGTTTGGTGTGGTGACTTTGGTGTTGCTGGTTGTGCGAGCTTTGTTAGTCCCCGTTATTCCCCTCACTCCATTTGCCTTGGAGCCTGAGAAGCCATCGACCATGTTGCCCATGTATAAGGACAAGATGGATCCTCCTGAGGCGTTTGGGACAACTGCGAGGTCCCGCACTACATCGTCGGGCACGTCGGCTTACCATATGCCACACTTCTCATCTACCGCCTCGCGCGGCGGTCGCAACGCCTCACCAGGCCCATCGCCATCTTCTCGGTGGCAATCGCGGCGCGGCGGTCGGAACGCCAAACGCTGGGGATGGGGAGCCGACGGCGGGCCGCGGATCCATCTCGACGACCCCTTTTACGACGGAGGGAAGACGGACCGCCGTCTCGGAGGCCGGAAGGCGCTGGGCGTGGTCGGACGAGAGCTGTGGACGACGGCATGGCGTGTTGCTTGGATGGCGGTGCTCTTCTGGGCGTATTTGACACGCAAGGGCTGAAAGAAAAAGGCCCATGTAATATGAATCGAAGCAAAAACATTGGACACGACGTTATTTTTATTTTATTTGTTATATGTACATACTAATACCAAAGCAACGAAGGAAACCAAAAACCAAAAAGGCGGGAATTTTTGAATAGCGGGACCATTGGGTGCACATGGGAGGAGATTACTACACGTGCTTTCTTCTTTTCTTTCCTTCTCTTCTCCTCTTCTTTCTTTTTTTTTATTCTTGTTGCATTGCATTTACAAACGGAGCGAGTATGGGTAGATGGGTATGGGTTGACAGGTGTAGCCGCATTGAAGAAAGAAGAAAAAAAAGAAAGCATGAATAGACGTTCTTGACTATGAAGATATCTCACTATTGAGCATGGTGTCGTTGGTATGTTGATGATAAGAGAGGTGAATGAGGATTGATGTTGTTGACCAATGTTTGAGTCCCGAAACCAACATGCAACTGCCATGGGCCCGTGCAAGCAGAATGGTAACCAATCGTGTCTGATACGGGACGGATTTGAATGCTTGTCGGCTCCCCAATCCCACGCAACCCGCATAAGTTTCCTCAGCCCCGACAGCGACACGTACACACACACAGACAACAACAGGTAAAAGACGGCCCGGCCAAGCGTCCGCTCCTAAAGTAGCCACCTCACCTCGCGCGCCTGGTCACGCCGATACGCTCCTCCCTCGCCCTCCGCAACCTCGCCTCGGCATCCGGGCTCGCCTGAATGCCCTCCATGCCGGCGGCTGCGGCGGCTGCCTGGGCCTCTGCTGCGGCTGCGATGCGGGCCTGCTGGGCGGCAACGAGGGCCTCGCGCGCCCGCCGATCCTCGTAGGCGGCCACATCCTCAGAGGTGATGTGCAGGGTTGTGGGGGGACGGCGAAGCATTTTTTTTTTTTTTTTTTGGTTTGTCTTTACTTTTTGGTGCACTGTTCTTTTTTTCTTCTTTTTTGCCCCCCCTTCTTTCTTGAAGAGTTGGATTCAAAAGTCTGATGATATCTGTGTGGGTTGCGGCTTGTTGGTGGCGGTGGCGGCGGCCTTCAAGTTGGGCTGCTCACTCTGTCTATTCGGCCCTTTATTCTCTTTTTTTTTTCGTATTAGATGCAAATAGCTGATTCCCGGGGGTAAGTGTGAAAGAGCCCTTTGTCCCAACGCAAGCGTGGTGGTGCTGAAATGCAGGGCTAAAAGATGGAGGGTTGTAAGAAAGCAGTTTGTTGCTGCTGGATGCTCACAGGCGGTTGGCCGTTGGCTTTGACGCGCTGCCGCTGCACGTGTCCCCACCGCCCATTGGTGAACCGCAGCGGAGTAGGCCCGACTAACACTCAGCCCTCCAGAAATAGATCATCACTTTGGCAAGCTAAAACGGTTCCGAAAAAAAAGTAGTTGAATATTTTGCAAAGGTGCATGCGCGGCATGAACCAAGACTCGTATATGCACCAACATACCACTCCAACATACAAGTCATCAACCGCTGCTACGCTAATCCGCAAACACCCTAGCACCAAATTATGCGCACATCCCTGTAATCATAGCTATGTCTTAGCGCATTGAAGCTATCACTTCAACGACCTCATAAACCAAACGTCTATTAGGCCCGATTATTTCTCTGCCTGCCATATTTCATTGTACCCTAAGCAACGTCCCTCTCTAAATGCCGCTTTGCCCTATTACCCTGGCATGTGCGCATATCCGAAATCCCGACGCCAGTCCCTAATGACGTAATGTTGCCGTCAACCCTTCAATCCCAAACAAAGGAAATTTCCATGGTATCAGTGTCGTGATCTTGTGAATGTCTGTGCATGTACACAAATGAAAAGAAAAAATAGTGGCGTGTTTTTTTTTTGTCATCTTCAGAATCCGCGTGCGTAAACGTTCTCCGCTTCCCATCTTAGGAAATCGCCCAGGTCATGATGAAGGTTGTATCCCATTGGGACGGAATTCCCAACCTCCTCATCCTTGCCTTCCATGTACCCATTGGGAATTACCAGGGGTAGCATAGGACTTGGTGGGAGACTGTCCATTGAGTCGCGTGGTGAGTGCGGGCTCTCCTCCCCTGTCCATTGACTCAAGGGTGTCGGGCCCTTGGATACTTTTTTGTTGTTTGGTAGCTTCTGCTGCGAGGGTGTGTTCCAAAATTTTGATGGACGCTCGGATCCCACAGAAACAGGAACATCAAGATCGGTGTTTACCGTTGATGGTGAAGACGATGGTGACGACGAGACGATGCTTGTTGCCGATTCTCGCGATGTGAGACCTGGCACGTCTTCTTCGACCAGTTCTCCTAGTGTCTCAAACCCAAACGAGTCGAACCAATTTGTAATATCATCCACTTGCTTCGCATCTTCCTCCAATGTCAGGTCCGGGGATAGGTCCCCAGCACACAAAATGGCCATCTGGAATGCTGTCCAGTCAAGGGTTTCCTCCATCTTTTGCAGGCTCCGCGATATATCAGCCTTGACAAAAGTGATCGGGCCATGTTCAAACATGGGATTGTTGAATGTGAACGGTGTGCTGTAAAGATAGACAATTCCGTTCTCCTCCTTCGCTGTCAAATCTGGGAAATTACGCTTCGGACGCTTGAGATGTTCGCCGTTGGGCATAGTTAATGTAACCATCGGTACCTCAGGTAAAGGCTTTCCGAGTGGTGGTATGCCGTATCTTGCAGGGTTCTTGAGTGGAGGGAGAGGTGGTCCGCCTGGTATATCAGCGTAAATCACAGATTCCACTCTTGAACCACAAGAAAGTGGCGGTATATATAAATCTTCACCGTCTTCAAATTCTTCAAGCTCGTCGAATTCATCAAGTTCGTCAAGTTCTTCGAGTTCGTCGAATTCGGGGATCGGGTCGATGTCTTCTGGGCCAAAGGGTGTGCAGGGAGATGGGTCCTCCAAGAATGTGCCTCTTTGTATCTCAGAGTCCTCGATACGCGACGGCAGATCCTCGAGATGGAATGGTTCTACTGGGGTCTCGGGATCATCTGACACAGCGCTGCGACTGGAGTCGCTGGATCCCCGAGTATCGGAGCGATTGCTTTCTTCCTCGTTCCGGGCCTGTTCCCGGCTCCTCCTGAGCTCCTCTAATCTCTCAGGCGTCAACATTTCATCTACTTCAATGCGCTTGAAGCGCTGGCCAGTGAGAATGCCCGTCACATTCTCAGAAAGAGCCCATGATCGGGGACCACGAATCTGAGACCCCTTCGAGAAGGCTCCGCGGAGTGAGCTTCCTTGTGTGGCCCTTTTATATTTTGTCTTCTTCACCGACGCCCTTCTTGCGGGCAATGCGGCGTCTCTGGACCTTAGGTCCTTGTTATATTTTGAAGGTAGAGGCATCGAATCGGCGTGCTTGGGTGCTTCAAGAGGGGGCAGTGGCGGAGTAGGATTTTGTGGTTCATTAAAAGATGGAGGAGTTTCCGGTCTCATTTCCTTGAGCGCAGTCCCGATAGCCTTGGCAGCTTCATCTGCCCTGGCTTTTAACTCGGCCTTCAACTCGACTGTGTTCATTGACCCCACAGGGCTGGCTTTGTCTGGTGTATCCTCGCTGCCTACAGGCTTGTCAAGGCCAGTGACTGAAAAAGAGAGCGATGGTCCTGGGATATCCAGCTTTAGACTAGGTCGGGGAAGTTCGTTTGATAGAGAGGAATGCTCGGGGCTTGCCTCTTGCTGAGTGAGACAAAGAGTTGACGCGGCCTTGGATGTCGGGGTGGGTGTGATTGAGAAGGCTTCTTCCCTCGCCTCATGACTTGGCATTAAGCTAGCAACGGATGAAGAAGGAAGAAATGGTACGTCATTCTGTTGGCTTCCGGGAAGATCGGATGGCACGGCCGAGCCGGACTGTTTTCTGCCAGTTGGAATCCATGATTGAGAGCCGACCTTTTTCTTAACCGGCTTGCCCTTGGAATGTGACTCGTCTTGGTCAAAGGGAACGGCGGTTGTGTCGGAGTCGTCTCCCCTGCTTTTGGGGCGGGTTGTTATAAGTCGTCGAAGCACGGATGCTGTCATGATGTGCAGAGTGATGTATATCCGCTGGGAATGGAAAGAGAGCGGATACAGGTGGAAGCGCTTCGCATAGCTTTAAAAGTGTAGCTGGCTGGCGTGAAAGGATGGGTCAAGTCGGGAAATTGTACGTTGCAATTCGAGAAAAACGTGCGTCAGCAGCCTCGGAAAGTAGGCATACCAACAAGGTGAGGTCACAGAGAGTATGGTCCGACCTGAAAACAGGTGGGTGTCTGGTTGGAGGGGGAAGGGGGGGGAGCAGAGGCAATATACGGAAACGGCTGGAGGAATAAATTACATGGCCGAAGACAAATTAGATACATGTAGTAAACATGGTGCGGGCGCCTTGAAAGGGCTCCAATGCTACAGCGTACTACTATGCCATGGATGCCAAGTCATGGCAGGCCCCAGGATGCGGTGTGGAGAAGTAACGCAGGCCAACCCTGCCGACAGGATGCAGGCGGATTCCCTGAATTGGATGATGCCAGACCGGGATTGGGGCGCGATTGGCCGCAGAACCTCGTGGCTGATGCTATTCTGACTTTCACGCAGGTTGCTTCACCGACGCCCGGCTTCGTATGCTCACGGGATTCTTGGGGGCCAACCGCGCATCAGCCCCCACCACGATACGGCTGCCTCAACTGGGACATCTGCTTTTGGTGCTGCTGGCGATGGTAGCTGCTCCTCGAGATCCTTTCCCGTACCCGCTTTACCCCAGCCTAGCCTGCTGGTGAACAGCGCGGCCACGAGGGAAAGGCCCAACAGGACGGTATCATGGAAGGAGGTACCATGAAGCAGACAACAAGGCCTTGTTGTCGATCCGGCGATCCGGTGGTGGTGACAGCTCGCAGAAGACTCGGGCATGCTGTCCGGTAAGACTCGGGCAGTTGCGCATTGAAACGTAACACCAGCTCAGAAGCTCGGTGGTGGGACATTGCTTTGTGGTGTCGCACAGCAGGTCATCTTGTGATGCATTGGCGGATAGCTCGGATGGCGCCCGCTCGTGGTCCAGATCTCGGTGTCAGCTCGCATCGCCCACTGGCGCCAGTAGGCATTGGCGATTGCCGCCCTGCCAAAGACCGCAAAGGCCTGCCAAAGCACCAGGTGGTCAGTGAGACTGAGTTAAACACGTCCTCATGAAGTGAAGTGTCTGCATCTAGCTGGTTTGTTGGTCTCCATTCCATCCGCGAACCGGGGGGCGAGCAAGGGTGGGGCGGGAATCGCAAAAGGTCCCAAAACAGGGATAACCAAGCCGATCAGCCACCTGCACGAGTGAGGGAGGGGCACTCAATGCCCCGTGGCTCTAGCTTGTCAAAATCATACTGCTAGGTACTATGAGGTACTGTGAGGTGCTGCGAGGTAATTGGGGCTAATTTGGGAACCCAGCGACGAGTAACGGAGCCGATGCCATTCCACGGGTCCCGATTGCCAGGCTGAGGTGGCACGGTAGTTCGCGACGACGACGAATTTCACGCAGGAAGCGGAACCCGATTCCTTCAGGGTGGCGAAGGGCCACAGGCGAAGATTGAATGGTACGTTAGAAGCTACATGAGAGGTTTGGTCGGCTAGATTGCGGGCTGGTTTATTGCGACCTGCCCTTCTGGATGGGGCTTGTGCGCTCGAAGGATGGTATCCCCAAGGGATCCATTATGGGTCCCCTGCAAAGGTAGTAATAAATTTACTGTGCCGCCGCTTGAGTATTATCAGCCAACAAACCTTCTGTAGGCTGTGTGCTGCTCATGCTTCGTCCGTACAATACACCCTTGAAAGATCGTGCCCCTATGACATCCTCACCTTAAAACTTAACCACCTAAAAATATTAATTTAGTAGTAAAAAAAAAAAGTAAATAAGTAAATAAATAAATAAATATTGATAAGTTTTATATATAAATTATTTATTTACTTTATTTATATAATAATTATTTATTTAGAATTTTGCTGAAAGATGGTGGGAAAAGGTAGATACAGTACAAACTTTCAGGGATTGTACCCAGCTGGAATCATTTACCTGCCTCACCCCAATCTCGCCTACTATCTCCAAATTTGGCCCAGCTGGTTCATCAGCTCTCTGCTGTAGAGTGCAGAGCCACCACGGTTGGCTGAGGAAACTATCCATCGCATTCAACGGTCACCTCATAGCAACGCCAATCCCCGCAGGTTCTAGAACGCCGCGCGCGTATCCCCTAAGCCTTAGCGGCAGCCCAGCAATCGCGTATCCGTTGACAGGGCTTAGAGGCTATTTCTGAAACCGCTACAGGCTACTGAGCGCACATCATGCGCGTGTTTGCGTTGCATTATGACCTTGACCTGGCCTACACCTGGCCTGCAGCACTGAAAGTCACCCAAAATCTGTTCTATCGTATGGTGTGATGTTTTTTTTTTTTTTTTTGGCTTCTACAAACCACTTGCGGACTCTCCGGTTTGAACTGAATTGTGCATGATTCTCCTTAAGCGCGCCTCACCTTCCCAGTCCGTCCACACTGCCAAATTGCCCTAAATGACGTATGACCACCCAGTGAGGCAATGCATTCGTTTCGTCATTGGCTTTGCATCTACCAAGAACGAGCATTGATGCATTAAACGGTACGATTAAAGACTTAAATTGCTCCGATTCTCCCGACTAGATAAGAATTGCATGAGTCTAAATCACTCTCAAACGCCCGGTTCCATAGCTCCATCCCAAACAAGACAAGAATAGTCGAAGAGGAAAAAACCAAAACTCCAAAATAATGAATAACCAATGAGTAAATGTAAATGAGTCCCGTGAATTGAGCTTCCGCATATAGAAACCCACGAGGCCCACTGAAAAGCGGCCTCCTGTTTCAGCATGTTGCCGTTTTTGTCTTTCGTGTGCCATTCATGAACTTCTCGATTGTTTCGTAGTCTTCCTGTCAAATTGACCCATCACTTGTCTCCAGGTTTAGATTTTTACCCTGGTACAGTGATCAGCTGCACATCGTATTCACCACTCAGCCCTCAACGGGGCGCAAGACGTCACTCATCCTTTGAGCGCAACCTTGTTCGGCATCCTCATTGCCCTTGGTGCAGTAGCTCTGGCCAGGGATATAACTGCCGGTTTTGGTGCCAACTTGGATGGTCTCTCCAGTAGCGGCTCGTGTTCGTCATCCCACGATGTGGCCATTGGGTTGCTGCCAAAGAGCATGGCCAACAATGACTTGAGCGAGTCCAGGACCTGGCCCGGCCAATCCTGCTCTCGGGGCTTCTTGATCGTGTTTCGTCGTCCCATGACGACAAGTTTGATATGCTGAGACCCGCCCATGTTGATAATGAGGTGCACACCAGAGAACACCTGCGCAGCAGTCAAGGTGGCAGAATTGTAAAGAAATTGAGAACGAGAGTGTGATCAAGTGTGATAAGGAACGAGAATGAGGGTCGGTGGAAGAGATGACGAGCCTTTTTAACTACCACTTAGAATTTCTTTTTTTGTTCTAACCTTTCTTCTTCGCGTTTGAAACATTATGCGGTTTCCCATTCCAAAAAGCCGCTATCACAAACGACAGTGGATTGTTCACGCCCCGTTTCAGGCTCTAAACGTCAACCCGCGAGCAGTTCAAATTCCACTGCGTCGATCCAAAAAGGAGCCCCCAATCGCCTTGTCAGAGCAGTGTTACCACGGTCTCCTTTGGAAACGCTTTTCTGGGGGAGACTAGCCCAACTCTCACACTTGGATGAAAGCTTACATTTTCATACTTTTACTCTTCCCAGCATCTAAAGGTTTAATTTAATAGAATTCCCTTTGCTTCGGCCTCTACAAACAATGGCGTAGGCTGGGTTACCTGTTTTTCACGCACCCAAGTGACACCGAGACATTGCCAGCGAACGCTCTCGATAAGTGAGACCTAATACACGAAATGGTCGCGACTGTCTGATTCCACTCAAGCCCCTGCCATCCTCACTAATTACACAAATTCACAGATTCGGATTTCGAGTCAAGACTATTGCCTTTAAGGCATCTAGCTAGCCTACTCGCTTGCAATGGTTGAATCATACTTGGTTAATATTTCAATTACTGGTTGAGCCGATTACCTTGCACGCATTGATACTACGATGTATTAGCTTGGTTGGCACGACACCTCTAAAAAAGCAACCAGCCAAAACAATTGATCGGATCATACGTGTAGCTATTAGAGTTGAGCCACATGGGCCGAGCTACTTGGTATACATGCAAGACCTGCATGGAAAATGAAACACGCTTACGTCAAAATGCAGAGACAATGTTATCAGGTGGTCAATTAAATGCTGCCTAATGATTTACTCGTCGTCGCCGGCCTCATCTTCGTCTTGTTGAATAAACGGAATGAACCGGAAGTCCAAAAAGCTCCTCTTACCGCCCTCCACGTCAACCATAAACTGGAGACTCAAGACACCCTGTCCATCACCTCTCAAACTAACCTTGCTTGCAATCCGCATCGCTTCTGTTGAGCTCTTGATAAAATCAAACTTGTAGCACTGAGACCACCGTTCCTGAATGCTGAATGTCTCAAGAAGGTCTTTGCCGCGCGCAAAGTCAACCCCAGAGCTTCCAAAATCTCCCAACCCGGATAAGGAGAGATATGGAGAGGTTTTGGTTGCAGTAATTGTCAGCTTTGTTGGGGCAGTTGGGGAAATCTCGGCGAGCGCATCCAAGAGAGAACGCGATTGCATAATGATCTTGAAATGCAGGTCATTGCGGTCAAAGGGTATGTCCTCTGGTACCTCTGGGAGATAGGTAGTCAGAGCGGCTGTAGTTTTAACGCCTGCTTCTTCAATGGTGATTTTAAATGGGTCACCATCTTCTCCATAGACCAGCGTACATGTTCCCGAAATCCCCAGTGTTTGGTTGCTAAAAGCATCTGGCCGGTAATTGCGTAAATTGCTGCGATATGGGTCTTGGTCTGCTTTTTGCGCTCGGGTAGCAACGTCCACAGCCCCGAAGATTTGAAGAACCTCCAATACAGACGATAAGGAAATTTGAAAGTTTGGGGGCTCAGGAAGCTCTTCACCCTCGGCCAAGGGTAAATTAACAGTGTACGAGGAGAACAGAGCTTTGTCGAGAAAGGCAACCCCTAGAACTACAAGTCAGAATTGACTACAACCCACCGCGCGAAATGAGCATTTACCTTGCATCACTCGCGCATGATCAGACGCGAATCTAATTCCATCCTCCGTTATCTGAACGTGGGCTCGGGGTGCAAAACTAATACATCGCAAAAGTTGATAGAGGGGCCTTGTGGATGTGGCCACAGCTCGAAAGATGGGCTGAGATTCCGGTGCCATCTTGCAAATATGGCAGGATCCGTATCTCAGTCAAGAATATGATGCGCGCGAAAGAAAGGGAAGGGGGAAAATGTCAAGACTGGCAGAAATTCAATGGGCGCTCAGTAGCGTCTTCTCTTGTTTGCTCCAACTATTGTACACGAAACCGACCGAACGGGACTTTTGGGGGGTATCTCAGACGTAGACTCCGACTGCGCAGAACATATAAACGACTCCGAACCTAAGGAAAGTCAGCGGGGGCGCTCGAGAGATGTTCTTGGGTGAAATGCATACGCAATCGCCAGGGAAGCCGGAACGCCGAGCACAGGGACGTTGACGAGAGATCGGTCTGTCAGGTGATTAGAAATGGATCATTGCAATCGCAATATCAAAAAACTCACTCAGGGCGAAGACACCAGTGAGAGAGAATCCCAGCAGCAGCAAAAGGAATCCGACCCAGAACTGATTTCCCTTGTTGACAGAAGGGAAGAACGGGCTGCCAGCAGCAGCTTGCCAGACCTCATGCAACGATGAATCCATGTGCTAGACTTCGAAATAGAATATCGCAATGAGCGATTGGGGTAATTGGGTCAATGGGTGTTGGTTTAACGAGCTGTACGCGGCATTCGTCGAAGATCTGATGACGGTTGAGAACTTGGTTGCAAGTGTCAAGCTGCAGCGTCACGCCTCTGGGGCAGCTTCACGAGCTTACGATTTCGCATCGTGGCCCGTAGACAAAAAGGGTTTAGCGCTGTATTACCCCTGGTAGCTTGCCTGGAGCCTGATTGACTGGCTTGCGCAGAGCTGAGAATGACATAAGCAGTGCACGCGCCACTGTGACAACCCTCCACTATCATGATCGCATCTCGCGACATCAGACCTGTCCCTGACATCAACAACCAACCGGAAAAGGCAGCTCCACCATTGCAATCATGTCGGACGAAGGTGTGTTGTATCCTGCACGCAAATGCGACATATCCTAGGCACCAAACTGACCCCAGCTCCCCCAGGTGCCAACAAGCGCAAAGCCGAGGAGGAGCCCACGTCTCCCACCCCGTCCAAGCGCATCAAGCAAGACGAGTCCGAGGAATCTGAGGACAAAAAGCCTGCCATTAAGCCTATTCCTTTCCCTGAAAAGGTGAATCCCTTCCAACTTTGCAATAAAACTCGTGAGCGCAACTAACCGCTTTGCCTTCAGCCCGCTGTCATCGAGGAGCGCAATGGCGAAATCGAGTTCCGTGTAGTAAACAACGACAACGAGCGAGAATCCCTCATCATTCTCACCGGTCTCAAATGCATCTTTCAGAAACAACTTCCCAAAATGCCCAAGGATTATATCGCCCGTCTCGTCTACGATCGCACCCACCTGTCCATTGCCATTGTCAAGAAGCCCCTCGAGGTCGTTGGAGGTATCACATATCGCCCCTTCAAAGGTCGCCAGTTTGCGGAAATTGTCTTCTGTGCCATCAGTTCCGACCAACAAGTCAAGGGTTACGGTGCTCATCTCATGTCCCATCTTAAGGATTATGTCAAAGCCACCAGTGATGTGATGCATTTTCTAACTTATGCCGATAACTACGCCATCGGTTACTTCAAAAAACAAGGGTTCACAAAGGAAATCACACTAGACAAGAAAGTTTGGATGGGTTACATCAAGGATTATGAAGGTGGAACCATCATGCAATGTTCCATGATTCCGCGAATCCGATATCTCGAGATGGGACGGATGCTGCTCAAGCAAAAAGAGTGCGTCCAGGCCAAGATTCGCGCATACTCCAAGTCACACAACGTACACGCCCCACCCAAGGAGTGGAAGAACGGCATAGTTGAGATCAACCCGCTCGACATCCCCGCCATTCGTGCCTCGGGTTGGTCCCCAGACATGGACGAGCTAGCTCGCCAACCTCGCCACGGTCCCAACTACAACCAGCTCCTACACTTGCTCAACGATTTACAAAACCACAACTCGGCGTGGCCTTTCCTTGTGCCCGTCAACCGCGACGACGTCGCCGACTACTACGATGTTATCAAGGAGCCCATGGATCTCAGCACTATGGAAAGCAAACTGGAGGCTGACCAGTATGCCACACCAGAGGACTTTATCAAGGATGCCAAACTCGTTTTTGACAACTGCCGCAAGTACAACAACGAGAGCACACCATACGCAAAGTCGGCCAACAAACTCGAAAAGTTCATGTGGCAGCAGATCAAGGCTATCCCCGAGTGGTCCCACCTGGAGCCCGAAAAGTAGGGCTTTACACCAGGTTCCAGGCGGCCCCAAATCAACTCGGGGTCTTGATAGACATGACGTATATGAGGATGCTTTTGGTCTGGCAGGGGTTGCGGTGTAGGAAATGCTTTTTTTGGGAGATAGCGTGGCGTTTTATGGTAATTGGGTTGACTTTGTTGGGATGCTATCGTGCATCAACATTTTGGTCAAGGGCATTAGGAGGTGAGACCTGGGCATGGCTTGGGCATATCAAGAAAAACTTGGGGTTTTGCACAAAAAAATTAAAACAAATTTAACCAATCATGTTTCACCTTGATATCATGCAATCCACACCAGATGGTCCAAAAACTCAGAACAGGTTTCATAAAACAGACACTTGTTTAGCCCGGCTATCTATCTCGTACTTGAAATGTAAAATATAGTGCCCAGCACACAAGAACGGACAAGGTGGCTATCAAGTAACAAACTTCTGCCACGGCAGGGCAACCCAGCAGCCGGAAAGACAACAATCGGCTCATCGTGTTGCTGCCCTTCTGCCAAAAATAAAAATAAAAAAGGAACCCCAAGTGTAATATAAATGCACCCCAATAAGTCCCAGTTCCTAACCAAAAAAAAATCGCCCAAACACCTTTGTCCAGTCTGGAAAGAGAAATGATAAGAGCTAAAGTTGCCAAACCATCCACGGGCTATCGCTCGTAATCGTGTTGCAAAACAGAACACGGGCCGAGGACGGGACGGTGGGCCATATGCGAGTCTATGTGTTGCGTGTGCGAGTGCGTGCGTGAGTATTCCAGGTTGTGACGAAAGGGAAGCCAGCTGGGCCCGCCCCTGCTGGGGTGTGTCATGTTCGTGAGTGGAAATGCAGCGCCGAAAAAATCGTGAGCTGCCATGGGTATAACTTTTTTGAGGAGGAGGAGGTATAGGTCTTTGTTTATCGTTTCTCGTTGTAGTTCATTTCCTTAGCGGGATTCTAGGTCCTTCATATGCCAGACGAAGTCTCAGTGGTGCGCTGACCAAATGCCGAATCCCCCACCGGGAGACGGAGATCTGAGTACGTGCGGCGGGGCCAAGAGATATGGAGTCGGTGGTGGTAATCAAGATGTCTGCGCCGAACCTCGTTAGGAGTGGGAAGAGCGGGCGCGGATGCTTCTCTTGGTTCTTCCAGAGGCGCACCATTGCGATTGGGGTCTTCTGACTCGAGGGTTCGACGAAGCATATGGTGGAGGAAGTCGGGCACCTCATTCCACTGACCGGCCCGAGCGGCGCTGAGCATGCCCGGAGGGAAGAGAGCAGCGGGAACAATGCTGGAGTCGTTGCCCTGGTGGGAAATCTGCTCGGTGAGAAAATTGAGCTCACCAGACTCGATGGCATTCTTGAGCCACTGCTCCCATTCCTCGTCAAGAACAGCGGTGCTATCGCCAGCCTCTCGGCGCGCAGCCTGCGCTCGGAGGCGCTCGTTGAGCTCCACACCGACGCTCTCCATTTCAAATTCGCTCTCGACGTCCATCTCGCCTTCGTCCTCGTCAAGATCGACGTATTCAGCGCTATGGACCTCGGGTTCGCGAGGATGGTCCTCGATTTCAGTCCAATCAGGAAAGCCGTCAGCAGTGGTGTCGCGAATGATGATGCCCTGCTCCCTCTCGAACTTCTCCTTGGCCCACTTGGTACCCTCCCATTTGGTCAGGCCGGCGATTTCGGCATCGGTGAGACGCAAACCGTCAAAGGCGCGGAAAAGGCGACGGTGCCACGGCCATCGCGAGAGGCGGATTCGGTGAGTGCGGTGGGTGTAGTCGAGACCAGGGTATTTAGCCTCCTGCGTCTCGAGGTGGCCGTAGAAAGCGTGCGTTTCTTGACGGACCTCGGGAATCAGACTGCGCTGGAGAAGAGCGTGAAAGTTCTGGGGGTCGTTGCTCTTGGGGCGGGGGAACATGTACTCGTAGACAATCTGATCGACGGGGCGGCCCTTCATCTTGGCGGGAGCACACAAAGGCGGCGGATTCCGACAGATGTAGGAGGATCGAGGGATGGAAGGGTCTCGGCGCAAGGAAAATGCGCAAAGTCGAGGCTCCCGACGAAGAAATTTGTCACAAGATTTATGCGAATCCAGAGGAAGATGCCAGAAAGAGTCAGGTCGGTCACGTAATCGGAGGGTAGTTGTGAAACAACTCGATTCGAGACTTTTGGGTGTGCTCGGGAAAGGCAAGGGTGACTGTGTGAGAGAGGAACAAAGAGACGATGGCACTCTTTCACCAGACGAATGCGACACAATCACAGTCGAGCTGGAAGGAATTCGAAGAAGGGTGAAGAAAGTACGAAAATCGAGCAGCCAAGGACTGAGCGGCAAGAAGGCCAGGCAGGCGGCCTTTTTAGTTTAGGTTGTTTTGGTCGGGCGTTCTCGGCGGGGGTGTGAAGCGTGAGAGTGCAAGCGTAAGGGTGTGAGCGGCGAGACGGGTGTGGTGCAAATAGCTGTGTAGTGTATGCGCGGGACCGGGAGGCCTGGTGGCAGCTTTTCTTTCGGTGGGGGAGAAAGAAGCGCACACGCGGCGAGGGCCTGGCAGAGGATATGTGCTGGAGTTGTTGTTGGCGTGTATCCCTGCAGGGCAAGACGGAGGAGGGGGAGGAATAATAATAATAAATAAATAATAATAACAATGGAAGAGCAAAAAATAAACAAAAGGATGGCGAACAAATCAAAAGGAAAACAACAATAAATAGAAGGGTGTTGGGTTGCGTTTGGGTTTGGGTTTAAGGGAGAAGAGGTGTGCTGCAGAAGGCATGGATGGACGGACAGGAAGGCGGTCGCATCTGGGTTCAGGGTCGCAAATAGCTAAGGTAACGGGTAGCGGCAGCATAAGAGGCGAACGACATCGAAGCAGAGAGGCGCAGAAACAAGACCAAGGCCGAAACCAGGGCCCGGGTTCCGGCCTGGCCTCTGCTACGTGAGCCATCCTCGCTCCCTCGCTCCCTCGTTGAGCCATCCAAAGGCCATCCGTCTTGAGGCCATTCATCCATCCTCCTTCAAAGGACGGCCATGGCTTAGACCGCCGGAGGGCCAACATGCCAGCGTCCTGGCCATGCTTACTCACCAGCCGCCAATGGCCACGGCCAGACGACGACATATCCAAACCCGGAAGGGCAGCGAACAGGATGCATGCAGTAGGCAGAGCAGCATAGGTCAGCAACAATAGCCCCCCCAACGAGGCCGCAGCCTGCCCCGTGCATCAGACCCAGACAGGGCGGTCGCCACCTCATAGGCTGCCCGCCGATGTGGGATAAGTTGCGTGGGATGCAAGGCGTGCAGGCGTGTACGCCATTGGCTCCCGGCGGGTTTTCAGCACCGTCCAGGGTGCCCGTGTGTGGTGTGCCACTGCGGCCTCGGGTCGTTTTTTCTCATTTTTTACGTGCTTGTTGCGAGGACGGAGCATTTCCATTGTTGGGCGGGAGTCCAGCCGGTCGAGGGGGGTTCCCTGGAAGCTAACAAGAAACGTGGGATCGAGAGCAGGGAGGGCATTCATTGGTGTGGGGGGGGGGGGCGGCAACAGCAGCACCAGCAGCACCAGCATGGGAAAAGCTGTGACGGCCTCAGTCCTTCCTGTACACCTCACCTCACCTCAGCAAGGTTGAAACCTGACAGGATTTCCCTTGTTTATGGGATTGCGTGGGAAACTCTGCCTCGCATTGTCGCGCTTGAAAATGCCAGATGCCTCGGTCCCAGAATAACAAGATCGACGTCCATTGCATGCACCCACGTATCCTCTTTGTGATTCCTAGTGTCCACCACCTGATCCGAGCGTGCCCCTGCAAACTGGGACCGCACCGCACTGCACTGCACGGCGCTGCGTTGTACGGCGCCGTACCGAGCGAGGGCTTTGCTTTGTCCTGCCCCGGCTCTGCGCCATGTACACACACACATGTACAGCAGCACGTCCCCGATGTTCGTTGAACCCGCTGTCGTCATAGGCCCCGAGTCTCTCCTCTCGGTGCCTTGATATCAGACAGGAAACCCCCCGAGTCGCTAGCGTGCACTAAAAATCACCCATCACCACACCATGAACAAGGCATGTCCAGATGCAGTCGCCTCGTCCTACCAGTGATAGACTTTCCAGTACCTGATGATCGCCTGGCTGCCAGCTAAAGTGGCGGCTGCTCCCCGCTAGTTCAGCACCTCATCAGTCGCCGCTGGTCTCCGTCATAGGACCAGGCCCGCATCAGCTCACATTCAACACCTCCAGAACCACATGGCCAAAAAAGTTGCCTTTCATTTCCTCTTCTATTCCCCGCGGGTCACGGGGTTTGCGGTTGCATTTCCTGCCCACCCAATAATCCCCTGACCACTCAACATATGTCCTATTGTCATCTGCCGGGTCCCTGTCGCCCCTCGCTCATGTCCGCCACTCATCCAATCCCTTTCGCGCATCACCCCGCGCCTCATCACTCAATCACAATGCAAGCCAAATGCCCCTGGTCAATTTCCTCATTGTCGTTTTTTTTTTCACCCCTGCTTGCTTCTGACCCGATGGCCGGCAATGACCCGGTCCCGCTGCTTTGCCATGATGCAACGTTGCCTAATTGAGTAATGGGCCTTGAGACCATATGCTGCTCACCTCAACTTTTACGTAGAAACAAACAGATGATGTGTTACTAACGTGAAATGAAAATAGGTGACGGGATTTCCTGGTTCAAAATCGGTTTGTTTTTTATAGATTTACGAAAATTATCAAACTTGGACAAAACCCAATGTGGATATATTCATTGGTGACGCAGGAACGCCAATGCCAGTTTCCCGTCTTCTGACGCATGTGTTTAAATCGTCCATACCCAACCGTCCGCCCACCCGCCTTTACTCCTTATCCTATTTTCTCGCAACAATCTTAGAGAACTCTAACCTCTGGGGCTGGCTGGGGAGACTTGTCAAAGCTCTTCATCGGCTCCAATCCCCATCGACCAAACATGGCCGCATCCTCGTCCCAGCCGTTGCACTCGGTTGTCAACATCTTTTCACCAGTGAAGATTGCGTTGGCGCCGGCCATGAAGCACATAGCCTGCTTCTCCTCCGACATGGTCTTGCGTCCGGCAGCAATTCGGATGATGGTAGATGGCATCAGGATTCGCGCCGTGGCAATGGTACGCAGCATGCTCGTGAACTCTACCTGAGGTCGGTCACCAAGAGGTGTTCCCTTGATAGGCACAAGGGCATTGACGGGGAAACTCTCCGGGTGTTGGGGGAGTGTCGACACAGTGTAAAGCAGGCCAATGCGGTCTTCGGATGTTTCTCCGAGTCCGAGGATACCTCCCGAACAGACCTTGATACCAGCATCTCGGACGTGGCTCAGCGTCTGCAGTCGCTCATCATAGGAGCGGGTGGAAATAATGGAAGGGTAAAACTCTCGGCTCGTGTCGACGTTGTGGTTGTAAGCCGTCAATCCTGCCTCCTTGAGCTCCTTGGCCTGCTCGCTATCAATCATGCCCAGCGTCACGCACACCTCCATTCCCATTCCCTTGACGCCCTGGACCATTTCCTTGATGTTCTTGAGACTATTCTTGCGGCCGCGCATGTCGCGCCATGCTGCGCCCATGCAGAAGCGTGTGCTACCCTTTTCCTTGGCGACACGAGCAGCCGCTAACACACTCTCGACTGTTTCAACACGCTTGGCCTCGAGACCGGTGCCCTTTTGGTATCTTGTGGACTGCGCACAGTATGAACAGTCTTCAGTGCATCCACCCGTCTTGATGTTCATCAGAGTGCAAAGTTGCACCTCGGCCGGGTTGTGGAATCGACGGTGGACGGTGCTCTATAGATGCGAATGGTCAGCCAATCATTTCAACAGCCATTACGATACCAGTGTCATATTATCCACGTCCTCTGCTGTGTAGTGTAATACACGCTCGGCAAATATGCCGATGATTGAATGGCGTTGCGGGTGTAAATGCAGAGGGCATCATGTCGGGGAAGAGTGTGGCAGCGGAGGGTGGCAGCTTACGGATTGATAGGTCAACTCCATCAGAGGCTGGTAAAAGATGGCAGCAATCTCCTCCTTGGTCCAATCGTGACGGGGTTGGGCAACATGGACAGCTTCACGGAGAATGGTCTTAGCCCGCTCCCGTCGCTGTTGCTCAATGTTCTCATGAGCTCCGGCCGGCACAGGCGGCGGCTGGGATTGGCGTCCGGCATAGTCAACCACGGTCGACATGGCACGGATTCGGCCGGCGACTACGGGCTGAGGACGGAGCAGGGCGCGGGAAAGACCATTGCCCAGGCGCTGAGAGCGCAAGGCCCTCTGGCAGAGTGCGGCACCGGGCTTCATTGCTAGACTGGGGGGGTAAAGAGTATGTATGGAATGGAATAAAGGAACAAGAGAATCCAAGACTCGGACGAGAGTGGAATGGGGTAGGTCAATGAGGTGGTAGGTGGTAGGTGACGGCAACACCACCGATGCCCCCCACGCCCAATTCGGCAAACCAGCCAGACAGGTTCTACGGAGCACGGGGAGAACTGCCAACAAGAATTCGGCAAAGATCCGTCAAGCCGCTCTAGAACCCAAAACACAAGTGGCTGCGTGGATCTCTGGTGATTCAAAACATGTCTGTTGAACCTAGTCGAACTGGGCCCCCTCAACCGCGGCTCAAGAGACATTGGCCACGCATTGTCCGCAAAATGGGGGATCTAGTCACGGCGTGCCTTGCGCAGGTCAGCCCAGGGCGCAGCCGCACCGAGGGTAGCCCCCGGTCGCCCGTTTCCTTCGGCTTTGTTGATGGTTGAACCAGCGTAGCACAGCTTCCCCCAGCTCAACATCTCTGGGGGCGAAGCTTCAGAGGTACGCAATAGTGGGCTGGCGCTTAGCTGTCGCAGCTCCAGGCCCGCTTTTCAACCGACGCTGATGCCAATTATGCCCGTTTTCGTTGGCTGCGGTCCGCACGGAACCTGTCCGTGTGGGTTTCTGGCTCTCCAGGTTAGCACCAGTTGAGGGAGGGGTTTTATTTTTTGTCGACTTGGGCAAGCGGGGGAGGGGAATAACAAGCCGAAGCCCGAAAAGAGAAAGAAAGAAGAAAAAAAAAAGCGACGGGAGAGAGCCAAGCATCTGCCGTTACGGGCTCGGACCGGGTCTCCGCCCTCCTTTGTTCACATTTCGGCATCTGTGACTAAAACTTGCTCAAATGTCCCAGTCGAAACATTCGAGACTCCGAGTCTCGGCTCAATTCTCGCATGAGCTAATCCCAATGCCCGTGCGGCGCGATAGCATCCAGAGATCTTCCTCAACCAAGTATCAGATCCACCGCTTTCGTTCCACCTGCTTCTCCACACAGCAGCAGACCAAGCCCGATGGGAGTGGAGGGGTCACTGTTCGAAAACCTGAAAAAATATAGGGTATGATATCTGTTATCATATATTTATTCGTCATTCATCATTTTCCAAGTACCATCCCATGTATGTCATGATCTGGGTGGGCATTGCCAATTAGCCCAGATCCATCCGTATATCCATCCGTGTATACCGAAAAGCCTCATAATGCCATCAAATGTAGTCCTTCTTACTCCCCAACACCCAATCCATTGCATAATAATTTGGACAAGATATCATATGTCCATAGTCAAGACTCAATGGTTACTTGAACCAGTGACAAATCCGTTCTGGTTGAGCCCAACTCTGACAGGACAACCAAACTCAGACAATGCCTTGATCTCCTTCTAAGACATTTCAGGTTGTATCTGCATATAGAGTATTTCGCATCCGCAACCCAATTCTTTGCTCTGGCTGGTTGAAGCAATCCGCTACCGTGGTTTTTTTCACGTTTAGTTATAGGCCATCTCAGCGGGCCGTCTCAGCGTACCGTCTCCCACTCATCGGACTTCCACCCCGCTCCTCATGGGCCATCCGCTTTTCCCACCTTTTCTTTTCCTCTCTCGCCTGATCTCGAGTGCGCGGGTCCCACGCCGGATGGTCACGCCGGCGGTCCATATCAGCATGACTGCTCGTCCGGCGCCCCACCTCCGGTCGGCGCAGGTATCGTCGGTCGTCTTCTCGATCAAAATCTACGGGGCGACTTCGACCGTCTCGGAAACGTTCCCTATCAAGCTTCTCTCGCGATCTTCTTCTTCGTGCATATTCATCTTCGCTATCCTCATGATCAGTCGAGCCATCCGATTCCAGATCCGAGTAGCTTCGACTCAGGCGTGAAGGTTGGAATTCTCGGCTTCGGCGTGGTCTTGGGTCATTGTATGAAGATGGTCGTCCAGGGTTACGAGGTCGATCTGGTCCAAACCCATTGGGCAGAATGTTCGAAACCTTCTCCGCCACTTTTTCTCGTAGACTTGGGTTAGGTGGTTGCCGTCGTCGCTCTTCGTCAGTTGGAATATCAGAACGATGGCGATACGCAGACGGCGGCGGAGAATGGTGTGGGCCCGAGGGATCTACGAATCGGGAGCGGCTTGACGGGCTGGTATCAGGTCGCCGAGATGTCCGAGGTGGAATGGGTTCATCATCGGATGAATCGGATGAGACATGCCTGGGTTGGCTGTGTCGCCGTGCTGGTTCAGGCCTTGATTGTTCAGGCCGTGTCATGTTGGGATCAAGGAACGTTGACCCTCGGGAGTAAGTTTGGGGATTAGAGCGCGGTGTGTTATAGTCCGAGAAGCTGCGTCGCCGTCCCTGATCATCGTAGCCTCGCTCCCATGCACGGTCATATCGTTCAGGAGATGAGCGACTTGGTCCTCGTCCTCCGGGACGTTGTCGTGAACCAGCATGTCTGCCGGGCACATGGTTATAAGATACGGGTCGCTCAAAAAAAGTTGAATCCGGAGGCGGTGGTCGTCCCTGGAATGCTGGCTTGCGGACATGAGCATAGGCGACCTTTGGTTCACCATGATCGGGCCCAGAACCAGGGTCGGGGCATTCTGGAGGAACGCGTGTAGACTCTCGTGGTTTAGGCGCAGATGCATCTTGGTTTAATTGGTTGGCGCAATTCTTATGCCAGCGATCGACCAGAACGTCGGGCGCTGAAGGAAAGGCAGACTTGGGAAGGTCGGGTGGGAATTCCTGGCCTGTTTCCGGGTGCCTCAGTTTCCAGTTCTTCACGGCGAACTGGAGAAATGGAACATGCTCCTCCGGACCGAGTAAAATCTCTAGAGACTCCCATCGGGAGAAGCCTCTAGGAGTGAGAGCGGGGATAGTCGGAGGGGCAAAATCGTCATCGGGGATGGGCTGTAGGGTATGCTGGCAGCCAGTGACCTGCCACATGTAGGAGATGGAGTCATAGGGTGTCTGGAGAAAAAGACCTGTAGCATTCTTGAGTTAGCTTGCTATATGGTTACTGGACCTATAATTATGGTATAAAAACAAACCATCATAGTCGCCGCCGACAGCTTTGTAGAATGCTGCTAGCTTCTTGGGCGTCAACTGTCTTACGGACCTGTCTCCAAGTTCGCAAATCTGGAAGCACACGCTGTGTTAGTATACCCACAGGGTAGGGGTGTATAGGCAGACATACGATATGCTTGGCAATAGCTCTGAGAAGGGCGTCGAGTAACATTGTGGGCATCTTCGTCTCCTCATACATGTACACATATTCTATCGGCGGTGGCGGCGAAGAGCGCGGCGATTGTGACTTTGGTGAAGTGCCCTGCGGGGCATCTTTTTGGGATGGGGTCGCCATGGCTAGCAGCCTCGCATCCAAAATGTGGATGACGGGGGGGAAAGAGAGAGATTTGGATGTTAGCAGCAAGCGGAAGTAATCGAGGATAAGATGTAGCCGCAGGGGAGTTTTAAAAGAGGCGAGCAGCAACGAGGCCGCATGCGACAGGCACCAAAATACGACAAGGATGACTGGGATAGACGACGAAAGAAGTCGGGTCCGAGTCGAGGTGGTTGCTGCGCGGATGGATCCCAGGCCTAATCGGTCGGCCAAGGGCAAGGCAGGAACAGGCAGTCAGCTTGGCGCACGCACGACGGTTGAAGCACGAAAGGCGAAAAGATGACACGGCTGGGCAGAAAGTAGGCTGCGTTGTGCTGCGCTTCGCTATCTTTTCGCTGTTGGGTGCGCAGTCGTGGGTCGGGGCCGAGTCGGTCAAGGTCAGGGTCAAGGTCAGGGCTGGGGCGGTGATGGCATGGATAGCATGGCTATGATGTCGTGCCCAAAGACAGACAAAGGACGGGTGGGACGGGAGTGCCCTGGTCTTTGTTTGGTGTTTGGTGCACTTCAGTGTTGCTTCCTTTTGCTGGAGATCTAGGCCCAACGGTGCGGACCGGGTTACCCTTTGCTCTGGGGAGTCGGCTGACTTGCCACTGGGCTCCTAGTGCTGTCGCCGTCGCCGTCGTTGTTGTGTGTAGCAATGCCCAAAGAGCGCTGCCCCGGGGGAGGGGCGGTTAGGAAACTCGACGATTATATGTGCGACTCTGACCAAGAACAAGAAACCTGCTGTCCGGGCTTGACGGCGGGTGCGTGCTGCTTCTGTGCGACTTCGGCCGCCTGTGATAGGGATGGATTTTGTTTCCCCATCTGCTTAACTCATGGATTCCCCAATCCCATCCCTGTCACAGGCGCAACTGCAGCCGATTACGATATCATGGGCTTGCGTTCCCTCGCCTGTGTACGCCTCAGATCACTCGTCCACTGCCGGCCGCTTGTGGTAAGACACGTGCATCGCCGATGTTGCTCCCAGTTTGACCCGTCAGTGTGATCCAGATCAAACCGTTTAGCTAGTCAGCTAGCCACGATCAAGTACATATCTGGTGTTGGCCTGCATGTTATGCCTGGGTTGCTGGTCGAGGGCCGCAGGATGACAGATCAAATCCTTCCCCCCCCCCATTATGGGGACTTTGGAGCTGATCGGGGAAAAAAAAAGAAAATACAACCCATTGTTTTCCTTGTTTCTAGCAATCCATGTTCACGACTTCGCTCCCCCTTCGTTTTGAGCCCTCTCTTCTCAGAGCAGACCATTCACTGAGGCTTCTCTTGTGTGCATCGCTGGCACCCCGCCAGGGAGGGAGCTAATGGCTAGCAACAGCGCTAACTCGCATCTGGCACCCACAAGGTAAGTACTAAATCAAGCTGATGGGCTGTGTGATGCGCCGCGTTGCATACGAAGGGCCACAGGGCTACGTATCTCACCATCTCACTCAGCCACAGGGGCCTTTTACTCAGCGGGTTACCACTCTGCATGCATGAGCAAACGATGCGAAAACCTACCGATGGGGACGGACTCCGGGGAGCCGACTACCGAAGGACCTAGAGAATGGAATCGAATCGAGTCAAATCGGTCGCTCGGGTGTTGAGTGCCTCCGACCTGCAGCGGATGCTTGAAACATACGGCGATACCGGGTTAGCCAGGTCATGATGATCAGATGCTGGGACACCGTAGCATGTGCAAGACATGATGTCATCTGGGACAGACAAGGCTTGACTAGGTATGCCACGAGGCTTTTACGTTTTGGGTACTTTTTTTTTTTTTTTTTTTCTGGAGCAGGCAGAGGTCTAGGGTAACTGATTTGCTGCGGCCCACGCCAAGCAAAAAGAGCCTACTTTTAGTACAGGCCGCAAGCATTACAAAGGTTAAACCGGTAAGTCCTTATGGGTCTAACGGGTCAGATCAGCGATTGGATTGGTGAAGGGCAGTTTGGTCTGTCTGTTCCTTCATTCGCACAACAGCAAAAAGAAAAGAAACGCCACATGTACCGGTACTAAAAGATAGATGAGTCGCACATAATAATATAGATATTTCGACTTGCCACTTTATGCAGTACCTCGGCGATTAACCTTTGTAATGCTTGCGGCCTGTATTCCCCATAGGGTAGGGTCATCAAAAATCAGACCAGAGAACGTCTTCGTACGCGCTTAACCCGATTGGGAAATTTATTTCATCCCGCCTTGTTGGCCTCTTTCATTTCGCGAAGAAGTGCGAGCAACACCAAGAAATCATCATCAAGCATTTCTTAGGTTTGCCTTTGTTTTCTCCGCTTTCGCATTCGCTCCTTGATCGCGTCAACTTCGCCATTCTTACGGAAATTTCTTCCTTTTTTTAATATCTTGTACAATCAATCCACCCATCATGGATGCCCTCCGTTCCGCCATCCAACCCATCACGCATAATCTCCCGGCGCCGATTCGCGACCTCGGTGTCTCTATTATCAGCGAGACTTGCTATTCGTCGCTCCTCCTCGACGTCAACCTCGAAGATGCCGACTGCCTTAAGTTCGCCATATCCAAGGGTCTTGGTATCGGTATCATTGCCGCCTCGTCCATCGTCAAGGTTCCTCAGATTCTGAAGCTGGTCAACTCGCGCTCTGCCGAAGGCGTTTCTTTCCTTTCCTACCTGCTCGAGACGACTGCATACATCATCTCCCTCGCCTACAATGTTCGCAATGGCTTCCCGTTCAGCACATACGGCGAGACTGCCCTTATCGTTGGTCAGAATGTCATCATCTCCATTCTCGTTCTCAACTACAGTGGCCGCGCCAGCATTGCCGCGGTTTTTGTCGCTGCTCTTGCTGGTAGCGTGGCTGCCCTCTTTGCCGAGAATGTTATCAACATGCAGACTCTGAGCTACCTCCAAGCTGGTGCCGGTGTTCTGGGCGTCGCGAGCAAGGTTCCTCAGATTCTCACCATCTTCTCCCAAGGCACCACTGGTCAGCTCAGCGCCTTTGCCGTAAGTTGCTCCCATAGCTTCCGATTTAAAAGCAAAATTGACATGTCATAATTCAGGTCTTCAACTACCTTGCTGGTTCGCTCTCTCGCATCTTCACCACCCTCCAGGAGGTGGACGACAAGCTTATCCTCTACGGGTTCATCTCTGGTTTCATTCTCAACGCCATCTTGGCTCTCCAGATGGTTTTCTACTGGAACGCCCCCTCTGAGAAGGCCAAGGGCAAGCGCAAGGAAGCCCCCATTGAGGCCAAGCCCGTGGCTAGCTCGACCTATACATCCACTCCCAAGAAGAGCCCGACTACTCGCCGTCGCGGTTAGATACTTCATTGCGATTTGTTTTTGCGATTGTTTGAGTCGAGATATTCCTTGTAATACAACACATTTTCAAAGCATACTTCTCCAAATCGTACTGATAAACGAAGATGATCTGTTTCCCAAATATCACAGCGGAAATGAATCCATGAATTGTGTTTATGTTTCTTGTTAATTGGGAACGCTATATATATAAATTCCCTTGCCCACCAAGCAATTCGCCTGAGTGATGAGGCGCTTTGAGCCAGGTTATCGCCCGGTACTCGCCATCGCCCGTATTTTCCAAAAAGCCCCTCATGTTGGCGTATGCCCCAATTGGTATCCTCAGATCTCTCGTAGGAGATTTACTTATAAAAAACGCTAAATAACCCATAACGCCGATATAATGCATTGTATCACCCCAATTCAAACAACTCCTCGGCAAGACCAAATCACCTCTGATGTAACAGAATCAGAGAGTAGGGGCTGCCCAGTCCATGCCTCCAGCACTGTTACGGCCGGCGCATTGCAGACAACGACGCTGCTCCCCAAGGTTGCTGACAGAACAGCTGAAGCACACATGCTTGCCACATGCACCACAGGCGTGCGCCTCAACATCCATACCATCCATATCCATCATGTTCTCATTGCCATCAGCAAGGCCGGTGCCACAGTCATCACAGCTTGAAGGGGTCATGGCTGGCTGCTGGACAGAGTGTGCTGTCCTTGATGAAGTCGAAGGTGCTGAGGAGATGTTCCAGAAGCGGTGCAGGGACTGCTGGCTAGCCTCGGGTCGGGTCTTTGGCTGGGGTAGCTCCGGCTCATGGGTCATGGCTTCATCGTGGGATTGGTGCTGTTGGGCTGAGAACAAAATGTTCAGAGTTCGTTCTGGGAGTACTAGTCAGATAACTGTTGCCTTGATCGCGTGATCTCGGAGAATACATACGATGAACTTGCTCCTCCGAAGGTCGGGAGTTGCGGAACCGCTTCATGGTCCGGCTGTGGAGATGGATAGGTGTAACATCAAATTGAGCAAAGGGGTTGCTGACGCTCGAGAAGTTGTGAGGAGGCGAGCAAAAGGACGAGTCCGATGAGGGAGAAGAGCAGAGCTCAGTGACAGAACGCTTGCGCTTGAGGACCATTTTCGCTGTTAGACTTAGTATGAGGAATGTAGCAAAGGAACAAATAATGGACGGTTAAGTATGGTGGCAACGATTATGATGAAACTAACGTTGTGAGATGGCCTTTCTCGTCCAAAGCTTTGGTGGAGAGGTAAGTCAGAGAAAGGGAGTAAGCGCTCACCAAGCGAGACAGGTCAGCTTTTTGGAGGCTGAGAGAGGCGCACGCGCCATCACGCGTTGGAGGGACAGCGCTCCAAAGTTACAAGGGTCTCCGCGATCCTTCGCGCGTAAAGTGGTGTTTTTTCGCGACCATTCGCGCTATTTGTTCCCCACTGGCCTTCCATTGGCTGGTTGCGTGCGCCTAATTTACACGACAGGGTGCATCACGACGGGACGGTAATCACGGAGCTACATACAATACACCCATTGTCCCCTGTGACATCCGTACCTTTCGCAGTATGGAACTAAACCGCCCGAAGACATCAATATAATAGTAAAGGAAAGAAAATAAATAAATAAATAACAATAAAACCTATACATAAATTAGTTATTTTGTTATTTATTTATTTATTTAAAATTTGACTGGAAGATGGCGGGAAAAGGTAGAGGGGGCATAATCTTTCAGGGATTGTACTGTACACATACGTATAGTCACAATGTGTCATTGCTGGATATGATATGCTTGCGTGATACATGTGTGATTATAGCTCAATGCAGTTTACTCCTTGGATATACGAATCACCAGCTTTCCGAGTCCTCCCTTTCCTGTAGCCACCCTCTCACAGCCTCTCCTCACTTCGTCGATGTCGTCTAGGTCAACCACGGTCATGACAGCCTTGACCTTTTCTAGCGCGACGGCTTCCCCGGCTGCCTCTAGCAACTCCCGAATGTTGGGGCTCCCCGATACAAATTCGTACTTTATGGATGTACCCCGCAGCTTCCACTTGTAGTACAGTTGTGCAACGTCCAGTAGCCACCCAAGCCATGCCGGCATCCCGTCCCCGAACAGCTCCCGTGCCGTCTCCCTGGTCGGGATACTTGCAATGCTCACCAACGTGCCTGTCTGGGGCTTGAGGATAGCGAGGCTGTCATCAAACGTGGCCCACTGCGTGCTCAGAGCAAAATCCACCGTATCCTTGCCAACAATCTTGGTCACGTTTTCCTTTTGGTAGTCAATCACCTGGTCAACTGTGCCGGCGGGCAGGTACTGCTCCACTAGCGCCATCTTGGCTGTCGACGCCGTGGAGATGATATTGGCTGCGCCGAACACATTCCGGGCAACTTGCATTGCCAATGACCCGGAGGCGCTCAGGGCCCCAGGGATAAACACGGTTTGGCCTTCGAGGCTCTCTTTTCCGGACAGTCGCAGCCCTCGGCGGATAGTCTGCAGCGCTGTGACGACGAGGCCTGGAAATGAGGCGGCCGCTTCAAAGGAAACGTGTGCCGGCTTGTGCAACAGGAAGCGTTCTTCTGACAGGGCATAGTCGGATGCGAACCCTGCTTGTGGCTCTGCGGGGATCGGCTTGTCCATGTAGAACCCGTAGACCTCGTCGCCAGGCTTGAAGTTCCTGACGGCAGACCCAACCGCTACAACAATGCCGGAACCTTCGATGCCAATCTTGGCTGGGTATCTAAATAGTTGTCGTCAGTCCCGACTCTACTTTCGGTAGCAAGTGGGTTCCAAGGGGCACATCGTACTCCATCTTAACCAGAAAACCACCCATTCCATTGACGAACTGCGTGTCTCCCGTGTTAATGGCCGCGGCACACATCCTCAAAAGGACATGCTCTGGTTTTGTGATTTTTGGTGTTGGCATCTCCGCGATCTCGTAGAACGCTGGCAAGCACTTTCTGGGTGCTATCAATGATCGCATTGTGGATGGGATATCAGCCATTGTTGTGGTCAAAACCCGACCTTGGCCGAAGACTATGACAGTGCTGGATGTTTTCTTCTTCTTTTTCTTTACCGTCTAAAAACTATGCGGGGAGAAAAGCCGGTTTTTATCTTGAGTTTAGATGAACTACTGGTGAAGGATGCAAATGATCGGTGGCGTTCGGTGCCATTCGGAGGCTCCACCGAATCCGCCGCCGAACGCCGCGCCGGCAGCGAGTCCGCCCATATCGTACTCGTAGTTGCCTGTCAACTCCGCCAGCGGAGTTTTCCTATTATGTAGTGGATTTACCATATTGAAGCCCAATATAAAATATGCTTAGACCAGTGATATTCAGTATTGACTTAAGTTCTGTCACTCATAGGGAAAAAATAATGTTCAGGAGAGGAATGCGACATTGATTGACTGATGTGGCGTGGAATTTTGAAGCACCAATGAATCTCTACCTATATCTCGATGAATTAGAAACAGGAGTCTCTGGGCTTCTCTTCCTAGTTTAGCATCGATGCTCCTTTAAACCCGTAAAATAGGCCACCTTTAGGGGCTCGCATTGTTCAATCAGCATGACTATTATTCCTGGCTCCTTTTGTATCATCAAGAACTCGTAGGATAGGTTAATCTAACTACCCCTTCCCAAGCCTCGCTCTTACTCTCAGTATTTAATGTGGTTTCGCGCTCTCGTGTTGGCATGTAACATGCCTGCTGCTATATATGCTTGCCTACTAGATGTTAGTAAATCAATACCTCAATCACACGTTGTCACAAACTGTGTTTCAACTACGTACTCATTGTCTACACGACCTTCCCGTTTTTGAGATCTCAGAATCCTGTATGTGATAGAAGAGAGCTGGATCACCAGTGAGGCTTAGTTGCGTCATCATCCGCCCAAAATGCCCAGATACCGAGTGGCCACTAACGCTACACTCAGAAACATCTCTGTTCCCAAAGAACTTCGCTCCTCTCATCACCTATAGAAATTCCTCTCGGCTCTGCGCTGATGATACCAGTATCGTGGTCGGTCGTTGAAGCGTGAATATGTTGATTCATCTGCCACGGACAGTTAGACAACAATGTTAGAATTTCACACATTTAGCATACCTCTCTCGCGACTGATGCCAAGCTGGGCTGCCACATTGACATATCCCTCCTCCGTATCGCCTTGATCCAGGCGCACTCTGCTCAAAGCCTCTTCGTCTCCTTGCCATACACTGCGGCATAGTGGGCAAGTAACATCACCTGTCTTGGCGCGTGCCCACATTCGAAAGCACTGTTCGTGAATGTTTTGACCACATGCCGCCTGGCACCATACCACCGCCTCAGCACCATTGACCTCGAGCTCACAATAGCAAATAGGACAGTCGCCCTCAACAGGTTTACGTTTGTCCGATTTGGCTTCTTTTGGTGCCGAGATGGGCGGTGCGGCGACGAAAATGTCACGTAGTTCGGAGCTGAGAAGTGCGAGCTGATAGACCATTTCAAATGGTGCATTAAGCACCTTTCTGAGCACCTTGATGCATCACTGATTAGTTTTTGAATAAAATTTGCCATGGGATTGTAGCAGCTTACGTATAAAGTATGTTTGCATTGGTTCCCTTTTGCAGCATGTGGGCAGTTGCACTGTGGTTGCTGTGCGATACGAATCGTGTAAACGTTACCAGTTGATCCGGTCATTTCTAAGACCTCTTCAGGGCACTCCTCTGTACCGCATCTTTTGCGCTTGAGCACATAGAAGCGCTGTTGCATTGCTCTATCGTAGACATCATAAAATGTTTGCGGAGGCTGTGATCTGAACTTGCGCAGCCGCTTTTCCGATGATGGGTTGGCAGCGGCCTCCTGCTTTAGCTTCTTGGCCGAAGCCAACGGGGCGCCCGAACCATCACTAGCCTTTCTCTTTCGTGCTGGTGTAGATGGGGCCCCAGATAAAGCCTTGCTGGTCGAATCGATAGGTGCCTCCAGCGGTTGCCCCGCACTCGTTGACTTGCCTTTACCTTGGCTTTTCTGTCGAGTTTGGGCCAGTTTCTCCCTTGTGGAGGCTCTGGAACTTCGAGTCAACCGAGTCTGAGGAGAGTTCATGGTTGAGAGGCATGTGCCGTTACTGATTAATAGATGAAAAAAATTATGTGTGCGAGAGAGAGTATGTTTGTTAAATGAAAGATTTATTACCTTTGTTCGTGCATGAACGGATGGCATCAGCTGTCACAAGGTCACGTGAATACGTAGCTGTGTAACGTTTTACTATCTGACAGTCTACACCTTGAGAATTGCAATTACCTCTATAGCGCCCTTCTCAATGCTAAATAATTCAGCTGCCCCAAATTATCAACTTCACAGCCAGAGGTTTCTTTTTGTTCTTGGCAGGGGAAGATAAAGAGGACGCAATCTTCCAAAGATTGTGCTCTACTCATCTCCTCAGATCTCAGACGTGATTATGCTTAAGTCGCCAAACTCAGAGATGACCGAATGCATGGTTGGTGTTGCTGGACTGGTGTGAAAATTCCGGCAACATATCACGATACAACTAAGGCAACAGAAAACTTTTGAAGATCATGCATCTTGGCATTTTGCTACTCCTACTTCTCTCAACATCAATTCCTCCTCTTTTGAACCCCGAAACAGGCCTCGTTTCCATTCATGTTAATCTGAAAAAAATTTGAACATCCAAACGCCCCGGAGCGTGGGCCTTCCAACCATCCCCGCTCCCCTGAGGTACATGTTGTTAATGTCCCCATTTCCCCATCCCAGATGCGCCCCCTATATTTAAAACACAAAAGAAAAGAAAAGGAAATCGGTGGTGTATGTAGTAGATACAGGCCGTGCCTTCTAGCAGACAGCGGATGTGAAGCGGTCCAACGCCAAGTCTATGCGGTGGCAAGCGATAAATGTCGATGTATTAGACAAAAAAGGAAATTAGGATGTGGATGTAGCGAGTCATCGAAGCGAGAGTATCATTGGGATCATAGTGGCTGCAGCCGTGGTACTTTCATCGATGTCGTCGGAGTGTTCGTGACCAAGCACGTTGTTAAGAATAGTGTCCAGGTATGATGGTTATGACACTAAGTAAGAGTTGTCGGAGAGAAGAAATGGTAGGGAATGATGGGTTGGGTATATGTGTGTTATGTCATAAGGAATCGCGCCAGAAGGTGGATTAACTTAAGGCAATGGTCGTCGGTGGCCAGGATCACGGGGTTGGTAGCGTCGGGCTTCAGCTTGCTGCTGAGCAGCCAGCCACTCGGCGGATCCAGTCTGTCGTCCAGGTTGCTCTGCAGGCACCTTGGTGTCGCTACTGGATGAGGCTGAGGGTCGGCTGCCATTCGAGCCGGAGGCTTCAGGAACCAGTGAAGTGACGGCTTGGGCAATAGAAGCCACAACGAAACCTCGCAACTCCATGTCCTCGCGGTGGTCCTCCTTCTCGAGGCGGAATCTCTGGTCCTTGCCCATGTTGTTGCGGCGCATATTCTTAATCTCCTGCATGATGTAAAGGAGAACTTCCTCGGGACACCGGCTGCGCTCGGTAGCAGCTTCGTTCTTGCGCACGTATCTTCGTGTCACGTCGGTAGCACCATCAATCGAGAAAGCAATGCAGTAGGACATCTTCTTTCCCCAGCCTTCCGCATAGAGTCGAGGGTTGTCCCAAGACTCTTCGCAAGCGTCGACATGGATCCATCGCTTTTGGTGATCAGAGTAGACCTCAGTCCACACATGATCTTCAGCGTTCCAAACCCATCTCACGCGACCACCGACTGCTCGGCAAAACATGCTGAAGCAGTTGGCCCACTCACCAACTCGACCCCTTCGAGTGTGGAGCAGCTTCCAGACATCACCATAACGAGGAAATCGCTCGAAAGCACCACATGTCTGGACGGAGCATCGGTACAATTCAACGCGGAGGGCACCGCAGGCACTCTCTTCGGGAGATGGGCCGGTCATGCCGTTGAAAATGGTAGGTGATAGACAGACGGGGCAAGGTGGGTTATTGACCCAGGTGAAGAATGATCGCTTAAACCATCTGCGCAGCATATTAGCACCAGTGCTGCGAAGACGACTGGAATTGTCGCATGAACATACCTTAGCAGCGCACGAATTACGCAATCTTGATAACCCCATTCTGGTTGCCGCCCATCGCCCATGCTTTCAGCCTGAGCGCGCCAGATTTGTGTCTCCTCCTCAGCCTCGCTGTAGATACGGTCCAATGGGATGATTTGCAGAGCCTCATCTAATAAACCAGGATTTTCGTACTTGGTTGGGGTGAGGGAAAGGCTAAGAAGGAGGTTTCGGAATTTCTGTGAGTCCCGGTCGTTGGAGTCGGGGGCCGTGGGAATCTTGGGGAGGTTGCGGAGGGCGGAGTATGAGGGCGGTGTTTGGCCGTGTGCTGTTGAGGGTCGGTGGGTGCTTGGAGATGCGGGAGCGTGGAGGTTTGAGCTTGAGGCCCTCTCTTGGAGACCTGGGGAACCATGGCGGGACGCAGTACGAAGATCGGCCATGCGCTTGTCACGCAGAAGCCCCTCAAACTTGATACGGAGATCGTGGGCCCACTCCTCGCCATATTCCGCAGAATCCTGACCAGGCATTGCTCGGCCGGCCATGGTGAAGGATAAAAGTATTCGCTGGAAGTAAAAAAGACTAGGTGGTGTGGTTGAGAGTTGAAGGTGGGATGGTAAGGCGTGGTGGGAGGGG
Source organism: Calonectria ilicicola (assembly GCA_020809705.1). Lineage (NCBI taxonomy): Eukaryota > Fungi > Ascomycota > Sordariomycetes > Hypocreales > Nectriaceae > Calonectria > Calonectria ilicicola. Next base: position 2,279,081 of record CP085825.1, on the reverse strand, counting down.
AAACCCAAAAGCGAAGCTGGACGAGGATTGAGAGAAGAGTCGGAGCGATTAAAGAGAGTGATAGACTCGACGTGGTCCTCTTAGACAGGAGAAGCAGTGACTGTCGTCGTGGTTGTCGTCGTCAGCTTGAGTGTTGCGTAGACCTCTCAAGTCAGGCAAGTTTCCAGAAGAGCGACTGGCGCCTAGCGGCTGGGTCAGAATGCAATGGTTCGGTTCGCTAGCGTCGTGTTGGCCGTGAATTCCTGCGAGGGGTAGAATCCGCTCAAAGGAGTCGCTTTGGTCGTCGATGTCGTCGTCGCGGTCGGGACGTCGGTAGTTGTTGTGTTGGTTGGGAGTGAGGGAAAAGGAACGGCAGGTGGATGAAGGGAAGGGACCTATGGACGGGTAGACATAGACGGAGGCAGGACAAAGACAAGAAGCAGACGCAGCTGAGAGTCGGGGGTGGACCAGGGGAATAAAGGGACGGGGTGTCTCGGGAGGGCGTGCGTCTTGTCGGCTTGTTCCCACCTGGGTCAGGCCTACGATGGCAGTTTACGCGTCAGCAGCGAGCGCCACGGCCAATGAGGGAACCAGGCCGAGTCAGAGGCGGGGCCCGCTAGGCGCAGGAGCACGTACTGGTACTACGAGGCGTGTACCTGTTTTGGGGGCACTTTTCGGTCTCCTGCCCTGTGGTGTCGTCCCCGCCGGCAGGCCAACCCAGGGCACTTCTTGGCTGTGACCTGCACCGAGTTCCAGCGGACAGGCGTAGTGGAGTGGTAGGTTTGGTGCGCACGTGTGCTGCGACGTGTCGAGCTCCTCTGATCTACTGTGTTTTAATTACCCAGGCCCCGACGTTTACGACGTTTACGAATGCTGCTGGGGAACTGTGCAGGCGGTTTTTTATTTTGCCGATAGCTTTGGCGAGGCCGCGACATATCGCCATCTCTTGGCAAACTCTCATAGATAATTGGTCTACGCAATTCGAATAATCAATTCATCAGCCGCTGGCGATTGCACTGCTGGATGGTTCGCCTCCAAATACGTGGATCGCTACGTGGACACGCTCGTAGTAATACGCGAACAGGCTGCTCTCCACCGCTTGGCAAGCGGTCGCAGGAAGTGACCTGCAATCGCCCAGCGACTACGTACAGCGTGCCCAAGGCAATAGCGACGACGTAAACTAGTGGCGTCACATCTCAGACCTTGTCATCCAGTGACGGAAGCCGTTGGCGGCGGCAGGCTAGGGAATTGGAGGAGAGCACGGCATAGCCGTCTGGATTGTACACTACTTTGCAGCCTAGTATCGAACACCATGCACATGCATCGCGATTTGCAAATGGCAAACATCGAGAAATGGATCTCAAGACCCTTTGCAGGACTAGGGCGTGTGGCAAGGCCCAAAAGCGAGACAACCAAATGACGATCTTAGCAAAAGACGACTGTAAACGGGTCTGATCAGTCCCCGCAGCGTATACAGCGGCCGATCAGCAAGCAAGAGAGAATGCGAGCCGCTGGAGAGCTAGAGACCTGGGGAGCTGGAGGTGAGAGGGACATACGTACACCCGTCGCCTCCTCATCTCAGTCGTATAGTAGTCGTCTGGAGTCCTGCAAGTCACTCGGCCCCAGTGGTCATCGAGGTACCGGTACCTGGCCGGGGGTGTGCCTGTCGTCGTGGAGGGCGATGACGAGGCACTGGTCCCGGGGAGCCCAGTGTGGCACAGTTTTTGCAGCAAAGCCACTCTAGGTGCCCTCACTTTGCCTTTTCGCGCCCTTCTCCTGCGAATGCGCGCTCAGTCCGTCCCTCCGCCTTCATGTTACGTTTCTTCGCTGCTGGGCGTGTGCTTCTGGTGCTTGGTGGTGCTGGCTGGCTGCCGGTGCTGTTAGTTCTGCTGTGCATCCATCGCCTGTATCCCTCACAGTATGCACTGCGGTTCGACGTTTCCCTACTGCTGTCTGTACCCAAGTGAGTGCAGGCGTATTCCCTTCACGTAGGCATGGATCACCGTCCATTCTATGTATCACTCCGAGCACCCACTCGCTGCTGCGCCCTGACCCCATGTTCCCGCTACATGTCGACCCCTCCGCGATGGCATTCAAGCTCACAGAGGCCATCCATCATTCACCCAGTCAGTCAACTTGCAGCCTCGTGCAGCACATGGCTACCCGCTGGGCAGAGAGGGATCTATCGATCCTCCTCAAATCTCCCATGGGCAATCTATCCCGTCATTCTCAGCTCTCCAGCCACAGGAAAATCGGAGCCCTCGAGCGCTAAAGTGATCCATAGTCTTGTTTTGTGGCCGTGCCATTATAGAGGACCCAGTTATATTTCCATTTCACACCCGGCGTCGCAAGAGTCGCAAAAGCCCGAGGCCCCGGGGGGCTCTCCACAAGGCAGGGCGACTCCACTGTTGCGACTCTTGTGACAATCGCAGACGCGGCCTCCTATGGGCATTTCATCATCTCACGTGGCCCACCAACGAGCTCTCTGGTAGGGCGTTGGGGACTGCAGATGCCTGATGAAGATGCGCATGCATGCAAATCGCTGTGGTTTTCAATATACACTTCAAAGAATCCATCTCGCAATGGCTTCCCCCAGTTCAACGCCCGAGAAGTAAGGCTCAATGGGCTTTTCACAGCTCCCCCAGGCCGTGACGTTTCGCTAGTGCTGGCTCAGCCTACCTGCCATACCCACGACCCTGCAGCAGTTTCTGACGCGCGCCTCACCCACGGCAACCCATCAGCCAAAACCTCGTTGGTGGGCTCATCCAGACTTCAAGATGCCATTTCAACCTCATCCGCGTCCTCTGAATAAAAAATTGAATTAAAATACGAGATTTCGAAGCCGAGGCTCGCGAGCTTGCGTCCCGAAACGCCATCCGGAAGCCCCTGTTCGCGAAGAAGCTTAAGTTTGTGTTTGTGTGTGGATTGCGTGCGTCGGCCTTCGCCCCTGGAAACAGAACGGGTCCGGTGCGAAGCGATTACGCAGCCAGATGAAGAACTTCATCCGCGTCCAAGCGCTCCTCGGCTCCCCTCCCGACAATAATGCGTCTGGGCTCTGGTTCCAGATGGCAATTAATTACACCTTGCTGGTTGGCGAGGAGAATCACTGGCTGCGCTGTGCTGTACTGTTGCGCTGCCCTACACTGCATCGCGCTGCACTACACACTGCACATTGCACTGTGTCTGTTCGCTACCATTCGGATCGCCCTCGCCGCCGCCCGCCCTAGGGCTCATCGACGCTCGTTTTGCTCGCTCTGATCGCCCTGTCGCCCGGACCATGATCCAAAAAAAGCTCCGGTCTAGGTCTGGGTCGCGTAGCCGCCCTCCTCCAGGCTCAACCACTCTGCTAAACGTTGACACGTTCCACCCACCGTGGACCACTTGCCACCAATCACACGCGTCGGGCATCTCACAGAGCCCAATCCCTGGGCCGCTTCGACGCCATCCTGCCATGGGTCCCTCGATTTCATCCAGATACGACCCGGGGTGGCCTATGTGACACTCAAGGCCGCGTCATCCAGCAACTTCACTGAGGCGGCTTGCGTACCCTTACTTAGACTCTCACTGCCAATTTTTTTTTTCCCCCACAGCGCCGACGGAAATTATCCATTGAGGCTCTAACGCTGACCTTGGCAATATCTCGACTCATCCATTCGCTTAGCCCAGTCTCCGCTTCCCTTTTAGTGCATCGTGAACTACTGGTGGTGTTTTCAACCTCCATCCAGGGCTGAGAGTATGGCTGTTAGTATAAACGATTAAAGATTTTGACAAGCGCAACATCATGAGTGGCTCATCCGTAGTCCCTGCTGTCACGTTTCATCCCGTGGGGTACATCACTGACGTGATACTGGTCATCGCCCGTGCGTGCCAATGTCCTGTGTCTTGGGTTTTAGCATCAAACCCGCGACAAGATTGCCGTTCCCGAATCCAGTTGGACGCATAGAAAACGCTGAGATGTTGGAGTTTGAGCTGAAAAAAAATCATGACACGATGTCACTTAACTAGGAACCTCAAAAAGCAAGTGTTTGTTCCAGAAGTCGAGTAAATACAGACGAGTCTCTAATAATAATGCTCGTGGTTGGGATATCCATGCTTACTCTGGTCCCAACCCCAAAACCTCGGTAGCTCTTAGAGACATACTTGGTTGAACTTCTCAACTATACAAGCTGAATATTCGCAATCGCAATTTACAAAAACCTTCCTCATGTACAACCGTTGATGTGTCGGATCTCCCCCCCATCGTCGTGTCCGAGCTCAATCTCGCTCCTACAGCCCTAGACCCCACCCCCCGTCCGGCTTCATCCCATTTTCGCACGAGACTCGCTTTCGGAGTCCTGGCTCTCTCTCCGGGGGGGAGGACGCGCGTTTCCTTGGTGGAGCCCGCTACTGACGTACGGTTGTCCTCCACCCATGTGCCGTTCTCTCGACGACGGGGGGGCAAGCAATGACGGCAGTGTGGTGCTGGCGGAGCTCTAGGCAGCCAGGATTAAAGCCTTGTGACGTAAAGCCACGATTTTTTTTCTTCTTCTTCTTACCCTGTCTATCTCCTCTCTGCTCCCATAGGCGGAGCCCCGGCGGTGAGTTGTGAGGCTTGGTGGAAGGATGTGTAAATGTCTAAGCCCGTGAGGGCTGGTGTAGCTGGTTCAACCCCCTACCCTAGACAACGGTCGTCAGCGACTGTGTAACGTAGCAGAGCCACGAACACTGCAGATGTCCCGTTGTAAAATGGAAAATATTCGTGTATTGTTGTTATCATAGTGGAGATGTTGTTTATCGGCGTTGTTTTGAGTCAGGATGTGTTGCATTATGCATTGAGTGTGCGCTGAACCTTCAAGATCAGATATCACTTCACACGTGGACTCGCAGGAACTCTAGCATCAAGGACCCATTTAACTTGAAAAGGAAAAAAAAAGAGTAACACGGCACGGGCGTCCGTAGTAATATGGGCATTCGAGTAAAATCATCCAAGAAATTTACAAACCAGGGTGTGTCTAGACCCTTCTAACCATGCACTGTTTTCGTCGTCCTCGATCCAGTATCCACACTCTTTTACATCTGATCCTCTCCCTGTGCAATATCCACCATAGTCACATCTACCTCTCCCACTGCTCTAAACTAAAGTAGCTCTCTGGCATCTCCACATCCCAAGTCGGTCTCTCCACCAGAGCAACTTCAAGAGGCTGGTCTGGTGTACTAAGAGGAACGACTCCAAAGATGGGACGGTATTTGTAAGTCATCCACCAGCTTTTGCGTTCACCGCCGGTCTCGGCAACTTCAAGGTTGGAGCTGGCCTCATTGCGGTTACGTAGCTGTGCGAGTTCACCGTCACCTTCGTCCATGTCGTCATCGCTGTTGGTATCTTCGGGCCGGGGAGCATCTTCCATATCGACATCTTCCCACTCGCCAGCAGTATGCTTGTGGACTTGAGATGGTGCAAGGCTTCCCTGCTCCACCCTACCACCTGCTCCGCTACTGGGGCCGGCCCTCTTGCGCTTGGTGCCCTGCTTATTGGCACCCTCGGTTGAGTCTGTCTCTTGAGTTGGCTTGGGGAGGTCTTGAGACATATCAATCATCAGAAGGAACGAAATGCCGTAAATCCATGCCCGAGAACCTTGCCAAAGCACACCCTTGGCCAGATCGAGGAGATCCTGGACTGGTCCAGGAAGGGCCTTTCGAGGGTGACGACGAGACCACGGGGTTAGTGAGCCTTGCAGGGGGTGGAATGTCAGAAGGTTCCACGAGGAGGTGATTGCCAGTAGGGTATAATCGCTTCCGTCATCTTGCTCGCCCTCATCCTGAGTGGCGGAGGGTTGGGCTTGGGGAACATCGTCGGAGAAGGACAGTACGGTGGCAGCAGAGGGCAGCTTTGGCATAAGCTTGGCATTGGGGTTTCTAACCCACTGGTCACCGATTGGGGCGGCTGCATCGTCCTCTTCGTCCGAAGAATCGTTCTCAGAGGACGAAGACGCGTCACCCTCCTCCTTGGCTCCATCCTGCGGGTGCTCGTTGCTGCCGCGTAAGACCCAAGTATCAATGTATCCCGCCAAGTCGGAGGTTGCGAGAATTTTCGAGTCAGCTGAGAAGGCGATATGCGTAATAGTTCTATCGTAGATGCCTAGTCCTCCATTGAGGATGTAGCGGGGAATCTTTCGATGCAGCCGGGCAAGTCGTCGCAAGTGCGGTTCAAAGGCAACTAGAGCGTCCGGCTCGTCCGACGTGTCGGCTTTGGCCACCACAACTCTGGACCCTTTCTGAACGGCACATAGCCACTGACCGTTGGGCGAAAGCTGGACTTTGGTTGCACCAGTGTTTGCCAGCCTTTGCGGAACCTGGAGCGTGGAAATTTTGACGTCCGAAGACTTGACGGGATCCTGATGCTGGAGCTTAAATGCCTTGACGCTGGTCGACGTAGAAACTACAAGAAGTGTACCGTCTTGGTTGATGGTAGCTGAGGTGATGTTGGAGTCTCCCCGAACAACAATGGTCTTGAGAAGTTTGCGGTTTTGGTTGATATCCACATCATCACCACCCGCATTGAACATATCGGTTGCTGATTTTCGCAAAATCCAGATATGGACTTCTCTTTCCCACCAGCTTACAACAAATCGAGCCTTGGCGGCGCTCAATAGAGGAGGTTGCTGTGGTAAACTGGACATGATTCGGTGGTTTTCACGTCCCATTTCCTTGAGGGGAATGACGACTGGGTTGGCGTCGGGGCCTGAGACGATGTTAATAGTTGTCTAGACCTGTAAAAGTGCCCTTTCTTACCTCCAGAAACGACCACACTAATTCGCCCGCTTTCAAATGAAGCCATCGACTTGACATCGTGTTCATGATATCGCCTACCCCAGACCTTGCTCCATCGGCTGCCTGCGCCAGTGTTTTGCTTGTATAGGATGGTACGTCGGTCCATGCCTCCACTGAGGATTGAGCTGCCATCAGCGCTGGTGGCGAGACTGAGCACATCCTGTTTGTGACTTTGCATTCGCTGCATTTGGGTGTATGTCTTGCCATCCCATATGCAAACCTGACCTGTCGAATCACCGGAGACAATGTTTCCTCCTGGGAGGCATTTGACAGACCAAACAATGATGTCCTTGGACCCGCCGATTAGGTCAGAACCGAGTGTCATCCTTCGCAACATGTGACCCTTGGTGATATCGTATGCTCGAATCGTACTATCGGAACAGCCGACGATTGCGATCTTGCGGGACTGGAAGGTGATGCTGACCATCTGCGCTTTCTTGGTTGGAGAGCGAACCAAGACTCGCTGAAATCGCAAGTCATCATCCTCAATTGAGTACATGACCAGTTCACCATCAATGGTTCCAGCAATGAGACGGGTGGAATCCTGAGCCTCCATTCCAATAGTGGTCTTGTCTGAAGCAGATGGCTGAGCAGCCATGCACCAGATGTCGCCGTGCTGGCCGCTGGCGTGCCTCTTGGGCACTCCCTTCTCGAGATCCCATTCGGTTACTGTAGAGGTGTATCCGATACTAAAGAGACGCGACTTTCCAGCAACAATTCGCCCATCGCCGAGGTCCTGATCGGGTTCGTTTACCCAGACCAGTCCATCAACGCTTCGATCCTTGGCGCCTGGAATAACGAGCTCCTGATTCCAGGAGCCGTTTGAAGGGTTCCAAATTTCGATATCTCCATCGGCCTTTCCGATTGCCAGTCGCGCAAGTGAGGCCTGCAGAGCAGACCTAGTCTTGGGGTGCGAGAATGCGACGGCGTTGATGGCCGAGGGCTTGTAGGGAACGAATCGGCAGCGGTGAACGTCCATGGCTGTGGAAGCTCTTACAGCGCCTGTATGTGCTTTCGTCGGGTTCGATGTGTTGAATTCGCGCCTCGCGATCAATTGTCGCGCTGGAGAAATGCGGGTTGCCAAAGCTCGTCGCCGAGTAGCCAGGCGTTGAGGTCGAGCGAGGCTGGTGCAGAACCGAAAAAGAGTTGAGCCGTCGTCCAGAATTTTTTTTTTCGAGCTGCTAGGCAAGTGAGAATTAAGGTGTGGTCAATGCGCAGATGCCCCTCCAACCCACCCCACCATGCCGACGCGTCTCTCTCGAGCAGGTGAGCAGACAGTGGGTGACCCCTCACTCGGCAGGCTAGCAAAGACGTACAGTGGTGGCATTTGCACTCATTGCGAGCGTTTAGTGGCATCTTCCTCTACTGTCTCCAAATTTAAATAGTTGCGTCACGTCTCCAGCCGTGCCACTGGGGCGTGTTCCGCCCGTTCCAGTGCCCCTCACCAACTGCAACGCTTCCGCAAGCGTCATTACTTTCGTGACTCAAAACGCTCACGACCAAAACTTCTCACCTGCATCCTGTCGCAACCAATCTTTTGCCTGTGCAACATCTGACGTAGACCGTTCCAGATCGCTGTTGCATTCGCATTCGCATCGCGCCGCTTTCCAGCCCTCACGACTTTCTGCTTTGAACTTGGCGCACTTCAATTGCCCGCCACCTTCCACGACTCGCTTGCTTTGGCTTGGTTCCCCGCAGCTTGCCTGACGCATTGCTCGTCACTTATTCGTGACGAGCTGGGACGCTGTCTCTCTGAGCTGTCGCTTGGCCTCAACTCGGCTCCGCAATTCCGATCTTTCTGTCCTTAGCGCATTGCCCACCTCTTTCGTCTATTTCGGCCATTTGCCGCGTAGCACCTCGCTTGCTAATCCTGTCCTTGCGACATTCAAACCACGCAGTCACCTCTTGATCAACCCCACACGATATTTGCGACCATGGATTTCAACAGCTCCTCACCCTTTCCCGAGGGTGTCATTTCCTTTCTCGACACCGATTTGTACAAACTGACGATGCAATGTGCCGTCTTCAAGTTCTTCAAAGATGTCCCAGTCACTTACGCCTACACAAACCGCACCCCGGACAAAAAGCTGTCTAGAACAGCATTCAAGTGGCTTGAGGAGCAGATCCGAAGTACGTTTGTGCAAATATATTCCACTTGAAATGGACTTCAGTGACTAACCTCTACCCACAGAGCTGGGTTACATATCCCTTTCCACAGAAGAGTACAAATTCCTCGAAGCCAACTGCCCATACCTCTCAGCCGAATACCTAAACTTCCTCAAAGAATTCCGCTTGCACCCAAGGGAGCAGGTTGTGCTTACGTTCACACCTGTTGGAGAAGATACTGGGGCCGACTCAGTTTTGGGTGATGTAGACATTCAAATCAAGGGCACTTGGGTTGACACAATTCTCTATGAAATCCCCATTCTTGCTCTGACATCTGAGGCCTACTTTAAATTTATGGACACCGACTGGAACTACGACGGGCAGGAGGACAAAGCCTTTGAAAAGGGAATAAAGTTGCTGGAGGAAGGATGTATCACATCTGAGTTCGGTACCCGAAGACGTCGCGACTACCACACACAGGCTCTTGTGTTCCGTGGCCTCGTCAAGGCCTCCAAGGAGGCAGAGAAGAGAGGTTTCCCCGGAAAGTTGTCTGGAACAAGCAATGTTCATCTAGCCATGCGTTTTAACATCCCACCCGTCGGTACTGTTGCGCACGAGTGGTTTATGGGAACTGCTGCAATTGTTGGCGATTACAAGAAAGCGACCGAGGAAGCCCTTCGACACTGGGTTAGTTGCTTCGGTAACAAGCTTGGAATTGCTTTAACCGACACTTTTGGGACAGGAGAGTTTCTCCGAAGCTTCAGCCTACCAGTACGCCCCGTTGAGGGAGGATTCCCTGCTGAGACGTTCCAGAGGGAAGACGGTAGCATGAAGACGTATGCAGAAGTTTTTGCAGGAGTCCGCCAAGATTCAGGAGACCCTGCGGAGTACACCAAGATGATGCGAGATTACTACGATAAGGAGGGAATCAAGGAAAAGAAGTTGATCGTGTTTTCTGATTCGCTCAATATCGATCGCTGTCTGGAGTACAAGAAGGTGTCTGAAGACCTCGGATTCCAGCCTACTTTTGGTGTGGGAACTTTCCTGACCAACGACTTTATCCATCTCAAGACTGGAACAAAGTCAGTTCCTCTGAACATTGTGATCAAGCTCAGCTCTGCTTCAGGAAGACCAGCAATCAAGATCAGGTGAGCTCAGATACCCCGTCATATATTAATGTCCCCCGAGAAATATAACCTAACTATCTATAGCGATAACGCTGGCAAAAACACTGGCGACAAGGAAACTGTCGAGAAGGTGAAGAAAGAACTCGGCTATGTCGAGCGTGAGTGGAAGGAAGGCGACGAGACTGCTCGATGGGGAAAGGAAAACGATACTAAGGCCTGAGCTGCTTCCCCATAACCTGAACCATTTACAGCGATGAGAGCGACAGATAGAGAAGCGCAAGCTAACCAGCAATTCCTGATGTACCTGACACCTCAATATGGCAGTGATGGAGGATGAATTCAAACTATGATTCCCGAATAGAAACTAAGTTTAGAAACCGCGTTGCATGTTAGCAATTTAACTAGATTATCAACCAACCAGATAGATGTGAAATTACATGGAATTCTCCAGCGATTCTCTACTGGTGATCACTATTGCTGGGATGATGAGGAAATTTACAAGGCACCCCTCGAAATATTGGGCTCCTGTGGTTTCCCACATTTGATACCATGGAACTGAAGCATTGCTTGGATGTTAATTTTATTGTATTGAAGTTAAAAAAAAGGGAAGTTTCTAAGGCGTTTTATTTATTTATTTCTTATTTATTTTTTATTTTGGGGGATTGAATATGATGCCAGATAAGTTAGTCTGGAGATTCTGGCCGCCAAGAGAGTGGATACAACCTTTCAAGATTTGTATTGTCCAAGTCAGTAAATGCCGGTCTTAAGCTGTAAAGTGCTGACGACCCAACAAACCCCAAAGTACCGAGAAACGAGTCAGATACGATTGGACTTGCCTGCGGAAGTGTGCTGATCAATGGGTACTTTGGTGCTGTGCGCTGGGTTGCTCGTGTTATGCGATTCAATGTGGGACTGACAAATATAGAGACCAATGGGAAGTCACACCATGCCGCTCCCATTATCCGACACCCAATGGGAACCCACGTCCTATCCACTTCGGTAAACTAACCTGCATCCAAATTCAGTCCTTTGCTGCGACTATCAGCCAACATGCAGTAAAATTCACCTCCTGCTGCTTCCATTAACCGCTAAGCTTAAATAAATGGGGCACTGATGTTTCAGCCGTTCTCGTTAGGTAGCCAACGCACTCACTACAAGTAAAGTTAACTGCCGCGCTTCTTTTTTAAAACCTTTTAAGCTTGTTGTTGTGCATCCTTTGAACTGTCTCAAAGTAGCCTGTTAAAGACATGGCGAATCATTCAGAACAACCACCCACAGACTTGTGGCAGCCAAGCAGACCACGTCCTTGGGTAAACTCGGTCGCCGATGACCAAATATCCGAGGATACGGTGCGGCCTGTGTCTCCTGTTTCGGCCTCGAATCTTCCTGGACATGAACGATGTCCCTCTCGCCCCGCCGAGCTCCCCCAAAAGCAGCTGGATCCCACTATTGATCCTATACAAGATTCCCACCCTCCTAAAACTCGATCACTGTGGAGGTTATGGATACTTGAGTGGGTAGCGATCCTCTTTAGTTTCGCCTCATTTACTGGTAGGTCAAGGCATAATGCTTGAGATATAATAATGATACCCTGTACTAAATACTAATTCGGTTGGTTTTAGTGATTATTACCATACTGGCCGTTTATGACGACCGCAGTTTGCCTGATTGGCCGCTGGGTATTACACTGAATACATTTCTCGCCTTCTTTACAACGTTGGCCCAGGCTGGTTTCATGCTGCCCGTTTCTGCAGCAATCAGCCAGACAAAGTGGACCTGGTTTCTCACAGAAAGGCCATTGTACGATTTTCACATCTTCACTCAAGCTAGCAGTGGATTATGGGGCCCTCTGGTGCTGTTATGGAAAATCCACCGTCGGCATTTCATTACCGTCGGAGCCTTCCTTATGGTAGTAAGCACCTTGACGTCTCCTATCACACAACTTGCGATAAAGTATCCGTGGCGGAGTACGGTTATCCCCGGAGAAGCCACAGTTGGGGCTATCCGAACCATAAACTCAACCACTGATGACATTGACAGGGCAGTGGAATTGGGTGTAACACTGGCTGTGGTAATGGATGACACAAACTATGAAGTTCCCATATCTCCTAATGGTGCCTCCTGTTCTAGCGGAAACTGTACTTTTAACCAGTACAAGTCACTCGGAGTTTGTGTCAAATTTGCGAACATCACTTCTCATCTACAAGTGCAAGAGATTGAGCATTTGAACTTATCAACAATATCAAACCCAGAAACCATACCTCTACCTCTATATGCAGGAAACAGGACATGGAAAGTATCTCTACCTGGCGCTCTTCCTATGTACCACCAAAACTCTATCCTCTTGTACTCAGATATGCTCACTGGGAACAAGAGTTTTGGATTCGAGAACGAAACGGATCTATTGCAAACAAGAATGATATCTTTGACATCTATCTACACAACCCCAACAGATCCAAAAAGTTTCGAGACCAATTCTGAAGGCGACAAGAAAAAGATGGCCGTCGAGAACAACGGCAAGTTTCGACATGAAGCTCGAGAAATGTTATTCTACCCTTGCGTTCAGTCTTTTGAAACGAGAGTTGAAGAAGGGAAAGAAAACACTCGCATGATTGGCTCGCATGCAAGAAGAGTTGAAAAAGGAAACGAGAACTATGTGAATATAAGCTGTACCACGCAGGCAGATTTCACCAAGAAGTGTTACAAGCCTTGGGATGATACTCAAATTGACTTCCCAGGCTCAGCTGAAGATTCTAGGGACATCCAACAGTTGCCCAAGGACGACATCTTCAGTACTAGCTATAAATCCATTGGAAACATTGGAATCTCGCTATACACTAGAATCAGTCCTATGATGCTGTTGAGATATGTCGAAGCTGATCCTACCGGCGCGCAAGCATATAGGTCACAAGGACCTTTTGACGAAACTCTGATTTCCTTGGTCACCAAGGCAGAATTTATCACTAACACCACTGAGCGCGAACTACGGATCACCAATTTATATACTAGCGTTGCGACATCCTTGTCATCTGTGTAAGTTTAAACCTCATCTCCTTTCAGACCGACTCCAGCATTAACCTCGTTTATTCAAATAGCCTGCGCAATGCCGAAAAAGGGTACGCTATAGCTGCGTTTAATATGAATGGAAGCGCCTGGCAGACTGAATCATACGTTCACATTGCCTGGGGTTGGATATCATTTATTGCGGCCGAACTTGTGCTTGCAATTTGCCTACTGGCTCTTACAATAGCCACACAAAGTGCCATTGGTGGTGAAGGGGATCCAGAGAAAGAGGACCACAGAGTTATACGTGGTCTCAAAGATTCGGCATTGGCTACTCTTGTTGTTCTTGGGAATGAAACTCGTACCATGGCAGGAGGCGGGCTCGGCCCAGCAGGCGAATTGGAAAAGGCCTCAAAGGAGGTCATGGTGAAACTAGAAGGGAACTCGCTTGTTTTGGTTCGGGATATCCCTGAATCTAAAACATCTGCACCTAGGTGTGACCAAGGTGGTGCTGATTAGAGAACTATGGCGAAGGATTCGGGCTATAGCCCAGCTTTATTGTAGGAAGGGCAATGATATTTAGTAGAGTAAAGGTTTAATTATTCATGATGACCTAGCGAAAACACCTAGGTAGATTCGCACCTCACACATTGTGAGTATATATTTATACAAAAGCCCGGAAGCTCATTCCTATGAAGACTCAGATACCGCCTCGGCTCCGGCAGCTCGTCCAAAGACAACACATTCCAGCAATGAAGATCCTCCCAATCGGTTATCGCCGTGAACTCCTCCAGTAATCTCTCCGGCAGCCAGGAGACCGGGGATGGGCACCAGCTTGCCGTCTTGCTGGCGCAATACGTGGCCCTTCTCGTCAATGGCGACTCCTCCCATGGTGAAGTGAACAATGGGTGTTACGCGGCCAATATAAACGTCCTGATCGCGGTTCTCCTCACCAGGCTTCAGGGTCCATCGGCCGCGCTCCTTGCGGCCAAACTCGTCGTCGGTGTTTTCGGCGACAGCCTTGGCGTATTTGTCCACCGCAGCAATGGCGGCCGGGTCGAGGTCCTTGACCTTGACCTTCTTCATAAGGCCCTTCCACTCATAAAAGCCGAGATGGTTGGCAGACGCTTCGGAAGCGCCAGGGTCGAGCAGGAGAGTGACATCCCACTGCTTAATGGTGCCATCGCCGTCGGTGGAGGGGGGAAGCTTCATGACAGCGTTGCTGACGTGCTCGCGTGTTTCCATCTCGTTAACGAAACGCTCACCGGCGGATGAGAGCAAGATTCCGCCCTCGCCGCGCAGCATTTCGGCGGCAAGGAACTTGAGCATGGTGTTGGGGCTGGCGGGGTCAACAAAACCTGTGGGGTGGATCTGGACGCTGTCCATGTCGAGGAGCTCGGCGCCCACAGATGTCAAGATGTCGTGGGATCCAGGTCGTTCTTCATTAGTCGACGGGATGCCCTTGAGGTCCGGTCGGTATCGTGCTAGCAGGCCAGTGGCATCGCCAGCAAAACCACCGCTAGCAAACATGACTGTTCCTTCAAGGGTGTGGGTTTCTGAGTCCAGGACGTATTCGACGCCCTTAACGGCATCGCCGTCGCTCACTAATTTCTTAACTTCGGCCAGGTTGGTCAGTGTGAACTTTTCATTTTCCTTGAGCTTTCCGAGAAGACCCAGGACGATGGCTGCGCCGGGCGGTGTCTTTCCGGCGCCACGATGTGTGCGAGCGATGCTGTGGCCGCCGAGAGGAGCTACAACGCTCAGGTCGACGCCAATCTCATCGACCAGCCATGTGACAGCGGCGGCAGAATCACTGGTGAGTTTGGAGACGAGCGTCTCGCGGTTGACAGGCGGGACGGTGCTGCGGAAGCGGGCGCCAGCGGAGCGCACTGTATCGCTGTAGAAGAGAGTATCTTGAGCGACGCCCTGGGCAACCTGAAAACGGGTGCCGGCGCCGTTGATGCCGGATGAGGCCTTGATGCTGTTGCCGCCGGGCTTAGGGGCGCGGTCTAGCAAATGTACAGAGGGAGCACCGCGGGCGAGGGCCTCGTACGAGGCCGAGAGGCCGGCGAGACCGGAGCCGACAACGATGACGGGTCGAGCTGATGTAGACATTGTCTTTGTGGTGACTGATGTAAAGGATGGGCGAACTAGATTGCCGTAGAGCATAGCAGTGAGAGCTACTGCGATGCCGATGCAGGAGAGAAACAGAATCCGCGGCCTGCTCATGTTTAAGCAGAGGATCCGAGGCATTGGATGACAAAAGGATATAGGGAAAGGATCGGAGATCGGACCGGGGTGCAGCGGGAGGGGGGAGGGGGATCGGATGAGATGCACGCGCGGGCGGTATCGGCCGGATTCTTTATAACGAGCTAATGGGCCGTCATTGGGCACGCGGATCTGCCTGCAGGTGCCGATGCTGCGTGCAAGTCTTGAGATGTCGGCTCCTCACGCGGTGTCGTGGCCTGGTTATGGCATCAAAACGAGAGGACGCGTCGAGATGTGGGCGTGGCCCATCAGGCGATAATGGGAGAAAGTGGGCAAGCCGAGACGGCATCGTACGATGGTGCACCGAGGCTAGCGAAACTTTGGGACGACACGGTGTTCTCACGAGCTCAAGCGAGCTGGCACGAGAAAAAAACGGCATCATATGGAAGAGTCGGATTGCAAAGTGGGAAGATGACTTTGGATGAGGTGGTGGCCGGTTGCATCAACAGATTCTCGACCGTTTCCCCGTCGTGAGTGCCGGACTTTGACCCCCCCACGTCCGCTGGTGTGGACGCCGGGTGGTGGGACGATGGCGGAAGCCAGATCAACGGCCCCACTCTGGAATCCCGGGCTCACTATGCGGCTGAGACCCGGAGCCTCAACTCCCCGGCGAGTGAGAAACGTGCTGCGACGGGTTTTGTGGTACAGAGCCTAGCTGATAAAGCCATCAAGTGTGGGCATGAGCCTTACAGGTAGAGAATATTATGCATAATGAATAGAGTAAAAAAAGCGGCATTTTAGACCCTAGCAACCCTTGCTGACGTTCCTCGTCCCCGCCCGCTTCCTCTGGTCTCTCCCAAGTCGATGCAGACGCAGCCGCATACAGCAACTAGCCAGCACGATTAAAAAAAGAAACGCCATCTTGGTGGAGCGGACAAATGCATGGCGCTTTTCTCCGGCAGATAAACCACGAACGGGCGGGGATACGTCACCGACCGGCATTGGATGAAGTCTAATAAAATAAAACGGGCGCATCTCCCTGACCGAAGACGGAGTGGAGTGATTGATATGCTTCCATTTGGGCTTCTAGCACTAAAATCATCTGCCTGCACGAGAGAGTTTGGGACCAAAACATCGGATCCGTTGCCCAATCCCTGCCCAATTCTGCCCTGCCACCCTCTCCTTGGTCAGACGCCGATGACTCCTGGTCCCACCACGCAGCATTGAGGCTCCGTCAATCAAAACTCTACACCCAAACGAGCATATCATGCCAGATGCCAGTAATTTTTTGTTTAATTTCGCACACAAGGTATGTACAGTTCCAAGCCGATTAGGTTGCGCTATCGCCATAAGAGAAAACAAGAAAAAGAAAACACCAGCCGCTACTGCGATGGGCAGCGGTACAAAAGAAAGATACAGAGAGAAATAGAGTGGCTCCAAAGGGGTGCACTGGTGGGGGAGGGACATCAGAGTCCGCATCTCCTTTTCGCAATAAAAAAGCAAACATATCTTTAAACAGTCCCGTACCAATCGGGCTTGCCGAGTGTCGATAGATAAAAACTTTGGTCAATTTTCGTTTTTTTGCTGTCAGACGACAAAGTGATGCTGTCACGCGTTTTTTTTTAAGCCAACGCGCGCTCGCTCTTCTCCTTTCGTAGCTCCCGACCCTTGTCGGACCAAGGAAAGTGGATGACAGGGACCTGGAAGAAGGAGTTGCTACAGAATAAACAGGTTAGCAGGTGGATTTTCAGTGGATTCCGCTTTCGGCCCGGCAGTGCGGCGGCGGGTGGGGGGTGACAAACCTGCTATCTTGAATGCCGGCTAGGGCGTTGTACCACGCCAAGAAGGCCGCCAGAAAGCCAAACAGGCCAGCGGCCTTCTGCAGGTGAACCTGGGCGGTGGTGTTACCCAGGTCGTGAGCGTAATTCTCGCACGCGAGGAGAAGGAAGCAGATGTCCAGGAAAAAGAAGAGGCTGAAGAATGCCACTGTCGACTTAAGTGTGCATAGGAGCATGAGAGTTGTAAAGATGAACCATCCTGTCAGGAAGAAGCCCAGCACAGACCCGGTTTCGCCATTGTAGGGCCCATCTGTTCCGGTTATGTTCCAGGTGGGAGTCAAGAGAAGGCCGTATGCGATCCAGAAACCACCATACGAGGATAGAGCAGTAGCACCAAAAGTGTTACCTACAGCCATTTCCCTAATACATAATCAATATTGATACCTATGTAGAGACAGAAAGTGTTCGAGTTCGACATACCACATACCAGCAAGCAGCTGGACTAGACCACCATAACCAAAAGCCAAAGGCACGGCAATGGTGGGAACAGATTCGCCCCGAACATGCATATTGATGCAAGAAAGCACAAATGTGGTGAGCGCAAAAGCACTGAGACCAAGAGGTGCCGGGTTGGCAAACTTGCGGTGCTCGTAAGGCTTCAGCATTGAAGGGTGAAACATGGTGCCCTCGGCGCGGGCCCAGGTTGGGCTCTGAGGGTAGTCATGGTGATGGTGGTGGTGGATGTCAGGGCTGTGCCTGTCGATGGTCTTGTCCGAGTCGTGGGTTGTGTCGTGAATGTGGTCGGCCATTGTGTAAGTCTGTTGAAAAGATCCAATGGAAGAAAAAGATGGACTAAAGCCGATGGACTTTGAGTATTTATATATATATATAGTTTGCGGCCGATGGGGGTACGTGGGGTGACTTGAGTAACCCGACCAGGGTACGGTCACGGTAGGCGTATTTTGTTGGTGGTGGGGAGACGACAGGTCGGCCAAGCCGAGAGTATGTTTAGAGAAAAAGAAACTGAAGATGAAAATAAAGATGAAGACGCGGAGAAGAAGTCTGGGGAAAAGGGTGGGGAGAGGGATCCGGTTTTAAAGGCATCTGAAGATGGACAGGGACCCCGTTGGGACAGATTTGGTGAGATTTCTTGTATGGGGTCTGGGGAGCGAAGCACAGAGAGGCGAGACTAGGCGAGGAGAGGGGACGCAATGGCCCTTCCTCGCACCTGGGAGGGCACGAGTGGTGGAGGCCGAGTGTAGAAGTGGAGAGGCATCAATGGCGGAGAAGCGCGGAGGTGGTGGAGAAGCAGAAGGAGGATACAGGGACTGGGATGGGATATCATGGACTATTGGGACATCGTTTAGGTCTAGGGCGTCTTTCTGTCAGGTTGGTAAGGGTGTTATGCATGTTTGGATGGACTCCATCCTCGCTATGGAGGGTCGTTAGCCAGAGGAATTGGACGTGGCAGGGCCATGAACCATGATGACCATGGGTTGTGTGCATGGAGATGGCACGAGTACCGGCCCAAACCGCCACCTCGAAAGCTTTGCCGCATGCAAATGGGTCGTACGTACGGGTGAAAGGAAGATGAGAAAAAAAAAAAAAAGGATGGTGACAGAATTTTACGCACAAAAACAGCCATTGGACTCAACAGAATTGGAGGCCGAATAGGTAGAAAATTGAGCTATCACGATGCTTGGACAGAGAATGAAGACGAAGTAGCAGATAAGCACGAGCTTCGCACCTTCCCCAAAAGCAACACTTTGCGAAGACTAAGCAACCGCTAAACCCATCTACATGGCGGCTGGCGCCGTCTTGACAAATAACTCCGAGCTCCAAGTTGACAGGACTTGAGATGGTGGCTGACGACGAAATTTTTGCCTTGGATCCACGCGATGCCGAACGGCCGTTGGGGCCAACCCTGGTATACTACCTATTTTGGGTAAAGAGATTCACGAGAGAAGAGGGAAGGGCAGTGCTAGTAACCTGGACAGCCAAGGCAAGGCAAAGATGTCCGGGTTATGAGGTCGGCAAGTGTCTAGGGGTGCGGCAAAGAGGCTGTGGGTGGGGAGGCGTGTGCAAACAGGAACGAGTCAGACTGAGACGCGGAGAAGATGCGACCAAAAGTCGGGGTTCGCTGATGAATGTACTTTGTCTGGTAGGATGGGGGCTCCATGGGGCAGCCACCTGCATCTTGGGGTGCGCAAGGGGCCCCAAGACGATGCTGTCCAATACTTGCCGTGTCGAGTGGAGTTGGAGGAGACGGTTCAGGTCAGTCCCCGTCAAGATGAGGCGCGAGAAGGCGGGGATTGCAAGGAGTGACCGGGCCATATGATGGCCATGTTGGCTGCGAAAAACGCGGGACGCTTTGATGGAATCCAATGGCTTACCAAACATGGAGATTTCATCGAGTGGTTTGTGTTTTCTGCAAGTTTTGGTATAACAAACACGCAATTTACAGTCAAAGCAGATATAGTTCTACGTGGATGCAGAAGAGAAACGTGTGTCAACCTTCCATCCAAGTTCTAAAGACTCCGCCTCGTTTTTGGTAGCCTCGTCCACGGTTGCGAGTCAAGACGGCTCTGGTGTAGTCTATATATCCGGACTAATCAGGCGGAGTTAAACCGGGCGTAAACTTCCATTTACGGTTAACGCATCGCCAAGACCTGGACTGCAACCCATTGAATTCTTTGCATAGCTCTCACGAAATGACAGGAAAGAAAACCACATTCTTCCTCCTCGGTAGCTGAGAAGAATTCGTATCCCGAGGTTCAGAATCAGATGTGTGGAAGCGACTTGTAGTTGGCCACGCGCAATTATGAGTGGAGTGTGAGGCTCATTACTCCAAGTTCGTGGCCAAGAGCTGAAAGCGAACAGGGGTGGGAAAGAAATGAATGCCTACGGTTTGAAACTTTTTATCACGATTCTGTTGGGAAAGCGCCATTAGATGATAAAATAAAAATAAAATAAAATAAAATAAGAAGAGGGAGAGGGGAATACAAGAGAGAGACCAGTAGCAAGAAACAGAATGATGATGGCGCGTCATGAAGTATGCTCCAACAGCATATCCTCGGCAATACTCTCGGATATCCACAAAATGTGGTGGTCATTGTGTCGGACAAAAGGCTTATGGATCCCTCACTTGGGCCGTGGAGGCAAAGTCACTGTATTCCTTGTTTGGACATCATCTGTGCGGCATGCGAGAGTGATGGGGAGCATCCCACAATTGTCGCGTCTCTCATCATCCGTGGATTCACTCTCATCGGTGCTGGACAACAAGGTGGAGTAACAGGTGGAGAGTCTATGGCAAACCCCTGTATCACATTTGCTCACTAACAAGCAGGGGGCCTATTCCCACGCTTCCGGCCGAATGTGACGGTGATGCGAGGGCTAGCTAGGATTTGATTGGAAGGGAACGAAAAAATTGCTCGGAATTTTTGGAGCGACGACAGGGATCAAGTCGATAGAGATCGACGAGTCGTGACAGTAGAAGGGCGGCGTTGTACTATTGCTGAAACCTTGAAGCATGGAATTACGCCATGCTTTGGTTTAGATGAGCCATAACATTCTTGGGCCAGGCGGTTTGGTAGTTTAAGAGACGATGGCTTTGTCTCAAACCAAGAGGAAGGCTCCTTGAAAATTATATCCGAGGCATTGCGCTCCAGTAGGCACTTTGTTGGATATGTTGTACCCTAAAAGTGGAGAGGAGTGGCGAGGGTGTTACCATGTGTAGTTTTTGGAGAGATTAGTCCGCAGGCACTGGGCAAGGTGTCCTGACGTCTCGTACTGCGGAGATACGCCCGAGGATCATTTGACTTCGGTTCCGCTGTACGTTGCGGTGCATGAGGGTCCTGACCGTTGGCACAGGAAGGGAAGTGTTTCCTGCACGAAGGCATTTGAACAGCGTGCTGAATTGCGGTGTTGTGCATGCCTTTTCACTGTAGCTTATTCGTACATCGTTCAACGGATGACGGCTAATTCTCCAAATCGGCGACTCCAAATTGGAGAAGGAGCTATTTCTCAGCCTTGGCAAACTTTGCTCTCCTCACTGTATTTGGAGAACGGCCCTAATCCCACCCTTCCCGCCGTGGGGTTCACACTCTCTGACGGATGTGCAGGGCGAGAACGGGAGGGATTCAAAAAAGGCAGGACATCAAAAAAAGTAGGACAAGCGCATTTGTGGCCAACACGTAGAGTGCTGCCCCTTTGGGCCCCACCTGCATCAAGGTGACGCTTCGTCAGCCCAGAAGTACGGCATTGACGGTTGGGTGCGAGGGAGATTGCCGTCGGGCTTGCAAATGCCCTTGAACGAAACCATGTGGCAGCCGAAAATGGTTGCATCGGTGGCGCTGAGCTTACTCCCGTATCCGCGCTGTGCGTGTTTCGCGCATGGGTGGTCTGATCAGACCAGCATGGAATGCCCAGTCTTTGCCCGCCAACACCTCTCGATAATCCGTGTAAGCCGTCATCTCGCCATGGCAATGCTTCTCATTGTGAGCTCTAGAGCACAAAAGGGGGTCAATATCGCAGCAAAAGTGTTTTCCTCGCCAGAGTTTTTGTCCCTCCGGTGTGCGGAGCACCCATGCCACCTTCTCCTGTGTCTGTAGATCAAGGAGGGTCCTTTTGATACGCTGAAGTGGTGGTTTACAGGAGGCAGACGCGGCCACAGACTTATCCTCGGTTAACCCTCAACCCCCAGTCAATCCAAGATTAGGACGTGGAACCTGACGGCTGGGACCGACTTGTAGACGTGATGTAGCCGCATTGCAAGGGTGCAAGGGCACAGCAGTCTTGGCGATGATAGCTTGGGTGGCGGTCCGGTTTTGTGCCGGTCCTGTTGAGGCTCCAGCGATCTGTGCCATGCCCACCACTACTAGCTTTCATGTTAGCTTGGAATTCGTAAGTAGCTCTGTAACCCTTACTCCCAGAGCATCTCTCAGATGAAACCGATATCGGAAAGCCAAGAGGCTGGAAAATTACGTATTGGTTGATTGAGATGGGGCTTGGTTCAGTCACGATGGCCGAGTCAAGGTGGGCATCAAGAAGCGCGCGCAATGGCGTCGCGTTGGCGGCTGGCACACCGCACTGCACCGCAACCTGACTCCGTCATTGAGACGGCAGGGACGGGACGAACGACGTACCGACTCAGACAACGCCACTAACTGCAGCTTTTCAGCCAGGGCCTGGCAGGACCCGCTGAGGGTTTTCCAGAAACAACAGGGTGCAAGGAGCCTCCCTGCCGCAATGCAGTACCTGCCTGTGTTGAGCATAGTGCAGCCGTGCAGGAACACAGGGCGCCGCCACAGCCCCATCGCACCTCCCCGCCGGAGCTGGACCTGCGAGCACGTTGATGCCCTCTGATGACAGAATAGCCCATAATCCAATGCGCTGCAAACACACACAACCTTGTTTTTATACTTCTGGGCCAGGACATAGACTCACATGAATATAATGCATCTCGGCTCGGGAGATGCTTCCCAGAGCTCCTCTTCTAAGCTTGCCGTAAGGCCCATCAAAATACGGAGCAACTCCCTCGTTCCGCCTTGATGCAATCTCGATTACACCTCTCCCGGATCATTGCCCGAGCCAGCGCTAACCTGCCCCTTCAGCTTTTTCGTTCTTGAGAAGATTGTGCAAATCAGTGCATTCAATTACGACAAGTGTGCGCAGGTGACGGCCGGCCGTCCCAATGTTCAATCGCGGCTCGAGGCTCCCATCTCCACTATCGTATGTTTGGCTCCGCCTTGGGATGTCTCAGCGTATTCCGCCTGCGGAATCACCGACTCACAATCCCCGAAGGAAGTCCGTTGTCACATGGTCATCACTCATCCTTATTGGTGCTGTTGCCCCTGGCACACTCAGACTCTGCTTGGGATAAAATCTTCACCATCAAAGTATGGCAGACACGTAAGAATGGTCGATGTACCTTTATCTACCGCTGCAACTGTGAACCTCCAAGTCCGCTTGCCAGTACACATATTGTTACACAGTCACGATGTTTTCGTGAACATATTGCGGGCGCACATAAAATGCACACAAGGTGCGCAACCTACAACGCCAAGGCAGAAAGAGCCGCGGAGCCAAACAAGGGTTTCGATCTGCTAGCACACCTCACATGCCGCTAGGCTCCCAGTGCATGACAAGCGTTTGGTCGGTCCCCGATGCAGGCTTCCGGAGGTACTTTTTTTCTACAAGGGATTGGCCGGACTTTGAGGCCCGATAACCCTCAGCTTTAACGATGGACGGTTGCCAAATTATGAAATGGTAGATCTCCAAATAACATGCACATACACACAATATTTTGCGTGAAAGGTGAAAGATCTACCTCAATCCGTCTATTCGAAATACCACACAAGGTATTTATGAACAATAAATATCATGAAGCCGTAGTGTCGATGGAGCCAATATTGGTGAAATGTCGATTGCTTCACGTCCTTCCTCAGTCATCGCAGTAGCTAGCTTGACCGCCTTACCATACCACGGTGGACTAGAGACCCATTCCGACAGGAGTCTTGGCTTCTTCCCTCACTCGCTTACCGGTCACAATTCGGCTAAGTCATTGTTAGTTGATGAGGCGATGCGGTGGAGTTATCCTCGGTTTAAAGATAAAGAATCACCGCAATTTTTACTTCATCCCTGATGCGTCCAGGATGTTGAAATCAAGAGGATGATTTACCTAATTTGCCCGTTTGGGTAACCTCCCTTGATCCGGACCATGTGTGAACGTGCACAGTCTTGACTGAGATGAATGGGCCCGGTGTAATCTGTTGGGTCACAAATCACTTCTCAAATCACGTTTCTCGTGAGGTTTTCAACCTCGGTTATGGCAATGCTTCTCTAAATAATAGGATAGCCGAACATACTGTAAAAGGGTATACAAGGCACTGTAGATGTGATCGATCATGAGTCCTCAGAGCTGAGTGTCTGTTGCGCAACGGAGACATCAACCTGCTTGCACCTCACCACCTTGCCTGCATCGAATGATATCGAAACCAGATTACGCATCATCTGGATAAAATAGGATTTTTTCTTGTAAATCGAAGAGGGGTATCTTCAAAGAAACTTTTCTACGGATAAAACGGCACTGGCTGCCTGTAGGCCCGTCGATGCGACCTACCAACCGACCTCCGGACCCCCTGAATTACTGCAACCATTGTCACCATCGAAGACACATCGAACGACGGACTCCAAACGGGTGAAGGGGATTTATGAGATATTTTGGCATGGTAAGTCAACTGTGTTTCATAGATGTGTTGCTCGAGCAAGCGACATGGTGTGTTCGAAAATATGGATGCAATCACGCGGCAAAAGAATAGCCCCAAGACCCAATTTAGGATCTTATTCCTTTAATGAAATCTTGGGTTGCATATATTAGTTATTGGTCAATTTTTTTTTAAAGCAGTAAATCTGCGTTGATGACGGATTTGCTTTCAGTTGTGTCTGAAGTTCATCGTCAGTCTAATACCCCATGCCCATCGTCGTGACTGGAGCATCAGGGGCGTTATTAAACACAAATAAAAAGACACGTAGTGATATTTTTCCCGTATCTGAGAAATAAATTGCCTCGGAAAGCTACCTATAGATGGCCTCAGAGAGACCACGAGTCAAGTGGCACGAAAAGCTCTCCTTGACTCTCTCGATTGCCACTGCTGGCAGACCGTTTATTTCTCATCATCCCTTCCAGAAGTCTTGCTATATGTCCTACAGTCAGTGCTAGTAAGCGAGAATCTCTCAATCTCATCACCTGACGTAGTACAGCTGCGATAGGGCAGAGCGTGGCAAGGTAGATAGCTGCCTCCACTTGAAACAAGGCCAGTCTCTATTCCAAGATTCCATCTGGGCCCCCACAAAACAATGTTATCTAGTCATCACGCCATAAGAGATCCTCATATTTCAAATCTTAGATCTTCCCCATACCCACATTGATAATCTAGCTTCTGCAGCGGGGTTTCCCCATTCTATTTCGGCAAGTTGTAACGTGACACAATTCTCACCAAAAGCTGTCCCGATTTTTTTTTTGTAAGGACATCAGATTAAGTGCCCAGTCTCAGAAACTCTTTTTCTTTTTGAGTATTCCCCATAGTCATAATAGATACATGATAGAATGTGCAATATCGTAATAGTCTAGCATGGGTTTGTGAGAGAGGAGAGATATATTTGTAAACGTGATATTAGCCTTAGTGAATAAAACAACAGCCTTGGCCTCATTTTTCATGCTTTTCTCTAAAGTGGTCAATCTAGCTAAGGTCCGTGAATTGTCAAGCTTAGCTCATTGATTTGTTTGGAGCAACAATGGGCTGCCACCCTGTACCTAATTTTTGGGGCCTTTCTACTTGAATGTGCAGACACAGGCTCAGTTTAGGTTAAGCAAGTCTTGTGGCCAACTTTATTAGAACATGGTGATTTGGTATTGACTAAGTTATAAGTTGAAAATATTCGAAGACTAGAACAGTTCATTGCGTGGATGATTTAGGCTGCTATTGGAGCTGATTCGGGGTTGTGGGAGAGAGTAGCAAAGCTTGGTTGCATCGTTGCATCTCTGTGCCATAGCGCAGAAATTCAGATCAGAATTATAAAAGCTCTTCACTCGTCAGTTATAGTAGAGCTCGTTACTTCGATCTTAGTGTTCTAGTTCGAAGCCAAACTTCATTTAATTTCGTCCATACGTTCTTTGGGACGAGGCGGTACTCATTTTTTGACCACGTATAGAGATTCCTGAACTAACTTAGCAATGATAAAGAGATTGTCATTTTAGACTTCAATCACCTTTGCAAACATTCTTAATTCACTGGTTCTCATGGCAACTTTGCAGCTCGGATTCAACAGCCTCCGAGGGGCAAACTTGTCAAAACAGACAATAATCTTGATGATTTATAGAGGATAACAGCTCGAATGACTATCTTCTATGACAGTGCTGTGATAGTTGATATCCAAAATACCCGTTCTTATGACCGACAAGCGGAATCAAGCACATTTGGATGAACAAGAAAACCACTGAACAGGTCATATCCGGACCAGAGGCTACAATTCCATCTACTGAAGAGCGGTTATTACACACGATACGCGATCATACTGGGAAGATTTGCGTCACCGAGATATCACCCTGCGAGCCTTAGAGATCTGGGAGGGATGCTTAACCCTCTTAGATAATCTCGTCTCGATATCTGCAAAGCTCATAGAAGGGGATTGCAGATGCTTTCGATGTACCTTGTTCATTAGTAGACACAATTGTGAGGTTGAATTAGTGAGAGAACCGAAGAACATGTTCATGAGATAAACCTGGCAGTTAATTGGAATTTACTTATAATGGAAAATCTTTCTAATGAGAAATCCCGCAAGTTATCTGTGTAGTCTAGTTGATTAGACACTGTCCTGCAGGCTTAACGAGTCTTGAAATATAGTCACATTTACATGGTTTATTCTTGAGGACCAACCCATTTTTTTTTTAACACGAATGGCTATATTTACGACGTCTTTTTACCGCAAAAACCCATAAATCCGATTTTGAGGGCAGCACCCTCAATGGGAATTGGCAACTGAGAGCTAGCCAACTTTCTGCAAGGGCACTAATAGTAAAAGAAAAAAAAAAGAATAGGTCCAATAGAACACAGTGTTTCCCTCATTATTTAGCGTTTCTCAATATTGTTTTAGGAGACAACCACCCTAATGCATGGCTTTGACCACCAGCTCTTTTTGAGAGGCCTGTCATTGGCTGGCGGCGACGCCCTTCGGGCTCTCCCCCATGCAGTTCGTCGTCTGTGCATGGCCACTGAATAACCAACATGCGGCTCGGGTAGCGTCTCGACGCGAAAAACGCTTCCCGTGCCGATCGGCCGAATGCCATTGACGCCCTTCCCCGCTCGCGAGCTCTCGACCGAGGAGATGAAACGGGGGAATTATCCCGAGCTGTGCGCATAGCAATAACCTTCCAGATTCAGATCTGCGCCCACGCAGCAGCAGCAGCCATCGGCTGTCTCTGCCATGTTTCAACGTGTCGCGGGTAGCACCGCAGTAGCGGCTCCCATCTTATCGGCCTATCCTATCGGCGCAAAAGCAAAGCCATCCCAATTAGCCAAACCTCTTCCAACCTTCTTCCTGTTGCTATGACGTCCCCCTCAAAGTTAGCCACAACTCTCCGTTGCAAGCCAGCCAACCATGTTCCCCAAGAGGGGAAGGCTTCCGCCGTGCCAGGCGGGAAAAAGCCGTCTTCGAAGCGTCCGCGCTATCCCCGAAAGCCATTTCCGGTTGTCGGCTTCGACGAACACAAGTGGACCAGCCCATCCTCCGACGCGGACAAGCATCCACACAAAAGCCGGGGTCATCTGGCCCTTCTTAGATCAAATTTGGGGCCCCAGTCTTGGATTTTCTGTGTCATAAGCAAGGCCTGACCCCTATGTCCAACCTCTCACCGGCATCTCCTCTTCCCCAGGTTTGTGGCCGTAGACTTGACTTGTCCTCTGTTGTAGGAGCCTTCTCAGCGGCCCCTCGCAACAACTCGAGCCCATAGCCGACATTGACTTCTTGCCCCTCCTGTAAAATGGACGAGAAGAAAAATTCACATGACAGGGATCGGGAAGGGCCCGACAGCCCGGAAACCTCAACACTCGATGATGGTGACACCATCACTGCCGTACAGCAGGTCAACGATCGACCGCCCTCGTCCAAGAATGATGAGGAATCCCCTGTCGAAGCCAATGGGCCGCCGCCACCGCCCAATGGAGGCTATGGTTGGGTCTGTACCGCCTGTGTCGCCATCATCAACGGCCATACCTGGGGTCTCAACTCCAGTTATGGAGTCTTCCTCGCCCATTACTTGGAGAAAAATACTTATCCCGGCGCCACATCCCTAGACTACGCCTTTATCGGTTCCCTAAGTGTCAGCTGTGCCCTGCTCATCTCTCCCCTCGCTACTCTTTGTGTCCGCGAATTCGGAACCAAGCCAACTTTATTCATCGGCATTGCCCTCGAAGGAGCTAGTCTAATATGTGCCAGCTTCGCTCATAAGATTTGGCATCTTTTTCTTACCCAGGGTATCATGTTTGGATTGGGTATGGGTTTTCTCTTCGTCCCCAGTGTTGGCATCGTCCCCCAGTGGTTTACCACCCGCCGGTCCTTAGCCAATGGTATCTCGGCAGCCGGTTCCGGCCTTGGCGGCGTTCTCTATTCGCTCGCGAGCGGCGCTATGATACGGAACCTCGGCCTGGGATGGTCGTTTCGCATCCTCGGTATCCTGGTCATAGTGGTCAATTCCATCTGCACCCTCCTAGTCAAAGATCGTAACAAGATCATTGGCGCTCGCCAGGCTCCGTTCGATATATCTTTATTCAAACGTGTTGAGTATCTTTTGCTCTGTGCCTATGGATGGTTCAGCATGCTGGGGTATATCGTGTTGATTTTCAGCTTAGCCAACTATGCCAACGAGATTGGACTCGATGCATCACAGGCTTCTCTCATCAGTGCCTTGTTCAATCTGGGCCAGGGCGTGGGTCGACCTTTTATTGGCTATTTCAGTGACAGGACTGGCCGCATTAACATGGCTTGCTGGACTACATTTGCAGCTGCCGTCCTCACCTTTGCTCTCTGGATCAACGGTAAGGTCTACGGTGTCTTGATTCTATTTACCTTGGTTGGTGGAGCGGTGGCAGGCACCTTCTGGGCTACAATTGGCCCTG
The DNA here is from genome assembly GCA_020809705.1 of Calonectria ilicicola. NCBI lineage: Eukaryota > Fungi > Ascomycota > Sordariomycetes > Hypocreales > Nectriaceae > Calonectria > Calonectria ilicicola. Next base: position 2,250,398 of record CP085825.1, on the reverse strand, counting down.
TAACCGCGGAAGTTGTTGGTCTCCCTGATGTTCCTGCCGCTCTCAATCTGGTGTGGCTCGTCATTGTTCTGCCCTGTACCTTCAGCGAACCCATTGCCTTGGAGATTGTAGCGGGAACTGGTAAGTATATTGGAACTCAGCTCTTTGTTGGTTTCATGTACATTGTGGCTGGTTCATGCCTTGTGGTATTGCGTGGCTGGAAGATTGGTGAAATCACAGAGGTGGCTCGACAAACAAACCAAGACCCCCAGAACATCAACCGTGTAACAACAACAAATAGCGAGGCCGTAAGTGTGAAGAGCAAGATTGCTGGACGAAAGCGAATGTTTCTCGACTGCTATAAGTCGGCAAGGGTCTAGGTATGGCTTAGGGATCGCAATATTGCTTGCGCCGTTTTGAAAAGGCCAAAAAGGATTACAAATAGCAAAAACGGAAGGTGGTAATATTTATATTTTAATATACCCTATCAAAATCATCACAATCATTGTTTAGTTCATTGCTACTGTTGTTATGACTACCTATCTGTCATGATGGTTCCGAGTATTTGACCATTACTGAAACTTCGTGATGCGGTAGATTAATATATTATCCGATGCACGGTAAATATGAATTCCAACGTCCAGCGTTTAAATAACCAAAATATATAGTGAAGCGATATAATGATCGCAAGGCAACTATCTGGTAAATATCTCTAAAATGTCGTATCAATTGCGAGACATGGGATATTCTGGACTAATGTTGAAACATGCAAGGATGGCATGCCCTTGAAGTAGACGACATCATCGATGTTACACAATATCCAAGGCGTAGAAGGAATACTAACTATGCCTCTTGATCTGCTTTCTACCAAGTGCTGTAAAAGTAGTGGATAGTATAGCCGGGACAAAGAATTGGGTGCATTGTTATGCCCGGGATGTCTCGTTAATGCACTGTGGTACCTCAAATAAACTTTTCATTGGGTGAAATAGTGATGCAAGCTTAAGCTCGGACGACCAAGCTTGTCATCGGGTTGGGTGCATTAAATGGACCATTGTCTATAATTATCCATTTGTCGCGTTGAAAGAATCGACAGACACTTGGCGGCCGTGTCATCTGACACTGGTGGATAATGAGTCTGGTGCAATTGGTCTTTGTCAGCGCCAATCAATGCCATGTAGTGTTCTGGTTGTGTGCTCCGTGATTACCGAGGGAGACTCCAATTGGTGGCCACAAACGCCTCTTTTCAACATTTGTCGTATTCTTTCACCAGCTGAAAAAAGTATTACCCCGCGTCTATTCTAGACTAGTCCCAATATGCATCCCTTAACTGTGCTAGGACTTCCGTTTCATGTAGTTGGGTCGTTGATCGTGATTTGGCTTTCAATTGTGGGCCATCCCAATCACAGCCCTGCATCATGTCTTTCTCTCGAGAATTATTTAATGATTGAAGACGTCCTTCAATTCGTATTTCGTAGCTGCCTCACCATCTAAATCTCATCGCCCACCATGCGTCCCCAGTCATACCTTGTTCGCCTCATCTCTCCTTGGCTGTTCTGGGCGCAAGCCGATGCTCATGCAGGCAAGTCATTGGGAGCCGAGCTCCATGCTCGAGAAGTCTATGCGGAGCGAAATAGTATGGATTTAAGCCACTGTGCCGAAAAATTCCAGCGTGACGGCGTTTTTGCCCGTGCGGTTGAGCGGCGCATTGGTCGGCGGGAGTCCCTATGGGGAAAGAGCCAAGCTAGTGGTACGCCGTCGAAAACGTGGCCGCTGGTTTCATGTAAAAGGTTGCTGACTTTTTTGAAAGGAGATAATATCAAGAACCGCGAGGCGACCAAGAGAAATTTCGATCCCGCCGACCTTTTCAACATATTTTCGACTGCTGGGAATGGATGTGTGCTCCATCCAGAGCTGACTGAAGGTCCATACTGTGAGAAAATGCGTGATTCTTTGCTACAATATTATACTTACATTAGTTTAGATGTGGAAGGGGAAAAAGTACGCGATGATCTGGTCGACGGCCAAGATGGCGTAATTCTCTTCCTCGACTTCCAAGTTGTTGACACCCACTCGTGTGAGCCAGTTGAGGATGTCTATGTTGAAATATGGCGTGAGTTCTTTTCGAAGACACTTTGACGATTACAACTAACTTTTCATAGACACAAATGCCACTGGGGTATATTCTGGTGTGGTAGCTGATGGGAATGGTTCCGGCCACAAGGACCCGAGCAACGCACGCAGAACGTTTAACCGCGGGGCCCAGAAGACTGACAAAGATGGCGTCGTTTTCTTCAAGAGCATTTTCCCAGGCCATTACTCTGGACGCGCTTCTCATGTCCACATCATGACGCATCTTAAACCCAGAATAGTGGGCAACAGAATTATAAGCGACACGGCGACACACATCGGGCAATTATTCTTTGACCAGGACTTGATCTATAATGTTGAAAAGCTACCGGCATATCGAAAGAATAAGCAAGAATTCACGCCAAATAACAAGGACTATTACTTTCGCCAAGCGCTCAAGACCTCGGACCCAATCGTGTCATGGCTAGCGGTTGACTACTTTGGGAATAACAATGCGGTACTTGGGTGGATGCCAATTGGGGTAAACATGTCCAATGTCCGGGAGGCATATGTGGCTGCTACATTAGGGGCCAAGCCTTGATTTCTGTCCTTATTTTAAGTTATATAGATAAAAATAAATGCTAATGGCGAAGGCGAGCACGGCGAAATATGAGATGAAGGTATGGTTGGATATTGACTCATCGCCGGTTTCCAAATTCCAAAACCACACGAGACAATATCACCCACATAATGATTATTAAAACACACTGAAGGGGTTGAGATGAAGAATATTATTGAAGGCGATCACAGAACGTCACACTTGATCCCGCCATCTGGAATGAAACATTCACTCGCACAACGCCGAGAAGATGTGACAAATATCTTGATGGGCAGATGAACCGAATGAAATTGCATGCTTAAAATAGGAGGTACTCTGAAAATATATTACGATCATTATATTTATGAATATGTTTATGAATGCATAGCTGAACAGATGGTGTAGTTTCAGAATGCGGTTTCAGCCTGATGTCTTGTGCACTGTTGGGTTGCATGTTTTGCCTAAAATCCCAACATCAGAACTCAATTTGAGTGCTCTGAAGGGAACCTACCCTTTTGCACCGGAATTCATGCAAGAAAAAACAACAGGGAAGGAGAAACAGTTTGAACAGGAGCACATGTACGCGTGCTTCAAGAGAAATTAGGGAACGAGGGGATTGAATGAACATGGACACGTGACTTGGCGTCGGTGCTTGACGCGTCCCCACGCCCCGCAAAGTTCGCCGTGTTATCCTCACGTCATCACCTTCACTATGCGACCGTGATAGCCTTTGCGCAGCGCCAAATGCCCGAAAATGTGGCTCTTAGAAAACCCCGATGTATTTGAGGGTAAGCTTGGGACATATTTTGCAAGAAGTCAACGTCTGACAGCTCGTTTGTGCAGGGCGACGTCTATGGCTACGGCCAGGAAAGACGTACCTATTCGGTCGAACCGCAGCCGAGCGTGAGTGATCAACTCGACTTCACCAGGACGAGCTTTGGAAGTTAATGTATTTTGACCAGCTGGACAACTCGCAATATCACATAACACTATTTCTCGAAAACATTTGACCATTACTATCGATGAAGTTAAAGGAGGACAAGTCTATAATCATTCGAGTCGGTCGACCCTTACAATCGAGGACTTGGCGACTAAGACAGGAACTGTTGTCAATGGACAAAAGATTAAGGGTAAAAAATTTGTCCTTGATGAAAAATCAGCAGAAATGATTATGGGAAAATGTCCCAATAAGTTTCGGTATGGACGGTTCTCCATATATCTAAACAGTTGCTGACTGATTCAGCATTACATGGAACTCGGTCGAGTTTGCTTTCTCATTCACGAATAAAGAACTACAAACAAAACCCCTGGCAAAGCTACAGGAGAGATTTGAGCAGCTTGACATCAAACTCCTGACAGATTACACGAAATCTACTACGCATGTAGTTTCGAAGAAGCGGAATACAGCCAAGGGTCTCCAAGCTCTCATTAATGGACGATATATCGTGAATGAGAGCTTCTTGGAGGCTATAGTAGAGGTTGCCAATGTACCTGCAGATGGAGATGCTGCAGGGGCGAGTGCCTTGGAAAATGACTTCGACGCATGCTGGCCAGATGCAATGCAGCATTTGCCTCCACCAGGCGGAGAGCCCGTTCAGCGCCCCGACTCGGCTTATGCCCCTGACTCGGAGAGAAGAGATATTTTTGATGGCTATACTTTTATATTTTACGACAAAGCTCAGTATAACAATCTATTAGCGCCCATTACTGGTGGGGGCGGCAAGGCGTTATTGGGTGATGTTGTCCCCAAAGAAACCGAAGTGGATGAGTTTGTGCAGTATGTGAAGAATGTTGCTGGTGAAAAGGGGCTCGGCGCTTTCGATGACGGGAGCGAGGGCAAAGGCGTTGTGTTGGTCAGATACCTACCTTCCAAGGGGTCTTTATTATCCTGGTATACTGAATTCATCACTGCGGTATCTTTGAGGCTCGATCACCGACCAATTGAACAGAGTGAGTTCTTGGAAGCAATTCTCATCAAAGATCCAAGCATGTTACGCCGACCACTTGAGGTCGAATCTGCGCCCAACACACAAGAACCGCAGGACACGGCCTTAAGTCTCCAGCCAGATCCGGTGCCAGAAAGTGTTGCAGAAAGTGAAAGTATGGACACACAGGCACAAGAACCCGAAGAGAAACCCCAGGCTCTCCCCAGAAGAGGCAGAACCAGACGGACCGTGAAGAGACGGTTTGCGGGCTTTGATGATGACGCAGATATCGACATGGATGAAACACCAGCAACGGATGTGGCCCCTGTGGCCCCAGAGCCCGTTCCAGAAAATCCACCAGCAGCTGAAGAAGAGGAGGGAGGGCTGTTCGTTTCACAAGAACCCAATCCCCCGCTCCCTCTGGAGCGGCCAGCAACTAACCGACGATCACAAAGAAAGCGACCTGCATCCCCTCTCCCGGAAGATGACCTTATGGAAGGGATGGCCCCCGCCGCGGCCAAGTTTAAACGGCAGCGGTTAGAAAGAGGCGAAGATCTTGACGCTCCCCCTGAAGAGCCCGAAGAACCCGCTGAACCCGTCCAGCCCTCCCCTAAGAAAAAGATCAAGAAGGAATTGGATGTTTTGGCAGTGGCAGCTCAAAATCGGGAACAAGAAGAGGCCCGAGCCCAAGCTGAGAAGGAGGATTTGGCCAACCTTCCCGACGATGTAGATCTATCCGAAATTCGTCGGCTCAACATCGTCGAGGAGATGGAAGTGCGGGCTCCGACATCGCGGTCCAACTCACGAGAAGAAGACATTGCAAACGGCCGTTGGAACCCAAAGTGGAATGGCATAAAAAACTTCAAAAAATTTAGACCGCGCGGAGAGACAACCGGGAGACCTCCCTCGAAGGTTATTGTCTCATTGACTGAAGTCAAGAACAAGGAGTTTGGAGTGGGCGATGACTATTGGCTAGAGGATGAGGACAGCCTGCCCAAAAAGAAGCCAACCAGCCAGTTATCTGGCACTGAATCTCAGGGTTCGCGGGCAACAGCATCTGCGCCTCCACCCAAACGACCACCTCCAAAACGGGTTGTGGGAATCGTGTTGTCAGACAGCAGTGACGACGAACCAGACAAGACTCAAGCACTGGAGTCTGAACCACAAACACGAACGCGCGCATCGGCATCTCAGTCACAAACTAACACAAGGAGCCAGTCGTCGCGGGCAACCAGCCAAGGAAGCAAGCGGACAGCCCCAGAACCAGCGGCGGAACAGCCACCGAAACGGCAAAGGGCGGCGCGGAAGCCTATCACAATTGCGGATAGCGATGATAGTGACGATGATTTAAAATTTAGGTTCGGGAAGAGACGGTAATAGAGGTTCAGGGGTATCTTTCTAGCTAGTGTACACAAATAAATCTAATTACAGTGGCTTTAGCCTTTGCTGGTTGCCACGCAGAAAACGCCGACGCAGAGTCTACTGTCTATATATAGATACACACATACATTTGTATAATTCTAGATCGTCAATCAGCATCTAGTCCATTTGCTCCATCTCGCTCTCCTTGGAGCCTTCAGACTCCTCAACTAAGAGGCCAACAAGGCAGGCCGATAACATGGTCTCATAGTTGACCCAGGGGTGAATTTCACCAAACAGCTTGGTGCCGTCTCGGCCAGCAGCGCGCATCAACTCTGGTACACCACCAGGGTGGTAGTCAGCGTATGGAGAGACGTTGTAGACCTTGCCATTGAGAGCCATCCAAGCATCCTTGCCCTTTCGGCCAGTCATGCGCTTTAGCATGGAAGGAGTGACACGGAGGTATGGGGTGGAGGGGTCGACACCACGGAGGTCAGCATTTGGACCAGATATACTAGCCCAGTCAAGAGGAGAGTGGCCCGGCGTAAGGAGAACCTTCCGGCTAGGTTTGGAGGGTTTGGAAGAGAGAGTGGGAGGGGGTGCTAGACCAGTGGAGGGGGCAGCAAGTCCTCGGCTTGGAGCCGGGCCGCGGTTTGGTGTTGGACCACGGGCACGCTGAGCAGAATTTGGAGCTGGGAACTGGGCAAGAGTTGGAAGTCGTCCGGCAGGAGGAGGCATACGTCCCGGTGGAGGAGGAGGCATCATGGAACCCGTGGGAGCCGGAGGGCCGGCGGAGAGGGTGGGGCCCCGAGCGGCCGGAGCAGAAGTGGGAGCATCCAGAGAGAAGCTAGGTACGGCGATGGAGGGAACGGCGGGTTCCGCCTTCGGGGTGCTCTGGTCCTCAGACTCAGTGATGGTTGGAGGCTGAATTATGGGAGGTGGCGGCGGCGGCGGTGGCATTGCGACAGCATCGCGCTGCTGCTGCTGGGCGGAAGAGGAAGAGCCCTCGTCAGAGGCGTTAAGGCGGCGCTGGGGTTGGCGTTGGTCATGGTCGGACGAGGTGGTGCGGCCCTGAGAGTGCGCGCCCGGTTCAGCCCGTTGACCCGGTTTCTCCTCGTGATGCGACCCTTCATCAGCGGCGGCGGCCTTTGCTTTTGCTTTTGCGTCACGACCAGCATCAGCGTCAGCGACCGTGCCAGAACCGGTGATTGCGCCGGTGCCCCTCCAACGCAGCAGGACTTGGAGGGGAGTCAACCATGGGGGCGGGCGGAGGATGACCCAGACGACCGAGGCCACGATTAGCGATACGCCCAGGAGGCCCATGGTAGTGGCAGCGGCAGCAGCAGCAGTTGGACGAGGCTGATGGGATGGAGTGAGGTGGACGCGGGGTAGAACGGGACGGAGCGCCCAGCGGCGGTAGATCGGCGCAGCAGCAGGGCGAGGAGAGAGCAGAAAGGCTCCAAGCGAGGCCCTGGCGGTGGTTGGTGAATGCTCTGGCTGGCCGGGATAGTGGGTTGTGGACTGGTGGTTGCAGGATCATCGAGCCACTGCAACTTTGCTGGAGAAATGCTACGAGGAGATTGCTAGCGCTCGACTTCGGGGCCAGGTCTGGAGCGTGCAGGTTGCGCCGATATGTCAGCAGAATTGGGTCACGATTGGCTACCATCTACTCTATCGCTCGGTGCTTCGGCGCCCGTCAAGCTCCAGTGCTACCAGTGCTCCCCTTCTGCCAAAATTATATTTTTTATTTTTTATTTTTGGCATTTCATCTCGGTACGTACCTCATTACTTTGCCGCAGCTGGCATGTCATCGTCATAGGGGCTTAAACGAGTCCCGCACGAGATTGCTTTTTTTTTTTTCTCTTTGGTTTGTTTTGCCCTGCATCTGAGGCATGGAATTCTGGTTTATTTCTCCGTGCGTGTGTGCGTGCGTAGCAGCTCACTAGCCAGAGGCTAGAATCAATCAATCAACCAGCAGTACCAGCTCGAGCGTGGTGCCCTGGCCGTCGACCCCGGTTCTTGGGCGGTGGCGTCGGCTGGGTCATGCCACGACGCGGCGATCTACGGGCAGAGAGTTGTCTTGGTCGAATGGCCCAACTCCGTCCTCCATCCATCTGTGGATCAGCCCAGGGCAAACAAGGGGGTTGTGTGACCGCCCGGAGCACCCGCTGAGGGTGGAGTCGAGATTGCGAGCTGCCTAGGTACTGCCGAAGCGGTATGAGGCATGAAGAAGCAATTCTGCACACGACTTGGCATTGGGGGAGGCAATGGCAGAATCTCCGTCTGCTATATCGCCCAAGCTATTGGGCTTCCATCCAGGGTGGCCCGAGAACTGCTGCACAGAATGTCGACACGGACCCTTGTAGAATCCATAGCTGCGATGCTAACGCTGAAGCTATTGGGGAATTGGGGTACGCACACGGACGTGTTTGTTGTTTTGTTTTTTTAAGCCGCCGAGTCATTCACACAAAACCAAATGAGTTTCATGCATACAGCCTCATCCATCGCCGCCTCTCGAGGCCGTAGAGAAAATATGCGTGTGCACGCAAAGCAACTACGTAGATGCTATCCACTCCGGGGCATACGCCTGCGATGGGCGACATGGCATGGTGTTGGCACGGCCTTGCTAGACCAGCAGTGGCCCAATCAGGACCTTGTGGCCTGGACCACCTAGACCATGGCGGTATGGATGGCGGTCGCTTCGTTCTGTCCGGGGATTCAGCATTCAAATCCCGTCTACTCCCTCGCTTCACCCGTCCCTCCACTCTCCCGATCTCTCCTTCGTTTTCCTCTTCTTGGTTTCTGCCTCCCTCGCCTCTAGTGCTGTCGTGCTGCATCCGTCTCCATATCTACCCGCATACCCACCGTCAAGACGACTTTTACAAGCTCTCCACTCTACAGCAATATACACACGCACACTAGACCCTTCTGGTCCCTATCCGTTGCCCATCACTCCCGCACCCCACTACGATTTACCCGCTGGCTGGCGCACTTGAGCTGCTGTTTATTATTTTGTGTCCACTAACTCTCAGTGAGCCAGCACGCTGTTAGGTGGCTTCCAGGGGACTCCCAGGGACCGCCGTTGCCCCCTAACTTAAAATTGTACCGCCCCTCATGCTCGTCGGCCAGTAAAAATAAAAAAGCACCCTACCGTTTTGGGACTGCGCACGTCTCCGTGCTCCCGTGCCGGCAAGTCACAAGTCAGAATGCGCACCATCAATTCGTCTGCCATTAACATCAACCGCACTCCGTCACCATCCTCCTCCTTCCACACACCCGCCTCTCACTCCTCCACCGCCTCGGCCAGGACCTCGTCTGCCTCCGCTTCAGGCCAGACTCTCGACCCAAAGCGCCTTACCACAGCCAAATCCCCGAGGTCTCCCGTCACTCCCTCACCCCAGGTGCGCGGTCGGTTCCCCTCCCGCCCCGTCTCCGTGGCTGTCACGTCCAACACCCGCTCGCCACCGCTGGGCTTCAACAACAAGCAGCAACAACAACATGTCCTGGCGCTGACCGCTACCACAACCCGTTCCACCACCGCTTCGAGTGCCGTGGGCTCTGACTCCAAGATGCCCGACTCCAGGCCCCGCCCTCCACACCTCAGTGCCGCTGCCGCCAAGAATATCGGACGAACACCCTTGACGCCCAAGATTGCTGCCAAAGGACCTACGCTAGCTGTACGAAGGTCGACCCCAAATCGAGACGACACAACCGCTACCCCCCGTTCGGGTGGACGCCAATCTCGTGGCGAGAGCACGAACACAACCCCCAATGGCACCCCGATTCCGGAGAGGAGTCACGATGGTTGGGACCCAAGGGCTTCTCTGCCTGGGCACTCCAAGAGGCTTTCCATTTCCAGAACAGATTCCGGCAACGATGACTCCAAATTCTTTTACGCCAGCGATGCTCGGGGTGCACAACCACAGCAGCCCCCGTCTCGGCCGACGTCGACGTCAGCAAAACCCGCCACTTTCTTCTATGCTAATGCCATCAACGCTGAAGATAAGAGAACCTCAAGTCCTCCTATAAAGGGGAGCAATTCTCCAGCAACGGCAACACCTCCCGAACCAACACAATCTAAATTCTTCTATGCTAGCGGGGCTCCTGAAACCTCGTTGAAGCCTGGCAACCAGTCTTCTGGGCCCTCTTCGGCCAGTTCATCCAACGTCAAGCGGCCAAATACAAGTAGCTCGGCCACCGGCCCAGGATTTGCGATGCCTCCCCGACCACTATCTCCCATTAAAATGCTACAGCAAAATCCTCCTTCTATTCTTAAGAACGGACAAGGTGCTGGCAATAGACACCACATTTCCACACCACCCATGTCCGCTTCAGCAGGCTTCAATACGAAGAGGAAAGTCAGCCTGGAGTCGGCACCAAGGTCTTCGAGAGGCCACTCCAGGGCCAGCAGCATTCCCACCCTCGATTCAACCTACTCTCCCAAGTTTGCAATGTCCCCACCTTTACAGGCATCTGAACCATCTTCGCCCCCAGGCAGCCCAGGTTTGATACAGCCGGTGATGACTATGGCTTCTCTGTTGCAAGCTGCTGAGGAATTTGCTGAGGAATTTCCCGAAGAGAGTGACGATGCCGATCCAGATTTGCAAAGCCCGACTAAATCAACTCATTCAGCGGATCCAGTTAGTGAGTTAGTTGCTAACGCCCGACGGGAGCGCAAGGTCCAGGACCTACAAATCACAAATGCTTCATTAGAAGCCATCAACCGTACATTGGAGCGTCAGTTGCGAAAACAAACAGCCGAAATCCGTAGATACCGCCGGTTGTCAAGAGCAGGTCATCTCTCTGTCGAACCTTCTGCCAGCCCTAGCCGAGTTGCTTCAGCAGCTTTATCGGATGCTCCGATCAGCCTAGCGGAGTTGAGCGATGAAGAACCATCAGCGATGTCGGCGATGTCAGAGGAAGAGGAGGAAGAGGAGGAGGAGGAAGAGGAAGAGGAAGACATGGACTCTCTTGACGAATCTGATCTTTCACAGGAGGAATCCGGATCTACTGGAGAAAACCCAGAACCCAATGATGAGAAGACAGTTGCTCGCAGACACAGAGATGAGCGTCGTCTCCGTCTTGATCTTACCAAGCACCACGAACTTCTGGTTGATAGCCAAAAGATCAACCAGAGCCTCAAACGATGTTTGAATTGGACCGAAGTCCTTATCCGAGAGGGCCAGAAAGCTCTCGAATACAAGGTCCATGTGTCGGACGTGAAATTTGGTGGACACATCCTGGCACCTCCAGACGACGAGGAGTCTCATCTCGATGACCAACTTTTGGAGAGCCTGGAGACTGAAAGTATTGTTTCCGAGCTAGAAGCGCCAATTCAGTGGGAGAAGAGCTCCCAAGACCGTGATAGTGGCATCGAACTCCAGACTGAGGTGGTATAACTGCCTCATCCGTAATTCCACCTGCAAATGAACGAGACTGATGGATTTCGCGCGGCCTGGAGCCGGATACACTCACCACTCCTGGTTCCCCCCCTTTTTGAAAATCTTTCACAAAATTCTCGCTATCCAACCGAACTTAAACATATGATACACATCACAACGTACACGGATATACAAAAAGGGGGACCAACATATATACATGGCGTTGGGTGGCAGGCGTTCTTTTCTGCTTTTTTTTTTCCCTATTTCATTTGGTTGGCTCCTCGTTACTTTTCTTGCCCACTTTCGACATGGCGGCTACGTCCCTGCATACAATGCCCTCGTTTCCTTTCGTCCTTTCTCCTCTCACGGCCTCACAGACTTGATGATCGGAACGAAGGGCTGTCTTCGACTGGGATATGAACCTATTGTCGGATATACTTGTTCGTTTGACCCTTTTTTCCTTGACCTGGACCCTATTTTCATTTGTAGATTGCGTTCGTGCTCTTTTTTATTGCCCATCTTTGCAAGGATATGTACAAACAGATACCCCCGAGAGAATTCACGTACTGGCGAGTCAAATCACATTAAAAAGAGGAAATGCTATTGCAACGGATAGATGGACTGGCATTCTGCACCACAGTTTCTTGTGGATGGATATATCAAATCGAATGGCTCCCGTACTGGCTCCTGATGAGGTAGCTGGGTAGAGAACCGTGGGTTTTCTTGAAACAATTCTCTTTATTTTAGACCCACGAGAGAGAAATACCAAAGACATGTTCCATTGTCAATCCTGTGCTACTCGCATTGATGTCGTGATAAACTAGTGCTCCATACAATGAGGAGGTGAAAGAGGGATTGAGGATATATTCAAGTCCGAAAGGCGGGTTGAAGGGGGAAGTAGAAAAAAGGTGGGAAAGGGGGATCATGGGAATTATGTCTAAAAATCGTTGCCGGCCGTCTCTGTCTCGCATCGCTGTCTATGGCTTCCTTCCAGCGTTCTCGTCATCCATCCATCCATCCTCGTAGGTTCATCTAGGGCCGCGTGTTACACTCATTGCTGTTTGGGTACGTTTGGTGCGTCCGCAGCCACCTCCTCAGCGGTCTTCTTGTCGCGGTGCTTGCGGTCCTTCTTCTTCTTGCCCTCGTCTTCTTTGTCCTTCTTAATGGCAGCCTCAGCGACAAGCTGCTCAAAGACGAGATAGTCGCCCTCCTCCTCGGGAGTTCGCTCAGCCTAAGTAATACAAATCAATATCACTGATCCAAAAAAAAAAAAGGGATAGAATAAAGACATCAATGCGGTTGTCAAAACGTACCTTGAGGAAAACGTCGCCGATCAAGACAAGGGCTTGTGCACGCTCTAATCGTTTAGGCAGAGCAACCTTCTTGTCATTGAGGATGCTATCGCAAACCTCGCGCAGAACACTCTGGATCTCAAACTTGCTACCTCTCCATGCTGCAGTAAGAATCTTGCCCGTAACACGGCGCTCGTACTCAACACGCTTCTCCTCAGTCCAGTCCTCACCACCCTTTTCCTCCATCTTGGCCATGTCTTCCATGGTCTGCTGGGCATCAATAGCACTACTAATGGTGTTCCATGTCTCTTTGACAAGGTTGCCCTTGTCCTTGAGCTTGCTAAAAAAGCCGCCAATTCCGAGGAACTTTTGGCTGCGAATCAGAGTGGAGGCCTTGGAAACGTAGGTCTGACCGATGGCATGCAGGATGTCAATACCAAAGGATTCCATCTTGAGGTTCTCCACCTCGAGGCGCATCTTCTCCTGGAAGGCCCTGGTAACATCAGCGCCCTTGTCTGTCTCGGTCCATACACTGAGACGATCCAGCAACTTGCGGGAGAGGGTGTCGACACGTTCCTGGCGAATGCGGGCTCGCTCTTTCTCATAGGCGGCGAGCTGCTCCCGTTGTTCCTTAGTCAAGCCACCCTTCTTCTTCTCTTTGTTCCTAAGCGCCTCTTCAGTCAATTCGCCCTCAATTTCCTCGTGGGCCTTATCCATAAGGGCCGGTCGGAGGGGAATTTGGGTTCGATTGCGAGAGCTTGCCGACGGGGCAGGAGATGTGGCATCGGATCGGGGCGGTAGAGGCGCATCGGCGTGCTGGGTGTGTTCGGCAGATTTCTCGGGCTTCTCGTCGTCGACCACCACGGCAGGTGGGGGAGGTGATGCCGAACCACCGACGTTGGCCTCTTGCTTTTTGTCCTGCATGGACTGCTTAATAGCTTCGTCCGTTCCGGGGAAGTCTTCCTCGTCTTTGTTAGCGGCGTCCGCCGCCGCCGCCGCCGCCGCAGCAGCAGCAGCAGCCTCCTCCTCTTGCTCCTGCATGGTAATGTCCATAGTGGCCGTGAGATCCTTCATAAGGCTAATCTCACCGATCCAATCGACGAAAGCTTCGCCTCCAAAAATGGAGGTGAAGAACTCGGCGGGATCGGCGAAGCCCTCCTGAGGTTTCGCATGGTCCTTGCCAAATTTATCATAAGCTTTGCGCAGGTCTTCATCCGAGAGAACCTGGTAGGCCTCGCCAATAGCTTGGAACTTTTCGTGGGCGGTGGGATCGTTGGGGTTCTTGTCTAAGGCGAGGGGGTTAGTTCAAGCCGGAGTCGCGCGGGATGCTTGGTCCCATGTTGCTTCACCCGCTCGGGGTGAGAGAGGAGCGACAAACCTGGGTGGTGGATGATGGCCAGCTTGCGATAAGCCTTCTTAATTTCCAGCTCAGTCGCTGTGGGCTGTACGCCCAAGGTGTCGTAGTAGGCAGTATCGACGACCATGTTGGAGACCTTCTGCGTGGGGCTGGTCGCGCGGGCTCAGAGTCTCACCTAGAGGATGGTGGGAAAGGGGGGAGGTATATGGTGCGAGGCAAGAAATACAAGCAAGCTTCTTGTTAAGAGTCAAAAAAACAAAAGGTTGATTGACGATGGCGTTGTGCCGTTCACACCCTGCCACCGCCAGGTACGTACAAATTTACAAGACCCTGTCGGGCTTGGGCGACTAATGTTAGCATGTCCCGAGACCGAGCCCAGGGACTTGGCACTGAGCCACAGCACCCTGAGCCACTGGGAGCCACTAGATTTTACGAAGACAAAGCCATCCCGGCGGGGTTTCCGGGGGATACCATTGTTCGGGCTGTCAAGTTAGGTACCAGTTGCCCAGCTATCAGCACCCGTTGTTGTTAGTGCTTGCCGTTCACCCGCCTCCCCGCCCGCCAGAATTTTTTTTTTCTTCAGGCGATGAGGGGTTACCCACGTACGTAATGGCGGGGCAGTGTACTCAAGAGGCCAAGGTGGGACTCCTGAACAGCCACACTTGCGAACAGCTGCGTCACATGAAGCTGAGGGTATTCATGCCATTCTCGGGATGTTCTACCTACGATGACGGCATCCATGGCAAAGCGCGTACAGCACCCGAATATCTCTCGCAATCTAGTTGTAAGGGGGAATAACGATAATTATGGAAATCCCTCCCCCAGCTTAACATGATACTATTCAACAGTGTTGGGAAAAATATTTCCCTCCGGTTTCATGTGTTTTTTATGTTTTACCCAACTCTGTGATGGTGTGCCGTTCTTGTCACCTGCGTGCCTGCGTACGGCCATCCATCTATGACGCATGTGAGTCTCGTCCCCCATTTTGTTGCCTAAAACGATTATTCTTCACATGTTTACCCTGTTCCCTGTACTTCATACACGTAAACACCAGCCACATATCCAAGCCTCCCCTAGCTGGAACCAAGCCTCATGCCATCCCAAAGCAATCCCTTTTTTTTTTTTTTTTTTTGTCTCTAGCCGTCATATGACGCTCATGACACTATAATTTGTTTGCTAGCGATGGCTCGAGCCATGATGACCTTCATCATTGCCACGTGGTCAATGTTTCTAGATTAAACCTACCCTGTCACGTTTTAAATTCAATTTTCGTTTACCAGGTTCTGAGCCAAGCTTCGGCATCCATCATTCCCGACGACGTTGGGAGGCTTTTGGCGCTTCCAATTCACAACCACCTGTTGTACACGGCAGTTGTCTTGTACCATGTTCCTACACCACTTTGCCACCTTCCTTGCAATCGCATAGAGAGCGTTCCTCTCATGTCAAGCCACCACGGTTCCCACCAAGGTATTCCGTATCAATGTTGAATTTGGTGCCTATGTCGAGCGCCCTTTTGTGGTTGGTATTTCCCCATCTAGCCTTTTATCATCAATCTGGTCAAGGCAATGTAAGTATAACATAAATTACCATCGTCATCGCCACTACGTCGGCTGCCAGCCCCCCAAGGGAAGCTGAAAAGCCATTCCGTGTGATGGAAGACTACGTGGCACGCGACACAATTATCTCCCAGACACTACGCAAAGAAAAATTTCGAAGTAGGTAATACCTAACTTGTAACTAGATGCGTGCAACTGACCTGACGGTCATTTCTCCAATAATGTACCGATTTCTCTTTTTTTCTTCAATACTCATCCAAGGTTCTTACAGGATGTTTTCGGCCACCCACTCACCATCATCATCCCTGGTTGCTTTTAGGTAGGCTTTAGAGTTTGCTCCAATCTTGTAGTAATTACAGTTTCATGGCACTTGGTTCAGAAAATTTTCGTAATAGGACATGTGTAATGCACCCCCCTGAAAACATGTGTGACATCTTCACCTTGGGCACCGCAGGACTTAACTGCTCCAAATATTAGGTCAATGGCTAAAAAACAAAATCAATGAATGAATCCATTAAATGAATACTTAATAAAATGCTGCATTCGAATTATTTATTCATTCCTTATTTCTTTTTACATGTCGAATTCAGGAATGGCGGGGGAAAAGTAGAGGGGTACAATTCAGATATTGCATTGTACATATTAATTACGGCAACCCCTTTTCCTACTCAGAGTTCGACGATGTGTTGTTTGAACCACTCATGTGCCTCCTGACTCAAATCCTTGTAGTTACACAGCTCTTTTTTGAGGTTCAACATGCCCTGTTTGGTGGGATACTGAGTGGGCTTTGTATGTGGGGCTTGTCCGTCAGATTGCTCCAAACGGCCTTTCACATTGTGCCCCGAACGCCGTTTCGGGGTTTGTTTCGCCTGTCCAGACCACCTATTGGCAAAGGTGATATTGAAGGCCTCTTATTCGTAAAATCTCGTATTTGTATTCTTGCACTCTAGTGGCCCATCATGAGCGTTTCATCATGTCCTGAAGAAAATGCAAAACCAAACAGGGCACGAGACGTGGCGCCCGCAGACCGAATTCCTGCCCTATTGGCTCGCTTCCCAAATGTTGAGATGAAGAGGCGCAATTTCCCGATGTCTGGAGCTCACAGCGTGGGGTTGGGACTCATCCGGCCGAAGCGGTGTAGAGGCCCGTCTCGCCGAAGAGCATATGTCCGGAGCAGCTTGAATATCGGGTTATCCGGTGTAACAGATGCGCAATGCATCATGCACGTCCGTCTGTCGTGCAGACAAGAATTTGGCCCTAAAACCATCTAGGAAGTTATGGCAACTGACGAGTGTCAACTTTGTATTCGTACTCGTGTCGCCGGTTTGGTCCTCCGCAGCTGATTCAGAAAATGTCATGGTGGCGGGTGAGACGGCACGATGTTCCAGCCACTCACAGCTTAGTGCTTCACAAATAAGGATTGTCGCGCGCTGAAGAAATCGCTCGCGTGCCGCTGTCTTGCGGTTTGCATCTACGGGACTGGGGGACCGCGTCATTTACTTGATGGTCAAAGTCGTGTTCGGACCCAGCACAAACTAGATATAAAACGAATGGGCTTGTTTGAGCCATAATGTTTCCTCGCAATACGACGCATGCATGTGGGGTTGCAGACATTTGGCCGCAAAAAAAGAATCATCTAGGTGGTCCAGATTCAGGGGGGCTGTGTGCAACTAAACCGGTTACAGAACTATAGGAGGGTTACATCAATACCGTTTGAGTAAACAACGTCTGGCTGTTCGTCACACAGCTCCCAAGCACAGGCCAAATCCGGAGAAGAATGACTATGGAAATCTTCAGACCTGGGGAGGGCTGGCCAGCGGAGAGCGTTCTAAGCTATCTGCAGCTATAGACTACGGAGTATGATCTTCGCTTCTTGGGAATTGAGCAAAAATATACTCGTAAGCCCAATGTATGGGATCAGTTATATCCTTCCTTGTCAGCCCTATCAGAGACACTGAGATCTCGTATGGCAGCTATGCAAGATAGTCCCTGCACTCGCAAGGTCAACCGAAATTCACGATTCGAAACATCGATTCATTCATTTGTCACGCCGGCTTTGGACGATGATCCGTCGATTGGAACAAGATCTCGGGCCCGGGGTGTCTTCTCCGCATTTGAAAGAGGCAAGATCTGGTCTTTTCAAGATGTGATCTCACTTTTGGTGGCGAGCATCAACTTCAGGAGGGAGCTAAGCTCTCAGGTGCTCCAAAATTAACCCACAGTGTGAGTGGGCATGTCCTTGCTGCGCTATTGGACCCAAATTTGTTTCCCTATGTGTATAACGGGGTCATATGCACCAATGCACCATCAACATCGTTGTATCCAGGGTTGGGCGCCTCCAAGGAGAAAAGACGGCCCTACACTACTAATGTCAATTTATCCGGAATGGAGGGCACTCTGTCTTCTTCTTCTCCTCGTAGTGACGACGGGCGGCGACTAGAGACGCGTTCCAGCTGGTTCCCTGGTTGCAATTGCCTTATATATTTGCATCCTTCCCTTCATCGGGGCGTCTGAGTTGGTCTCTCGCGCACTGTCCACCCTCTCAGACTTTTCTCTGCTTTTTCCCCCCCTGCTCCAGCTCTCGCAAAAATGGGAGCCCTCTACTTTCTCTTCCACCCGAACCAGCTTCGGTCCATTATCCAATGGTACGCTTAGCTGATTCCCCTTTTCATTGGCGATGCTGACACGACATGAAGGAAAGTCTGGCACGACCCTGTCCACAGACGCGACCCCAGCACGGAGTCTCCTGAGCTCCAAGAATGCTTCCGCTACCTCAACCTGACAAGTCGCAGTTTTGCGTCAGTCATTCAGGAGCTCAACCATGAGCTCCTAGTCCCCATCACCCTCTTCTACCTCGTCCTCCGTGGTCTGGATACCATTGAGGATGACATGACCATTTCTCTCGAAACGAAGGTGCCTCTTCTTCGAGACTTCCATAACACCATGAAGATCGATGGTTGGCAGTTTCACGAGAGCAAGGAGAAGGACCGCGAGCTACTTGAGAACTTCAACGTTGTCATCAGCGAGCTGAAGAAGATCAAGCAGCCCTACCTCGAGATTATTGATGACATGACAAGGAAAATGGGCAATGGCATGGCTGACTATGCTCAAAACACTGAGATGATCAAGAATGGTGTGCAGACCATTGAAGAATATGAGCTGTACTGCCATTACGTCGCTGGTCTGGTAGGTGAGGGTCTGACCCGACTGTTTGTCGCCTCAGAACTCGCCAACCCCAAGCTCGCCGAACGACCATCCCTAACCGAGTCGATGGGTCAATTCCTACAAAAGACCAATATTATCCGTGACATTCACGAGGATTGGGTGGATGGTCGACGATGGTACCCCAAGGAGATTTGGAGTAAGCACGTCGACAAGTGGGAGGATCTCTTTGATAAGTCAAAGCGAACCCAAGCTGTCGAGTGTGTGTCTGCAATGGTACTCGATGCCCTGAAGCACACTGAAGAATGTCTCTTCTACATGGCTGGCATCAGGGATCAAAGTGTGTTTAACTTTGTGGCTATTCCTCAAACCATGGCTATTGCAACCCTCGAGCTGGTCTTCCGAAACCCAGCTGTCCTTGACCGTAACGTCAAGATCACCAAGGGAGATGCCTGCCAAATTATGCTCGAGAGCACCCAGAACCTGTCTACTGTTTGCGAAGTCTTCCGCAGATACGCCCGAAGGATCCAGAAGAAGAACGACCCTCGTGATCCCAACTATCTGGCCATCAGCCAGCAATGCGCCAAGGTAAGACAAGCTAGTTGGCTCTCTTTGCGAGACTTACTAACAAATTCCAGATCGAACAATTCATCGAGACTCTTTTCCCTCGCCAGGATCCCAAGAAACTCAATGCCGAGACCTCTCAGAAGCAAAAGCCTGAGCAGCCTGGCATGGACACTAGCGAGGCCATTGTTCTAATTGGCGTCGTTCTTCTCAGCTTGTTTACTATTTCGGGTCTTATGGTGCGTTCCAGCTTACACTTAGTACCGTTGATCTTCTGCTGACATGAAGCTAGATTGGCACTGCCTGGTTCTTTGGTGCCAGATTTGACGGAGTCTTCAAAGAGATGAGCGTCTTCCTCCCAGGAGGATCGGGCAGCAAGCCCACGATTACGGGTCATGACGAATTGTAGTAATACTTACCGGCCGCAAGGGGTTTCGGTTTCTTGTTTTGTTAACTTTTTTACGATATCCTAACGTACGTACATAACCTTTAACAGCACTCCCCCACTTGGAGGTCAGGGCTTCAAGGCCTGGCAGGCATGCCAGTCGATATATTCTTTGATAATATACAGCAGCTAGCGTCATTGATGGGCGTGCTGCATTTAACGTTCCTCGTCTCCAAGATTCCTTGCGAGTGATGACGCGCAAATACAATCGGATTTCGGTCCCCGACCAATCCAGCACGGATGTCAAATTGCAATCCAGTCCTTTCATGACTGTGGTTGTGCCAAGAAGTGCTAAAATCAAATTCCTTGCTCACTGGCTTCCGTTTCGTGCGATGGCCCGCTGCGAGTCTGTCTTGACATTACTCGGACGATAGATTCAAAGGCGGCGAGCAAACATGCCCTTTCCCATGTATGTTATATACTTGTGACACCTCACCCGTGATCGGCACGTGCTTTGATGCATGGCGACTAGTAGTAGACTTGTGTGAGTGTGTGCCACCCAATACAAAGGCTGTGAAAAGCCAGCCAGTAGTTTTGTTTATCCCCCGCGCCCTCCGCCGGACCTGCATCTGGACGGGAGCAGGGGTCTGTAAGCTGCCGATGGTGTGGTGTGTTGGATGTGCAGACGCACACACAGCGCGCCATGGCGGGTGCCCTGAGACTGGTAACATCATCGAGGCAGCTTAGGCCACCGCAAGGACGGTGATGTCTTGATGCTCGCACATGGCTGAGCAGCGATCAGCAGGTCATCAACGCACGGCCTGGCGGGTGATGATTTGTGCTAGGACGATCCAAGTGTCGCAGAGCGCCAGCCATTGTAGACAGGTCAAAATAGACAACTCCAGACTTTGAAATCAGACTATATGCCAAACACCCAAACGCCGAAATGTCTGTGCCCGCATGTCCGGCGACGATCTGCCGGTGCTTGGCGCCAAAAGCCATAGGAGGCTACTTGCTGTACAATATTCCTTTCCGGGTTTTTGTAGTCCATTTCGCCCAGTTCCGTTGGTGCGCTAGACCGTGCTCCCTCATCGAGGCGCGTCTCGCACGTCCAAGATCTAACAAAGCCACAACTAGTTATGGTCAGCTAGTCCCAGGGTCCAAGGGCTTTCTGACCCCCCCCCTCGCCTCGGTTTTGTGCCGGCCCTGAATTTTCCACCGTCCGTCTTGGGTGACATCGCAGACGGGGGTGTAAGTTGCCCTTGCTTCCTCTCACTGGGCATCGGCCAGGGCGCATCAGGGCGGCCACGGTGAAAAATGTTCCGAGTAACTTTTTGACCCCCCCTGTCGGATCTCGTTTCACCATGCTCCTTGCGCTAATACTGTAAGCTTGAAAGTCCTCTCGACCATGTCCCTGGGAGTTGTGGATAGCAGTTTCACAGGCGGAGGCCGTCGTGGCAAACGAAATGATGATGGGTATAAGTTGATCCAATAATATATACTGCTGCTCTATCTGTTCATCCCGCTTTCCCTTTCCCACGAGAAAAAATAAAACTCCCCGCTCAAACATCATGGGGGCCATGAGGAGAGGTTGTTAACGAATGGTAAAATGGGCCCCCACTACTCTATATTACATAGATACGGACACGCCATGAATAGGTTGAAGAAAGAAATATCCTCGAAATCGCAGGCTCGCCAATTATCTCTTTGTTTTTAATTTTGTTCGGTTTCCTTTGTGCTGTATTGTGAGTTTTTCTATTGGTTGCCGTTGTTGGCGATCAGGCTCGTTGTGTCTTGGACGTTGTTCTTGACCGAAGCACCCGTCTGTTGGGCGAGGCTCTTGATGAGCGCGGCGACCTTGGCGGGATCCGTCACGTTCTGGAAGGACATGAGGTAGGCAGCAAGGCCAGCAACGTGAGGGGAGGCTGTTTTTATCTTGTCAGTATACATGGACTCAATGAGATGGTAAAAAGAGCAAGCATACCCATGCTGGTACCGCTGAGAACGGCGGTGGCCGTGTTGGAGTCGATACCGACACTCTCGATGCTGACACCGGGGGCGTAAATGTCTACTGCAGTTCCAAAGTTGGAGAACGAAGCTCGCTCGTCGGTGGTACCGTCAATGGCACCAACGGTGATGGCGTTGGCAGCAGAGCCAGGAGATGTGTTGGCCGTGTCTTGCTGTTACTGTTGTTAGCCTCGAAATACAGGATAGCGTGTGTCAATGGCTTGTCTTACGTTCTCGTTGCCAGCAGCGACAACGGGGACAACACCTCCGTTGAAGAGGGATTGGATGGCGCTGTTGATAGCCTGGGAGAAGGTACCGCCAAGAGACATGTTCATAACAGCCTTGCCCTTGATTCCCTTTGACTGCACATCATCGATAACAAACTGCATACCCTTGAGGACTCCAGAGTTGCTGCCACCGCCGTCGGCATCAAGGACCTTGACAGCAACCAAGCTGACCTTCTTGGCCACTCCAAAGGTAGCTCCACCAATAGTACCAGCAACATGGCTGCCATGTCCGTTTTCGTCATCATCCTATATGCAAGTCAGTTCCACCTATTCCCTCATCGATCAATTATCGAGCCGACATACAACACTGTTGACAAAGTTGGCACCAAAGGTGGCACGACCTTCGTACTCAGAATGGGTGGTCTTGATACCCGTGTCGACCACATAAGCAGTGATGCCTTCGCCGGCAGACTCGTCGAAAATGTAGGTGGCGCTGTTTGGCTCCGAGTGAGACAAGCGATCCAGACCGGGGGTAGCATTGATCTGGGCAATGGCGGCCGTGAGGTTGACCTTAGTGTCGGCCTCAATGTACGCAACCTCATTAGAGTTGAACATCTCTGCGATCATATCTTCGTCATCGGCCTCGAAGTGCATAGCCCTGAACCCCTGGAAGCCTGTGCTCTGTGTACTCTCTGTACCATCTGTACTTGCCGTACTTGCCGCAAGGCTATCCGAATGCATATTAAAACTGTGTACTTCGGTTGACAGGAAGTGACCGGTCGAGCTTCGCTTCATGAGGTTTCGCTTCTTAATGGCAGTAGTCCATGTCGCTTGCTTCGCGTCGATGTCCGTAGCGTTGCAGCTGTTGTTGTAAACAACGATCCATGAGTTGGCAACCTTGCCCTTGGCATCTGCGTTTGAAATAAAGCTTCGTAGGGCACTGCTGAGTCCAGAGGGGGCTTTAAGGTCACTACCTCCCGTCACATCAGTGGGGAGGTTGTTGGCCATGTCTTCCAAGCTGTTGGAGATGGCTTCCAGGCTGGTCGAGAGGCTCGTAGGGGCGGCAGCCGCAAAGGGCATGGCCAGGAGCAGGGAGGTGAAAATATTCTTAAGAGGCGCCATGGCGGTCGGTATTCTAAAAATTGATTGTTGTGTATATATAAAAGAATTGTCGGAGCAAGAGGAAGTGAACCGAGTCCAGCAGTATCACCGTATATCTCAATGCGTCGTGCAGACAGGTCGGAAGTATGTAGTGAAATATACTAGTACTCGACCGGGGGGTTTCCAAATGAATGGTCACAGCGGAAGCGGGCGATCAACGCTTCTTTTTGGATCTGTGAAGAATAACAATGAATGTGGCGATGGGGGGAATCGATCACCAAGAGTCAAAAGAAAGTGATTAGGAGACTAGCTCACAATTGGGAAAGGGAAGGAACAGAAGAATAGGAATAGAAAGAAAAAAACAATAAGAAAGACCCAAAAAGGAAGTCTTTCACACACACAATGGAACAATAGAATAAAACAGCCGACCAGCGACAGATGTGAGGGCGGGATGAGTGGGTTAAAAGGAGAAAAACGAAGATGCAGCCGGTGGCATGGCATCTGCACACAACCGGCAGCGCGCATCCTGACTGGTGGTATCAGACTTGCAGCCAAGGCCCCGAAGCCCCTAGGAGAGAGCCGCAAGATCCATTCTGGGGACGCGGTTGCAACAGTGCCAGGGTCAGGGATTGGAGGCCCAGGGACCAAGAAGCTAGGGGGGGTGAAGGAGTGGGGATGCTTAGTGTATCAATGCGTTGGACCACAGTCGGAGAATCGCACCAGCTCAAACGTCTTGGCCCCTAGTCGCCAGGCCTAGTTCATCCTACGGCGGCCTCATGCAGTGAGTGCCCGGTTTGCCCGTCAATGTTTGGATTGCCCCTCGCGAACCGCATCTCTGACGGCAACAAAAGGACAATTGCGTGTGAGAAACACAACTCCAGGCTGCGTGTTGCGCAATCCAATCCCCCAGATGCCCGCGTGTTTGTCCATGATCGTCCTGTTTGGCCGCGGTGCATCACGCTCATCGTCGCAGCTGCCAAGTGACGAAACCAAGCCTGCTTGAGCCACGGGGATTGTCTCGTCTGCAAGCCCGCCTTTACTCAGGAGACGCACGCCGCTGATTGGGCGCCAGCGGCGGACTGCAGCTTCGGTGTGTGAGGAGCCGTGGGCGTGCGTCGTCATTCAGCTACGCGGCTGGCTTGGTACTCGGCAGTCGGGCCCAGCAGCCTAATCCAGAAGCCTAATTCATCCAGAGGAATCCAAAAGAGCGCCTAATCGTACACAGGAATCACAACAAATCCTTTGGGCTAGAACGCCGCCGTCTCATCTCTCTCATCTGCTGCCGCCGTATTGCCAGCGCCAATCCAACTCAGCGCCTGTTGTTTCGGTTGTCGCTATTGGCCAGAAAGCGCTAAGCAAACTCTGACACCGAAACCCAGCAGCCAGTCAACGGAAGAGAAGTAATAGTTCTGGGACCGGGTTGGGCACGGACAGGACGCTGCAATCCTGTCGATTCCCTGCCTGTCTCCTCTTCGCGGGTCGTCCGTTTGGCAGCCTGAGTTAATTTTTGATGCTAAATCGACAAAGGCAGCGCATCCCAGTCGACAGCCAGGCTCCGTCCTGTGCGTTGCAGCATAGAAAACGTGGAGGATGCGCCAATCCAGCACACTGTGTGTCGCGGTCTGGATCTGCGTCTATCCAGGTCACGGATTAAGGGCAGGCCAAGAACGAATTCATGCAGTGGCCAGAGCTCTCTAGAGGCAAAAAATGTCCATCGAGTGGCGGCAGGCCTGGTTGCACCCCCTGGTTTCTGACCTGCCAAGGTGCATCCCCAGCTCCAGCGGACTTGGCGACATCGTCGCTCCAACTGGCATGGTTGCCAGAGGCCCCACCCACTGGAAACCAGACCAGATGCAGCGCCGGCGGCCCCTGAGTTTGCGTCCCCGTCCCGCATCCCGCTGTTGTCAATGGTCCCCGCTGCCCAAGGTGAAACGAAGGACCCTGGCACCATGGGCTTGCCGCCACCGAGTCTTGCGTACTGACGTCGTACTCTGTTTGGTTGGTCCTCGATGGCTGCAGGGGCATGTGCTCTCATCTCCCATGCTGATCGGAAGCGCCTCACCTTACTTGAGCTGAAGGACAAGCCATTGCCGCTGCTAGGACCTTCATCGTGTATGCGCAGCACATGGTCCTTCCAACCTCACATGGCGTTTAATAGGCGAATAGCTGTTTGAGCGGGAGCTGGCGTGAACTCCACCTCTCTCCAAGGAAGCTTTTTTTTACGGTCCAGCCTATATTCGGGCTTCGTCGTCCAGGGACTGTCTGTCCTGTCCCGAATCGGTCGTCAGCGCCGTGGACAACGGACGACAACCTCTTGCGGGGGTCCGAAAATCTAGCCAGCGGGGGAGCAAGCATGCATACCACAGACCGTGCGTGTCTCGTTAGAACCGGGGCTCGATGAGCGTGTGTCGAATTTTGGTGTGGCCCTGGCCGAGGCCTCGGGTCGAAAGCATGGGTGCCTTGTGCCATAATGGCTGCTATAAGGTCGCAGAACGGAGGAGGCACTGCATTTGGATGACAGATATGACACCCTCATTTAGCCCTAGCTTTGCTTGTTCGCTTAACATTGAATCTCGGAAACAGCCAGTGCTGTCATGAACAAGCCGGCCCGTCCCTGAAGCTTTGATGTGTTTAGTAGTGAATCACGCCAAAGTAGACGGGCCATAAGCATAAAGGAGGGAACCCTTCAACTCTATAGTGGCAAAGTCAAAGTGAATGTGGTAGAAGTGTTTGTTTGATGTTTTGTGTGAATGTTGTATGCAACTCTTTCTAGAAAGCCACCCCTTGCAAACCCCTCCGTCCTCCTCCCCTCTTCCTCCCCTCCCTAGGGTTGCTTGCAGGGCCGTGGCCAGATGCAACACACACATGGAGGTATGAAAGCCGCATCTGCTTATTGCGTAGTACCCATGGAGCATGATCGCATCGTACTTGGACAGGTGCCCAGCCAGATGGCTAAATTTACGTGCCATTAAACGCAAGGATCTGCTTCTTTGCATCGACAGTTGCCTCAACTACCGAATACCAGGGTCAGGCGACCAAAATATAACCTTATGCAACATCTCCTCATGCAGCCAAATCGTAGGCGATTTCGAATCTAGAACAGCTTCAAGTGTCAAAATCGACCTGAAGCGGCATTTATCCGCCTTTCTTGGCCCAGATTAGTCTCATCTCGTCTCGTATCGCATCTCGGCGTTTCGCTTGGCTTCGTCTGGCCTCGTCTGGCTTCGTCCTCCTCGCCTCTCAGGGGTGCGCCAAGGAGACCATCTGCGACAGATCTCGCAATGCACGTGTTTTTAATGTCCCGGCTCAGTCTCGTTCCGAGGCCGCATTGCTTCTGACCGTTTCGTTGGCTTCATATTCTGCTTGATCTTCATCTCAGGTTGACGTCAGCCTATTGGCATCTCCGGTAAATAGGCTTCGAAACCTCTTTTGGATGGTGGTTTCATGGGCGTCTCATGCGCGAGAAGTTCATTCACAGCCACCAACGTTATTGAGATCAGCTATAGTTGGGTGGATCACCCGCATTGATTCATCACGGACTACATACTGGTCCTTTGATTAGGAGATATTTTAGAGTCAGGCGGGAGATTCTTCATCTTTCAAGCTTGATAAATTCCGGTCCTGACCCGGTGCGGCCCCTCATCACGGATCAAGTTCTAGTTTACCCCGCCACTGTTATTATTATTGTTGTTGTTGTTGTTATTGTCTCTCATCATCCAAGCGAGGGAAAAAAAAAAAAAACTTAATGGGGGGCATCCGGCGCTTGTCTCAGCCACATTGGACGTGCAAATTGAAATGACGTGGATTCGCCCATTTGTCGCCCAACATCAGGATTGTCTTAAACATGGAATGTGACCAACTAAATTCACCTAGAATTTTGCAGGGAATCCCCAGTGCAAATATGATTTAGTACATTACCAGTAACATAGGAACGCCACCAACACATTCAGCGGAACGGTTATTATTTAAAAATTAATACACATCAGGAAAAATGAAGGATGAGGAACGTAGGATGAAGGATGAGAACGAATAAATGTTGCTGTAAGGGCCAGATGATCGTCTCTGCTTCTATTTTTTGAGGCCTATCATGACGATTGGGCGGGCCATGATAAGATGGGGGGATGCCCTATCTTATCTAAAAAATGACGCTGATTAGAGGCAGGGTCATGCAGATCGTTCGCCATGATGCAGACGCTAGCGTGACCTGAAAAAAACCGAGTTGGGTATGTACACTCGGTTGTTGCTTTGTTACTGAGAAGCATGCCAAACGCTTCACAACAGTGGTCAACAAGGGGCCGAGGGCAAATTAAGCAACAAATAAACGTATAATCTCGATGCTATGCACATGAAAATATATGCAATTTGAAATGTTTGTTTTCATTTCCGTCAGGTTTCAGCAGAAGAAAGTTGCAGCCGAAGGCTCCCGTCCTGAATGGTCTTTTTGTTTTTTAGGTTCACATGAGGTTATTCGGCCGATACCAAATGGTGCTGAGGCGTCTGATAGCTCACAGAGGGAGGGTCCGTTCGTGAATCAGGGTAATCAAGGACAACAGGCTGCCTAAGCCCCAATGATCTCAGCTGGTTTGGTATTGAAAAGAAGAAAATTCCCCTGCATGCCGGTAGAGTGCATGTCATGCTTGGTCGCTGAGGCGCCCGCGCTGATGGGCACAGCAACAAACCTGCTTATACCACCATCCCATCACAGGCCGTTGTTTGCGTTCGTCTAGTCTCGCTCTAGCAAGAAATAGGTATCGCCTTGACAGGCCCAAAAAGACATGGCTTTCCTGGCGGTGGCGATCCAAGCAAGCAAGAGTCGCACCCAATGCATGTAGACAAGAAATGCGCAAGCCCCGCCCCGCTGGCACGCGACCCCGAATTGTTGCATCCGCATCCACGTCGGCGTCCCACTCTGTGGAGTCGTGGCAGCGCGTAAAGTGCGGATGATACATCCAATCTCTCGGTGCTGCGGTGCACATCTAAACCTACGAGCGAGGGCGTCCCGGAGATGAAATTATCGTGTATGCGCAGAGCGTTGGGTGCATCCCGGGTGGAAAGGCACGTCCACACGGTGTCTGCCACCCTCACTGCCCCTCTGCGGCTGTCACGGCCACAGGTACCCACGCTGCCACTCAGCGTCTGGATCAACCCTCCATCCGCCCAAGCCCGGTCGGCACACGGGGCTGTGATATCACTGCCCCTCCGCGCTGCCAGGCGTCACCCAGCCCGCCCTGGATGCCGCCGTATGTTTGTTTGGGTGCGCAGCGTGTAGTGGTGGAGCGTCCGGTACGTGATGGGTGATTCCATCGCTGCTTGGGCGAGGTTTCACCTCGTAAAAAGGGAGAGTAATACGCAGAGAGCGCATGCATAATCAAGGTTCTAATATGAGGGGGCCCATGTTGCTGGGTGGCAGTGGTGGGTGGTGGTTCACATCCAATGCTAACTAATGGACGCCTCCAATTCCACTGGGCCCGTCCACTGTTCTTGGGCCCAGACGTGCTCTGCCCACCACGTCCGCCTACCACTCACAGCGCTGTCTGCGTGTGCACCACCACCCATCCAACCCTGGTTTCGGCGCCGTTTTTTTATTGCGATTCCCCTCCCTAGCCGGGCGCTGCCAACCCGACCGTCACCTGTTTCTGTCTGATCCCTCATCTGCGCAACCGACTACCCATAGTCCGCTCGGGGCGTCCCGTTTTTTTTTCTATTGATTCATTTCTGCGCCCCCAGCGCTGTCTTCCCTATTGTCGAGAACATCTCCGAGTCGACCCTTCTCTTTCTCACATCTCAACTTGCCTCTTCGTCCCTCCCCCCTTCCCCGGTTCTCCCATCCGAGCGGCCGTCACTAGATCGGCCTTGAGATGCCCACCACTCGGCCCGCAACGACGTTTTATGGAGAACCCTGAACAAGAAGCCGGCATGGGACGCTCGATAGGCGATCCCATGGACCTCGCCGACGACGGTCACGACCAGTTCGACACTGCGAATGCCGTCACGCCCTGTGTCGCTCCCTGCGCCGCCTTGCTGCCAATCCGCGATGGCTGCTCCTCCCGCCTCGACGAACGCCGTGACGCCCAGGAGTCCGATGACGAGTTTGCTTCCATCATGGCCTCGTCCATGGTGACGGGACTCCTCAACACCACATCGAATCCTGTGTCTCCGGGCTCATCCAGCCCACCCCGCGATCAGTCCAAGAGTACCGACTTCGTCCCACCCACCAGACCCAGCAGCACCCCGTTTCCTCATCCCGACCACCGACACTCGAAGTCCTGCTGTCTCAGCGAGTCCACATACGGCGATGATTGGCACCCTTGCCCCGACTCAAGCACGGTATCCGACGAAGAACCTCGCTCGCTCCCCGTGCCGGTTACTGACCTGAACCGCTTGCCTATCGAGGTTCACGAGGCCATCTTGGACCACTTATTTGGTTATCGTGTCTCGGCCACATCCCGGAGCGGCATGAGCGTCTCGTGTGTGACAAAGAGCTGGGGTACAGCGCTAAGGCATTCGCGCAGGAGGGAACTCACAGAGCTGGCAAGGGTCAGCGAGATATGGCGGGTGCTCGTCCAGCAGCGCCTCTATCGTCATGTCAAACTCAAGGCCACCTTGGATTGCTTAGACGATGCCATGCTGCACTTTGCCCGCCACGAGCATCTCCAATCATATGTCAAACATATCGAGATCTGGTTCCCCGTCTTCCAACCAACCTACGGCCCCGTGGCCCTGTCAAACACTCTATCGCTCCCTACTGTTACCATGGAGGGGCTGACAAACGCAACATACACACTTCCCGGCAACAACTGCACCCTCGACGAGGTCTTCCGCTTCATAGAACAAGCCCTGCCTCAGGCGAGAGTAGTGACACTTGAAGGTGGAGAACGAAGAAAGGCTCCGCGGGTCCTCCATTTCCATGAGCAACGAGCTGATCCCTCGTTCCGCAAGGCCCTGCCTGTTCTAGAGTCTGTACAAACACTCGTGACTCGTGGGCAATGGAATCTTGCCAGGGAGGATCAGGACTTCATCACTATCCTTAACGCGCTGCCGTGTCTTTCCGAATGGCAGAGCTCATACAGCAAGTCCAAGTCCAAGAGCTACATTACCATGTCCGAGTTCCTTCCTCAACTTCCACGCCACATCACCAACTTGAGCATGTGTCTGGAAAGTGACTATCGCCGTGAAGGTGTCATGCCTGCATTCTACTCCAAGGTGGTTCAAAAGACACACATTTGCGTCCGCATGGCAGAGGCGTTGCCCTCTTTGGAGCACTTTTCGTATACAGGTCGTGTCTGTCACCACTTTTTCGAGATGGCCATGCGAACTACAGATCCACGCACAACTCGGCTCAAGTCGATCGATTTGACAGTCAAGAACTGCTGTCGCCACAACGTGAGCTTCCATGACTCTGGTTCTGGTATTCAAGACATGGGCTTCATCGACGCGTTTGAGAAGCTGGTGGTTTCTGGTCTTCGATCCCTAGAAAAATTCAAGGAGTTGACATACCTGCGAATTCGCTTCGTAGACCTTGGTATATATCCCTCTGATCTCTCCATTGCAAACATTACTAACAAACTGTCAGATTCCATACTCCCACCACTGAATCCATTCTTCATCTTGCGTGATGGGACATGCTCAGGCGTATGGAGTGATAAGATCCTCAACGAAATGTCGCGAGTACGACCCGGGGCATCATTCAAGGAGCTCAGCGAATCCTTCGATATTGTTTACAACAAGGACGGTCGGATGGTCATTGCACCCGAACAACCGAAATCGAAAATTACATCACTAAAGTTGGCCAATTACCGCTCTCTCGCAGCAGGAATTACCATTCAGTAACCACAAAAGGAGGCATGTGTCTCGGAATGAACGACGGTATCAACCGGTCATGATGATTGATTTAGGCGTTTTATGGAATTGGTACAGGATGGTTGGGGACAAAGCATTCTTATGGTAATAATCTGAGCTACATATCCATACCATTGGGTGGAATGGGAAGTTTGCAGGGAGTTTGGGGCTTTGCATTGTTACGCGGGGAGCGCTGGATAACGAAGAATTTCCTTGTGGCCAGTTACCCTAGACCTCGGTTCTAGGCAGAGCCAAACTGGTATTTGTAAGGGGGCAAGACAGCTAGATACCCTCCATGACATTTTGGTTTTTGCTATAATAACGATCTTTGCGATTTAAGAAAAATGACATGTTGCCAATTTTGATTTGCACACAGCGAGTGGATCAATTGCGAGTGAATGTACGAAACCTCATGTCGCGAGCGTTTATTAATATTGACCCCACTATGTGCTATAATTTTTCCAATTAAATTTAAATGCATCAATCAAACTTCATTTAAATTCATAATATTTATACATTTCATTACGAGCGACATACTAAAAGATACCCGACCATGGTTTTTACTCCGTGTGTGGCTTCTTTGCTGAGGTCAGTCTTGGTAGCTGCACTCCATCGCTTATAATGATGCCCAAAATCCAACAATTCACCAAGAAGAAACCCAGTGAAGCAAGCCAAAGGCCAGGGAAGAAAGTGCTCAACCCGAGGAATTCCAGTTGATAACCCTGCTGCAACCAAGCAGCCTGAGATATGATCCAGAGTACCAGAGCCGAAATGCCAAGCTTGGAGTCGCGCAACAGTGACGAATAAGGGAGATACAGCGGCAGGAAGACCATGTACCAGAGGAAGTACTATGGCGTGATGTTAGAAACTGAAGAGACATAGTTGAACAACGCAACATCAACATACCTGAGAAGTACAGACTTTGTTGAAGGTCACAAAGGCAAAGGTTTGGGCCATCATCGATGTGGCAAGGTCCCGCTTGGCTATTGTAAGAGGGATTAGGATGCACGAGAGAAGAAGCTGAGGGAGAAAAGCCAGCGATTCAATGCGTAGCGATGACGCAGAGGGGACAGCAGAGACGAGGTACAGGAGTACGTTGTAGGGTGAGAAGTTGTGGCGGTGGTCGATGCGTGTGACATGATGAAAGTAAGTGTGGACTAGGAATGGCGTTCCGTAGCTGGAAAATGGGTAAGCGATGCGAACTCTATGGGTTTGTTAGTGACTTACATCGAATACATGAGAATATTGAGTCCCATAAAGGTGGCAAGGCTGATGACGGCAAGCTTGGTTCTCTCTGGAGACACAAACTTCAGCAACACCTCGATGGCTGATGAGGCCTTTCCAGACTTGGTTGTTTTCCCAAGACGCTCATCATCCATCCACCATACGATGGCAGGTGCATAAATGAATGGGTAGATTTTGAAGTGCACAGAGAGCCCGAGGATCACAGCAGCTAGGCTGATTCTCTTTCTCTCAACTGCCCACAGCAAGCCCATCGTCAAGACACCCAGCAGACCCTCAGAGCTTCCACGAGTGCTGATAGTTGCAACCATGGGATTCCAAAGCCACAGAGCCGCAAAGCCGCCAGCTTTTGTATCCGACATGCCCCGTTGGCGCAGAACTCGGACCATGAGCCAGCCAGCGAGAAGGTCAGCTGCGGCGAAGACCAGTTTGCCAAAGGCGGAGAACTGGACGGTGGGCAAGAGGAGCCATGCTAGAAGAGGCGTGTAGCGGTATGTGTCGCGGGCATAGGGTGAATCACCGGCTGCGAGAAAGCGGGATGCATCAGTGAAAACAAGGTAGTCGATATCGGTGTACTTGAGAGCTGAATGGGCATCCTGCCAGAGCCCGTACAGAAGGAGTGTGAGGCGAAGTAGAGTGGCAACGATAAAGAGTGGAGCTGGGCGAAGGAGTGAATATAAGAACGCCATGGTTACTTGCAGAGCTTCCCGAAGCTCGGGGTGTTGCTGTGAGATGTTGGGTATGTGGATGATCTTGGGCTGATGAGGACAGCTTGGCGTAGAATGAGATGTGAGCCTCTTGGGGATCACGGCGTGGGTATGGTTACTTCAGCCAATCCGCACTCATGACTTGGAAATCCAAGACTTCTGGTTTCCCTGGTTCCAATTTCTCCTCAATTCAGAAGTGCATCCCCCGGGAATTGTCGTCGTGCTTGACCTGAAGCTTGGCTGGCATGCTTTTAGGGGAGGTTCTAAATCTGGCACAGTGCGGCACGACACCAACCGCCCAGCGACCAACCACAGCGGGAGCTGACATTTTCCCCATCAGCCTCCACATCCCTGTACCACTGGGAAGCCGGACCCGCCCAAACTTTCACCAACATCGTCGACGGTAGATACTGCCTGCAGCTTATTCCTTTCACTGCACAGTTATACCCGAGACCACTTCGACGTACTGCAAAATGTCAGGCGGAGTTAAGAGGGACCGCGACGGCAATGCCCGCGCCAAGGCCAAGCCGTCGGACCAGCCCCGGGGCAGGTTCCATGACATGTTTGAAGGCTTCCGCAACGAGCTTGATGAGCACCATGATCGCCGCGAGAGAATTGTCAAGGCCTCACGAGATGTCACGGCCCAGAGCAAAAAGATGTAAGAAATATGAGCTTCCTCTTTTTAATATTTCAAGCATAACTGACTTGTGTGTGCAGCATTTTTGCGTTACAGAGGTAAGGCTTTTTGCTCGTCTAGGCTCTTCGAGCACGTCTCTTACTCATATATTGAACAGGGTCAAGCAACTGAACAAAGACTACCCTCCCCACATTCAGAAAGACATTGACACCCGTCTTGAAGAAATAACAAAGCTTCTTACTGGTGTCGCTCCAGACCTGCAGTCCATCAACCGCTACCGCTACACCAACCCGCTGCGTTGCCTGGAGGAGCTCATTGAGGCGCTCTCGTTTGATCATTACCTGCGTCATCAAACCCTCATCACGCCCGAGGAGGCGCAGGCTGCCGTGCCGGCCGACATCTCACTGACACCGCATGACTACATGTATGGTGTCTTTGACTTGTTTGGTGAAATGATGCGTTTCGCTACCGTCACCACAGCACAGACGGGCGAGCTGGTGGGCCATGAGGACCGGAATATTCTGGCTGACATTCAGGATTTGGGTTGTGCATTTGAGATGCTGCCTGCACCGCCAACAAAGGACTTCCGCGGCAAGATGGGCGCAGCGAGACAGAGCGTTAAGAAGGTCGAGAAGCTGGGCTACGGTCTTGTGGTGCGCGGTAGCGAGCGGCCAAAGGGTTGGGTGCCTGACATGCAGGATGATGCACCTGAGCCTGCGTCGCCTTGATGTGAAAGAGACGGCTCATGCACGAATCGCTTGTTGGATGCCCGTTGCCGGATGTGATGTGATTGTATCACAACAGGTTGTTTGTCGATATGCGGCTCGCCGTTAGCCACTGAACAGTTTGCTACGTTCAGTTGCTGACCGCTATTCCTTTTTGTGATTTGGACGCATGTTCCCGAAGATTGGTGTTGGCAATACTTTGTTTGGTTGTGGGCCCTGTTGACGGTCGCACACCGAACAAGTGTATTTCCATCTCAATACAAAAGGCCTTACAGCCACAGCTTAGCCTAATCAACATCATTATCTGTACTGTATTCTATGTGATGCTCCCAACGAACGTACCTTGGTAGAACCTTCTTAACATGGCGTCCAATGTTTCGACACGACCAACATCGTCTAGCAATCCATCT
Organism: Calonectria ilicicola; assembly: GCA_020809705.1. NCBI lineage: Eukaryota > Fungi > Ascomycota > Sordariomycetes > Hypocreales > Nectriaceae > Calonectria > Calonectria ilicicola. Next base: position 2,215,878 of record CP085825.1, on the reverse strand, counting down.
GAGACGGCGGACATCATTTGTCCATCCAGCCCGAATCCCACCCCGGATGAGTTGGAGACTTTCCAAATCGCCTTGGCGCAGAAGGAACTCACTAAACTAGACGAACGGGAGACAAATGGATCCAGTCTCGGCAATCTTTCTCCCGAAATTCGTGCTCGACGCACTGATTTACGGCTCCGCCTCCAAACTGAACGGATAAAGCGAAAGCCGGTGCCTCAGCGACTGAATGAACCTCCCGATGAACCTCCTGATGAATTTCCCGAACGTGTCGTCATATTTGAGGATATGCGTTGGATGGCTTGTCTTCTCTGCTTCAGCAACGCCTTCATCGACAAAATCCCCCGTCTTCACCCCTGGTACAGCATCAAGAAAAGCGCACGGCAGGTCCGCGACTTTCTAGATGGCGCCAGACGAAGATTCCACGGCCAGGTTGATTTCGACATGCGAGTCTTCCACGAGGAGGTCAAGAGAGATAGACACGTCCCAAACAAGGCGAATGAGGGAAATAACGTGGCGCTTCGTTGGAACCTCGTCAGGCTCATCTGGGAGATTGTCTGTCGTGATATCCTTCTTGAAATGGGCGAAATTGACCAAGACGACCTGGCCTGGCAAACGACCGAGCACATCATGTGCTCCATAGACCCATTCATCGACAAAAGATCCAACCAAGAGAGGCTTTGCGATTACCTTTTCTACATCACAAGCCTGGCGACGACACTGAGAGTGATGTTGTCGTCGGATTCCGAAGCAGAATACGAATTCAAACTGCCACCAAACTCCAAAGGCACATGTGTTGGAAATGGAACGCCGGAGCATGCTGAGATGATAGATCTTCACGGACAAGAGTGTTATGAGCCAGGAAAGCCTAGCTGTACTGTTTTTGGTGCGTTGGTTCGGAAAGCTCGGAAACCGACTGGAGCTCTTCGGCCACTGGTGGTCGAGTGCCCTGCTTGGGTGACGGAGATTTCCTTGGAAAATTGCTAATGCTATCTCTCTACCACGACGATTCTATGGCTTTACGAAGGGAAATATGCATGGACGATCTGATGACTGAATGGTGAGAGAATGCTTCTGGAAAGAGTCTCATGAGGATGGCATGAACGAGATGAGGAATGAAATGAACATGATGCAGCGATGTTAGATATTGAGGGAGAATCAAATCACAGTGTACTTTTCGGTCTCTCAGTAGCCCTAACCAAATTTAAGTACAACCAACATGCCGCAAAAGTGACCATTGCAAAAACCAGGCGTCATTGACTTGATAAGAGTTGCGATGATGCCTATCGATTGGAGTAGACTGATTGAAACATCTAAGCAGCCAGGTACCGAACCCTCGACATCAAATAGCGGGTCTTCTCTATATTCATGCCTTAAAATAAACCGGCATCGCGCTGTCTCAGGCACTGCCTCTTTTCTCAGGCACCCGCGAGAAGCAAACATGCGCTCTCCGAATGACGCAGCCTAAACAGCAGTGATTCAACCTTACAATCAAACCCTCGAGAATCCGCACAAACACAGGCGTTACATCTCCTGACACCGTTTTCAGGGCCTCCTTGCCTTCTCCTATGGTCTCACGGCTAGTCTTTACCTCATCTATTTTTACTCATCATTTCAGCATGATTGTGTTTTTTTGAGTTGGACTTCTCAGCCTATTTTATTTATTTCAAACGAAGGGCACGTATTAATTTAATTTGCTGAGTTCCGGGTACGTGTGACGACTTTGCTTTCATCTCTTCTGTTTCTTTCCATCAATACCCTTACCCTAAACACTCTATCCCACGTTCCCTATTTCATCCATACTCTACACGGCAGTCTATTGACTATTATTTAGACATTCTAGCAATTTGGGATTTTCCATAGCTTCATATACCCCGATTTCTCAAAGCTTGAAACACCTACACGGGTCCGGAAACCGCGAGTTGCCACGCTTTCTCGGGCTTGAGGACGGCTCTTCGGTCTAGTGCGACATGGAAGCAATGGAAGATCGTCAGATTTTTGCATTCAACATGAATCTTGGCGATCCTGGCCAAAGCCAAGCACAATTTGCGTCTAGCCCTATTTGTCCGGTTTCATCCGTCGTGCCACCTTACGATGTGGGCAGTGATGATACAACCGAAATTGGAGAGGCAGAAACTGGGAATGCTCCTCAACAAGATTTTCCAAAGGAGGCTATGTGCACACGCACAACATTTTTTGTCAATGCGGATTGGCGTCTGGGAGCTACCATTGCAAACGCAACTACAATCATTGGGCAAATGTATGTGGAGCAATTAGACCCAGTGAAGAAGCTACATCCTTATCCTGTTGTCTTGGTTCATGGTGATTTCCACACTGGCCAGGTTCGTATTTTCCAGTATGCCCCTAAAATTTAGTTACTGAATTGGTATTATTTTAGGTCTAGTTGACCAAACCGGATGGAAAGCCGGGTTGGGCGTCCTACTTTCTTAAACGAGGTTTTCAAGTTTATGTTGTTGACATGCCTCCATGTGGAAAGTCCAACTTTCTTACTGGATCTCACTTTGTCCACCGGGATCTTGGTCGTCTATCCCACTCTCTAGCGGCGTCTACAATCGAAAGAGACCTCACCGCGCAGGCAAAGTCACCGCCTTGTGGACGGGACCTTACACCTCTGAAGCATACTAGAGCAGCTCTTCATGACAAATGGCCAGGCGTTAGTTTAAGCATGGGAGATCTGGCAGAAGAAAAGAGCTGACACATTACAGACTGGACAACGCGGTGACCCTATTTTCACCAATTACTGCGCCTCTATAGTTACCCTGCATTTGAAGAAAGCCGAACGCCAAGCCGTTGGCCAAAATGCACTTCGCGCACTGCTCGAAAGAATTGGAAAAGCATTTCTAGTGGGTGAAGGCTCAGGGGGAAATTTATGTTGGCTCGCTACAGACGTTGAGCCTGACCTTGTTGCAGGGGTCGTGGCAGTCGAGCCTGCTGGCCCTCCATTTGGAACCGCTCTGCCCAAGTCCAACAGACCGCTGATGTACTCCCAGTTTATCGAAAGAGAAGAGACGACGAGGATCTATGGATTGGCAGATATTCCGCTGACCTACGATCCTCCAATCCAGGTTCATAACGATCTCGAGGGCGTGGATAAAGATCCCTTGAATATTATTCGAAGGGTTCGTCCTGACCGTTTGGGTGCTTGCTTTATGCAGCAGGAAGAAGAAAATGATGTTGTTGAAGTTGGGATGAATGGCAAGCCAGTTCATCAGCAAGTTCGCCAACTCATTCACCTCAAGAGAGTGCCCCATGCGCTCATCACAGCACATGCCAGCCCACACACCGTCTATGATTGGGCTACGGTATGCTTCCTGCGCCAAGCTGGAGTTGGTGTTCACTGGCTACGACTGGAGGATGTCGGGATTTATGGCAATGGTCATTTGATGTTCCTCGAGATCAATAGCGATGAGATTACTGGTCTCATTGAACGATGGATCGTCAAACAAGCGCCACCGGAAGCCTCTTGCCTTGGAGCGGGCGATCCTATGACTCCTCCTGCAACAGTGCAGTGAAAGAAGAGATACAAGCGTGACGGCGATTGACCAGAAGCTCGCAAGATACATTTATTGGATGCTGGTTAGAGCATTGCCTGAATGTTAGCCAAGTGAACCAAGAAATGATGGAGGATTAGCGGTTTTCAATTTTTTTTTTGGGGGGCAGGATGATCCGGAGTTTAATGGGAGATATGGAGAGGATATTCCTGTATTTGGTGTGCAACTATCGTCAATACTGGTGGGTGATGGCGATTTGGGTATTGCACGAGAGCTGAAACACATTATTTATGGAGATCACGAGGACAGACAGGACGCTTGAAATCTAAATCATGGTGAAGAATATATATATATATATGCTCAAATGCTACAATATTGCTATTGATAGAGCTATGGCGAGATGAAGTGAAGTGTGAGTCCTGCACTTCCGCGATCGGTTCACAGGCTGTTGATTGGTCATATTGATAGCAACGCCCCACATGTGGCTGGGTATTCATCCCATCGCATGCTACTACCATCCTCCTTCATCACAATTCTTACTTCCATCAATCAAGTAACCATCAATTTCGAAATCAACAGTATACGGATAAACCTACAAAAAGCACCATAAGTAGACATATGGATTCGCCACTTACGTTTATCTCTCTGTTCGAGGATGACGACTCGCGGTGGCAAGCCGTCGTTTCCCGCAATGCTAATGCCGACGGCTTCTTCGTTTACGCTGTTAAGACGACAAAGATCTTTTGTCGGCCAATCTGCAAGGCCCGCCTCGCCCGGCGCGCCAATGTGTCGTTTTATGCAAACGGCATGGACGCACAACAAGCCGGCTTTCGCGCGTGCAAGCGATGTAAGCCCGAGCTCGCGGGCTTCATGCCAGAGGAGGCTGCCGTCCAGAAGATTCGTGGATTTGTAAGAGACAAGACATCTGGGGGGATTGAAGATGAAAGCGAAATAAGACTGAGCTTGAGCCAAATGGCCAAGCAGACGGGGCTGTCTAAATGGCATTTTCATCGAGTGTTTAAGAAGTGCGTTGGGCTGACGCCGACTGCCTGGTTGCGAGAGCAGCGGTTGCAGAAGACTGCCGCAGACCCAACCACAACTTGTCTTGACAACCTCGACGTCCAAAGTTTCGAGACTGGATTCGAGTTTGGGCTCTGGGATGATTCTATCCCTGATTTGGGCCTGTCTAGTACAGACCCATCCTCAGGTACGCAGAGCCCTTGGTCGTTTGATGATCTTGTATCATGGCCGGACGCCTGATGAGAATGCGATGCCTTTTTTTCATCCTGCTCGCCGGTTGAACCCCCGAAACACTTTGGACTATGGGAATCTTTTTGTCGTGGTGTATCCTATGACGCTTGACAAAACTGGTGGGGTTTTGGAGCCGTCTCAACTATCAGCACCCCTGTTTGATTAGAGCCTCGACTTTGATAAGCGAGCCTCATCCCAGATTCAACTGTTCGGGACCGGCTAATCCCGAATTCTGGGGAGGTGCATGGTTTCTAATTGCAAGATGAGACGGTCGCTCTGTGTTGCTATTTTGGGTACTCCTAGATCGCCCCCATGGCCATGATAGCCGACGCTGGCGTGCTGCTCTGGCTGGGAGAAGCGAGATTCCTCCAACAAGATCGATCAATCAACCGATAAATAATTATGGATATTACTCGAGTCGGGTTCTTATTCGCACCGCACAAGCTTCAGTCATTCTTATTTCCATAAAAAATTGGTAGTATTCGATTGGTACCTGAAAACCGGGATCTACGCTTCCGAGACTTGAACGTCTTCTGAGGCGAAACTGGAGGCGCTGGTGACTATCTGAGTCGCGGGCGAGACCAGATAACCCCCCAGCAGGGGTGGATACTTGCCGCCGCGTACCTTGTCGTCTGGCAAGTTCCGACGCGCGTCGGAAACTCAATAAGCGCAAACAACGGTCTTTGTGACAGAAAGTTGCATTTACATGTCATGACAGGAAAGGCGTTTATGGAGTTTCTTCCAAGTTGGGAATTTCCGAGGCAGAACGAATAGAAACTAGCCTGATCAAATCTAAGGAGCATGACCTTTGCAAACAATTCCTGTATCATGACTATGTCTCCTGATTACCGCTGTGATCAACTTGCTCAGTCGCATTTATATAAGGTGGTTCGTCTGGTGTCAATAAGGTTGTTCATCATTCACCAATCCAATTCCTGCATCCTTCTTTCCTTTGCATTGTTATCTTTCCCTGTCCTTGCAGTTCTGTGAACGCATTCGTTTTAATATTTCGGCTGATACTTGTCACCCACCTTTTACGAAACGACGATATCAACCTTCTCTTTCGTTCCAACCTGATTGTTAGTTAATATCTGAGGCATCGGCTGTCCCCGAAGAAGAAAAAAAAAAAAAGATACAATGGGTGTACCAAGGAACATCGTTATCGCTGCCCTCCTGGCTCATGCAGAGGCTCGCTTTGGTCAAGAGCAGATCCCTGTGGCTGCTGTGCAAGCCCTTGGAAATGCTGGATTTGGCAGCCCTGGTGTTGCCGCTACTCTTGCCGGAAGCATTCCGTCGTCTCTGCTGGCTGCTGCTAGCCCATGCGACAAAGTAAGCAGCGAATCGAGACCTCTCTTTTATGACATGAGCTGACAGTGAAACTGCACAGCTTACCATCGCAGACAAGATCATCGACGAGCTGGGAACTGATCAGCAAGTTGTAGATGCAGCGATTGGTCTTGTTGCCGCTGAGACCAACTTTAATCCTTTTGCTGTAAACGTCCCATTCGTCTGCGCGGACGCCACGCTGCCAGTCAATGCACAGCTTCGCGGCATCATTCCACTTGTTGACCCGGCTGTGGGTGGCTCAGACGTGGAAAATGCAAACTCTGCCACCTCTGTCACCTCCCCCTTCAATGCCCAGGGTCTATCCCAGGCTGAGGTCATGATCGCGCAGGGATTCGGTAACTTTACCGCTGTGGATGGAAATGGGAACGATGTCAATCTTGCTGGACAGGACGGAAGCGCCAGTGGCGGCTCAACTGGTGGTGGGGCTGCAGGCCAGACGGCTGGTAATGGTGCAGCTGCTGGTGGTGCAACGAATGATGCGACTGGAAATAGTCCTACGGCAACTCCTGCGACCCCCAACAGTGGCAGCCCATGTGTGGGAGGCAGCAATGGCGCAGCTAGCAGCACTCCAGTTACCAATGTAGGTAACAACAACAACGGTAACAACAACGGTAACAACAACGGTAACAACAACGGTAACAACAACGGTAACACTAATGATAACACCACTGGCAACACCAACGATGGCACTGGTGCTGGTACTGATACCGGTGCTGGTACTGATACCGGTGCTGGTACTGATACCGGTGCTGGTACTGATACCGGTGCTGGTACTGATACCGGTGCTGGTACTGATACCGGTGCTGGTACTGATACTGGTGCCGGCACAGGCGGAGCCCAGGACTTTGGAAAGTGCCAACCTACAATGGCGCGCGTGGGCGGGCTCAACGGGCGGCCGGCTACCGAGTTTACTTTCATCCCGCAGGATCCTCTTGTGGCTCAGGGCCAACAGGAAGCCCTCAACCCGAACATTATCACAAACCGCATCTGCGACCAGCTGATCAACGTATGCGAGGCCAGTGATGCGGCCCATACGGCCTGCTTGGATGCTAAGGCGCAGATCCAGGCCCTGGGCTCGCGGGATCAGAGCACGGCTGATACATGGAATGCGCTGCTTGGGTTTGCTGGGGTGGACTCGTCAAAAGCAACACTTTGAGTTTGAGTGTTGAGTTTGAGTGTGTGTGTATATGTGTGTGTGTGTGTGTGTGTGTGTGTGTGTGTGAGGGGGAGACAGACAGACAGAGAGGGATGACGTGTTTTAGGATGGGATGTGACGAAGCGTGTGTGAGAGTGAAAAAGGGATCGCAAGAGCAGGACTCGGACAATATCCCCCCCTCTTCCGTTTGTATGTATAATTAGCATTGCTTGAATGGATATGTGAAGATCATTGCTTGGTTACAGCTTAGTTTGTGTGCCTGTCAACTGGGGACTGGGGAAGATGGAAACACCCACAGACACAGCCAAGAGGAACAGGCAGGCACACACAGACAGGCAGACAGGCAGACAGGCAGACAGGACAATCTATCTAAGCTTATTTCCGCAGCCTTACCCGGACTCCGCTCTGATGGTCGGTGTGTCTCACACGCTGAGTCAAGCTCTTGCTCGGTTGCGACGGATGCCAGGTACTAGCAAGGTGGTGCCAGCAACAAGGTGCAGGCACGTTGCCAAGGCCCCGTCGACGGAAAGAATAGCAGGGCCTCGGCAACCAGTCGACGGGTCCTTAGCGGGGGGCTATGGGGGACCGATGGGGGCCAACGGGGCGGGCTAATGCAGGTGAAATGCAGGTCCCGTCGAGTTTTGTTTCCTCGTCTCCTTTGGTCGCGCAGCCGGGATGAACTAACAGCTGCACAACCCTTGTCAGCTGAAAAGCCACGCTCCCCCCTCCAGGGCTCTCGAGGCGCTTCGGCATCAAATCATGGCCCCAAGGCACTCCACGCTGTCGAGTCCTCACCGTCGGCTGCAGGTCCGGCCGTGTCTGAAAAAAGCCGCAGAGGCATGCAAGATGGACGTAATTGGAGCTGCGAGCATGCTGATTTCCACTGTTGCTTTTTCTTTCTTTTTTTAACCTGTCGTGCATTTCCAGAGCAGATGGTGTGTGTGCGTGTGCGTGTGTGTGTTGCAGAATGGGGTTGTGATGGGGATGGGGACGAGCCAGCCCAGCCAACAGGCAGGCAAGCAAGCAACCCAGACTGGTAAGCAAGCAAAACCAAGCAGACCCGGCCTGGACCGCAGCAGCCAGGCACAGCAGCCAGGCACAGGCAAGCGTTGCATCGACGCCTTACGCTAACAAGCAAGCAACGGCCCTGCGCTAGAAAGCGTAGCGTGGCGTGCTGAATGCGGCTGTAATTATACATGGAGTCATAAGAAATGAGGGGGAGAAGACGGCAGAGAAGGAGGGAAGGAAAAAAAAAAAAAAATCAACCCCGGATCGTATATGTAGATGGCTCCCCGGCGCCTCACCGCGTCCCCGACCTCGAGTGAGCTTTGTGGGCATCCGAATAGCTACTCGAGCCTCTCCGCCGGCGTGAACATAGGAACTCTTCCAGGACGAAGTCACTCTTTTCTATCATCAGATTCTGTCATTCATTCTCTTCTACTGCTTCTCCCTCTCGTCCCCAGGGAAAAAATAAACAACAAACAGGCACTACACCGCAGTCACACTCATTTTCACACACACACACACACATATACACACACTCCTTCATTCACCACCATGTTCCAAGCAAAGTCCATGGGTCAGTCGTTCCGCCGGTCTATTGGCGTGGGCGACTGCGAGTCGAGAGACTGGAGCTTTTGGTTCATGATCGCCATAGTCCGTGAGTATTGATCGACATGCAGCACTCGGGAAACCCCAGAAAAACTAATCGGTGCCGATCCCCTAGTTGGCTTCATGGCAAGCATCATCGTCGTTATTGGCGGCGTCGCTCCCAACACACAGGCTCTCTACCTCTTCCGTGTCAGCTCCCACGACCTCATCGCCGCCGTTGCAAACTCGACGACTGTCTCAGCGAGCCAGCTCCGCATTGATGGCCTGCCGAGCTATTGGTACTGGGGCATGTCGGGCCTGTGTACCGTTCACGCCCAGGCCGGTGATGATCTCGTCTCGTGCCAGGCAGCCTTCCCACCCATCTTGAGCATCCACGAAATGGTCTCGTTTGCCGTAAAGGCACAGCTCGGATACTCCTCTTCGACCCTAACGCAGCACATCCAGCCCTGGACCACCGCCTTGTCGCAAGTCAACAGTGACCTTGTGTCGTCGTCCCAGGCCGAGACCTTCTACAAGGCCGCCATCAGCTGCACCATTGTATCAAACGTCCTCTCTTTCATCCTCTTCCCGCTCGCCATCGTCTCTCTCAGCATCCTGCGCGGCCGTCTCCCCCGGTGGATACTGTACCTGGTCGCCTTGTTCGATACGCTGGCCCTCACCGGCGCCGGCGTCCTCATCATCTTTGCCATGAAGCAAGGTCCCCGAGCCCTCATTGAGCACTCGGGCATCCCCCAAGGCAGCCTGAACTCGTTTGTGGGCCCGGCCCTATACGTGCTCTTCTCCGGAGCCCTGTTCAAGCTCATCTCCATTGAGCTGTTCCTCATCCTCGTCTTTGTCTCCGTCTTCTCGCCCGTCTTCATCGCCATCTTCATCTTGAGCTGTGCCTGCAATCGGGGCAGCTCAAAGGAGAAGGAGGAAGACACTTTCCCCATATGCGAATACCCCGTCGAAATGGGCAAGGTTGAAAAGGGCAGACTCTAAACTAATAAGGCGAGGGCACGGACGGAGTTGCTAATGGGCGGGCGGAAAACTTGCTAACGATCATCTTTTTTTTGGGGGGCAAAAAAAATCATCCAATTTCCTTTTATTTTATTTTTTCACGTCTAGCGTTTTGACGGTTTTATGGTTACGAATTATTGTCATTATTATTACATATTATTATTCTTGGGTTACCGGACGGGTCTCAATCGGATCAAACATGGGGCTGGCTTTTTTCTTCAATTCTCAACTGTCGTTGAATAGATCTTTTTAGCGTCATCAAAATATTTTTCCCAGGCTAATGCTACGCCTGCCGGGTTCCTCTAATCATTATGCTACAAAAATCTGCACTCGCTCCTTTGCCGCTCCATTTCGTCATCCGTCGTATAGATGAAAAGATATAGTACAACTGGACGCTACCAGTATCCCCTGCCTTTCCTTGGCCCTCACATCCACAGGGTTCTTAGTGGATTGGTATGCTCGTCCTAAGGTATACAAAAGTCAATCCAACTACCAAGGTACTCGAGCCGGTTGCCTTGCTGCTCTTGGCTTTTGTAGATGATCTCAAACTCCTCAAAGCTTAGCTTGCCCCAGCCACCTCTCTCCACAGCTTTTGCCTCGGCAATGCCCAATAGTTTCCAAAGTTGTAGCGTTTCAGGTGCAGGTTCATCGTCGGGCTCGCTCTCCTCATGCTCACTGGATGCACGGCGGGGACGAGTGAGAGGATACCACTCATATGCGTACGAATAACCCGTGTCTTCGTCAGAGTTGGGCCGGAACTGTGGCAGAGTAAGGTCCCGAGAATCAACAGACTCGGCTACAGACTCGGCCACAGACTCGAGTTCAGATACACTAGTGTCTGTCCCCTCGCTCTCGGCCTGGTCATCTTCGTGGATGATCTCGACAGTTGTGTCAATCTCAACGGCATTGCGTCCCTCTGGAAGTTCAATACTATAACCAGTCTCGGCTAGAAGTTCGTGAAGAACTTGATCCGCAGTAGGATGGGATTTCGGCTCAGTGTGGTGTGAGTGAAGGATCTCGCTGGGATCGGTCTCTGCCCACTCGATTTCATCAATCAAATCCTTGTACTTTTCTCGCTGCTGCTTGGTCTCCGCGACCTGTATCGCGACATCCTCGACGTCTTTGAAGATGGTATCAAGGAGCTCGTTGAATGCCTGCTGAGTAACTTGATAGAGAATCTCCTTGCCAGCATCTCTTTCGGCCTCGGGAAGCACCCAGATTCCCTTTCGTCGAGGGATGCTCTTGGAGGATGAAGCGCCGGACAATAGCTCAAAGTCATCCGTGTCCTCGGCAAATCGAACCTTGGAGCTCGATGGCGATCCTGGAGACTGAGGATGTTCTTCAGCTGCCTTGGAGCTTTCGCCCATTTCGCGAAGATCCACGAGAATGTCTTCATCGGCTACCCAGTCATCTGGCGCAGCTCCGCCTTCTTCTTCATCGAGATAGAATTGTCTTCTTTTCCATCTCTCATGCAGCTGCTTCCGCGCCATGTCCTGTTTCCTTTTTTCTAGTCTCGGTGCTCGTTGATGATAGTTTCTAATTACCCTGGCACGGATGTCACTTTCGGTAGGGGCTTCATTCGTATCCTCATCCCCAAGGACGCCGTTGACACCATTGGTTGCGTGATTCCTTTCTCTGTCGTCGTCGTTTTCGTCCTCGGAAGGTTCCTCAATCTCTGGGGTGTGATTACCCATCAGGAGACCCGGTAGTTCTTCAAGCGTGGAGGGAGGTTCCAGTAGAGTAACCCAATACGTACGCTCAGCATCGCTGCCGCTGAGGGGACGAACTGTGCGCCAGTTGGTATCGGTATCGTTGCGGGTGATGAAGCGTTGACGCGACCGGTGCTCCGTTTCGCATGCAAACAAGCTAGTAAGAATATCTTGACGGGCAGAGCTGTCACCATGGTCCTGGATTACAACGCTGTCATGATTATCCGTAATTTCCACACTGCCATCAGGACGGTACATTTTGCCTTCGTATCGCAGGTTCGTATCTCCTTCAGGAACGCGTCCTTCCCGGCCGAATAGACTGCTGAGCGGTTGACGACTAGTCACTAGCTGCTGGGCTTCAGTGCTAGAAAGAAGCTGGTCCTCAAGTCCATCAAGTATGTCTTTGTGCATCTGCTTGTAGAGAACATAGTAGGCGCGGAACATGCGTAGGAAATCTCTTCGGTCAACATAGCCATCACCGTCAATGTCATAGCCAGCAAAGATCTTGCGGAGCTTGTCTTTGCGCTTGCGATAGGATAGTCCGTGGAGAAATTCAGTAAAGCCAATCAAGTCGTCGTTGTTTGAGTCATAGAAGGAAAACATTCGGTCGTGGATGAGATTTGGCGCGGCATGTCGAGATCCTCCTGTCGGCACCAAGCATCGCTCAAACGTCTTGCGGTCCATTGCGATTCCTAGATCATCCGGATCATCTCTCCATTCCGTGTTGGCCATGAACGTCCATTGTTCCCAGAAAGCCTCCAATTCGGGTCGCTCAAAGCCAGTCTCTCGTGACAACTTGGGAATCAATGCCCGCGGGAGGTTTCGTCGACATGTATCTGGATCTCCGGTATACCAAACGGGTTGCATTTGACGAGGACCAAAGGGCGGGGCAGGGACACGAATCTTGTAAAAGATGTGCGTCTTTGTGTGGACGCCCTGAGCTTCACAAGTTTCACAGAGATCAAAGTCGGCACAGTTGGCGCAGCGGTAACGAACTCCGCGGATGGGCACCATGCCGCAGGCATTGCACTGGCAGCCGCGGTGAACACATCCATTGCGTCGCGCATTATCCTCAGAGACTCGAAAAAGAAGGTTAACAATGTTATGGCCGGCACGTTGGTTGGAGGGGAAGCCGGTGGGTTCGTTCCACCAGTCGTCTACGCCCCCTTCAACGATGGTTTCTCCGTCACCTGGGGGTCGGACTGTATCTACATCGACGTTCTCATCGCCAGCAGCCTCGGATGATGACGAGCTTGAGCTAGCTTCGGTGCGGTGAGAGCGTCGAGGGCGACGGATGGCGTTTCGGCGATGCAGGCCCGGTCCCTGGTGGGGAGCTTCTTGGCCTAGATGAGTGGAGTATGCATAATATCCAGCAGAGAGAGCGGCGATGGTAGAGACGAGAACGACAGCGACCCGAGGCCGGGTTATACTCTCGACAGAGGGTGTCGGAAACCACATGGCGAGCTAGCTTTGCAGCATCATGAGGCGAAAGTGCGTCGGAGATTTGAGAGAGGTGCGAGGGCGTCGCGGGAGTGCAGTTCGTGTGCGGAGACGGGTCCTGTGCGGGAAGGGGAGCTCCGCGATGCGAAGGAGAAGAGACGGGTATGGGCCAGTTATCGCGATGGAGTTGACACAATGTCAAGTGGCGATTTCTCCCTTGGATGACCAAGCTAGAGCTCCTTCTAGTGAAGCCGACTGCAACGTCGAGCTGGAGTTGGACGTGTTTCGAACTGAAGGGCTTGGCCCGTGCGAGAGAGGTGGGCGGGCTTGGTGCTGGGTACGTACCGCCTTCATGACAAAATGTGTGTGACGCTGCTTGTCATGGATACTGCACTTGACATGGGTCTGAGTTGAATTTCCTCAGCCCACCTCCACCATCCGATATCGACCTTGTCTTTACAACCTCGACAACTACAAAAAACCTCCCTCTATCAATTCTTAGCGCATCGCCACCACCAGCATCTGTCATGTCTGGCGGTCTACCTCCTCTCCCCGGGCCTCTGCCCTCGTCCTTTGACGACAATGAGTAAGCTGCCTTTTGATCCGCCGCCTGCGCAACCGGATCCCCACTCACGCGATAGACAGGGAATTCTACAACGAACGGCCGATGCAAAAGGTCGTCCGCAAGATCAAGGAGGAGCCGTTGATTCCGATAGGTAATTACTACTGTTCATTTCAATAATCCTCAATTGCCCCGTTGCGCACGCAATTGCTCCCGAATTTAAAAGATACAGACACCAAAAAAAGAGAGCAAACTCCCGCTAACATGAGCCCCTCCAACTCATAGGCATGATTCTGACGTCGCTGGCCTTCGTCAACGCTTATCGAGCCCTCCGCCGCGGCGACTCGAAGCAGGCCAACAGGATGTTCCGAGCTCGAGTAGCCGCGCAGGGCTTCACAGTCATCGCAATGGTGGCCGGCAGCATGTACTACAACAAGGACCGGGAGAAGACCAAGGAGCTCCGCAAGATCCAGGAGCAGCGCGACGCCGAGGAGAAGCACCTCAAGTGGATCCGCGAGCTGGAGATGCGAGACCAGGAGGAGAAGGCCATGAAGGCTCGCATCGAGCAGAGGAGGAGGACGGCGGACACCCAGTCCAAGTCCGACGAGCCGACGACGACCGAGGCCCCCGCCACCACCACGGAGGGCACGGGAGGCATTCTCAGCCGCATGGGGCTGTGGCCCAAGGGGGAGAAGAAGGATGCAGCGGAAAGTGTGGAGGAACCGGACTTTGCAAGCGAAAAGGACAAAAAGAAAAATCCCAAGAGCTCGCTTGGTGATCTCGGCGAACTAATGGCCACCAAGAAGAAGCAGGACGCCGATTCCAAGAAGGATGAGTAACCCCGCAACTTCGCCGACCTACTGCTGTCTCATTTTCTTCTCGCGGGGTACCACGACGGGGATCCGGAAGGAATTGGTGTAAAATCTATGTGTCATTCTGATCTGTGCTAAAAAAGCAGTCAGTGTACGATATTGGGCTGTCAATCTAGTGCAGCATGGCTCTACTCTCTTAGACTTGGTGTTAATGATGAACAAGTTTACAAAGCGTTTGGAATCAATTTCCCTGTCTCCCGTCATCTGCACAAATTCCCCACTTCCCCGATACTGAATAAAAAGGTAATAGAAACGCCCTCATCCGGCTTTATTATCCCAGGTGCCCGAAATGCTACCCCATGGAACCTCCACTCCGGTTCGCTCCGACCAACCCAGCCATCTCCAACAGTGCCCGGTCAGAGTCGCGGTCGCCGGTTCCCAAGTTGACCCTGCGCCGAGCTTCTGCCTCTCTTGCTTCCCACGCCCACCTCTCCGCCTGGGCTCTGGCCTCCTTGTCACCACCACATCCCCAGACCTCGAGGTTCTCAATCTGGAAGCGGTCCTGGAAGTCGAACTTCCTCACAGCGCTCGTGTGAAACGCCCCTCCTCTCGAACTAAAGTCGTGGTTAAATGCAGCAAACTCGAATGAATCATCCAGGAACAGAGACACGGACCCAAGCTGATGCATTTCATTCTTTCTCTGGGCCTTGGTCGGTCTGGGATGCGGACATCCAACTGCTATCATTGGCGGATTGGCTGGAGCTTTGGTGAAGGTGATGTAATCTTTGTTGATAGTCAAGGCGGGGAACACGTCATGAATAGGCTCAAGCTGGAATAGCACGGTGTCTGAATCGCCGAAACATTCTTTGTGAGTGTGCTTCCAGGGTTCTCGGATAAAGACTCCGAAAGTCAGGCGATCTGACTTGCTTCCATGCTTGAATCTCTTAGGAGGGAGTGAAGCTGCAAACGCTGCCTCTTGGCCACCGTCTGGGACATCACCGAGGCGTGTTCCACTGACCAGAAGTAGTGTCGGTGCCTGCCAATTGAACACCTTCGTCTGGAAGCTTCCCATTGAAAACCCAGCTTCGTTTCCAGAGTACAGAAGTCTGACTCTCCGAAACAGATCCGAGCCCGGAAGGAAGAGCGAAATCTGGGACAGAGTACTCGAATTCAAGATCATGCCACTTTCTGGAAGCAGAGGTTGTGCTAGTTTTGGAGGTTCAGCATTGGCCTTTTCCGCACCACCGGGTTTACGTTTCGACAAGTCAAGATTTTTAGAAAAGAGGAAATGCTCAAACAGCCCGTTGAATCCGCGGAATATGTGTGGACATACTACCGGGATCACTGACTTGAACTGCGAGTATTTGATACCGGGAGCTTTCTCGACATCAACAAATGATGCGAGGATAGATTCCGCAGTTGAGCGAAGGCTCTCAAGCTCGTCACCGACAACTCGGTCAGAGTACATTGAAAGGCTCTCTTGCGGGTCGAGAGGAGCCGCGAGTAGCAATAACATCAGGAGCTTTCGAAAATTGTCTGATGGGATTGTCGCATCGTGGAATTTGGGGGCGTGACCTTGCTGCACAGCCTCTTTGACATCGAGCAACTCGAAAGCTGTCAGGACTAGATCGTCATCTTCATCCTCATCTTCGTCAGCATCGTCTTGAGCTTCATCCACTGCGAAGCCGGAAACGTGGGATCTGCCGTTCTGTTCTTTGGATGCGGGTGCTTCCTCTGTAATGGGTGGTTTGAAGTCGGCCTCAGAAAGCTTCCGGTCATACACAGCAAGACTCTTGAACAGCAATTTGGTCCGATCGGTGGAGCCTCGAGCCAGCACTTTTCGGTATCGGTCCGTCATGATAACGACGACCATGATCATCTGGCGCAGCTCCAGCACTACTGGAGCATCGTGGAGAAACGGAAAGGCGCCTAGGTAGGACACAATCTGGAATATTACCGGTGAGACATGGAGAATATCCGGTATCTCAAGGAACCGAGCGATGGTGTCCTCCTTAAGGTACCTGATGGAGTCCTGCTGGTCGGCCAGCGATTTGAAGACATCCTTGAGAGAGTAATACTCTAGCGAGGAGAAACACCTGTCTTTGAATTTGAGAGCCTGTTTGGGAGGGTAGAGGTTAGTTCAGTGCACATGCATGAGCGTGTCTGGGCCGTGATGGAGCGGTCTTACCAGCTCATGAGTGAGCTCCTCGTGCGTCCGGTGACGCGAGCTCTCATCCGAATGATTTTGCCCCATCTTGAGAAATCAGTTCTGTACCCATCCCATTGGATTCTCTAGTGGTGCTTTTAACACGGTGCCTTCAATGACTGATTGAAGATGACGCGACCCAAGCCGAGATGGAAGCCTGTTGGAATTCATGACATTGGGGCGGGCGATGACATGGCCCTGGTGGTACGTACCCCCTCTAGCTAATACGTAAGGTGCAGGGGACAAAAAGCATCAGACACTAAGACACAAAAGCCAACACAGTAAATAAAATAAACAATTGCTATGTTCACCAATTCAATACCTAACCCCTTTAGAATGTAGAAATTTCCAAAGCAGGTATATTTGAACGAGGCTCATCCTGTTTGCCACATTAATGTGGTGGTAAAGTAGCTGTGTAGGTGGCTGGGTAATGACTTGGTGCCTTATCTTTTTTTTGTCACCCGCTTGGGTGCCCCTCCGCCGTTTTCATCATCCCGGAACACAAGCGACAGCACACGCACGTGGATTAGATTCGGCGTCAACGTCGGGCCGGCGATGAACCATGCAGCGAAATAAATCAGGCATATTTTGTTTTAATACTCCCAATCATAATTATGCTTGTGGCATCCTCCCTTAGTCATTCGTCTTGGATTACAGACGGGCGGTGGCCTTCCCACCAGAGACATTTGCTCCCTCTCCGGACACCTCCAAGCCTGCTGAGCTCTCCACATTAGCCCCGAGTCCAACGGCATGACCTCGTCATACTCAGCGAGGTAGTCTCCAATGGTCCGCTTGGACTCTGGCAGCGGATACGGGATCCTGAACCAGGACGGGACAGGATCTGGAACCTCGGAGCTGAGCATGTGAAAGTTTTGCAAGAACCCAGTGATAAATCTTGGATCCCACTGAATAGATTTGTCGTAAAGGCGGTACGCCAATTCCTACAGCTCTACGTCAGCACTAAGGAGGAGGCTCGTGGCCGCTGTAAGGACTCACGTTATAGTCCTTCCGAGTCTGGTTAATTTTTTGTGCCATCAAGCAGCGAGCATCGTCGTTCTCATCAAATTCTGGAGCCAATTTCTCAAGCGCTTTGAAAAACTCGGCACTGTGGTAGGCATACTTTTAATCAGTTAGCAAAACACGACGTGGTCATTCTGGTGCTATCCACCCACCTGTAGATAGCACTGGGCGACGATCATATGAGACTCATCGGGCCACTTATGGGCCATTTGGAAGCGCGCGGCCATATTTTTCATCATATTACCCCAGAGCATCATCGATCGTATGATGTTCTGCTTTTGTCAGTGCTGTGAAAAGAGCTGGGTACGGCATCCTGCCACTTACCACAAAGATTCCGGCCTGTAAGTGAGAATCGACGTTGATTCTTCCGTAGAAGATGTTTGGTATGTCTTTTACTGGCTCGACCAAAGATGCGACCAACCAGCCCATAGACTGAAGAATAACGCAGGCTTCGATCGGTTTCAATTTGGACTCGGACTCGGCAAATCGCTTTGGTCTTGTTAACCAATGTCATGTTCTTCTCAATCTGGTTCGTTCCAGCGCTGCACAGGGCTTCAACTCACAGAGCCAAGGTAGCCCATATTCGGTGACATAAAAAATGGGTTCGTGTAAACTTCATCATCAAGGAGCTTAGCGGCAGATGATATGCTAAAAGCTGCGGCGTAAAGAAGAATGGGCGACAGTTTCATTGTGAGGTCGTGTTTCCTTTAGGTGTAAAATGAACTTGACACCAATCTGCCTCGAAGAATTTTATCGGGGATTTGTGCGCTCTTTTCAAACAACAGGGGATTGCAGCAGCAGTCAACTCGTACGGAAAACTTACGACTTAGGCTTACAAGCATGTAGCTTTTCTGACATGCTACCAGTTACAGCTTTGCAGAACTTGGTACTCCAAACTCAAGTTATCACTAAGTTTTGTGATGCACAACACCGTTTTACTCAAAATTATATACAAAGGATGCATAAAATAGAGTTGTTAAAAGCGCCTGAAATCTGGCCTGTACACTCTTGCGTTGATGGATCAAGTTTACTCCTTTCATCTGCGGAATTTTATCCAACATCACCACCATGAGGCTCTCCATTTTGTTTTACTACCTGATCTGCCTTGTCCCGTTCTGCGGGACTCAGGCAGTTCGAGCTAAGCGTCCGGCAAACAAGGTGAAATATTTAACGGATTACACTTTTTTCCCTCCTGGAATACAGCTAGGAAAGGAAGACTTGAAGACCTTTCACAGAGTTATGAAAAGTTTTCTGGAATCACAGGAACTCTTGCGTGGCGGGGATCCGAATTCTAAAAATCACTTCCAAAGATCGATTGTATGGGCAGCCATCTCACCTCTCATGATTGTCTTCTGTATCAAACTAACATCTCCTAAGATAGCGACGACCGAGTTCAACGTCTTGGTAGAAAATTACGATCTTATAGAGGACAGACATTTCACAAATGCAAGTATTACTTCTTTAACATGCTCCAGCGCGTGTAACTAACAAGTGTAGATATGGAAACATCTGAAACTGGGAGTTATGAATGTCACAAACGAAGCCAAATCGCAGACGAGCTATCTATATATGACAATGCTCATGTTTGACAGCATGGTATGTAGAGCCATGCTCTATTCGCACGCAGAGTTTGTTTGCTAATTAGCTCCTCAGGCTTTTATGGGAATGATAACATATGCGTTCCAGGGACATCCTATACCTGAATATGCCATGAAAGAATCTCAAGACTTTACTGCAGGCATCATAAGCTGGCTGACCATTGATGTCCGCAGGCACTACACAGCACTAGAAGCACCCAACACGTGGGCCCAGTTCCCCATATTGAAATGTCCAAACGGAAGAATGCGTACGATTTGTCTTTGGGATGCGTCACCTAAGCGGGGTGATTAGGATGAAGGTGTCCGATGAGTTTTGTATCTACACCAAAAGGCCTAGAATAAACCAGCTACCATAGCCTTGAGGGCATGGCAAAATCTCCTTCATTTCAATTCACTAAATTTGACGTGACGTAACAGACCGTTGTTGAATTGTAGAGATCTCCTTCGTTAAGACTATGATTTAAATAGGCCTCGCTAAACCGTCGACCTTGGAAATACACCGCGCCCGCCAGTCCAAAAATTGATGTTTTCCCGCTCCATGCTCCGTTCTCGCCAAGTTCACCCATACCTAATAACCCAGATCAATCAATCATGCAAATAAATATACACAGTCCATCGCAAGGCTGTCCAAACAAGGCTGTGTTCACGCGTCCTTCGCGGCCACTGAGTTAATGAGCCGCTGATATCGGGATTGGCTCTCGTGTTCGGGATCCCGACTTGGTCTTAAAGAATGGCCTTCTATGGCTGATGGTTCTGATCTCCCTTTTGTAGTCCACAAGACTGAGGATTTCTTTGTAGGCTTCTGTATTGTCGGCTCTTCGGGTTTAGGGGTCGATCCATTGGTCTTTGGCTCGTTCAAACCAGCTTCATCTTTCTCATCATCCGCGCCAGCTCGCGGCAGTCGCATAGCCAACAAGACATATTCAGCGCGCGTCATGTTGTCCATCACATCGTCCATATATCGCCGCACCTCATCTTGAGGAGCAACTACTCTAGCTAAATTCTCCAAATGACGGCCGGTGGGTGTTTGAACCCGAATGGTGACGGGTTGGTAGTAGTCGAGCTCTGGATCTCCTCCATATTCCGACTGGCTTCCTTTCCGTACAATCAGAAAAGAGGCCACGACTTGCTGACCTGAAGGAGTTGGCAAGTATTCCAAGATACTAAACTTGGGAAAGAGATAACGATCCCCACTTCCAAAGTCGAACACCACTGAAGAGATATCTGGTCTGAGAATCGGCAGGGAGCCTTTGGAACGCAAAGCCTGAGGGCTAGTCTGCGGCATGGCCTGTGGTGTCGGGGGTTTAGCGTGGCCATTAGGAATGCCATTAGGTGTCTGCTGCCGGATTTGAGACGGTGCAGGCGAGGCCCTTGGGACAGTCTTCATGTCCCGGTGTAACCTATCAAGAATATCCTTTAGGTCTGTGGCATCGGTATTACCTGGCCGTCCTTCAGCAATACGTCGTATCATGTCCCGGGTCCTCGAATCCTCCAGCGCTGTCTTGACCAGCAAGACGACCAGGGGATCACTCCGGGGCGGAGGTCGGAGTTCTGAAGACTTTTGATTGGGGTTGGAAGCAAGGACAATATCAAGAATAGTTCGAACCTCGTCAGCAAAGTACTTGACCGTCCTGCCATCCACAAGTAGCCTATCCGCTGATGGCCCTTGTTGCCCGCCTTTGCTCCTATACTCGGCATTCAATTGATCAATGATCTTTTGAAAATGAGCTAGCTCGCCCTCTTTCGCTTGACCCACAGCCACTCTCTTCATCAGATCACGGAGCTCAGCATCCCCCGAAGCCTTTTGAGCAAGCAGAGCGATGACAGGATCGTTCGCCGTGGGCTTGGCCGCAGGAGCTGCGGGAGCAGTTGCGGGCGTAGCAGGCTTGGCAAGACCAGCGGTAGGTGTCGTCTGCACGCTTTGAGATGGGCGTTGAGCTGGCATTGGAGCTACTGCAGCAGTTGCAGGTGCTGAGACCGATGTGTGAGGTTGGACATGCAAAGGTGCACGAGGTGCCTGAGGCGGTGTCGCAGAAGGTGCCACGGGCGGTCCAGCGAGATGTGGTCGAGGAGGATAGCTAGGACTCGGTGAAGGGGCAGCCATATTAGCCAATGGGGACACTGCGACTTTTGGCGATGCAGCAACCTGATTCTGGGGTGGTTTGGGCAATGGCTGCTGTTGCGGTCGGGCTGGAGACTGAGATGGGCTTGGGGCGACTGGCTTCGCAATGGGTGTGCTGTTCGAGCTTGGGGTAGCACCAGCTGACGCAGGCGCTATGGGAGTAGGTGTAGGTGGCGGAGGCATCGAGCCATTTGGGGGACCATACTGAATGATTGGCCGCGGCGCTGGCTTTTGGACCTGTCCAGGAGGGTTCTGTTTTGGCTTTGGCTCCTTCACAACATACATAGTAGCCTCGAATATGTGCGGCTCAATGGTAATAGAGACGGTGCCCACTTTGAGCATGCTTTCTTTGGGCGGGTTTTTGGGGTCCTCATGGACAACACCCTTGCGCTTATAAGGCTTCGTCCAATATTTGGCGAAGAGGCCGTCGCTGATCCATTTGTAACGAGACCGGTTGAGAGACTCGGCGAGTACACCGCTAGAGACGCGCATTTGTTAGCATGGGGTACAACTGTGGGAAGTGAAGCTTTGGGGAATTTTCGGCTCACCTTTCGCCCACCGACTGGTATTCTTTACTCGACAAATCATCAGGCTGCGGAGCCTCGACCGTGGGCAGCGGCTTTCCAGGCTGGATCGACTTGGGGAGTGGCGGCGGCGGAGGCTCTTCGGGAGCAGGAGGCGGCGGAGGAGGTGCCACGGGGGTCTCAGAGCGTTCTCGAGGTGTGATGTTGCGCTTTTTGGCGACTTGTTCGTTCCGAGCGGCAGCCCGGGCTGGGAGCTTACGCTTCCTCTCCATACTGAGCGCCTGGAGAGCGGGTAACGGATAGAAATAATCACGCGACAAGTGACGGGCAATGCATTATAAAGAGGCCATCCAGAAGCGCGTCGCCCGTGGCAGTAGAGGGGCCTCAAGAGGCCAAAAGAGCTGGGCGCTGGGCAGCAAGAAGCGAAAGGCGCGCGGCCAGGCCAGCCGTGAAGCTGCGGCGAGTGCTTGCTCGACTCAGAGAGTTTGCGCTGGCGAGAATGCGGGACGGAGGTCGAGGGAAGCCAGGAAACTAGGGTGCCCAAGGACTAGGTGTCAAGTGAGAAACATGTGGTATAAAGTGGGAAGTTGGGAGGCAGACAGCCAGTGGGATTGAGAATGGACTGGATGGACCAAGAAGATGGAGGTGCGGCGCCGCGGCGGCACGAGAGGCAAGGTACCTGTGCAGGTATTACCAATGGAAGTGTCACACACAGGCGGACTAGCACCCGAGCAGGGCGAGGCACAGCAAGTACCCCAAGACATACCCACTGTGAGGGCTTGAGGCTACAGGCGACGTGAAGGAACAGTGCAACGCTGCTCACGCTAAGCTGCCAGATGGAGCATGGAGAGGGAGTCTGGGGCGCTGATTGGCCCCGGCCATTGGCGAGTGGACGGGGGACGAGGCGGAAAGGCCGCTAGCGCGGCGTGCGCTGGGACTGGGGGATCATGGAGTGCTGCAGTGTGTTCACTGAAGGTGGGCGGTGCGCGTGTCGGGTGCTACGGTATTTGCTCGCCGTATTTATCCTAATGCTGCAACTCCACCAGCAGTGTTGCTGCCAGCCAGCCAGCCTCGGGGAATGCTCCGATGTTATGAGGTCTCGCAACACCCGAGTTGTTCCCAGGCGAGAGACATTCCCATCCATGGAAAACCGTGAACTGCCAAACCTGGAAACCCTTCCCGAGGGCCTGTGCAAGTAAGCCGCCGCACTGGACGGCCAAGGCGGGGGACGGCTCAACTAAACCAAGAATAAGCCAGAGCAGCGACAGCCATTTACCGCGTCGCCACGTCCTCACGTCCTGGTCGCCATCCCCCGCCCAATTCCTGCTTGTATATCAACTGCGAACCGCATGCAGGTCTCAGCGCACCCAGCGCACTCAGCGCACTCTGCCAATCCACGTCCCCCTCAGCGCAATCCATCTCCTCGCTCCGACTGTCGTCGCATTGGCCCTGCCGCGGCTCTGGTCTTAGCCGACGATCCAGGCCTCCTGTGTGGGTCTCCACCTGTTACAGCCGCATTCTCGCTGCAGTTGGCCGCGACGCGCCTGCGTTATCACAAGTACCTCTACCGCCACTTTTCCCCACACTTTGACAAATGTAGCTCTGATCCGAGCCACGGTACCATGGCACCCTACGCATGGCTTAGCGCGGCACCCCCCAACGTCTGATTCAACCTCAGGCGTATGGCTCTGGCTGGTGAATTCCACATGACGCGGCGTTCCTGAGCGAGGCCATCACGATTTTCTTCCCTGCTATTTCTGGAAGCCCGTCTCCTCTCACCTGTCGATTTTTCCGACAGGAATACGCCTGTAGATCACCATGGGGGTCCCTCTGCACCCCGCCCTGCGCTCGGCAAGCTTTGTTGTCCTTGCGCCCCTTGGCTTGTATTTCATATTTCTGGGCTTGGGCATCATTCCATTTTTCCAAAAGCAGTACGATATCAATGAGCCATGCCCTGCCCATGCACGCCGACCCCCTGACACCTCCTTGATAGCTTCTTGTATGCGCACAAGATAAATACCTTGTGGTGGACCGATGTTAACAAGCCCGAGCAATGGGGATTCGCTCGTTAGTAACCCAAACTTTTCCGTTCCACTCAATGCGATAGTGATCGCAGTAATAATAAGCTGGTTACAGAAAATCAAGTGACTCCGTTTTCCCTTGGGACGGCAGATGGTGAAACCATCTATGCTTGGCATATCCTGCCTCTTCCGCTCTACCTCCAGAATGAAGCCTCGCTCTCCGCTGAAACTCGCGGCTTCTCAAGCGACTTTACTAAGACGGAGTCGTTTCGTTTGCTTAAAGACGACCCCGAATCCCGATTAGTGCTGTACTGTAAGCCTCTTCCGCCCCCTTTCTTAATTGGCCACAGAGACGCTGACTGCATTCCCAAGTCCATGGGGTAGGTTTTCTTTAACCCGTTATGACTAGCTCCTGACTGGCTCCAGAACGCTGGTCACATTGCTCAGGGCTTCCGTCCCGACAGTTACCATACGCTCACAGACACTTCCTCTTATCACGTCATAGCCATTGATTACCGCGGATTCGGCCACTCTACCGGTGCTCCGTCGGAAGCTGGCGTTATACAAGATGCCTCAGCGCTAGTCGATTGGGCTATGGATGTGGCAAAAATCCCGCCTCATCGCATTGTTCTGCTCGGCCAAAGTCTCGGAACTGCCGTGGTGAGCGGCGTGGCAGAAAAGTACACTCTTCGTGGGGTCGAATTCGCTGGAATTACGCTCGTTGCAGGCTTCAGCGACTTGACTTCTTTGTTGACGGGATATCGCATAGCTGGCATATTCCCGGTATTGGCCCCCTTTCGTACATGGCTATGGCTCTTGCGTTGCTTCAGTCACTTTATAGTAGACAAATGGCATTCTGCCAATCGGCTTACCAACATTGTTCGCCATGCACAAGGCCGGCTACGCATCAATTTGATACATGCCTACAATGATAAAGACATTCCATGGACTGAAGACAACAAACTATTCCGAGCTGCGGCGAACGAAACTGTGGGTATTTTAGGCGATGCAGAATTCGATGCCTGGAAGGAACAGCGCACCGTCCACAAGGGCGGTGACGCGTTTGTCACGACTTGGACAGCCGAGCCGGACATTATTATTCGACAAGAGTTATTTCCATATGGAGGTGGGTTCTTTTCTTTATTAATAATTTTTCCGTCCCTTTTTCTGTCTTTTTTTTTTTTTTTTTCTGTAAGCTGGCGGCGCTGACACATGCTACAGGGCACAACGACATCATGGGCTATGCGCCCGTTGCGCTCGCAATAATGAGATCATTTGATTTGGATGGAACGGCTTACACCGAAAGTTAAAAATGTAGTGGTCAGCCACAATAGAACCAGAATCAATTAAGTTTTGCCGTGTTTCGACCATCCCGAGGATTAAATTAAACGCATGCCACCACCCGTTTTTGTACGTTATCCAACCTAGGTTGAAGACTGTTGCAGAAATCAAACCCATGCAATGTCTGTGATGGTCTCATCACCAACAAACAATAATTTCACACAATGACACATAGAAAAAAAAATAAAATCAATACCTCCATTTCAGATGATCGCTTCCATATGTGAGTCAAGTCACCGGTGGCGGACGCTATGATTACGAGTCGTGCATGGGCATCCAGCCCCTTAACGCTTAGTCCTCCACGTGATACCCTTTTTGAATAATGTGAAGTTCGATTTCCGTCACTCTGTGAGCTGAGGCAAGAATCTGTAACAAACACAATGCCTTCTGTTCTCTATGCCTGCGGTGACCGCCGCTCCACGATCCCAGTATATCTTCAATGCGGAGCTTGTGGTTTCACTTTCTCCGTCAATGATCGCATCGTAGCACGTACGGAAACGCCGGCTCCCCTCCCAATCTCTGCTAACTGACATTTTTCCCTTTAGTCCGAGGAACAAACCAATCCGTTGTCATTCAGACGCGCGATGTTGGTGGATTTCCAAGCACCAGCTACTGTGACCGGGGTGATTCGCTATCGCTGCAGCGCAGCTGGTATGCTTATCCCCGGGATAGTGGGACAGAGTATGCAACCATACATGAGGACTGTTTCAACCTCTACACTCAAAAATGCAAATCGCCTGATAAACTTCGTCGTTTGTGGGTTGCATCATGCTGGAGAAGGCCTTGGTTTGAGGCTGAGCCTTTGAACTTGTCACCAAACATCGATGTGCTAGCAGCCATGGGTCTTGCTGCGGATATCTGCGACTTACCGCAGATTCACGCATTACCATTCGAAGTGACTGAAATGATTTGGGATCATTCGGCTCCAATCAGCCTCTGGCGATACAGTTCTGTGCTAGATCTTGCCAAGAGTATGTCCAAGGAGCAACAAGTGGAGCAGGTTTCGATGCCTATTTGCGACGTATCATCATGGCAACGAGGAGGTTCGCCCGTCGTGGAGAAATACACCTCAGAGCCTTTCATCCGCCTTACTATTGATGCGCAGGGATTGAGGCAGATTGAGCGATTGCCTGAGATGCCTTCGGTTTCCAAGTTCCGATCTGATGGAATGGTCTACATTGTTAGACCACTTCGAGAATTGTCCGGCGTCACAGCCCTATTTAAGGTTCGTGTTCCATTTTTATATTTCAATGTAATTTTTCGTTGACCTAATTCCTAAAAGCTTGGCCTTGGTCGCTTGGGGGGTTCTATGAAGACAATACCCAATTACACTTGGGATACGCCAACTCCGCCCGTCCTCCGCAACTGTCTTCCGTATACTCGAAGCGTACCTTTAATCTCACGGTTCGCAAGCATTGACACGAGCAAATGTACCGGAATCACATTTTTCATTTCATCATACAGGATTAATGCTATCCACGCACACACTCCTGAGGCTCCGTCTGCCCTGCCAACCTGGAATCGGCTTATGTATCACAATGAGAGAGAAATCCTGTGGATTTACCTCCCATTAAGCCGAGATGACTACATCACAGCATTTGGACTGCGAATGAAGATGTTTGCCGGTCGTGCCATGACAAGCATCCCTTGTTTCCTAGTAAGATATTCCAAGCCATCCATTTTGCTCTAGATCACAAATTTGCTGACTTTCATGATAGGTACGCATGTCCAAATCCGGAGATATTGCATTGGGTCCATGCCACGAAGACTCAACCGAGGACTTTGTTCTGAGCACTGAAGGCCGACCTACACTTATTCACAACGTATCTGAGCTGGATCCAATGTCCATATTTGGTGTTCACCCTGGAAAACAGGATGATACCATCATCGATCCTCGACGTCCATCTGAGCGCCTCTTCCATTTCAATGCCTGTTTTTCATCCGCTTCGCTACAAAATGTAGCTCAGATCGATGTGTACTACGACAAAGTTACAAACCTTTGCAGAGGAATACTAGTCGAATACGAAGGCGGAGAGCGCAAGGCCCTCGGACAATGCCGAGTCGGAGTTGATGCAGTTCAAACTACTCAAAATCCCAAATGGTTTTGCTTTTATGAGCATCATCAACCCAACGAACCAGATGTGCCTCGAACTACCGAAGTACAGTGCACTGCAGATTCTCACCACGTTCATAATGGCCCGGGATGGCAATGTCATGAAATGACTGGCACTTTGGAGTGCTGGGTCTTTGGCGAAAATACAGCGATGAAAATCGTCACCAGCGCCTAACTATACCGCACAGAAACGTATCTTACCCCGGAATCGCAAGCGGCGTTTGAGAGAGTAATTCAGAGGGCGGAACGGGACTGTTTAATTAGTTGCATACCATGGAGCCATCTTATTATTTCTGTTTGGACTACGGCAATAATTATGGGGATAATTATTTTTTAGCAAATATGTTTTATCACTTTCCGAAATGTATTTCAAGGTTACGAGACCCATGGTGTCAGACCGTTTTTATGTGGATCTACCGTTGCGAAAAAAAAAAAGTGTGTTGATCCAATCGTATACTTTGCCAAAGCACAACAAGGTAACAACAAACAGACAGCCAGAATTCCAAATGATTACACCTTTGCATTTTTTAGAAAAATGCCAAGTTTATTGATGAGTCCAAAGAAGTCGGATAATGGTCAATATATAATTGGGTAACCTGCCTCGAAGCCAGGTGTCAGTCACCAAGCTCTCCCTATATTAATTTGTTCAACCCCGCAGTAGTAGTGGCGGGTGATTGCCAACTACTACCCCACCAACAAGAGCTGCCCTCCCAAGCTCCATCAAAAGACACCTCACCCAAGCCAACCCCGACTGACAACCTTCCTCCCACGATGCCGCCTGAGGATTCCAAGCCGACCGAGCCCGTCGTCGACAAGGGCAAAGACGTTGCCCAGTCCGAATCCGAATCCGAAGACGATGACGAGCCCGCTGCCGCCGCCCCCGCTGAAGGCGGATCCGAAAAGAAGAAAAAGAAGAGGTCGAAGCGCACCAAGGTGAAGGAGGCCCTGATGGGCAAGTCTTCTGAGCCGGACCATGAAGCCGAGTTCAAGAAGGCGCTCTCTAGCCTGACCCCTCAGCAGATCCAGGAGTTTGTTGCGCTCAACCCGGCGCTGGCCAAGGAGGTGTCGCAGGCCTCAGGCAGTGCCAACCCTTCCGCTGAGGATGCCGCCAACCTCTTGCGCAAGCTCAACCTTCAGGATATCATGACTGGCCTGGCTGCCAGCGGAAAGAACGCCAAGGATATGGGCTCCTACAAGTTCTGGCAGACCCAGCCCGTGCCCCGGTTCGGCGAGGAGGGCCAGCTCGAGGAGGGTCCCTTGAGAGTTCAGAAGGTCGAGGACGTGCCCAAGGAGCCTGCGCCGCTCGTCGCTGGCTTTGAGTGGGTTGAGATGGACTTGACCAACGACGAGGAGATGAAGGAGGTGTATGAGCTGCTCAATGGTCACTACGTTGAGGACGATGAGGCCATGTTCCGATTCAACTATTCACCAGCAATTCTGCGATGGTATGATCCTAACCAATACCCCATATTCAAGCACAATTGGCTAATTATTAATCCCCCAACAGGGCCATGATGTCCCCAGGCTGGAAGAAGGAATACCACGTCGGTGTCCGAGCCTCACAGTCGCGCAAGCTTGTCGCATTTATTTCCGCCATCCCCGTCAAATTGCGCGTCCGTGAAAAGTATGTCATGTGCTCTGAGGTCAACTTCCTGTCTATCCACAAGAAGCTCCGTGGAAAGCGCCTCACTCCCGTTCTCATCAAGGAAATCACCCGCCGCAGCAACCTCAACGAGATCTGGCAAGGTCTCTATACGGCCGGTGTGGTCCTCCCTAAGCCTGTCAGTACATGCCGCTACTACCACCGTGCGATCAACTGGCAAAAGCTCTACGAGGTTGGTTTCAGCCCATTGCCTCCAAACAGCAAGCCCCAGTACCAGGTTCGCAAGTATGCGCTCCCCGACAGCACAAGCACCAAGGGGCTTCGTCCCATGGAGGAGAAGGACCTTGAGGCTGTCATAGACCTGTACAAGAGATACTCGGCAAGGTACGACATGTCTCCCGAATTCACACGCGAGGAAGGAGACCACTGGTTCCTGCCTAAGGTTGGGCCGGATAGCGAACAAGTTGTTTGGACCTATGTTGTTGAGGTAAGCAGCATATCTCTTTATAAAAGTGAGATTTATGGCAATGATATTCTAACACAAATGCGCAGGACAATGATAAGAAAATCACTGACTTCTTCTCCTTCTTCTGCATCGAGTCTTCGGTCATTGGAAACCCCAAGCACAAGGTCATCCGTGTCGCATACATGTTCTACTATGGCACTGAAGTCGGCCTTAGCCAACCCCTTGACAAGGCTGCCCTCAAGACTCGCCTCAACGAACTGATTCACGATGCGCTCATTCTCTCCAAGAAGTACAAGTTTGATGTGTTCAATGCCCTGTCCCTAATGGACAATGCCCTCTTCCTCGAGCAACAAAAGTTCGGCGGTGGCGACGGCCAACTTCACTACTACCTCTTCAACTACCGACTTAACCCCATTGCTGGTGGTGTCAACAGGGAGAACAAGCTTGATGAGGAAGGCCTCAGTGGCATTGGAACGGTTATGCCTTGATTAGGGGAGGGTATGGGTGGAAATGGGCGGCAATGAGCGATGTAAAGCTTTAACAGATCAAAAAACCTGAATAGGTATAAGAAAAATGCAAGTTAAAAAAATTGTGTAAAATTAACCATTTGGTATGTATATGTACGGTAAAGTGATTATTTAACACTTGAACGGAGCAATCAAGTATACACTGTCTAGCCGCAGGCAAATAAGATATCACATAAGCCAGTTGTGAAACCCTTGCCCTCGATCTAAACGCTCCTCAGTTTGTACATTGCCCACGAATTCAGAGCTTACTCCAAAACTGAAACCTCTCCTCCATCACGCCGTTGAACCACTCGAACCGCTCCATGGGCGGCGCGTGGCCCATGCCCTCCTCGATCAGCCCCATGCCGGGCTCCAACACCCGGATCAAGCGCTCCCCGTTGTTCACCTTGATGAGCTCGTCGCGGGTGCCGTGCATGACCAAGATGCGGTCGCGGCCCACGGCGTCGGCGATAGTGCGCAGCTGTTCGTCCGTCTTCTTGTGACCTGCGGCGGCGCCCAGCTGGCAGAGCAGGCCGCGGGTCGTGTACTCGCCGGGGGCGCGGCGCTTGACGAGCTCCTGGGCCTGGAAGCGCTGGAAGTTGGAGTCGAACTGGAGGTACGATGGCCCCGTCTCGGCCGGAGGAGGGCCGCACCGGGGCGTGGTGCCGGGCGTGGGCAGCACCTCGGCGTCCGGGGCGACGAGCCACTCGGGCGTGAACAGCTGGCGGCCCGTGTCGGCGATGGTGCGCTCCATCGACTTGGGGATCAGGAACCCCAGCGCCTCGGAGACGGACTCGCCAAGGCTCTTGTTGTTGTCGATGGCAGCGGACGTGCAGCAGAGCGACAGCGACCGCAGGCGCTTGGGCGCAATCATGGCCAGTTCTTGGGCAATCATGCCGCCCATGGAGATGCCCACGATGTTAACGGAGCCGTCATCGGTCCAGCCAACGTGGTCCAGGACCTCGATGACATCCTTGGCCATGTCGTTGGTGGTGTAGCGACCCAGGGGCTTGTCGCTCCCACCAATGCCACGGTTATCAAGGATCAGGACCGAGTACTCATCGCCTTTGTCGTGGCCAAAGTACTTTGTCTGGCGCTGCCAAGCTGTCTTGACTCCAACCAAACCCATGACCAGCTAGATGATGATAACATTGACATGTCAGCGCAAAGGCATCCTTTTCACTCATGGCGCAACTACAAGAATAAAATTGTTTCCCTCAGTCGCCTTCAATTAAAAATATAATGCGACAACCAGAGTTGATTCAAAACCTTCTCCCAGCAGGAAAACGAGAGCAAGGCCGGGAAACGTACCACAACTTTGATGGGCCCGGAGCCGTGTATCTCCCACACAATGTTCACCGGACCTCCCCGGTCCTTGGCGACGGCGACTTTCCCATTTGAATGAGGCTCAAGAGCCCAAATGGTCCCCGGATACGCCAGGTGCTTGAGCGTCTCCTCGACAGAGGGCAACGTCTGCTGTTTTTGTTGTCTGAAGCGCATCGCGGGCGGGAAAGCGTTAGCTTCTTTGGCTGACTCGCGGGAATCCAATTGCGCCCAAGAGCGAGGGAAGGGGGAGAGAGGGAGCTTATATCTTGCAGCACTAGCTGCCTCTCACGCCAAGGAAATGAAAAGGGAAAAAGAGGGACTCTAATGCAAGGCGAAGGAGAGCATAGACAGTGGCTTGCGACTTACAGGGTCTCCATTTCGTTGGCTTTTGTAATGGTAATATCCCTTAGCGTCTTTGCGACCAACAAGATGGGCCTGCGATGCGGGTGGAGAGATGGTGTCTTTGGCAAACAAATGGCACATCCAACTGCTGGGGCGAAGATGCAGGATGAATGGGCGTAGTCGTTAATCTAAGCTGTCGCGGAGTTATTGGGACACAGACCCAGTTAGATGATGATAGTTGCCGGAATCATCCCATCCGCCTAACACGCAACGGACCGTCGTTGGTCGGCCGAGGGCTCCTCATCTTCACGTGCTGGGCTATTCCTAATTGTCATTCAACGGCAGCCTTGGCGAAGCAAAAAGCAAGCAGGATATACGTGCATCATGTGTTCAAGCAGGCTGCGTAAAACAAAAAAAGATCCCTTTTTATTCCCTTTTTGCCAGTAGGGGCTCTAGCTCCTCACAATCGCTTATTGTACATCATATACACGGGGCCACATCACCCGAGCGCGGTCTCTCAGCCTATTACCCCAAAGCACCGTGCCCAGTTGGCCATCCTTGCATCTGAAAAACGTCCTCGACGCCCGTCTATGAGAAATGACTAGTCTTCCGACTCCTTTCATGCTCCCTTGCGTCCTCTATCGCTCACCAGCAAGGCGTCGGCTCTGAACCTCGCTCAGGGCCTTGGTTCCGCTGAGGAACGACACAACGGAGAGCACGCCGACAACGGGCAGAAGCTGGAACAGGTTCCAGACGCTGTAGTAGAGGAAGAAGGCACCCTCGATGGCAATGATAGAGCCAAAGAAGACGGCGTGCGAGACCGGCGCAGCGCCGAGGGCCTTGGAAAGGTGGTTAACATTGGCACCCAAGAACAGCCACTATATACCACGTTAGCATCTCTCTCCATCTCATAGCATGGGGCGGAATAAAAACGTACGCCGCCGAAAAGGGCAGGGACAGTAGCCAAAACAGCCAGCACGAAAACCAGCGACACAACCATGGGAGGGCTCTTGGGGTCGGGGCGGAAAATGTGGTCGATCAAGGCACGCTTGCCATATCGTAGAGGAGCCTGGTAATGGGGTGCGGGCTTGTGGGGGTCGAGCTGGACCTCAACGTCAAAGACGGGGGAGATGGAAGCCGTGGTCGAGCCAAAAGATCCGAGGACAATGGTAGCCTTGAGGGGAACGTCGGAGAGGAGCAGTTGGATGGGGAGATCCTTCTGGGCCTGCGGGCTAGTTAGCGGGTGCCATTGCGATTCATTTTGCGCCATCTCGTACAATTTCAACAGAACCCTTGCCAGATGGCTTCACGGAGAGAGGGAAGGGGGCCTCGAGGCCAGACTCTTCAGTCAAGACCAGGAACGCCTGATGAGGGCGCTTCTCCTTGGAGCCCTCCTTGGTGGTTAAGGACACAGTGAGAGTATCCTTGGCACCCAGAACGACGGTGTTCTGAGCAGGTGCTTTCGTGCTGATTCTGCATTTTTCCTCTCGTTAGCAATTGCATCATTCTTGTGGTATTTTGTCGATTTCCGAGGGCGCGCTGGTGTTTGGGTGTTTGGTGGTTGGAGCTCACTTCTGGGTGACGGCGCTGGCCTTCTTAGCACCAACAGTCACGGTGCCATCGGAGAAGCCCCAGAAAGAGGCAGCCTGGGCGGCGCCTGCGAGGAACAGCAGGGACGATGCGATCGAAAAGCGCATGGTGGGCGAATGTGGTGGTGGGAATTGAAAGGACGAGGCTGACGGAAGTGGACAGCTTGAAGAGAGACCAGATGGACAATACGTAAGGTAGCTCTTTGGAGGTTACGTGGTAGGAGGCGGAGCAATTTGATTGGCTGAAGCTGCAATGGAAATGGTGGGGCCGACGTTGGAGCACGTACCGCGCTCAGAGCCCCTGACGCAAGCTCCAGGGTAAGTGGTTTCGTCAGCTAGGGGCTGGAACTAGGGACAAACGTACCGTTATGTTGCTTAGAACGGTGACGGTACCAAATCAGACTCGCTGAGCCAAGCCTCAAGAGCCTCAACTGTGACGCAATAACGGCGACTACCAATTGAACCATAATGCCCATCAAATGAACACAAAGTCTTCTATTGTCAAGATTCTAGATTCTTGCATTGCTCGTACACCAAATATGTCGTCTAAATACGTTCGATAGCTTACATACGCTGCGTATGCTATCGCGTGCAACAAAATCAATCGCTCTATGCCATAGGTATCTATCTAAAAACCAACATGTCTATGCCTGAATCTCTGTCTTGTGTCCTTTGATGGACTGAATTTCCTCTTCGGTCAACTCAATGTCAAACCATTTCTTTAGCGCCTCGATACGCTCCTCCTCCGTCTTGCATTCCTGTACTACATGCGTCTTACCGCCAGGGTTCTCTTTGACGACATCGTTGACTAGCATTCGCTTGGCGTACACCTCTTGTCCGCCGGAGGCTTTAGGAGACTCTCGTCGCAGAAACTTCACCACCAGAACCGTCGAGGTCTGGAAGCTGGAAGGACTGGTGCTTGTGTAGTGGTTGGAAATCTCAAAGTCTGATGGCAGCCACTCCACTGAATGGCTGAAAGAGTAGAGGCTCATCCAAGCCTGCTCTGGCGAGTTGCGCACCTGGTAGATCCACATTCTCCGACCGGGAGTAAGCTCCGTCTGACCAGCGATAAAGTCCCTGATAAGGCGGGCGTCTTGCGTGCCCATGTTCCGCCATTCAGAACCCTCAATCATGGGCATTGGCTGCGTCGGGCCGTCGCCGCCAAAGGCAACATCGAGAATCCAACGGGTGTTGTCTGCCAATGTTACAATGTTGACTAAGTGAACCCTATTTTTCTATTAGAAAACTCCCCAAAATATCAATTTCGGAATATGCAACATACCAGCCGGGGTATCCGCCATATGGCACGCCGTCCTTGCGAAGGCGAGCCCTAACACCAACAGGGTAGACTTGGAAGCCCAAGGCTTGCAGCATGTAAGTCAAGAAAATGCTATTCTCCATGCAGTATCCGCCACGCCCGCGTCCATTGACAATGAACTTATCATACAATGCCTGGGGGTCAAGGTTCACGGTACGCTTGTCTGAGTAGTGCAACAGCAAGTTCTCATATGGGATCTCAGTGATCATGTGCTTGTGGATGGCGGAGAGAAATGCATGGTCCAAGATGGGCTCATTCCCGAGATAGAATTCGGAGGGAATCTTGAGGTGGGCAAGAAACTTGGCCACTTGGGCCTCTGTGTAGATATGAGCCATGATTCTGCTGAAATCCTTGGGGGGTATTTGGTGGTGTTTGATGGTTGATGGTTTTGAGCCCCACGTCTGTGTTGGTGTAAATGCCACAACAGAACGCCCGACTTTGGAGAACAAGTTTAATCGGTGAGAAAGAAAAAACAACGGAGGAGACGACGAAGAAAAGAACAAGAAGAGCAATGACTCAAAAAAACACTTACTCACTCACTACGTCAGGTCATGCTAATCTAGACTCCATTGGATGTCGGGCAAACGACGCCAGGGGCCCTTGGACTGACCCGCAAGGCCGCTCCTTGGACGCATTGACACGAACTGCGCCCTCTGAGGGGCCAGTCGTTGGAGGGCGGACGGTTGCACCAGCAGCCCACCAGTGGAATTCTGGCGTTTAGGTCGGGAGCCAGCGTTTATTACGCCAGCAGCTCTGTCGGTTTCGTCTTTAGACCCTGTCGTTGGCGCTCAGTGACGTCTTAGCTTCGCTTATCGTGGGACCGCCGAGCCCCAGAATAAATGCCTCTTCTCACATTGGGTTTCGCGGGGTATTCCATCCGTGCCCGCGGTTGGCCTCGTGCCATGGCGGAGACGCTGGTGAGAATGTGAGACACTGAAAATCCACGTGGGAGGAAACGCCGGCGTCTGTGTGGTCATGATTGTTGTTGCGTTTCGAGTCAGTATGCTCCACAATGCCTTGGTTCACTGGTCACTTGTGTTTACTTCCGCTCACACCCAAACAAACAACTATCAGAACTCCAAGAAATGCAATTGCCATTCATAGAAGGAATCGCGAGATTCAGACACCTTTGTAATGCAGATGGTCTAATTATACATCGTCAAACCCCACCAGAACGCCAAACCCCCACATATAATCATTCGATTATGTTGCCTGTTTATGATCATAACTCAGTCCGTTGGCTTGTCGTCGTCTTTGCGCCCTCTACCCTCTTGGCCTTGGTTTGTGTAACCTTGGCCATGTAATCCTGAATATCCATCCACTCTATCGCAAAAGCCGTCGTGATTCTCGTCCAGTCGCGAACGGTGGGCATGTCCAGATGCTCACCGTCATCTTCCATGTGGTGCCACACATGGGGAAATGGAGAAGGGATAATGTGCAAGATGTCAACACCCCGTTCCATAAAGGGCCTGTGGTCGTCATCAATGCCGGTGCGCGCGAATCGGCTCGCCTCTTTGTTTGAATCAGGTAGGAACTGGTCCCGAGGGCTGGATTCCAGGAGACCCAGATCTCTCATCCGTTTCTCTATCGAAGCCATGGCTTGGTAAGCCCAATGCGTCGGTAGGAAGTATGATGGAACCCGGGGATTGGCGGATCCCAGCAGATCCAGCAGAACGAAGAGACTAATGGAATCGAGAGGCGTTCGGTAGGTCGACATGGCGGCGTGGACTTGGTTATCCCACTCCTCGGCAAGTGCTCTGGAGTTATGTTAGCGAAATATGACCCGATTGCTGTGAGAAGTAACAATCATACCTAGCTCCGTATAATGAATCGGTTGCGGTCCAGTCAAGGAAAGCCTCCTCGCCGTCGAGGAAAATAATCTGGATTCCTTTGGGCTCGTCCAGACCCATACCATCATCTGCCTTCCATTTGGCAGTAAGCGCCTTGTCGATACTTCGTGCCACGTGCATGAGCATGGCGCATGGCGCAGCGCTGTCTGTTGCTCCAATGAAGCCTTCGGGGTGGTACTTGCTATCGTAGTGCGCCACCAGCGTCAACCGCCCAACATCGCCTGTCTTGACTCCAGGGGGGTCTCGGCGGAAGATGAGGTTGTAGAATGGAACATCCTTGTCGCCAGTAACGGGGGTCTTGGACGTGGTGTTGTGCCACTCGAGGTGCCAGTCGGGGAGGCTATTGCGGAAGAAGTTGACAATGTGGTCCCTTGCGCGCAACTGGCCTTCGGTTCCAGGGACGCGGGGGATCAGGATCGGCGCAAGCAGCTTGCCCGTCTTGATATCGAAGTCTTCGTCGCCCGGCGAGGGAATGTTGCGCAGGTCATCGTCAGTCAGAGTCATGGACCCAGCGGCCAGGACCAGGTGGTTGA
Organism: Calonectria ilicicola; assembly: GCA_020809705.1. Classification (NCBI taxonomy): domain Eukaryota; kingdom Fungi; phylum Ascomycota; class Sordariomycetes; order Hypocreales; family Nectriaceae; genus Calonectria; species Calonectria ilicicola. Next base: position 2,179,004 of record CP085825.1, on the reverse strand, counting down.
GGAGGAGGGAGTAGATGAAGACGAAGATCGTGGACAGATGCATTATTAAACGAATTATGGCCGTCGCTGGGGGCAAATTGACGTTCTAAGAGGCTTCTAGAGATTGCGCATTCCGTCTTTCCTGGAGGCGCAGCAAATAGACAGCGATAACGAAGGACGGAGGGCCGGAGTCGCAAAGGATTTCTCGACCGCTTGGCGATGGCTGTGTTTCACGTCGTGGCCTCTTCCAACGGGTCCTTGCATTCCAATCAGTGTCGCGGATCGTAGCGGCCCGGGAACCCTAATAAGGCCACTGCTGCCCGATGGCTTGGCTTTGAGTTTAGTGGTTGAGATTCCCTAAACTAGGGGCTGCAGTCGCTAAAGCCGCTAAAAATGTAGGGACCTCATTTAAGCATGCCACAAGCTGCTGTGAATGGCCGCCCGGGCTGTAGATCAGAATTTAGCTATTGTTCTCCATCATGTGTCAGTGGTGGCCATTAGACACGCCGAAAACCCATATTTCCGCACACGTTCATTAGCAAACCTTTTGATTGGTGATTGATTGTAGCTAGGTAAGTCGTAGCTAAAACTGGTAGTTGCGCTCCCTCGTCTTCTCCTTACGCCCCAGTTTTGAAGTAATCATGATGCTGTCTCTCTTCATCAATGCTATACATTTTCCATTTATCTAGTGATATGCATGCTGGATCGTCATCCGTGCCAAAAACAAGCAATATAACCTTTATGTAAAAGCTGATTTCCCCAATATCTATTTAGTTCAAATCATTATTATTAAAACCCCCAAGAGTCCACAGCACAACTAAATCGCCAGAAAAGTTATAACTTTAAATGTGCAAGAATGTTTTCGAGATCGATAATATCTCGCGAAGAACGGAACCCTGATGCCTGGGGAATCTCAGACAAAACATCATCAGAATTTGTTGATCCTGTCATGTCGTCCTCTATCGAGTTTATGAGTGGGAACTGTGCGATCTTCGAGCTGCATATCTGGAAGATGGATCGGGCATGCGGATTCAAGCTTGGTAACTGAGGGAAGGCCAAGTCACTGACACCAATCTGAGAGCCGCCAAGCTCTTCTATAGTGTCTTCAAATCCATCTACTTGGCCAAAGCTATATTTGTTTCCCGAAATTGTGGGGTTGCAGCTGAGATGAATCAAGGAGAATGGACCATCCTTGTCTTGCAGAAACTTGTTGATGGATATATTTTTCGAATTTGCGTTTGGTGGGAGAGCATCTTCGAGATTGATTTCAACTGAGGAATTTTCGACCCTGTTATATGTCAATGCTTGCCTTTAAATAAAATCCTACAAAATTCAAGGCAGTCCTTACCTCCGAGAGATGTCGCTTATTTCATCTCCATTAATTCTATCCACGCTTGAGTAACGCTGTCGTGCGAGATAATCGCATTCTTTCAGTTCCGTCTTCAAAGCATCCACCCATGATTGATCGGGACAAAGTCCACATTCAAGCAGAGCTCCAATTGCTTGGAGCTTTTGAGATAACACTGCATTTTGGAACGCAGTCATCATCTCTCGGGGCATCGTGATATTTGGGCTAAATGAAGGTGATTGACCAAGTAGCTTGATGTATCTTGCCGCCTTTTCATCAGGATGCCGGAGTGCAAACGTGATAGGAAAGTTTCCCTCAAAGTCTTGAATATTTGTCCTAGCGCCGAAATCGCCTACCAGTGTCTTTACCACGTCTTCTCTATCGAGGCGTATGCTAATGTGCAGAGCTGTTTCTCGATCATTGATCAAATAATCGATATTACTGTCATATAGATGTTTCAAAAGAACTGATATGACGTTCTTTGCATCGCGAGATACTCTGGGTGCCCACCTTAATGCTTGCTGAAGGCTCTCAGCATCTATTCTCGCGTCGTACTTGAGGAGGAGCAAGGTTCCTTCCGGATCTTCGTCTTCACATTCAACGCCCACAATGTGGCTAAGTTGACTAGTGGATCCACGGGAGAAGTTGGGATTTGCTCCATTCGCAAGAAGAGTTTCTGCAACTTCCAGTTGTCTGAATGAAAGTGCCATTCCAAGTGCGGTGGATTCGGGGTCATCTCCATACATGCTCGCACCACTTTCGAGAACCAGCTTGATTCCCTTTGTATTAATGGGTGTTATATGTCTGGATAAGTCGATAATAGAACGCAGCACCCAATCGAGCTGATTATTTTTGGTGTCTTTAGACGCAATCCTTGATAAAATATTTTGGGAAATTCCGTTAAGATGCAGCATCATCGAAAGGAGGAGTGGGGTACAAATGAAACTCCGTTTTTTGACCCGGAGACCTTTTGTATTTGAGCTCCAATGAGCATCTCGAATTGTGTAAAAAAGCTTATCCGTCAAAGGGAAACCATTATCCAAGAGGTGTGATAAAATATTGCTCTTTATTTTCCCGTCATCCCCAGAGCCATCAACAACTCTATGGTACGAGAAATCGATTGCTTGAAGTACTGCTTCTGTGCGCCGATCGGCGCTCCAATTCTCTGGCGAACAGTGCTTGAGGACGCATTTGACAATCTTTAGACTCCTAGCTCTGATTGCGGCGAAAAGAAGTCTAGCAGACTCGTTCATATCATCTTCATCTGCCTGTGTATTGGGATCTTTCTGGTTGTCTTTCAAAGCCTTCTTTCTAGCAAGTTGCATTTCCAAGACAGCCTCGCACCCATTTGCACATGCATGCTCTATCCATGTCCGAGGCATGTCTGCAGGATTATATGTTTTCATGTTCTTGACATCCATAATTTCCCAGAATACTTCACGCCATATTTTAAATGGCACACCGACCAGCCTATTCATCTGGTTGTATGCTTTCTGGACCTGGCTTGAGCTGATCTGAGTGCCATGATATGCCCAACTCTCCGAAGCATACCACAAGAGAGGAAATTTAGAAGACCATCTAATGAAGTTTGGTATGGAATACCTTTCAGCAGCGGCTGTTGAACTCCATAGATCCGAGGACTTTTCTGTGGACAAGTTGTCTCTTCCCGAATCAGGAATCTCTGCGCCCCCAAATTGGAACTTGTGGCCTTCCGGCCAATGCTCCATATGAATTCCACCAAGATAGCGCGTCGTTACTTCAAGTAGAATATCATGGCCGTATGGAACAAGCCTCTCGTAGGGGCTGGCCTCAGATAATTGACAATGGTCTCTGAGAAAAACTAGAGCAGTTGCATGGCAAGGTTCCACAACCCACTCAGTCTTGTTATTCCATGTGCTGCCAGTTCTGGTAACCTGTAGCAAGCCACCGCATCTGTCTTGAATGAGAGAACCAAAATCTTCTTCAAAGGTATCGGCCTCCTCCAACTCTGATCTTTCTACCCCTGGGACCGCATCGTCATCATCCGATGAATTGTGGAAGTGGACTGCGCATTGGATTTCATCCAAACTTAATCGGCGTTGAGCTGCCACCACAAGGGAAAGATATATGTCTGCAGTTTCATGGTTTGGTATGCTGTCGTAAATCTGCTGGTAAATGTGCAACAGGTCATCTGGCAATCTTTCGATCAACTGCAAGAGTTCCTTCTTTGAGGTTTGTGACAGATTTTTCTTTGTGAAGCGACCTCTTTTGATGCTTTCACATACCAAACATACCCACAGGAAAACTCCATCCGATTTATCCAGGATTTTATCAGCCAGCGAATAATCTCCTTCCAGGAATATTTGCGAAATTTCCTCGTGTTCATGCGAGATAAATTTCTGAATATCCTGGCGGTTGTAAGCCTGAATCTCAATTTTGGGATGCCCGTTTAATTGATGATGATAGACACCGTCAGAAGAACTAGAGACACAAATCTTCAATCGATCCGGGGCGGCTTGAGTAATGGCAGCTAGAAAGGATTTCATCTCCGCAGTATTCCCAGTAAACTGATTTATCGCATCAATGAATAGGAAAATAACAGGGCCTTTGTCTACCAGCTCTTCCCCGATGGATTTGAAGATTGCGAGGCAGGCATCCTTGAGGTCCTTTTTGGACCATGTGGGGATTTCCTGGTATCTTCGAAGAGCTTGAAACGTCTCTCGAATGAGACGAATAAACCCTCTCTCAGCACTCACTAGTTGATAAAGAAGTGATCTTAAAAATCCTTCTAATGAGTTGGTCATATTTTGAGGGTCATTGTCGAAGAAGTGGCTCATAATGAAACGCTTGTTGTATGGGTAAAAAGACTGGAGAGCCTTGGCCAGTTTTTCTGATCTGGAAATGTATTTCATCAGTGTTGATTTCCCTGATCCAGGTTTCCCAGAGATGACGAAAACTGGTGATTTGGGCTTTTCTAGCCAAAGATTGAAATCCTCAACTTCCCATATCCACTCAAGGGTATTTTCACAATTATCCGGGATTGTGTCTACCCGTGTACGGATTCTAGCAAAGTCCAAACTACTCAGACATACAGTCCGTGTCTTGTTCTCTTCGTTTGTAATATCCGTCTCGGTCTGGAGTGGGCTTCGTTCTTTAACATGAAAAACAGCCATTTTGATCTTTTCGCAAACGAGGCGATAGTTATTGTAGCCCTCCATATTTGGGTCTCCGGGGAATTTGACCATGCCTTTATGGTCGCTGTGGATCATTGCACAGCCATAGCGAGGGAGTGAAGCAGACTCTCTGTCAACAATCATCTTCATCTTGAAGCCCACTTTCATGGGTAGTTCTTCGCAGAAGCACGCGATATAGACGTACCCATCCTCTGGCTTTATCCTCTTCGGGAGCCATCTATGGAACCAGTCATTGACAACACGGAGAACATCAGAGTCGAATTTTAGCCCTCGGAGAAGTTCCTTGTTAACTTGCATTTGACCCATGGGCAAAAGATCGGTAAAGGAGAGTGCGGAATCCGCTATTGTCGATCCTTTCTGCGGGGTTGCAAGGAATATTATCCCGGATGTGAAGCGCTGAATATCGGCAAATTCCCTCTCTTGGGCTGATAGATATAGCATAGATTTTACAAGCAACCCGCCGAGGCTGTGTACAACGAAAATAATAGGTCGTATTGCGGCTCCCGTATTCTTCCTGTGGGTAAAAAGCTGTTCGAGTAAAGATCTTGCGTGATCTAAGAGCCCAGCCTGGGAGGTGGGTTTGGAGAATCTCGCAGCTGTCGAATCATATCCGAACGAAAGCATTCGACAATGTGGTATGTCCTTTGGCAGGAGTTGAGAAGGCCAATGTGTATTTGTTTTCTTGTCCAGCCATGTTGAGTAAGGCTTGCCGTTGAGGCCATGAACAAACAAGATGTCTGCCTTGGCAGGCAATTTTTTGTTCTCGTAGAGGACCGTAATTCCCAGTAAGTTTAGGCTGGCATCGGTATGAGCATCAGGCTTGGTATCATCTTTTTCAGGGTCTGGTGTCACGACGCTGACAGCATCGGTGCGTGAGCGTGATTTTGGTTTCCATACTCGACTTCTCAAAATTGACATGGCTTGATCTTTTGTGGTACAGATGAGTGGAAATTTCGGAGGGATCGATTTGATCAAATTTAAGAAATCTCACCTCCAGGGTCATAGGGTCGTCGTGGCGGCTATGCTGTTAACGTAGGCAGCTAGCCGCCGAGGCCCAACCAACAACCAACAGATTATCAGAACAGCCGAAAATGGAAAAATCATGAAACATTTCTGGGGCTATTTTAATACTTGCGCATTAGCGGCACAGAGAGAAATTTAATTGGGCGACTAAAATACATGACGAATCAATATTTTTCACCGCTTCACGCGAGCAGTCTATGTTGAGGTGGTCACTACCACTAAGACGACTATACATATGTGAACTGAAGTACAATAGCCTTTACAAGGGTCCGCAATTGTGTTATGCACCGAAATCCATCTTGTATTATCTCTTAGTCCTTTTTTCCCTTTCCTTATATCATGACAAAAACCACACCATCCAAGTCCACCCATCCCTGCCAAGTAAAAAGTTTGCCTGCGCCTACACATACCTTTTGCTAAATGCGTACAAAACAGCTCGAATTCAGGATATTTGAATATACAGATAAATAAAATATACTTGATATAAATAAATATTTATCAGCTTATTTCTTGTAAGTAAACCCAATACTTCAACATTTTCTGAGAATTTCCCCAGAATAGCTATAACTCGATACCGTTATACATGCGCCCAGGCGAAATGTATGTGCGCGCACGGGAAGATCCTTAATTATATTGTAAATAGTTTCTCAAATATCAAAAGAACCGAGGTCGTTCGATGACATGCACACGCGAGATTTCAACCCACGTAATCCACAAAATGCCGAACGCCAAGAAGGGCGCGCGGAGACCTTTAAACCTACAGCGTTGACGCTCAACCAATGTGAGGAGGAAGCCCTTGGGCGATCAACCTCAATGTCTAGCCGCGATGATCACGAATTTCCCTGAATATGAAACTAATTCATCTACATCAATCAGCTCAGTTAAAGAAAACAACCCCAGATTTGAGCGCACAAGGGCAGCCTAGCGCCGATCCTTTAACGCCGATGCCCCAAATACTGGCCCAGATTTCGGCGATAAGCATAACGCTCCACTGACAGCTACTATGCTCACCCAGGTCGATCTACGGCATAGGAGATTCCTATTTCAGTCATCGGGCAGAAGTTACATCACAGTCAAGGTCATCTTGGAAAATGGCACCTCGGTGTACTCGTAACGGTTATGTCATAGCAATCAATTGAACATTATAAATACCATGACGACTTTTATGATGAATGACAATATTCTGGTCCAACCTCCTTGATCTATTCTCAACGGATCAGATAAAATCATTATTCTCAAGTACAAGGTCAAAATACCCGGGCAGAATCCACCGCCACCGCCATGGCTTCACCAACACCAGTTTGGTTCATCACCGCTGCGAGTAGTGGCTTTGGTCAAAGCATTGCCCAGGAAGCTCTCCATCGCGGGCATCACGTCATAGCTACCGCCCGCCGCACTTCTTCTTTGAAAGCCCTTGCAGATGCCGGTGCACATACTATGAGCTTGGATGTTACGGCTCCAGAAGACGTCATCAGTACCAAGATTAAGGAGGCCCATGATATTTACGGTCGCCTGACATATATTATCAATGCCGCAGGCTATGTTCTTGAAGGAGCTTGTGAGGAGGCGACGCAAGTATTACAAGGCCTCTGGTATTATACATATTGCTAATGGCGTCAAAATAGGGACCAGGAAGTCTTTGATCAATTCAACACGAACGTATTCGGCACTATCAAAGTCACACGCGCCGTAATCCCCTACCTCCGCGCCCGGGGCGAAGGTGTCATCGCAAACTTTGGTTCTCTGTCAAGCTGGAACGGTATGTCAGCCGTGGGCTTCTACTGCTCGACCAAGTGGGCCATCAGCGGCTTCACCGAGACCATTGCAGAGGAGCTAGCGCCCCTAGGCATCTCGGTGACATGTATTGAACCAGGTCAGTTCCGCACTGGATTTCTCAACACTGGTCGGCGAATCAGCACCGCGCGTCGCATGCCAGATGTATACGCCGAGAGCGCTGAGAAGACCCGCGCTGCCCTCGATACGGCAGACAATAAACAGCTTGGAGACGTCGAGAAGGGAGCGCAGGTTACAGTTGATGTATTGACACGCACGGGAGTTTCTAAGGGAAGAGAGATCCCACTGAGACTAGTTCTAGGTTCGGATAGTTTTGATGTGATCAAAAATAAATGCAACAGCACTTTGAATCTGCTTAAAGAATGGGAGGATGTTTCGCGGTGGACAGATCATGATGACATGAAATAATGTGGGAGGATAAAAAGAGCGACCATTCGAAGATAGATAATCAGATGAACACGCTGCGAGAGATATTCTTGACAAGGATTGATTTTGAACATCTAAAATTAAAATTCTCTAAAACATGTAAAAGACTACCGAAAATGGCAAATTAATAACGCGAATAGTTAGCTTATGGGGGTAGTCAAATGAGATACCATGCAGAGTCCGTCAGCGCTGTCTTTTCATGATGAGTCTTGCCAAAGAGAGTCGTGTCCTCGTCTTTGTCCATTTGATGTAGAATACTAGCCCCGTTGTGAAACAAGTCCCGTTCAGGATGAGAGGTTAATAGTATCCAAAATGTACATATGCTTTCCAATCAATAGCCTCCGCCGATACGTCAGTTCGTTAAAAATCTATTACAGTAAAACACGTCATCACGCGCGCAAACCTTCGCACCAAAATGCGAGCGAGCCTCGGCGTGGGAAAGAATGCGAGTGAAAATGGAAAGCCCAACGCCCATCATGCTTTTCTCCACTCATCTCGAATGAGGGTGTAATGTCGTCGCTCCTAATCCCAGTGTTAAATTGAGACATGCGGACTCTATAAGTTTGTGTCGCAACAATTAAATCCTTGTACCGTGCCCATCCTCGTCGGATTTTTGCAATTGCTTGCCAGGCAAGGTATCTCTTTTCGCACCCGAAATTAATGCTGCTTGGTAGCATCACGGGCTTGTTTGTTGGCAACCTGCTTCTCCTTGGGAATAGTGAGAGCGTTGATGCCAAGATACTCGCAGATGCTGCCAACAACGAGGAACGCCCAACGGAAGTAAACAATGGTGGCGAAGACGAAATAGGCCCGGAGATAGTTGAGTTCAAACTGGGCGCTGACTTGAGTAAGGCCAAAACGGGGCAGGTTGCCAAGAATGGCACCTCCGACAAGGGGCCACAGCATCACAGTCCAGTAAGGGAAAGGTTGCCGCGTCAAGTGTGCGAGAATCATCTTGGTGGTCATGCGACCGAAGACGAAGGCGAGGGTCAGGCACAGAAGAAGCAGGTGATTCTCCTCCATCAGGGTGCTGTAGGGGGAGTAGACCCACAAGCCAATGGAAATGGTGTAAACGGCCATAGGAGTCCACTCAAGGAAAACAGGGAGCACGGGTTGACCCCTCTCTCGGCGAGCCTTGACAACGTTGTAGACGCAGAAGGGGATCTGTGTGAAGACTAGAGAGCCAACAATGAGGCCGATCCAAATGTCACGGAAGGTAGTCTCGCCGAGCATGTGGGCAAGACCGGGCAAATGATCACCTAGGAGGTGGTTCATTGGGGTGGTGAAGACACCGGGCCCATAGATACCAGCGGTGATCATGACACCACATGCAATGAGCAGACCCTCAGTAGGGCCGTTGATAAAGCCCAGGTACAGAGTGTGGGTGTGGTACGTTTCCCAAGTCGAGAAAAACATGGGAAGACAAGGGCAAAGCGCGGTGAAGACACCAGCAGGAGTCGTTCCGAGACCCATTGCTGCTGTCTCAAGGAGACTGGCAAGGGTGCAGTTGAGAGAATCAATGCCGTGGTCGAAGAGCTCGCCCAGACCACTAGAGGTTCCCGTTCGGCGAGCTTGCTTGCCATCAACATTGTCCATCGTCTGGTACATAAAAAGACCAAACGCAAAACTGAAGTACAGCCATGATGGTCCCTGTGGTGTTGATGCCAATGGTTAGTATGCGCTAGCCTGCTTTGTGGAGGTGACGTCAACATACCGGTCCAACTAAATCTGGCATAAAGATCTCGAGCAACATAATGTTACCCAAGATGAAGCCGAACCCGAGAAGGGTGACCATGTTCGGAGCGATCCATAGCGGCAGGAGCTCAACAAATGCGTTCCACTGGAAGTTTGGAGGCGAGGTTAGCTAATTGAGCTCTGCAGAGTATTGATGCAATCGAGGGGCGCCGCGACACGGTGCGACAGACCGGTCGAGGGCGAAAGGCCAGCTTTGAGAAGCGAGGGGATGCGTACATATGGACCCAGGATGTACTTCGAAACGGGCGAAAGGTCGACACTCGAGTACTTGTAGGTTTTGAGGTGGGAGAGGGCCTCGTCAGAGACGCACTCGGCAGCGGCTTGCTCTGTCGCGACGTCAGTCACATGCAAAAAAAGGGAGAAACACGTGCAAGAATGCGCAGGCGCTGGACAGAGTGGTTGACCCGGCATAAAGAAGAAAAAAAAGAGGAATAGTGAATAGCATCAAGGGCAAAAACTTACTCGTGTTGGGCGCCATGTTCCTACCACTCGGGTTGGAAGAAGTTGGATTGTATAACGGCAGCGTGTCACCTCCGGACATGGTGGTAGGAGGGGCCGGAGGGCGGAGGGGGTCGGCGAGGAAAACGGGACCCTTTAAAGGCCGGGTGTCAGGGGATTCCGAAGCGGGTAACACGCTGCAAGACAGCCGTCGCAAGGCGCTGAAACGGGACGAGGTGCTGGTGGAAGGGTGTGGTAAAATGGTGGCAGTGGCAGTGGGTGGCAGTGGGCGCCAGAGTGGGTGCGATTCACGCACGTGTGCAGGTGCAGCAGACACACAGGCAGCTCTCGCGTGCCAAGATCAGGGAAATCTGAAGATAGCCTCGGATCGGTCAGCCTCTGGCGCGTGGGAGCAGGCTAGGGCGGGATCGGTTTGTGGGTGCGACGCCGATTGCGATGTCGTAGGAATCAGGGTTTGGGTGAGGAAAGGGGGTAAAACAGGTTGAGATGAGCGAGGCTATGAGACCAGGGGAGCTCCGGCCTGGTGTTTTTGGGCCAAAGGCGGTATGTCGCCCCTGCAGGATGCGCGTTGCTTGATGGGAGCGCTGGACGGGGCCGTTTTCCAGTGCACCGGGAGCTGATGCGCAACTAGACCGGGGTGCTGAGAGCCTGTAGCGAGGACTATGTGGGTGTGGTAGTGGGCTGCAATTCCAAGTCGCAAAAAAAATTTCTATCACCAGCCAGGCCAGAGTTTGCAGATGGAAAGTAAGACCTCAAGGGAGGCGGGGTAGATGAAGCGGTCAACGGGCATGCTTTGGTCCCGCTGACTACCTTTTCTACTCCTTGCTTCGCTGAAGGATCACGGCGGAATTTGCTAATAGCCTACAAAGGGCAGACACCGTTGGTTCCGTGACTACGCTGCACCCAATCGCAAATCTGCATTTCTCGTTTCCTCTTCAGGATACCCTCCTACACTCAGCCACCACATCAAATGAGATTCAAGAGCCTTATTAATGTCCCCCCCATCCAATTATACGAATATAATTAGCATCCTTCATCCCTGAGTAACAGAGATCAATTAGTGGGTCACGATATCCACATCTGGGAGGTTTGGTTGGTTGGCAAGGGATTGTTGGGGGCCGAGGGTACTCCCGTAATTAACCACTCTCGACAACCCTTTTTTTTTTTTTTTTTTTACATGTGCTAGGATCCGGTCCAACACGTCGCAATATCCACAAATCCGAGCGCACGCGCGTCGGCATCATCGACCCTAATATCGTGACAATGGGGATCCAGGAACACAACTTAATCGTCGATGCTAAGTTAACGTGCACCACAGCCAACGACAATTGTTGCTAGGCTCCACACTATCAATCCATCACGCCCTATGGCATCCGGATGGAAAGCAGGTGCAGTGAATCAATGTCAAGGTTTGGCCAGGGAGCTAAATATACATTGTTGTCACACCACAATCAACGACACATCTACTCACGATCGAGAAGGGGGAAAAAATTCAGAGGCAAATTGTAGTCAGGAAGTGAAGCGCAGATCGCCTGCTTTCATTTTTGTGTTCCCACGTTTATCGACTCGTCTTCAGTCGCTAATCATCCGAATCATTCTTCCGTCCAAATCCTTACCACTATTATTAAGATTGGAATATGCAAGTTCCGTAATATAAACCGATAAAATAACCACATAGCTCGAGAATCAATTGCACCGTGCCACCAACACCTATACATCCGAGGCTTTAAGGAATGACGCAAAATACTTTCAAGAAAACAGGGGGCGCCCAAATCGAGATGCTGAAAGGAATGTCACCTGGCCGGCTGGCCAGGGAGTTCTGACGACGTATTGCCATTTACATCATGGCAAAGCCAGCAAACATGCTGACCATGACCGCAGCCATGCCCCATCGAGAGCCGGCCTCCAGAACCAGGCCAGCTCCACTATCCGAGCTGCTTGCATCGGTGCTGCTAGGGTCGCTGTAGACAGTTTCGGCATCGGTGGTGCTTGAGGCGGTGGCAGAAACAGTGCTGGCTGTGGCGGTAGAGGTCTTGTTGGGCTTCTGGGGGTCCTGGGCACCGCAGGGGTGGTCCTCTCGGCAGCTGGAAGCGCATGAGTTGCTACCGTCACACTTGGTGACACACTGGTTGCCCCATTCCTGGCACACGAAGTAGGGAAGCGACAGAGAGTATTCAGAAACGTTGGGCTGCTTGCCATTACCGCAGATACATCCGTAGGTCAATTTGTCCTAGAGAAATATTAGACATGCGTTGGGGCGTGCACAGAGAGGGTACAACATACAGCATCGCAAGTGTTGACCTTGGTGGTTCCGTCACCAACTTGTTGGCAAATGGCAGGGCAGGTGGTCAATTCTTGTTCACACCACGAGTCTTTGCGTTCCGTTAGTAAACCAATTCGGCTGATTGTGTTGGCTGAAAGCTGAGAGTAAATTCTTACCTCGGACTGTCTTCGAGACGCTGGTGGGATCAATCACGTAGTCGGCCTGGGCAACGGCGACCAGGGTGGCAGCAATGGCCAAAACGGTGTGTCGAACAGAAGGCATCGTGATATTGGTGACTCGGCGAGGTCTTTGTGTAGTTTGTGGGTGTGAAGACGGCGGAATAGGAGAGAGAAAAACTACAGATCTGAGTTAGCCGACATCACCAGGAACTGTATCTTTATCACTGGCCCAGCAAAAAGCTTTTCTCCAGTGACAACTTGGTCGTAATTTGGGCCGACATTGCAGCCGGGAGCTGGCATGCAGCAGAATGCCCTCGGTAACAAAAACACAAGCTTCTGGAGCCCTGGGGACATATGCAGGGGCTGGATTCTGGTTCACTTACAAATTATGGAGGCAGGTGTTCGTATGAGCGAGGGTACGAACAGCACAGGAAAGTAATATGAAGCCGACGGCAGAACGATTGACCAAGGGCAACAAACTGCAGCGAAAGTTGGAGAAATTATTGTATTATAGGAAGAGGGAGACACGGAAAGAAGTGAGAGAAGGTGAAGCGAGGAGGCGAGGATCGCCGTAGCTTATGCAGAAATGAGCCAAGCAAGAGCCACCAATCCCACGGGGGCTGAGACCCGCGGCTGGAGATATCATGACCACCGGTGACTAGCAAGAAGCAATATCAAACGGGCCTAGCTCCGGTCCAGGCACAGACAGCGTGGTATCCGCATCGCTCTGGCTGGCCTAGCCCGTGGGCCCGTGGGAGCTGCCCCAGTCCCCCCAGGCCAGGCAGCCAGTGACAACGGCCATCCGGCAACAGTCCCATGGGAACATCCGACCAAACCTTGGGGGGTGCTTCCCGTACCACCCGTCCACCACTCGGCGCATTTGTCGGGCCCAGGAATGAGTTTGCCCTGTCCGGGGGCGAGCGAGCGAGGACCCAGCCCAAGGGCAACGGTGACGGCCGTCATGGCAAGTTTCGAGTGGCTCGTACAATGTACTCTACAACACTATTCCAATGCACGAAAAAGGAACCAGACGCGCCGTTTTCTGGGAGCGAGAGTGGCTCGCTGAACTAGCGATTCTGGGCAGAGCGCCAAATGGAGCCACAAAGAGTTTCTGTCTCTCCAAAGCCTGGAGGCGTTTGGTGGACGCCACTGGCGCGCTGCTGGCTTGCATCTCCAATCTCCAGGCGGGGCCAACCTCGTCTGGGATCACCACCATGTCCATGTCGGGCGGGATATGGGACCCTTTTCCTTTCCCAGCATGCAAACAACTCCTCTCCACGCTCTTCTCTGGGCTCAATCTAGCTTGGGCCTACGCCATTCACTGTTTCTCCCCATGTTATTTGTTAATCCGTCACAATTCAACTGTCTCACCCACCTGACGCAAGCTTCCTTTTTGGGGGGGAGGATTGCCGTCATCGGGGCATCGGCAACGGGCAACAGACTTCGGGTCACAGAGTCGGAAGTCAAAATCATGCCCCAAACGCTTACTTCTCCGTCCTTCCCCTCTCTGGCCCGTTACATGCTCGCCTCGCATACAGTAGTCACATTCGTATAGTCAAGCTCAGAGGTGTCCCATTCCACGACTCGGATGGGGTGGCGAGCCCCCGGCTACGCTCCAGCTCCAGCTCCAGCTTCTCACGGCTCGTCTCACTCCCGCCTAAATTGTGAGACGCTTGCAGCCCACAGTCGGTTGCTGTTGTTGTAATGTATTTGTCATGGCTGTGCTCGCCTGTGCATGCGCAAGACAATCACCAACCCCAATATTTGATCAATCACAATGCGTACAACCAAGGGTAAAGCAAGCCGCATTGAGTTTCGGCTGCAGCAAATCATGACTGCAGCTAACACGGCACAACGAGGACACGACATTGCGCATACACGTCTATCAACAACTAGTGCATACATGGTGGTGTCCCGCACATCTGACCGCCGCCGAGAACGATCGTTTACGAGCCCACCCCAGCCTATCCGGACGGATTCATGGTGCAGCGTGGTGGCCAATGGCTGTGAGTCGCCTCCAAGAAAGGCAGTTGGGCATCCAGACCAGCGCGGGGTACCATTCGTATTTCTTGCATACGGTTGAACGTGCCAAAAACCGCGTGACGCGATTATGTCCGAGAAACTCTCTTGAGACTGTTTGATTGTGTGTTTGTGCGCCATCTCAGTATGTGGTGCAACGCATCGCGCGGATGGTTGGGCTGACGGGCTGCAAGATTTCCTGCATGGCGCTGCAATGACAATCACTAAATGGCATGTGTTTGCAGTCCGCAGTGACACCAGCCTCCTCTCCACAGTAGGATTAACAACTGTATCTGTTGTTCCTTGACAACGAATACAGTAGACAAGGGCTGGACCTGCCAAGCAAAGGTCAAAAAAGAAAAGAAAAAACTAAATCTGAATAGGAGTCAATGCCCCCCCTGGCCCAGGGATCAGCTGCCACGGGGGCCAGATGGGCAGCCCAGGATCTGCCGACCAGCTGTCTCCTCTCATCACAAAAGCCAAGCCTGCAGGCCTCTTAGGCCCTCAGCGTTCGATGGAGGAGCAGCCAACTTTCTAAGTGTGGTCTCGACTGTGACACTGACAACGCGAATGACAGGGGTAGAGCTTCCGCTGGCCGGCACGGCAACCTGGCACGCACAGCTCACATTCGGCCGGACTAGAATCGAGGCGGAGTCGAGGATCAAAAACACAGAGTTCTGCTCGCTCAGATCTACCAGGCGGGCTTGGCCAGTTAATTTATCTGACATGATGATGCTCGAATGTTGTAACAAAATTACTCGGCGCAACGTGGATCCAACGTGTGCGTGCAAGTCATTGGGAGGGGGAAACCCACAATATCTGACGGTGGAGATAACCTGATCCCTGGGATGACCGGAAGCTCGCACCACCATAGGACCCATCCGGACCGTTCAGCCTAGACCGTATTTCAACACAGAAGTCGCCTCTCCGACGATCAGTTGACGCTCTACTTCGTATAGCATTCGCACGAATCCAAAGCAGGAGAGGGATTTTGGTTGATCAGGGAAAGAGAGGATGTACAGTATGTAGTCAAACTTGCACCTCAGAATCCAGCGATCCTACAAAAGAGAGATTGGCCAAGGAGTGATGTTCACCTCGCTTCGCCTGCACCAATCATCCCTGCAACAAATAGAGACCGGACGAAGCGTCCGACTCTCGGTCTTCTTGAAACTACACGGACATGGACCGTGTTGGTCTACGAGCCCGGGTCAGGACGGGAACTTGCTCGGGGCCGGAGGCGGGGAACTGGTCGTCGGGGGAGATATTGAGACGCAGTTGCATGATCCCCGCACCATCAGTCATTTATATGCCACCAAGTATGCAACCAACTCCTGTCATCAGTTTTGTAGAGCAAATAGAGTGAGTGCTATGCTGACGTTGCCAGGTAAGTTGCGCATCGATCAACAACAAGAGCCCGAACGAATCAAAAACTATCCGTCTGCCAATGATTACGGGCAGTATGGGACGGGATCCGTGAGCAACCCACAGCACGCGTAGACGTCCCAAAGGTCCAATGCATTCGAATAATAACACCAATCAATGGATCTTCAATGAAGCGGAAGGCAGAACTCCGCCGCGCATCCTTCTTGAAGGTTAGCCTTTGGCAGAGTGGCGCGCCTCTGCCCATCGGCTACACAAAAAAAAAAATAGAACCATGCCAATGACATTCGCTCGCATCCAAGCCCAAAAACCCCTGACTTACCCAGCAAAAACGCTGGTCCAAAATCCGGCATGTCCATTCACCACTCTACTAGTGACATCCCCGTCCGCCTATACGCGTATTTCTCGGCTGCACGGTCCCTTTCTGTTCATTAGCTTCGTCTCTTCCCATCCACACGTCATATGTTTTTGTGCACCCAGTCAACAGGCATACCCATTTTCTTCACAACGGTATCAACAACCTGGTCCTGGAAGACACTACTTCATAAACAGTAACCGGTGGAAAACTCTGCCGCAGATCTCAAGCCACCGCGACGTCGCTCTTGACCCCGTATCTGCATCTGAATTTGTCGAGGCGTCCGCCCTTTAGTTTTTTCTTTTTTGTTTCTTTCTCGGTGTGTTTCATCAACCTGATTCTTCAGGCGGTTCATAAATCTCAGCCGCATCTCGCCCAAGCTTCAGCCGAAACGCACCACTCGCCGTCGCCGCCGCCCACCCGCTTGTCGCGGCGCCGTCTCCCGCCCTCCGATCTCCGAACACCGGGGCACAACCGCATATGAATCTTCCTCCCTCGCATAGCTGATGGCAACCGTGGTGAATCGTGCCAGTAGCAGTTGGGTCGGTAGCGCATCGTCCCCCGCCCGACCCCCTTCGGCATTGACCGATGAGTTCCACACTCCGCGGTCGTCGCTCGATCATGAAGCGCCACCAACAGTCAACTATCACGACACGGACGACACCGTTTCATCGACCGTGTCCCCAAGTTCGATAACCTCCCCGCCCTATTGGCTTCACTCCCACGGACACCAGCGCAACACGTCAAACGTGTCTGTCGAATCCATCCTGCCCCCAGGGGCCATCACCCTACGCGACAACGAAACGAGCGACTACGAACGCAACAATGCTTGCTGGGCAAAGAGCGTCGAGATCTCCGACTACACTACAGTCAATGGAAGCGCAACCAACATCGGCGCATTTGTCGTGTGGAATATTCGTGTCGAGACCCTCAATGTGAGTCCCTCTATTTGGTGCCCAACCACAGACACCAGGCAGACAGCTAACCACCCAGCTGGTCAGGGAAGTTACATGAACATTCGTAAACGGTATTCAGAGTTTGATGACTTTCGAAGCCGACTGGTTGCGACCTTCCCCGGGTTCGAGGCAGCAGTTCCGGACCTTCCGCCTAAGAGCGTCATCTCCAAATTTCGGCCACGATTCTTAGAGAAGCGGCGGGCTGGTCTCCAATATTTTCTCAAGTAGGCGCCCATCTTCACGATATCTCTGACCACACGCTAACCCCCAGATTACAGTTGCATTCTTCTAAATCCTGAATTTTCCGGTTCTCCCGTCCTCAAAGAGTTCCTCTTTGATTAGGGGCGGGATTCACATTGCACATAACTTCATTACATATACTCTTGCCAACTGGTCCTCAGGGAGGACCCCAGATGTACAAACGATTGGTATGCTATATTCCGCCTCGCTAGTAGTGGCAACGATAATGATAATGCCCTGGACGACCCTAATAACCATGAGTTTTCCTGCGCGCACACATACATTATACCAAGTGCACACATGAAACCTCCAATTTAAATATTTTTACATGAGAAATAAAATTAAATGTTTATTTAAATCTTTGTTTGTTTTATTTGTGTTATTTGTTTGTTGAAGATTCTCCTTTAAGATTTCTCTAGAATGCACACCTAGCAAAATCTAAGATTCATAACAATAAGCAGTCTGTCTTTGTTGCAGAAAACATTGTCCATCATCACTTGAACATTTTGTAGCACAATAGCTGAACGCATATCCGGCTCATAGCCAGTCAGATAGAGCAGGTGTTACCACATTCTTGGCCAAGGAAGACTTCGAGCTAGATTACATCTTTACGTCATATGTCGATTGGACCATAAAAGGGCATCTCGACCACCATGAACCATCCAGCGCCCATGTCTGCGACGAGACATTATCAAATTTTACGGATGCATCCACTTTCGGATATCTTTTGGGCATTTGACTATCCAAGTCGTCATAGCACACAGCCTGACTGCGACCCATGACGCAACTCGACCTTCTGGAACCGAGTTTTTTGCCTGTTAGAACAGGTTAGATGCAACCCCACCACCACGACACCATCAAGGACACCATGATGTCAACGATTCAAACGTCACCAATTTTCCCATGTGGTCCGCCCAAAACAAATCAATACATGGACTCATTGGTTCCACCGACGCAAGAAGATTTTGATCGCATCGCATCCATCCAAAAGGAGCGTGAAAATGAACACAAACACAAAGCAAAAGAGTTGATGCGCCAGTCGCTTGACGCAGAGGCGAAACACTTACAAGATAATATTTTGCCAAGCTACAGTCAAGATGAACAAGAAAAGGCTGCGCAGCTCATCCAAAAGACCTTTCGAGGCTATCGCGCGAGGAGGGAAATACAAGGTTTCGGGCTAGATGCAAGCACCCGGTGGATATCAGCGATTCGTGAAGCACAATTTCGTGAGGTCGTTCGGCCACGTACAATGTCGGCCATAGATGAAAAAAAAACTTCCGATTCAGAAACAGATATCCCACAAGCCAGGCGTTCATCAACTGCACGGGTAAGGTGGAAGAAGGCAAGCATAGTGGCGCGACGGGCGAATGAAGTTGATGAATCAGATTCCACTTCACTTACATCCTCCGACGATAACACCTCACAAGGCGACACAGACGCAAAGAGTCAACACAGAAAAACCACAACCGAGCAGAAAATCGAGCCGAAAACTATGGGTCTTCGGTACTTTCTCGAAATGGTAGATCTCAAACATCGATACGGAAGCAGCTTGTGCATGTATCATGAGCAATGGAAACGGTCGTCAACCAAAGAGAACTTCTTTTACTGGCTAGACTATGGAGAGGGGCGCGACATCGAATTGGAAGCATGTCCACGCGATCGGCTTGAACGAGAACAAGTACGATATCTCTCACGGGAGGAGCGGCAATACTATCTTGTCAACATAGACTCTGAAGGGCGTTTATGCTGGGCCAAGAATGGGCGGCGCATTGATACATCAGAAAATTACAAGGACAGCATACACGGCGTGGTTCCCTCTGATGATCCGACGCCTGCCTTCAACCCAGAACTCGAGCCACCGAGGGACTCTGATTCTTCCAGTGATGCCGACTCTGCGCTCGAGCAAGAACGTGAGGCTGACCGAGCAGCCAAATACGCGACACCAGAATTCGATGAGCGAAAGGGCATCAGGAAGATAACTCAGTTGTCAACCGCAACCATTTTTAACAAGCTTCTTCGAAAATCCGTGAGGAAGAATACGTGGATCTTTATCGCCGATACGTCGTTTAGGTTATACGTGGGTATCAAGAATTCGGGCGCATTTCAGCACTCTTCGTTCCTCCAAGGTAGCCGCATATCCGCGGCCGGCTTGATCAAGATCAAGAATGGTCGCCTCAAGTCTCTCTCGCCTCTGAGCGGACACTATCGACCACCAGTAGCCAACTTCCGCGCGTTTGTCCGAAACCTGAGAGAAGAAGGCGTGGACCTAAGCCATGTCTCCATCAGCAAATCATATGCGGTGCTGGTGGGACTAGAAGCGTACGTGAAGACCAGGCAGAGGGGAAAGAGGGTAATTGGGAAACTCGTCCATGGGCGTGACAAAATCCTGGCACCGGATGAGGTGGCACGGCGAGAGGAAGAAGCACGGGACAAGAGCGAAAGTGCCGCGAAAGAGAGGAGAGCCTTGGAAAAGGAGGAGGCGGATAGGTTAGCTCGGAGGGAAGCAGAGGGAACAAAGGTAAAGGTAATGCAGAAGCTTGGGATTGTACATGAGAATGATACCAGTGTACAGTGCAATCCTTGAAAGTTTATGCCCCCCCTACGGGTTCTTACCCCCCGCCAGCTAACTTGTAAATAAATATAATGCTTGTGTTAATTTGTATACACGTCTTTTCTTTGTTAGTTTTCTCCATTCATTCATTTGATTTCTGTATCCAATCCGATGTTTAGGGCAATCGAGTTTTGTGGTACCCCAGGTGAAATCATAGGAGCATAGCCCTCCCAACGAATGTATTATATATAATGAGGCTATGAGGAAGCAGCGAGATCAGCTTGTCAATGGCAAGGCTTGGTATGACATCATCCACTGCAGTTGGTATTGTTGGTAGAAGTTGTCTTTCAACCAGTGCGATACCCCAACGTCCAAATCCTGCACCAAATATTCTGGACAAATTATACTTTACATTGGTATATGACCCCAGCTGCCATATTAAGGTTGATACCAATGTCCTTTTTAAGTTTCATAGATTAGTTCAAACATCCATCCTTCCAGCTCGGAGACCTACCCTGTAGTTATAGTCGCCTTGTGCAGGACTTGTTATTTTTAATATGCCATGGCATGGGATCTGGGATCTTAGACTGGGTTGGGATTTTTTGGTTTTTTGTTGTGTAAATTTAAGGGGATGTGTATTTTGACAGGTGCCGTCAAGTGTTAGGGAGGGTTTATGACAAATTTAGTTTGCTTTGTGAGCAAGAAAGATGCCGTTTTTGCTTCCCAACTCACAAATGCTACTATCTATTATATTGTATGGAACCAGTAGTCATTAATCAGAAAAAAAAAGACGGCTAGACATGAAAAAAGACCATCAAGAACCTGGTGACCCCAAATATATTCTTGCCGACACGGAATGTTTGTTTCACGATTCTCAAGCATTAATTTCATCTCACGAGCCCAGGCTCTCCTTAGCCGCGACAACGGAATGTCAGGTACGGCGGGGTCGCGATGGCCCTAAGCACGGGTCAACTACAGAGCACTTGCCCACTGTAAGCCGCTGAGCCCACAGCGCTCTGGGTGATTTTGCAGCGTCACTCGCCTAGATTTGTGCTAGAAAACGCCAAACGCCAAAACGCCACGGGAGGGAAGCACCACCTAACTATCCGGCCTGTCGCACGAAGCCGGGCTGGATATCCATCGAAAAAACATCAACAACGAGCGCTCCCATCGCGACGAGGGCCGAACCAGGCATCGTTTCCTGCCTCCTTCCCCGAAACCGAGAACCATGCCAGGCTTTCTCACGTCTGTCAATGGCCTCCGTCACCCGCTCCACACGGCGCGCTGAGGGTCTTCACCCGCACCACCACGGCCATCACCTGACGCCCCCGACCGCCAGCGCAGGGCTTTTCCACCCGCCCAGCAGCCGCAACAAGCGGGCGCTTGAAGCTCCAGACCACGAGTTCGACGTAATAAAACCCAAGAGGGCCCGGATCGCCGTCGAGATCCTCGCCAAAGGCTCGCAGAACCTGAGCGACGCGGTCAAAGTGCCACCTGCTTCTGCACCGCGCCCGCGACCCGCTGTAGCGACAGTCAACCCGCCTCCTCCTACGACCAAGACACTAGCGCCGCTTCCCGTAGCGACTCAAGCCCCGAAAGACGATCCGAGCCTGACGAAACACCAAGCAAAGGTGATAAATGGC
Source organism: Calonectria ilicicola (assembly GCA_020809705.1). Classification (NCBI taxonomy): domain Eukaryota; kingdom Fungi; phylum Ascomycota; class Sordariomycetes; order Hypocreales; family Nectriaceae; genus Calonectria; species Calonectria ilicicola. Next base: position 2,157,461 of record CP085825.1, on the reverse strand, counting down.
ATCAAACACGAGCTGGACCGGCTTCAGCCGCAGCCTAGCGACACACGAGACCAAGGACGCAAACTCCGCTCCCAAGAAGCCACGAGATTTAAAAGCGAGCTCTCCGCATACTTTCCCGAGTATGATGAGGTTATTGGAAATGACCCCAAAGAGCAGCGTACGTATATAAAAAAAAAAAAACTCCCCATCACTTGTCCAACCAATATCTCCCCACCTTTGCATTTATTGACCGATTATTAGATCTTTTGAATGTCGACACGCCGATTGTGGTCGTCGACGCTGACTCCAAACGCGCTGTTGGGAACCCACAACGCGCGGCGCTTCGACCCCACCAGCACACTGACCAATACCTTGCACGAGGCTATGGTGATGCTCTGTTTAGTGATTTGTTTGATGCACAACGCATCGATTTTAGCTTTCTAGAGGCTCAGTTTAAGAACAAGGCCCTCGAAGATCCCCTTCCAGATAAGTTGTTCCAGCCCATCCATAGACGGGCAGAGAGGCATGAGCGGTCGATACGGAACACCGAAAAGGGACGTGCCCAACATGAAAAAGACCAAATCATCAGGCTTCTGGAAGGACTCCAAGGTCATGATTGGCTTAGGGTTATGGGTGTGAGCGGAATCACTGAAACCAAGAAAAAGGCTTTTGAGCCTGCCAGGGATCATTTCATCAAGGGATGCCAAGCAATCCTTGATAAGTTCCGCAATTGGATTCTGGAGGAGAGGCGCCGCAAGCACGAGAAAGAAAAGGCCCTCGCTGAACGGGCTGAGGATGAAGAAGCTGGTTCGGCAAAGACGGATGAGGACGAGCAAGATGACGAGTTGCGCCAAGGCGAAAACAGTGACTCAGAATCACCGGCAAAACAGCTCCGCGAAGAAGCAATAGCCCGATCCAAGCCGTCAACTAAGAACTCCAAGAAGCGGAGGCCAACACCTCAGCCATCTGCAAAAGCCTCGGCGCCTAAACCGACAGGATCCAAAGTGCCTGTGACTAAAGTGCTAGCGTCCAAAACACTAGCACCCAAAGCAGTGCCTCCCAAGCTCCTCAAGCCCCCCAAGCCGCCAGAGCCACCCAAAGAGTTCAAATCTTTCTTCTCTAAGAAATATGAACGTGATGGTGCGTTAAACCGCCATAGGCGGGCAGGAAGGAAGGTCATGGCATGGGGACATGTGATACCCGAGATACCCCAACTTGATTTTGCTTTGCCGGAAGAATATCGAGATAGTGAGACCATGAAGGCCAGGGAAAGGAGAAAGCGTCGAGACAGGCGCGGTAGTAAGAACTGATACCACATTAGTATGGATATGCTGTCTGTAACAACAGTAAAGGGATAACAACAGAGGGCATGAAAGGGTTATTTTCTGTTTGGAATGGCGTTTGAGGTACTTGGCCATCTTGGAAGCGGCAGAATTTGTGGAGATGAACTGTATACAACTTGTAGTAGTTCCGATATTAAGTACATACGTGTGTCTTGTTCTCGAAATCGTGCTTTCTACGTCAAAACGTGTGGTGTTTTACCCCATGTCGGATTAGATACCTATTGAATCAAGCACTGCATGATGGCCGTCATTGCTGTTGGCGTGGACTAAGCCCAGTGATAGAATAAAGTAGACTGGCTGTACCCATAATAGCGAAACCGGTTCTGAGTAGCCATATTGGTGTTGCTGGCCCGTGTTACGTGGCAAATTGGCGGCGGCGGTGGTGGGTGACAGGTTGGATGCTTGGGTCTAAGTGGATGAGGCGCGCGATGGATACCTTGACCTAGAGCAAGGCTGTGGAAAGCTGCGCTGCTTGAGTCGAGCCTCACCTGGTCCGTGCACGATAGCTCCCAACGCGCATGCAAACCGCGACCGACCTCGTCTGCCTTCCCGCTCCGCCAAGGTGCACAGAGGCATAGAGCAAAAAGATTTACGGCTGCTCCAGCTTTTTTCCCTCAGGGGCGCGCGCATCTAGCTTCTTCCGCGCATCCCGCTACATTCTTTTCATATCTTGCATTCTCCTTTGGCAGCCACCAGCCTCCTAACCGCCCTCGACCGAACAAGAACGACAGCGAACCAGTGCGCTCGACGAAGAAGGGGCATGACTACGCCCGCGGCCCGAATCTGACGCTGCTCCTAGTATCAATTAGGAGCACCTTACCGTACTTGCGATCACGCGACATCGATTTCGAACCCTCCTCCATGCGGCATCCATAAGCATCTACTCCGCCGGGGCCAGTCGGCCTTTCTTTTCGTCTCGACCTTGTTCCAACTGCTGTCATGGCTACCGACGCTCCGTCGCAGGTTGCCGTGGAGCAAACCCATTCGCTCTTGGCCCTGGACGATGGCCTGCCGCCCATACATGATACACCTGTTCTCGAATATTTCGTCATCAAGCAGGAGGTGAATCTTGAGATCAACTTTCGAGAGAAGCGCATCGAAGGCACAACCGACGTCATCCTAGCGACTTTTAACGACAAGATCGAAGAGATTGCTCTTGACGCTGCAAACTGCGAGATAGATACCGACAACATCTTTGTGACCGAGTTGCGTGAGGTCAACGGCGAAATCGCCGAAGGCCCAAGACGCAAAACGACAGCCGTTTACACTGATCCATACGACAAACTCTCCCATCCAAAAGGTTGGATATGGAGGGCTGAGCATCATGACCTGCGTCGAATACGAGCACGATCCGTGTTTCACAGCCGAAAAGAGGATGTCGCCGCCGAAAATAGAGAATTCGAGGGCTGCACACCGGTCTATGGTTCACTCAAGATAAACTTGCGTGGAAAAGCAGAGCAGGAGCGCCCAAGGCTCATCATTCGAAAATCAACAGGTCTGAATACGGGAGAACAGGCTAACAAGCAATATAAGCTCTCAATCCCCTTCACCAACACAAACCCTCGCGATGGCGTGCATTTTGTCGGAGTCGATCCTCTGGACAACAGGTTCACTCACATGTACACACGCCACTCTATCAACCCTGGAACTGCATCTTGTATCTTCCCCTGTGTAGATGATCATGGGTCACGCTGCGACTGGAAGATATCTATCAAGTACCCTCGAACACTGGGTGATGCTCTTCAGCAGGCCTTGGCCACGCAGCACAACGGAAACAACTCAGACAAGATGCAGATCGATGAACAAGAGCGAACTCATCATCTTGCCGAAGAAGATAAGCTTCGAGAGATGTCGGTGGTATGCTCAGGATTCCTCATGGAGGAAACTGTAGACCCAAATGACGACCATAAGAAGATAATGACGTTTGAGCCTGAAAAGAAGGTTTCTGTTCAGAAGCTTGGATTTGCCGTCGGCCCATTCGAGCACATTGATCTTTCGTCAGAGTTCCGTACTGAGGAGGATGAAGTGAAGCTGGGCATGAATGCCCTGAAAGTTCACGCCTATTGCCTACCACATCGCCAAGATTGGGTGAGAAACACTTCTGCGGCTCTTACAATGGCCGCGGACTTCTTTACATATACCTTTGCTAGATATCCATTTGGCAACTTCAAGGTAGTGTTTGTCGATGATATTGTTGAAGATACTGTGTCGTTGTACTCGATGGCCTTTATCAGCAACCGATTACTTTTCCCAGAGGACATCACAGATACCGAAATTGATGTGACGAAAAAGATTGTCTACACATTAGCCAGCCAGTGGATCGGCATCAATATGATACCCAACACTCGTAACGATCTGTGGCTCGTCATTGGCATCGCGCACTACATGACAGATCTATTCATGAAGCGCCTGTGCGGTAACAACGAATACAGGTTCCGAATGAAGACTATGTCTGATAGGCTCGTTGAGGTTGACATTGATCGGCCAAGTCTTTTTGATCTTGGACCCATTCTCCATCTGGGTGAGTTTGAGATGGAATTTATGACCTTGAAGGCCCCAGTTGTCTTTTTCATTTTGGACAAGAGACTCATCAAGACTTCTGGCGGGCACGGCTTGACAAGGATTTTACAGAAGCTTTTGACAAAAGTTCAGATCGAAAGTTCTGACAAGTCAACTATTTTGGATACGGAAAAATTTAGGACTATCTGCGAGAAGGGGGGTAGGTCCCGGCTGGAGAAGTTCTGGCAAGAGTGGGTAAGAGGTTCTGGCTGTCCTCGTTTTGATGTGAAGGCCAAGTTCAACAAAAAGAGGCTTTGTGTTGAGTTGACCTTGAACCAAATCCAATCCCAGACAGTTAAGAAGGCTGAGCTGGCAAAGTCAGACTTTTTAAGAGTCATCAAGGAACGTCGCTCTGGTGTTGAACTTGGAGAAGTACAACCACTATTTACTGGTCCCATGACAGTTCGAATCCATGAAGCGGATGGAACACCATATGAGCATATACTTGAGATCCGGGAAGATGCCGCACGATCCACCAAGTTTGAGATTCCCTACAACACTAAGTACAAGCGGCTAAAACGGACTCGCCGGATGAAAGAGAAGCAAAATGTTGGTGCCAGTATGGACGCAGAAAATTTGGATGACACTCTTCTCTATTGTTTAGGAGATGTTCTCCAAACCCCCGAAGAACAAAAAGAGTGGGAGCTTATTGACTGGGACCCCGATACGGAGAGAAAGATGGACCAAGAGTCTTATGAGTGGATTCGTGTGGACGCTGATTTTGAATGGGCCTGTGATATGAAGCGCACTCTTGAGCCTTACATGTATGTCTCTCAACTTCAACAAGATAGAGACGTGGTGGCTCAGCAGGATGCTATGTTGTATCTCACACAGGGCCCGCTTCATCCCATCGCTTCAGGGTTTCTTGTGCGAACGCTTATTGACCGACGTTACTTTCACGGCATTCGAACCATGGCTGCAGCTGCCTTACCTCGGCAAGCCAACATTAAGGACATTCCAATGCTTGGCTTGCGGCAACTGATGAAGGCCTTTTCCGAGATGTTTTGTCATAGCGAGTCGAGTCAACCGAAGCCAAACGATTTCTCGGACAAGAAGCAGTACAATGTCCGTTGTGCCATTATTCGGGCTATTGCACAGGTCAGAGATGCAAACACATATAAATGTCCGCTCGATGCAAGGCAATTTATTCTTGACCAGCTTCTATTCAACAACAACGAGGACAATCCATTTTCGGATCACTTTTACATTGCCCTTCTAGTTGAGTGCCTTGCCGAATCGCTCATCCCCTCAAAGCAAGACGAGTGGTATGCTCGACAAAACAAGGTGCCGAGTGAAGATGAAAAACAATTTCTCGAGAAGGCGATGGAGCAGATTGAACGCGTTCTCAGACGTGACGAATGGACCAATTCTTACCAGAACATCTGGACAATAGCTGGCTTAGAGGCAAAGCGGCGATTGATGAAGGCTGATGTTATTCCTAAGAGTTATCTGGACTTTGGCCAGTATCTTCTTGATGGCACCCGAGACCTTATCCGGATCAAGGCATTTGAGGCTTTGATTGATCTTGGAGCTATGATGGATTCGACTGTCTTCACGTTCCTGATTTACTCTCTCACTACAGATGCATCGCCCTTTGTCCGTAGCAAGCTTATTGACGCTGCGGCTTATGGACTTGCTGCTATTGCGTTTGGAGAGCATTCTAAGGCCGTTAAGAGCGAGCCGCCGGCAGACGAAGCTGACCCACTTTTGCTTGTCCAAGATAGTGCCCAAGAAATTGAGGCCCGAAAAGAGAAGTTTGCCAGGAAGGAAAATTTGGATGCGGCCCTGAAGGCTCTTCGAAAGGAGATGGAAGAAACCTACGGATCGGATGACCGGCACTATAGCACAGCGATGCGCAAGGCACTGGACCACCCTGGTTTAGGCCGAGCTGAGTTGGAGAGTATGCTTGATTTGGCGGCAATGATGTTTGAGGAAGCAAGCGACTGGGTGGTTACAGTCAACCTACCAAAGGCTTGGAAGGCTGAGCGGCCAGCCCAGCAACTTGCTAACAAGGTGAGAAGATGTAAATTCAACATGCAGTGGATTCAACTAACAATCAATTTTCTAGCTTACTGTTTTGTTCAAGTCTTACTACAAGACCAAGCCAAAGCAGCCTATTGTCCAGCCCGCACCAGCTCCAGTTCCAGTTCCAGCTCCAGCACCAGCACCAAAGCCAGTCGTTGTTGTCCCTGCACCAGTCGCAGTTCCGGCGCCGGCACCGGCTACACCAGCCGAACCGAAACGGCCTATTCCTCTACCAAGAACATCATCAATTAAGATCAATACCCATAAATCATCAACTCCTCGACCTTTATCTCGCCCTTCATCTCAACCGCCTTCGGACAGAGATACCATAGTAGCATCCCCAGCCATTTCACGACAACCTAGCGTCTCTTCATCAACATCGAAGCATTCTCGCCCATCTGATCCTCTAGCTTCGTCGATCAAGCGGTCTCGCCCCGACAAGGAGGAACATCACCCCTCACCTGCCCCCAAGAGACCCAAGGTAGACAAACCGCTTGGCTCGGAAGGTATTGCGGAGCGAAAGAAACGGCGCATGGTCACTCTGAAGACAAGGGATACAAAGCGTCTCGCCTTGATCCTAGGCCAGTATAGCAAACATAGTTCTAATGGAAGGACCTCCCTCCCGTCTGGACCTGCTAAGGATTCGTCCTCATCTGTCAAAGAGTCTATCACCGCCAAACCTGCCCGCAAGCCCCTGCCCTCAGGCGAACATGGGTCGAGGAAACCTTTACCTGGCGGACCGCTGGCTACTCCACACGTCTCAAAATCGAGTTCTAAGATTTCGTTGAACACGCATTCATCCTCGACACCGAAGGCCAAATTGGCAAGCCCTGCGCCATCCACTCCAGCAAGTACTGGTTCCGTGAGACCAAAGATTAAAATTATCAGGAAGCCCCCCCAGCCAAAGCCTCCCGCTCCTTAGAACCAAGTGAGTGAAGTTGGGGGTGCGCAATGAAGAATGAAAGCATTATTAGGCAAGGTTATATAATGAGATCCCGATGTCTGCTGAACAGAAAAAAAGATCTGTGTCAGCCGTTGATTCTGGGTAAGAGTGAAGAGGGTGGAGTTCAAACTTCTGCCACCTTGGTCTCGATGAGCTCAAACAGCTCGAGAATAACGTGGAAGGGGGGACAAAGAGAGACATGCTTATTCTGGAGTTGGCGGGCTCCGAATATAAGGGACAAGAACACTATTTGCTCATAAAGATATATTTCATGTGTGTATCGGTGTAATGGTGTGCATTGTACGAGGCGTTGGGGAATGAATTGAAAAAAAGTCTCGGCGTGGAATAGCGGTAATGGCTGTACAGTACATATATATTCATACCTATCACTTAAGATATCCATTTTACACCATTGTCTGCAAATGTCGATGTCTTCGAGAGGTAGAATTAGTAACTGTGGTTTTCATCCCGTATGAGATATAAAAAGAGTATTTATCTCCTAGTTTTTTCTCCTCTTGCTTGGAATATATTTGTTATTAGACCTGGAATATCTTGTTTCGGAAGACGGTTGGCTTTGCCACGTTCGGTTTAAGCCTCGGGTAAGGCGTAAGTTTGTAATTGAAGTGGGGAAACAATATCCTGAATATGAATAAGAGGTGAATGTGTTTTGAGATTATCGACTGATACCTCAAGCATCTTTACGACTATATCGAAAAAAACTCTATATAATCTGTTCTTGGGATTTGGGCCTTGCTTGATTGCCTAAAATAGATAGTTTAGAGCTCGGCGACCGGTGATAGATTGTCCTATGAGGCCGTCAGCATTTCCAACGATGGCTCCACCGTCTCGTGTTAGGTGGGATCCTGCTGTTCTGAGTGACGCGATATATAAGGCAATTGCGGTAGGGAAAAGACTAAAAGATAGTGTCGTGGGGGAGAGAATCCGAGATAACTTGCTGTATATAGTGTATATTGAGTAATTGCCAAATATAGAAACATGACAGTTACCTGGGAAGCTATTCGTTGCGCTGCTCCAGCCGACGTCGGCCATGTGGCTGGGGAAATTTAGTGCCGCCGGTTGCCGGTCCAAAAACAGAGAGGGTTCCTGTTGACCGCGACTGCTACACTCCGAGATAAGCCCGCTTATCACCACGTGATGCGGTCTGTTCCGCGCTCCCAGCCCAGTGCGATCTTCGTCCAGATCTCTCGTCACCCGAGCCGGAGGAGCTCTTTCGCAAGTTTGCACGAAATACTGGAATCACGCCCCCCGCCTCGTTGCCACCGTTTTTGATCTTGCCCCCATCGTCACGACTTTTGCATCTGGCCTGGAAGCGCCCGTCTCCATGTAGAGACTTGCTGGCGCTGGCCTCATCCATCCGGTGTAAGTCCTTTTTTTCCTGTGTCGCGACCTGCCTCACTTTCTCCTGAGCTGCGAGCCATCTCATCTCCCACCCACCCACAGAGCTTGTCTTGAATACTCTACCTTCAAACCATACCTGGTATTAGCTTGATGTCGCGCATCGCCCTCCAATTTCCAATTTCTTCTGTGAGCTTTGTTAGATGTTTAGGCTGACCAGCTCCCCGCCAGATTAGCATGAATAGCCAGAATCTTCATGGTGGCAGCAGCGCTGCAGGATACGATCGAGATCGCGAAATGGACGAGCGACACCGAGCCATCCAACAACACGAAGAAATGGCTCGAAGAGACCAAGAGCGAGAACAGCGCGAGCGCGAGCGAGACCGGGAATCCGGCGACCGATACCAATCGGCGCCTCACCACAGCAGCGCGGGCTCCATCCCCATTCACCAGCCCGTAGCTTCGCGCATTCCTGGCGCGATTCATAGTCCTGGCGGCCTGCTTGCGAACCACAACGGCAACGGCCCCCCGATTCCCCTCGGCGCGCCTCCCGCTGGCCCACTGACCAACTTTCCCGGCCCACAGACCGAGCACAACCGTCAGATTCCGCACGGCGGACCGCACGCTGCCAACTCACAACATCAAATGTTTGCGCCGATGCCTCATAATACAACAGCTCCGCCCTCGTCACAGGCGGTGACGAGTAGCGCGGCAGTGGCCGTTTTTGGCGGCCCGTTGCAACCTCAGGAGGGTCAGCGAGGGGCCCAGCAAGGTGCGCCTTTCCCCGGCGCGCCCTCCGCTGCTCACCAGATGCCTGGCGGCATCAGCCAGGGCCAGCAGCCGATTCTTAATGTAAGTTGATGTCAATTTTCGTTGCACTTCGCAAGTTCTTGGGCCTGTCCAATGCTAGTGGCACCTGGCTGCCAGTTGGTGCAGATGGGAGAGGATCACGACGCTGGCAAGCCAACAGTGATTCACGCGACTGTTTTCCCTTATGTTTGGTTTGAGTTGTTGACTCTCATCCCACCTATTGGATCAGTTGAACAATAGCTTGAGGTCAAAATTCGTTGAGAGGTGCAACACATCGTTGCAACTTCATCCAAGGACTGCGCGGTTGAATTTTTTATTCGCCAACCAGCACTCCCTTGACAACCATGGACCCCAATCTTCTCCTCGATATTCCGCTCAGCGCTGGAGACCTGGTGGGCGTCTTTAGCCAGGGCGGAGAGGGCGTGATTCTTTCTTGTGGTGGAAGTACTGCTATGTGGTGCCACTACCACGCCTACATTGTACCGCTAACCTGCATGGACTCTGTGAAGATAGAAAATTCAAAAGAAAATAGCTAACTGATAGCGTAACAGGACGCCCTTACCTACCTCGATCAAGTCAAAGTTCAGTTTCACGACCAGCCCGATGTTTATAACCGATTCCTCGACATCATGAAAGACTTCAAGAGCCAAGCGTACGTATATACAGGTGCAGATTTTTGTTGAGCGTGTATTGACGAATATAGAATCGACACGCCGGGTGTTATCAACCGCGTCTCTGAGCTCTTCGCGGGGCACCCGAATCTTATCCAAGGATTCAACACCTTCCTCCCCCCGGGGTACCGGATCGAGTGCGGCGCTGGCAACGACCCGAACACGATCCGAGTTACAACTCCTATGGGCACCACAGTTCAGTCAATTACTGGCCGTGGTAGTCAGGGTGATGGCCATGGGCCCGCTGGCGGTCAGCCAATATTTCAGGAGCGGGGTGGACAGTGGCAGCAACGCCCGCAGCACGGCATCGATAGCCCAGAAGCTGCATACAGTACACCCGTACAGAATGGTGCCAGCCTCTTTGTACAGGCCGCTGCCCAAAACTCTGGATTTGACGCCGCTCCTGGGTCTCAGCAGCGAGGTCGTGGTGCCGCGCATGGCAACGGAGCCTCCAGTGAGGCGCCCAATACTCGCCAGGCATTGACTCCTACCCCCCAGGGTCAGCCTGCGGTCAACGGCAATGCAGCGAACCAAGCAAACATGGAGCGACGAGGTCCTGTCGAGTTCAACCATGCCATTAGTTACGTCAACAAGATTAAGGTATGTCGTGCAACATGCATCCCAAAACCCTCCTCGACTAACGTCTTTTAACAGAACCGATTCCAGGACAAGCCTGAGATCTACAAGCAGTTTCTTGAGATACTCCAGACATACCAGAGAGAGCAGAAGCCCATCCAGGACGTCTATGCACAGGTCACCACCCTGTTCAACTCGGCGCCCGATCTGCTTGAAGACTTTAAACAATTCCTCCCAGAATCTGCCGGCCAAGCTAAGGCGACGCCAGGTCGCATGGAGGAGGGCACGCCCACAGGTCCTAGCCATACTCCCCAACCTGGGTTGAGAGATGGGCAGAAGATGCCACCCCTCGGAAGTTTTGCGCCACCTGCAAGTGCTAGCAAGGATACTAAGAAGCGACCACGTGCCGACAAGCAGTCTACGCCCACTGGGCCTCCTTTGGCTGAAACGCCAATCGCTACTCGAATCCCTCCTCCTAGTTTGAATGGGAGTAAGAGACCTAAGTTGAATCATGCTGCCCGACCCGCAGGTGATAGCTCTGCAGTGGAACCGACACTTACCCCTGTTATGCCTGAGCCGTACCCACCGCGATCCTCGTCTACCTCAAACCAGGACGAGATCGCATTCTTTGAACGCGTCAAGAAGTTCCTTGGAAACCGATCTGCAATGAATGAGTTCTTGAAGCTTTGCAACCTCTTCAGCCAGAACATCATTGACAGGAATACCTTATTTCATAAAGGTGCACAATTTATTGGTGCTAACCCTGAGTTGATGAGCTTCTGGAAAAGCTTTGTTGGTGTTGAAACCCAGGATGTGATTATCGATAATCGCCCTGCGCCCCCAACCGACAAGGTATCTCTCAGCAATTGCAGGGGATATGGTCCCAGCTACCGACTTCTTCCTAAGCGGGAGCGACTCAAGCCTTGCAGTGGGCGCGACGAACTCTGTAACTCAGTTCTGAATGACGAGTGGGCGTCTCATCCTACCTGGGCCTCTGAGGACTCTGGCTTTGTTGCCCACCGTAAGAACCAGTTTGAGGAGGGCTTACACCGTATCGAAGAAGAGCGTCACGACTATGACTTCAATATTGAGATCAACCTCAAGTGTATCCAGCTTTTGGAGCCGATTGCACAACAGATGCTCGCCATGTCTGCCGCCGAGAGAGAGGCTTTCCAGATGCCTGCTGCGCTCGCCGGTCAGAGCACCTCTATTTTCAAACGTGTGTGCAAGAAGATCTATGGTGATCGAGGTATCGATGTTGTCAACGATATGTACAGCCATCCCTTTGATGTTGTTCCTGTTCTTCTAGCTCGAATGAAACAAAAGGACGAGGAGTGGCGATTTTCTCAGCGTGAATGGGAGAAGGTCTGGCATTCGCAGACCGATAACATGTACCTGAAGAGTTTGGATCACATGGGCATTCTTGTCAAGCAAAACGACAAAAGAAATCTTACAGCTAAGCATCTCGTTGATGTCGTCAAGACCAAACACGAAGAGCAACGCCGAGAGCGGGCTCTCAAGGGCAAAGCTCCTCGGCACCAGTTTGTTTGGGATTTTGCTGACAAAGATACCATTATTGATCTACTGCGTCTGATGATGCTATATGGCCTGCACAGTGGTCAGCACAGCACCCAGGAGAAGGAGCGTATCCTGGAATTCTATGAGACGTTCATCCCTGCGTTCTTTGATATCCCAGAGGAAAACATCCACGATAAGCTTCCCAAACTCCAGCCTGACTCTGGCGAGGAAGAAATCGAGGACCACACACTCGCTGAACTCACCAATGGCCGCAGCCGCCGCAACGGCAAGAAGGCAGATCTGCTTAGAGGGGTTCTGGACCCTGGCCGCAATGGTAGCAAGTCTCGTGGCCAGAAGGAGGACAGCGCGGCGTCTGGAAGCAAGGAGACTACTCCTGATGTCACCTCAGCGAATGAAGAGGAAATGCCTGACGCGTCCGAAGATGCGGCAGGACACGATCTTTCCAACGAACGCTGGATGCCTAGCATTCCCAAGCCTGTTGTTGTTGGACAGAGCGATGCTCTATTGAATGCCGACGGCGAGCTCAAGGCTGATGGTTTCTTTGCTCGTCCGTGGTACAACTTTTTCTGCAATCAGACTCTGTTCGTCTTCTTCAGCATCTTCCAGACTCTGTACAGAAGATTACAAGATCTCAAGGACAGTAAACACATTGTTGCACGGGAAGTCAATCGCATCAACAAAGCCAAGCCTGCTCGAGACATTGGCTTTACGGAGAATCACATGAAATTCTTCGACCTTAACGATGACCCCGAGACCTTCTGGCCTAGAACAATTGAGCTGATCGAGGAGTATATTACTGGTGATGTGGATGAGAACCGATTCCAGGACGTCATGAGACACTACTATCTCAAGACCGGATGGAAGGTCTACACTATCCAAGATCTTCTTAAGACGCTCTGCCGGTTGGCACTGACTTGCAGTAGTACTGATGCCAAGGAGAAGACCCCCGATCTAATTAAACAGTACCTTTCTAGCCGAGAGAAGGATGAGACAAGCTACCAGACGGAGATCAGTGCTCGAAAATTTGCTGAGAAATGTGTCAAGGATGGCGACATTTTTGTCGTCTGCTGGGTAAGTCGAAGACATTTTACGTTGTTGACTTAATAACGCTAACCATGTTTGCAGTTCCCTGTCAAGTCTGAGGCGACAGTCCGGTGGCTGCAGCGTGAAGAGACTACGTTTTACATGGATGAAATGCAGCTCCGCGAGCGCTGGCAGTATTACATTTCATCTTTCATTCGTGTCGAACCTACCGAGGGAGTGCCCCGATCCAAGCTCCAGAAGTCGGTGCTCACACGCAACATGCCTTCAGGAGATGCGGATTCAGACGACGACAGCATTCCCAAGCCTGTGTCGTATAAGGAGAATCTGGCTATCAGCATCTGCCTCAAGAGTTCCAAGATGGTCTGGGCAGCCGGCACCTCAGAGTACTTTGTCTACGACCAAGCCAAGACACGAGACCAGCGTGAGCGCCGTGACAAGTTCCTTCGTGCCCTCGCCAACCACCGCGAAAACAAGCTTCTCGAGAAATGGGTACATAACCCTGCCTGGACGAAGGACCTCAGCCCCGAGGAGGTCCAGGAGCAGAACAAGAACTTCCGTCGTTGGATGGATGAGGGCATTGTACCACCCAGCGCTAATGAGGACGTCGAAATGGATTAGACGGCTTGAGCTTTCAAAAAAGCGGCCCCTGATCACTTCGCATATAATTGGGAGGAATTTGCGGGTCAGCAAATATGCACAGGGATTGGAGTGTAGCGGGATGATGACATTGTTTGCTTAAAGAAAAAAAAGGGAACCAAGCAATTGACCCGCCCGGCTCGTGGCTCATGCAGCACAGCGGGACAGGGATCAGGTTATGGCCATGGCCGGGAAATCTCACCAGCGTTTGCTTTTTGTCGTCTGTCCTTGCCATTTGTTCTTTTACTATCCTCGTTTGTTCTTTTTTTTATTTCGCTGCTATTGTCGTTTTATTTTACTCTGACATATTGCCTGTTGGAGGGAGACAGGCATTCAGATATTGGGAAGAGACTCGGCTTTCTCTGCTCTCCTATTACTAAGGGGTTATGATGCATGAGGGGGTCAAGGTGAAGATGAGAAGAGGGCAACTCCCTCTATTTTGTACTCTAGAATAAATAGTCACTGCACGTCTACCAGTATCTTATAAAGTGATCACTCATACGTCCGTCTTAATTCATATATCATGTGGTGATGATTGATCTAGTAGTTACACTGGAACATGGGCGACGAAGCAACAATTCAACGCAGAAATATTTGTTTTCATTAGATAAATCTATCTGGTATCGAGCGACGATTCATCATCTATACTGCATATGAGTATGTGATGCGCTTTTATATATATCCCCTCATGCTGTGACGATGCATGAAAGTGGCCATTTACCACCTAAAAAAAAATCCATTCAATTCATTACTACTTGGTAAGCGCGCGTTTACTGCAAGTTCTCAATGACGAGAGCAGAGGCGCCGCCACCACCGTTGCAGATACCAACAGCACCAATCTTAGCCTTCTTCTCCTTGAGAACCGAAGTAAGGGTGGTGACAATACGGGCACCAGAGCAGCCGAGAGGGTGGCCAATGGCGACGGAACCACCCCAAACGTTCACCTTCTCGGCATCAAGGTTGAGCTGCTTAAGGTTGGCAAGGGCAACGACGGAGAAGGCCTCGTTGATCTCGTAGTATTCAACCTGCTCAGGAGTAAGACCAGCGTGCTTGATGGCCTTGGGGATGGCCAGGGCGGGAGCAACAGTGAAGCGCTCAGGCTCGCGCTCAGCATCACCCCAACCAAGGATCTTGGCAATGGGCTTGAGGCCGAGCTCCTTAACCTTAGCCTCAGAGGCCAGGACAACAGCGGCGGCGCCATCGTTGATGGGAGCGGCGTTGGGAGCGGTAACGGTGCCGTCAGACTTGAAGGCAGGGCGCATGGCCTTGAGCTTGTCAACGTTAAGGTTCTTGACCTCGTCGTCGCGCTCAATCTTGATGGCGGGCTTGCCTCGGCCACCGGGAACCTCAACGGGGACAATCTCAGTGAACAGACCAGCCTCAGTAGCAGCCTGGGCCTTCTTGTATGAGTTGATGGCGTACTCGTCCTGAGCCTCACGGGTGAGCTCGTTGTCCTGAGCGCAGAGCTCAGCAGCGATACCCATGTGCTCCTTGTTGAAGGAATCGGTCAGACCATCCTTGAGCACGCCGTCGACGAGGGTCTGGTCGCCGTACTTGGCACCGTTTCGGAGGTTGGGGAGGTAGTGGGGGGCGTTGGACATGGACTCGGTACCACCAGCAACGACAATGTCAGAGGTGCCAAGCATGATGTTCTGGGCACCGAGGATGATGGCCTTGAGGGAAGAGGCGCAGACCTTGTTCACGGTGGTGGCGATGGTCTTCTGGGGGAGGCCAGCGCCGAGGGCGCACTGGCGGGCAGGGCCCTGGCCGAGACTGAGTAGATGTTAGCATGGGAATCATTTCTGGTGGGCAGGATGCTGATCTGATCTGATCTGGATCTTGATCCTGGGTTGGATCTAGATCTGAGATGACTTCGGTAAACTTCAAAATGACTGAAAGTCGTGGGGGGAAGAGAATGGGAATGGGAATGGGAATGGGAGTGGGCGTAAGGAGGGGCTTATTTGGAACATACCCAGCGGAGAGGACATTGCCAAAGAAAACCTCATCGACGTCCTCGGGCTTGATGCCAGCTCGCTCGACGGCGCCTGGGCATTGTTAGCACTGCTGGCAACAGGAAAAAGAACGCAATATGCGGCAATTACCCTTGATAGCAACGGAACCCAGCTGGGGAGCGGTTTGGCTCGACAGAGAGCTGTCTTGGTTAGCATCATGACAAACGTGGGGGGGCTGTTCGCCATGGCGGGGCAGCATAGAGCTTTACCGCTCTCATGGCTTCCATGTGTTAGACAAACCCGAGGAAAGAGCCAATGGGCGTACGAGCCACAGAGACGATGTAGACGGGGGGAAGGTTGGCCATTTTAGCGGTGTATAGCAAGTTTCTGCAAGAGAAGAGGTGTTTGGAGAATGAAAAGAAGAAAGAAAGAAAGATGGAGGAGGAGGAGGGAAAGGGGAAATTTTGTTGGGTGTCGAGTTCGGAGCATTACGGTGTATAAATGGTTTTTGGGCTAAATGAGGTACTCCGACTTCTGCACCTGCCTCCCACTTTCCTCCCGCCTCCCGCCCCATGCCTCCCATCTTTCCTCCTTCCTTGCTCGTTTTCGCCCGCCTTAGCTTTGGCTGTCTCGCATTGTCGCCTTGTCGCCTTGTTTTCGCAAGGCAGGCAAGTGCCGAGTGCGACGTATTCGTAAATTTCGTAAATGCTAGTTGCTAGATCGAGGTAAGCTCGAGGTAGGCATGCGTGTACATGCGCTAATATCTATGCGCGGACAGGTACCTCCCGGCCTAGCTAAGACGGTCACTGATAAGATTTGTCATTGGAGTACAGATGGGGACGCATCCCTTCGGCACGTTACGTAGTCCCCCCGAATACCCCCATTCTGCCTTTGCTTTTGCGCGTCCGTTTCAGTCAATCCCTAAGCCACAGGGCAGAATCGCTCGAAATATGGAGAACTTTGACATGAGAATTCCACCATGCACAATGGGGGTGTCACCACCCAGATACCTAGATGGAGGGGCACGGCTGCAACCAGGCGCCGTTGTCGGCAGGCGCAACCCTGAATGCCGCACTTGCCCCACCTGTGCCTGATTGCAAGATCCCTCCAATCAGAACCCCCCTGACCAGAGATGACCGTAGCCTTGCATATCACCACGTGACCCAGCCTTGCGCGACCCATCGAAAAAGTCCGCCACTCCATACAGCACCGATTCGACGCGCGCGCGAGGCAGAGAGGTCCAGTTTTGGGTGAAGTACGACCAAGAGAAGCTGTCTTTACAACATCCGCTGCCCGCGCAACCTTTTTGATAATTTGCGCTTTTCTTCACGGGCAAAATGGATGATCTCTACGACGAGTGAGTTTTCTTTCCGGCTTGCGTCGACTACGCGCTAACCCAAGCTCAACTCAGGTTCGGTAACTTCATTGGCGAGGAGGCCGAGTCTGAAGAGGCGTCCGAGGCGGGTGTTGAGGCCGGCGACTACATTTACGATGACGAACCTGAGGAGGCGCCCAGGCCTACGGGCCAGGAGTTGATGGAAATTGATGGTACGTGTTGCACTTGCTTGCACTGCTGTGCATGCCACCTGTACTGTACATCTGGAAGCTGACTTGGCACTGGTAACTGAATAGATGGACCATCAAACGCAATTATCCTCCACGAGGACAAGCAATACTACCCGACCGCCGAACAAGTCTACGGTGCCGATGTCGAGACCCGCGTGGAAGAGGAGGATGCGCAGCCCCTCACACAGCCCATTATCGCCCCCATTGAACAAAAGAAGTTCAACATTGAAGAGGCCGACCTCCCCCCGGTTTTCTTCGACCGAGAATTCATGACCGACCTGATGAACTTTCCCGAGCAGACTCGGAATGTCGCATTGGCCGGACACCTCCATCACGGGAAGACAGCCTTCATGGACATGCTGGTCCTCGAGACACATGACATAACCGATCGTTTAGACAAGAGAGTTGGCAAGAAGCGGGACGAGCAGTTGAGATATACCGATGTCCACATCTTGGAGAGGGAGCGTGGCCTATCTATCAAATCAGCACCGATGAGCATGGTGCTACCTGGTACCAAGGGCAAGTCGCACCTCATCAACTTGATTGATACCCCAGGTCACGTCAACTTTGTTGACGAGGTAGCGGCCGCTTTCAGATTGGTCGATGGTGTTTGCTTGGTTGTCGACGTTGTTGAGGGTGTTCAGATCAACACGGAACAGATTATCAAGCACGCTGTCTTGGAGGATATCCCCTTGACCCTCATCATAAACAAGATGGACCGCTTGATCCTTGAGCTCAAACTACCCCCTAAGGATGCCTACTTTAAGCTCAAGCATGTGGTCGAGGAAGTCAACACCATCATCACAAATACTGCCCCAGCCACTGCAGCCTCGAAGAGAATAAGCCCCGAGAAGGGCAATGTTCTCTTTGCCTGCACTGATATGGGTTGGTGTTTCACTTTGGCATCGTTCGCTAAAATGTACACCGACACCTTTGGTGACATCAATACGGAAGAGTTTTCAAAGAGATTATGGGGTGATGTCTACTACAACCCCAAGAAGCGCACATTCTCACGGAAGCCTGTGGAAGAGCGCGCCGCGAGATCTTTCGTCCACTTTGTCTTGGAGCCCATCTATAAGATTTTTACGCATTCCATCAGCGACAGCCCAGAGGAATTGAAGCCAGTCTTGGCTTCGCTGGGAATCGAGCTCAAACCCTCCCAATACAAGGCTGACGCGAAGGTGATCCTCAAGCTTGTGTGCGAGCAATTCTTCGGACCTTCATCAGGGTTCGTTGATATGGTCATTCAGCACATTCCTTCTCCCGTGGAGACGGCGGAGCGATTGCTGGAGCGGTATTACACTGGTCCTACGGATACTAAGGTTGCCGCCTCCATGAAGGCATGCGACCAAGACGGACCTTTGGTTGTTCACATCACCAAACTATTTAATACATCAGACGCCAAGAGCTTCCATTCCTTTGGCCGTGTACTCAGTGGAACCGTCCGGCCAGGCATGCAAGTTCGCGTCCTGGGCGAGGGTTATTCTCTTGACGACGAGGAAGACATGGTCATGTCCTCAATTTCAGAAGTCTTTATCGGTGAATCGAGATACAACATACCAACTGATGGAGTGCCTGCTGGAAACTTGGTATTGCTGAGTGGGGTGGACAACTCAATCGTCAAGTCGGCTACTATTCTTCCTCCAAAACTGGAGGATGACGAGGACGCCTACATCTTCCGCCCCGTCACACATTTCACCGAATCGGTCCTAAAGGTTGCTGTTGAGCCCATCAATCCCTCTGAACTCCCCAAGATGCTTGACGGCCTCCGACGAATCCAAAAGTCTTACCCCTTAATCAACACCAAGGTGGAGGAGTCGGGAGAGCACATCATTCTCGGTACTGGCGAGCTGTACATGGATTGTGTGCTGCATGACCTGCGCCGCTTGTATGCTGATATGGACATCAAAGTCTCAGATCCCGTTACACGCTTCTGCGAGACAGTGGTTGAGACGTCGGCGACAAAATGCTACGCCATCACACCAAACAAGAAGAACAAGATTACCATGGTGGCTGAGCAACTGGAAAAGGGCATCTCTACCGACATTGAGACGGGCGCCGTGCGCATCCGAGACCCCATTCGCAAGACAGCCAAGTTCTTTGAAGAGAAGCATGGCTGGGACAAACTGGCGGCACGTAGCATTTGGGCATTTGGACCAGATGAGGCCGGCCCCAACATCCTTCAGGATGATACCCTCCCTACCGAGGTTAGTATTTTAACCTTTTTCCCTGATGCCCCCAGTCCTAGTTCCCCCCATGGGCAGGTCCGTGGTTGGATGATTTCGCGGATAGGTACGAAGCTGGATAATTTGGATGCTGACAGAACATGTCTCAGGTCGACAAGAAGCTCCTCAACACAGTGAAAGAGTCAATTCGACAGGGTTTCAGCTGGGCCACCCGTGAAGGTCCCCTGTGTGAAGAACGTGAGTTTCAACCCCTTCTTTCTATTTTCTTCTCTTTCATCTCGGTCTTGCATTCGTCGCCGTCGTCGTCAGCGCAACCTTTCTGTGGTGCATTTCCTACCAGATAAAGTGTCCGAAATCGCGGCAGCTCTAGTGAGTCTGTGCCGCCCTCCAACCCCGGCTTCATGTCTCGACACCAGTGGGTCTGCTTCGTCCTGACAAGGAGTTGGCAACCATTGAAGAAAACTGTGGGGTGCGAACCCCTGATTGCACCATCACTGCCGCCCTAATGCAACCTGCAATCCTGCTTTGGCGAGTGCCAAGGGTGGATAGTTTGAGGGCAGTATTTCACTGATGTCAGTGGTACCACTGTGCCCACCAGCTCGTATGGGTGCGAAACCAATGATGAGCAAGTGCCAGCGGCAAACCCATGCTGCTAGAGCGACTTCACCCGGCCGGCTGGTGAGGGGCTGGCCGATTTGTTTGACGATCGTTCCCTTCATCATAACGGATACGGTCGAGACTTGTTTTGATGTAACCTTGGTGTCAAGGGTTTTTTGGTACATGCCAAAGTAGATTGGACGAGCTAACCGGGACGCACAGCTATCCGCAACACCAAGTTCAAGGTCACAGACGTTCTGCTAACAAACGAGGCCATCTTCCGAGGCGGCGGCCAAATCATCCCCACTTCCCGCCGGGCATGTTATTCATCCTTCTTGATGGCCTCCCCGCGACTTATGGAGCCCGTCTACTCAGTATCGGTTACAGGACCCGAAGATTCGTACATGGAGGTCTACAACGTGCTGTCACGCAGGCGAGGTCACGTTCTGTCGGATGGTCCCGTGGCTGGAACGCCCCTGTACCGTGTTAATGGCTTGCTGCCTGTCATCGACAGCTTTGGTTTCGAGACTGATCTGCGGATCAAGACACAAGGCAGTTCCATGGTCAGTCTCGTCTTTGACAGCTGGAGCATCGTACCCGGCGATCCGCTGGATCGGGAACAACTGATCCGACCGCTGCAACCAGCGTCGGCTCAGGCCACAGCGCGCGACTTCGTGCTCAAAACCAGGCGTCGCAAGGGCCTGAGTGAGGACGTCAGCGTCAAGACATTCCTTGAGCCAGAATTTTACCAGAGCCTTATGGAGAGCGGCATGCTGGGAGAAATTTGAAACAGGGGAGTCACGTCAACGAGCTTGGCGGGGGATATTGGGAATGCTTTTTGGGTAGAGGTGGGCTGAAGAGGAGGGGAGGGAAAACGCTCGTATGCGGAGAAAATGGACAGATTTCCTCGATCCTCAACATGGATGATGATGATAATGGCCAGTGCGAGTGCCACGTGTACAAGGATGGATGCTGTAATTAACATGCAAAAAAGCTCAAAACCGGTCTAAGAAGAGTACAATGATGTCGACAGAGTCTAAGGTTTTTTGTTTCGGTTGGGGAGGGGAGGCAAGGCAACTCAGAGGGGTGTGTAGAGCAAAGAGAGAAAGAAGCCTCGGTGAAGCTGGTGCCAGACCTCAGTAGCCAGGGGTGTTGAAACAACAGAAGCTCGACTTTGACATCCTACGTAGTATTGAGTGTTCCACCTGCACGTGTGAGCCGAATCCTCCCACGGGAAAGGATCGAGCGCCTAGAAAACCGCTCGATGACACATGAAAGCTGGAGTCTTATTTGCCTGGGAACGACTTGTCGACTTTTGATGGATTCCTTATCAGGCTAGGTCGGGATGGAAGGGAACAGTGCTGCTTCTGTGGACTGAGATTCAGATTCGGTATCACAGTGAGAGCGAGGGGGGGGTCCCACCAGGACGGGAAGTGCCCACAATGGAGTTCTGCTAGAGGAGGTTGGGGTGGTTGAGGACAGGCCATCCCAAACATGTCAAGAGACGCTAAGGATTCCTTACTCCTTTGACGGGCCCTTGGGACGAACAGCGCGGCGCGGCGGCGGGAGAAGGAATTGTCCAAGCCACGGAGCTTTTCTTCTCGAGCTTTGGAACCCGAAGAAGAAGCACAGGTGTTCCAAGGGGAGGAGATTGGCAAGGGTCCCCACCCTACCTGTCGTGGTCGTGGTGCTTCAAGCAGTGGCCTCGGAACGGCTCGCGCGTTGGAGCAAGCCCATGATCAAGCCCATGAAGGCGGAACAAAAATCGTCCGAACCCCCCTCTTTTATGCCAGAGATCCGGAGGAATGGTTAGGGCACTGGCGGGAAAAGGCGCCAGGCAAAGCTCGGGGGGCAGTGGAGCTTGTTCCGAGCAGGGAGAGAGCAGGGAGCAATAGTTTGACTACTGTCGTTGAAGGGGGGAAAGGCAGGGGGGAAGGGTTATAGGGCTTGCCAGGGATACTTGGCCCGGAAAAAAAAAAAAGGCAGTGAAAGTACAAAATAGAACCCCGAATGAAAACGCTGGTACGGCCGAGAGGGGAATGGGGTAAACGGAAACGAGTATAGTAGAGCCAGCACGCGTAGTGCCATGGAGAGCGTGCGTTCGGCAAACTTGTTGGCCGCGAAACAGCGCCCTGCCGTCAAACTAAAGACGGGATGAGATACACCTAGTATTCGTGGAGTTTTTTTCGTATATTCACCGCGGACTAATTTTCATACACGTCACGGACCAGGTACTGTCTCTATCAGCACGCTAGAAGCCGTTTTGGGTGAATTGCAGCGATATGAGTCAAATGGGACGCGTTGCCCATGGTCAGGCTGTTGAAGCCCTCTCAGCTGGTCGTTGTAAGTTGTCGCGGTGCTGCCTCAAAAGTATGAATGTCGTTGACAAGTCGCTCATGTGGCTGTTGGCGTATGCAGGAGAGATCCTCATTGGAAGCCATCGGGGCAACGGATTCGGGTCCCGCGACTTGAACCTGGAACTTTAATAAGCTTGGGCCAGGGGCCAACCCGCGTTAGTTGGCGAGCTTGAGTATTGGCTGGCCTCGGGCATGACGGGATATGGCATGGCCGGGTCGATTATGGTCGGCGTCCAAGATAACCAACCAACTAGGCTGTCAGGCTAGCCGAACCGTGCAGGCCTCCCTTTACAATGGGCATGACGTGACATGTCTTCTGGGTCCTCGTTATCGAACCGAGCCTGTCTAGTTCAATTCAGTTTTCTTTGCCAACCCCTCACCCTAGCAGACGCCGACCCAAGTGGACGGGAAGCGCGCAAGCCCCACGGCCGAGTCGTCCACCATCCCCAAGGCATGGGTACAGCGCTTGCTGACCTTGTTCCATGCCCTCTGGTCGCTGGCGAACTGGGTCGCCTCTGGCTGGATGCGAAGGCGGTAAGTTCCGTTTAATCTGGACTGGGATTGGGTGCTGGACCGTTTGGAATTGCGGCCACGAGGAGTGGGGGACCAGCCAGAGCTCGACAGGGGGGGCGGAAACGGAAAACAAATCGTCTTCGGTCAAGGAATTCGATCAGAGGGGAGCATGGGTTACATGGGGTTGGCAGACTTGCATCATTGTTGAACTATTAAACGTGGAGGGATTGGTGTCCTAGTATAGCATAGTAATGAACACGCCCAGGACAAGAAATCATTTGACATGAATCTGCACAACGCTGTGAGTTGATGAGTTTTTACCCCCTGTCCAACATGTGACGGCTACTGCAACAGGGTATCTGCACACCGGCATTACTTTGCGGCAAAACGCTGGTATTTTGCCGAGTGGCGCCTCATGGTTAAAAAAAAAAAAAGTCCCCCTACTTGAGTAGTGTGGCTTGATTGTCAAAGTTTGGCCAGGTGAAGAAGTCGACTATGGCTCAATCGCCTAGCTGATCTTTAGTCGCGCTAATCTTGGTCTTGGCCGATTTAATCTTTCTTTCTTTTTCGCTAAATTGTCCCCTCGGATATCCATCATGTTGACCACCCCAGTCTTTAGTGCTGGGGATAAGTCGCTGTCGTAATGGCACAGGCCCAATTTCATGTGATTTTGGCATGGTGTTCCGATTAACGGTTACATGGTATATATGCTTAGGATGATAAAAACAGAACTGCCCGCAAACTCCGAAGCCAGGGGTGGAATGAAGAAACATGGGCCCAGCGCCAATGCTCACACGCATGTCTCTAGCATTTTGTCCAGGACACCCTTCAGGGTGTCGTTTTCCAGAGCGGCGGCGACCCGTTCTTTGTCACCGAGCTGCTTGTTTACTTGATCATCCTGGTTATGGCTATTTTCCTTGCAGATGACATCGACCCGATAATTGGGCGGAAGAACCTGCTCCAGGCGCACTCGAACACCCAGACCAATGACCGTGGCAAGGGAGCAATGCGTAATAGTTGGTGTGATTTCCACACCAACTTGGACAATGGTGTTGGGGCTAGGCACACCCAAGGCAGGCGATGGAGTGATATGAATATCACATAGGTTGATGACGGACAACTGTCCCAAGGAGACAGGATGCTCAGGATCGGAGATGGTTGAGATCAAATCTGTAATCAAATATTTAGCCTGGGACAATGTTTGAGGAACTCTACTGTTGATCGCCAATGGCCAAGAGGACAAGGTATGGTGTGGATTGTCAGATGGGGTTAGAACGCGGTTCCCAAAGACATCAAGGGTAGTTCTCGATGTTCTGACGCCTATGGCTCGGCACCACACTATGCAAGAATCCGCGAAAGGAAATAAGCTGAAACAGGCATGACCATGGGAAACAGACTTGTTGCAAGAAAGGGGAGTAGAAATTTCCCAAGCAAACCAAGAAAAAAAAAGGGAGAGGGGACGACGGAGTAAAGAAATTAGCCGCATACCGTAAATTTCTTGCTCATCTATCGCTTCGGCGGCAAACTCGTCATTGTCGTCTAGGCCACTTGGCCATGCAACTGCGTTTGCGCTACAAAAGGGCTGTGATAGATATGAGGGCTTCGCGAAGATAACCTCGTCATACTTGGACTCCGGACCATTGCGGGGAGAAGCTTTTGTTTGACGCGTGGGTAGCTGAGACGCACTCAAGATGGTAGGGTTGGCATTGTCCAAGGTGGCCATGTTGAACTGAGGGGTCACCGATCGTCGGCGCTGGGCTTCTGGCAAGCGAGACTGCAAGCGAGAACGCCAGCGGCACAGGGGGTTGTTGGACCCTGTTGGGAGGTGGTCAGCCCAATGAAAACAGTATTGGATATACGGTGGTGATGACGACTGCGTCTGTGTTGCTAGCGAGATGGTATAGACTGGCTTGCCTGGTTCAGCGTTCAAGTTCTTCGTGTAGCACAAGGATGGCGGAAGCCGGGAGTGGAGGGGAAGGATTCGGTCTCGCGTCGCCACATTTGATAAGCGCGTGGCTTTTTCAAAAGTCGTCTGGGGTCGTGGGGCGCAGCACTAACGACTCAGGTGAAGGGGCAAATTGGCGACACACGGTGCAGCTGTCGTCATTGCCTATTGCCACAGCTCGGCGGGCCAAGTAGTGACACGAATACAAAATACCACTGGTATCCTTGAATACTGTGAGAATATGGAATTGGTCAGGGTAGTTTTCCCAGGAAAACCTTATCAATACTTTCCATTGGAGAATGCCAATGTTGTATGCATATCCAGTACCCGTTCCGATACGCAATATCGGCCACAAGTGATCCTGGTCATTATGTTGACTTAAATTTGGAAGACGCCGCATTAGCTTCGGCCATCATCATGGAACATGATTGCTTCATCAAAAACGCACGTTTTCATGCGATGGAGAAGAGTGTTCGTCAGCTCTTACAAACCAGCCAGTAGGAGCACGGGTGGCGAGGTCCTGGTTATGGCCACACTAGAACTTGGCCGTGCCGATGCGGGAGCGGGAGAAGCGCGTTCTAGAATAATTTGCATCGGATAAGCTAAATTGTATTGACAACCAGCCCAAGACTTTTAAATGAAGTAGGTCAATGAGTTTGTGCTTTTGCTGTAACCCAATGGCATTTTGCAGACGTGGTCTGTGGGGTAATCAGCCGGTCGAGAATGGTGTGTTCTTTCCCGGCCGAGAAGGATTCTGGAAACGTGATGGAAATGAAAAAGTCACGAACCGGACAATACTAACCCCTGCATCGAAACCCCCCAGAAACCGCCTAGAAGTTAAATTGTGGTCGAGATGCATCATCGGCCTTGCAGCCAGATCGTGGCGGACGCGGACTGCTTGACCTCGGCGCAGACTGCTGGAATGGGACATGGCTGCCAACAATGAGTGCCTTGGCCTCAGCTGAAGCCAGCTCGAGTCGTAGTCGATACTAAGCACGTTCCAAGTGCCGACGTGACAGTCAAGGATCCGGCCGGGCGATCTGCGGCCCAATGTGCTGTTCCCTGGTCCCTAGTTCGCCGCCTTCATTGTCAGCTGGTGGTCGGAGTGCATCGAATCTTGGTTCTTCACATTAGTAAGATGGAGAACAGATGTGTAAGCAAAAATGCCGGCCGACGGATTTCGCGGCCGGAATATGAATGTCGCACAGCGGCTTTGGTAGTGGTTGGCTGGTTAGAGTTGCTCCTTTGCGATTTATCCATCTATCCGGAGAAGAATGGAGATGAGCGCCACACTGCATACTATCATCCATTACCCGCACCCATACTCCTCAGACAATAGAGCCAATCTTGATAATCAGTCGCCCCTTCGTTTCAATAAGCCTCAGCTTTTCAGGCCTCAATTCAGAACCCCTGGTCATGTTCGGGGCCTTTCTGGGACACTAACCACCATGGACGTTTCGACAACCTGGCGATCGCACGAGAGTGGTAGACTATTGCTCAAGCGAGGACTCCCTTTGGTGAAAGGAACTAGGCATGGTCGAGCGACTGAAACCACCATCGCCTTTGATTGAGCCTGGACAGCTTCAAGTTCGGAAAGTGGGTCGCTGGAGTGTGGAGATCCAACCACCCCCTCCTCTCCACCCTGTTGCAATTGTTCCGGGCCTCGGCAACTCCCACACTTCGTCTTGAACATCACCGGCAGACGACATGTGACATCGGACACGAGCTAGGACCGTACCACCTGCCGGTAAAAGTGACACCCCTGCACAATCTCGGTCTTTGGAGAGAGGCGCCGAACGAGGTCGGTTGAGATGGAGCGTGGCGTATCTCCTTGTGTCAATTAGGGAGGCGAATAACTAGCTGAGGATGTCTATTTGCCGGTCTCATTGAGCGTGTCATTTTAGTGCCGTGTCAAAAGTTGGCACTGAGGAGCTAAGACTCTCTTTTGCTTGTCCACGAAAGTTCTAGCCTGGGGGAGCAACCAGGGGTATTGCCCACTCCCAAGCAAATTCAAAGCTAGCCATCAGCCTTGATCCCTGTCCACTGACGTCGATGGGACATGTCCAGAGTGCCATGACATGAAATAACCTTTCGATCAGTGCAAAGAGCTTGGAAAAAAAGAAGGTAAACTGTGCTGATTGGCTGCATCGGCGTCGATTGCCTGAATATAGAAGCACGGTGTCCTCAGGACCCATTTCGGCGATTTTCCTGTCTTGATCAAGCTTGGACCCTTAAAAGGATATTCCAAAGTTTTCAATAGCCAGCACGTAAAGAGTGAGGGAGGAACTCGGCATCTTGGAAGGCAGGTCGAAAGTCCGGCTTTAGGGGCTTGATAGGACCGTTCAAACATCAATGGATGTTATTTCCGACGGGGAAGTGCCGCTTGAATGGCCCCATGCCATGTGTAGCACCCACTGAAATCCCCAAAAGTCCCAGACCCCAGCCTTGCTGTTATAGGCTGGGGGAGATCAGGCTGGCTGGTCCGTAGGTTCAAATGGATCAAAACTGGCTGATCGGATTAGCACATCGACAAGGTCTAATTTGATTGTTGCAATCAAATGCAGCCCACAATTTTTATGCGGCTGGCTTCCTCTGCAGGAGGGTAACATTGAAGCTCCATCATGCTTGCTACGGCAGTCCTAATGAACTTGAGCGGCCCCTGCCGGATGCCAGCCGACTGCATGAGGGAGCAGGAGTGAAGAGGTGTGAGGGTGGTGAAGTTATGGGTGGTGATATACGTACGTTGACTTGGGCTACTGCAGGTCAGGATGAGAACCGTTAGCACCGTCGTGGTGTCGTGGGATCGTAGTGGACCCCAACCTGCCACTGGCTCAACGGCAGCAATCAACTGACCGCTGTGGCGCATTTTGGGCCATGGTGTCGGTAACTGGACTGGGAAGACCCATCCTTTACGACCGCCAAGCCATGCCTGTACCTATCCCATCCATACAGAGCAAGGCGGGGATGGAGAGTGGGACTAGGGCGCTGTCGCAAGACCCTAATCGCCTAGCGAATGACAATGGCCCAAACATTCGAGCAAGAGCCATGTTCCGGGGAGGAAGCCGATGTCGATGAAGAGCTGGGGGGATGGAGGGATGCATGGCCAGATCTCTGCGTGTTTACGCGCATCTCTGAGTGTAGACTCGGAATGTTCTTCAGGTGAGATATTTCGCGCGAGCAAAGATGGGGAAAATAGCTCGAATATTTCTGATGCGGCGCGATTTCGTTTTCTTCCATTGACTTATAGCCAACAGGGACCATAGACACACAGTCGATATGGTGGCGATGCAGATGCAGATTCAAGGTGTATAAAAAAACAAGATTTCCCTGAGGCTAGGGTTAGCACTCGTCACTCTCCCGTCCTTGTGCAGGAGCATACGGGACAATCAGCCGTGGTTTCCTAGCCCAACAAGTTACCATTCCAGGATGGGTTGGACGGCAGGAGCGGTGGGGTTACTTTGTCAGTTCCACTAATAACGCCCGACGTATAACCTACCACCCTGTCTTCTGCCACAGGGTGCTGCACAGTATAGAGATCACAGTACTGAGGACCCCCATGGCAACCTATAGAATTGAATTTCTTGTGTTTCTCGGTACTATACCCACTGCCGAGGCTCCGCGGGTATGGTGTACTTGGGGGAGGGAGGTAGCGGAGGTGTCATGTCGATCCTCCTCCGATGGCTTATCGGATGAAAGTATAACGGAGTCGCCTTAGGAAGGTGATAGTGCTTTTGAGTTACATATGAGACATGTTTACGAGCTGCAACCAATCGAGGTCTATGGTCATCGACTGACAATAGGATTGTGGCTTTGTGCTTAACCGCTGTCAAGCTGGTGGGACTCTGCCCGTCTCCATCCTGTCATCCCCTCCAGAAGCCCTTGATATTTCCCTATTGCAACCAACAGGGAATGTCGGGGGGAGGCACAGTAGGGCGGAATGCTCCCGGACCCCAGGACGTCCTCGCCTGCATCTCCTAGATGTGCGGCGTTGCGCCTGTGTATGTACATGTACCTCGGCAGCTATCTCACATCTCCATAACGACATCGTGTAACACATCATCTCCGGGTTGGGGTTCAAGGCTGGTGGGCACCTGGCCACATACCTGGCCTTGACTTGCCATGTTGAGCGAAGAAATCGAGCAATTGAGCCTTCTACTTCTTAAGGTGCCGCCCTTTTCTTGGCCAAAACAGGGGAGCCAGACGTCAATGGGGACTGATGCCCTGGAATAGAGCGAGGAGCCGTCAGCATCGTGCCCAAATCAAGAGAACTCCCCTTGTCTGCTGACCATTCGATGCCACCTGAGGCTTCTCGCCTTTCCTCTAATATCGCTCTCTGGAGCTCAAGTGTCCAAGACTGGTACGTAATGGGAGTGACGACCCCCGCAACGAATTAGGGCGTCGCGTATGCAGCCTCACGTTAATTACGAGATGTTGACAGAATTTTTGGGGCTTTCCCTTCTGAATGCTACTTGGTGGCATCGCCCGGTATTGGTGAGCTTCAGAGTGCTCTTGGGCAGGCACTGGCACTTGGCGACGACGGGAGCATGGCTGTACCCGCGGGATGCACGGTGGAAGGGCTGCAGGCTGGAAGTCTCCTGGACGGTGCGAGGGAGCGAAAGCGAGATAGCGCACTTCCCTGTCATCTGACATTGTAGCGCGCTCTGGCGCAGTCCCACACATTTCGTCATGCCTTACTTACATCGGAAGCAGACAAAACAAAGCCTAGAGCTGGCGAGATGAAGCATCTGAAGCAAACCTAACCCCGTCTCAGTATAGATGGCATTGGACGAAAAGCCGAGCTTGATGAAAGAAGAAAGCTCCCGACACTACCGTCTAGCCTTGCCGGTCTGGTGCCTCAGACACGATGAGGTAGGCTTATGCTACAGCGGGACGCGGAGAATGGCACGCAGCAGTAGCCCGTGTAATTTCCCTAAACTGGCCGAGACGGGTGGGAGGGTGTGGAGGCGGAGTGGTGGGCAGACCCCCAACTCCAAAGCGTCGGCCACTGCATTCAGTGGAGTAACACCTGCGTAAGAGGTCTTGCCTCGCAGCAACGCGAGATGATGGATGGGAGCATTTCGGTATATTTCTTATCCGCCAAAAAATTGAATTTCGGAACACCGGTTTCAACTGGGGAACCTGGATTGTGTTGGTTGATCATGCAGGTCGACGAGAAAGGCACCTAGTTCTGGCGTCGCCCGATATCAGAAGCGCGGCTAGGCTAATGGAAAGACAAAAATACCAACCTGCCTATGCTGGCAGACTTGCAGCACTCGCCTGTGCTTGCCTGTCCATCATCGCCCATTGCCAATTGCCCATCGCAGATCGCCTTCCGCCGTACAGTGCGTATATGACAAGCCACCGTACCAACTGTGCCAGCTAAAGAAACCCACTGAACCTTGTCGCATTTCTGATTTGGGGGTTCGCCTACTGACAGCGTCCTGACGCCAAATTATTCTGTGCCAGCATCAACCATAACAAGATGGGACGGGGCAAGATTTGAGCCATCCTCGTCCCTGCAAGATATCCCACTGGTCCTGCGTCCAGCAGTTAAATCTTGGGCTTCGGGAAGCAACTTTCCGCTTTCAGCGAACAGGTTACCCACTTGTCTGGCATCTCTCTCAATACTGTCTTCCTCTTCGGTATCCACAGTCGAATCCACGCCACTAAAAAAGACACTTTGTGGTCACCGATTCAGTCTCGGAAGGATAAATCGTCATTGCCTCAATGACAATACATCCACCCCTGGGATGGCCGTTTCATCCAAAGTCCATAGCCGCTCGTCTCTCGCTCGGGGCCTACTAGAGCCCCGGCTGACCGCTGATGTACGCGTGCTTACAGCGTCCATTTCCCGAGTGCTCGCCCACGAGTGTGTACTAGCTGTGCTGTGCTGTACTGTGTGCGTAGGTAATTGTAAGCTACAGAGGAGGGTGAGGAGAGCAGGAAGAGAAGAGGAGGGCGAGGACGAAGACGAGGAGGAGGAGGAAAGGGAGGGCTGCGGCGTGCAGTGCCGGCGCAGGCCACTCCCATCGGCATACCCATCCAAACCCACATGTTGCCTCTTTGCCTTGCTTGCATCTCTGCTCTGCGTATCATGACCGCCTGCCACCATCCCATTTGGATGATGTTGTGTTGCATCTCCCCTCCGCACCCATCACTCCACATGGCGGCCACCTATTCAGATCCCGACAGACGGCTGCTACTATCAACCTCGCACCATCCCATCCCATCCCATCCAGTCTCATCTGAACTTAAGTAAGGTCGACTCGGAGTGCCGCCGCGCCCCTCCGGCCGAGCCCAGTCCGTAGTCCGCATTGGTGCCTCAAAGCCCACTTCTGCGACACCAGCCATCATGGTCGCCTCCTCTGTGGGCTCCCACCTTGCAACGTCCAGGTCCTGCTCCTCAAACACTCAGAATACGCAGTGGAGTGCTACACCCACTGAGGAGCCCGCCGCACACCCACTGTGCCTCTGTCCAACCCACCCAACCGCCCCATCTCCCACGTTCTGGCACCTGGCGTCGACTTCCGCGCCGCCGTTTTCCCTCACTTGCATCGCTCTCCCCTGTCGGTGCCCCTGGCCAGTCGGCCCTGTCCTCGGCCCTGTCGTGATCCCCAAGAATCCCAAGCCCAAAGGCCTCCACCCACTACCAGCCAAACCAAAGGGGCCAGGGCAAGGCCCGGGTGCAAGCTGGCAAGGTCCAGGGTTGGGTCTGGGTCTTGGTCTGTCCGCGCTCATGGCACAAGGCCACACACGCCAAGGCTCCAAGGACCAAGGACCAGGGACACGCAGACTCCACTTCCCTCCCACACCAAACCCACACAAACACCCACGTCCATTTCCACGTCCTCGAAGCCCAGCCCCAAGTCCATCTCGTCGTGTGTCTGAACTAGACGCCAGAGCACACCAGAACACACTGGCTAGGCAAGCTGCGCTACCCTCCGCTCCGCTACAAAGGACCTGCAGCTGCAGCTTTAATGCCATAGATGCAGCCCCAGACCCAGTCCCCATCATCTCATCGACTACATAACTTAGCATACCCCGGCACTTCCTTGCCTTGCCCGCCCATAATAAGTCTGGCCCGCCTCCAACGCGCACCGCACCGCACCGCACACGCCTAAGCTTGTCCCGTCTTCCGTCTTCCGTCTGCCGAGTCGTATTCCTGCGTCGTTACTCGCCACGCTTTCGCCACGTCCGATTAACAAGCCGTTTTCTCCCCAACCGCCGTCGCACCTGACGCCGGACTCGCTCACATTGCTTTTCGCATTTTTTTTCCCTCCGCGACTTTTCGGGTTATCAAAGATCCATCCATCTTGGCCTCGATCCTTTGAGCCTTTCTCCTCCCGGCCTCGTTGCACCGCGCGCCGACTTCATGTTGGCTGCCAGCACCCCCGACTCTCGTCCTTGCTGGAGGCTGTGACCTCACCATCGCCTCGCCCACCATGGCAGAAAACGACGCCTCTGTCCGTCCCATCCTGCCGCAGAACTCACAAATGAACAACTTTTCCTTTGCGCCCCAGCAGTATACGCAGCGCGAGACACAAAAGAGTGCGCCATCCACCGCTGCTTGAACCCCGCCTTACGGCCACAGCGTCACTGACCCCTCACTACAGACTATGTCTTTGTCGACGAGCACAACCGCCACAAGCGGTTGAAGGGTATGATGCAATTTTTTTTCTCTTTCTGCGCACGTTGCGCAAGATTCTTTGGCTAACATGATGTGATTTCCTTGTAATCTAGTTATGAGAGCTTGTGAAGGTTGCCGAAGAAGGAAGATTAAATGCGACGCTGCTACTACAAACACCTGGCCGTGCTCAGCCTGCATCCGCCTCAAGCTGCACTGCGTGCGCCCCAATGGCTACGACGGTGCCAATGACTCGACGACGACGTATGAACAGCCCCAGATGGCCCCGGATCCATTTCAGCCAATATCCATGCCACCGCAGCAGGTCATGCAGACGACCGCCAAACCCGCCATGTACCCTGCCCAACAGTCATATCCCGACGCAAACCCGGCAGCTGCCTACCAAGCTGTTCCATACGATACGACCCAGCCTCAGCCTCACGTTGGCTACGGCTCTGTTCAGCCTCACATGTCCATGATCGATTATACGCCACAAAATGTCTTCCCGACTCCGCCTATGCAGCAACCCCAACCTCAACAGCTTACTCCCCAGCAACAGCGCCAAGATTCATCCCCCGAGGCCTATTCTTCACCCGGTGACTACCAACACCAGGACCTTGCCGACCTCCTCGGAACCCTAAAAGTGAATGAGGCCGGAACAGGTAAGACGAAACCGTATTGTCTTAATATTGCTTGATCTAGGCCTAATCTTTGAATAGCACCTTACTTGCGAAATAAAGCATCATTCCGACGGGAAGAAACCCCTGCTTTTGAGGAATCAGATGATTATAAAAGCTCTTTACCACCGTTGATAGCAACTCCTGGATTGAAGATCCGTATACCACCAGAACTGATGCCGGATGAAGAAACTGCGTTGCATTATTTTGACCTGTACTTTACCCATGTTCACTCATATGTACCGGTTCTATGCAAGACATTATTCTACCAACAATGGAATACGGATAGAGAATCAATATCCCCGCTAATACTCGAAGCATTGTTTGCAATCGGTGGTCGCTTGGCTGAGGATCCAACAGAAGGGCAACAATGGCTTGCCCTGGCCACTAGTGAGCCCGTCAAGCCTTCTTCGCCTTAATACATGTTCGCTAACTCTGCAACAGGGCATGCGGACTCATTCATGGATGTGCCCAGGTTGAGCACCCTTCAAGCATTGTTGATGATTCTGAAAGCTCGAGAATCAGCTCCAAAACGAGGATATTATTATCGCTCTTGGATGACCGTTGTTCAATGTGTTCAGATCGGCAAAGATCTTGGTCTGGATGAACATTATGAGGATCATCAGGATGGAAAACCCTGTGATTTTACACCCCAAGAGTGCATGCTCCGAACCAGACTCTGGCAGGTTGTTTTCTCTTGTGAGACCATGGTCGGAACTCCCCAAGGTGTGCTCCCCTCGTGATTCCTATCTATTTTCTGTGTAGCTGACACTCTCAAGGTCGACATGATTTGGCAGTTAGTTTGGACTCCGTTGATTTCAGTGTGCAAAGGCCGTATCCCGATTGCGATGATAGCGAGTTTCACGTTTCTCGCAATTTCACTTACTTTGCCCGAATCGTGCGCAACATCCACAAGATGAGCAAAGCCTACTCTCGTGTCAGGAGAAGGAAAGAATGGGGAATCGACCCCGAGTTCCAGCAGATCAATCAGTCCTTCAGCGCATGGCTCCGCGAATTGCCGAGCGACTTGGTGGTTTCCTTTCCACTTGATGGTTCGCCGCCTTGGATCCCGTCTCATTTCCTAGGCAACATGATTGCGTATTACTATCTCACTCTGATTCTCTCTCACCGACCGCAGCTCACATTTTTGGATCCCAATTCGCCCGATGGACAATGGAAGACGCACATGATGATATGCTACGAATCGGCTAAGAAGGTCTGCAAGTTACATGAAGCCGTCATCAACACTTTCGGCCTCAACGGCCTTCAATGCATGCAGCGCGGCTTCAGTTTCGTCATTTACGCTGGTCTCTCTTGCATTGTCATTCACTTGGTAGGGTTTTTTCCTCTGTGTTTTGAAATCAGCAAATCGGTCCTAACTAGATTGGTGTAGGTGGCTATTGTTTCCCCAGACCCTGAGTTGAATTGTGACGCTCGCGAGTTTTTCTCCAGACACATGCGGATCATGGAGAAAATCATGGATGTGTGGTCTATGCCCGAGATGGAAAAGCAAATCAACGCTCTCCGCGAGGCCTTCTCTGCCGACATGCGGAAACCATTCGTGATGAAGCCTTCCTTCCCATATGGCAGCCCTCATCCCTCCAGCCACTCAAGTCCACCACAGGGATACCGCCCAACGGTTCATCGAACAGGATCCATGGAACATGCCTTGGATACACAAAATGCCCATCAAGTCAGTTATACAACTCACCCCATTACACCTCCCATTTCAGCCGGCCCATTGGACAGCAAGAGTGACTCTCCAGCGGTACAGTCGCTCGTTATGATGTCGCAAGGAACCCAGGGCCCAGGCATGGCACAGAGCTTGCCCCTTCCGGACCAACCTGGGTGGAACCCTTCAAGGATCTTTGAGTAAGTGACCTCGCCCATCAGCGCAGTTTTTTGTCTTATAATACTGACTTGGCTAGACAATGGAACACGACGTTCGGTACGCCCGCCCATTCTCAACCCAGTTCCACTCCTCCTCAGCCCACGTCTCTAAACATTCCATCGTCGGCAGGTGCCAGCGAGGTTTCCTCCCTCCAGGATATCCAGGCTGTGCATGCTACTATGCCAGCTGGCTCGCAGCAATTATCTCCATCTCAGTATTCAGCCGCGCCTGTGGCCAGCTTCGTGACCCCTGCCATGTGGCAGGAGTCCGTTGCAAGCGTCTATGAAGGCGGCCTTAAGCGAGGCTGGGACTACGATGGTGGATCCAGTGTGAAGCGTTAATGAAGCTTGAAACAATGCCCTTCATGAAGTGGTGTAGGTGGGGTTTTGACGCGAATTCCAAGCCAGCCGGAGACTGGTTTGAACAGGCTATTTCTGCATAATGAAGGCGAGGAAGTGCCGGCGAATTGTATCCGGCGTACATTTCTGGTCTAAGATTGACCTGACGCCAAGTGATGTCGGGTCGACAAGTTACATGGTACATA
Source organism: Calonectria ilicicola (assembly GCA_020809705.1). Taxonomy (NCBI): domain Eukaryota; kingdom Fungi; phylum Ascomycota; class Sordariomycetes; order Hypocreales; family Nectriaceae; genus Calonectria; species Calonectria ilicicola. Next base: position 2,122,128 of record CP085825.1, on the reverse strand, counting down.
TTCCAAGATGCATTTATGGGGTTGTATTGTAGAGTTATGACTATTGGCCCTGGCTTGTATGAGGGCAATGACAAGGGATGAAGAAATGCAGTGCTTGTGAAGCAAATGTTTAGATGGGGGTTGAACAGGAAAACACGTTATGATGGATGATGGGAGGCGTTTTTTGGTTGAATCTTGCTGTTGGGACTTGGCTTTGGACTCGCTAGGGTGGATGTATTACTATTCACGTTTATGGACAGAGGCGAATACGGCCATTTCTCCTGGCCATAGTGAAACCAACAGGGACTTTGCTTGGGAGGCGTTCAATGCAAATGGCACATGACATGTGTGGCGCAATATCTTACCAAAAAAAAAGGATGCTTTGCAACGAGGAGGTTTTTGTCTGCTACTTGGGTAGATTGATCCTACGTGATTTCGTTATTTATTTGGGCTGGAAACCAAATTCTTTCAAGATACCTTGGGAACGGGAGCAGGAGAGGTGATGTTTATATGACTTTTTAGCGATAGTATCATGTCCAACCTATTGATTCATGATGACGTTTTTTGTGCCCTTTTTTCCACCTTTTCTTTGATGGCATCCCAGATCCAGGTGTCGACCTTGTCCTTTTTCTTTTCATAACGAACCTTGGGACTGGGACCTTTCTCCTGGACGTAGAACTCACCGACGGCGCGGAACATGTACCACTTGCGCTTCTCGTTTTCAGCGACGGTGTCGCGGACATAGTTGACGAGGCCGAAGCGGCGGCGGGTCGGGGCCAGGTCGCCTGCCTGCAGAGAGCTGTAGCGGGGCTTGGAGATGAAGCTCATGGTGGTGAAGGTGAGCTGGGTGTTTGGTGGAAGCGTCTTGACGAAGCGCTCCAGGATGGGGCGAGACGCGCGTGCGTACGCTGGTAGATGGATGTGGATGTGAGTGACGAAAGGAGAAGCCACTGAAGTTATGAATAGGATGGGAATGATGCCGCAGAGAGCAACTTTTTGATATGTGTTGTTAGCAAGTGCTTAAACGATTTTCGTGACTTTGTATATCATCAAGCCACCACTTTTATTCAAGGTTGAGAGGTAAAACATACTACCGGCCGCCTCCCACACTGGCTTGTCGGCCTTGATATAGCTAGGCGCGGCAATAAAGCAGAAAAATGCGCCGACGAAAAGAGTTGTGATTTTGACCATGGCTAAGAAGGTAACCCGGCCGGTGCCAGCATGATAAATGATCAACCGCTCAGGAAGAAGTGCTTCAAGTTTGGTCAGTAACCCTGGGGGAGAGACGATGAACAAGGGGTTGACATACCCGTCGTCTTTCCATCTTTTGACGCTATCCTTGCCTGCCTCTTGAGCTCTTCTTCAAGCCTTGAGGGCTTCTTGGGTGCGGGTAAGGCGTAGCATCGCCTTGGCTGCTGCTGTAGAGATTTCTGCAAGGAGCGGCGGAGGGAGCGAGGGAGAGAGGCCTGTGCGGGTAGGCTGGAGGGAAATGAAGTCAATTGGAATGGCCGTAGCCGTGGTATTAATGTTCTGAGCTGAAGCATTATGCAAGAAGTCGGGCGAGCCGACGGTGCTGAGATATAGATGAGCCTTGGTGCTACAAAGTCATGACTAGAATTGGTAAAACGCGGTTGCGGACAAGATGTGGGCCATGTGCGAATGGTTTCAATTTGCACGCGCAGTGCTTTGATTCACACCCGCTCGCCACTTAGTGGCTTCTACTCTACAATGGCAGCCCAGCTGGCGACATGAATAATAACACGGCAGAAACGATGTGGAAAAAATATTCATTTTGGTTTATTTCATCTTATTTGATTTTATCTTAAGTCATTCTGTTTCATTACTGACAACCACTAGGTAGGTGGTTAGACGACATTTTTGGTCAGCCACTCGGTCCACTGCTCAGCGGTCCAACCAGAACTAATATCCTGGACAACACCGTCGTATACAACGGTGGGAGTAACGTGGACGCCAATGAGACGGTTCATCTTGGTGATGAGCTTGACGTCGTTGGTCACCTGGTTCCCCGCATTCAAGAAGCCGTTTTCACCCGGCTTGTCAGCGATGTACAGCAGCTGGTACACCTCCTCCTCGTTGACGCCGGCCTGGGCAGCAACCTTGGCGAGGCGTCGGTAGGTGTCGTTGCGCTTCTCGTTGACGACATTGACGTCAAAGAAGCCGTCCTGGGCCTCGAACAGGAGACCGCTGAACTGCCAGAAGCGGTCCGGGGCGAGACGCAGCACGGCCAGGCCGGCCTCGTGCATGAGCGTCGACGAAGGGTGCCAGGGCTGGATTTGTTGGCGGAAGATGAGCGACAGGCTCTGGGCCCAGGCGGGGTTGGCCTTGACGGCGGGGATGACAATGTTGTTGAGGGAGCGGAAGATCTTGGCGGAGAAGGGGCAGCAGTAGTCGAGGTAGATTTCAATAGTGTGGGTGGTGTGGGCGACAGACGACTGAGCTGCGGGGGGTGGCGCAAACTCGAACTTGTGGCCGGCAAACTTGGGTGGGAGAGCCATTGTGAGTATGGGTGTGAGTGTTGCTTTTTCCTTTTCCTTTTCCTTTTCTTGGCAGTGCGTATAGAGGTGTCAAGTGCAGAGGTGGTTTTATGCAGATGACAAGTCTGCAGACGCGCTGGTTTTTGGTGTTGAGGGGCAGGCGGGGTTCCGAGCATAAGGTTGGAAGCTGCAGATGACGACAACGCCCTGAAGGATTGCAAATGCCATAGTTAACGTACGATAACGATTTGGTCCAAGGGGCTGGGATTCTAGAATTTCTTGATAGATAAAACCGCGCTCAATCATGCAAATCAATCTCTTGTCAGTTTCCCTGCAAGAGTTACCTACGCTACAAACGACTCACACTCTTGTCAATAAGCTCAGCCTCTAGTGTGCACACCATCTCACTCTCTTGTCAGAGTTTATCGCCAATCGGTCTGTTAGACTGGTTTAGACTTTACAATTGTCTCGGTCAGGACCAGCAATCCAGGAACCACGAAAGACGATGAGCGGTGACTTTGTTTTTTTGCTTTTGAGGCAGACGACAAGTGCCCAAAGAGCGTGGTTGAGTGACGTTCTTGATTCAGAGAGACAGACAGACAGCCAGCAAAGTGGAGCCGTGAGCAAGGGAACGTAGCAACTTCGGCGAACTGGCCGCAAAAATGGCAGAGAATCTGGGCAATTGTACGAGAACAAAAATACGTGGCAAATTATAATTTTAATAGTTTAACTAATGTAAAGGAAGAAGAAGTAAATAAATAAACGAATAAATAAGAAAAGGAAAAAAAAAAGATACACCATATTGCCTCCTACAACTACACTATCTTTCTCCTCACCTTACATACAACCCGCAAGCTTACCTACCCGCTGATCCAGCGTGGCGACCATGGGTGGAAGTGGGCCTTCGCGGCGAAATAGTGAGCGGGGCCATGACAGTGGATGACAAGCTAAAAATGGAATCGAGATGTCACCTCTGTGTTCCACACCCATTGTCTGGGTGCGAAACCAGTTGAAACTACTACCAACATGACACAGATTGGAACATGGATTTCCGACACTTGGGGCTCACCGAAAGTCTTACGAATGAAGCATAATATGAGACAAATGACCCAAAACCCTCTTCAATGGCTCCCAAAGAACGTCTGTGCTCCGCTATGTGGTGTGGATTGGCTGGCGTAATGCATCCACGAATCTGCATGCATGTGAAGAAGGGCCATCAAGGTCCAGCGGGTCAAGACGGGTGTGCCCCCGTTCCCAATTGTCGCTTCCACCTCCACGAGGTGTCTCTCACCGAGGTCGAGCCCAGAATTGAGGCCCCTCCTCCGGCCTAGCTTGACTAGCGGGATGTGAGACAGGCGGAACCTGAGCGAGGTGCCAATGCTTCCTCGGAACCCGTCCGATGCCTAGATCTCTAGCCGTGTAATCTTCGTCGATGCCCCATCTCCCCGCCAATTTTCCCCCGTCGTTGCATTAAACTACCATGGCACTAGGCCTTGGGCCTGGACAATAGCCGGCAGCCTTGCTCTGCATATTCCCGTCAATTTCCCCAGGCCTTCAAGGTGCGCCCAAGGTTGGTCGTTGCCATGGCGGCTGATAAGGCGTCCAAAACAAAAAAAGAATTGTTGCACATTAGACTTTAGCGATTGAACGAACTATTGTTCATACATGAGATGCCGACTGCCAGTCACCTGACGAGCAAAGACTACGAATGTTTGCATACTCGATACGGGAAAAGATACGATGCCCGGTGGTTAGCTCGCTCTAACCATCTTTTGGTCAACGGCGTCGTTGATGGTGGGTTCCCTCGGGATCCGAATCGAGGTGCGAGGAAACGGGTGAGCCATGTATCTTTTAGGGGAACGTTAGTGCGTGGTCCCGCCAAGAACGGTCAGCGCAGTACCTTGCAGTCAGGTATTTTGCAGGTCACGCGGGCGAAACCGGGGTTCGTGTGGCACTAAACTTATGTCCAACTTTGATCTTTTTAGGTGGGTCACTCACTGCCCGCCTCCTGCCCCTTGCCTGTTTTGCCAATAGCTTGAGAGCGCCAGTCATCAAGGAAAACGTCAGTCATCATCTATATCTTTTAACTCTGGCCTTTTTTCCCTGGAAGACGTAGCCTTGAGGGGCAGCAGAAGACAATTTTTTTTCTCCCCTGGGAAAACATCCACGGAAAGCCCTGGATCTGGACCTCTCTCTAGACCGTTTACTCTAAATCTGCACTCGATAAAGTTTAAGCTTCATCTTAAGCTGTTGACTACGCGACTCGGCCAACACGACACTCTTGCAGTCGTCTGCAAGCCTGCCTCGGCGTCTCATCCACCACAATGATTTGTCTATCTAAAGCAGACCCAGCAGCCTTCAGGCATCTGACCTACAATCAGAGCCCGTCGCCCTTGGCTGCCTCAAACACGACTTGCCAGGATCTCAACGGCATCGTCAACACCCGCGAGCATGTCGAAGCTGGGCAAGACGATGGAAGCGGCGATAGTAGCGGAGGATGGCTGAGAAACGGCGACGAAAAAAGTCATCCGGGGATCCAACCTCCCGAGCCCGACTGCGGCTCAATGACCGGCGCGAGACGACTGTCCCGCTGTGCAGGTAGGTTCCTTTTCCACAATTGACACTAGCAGCTGAGCCCATACTTACCATTTCGTTAGGATTGTCCTCGTGTCTGAAGACGATCAGTGGTGGTGATGGCCATGATCGTCTTTCTCGGGGCACCCTCACGTCGTGCCTCTCACGTGTCTGGAGTTGGACCGCTTGGGTCCTCTCTGTTCTCATCGTCTCCTCGATTCTCTCATCTTGGAATGCTCCCTCTACCGCTGCTTCTGTCACTACTGTTACGGCCCCTAAGAACCAGGTGTCGACCCCCATCCAGGCTTCTCCCCTCCGAAAGAGGTCAACATGTGCCTCCAACAGCGTAAGCAAGGATGAGTATAACCTGCCGCTTCATGTTGGCGCGCTGTTCATCATCTTCTTCGTATCATCACTTGCCTGCATGTTTCCCATCATGGCCACCAAGTTTCCGGGTCTAAGGATTCCAAACCGCTTCTTCTTTGCAGTTCGCCACTTTGGTACAGGAGTTCTTATCGCTACCGCATTTGTCCACCTTCTCCCAACCGCCTTTACTTCTCTGGGAGACCCGTGTCTTGGTGATTTTTGGACCTCTGACTATCCCGCCATGCCCGGCGCCATTGCTTTGGCGGCCATTTTCTTTGTCATTGTCATTGAAATGGTGTTTCATCCGTCCCGACGCATTCAACCTTCCGAAGCAACTTCTGAAGCGAATCATAACCATGGTGGATGCATGGGAAACGTGGGCATGCTTCCGGTTCGCGACATGGGTCCTCTTCGCGGTAGGGCTTCAAGCATCGGCCACAATCTCACGACCTTGAACAGCCGCGCCGCAGTTGAAGAAACCGAGGCCAGCGGTGAAGAGGAGACTACCCGAACGCAGCGAAAGCGGAGTTTCGAGGAAACGAGCATCGAAAGCATGCAGATTCCTGCGCTGACCCCTGAGCAAAAGAAGCGTAAGGAGCTTCTTCAGTGTGTTCTTCTTGAGCTTGGTATCTTGTTCCACAGCATCTTTATCGGAATGTCACTGAGCGTTTCAATTGGTAATGAGTTTATCATCCTACTCATTGCTATTGTGTTTCATCGTAAGTTGAATGGGTAAATATTGACCCCGAAGCGGCCGCTAATCTTTGTGATAGAAACATTCGAAGGACTTGCTCTTGGATCCCGAATTTCGACTATCAAGTGGCCTCAAGGCAAGCTTCAGCCTTGGTTCATGGCTCTTGCATATGGTTGCACGTAAGTTTTTTTTTGTTATTGCTTTCAACTCCGATTTCTAATCAGTTGTTGACTTTTGTCACAGGACACCTCTAGGTCAAGCTATTGGTCTCGCCACTCATACCCTCTACAGCCCTGGCTCTGAGGTGGGCCTCATTGTTGTGGGTGTGATGAATGCAATCTCTGCCGGGCTCCTTACGTTTGCCTCTTTGGTTGAACTGCTGTCGGAAGACTTCCTGAGTGACGAGAGTTGGAGGGTTCTCCGGGGTAAGAAGCGCGTCTTTGCCTGTCTTTTGGTCTTTTTCGGCGCCTTTTTCATGAGCCTCGTTGGCGCATGGGCGTAATTGAGCACACTGCTCACGAATTAGAGGGCTGAGCGACTCCTAACGACACGAATTACCGACATCTAGGTGATGGGCTTCACCATAAGATGGAGGGAAAGCGCCAAATCGCCACGTATTTGGCCAAGTTTTCAATTCTTGCCCGACTTCTTTTTACATTTTTTTTTCATGCTTTTGAGCAGCCACTCGCTCTTTTAACTGAAACGGAAACCAGGGTGTGTGATGATTCACGCTGCCCATTCAGCGTGCATTCTTCTTGGAGTTTCAATGTCAAAAGCAAAGCAAATTGTTTCCCGTTGTACCTTTTACAGAAGAATTGCCAGTTGGATTTCGTTTCATGATAGTCTGATAGCGATATTCTAAACAAACCATTTACATTCTTTGATATCAACGTGTTTATGATTGCGTGTATTAATCTAAGTCTCTTTTCCATGCGTGTTGTTCGTACTTATCACCTCACTTGCACCTTCGTTATGAAACAGTGTTTTTAGACACAATCCCCCTGGCAAACTCTCCAAATGTCAGGTGCTGCTCATTATCGACCTCCTCGCCCAAGTTGGGCTGGGTAAAGACGGCCAAGGTGTTGCGCGCAATGCTTCCGTTGCTCACACTGGCACGAACACCTCTCACAAAGTGAGGAACCGCCTTGAAACGACCGGCAGTGATGCGCTCGAGAGTTTCGCCAGTCTGGAAGGCAATGCAGTCCCGGGGAATCTTTACTTGAAAGGTCTCGCCAGTTCGAGATTTGATGTACAGGCCAGCAGACGGGTCCGGGGAGGCGGCGAGCTCATTGAGGGGAGCAAGAGTTGTTCCTGGAGCGACATTGGCAGGGAGGGCCGTGTCAGTTTCCTTTTCATCGATGAACATGGCTGATGTCAAGCCGGTCAAACAGCCGTGATCGAGATGAGTGGCGCACCAGTCATCCTCGTCAGCGTCGACGCCGGCCGCAGGGTCCGCTGACTGAGGATAGTAGTGCAGCAGGCGAGCTTTTGTTGTGTTGGATGTGCTGACGACGTGCTCGAGATAGCCCTTTGGATAGCCGGGAATGTCCTTTTCGGCGAAGCGATCACAGGCGCGGGCGACGAGGACGGCCGTGTCAATGATCAAGCGGCACAGATCGGTAACAGCGGGCTTGAAACCCGGGAGAATGTCCTCAGGAGGCCAGATGTTTGGAGAGAGGTACTCGGGGAATGTTTCTGGGCTGAACTCGGGAGTTGGAGCGGCGCACTCGAGCGAGGCGTCGACGTAAAAGGCACAGTTGGCGTAGTAGGAGCCCTTGAAGGTGTCGACCTGGCCGTTCTTGAGCGTTTCCTTGCCGAGGGACCAGCCGGTCAGGTACTTTGCGTGGACATTCTCCAGCTTGTCTATTTTGAATGTTGGAAATGGCGAGCATTGGACATTGTGTTACAGAACGTACCCAGTTCATGCCTGGGCAAGTTGCCCAGGTACGATGCGTAGGACAGCGCTTGGTGTCTCAATTGGGGGAAGTTCTGGGGGATATCCTTGACGACGAGGATTCCTAGAGAATCAGGGCCAAAGGCTTCCTGGAGGGTTTCGAAGGAGATGTTGCCTTTGGGAGGGGGAGGGGCAGTTTGTAAGTCAAGACCCTGGCATGATGGACAAGATGATGGTGGTGTTGGTTGGTGGGTGGGTGGTGATGGTGGTACGTACCATCCTTGAGGTCCTGGAGAGATACGGTGACGGCCTGGGCTTGAGCAGCCATGGTTGGTGGAATTGAATTGAGTGAGAAAAGGCAAATATGAGGTATCAAAGCGACAATGGATCCGTGGGCGAGGCATAAAATACATGGGCCGTCATCATTGTTTTTATCTATTGTTGCTCTTCTTTTATCCAGGCTGCGCTTCCCGTCGATAAACGTGATGGGCATGGGACCTTTGTGAGCCACTGCGGGGAGGCGGGGGGGTGCCGCACAGCCAATGGCGGTGCAACGCTGCTGGCGCGTGTGAGTGGACCTCGGCGTGTCCCGGTGCATCTGCATTGCAATGCAACTGTAGAGGCTCAAGTTTCAATCGTCGGACCCAAGTTCGCCGAACCCACGCAAAAACCCGCCGCAACCATGGTCAAGCCGCTCGCCTTCAAGGGCGACAAGAAGCCCAAGAAGCGCAAGCGCACCGATGCCGAGAGGGCGGCCCGCGACGGCGAGTCCAGCAGCGCGCTCGAGGCCCGGGGCGCTGGCAGCACCAGCGCCAGCAAGGACGAGGGCGCAGACAACGACGACAGCTGGGTGTCGGCCGACGCTGTCACTGACGTCTCCGGGCCAATCATGATTGTACTCCCCACCGACGAGCCCTCGGCGCTGGCTTGCGACCCAAGCGGGAAGGTGTTTGCCCTGCCCATTGAGAACATAGTCGACGCCAACCCTGCCACGGCCGAGCCCCATGATGTCCGCCAGGTGTGGGTTGTTAACCGGGTTGCGGGCACCGAGAGCTTTCGATTCAAGGGCCACCATGGGAAGTAAGTGAAGCAACCATCACCTGCCATTGCTGTGTTTATCCATCCAACTATTTATTTACATGCTGCTTGAAAATATCACATAACTAACCTTGTCGGCGCAATAGATATCTCTCTTGCGACAAGATTGGTGCCTTGTCTGCCTCATCCGAAGCCGTCTCGCCCCTCGAGTCCTTCAACCTGATCGCCACGGCCGACACGCCGGGAACTTTCCAGATCCAAACACTGCGCGAGTCCCTCCTCACCATCAAACCCACCACGTCAAAGGCCGGAGGCGCAGCTGGCGCCGAGGTCCGGGGAGACGGTGAGGACATCACCTTCAACACAACGTTCCGGCTGCGCATGCAGGCCCGGTTCAAGCCGCGATTGCGAGCTTCCAAGGAGGAAAAAGCTCTGGCAAAGATTAGCCGCCGGGAGCTGGAGGATGCAGTTGGCAGGAGATTGGAAGAGGATGAGGTGAGGACGTTGAAGAGGGCACGCAGGGAAGGAGACTACCACGAGAGGTTGCTGGAGTTGAAGGTTAAGGGCAAGCATGACAAATATGGTTAAAAGGAATCGAAACCCCTATAGATTGATGTTTTGATTTGGAGGAACCAGGCAAACCCAACGGCAGGGGTTTGTACGCGGGGTTGAACATGTTATGGAACAAGGACGGAGAGCAGAGCAAGACTTACACAGAAACCTGGTTTGGCACGTGAGGCCGTTTCTTTGATTGGGTGAGTCCTACCTAGGCTTCTTTACAAGAATTATAGCTCTGATTCACTCACACGAAGACCAATCCAAAAAGCTGACATGGCGGCGCAGCTGGCAACTCCTTTTGACAGCCGTTCACTGACAAGCAACCCCCTTTCGTCCTACGAACGCCCTTCATCCCCGGAAAAAGAACCAGTAAAGCCTTATAACCCCGAGTAACTCTTCCTTTCCTCAACAGCGAGCGGACATGGCCGTATAGGTGCCGGGCTCCGGTTGGCGCAGTCGTCAAAGACTGGCAAGATGCGACAAGTCCAAACATGCCACCATCCCGCCTCGCAGCCCCAGAGAAGTTCCGTACGCGGAATGGAGGGGCCCGCCCAAGAACCCGCTTTCGAGCGGTGCGGGCGTTTTTTTGCTGGCTGTATATGTTGTAGTTTCAGAGTATCGAAAGATGGGGCGAAACTAGGCGATGTTGGCTACTATTTTTGCGCGAGTTTTGGAGACTGTTTCGAGTGCGCAATAGCGGATTTTAATTTTCTCTATCTTCATTCTTCGCAGATACTACTAGGCCGCGTGAAGCTCGTGATGTTTGCGATTCAGCTTTAGGGTGGTGTTGCAGCAAACAACTCTTATTCATTGCACAACACAACTCCACTGCATAATAACACATGCCATATCAACCAATCACATATAGAATGCAAAAACATAAATCCTCTTTGAATGAGATTCTATTTTTTTTTTTTCTCTTATCAATTCTTTTAGTTGTTGTTTTTCTTCATGTCTTCATTTTCCTTCATACATCTAGTTTTTTGTTTCCCTGGTTTCTTAGTTACCTGGCCTCCACGCCTTGACATAGCCATCCTCTCCAGCCGTGAAGACGGCGTTTTCCTGGTCAAAGAAGCAAAACGAGCGCACAATCTCCTCGCCGTGCGCGCCGGGGAGGCCCACGCTGTTTTCCCGGTCGAGAGCCCAGCCCTGGCCGTTGGGGTTTTTGGCGAGGAACACGAGCTCGAACATTTGGCGGCTAAGGTGTTGTGGTTGTTGTTAGTCTTGAACAAAAACCAAAACTCGAGGGGGGTTAAGGGAGGGTCTTTAATCAGTTATTCAACTTACTCTTGAGATCCAGCTCCGAGAATGGCTCCGCTGCCGTCCATCTTGGGCGTCACATCAGCAACATACTGGCAGCCAAGGACGGTGCGCATGTCGCCAAAGTCCTGGGTGGCATCGCCGTTGGCCCGGTCCTCGGCCACGTCGTACAGGGCATAGCGCTCGTCATGCGACAGGGCCGCAATCTCGGTGGCCGTCAGCCAGGCGGCCCGGTGGATCGAGGCATCGTGATTGCACGTTTGCACTGTCAGCTCGTCCTCGTCATCAATACGGGTGTCGTAAACGTTGACCAGACCATCAGTCGATCCCGACAGGAGAACGGCCGGGTTGGACGGGTTGAATGAAAGATCCGTAACGTCGTCGCTATGCACCTCTTGGTAGTGTGCCTTTTGCGAGGGCGTGGATCGGACATCCCTTGAGTTTTGTCTGTGTTAGTGACTATACTTCTATAACTAAGACTGAATTGGGCTCAGGGGCATACCAGAGAAAGATGGAGGCAGTGTGGTTTTGCAGCTCAGTGCCCACAGCAATCGTCTTCGTGTCGGCGTTGCATGCCATGGAGAGGATGGGTGATTGGCTTGCTTCATCATGAGACAATCTCTATTAGCCTCTTCGACAAGTCCTCTCATAAGCCACCTCCCTCCCCTTCACCTTCACTCACCTTGAAACTGCGCAACACTGCTGCCCTGTCTCAAATCCCACACAGCGACGGTGCCATTCTCACCCGCTGTGCACACGAGCGCCGCGTTCCCATCAAACACGCGCAGCGTCGTCAAGTTGCCGTGATCCGTCGCCAGGCGCCGCACTGGGCCCTGCGACAGCCTCGTAGGGTCCAGCACCGTGAGCGACTGGTCCGATGCGATGGTCGCCAGCCCGGCTGACGTGCGGTGGGCGTCAAGGACGTAGACGTCCCGGCCGAAGTGGAAGCCGTCGGCGCAGTTGAGAGAATACATTTTGTTATTGTTTTTTGCTTTCTTAAATATCCCTCCTGGGTTTTGTTTTACTTGTTAGCGATAAGAAACATCTAAGAAGAAAGACAAAAAAAAGTTTCACGTGAAAAACACTTGCGAAACCGCTCGTCGTAGCTTGCTCTGCTGTCATGAAAACAGAAAAGAAGAGGAAAAGAAGATATTAAATACTCACAAGAAATACAAGGCATCCTCAGAATACTCCCAGATCACCAGTTTCACACTCAATGTGTGCCCGGTTCAGAGTCTCCCCTCATGCCTGATCGCAATGTTCCCCCCACCTTGAGGCGGCATTGCTCATGAGTGCCCCTCGTTAACTGAATACCCCACCATGCTCCAACTTTTCATCATTTACAGCATCTGCTTGCTTTCACCAAGCAAGTTTCGCCGTGAATAACACGAAATGTGACACGGCCTACTTGGAATCTAACCAGATTGTTGGAGAGGGTTGTAATAAAATATATACATGGCAATTTAAGCTGAATCTTGGAGCAAGCCAAACATTACAACGCATACTAACATGGACCTGCTATATCATAACAGTGGCCATGATGTCACTGTATGCCCATGAATCAATACTTCTTTTTATAGGACACCACACTTAAACCCAGGAGCTTCTCAGTTCTTGCAAGTACATCATAGCTATGCGACGGGCAACGTTCTGAGTAAAAATGGGTTGTCTGTCTGGTAGTACAATTCTTTCGTCTCTCACTCTTACAAATTATCTCGTCTCTATCTGAGGTATTCGGTACCAACGCCTGCATCTAATCCTCGCGTGAAACATCAAAATGGGGGGGATTTGTAAACAAGAACTACCGCCAGCCTTCAAAATATTACAAACGCCTGTTTTATGCAATCCTTTGTGAGTGCCGTTACTTTTGTGCCCTCGTGTTCTTCTTCTCTTTATTTTCACTTTTTTACTGTTTTATTAGCCGTCGCAGCTTTAGTGGCCTTCTTGTCGCTGGAGCTTTCGCTCGTTGACACCGCGGAATGCCCGCTTTCCGACTTCGTAGCTGCTAATCATAATGGCACAGGCAGGTGCCACTTTAAGAGTTCGAGGAATCCATCCTCTCCAGAGACCAGAGACTCCTTCGGTCTTGGAAATGTGCCAGAGGAGGCGCACCATATTGCCTTCCTCGGGGGCTGCGGCGTTTGCGGCGCCCGAAGCCTGGTTTTGAAATGTCTGCGTGCGAGTCTTGCCAACATCAAATGGGGTGGTAACAAAGGATGCGAATGTTCCTGACACTGCTCCCGCCGTGAAGCTGTCAACGAATGTTTCCGTATGGTTCTCATGGCTCTGCGACCTTCGTCGAGCCTCGGATAGATCCTCATCAATCGTAAAGGGGTGGCCTTGGCGTCGTTCCCGCAAATCGGTAAGCTTGGATCGCACTTTCTCGTACCCCCACCAGTAAAGACCTGAGAAGGGTACGTCTCGCCACAACGTCAAGGTCAAGCCTCTCCAGAGGGCAGTGTAACCTTGGGTGTTAACCATTTGTCCGACATCCTTGAAGGCTTCAACCAAGTGGTTTCCTGAGCCTGACGTGTGCGTCGCTTGCATACGTGTGCGAATGAGTTCGATGGGTCCAACTGCTGTCGCAGCAAGTACACGAGCGGCCGAACCAGCAGTTAGAGGAGCCGACGAATCGGAAAAGTGGTTGAAGGGACTCTTGTGGTTATATCGTAACCAATCGTAGCCGGTAAAATAGATAATATTAGAGGGGACGGCCATGACGAGCGTAGGCGAAAGTCCCCTCCAGAGAGTTGTCACGCCCTCGTTCCGAGCGATCTTGCGCAGGCCATCCATTGTTGAGCTAAAAGTTCGACGCTGCACCTCCTCGACAGCGCACTCGGCCGGTGGAGGCGCCAAACCCTCGATCCTGGGAGCGGCAAGGCAGAAATCGGCATTTCCACCAGCGAAAAAGACTTCGCGACAGCACGATGTGATGCCGAGTTCGGCGGTTTGCGCGGGCGTGAGGGATGTAGTCGTGATGGCAAGCTTGGAAAAGTCGACGGCCGGTTTCGGGACTGCTTGTGACTGTAGGCGCACTCGGACGACATCGAGGGGAGTGACTAGATATTGCATGTTAGCAATGGTTCGGAGGCAAGGGGTTGGAAATCAACTCATAACGCACCGAGTAATGATGTCAACAAACTTCCTGACATGGCCGACACCATCTTTTGAGGAGCTGTGATTTCAATGATATCATCTTTGCTAGGCGCTGGAGCGCTGGCACTGGCACTGGTTGTGCTGCTCTTGCTTGAATTTGTGTGGACCATGTTGGCGAGGGTATATTCGTCGTCGGCGTTGGGGATGTTGGAGTAGTGGTTACTATCGAGACCACCGGATCGATGTACGTTGTCGGGACGCATGGTATTCGTGATTGTGATGGATGAAGAGGTGGCGAGGGACGGGCCGCAGACAGGGCTCAAAGCATAGATGTGCGGGACAAACAAAAGCAGATAAGATGCCAGGGGAGCGATAATGGAGATGAGTCGACGTCAATGACGATGACAAAGCTCTCAACGGTGGCTCGGGATGGTCGAGTCACAGGTCCCGGTTCCAAATCGAAAGAGCCGATGGTGCTGGCTGCGGCCTTTGGCTGTGGTGGTGCCTGAGAGATATGTCTCTGTCGCGTTCGGAGCAGCGCATGCGCAAAGAGCGAGCTGTATCCCCGAAGCCGGTCGGGGTCGGGCTGTCGGTCGGCTAGTATCGTCTTTTTTTTTTTCAAGGTGGGCTGGGTTGAGGAGAAAATCCACAATGCTGCGATCCACCGTCCCGCCGGGTCAATCTGCGATCGGTTCAAGCTGATCGATTGTGCTTAAATGGGTGCTTCTTGGTGTGCAGGAGGTAGGTTTGGCTAGATGAATTGATGTACATGTGCCAATGGCAATGGTTGCAATGTGTGCGCTTCCCCCCCTTCACCATTCACGCGGTGCCGTCTCCAAATTCACCGAGTTTGCCCGGCGTCGGAGCATCGGGGGCAAATTTCACGTAATCCCGTACCTGAGCTCGTCGGTAGCGCCTTCCGCTAGGTTCAGCGAAAGTGAAAGAAGGTCCCAGCAGCGGTGGAGAGCCGCGCTTTGCCGGCATGATGTCATGGATTTTGATTGGCTGCCATGAACCACATGGGCCATAAGGGTGCTCAACGTGCCTGCCACTCGGGCACATGGCAACCAGGGAAAGTGATGATGAGCAGAAAGCCAAAGTTATTATCGTGTTATGTATCTTCAAATTTATTTAATCTACCATTTTTATATATATGAAAACAAAAAAGAAAATATTAACAAGCTTACTGATTAATTCCATCATGTGTGCCGAGTTTTAGTCACCCGCCGATGATTGGTGGCTTGCCTGCATTGCCCAAGTGTTGATCTGATAATTCCTGTACTCCAATTACTTATTACTCGTACATGACATCATCTCGATCGGGGGATCTGATCTCGCAAATTCTAAAACGGAAGCCCCGCTCAGATACTTTATACATCCGGGACGATCAGGAGCCTGCTTTGTAAATAATAAAACCATAGCTGAAGTGTTCCCTTCATTGGCACGCAGTTCCATTCTGTATCTCCCTCGTGATTGTGTTCATCCCGAGATGATGTCGTAAATTCCACTTTGATGTTCTCAACAAGGCGTCGAGCACCTCTCGTCCAATTTGTGGAAGCAAGATAACACATTGTTGATGGTTCCAAGTAATCTCGATATGGGTCGACGCCCACGCGGCACTCCCCCAACGCTCGCTGCGTCTCATCTTGATACACAAGAACCATTCCTCGACAGAAATTGGTGTCTTTGTTGTAATAGACTCGAGCGCGAGCCACTTCTTCGAGGCGTGCAGATGAGAGACAAGCTTCCGCAAACGGTGGGCTGTCAGCGGGAGAAAATGGTCTCATTTCAATGTCTTCTCCTGTCTTCGGATACGCACTGGCCGTGTAAATGGTTGGCGTCAGGGGCACATCGTAGACAATTGTAGGTCGAGGCGCAGTGGCTGACACAAAATCTCGGGTCTCACCTCCGTGGTGTGGTCCGATAGCCAAGTCTCCCGAACGCTCCAGCCGAATCTAAAAAGTCAGCTTACACTCTCACATCTGTACTCATGACACCTTACCAAGTAGCACGGCATGGTTCGTATGAACCTCGGTGTCGGGTGTCTCACGAGACTTCCTAGTGCAATTGGTCTCAGGCTCAGACGCACACCAAAACCAACGATGCTATCATTGGGGTTCAGCGGGACGTAGACCCAGGAAACATCATCAGAATACATGGGTGGAATCTTTCGAAACGTCTCCATTGCACAAGGTGCCTGGGGTGTGTGACCATGAATACCGCGCGTGGCACCAGAAGATATGAAAAAGGTTAACCCAAAGCATTTGCGTGTGTCAATGGAGGCGAAGCGTGTGTGTCGGGTCACAGCTAGGCTCGGCGAGAAACATTCTCTTGGATCAGGTGGGCATGATGTATCCCAGAGGTAAAAATCAGCCTCCTTTGATACGGTGAGGCGACAAAGCCCAAGCTGATTCTTGTTAGAGCAACTAGGAAGAGGTTCAATGGGTTTCAAACCTTGAAGTGTGCAAAGGCTTCATCAAAGCGGTGGGCATGCTCGACAATATATATTGCCTGTCCATGTAGTATGTCAGCACTTCCTTCGTTTGGTTCCGAGATGCGCTCAATTCGCTTGAGGCCTCTTTCATCCAGAGTGAGGCGAATCATGGGCTGGCGGATTCGCTCTTGAATAATTGGCCGCAACCCACGATGCCACGAGTAAATACGGCAAAGCGGAATGGTGACGGCTGTCTCTTCCGAGTGCAGCACCAGGCGGCGGCATAGCCTCAAAACAGCATTGTACCTTGCCAAGATGTCTGAGCGGGTATGTTCCCATACCAAGCTGGTCAATTCTGGCGGCAGCTGGTCTAGGCCTGGCACAAAGCGACTGGCCAAGACCATGTCCCCAACTTCATCGCGGCCTGGGGGCAAGTACAACGGCAAGGCATTGCGCCAAGGATATCTCCAAGTAGACACTGTCCATAACTTCAACAGCTTCTTAGACCTGTCCTGGATGGGGCACTCGCTCATGTACAGATTAAGACAATCTGTGTGGATAGTGGCCGACTCCTCCGCCTCGTCACACCGCCGGCAATATACAAAGGGGCATAGCAGAACCTCGCTACCGCGGTGACGGTGGTGGTGAGAAGAGATGCTGCTGGGAAACGTGTAAGGCACCTGTTTCTGGCCGGGGGTGGATGCGTCGATGCTCCCAAGCACTGATAGCAATACGACGGTGCTGTGGTTAGCTGGGTAGGCCTTATAGGAAGGATCTGGTGGGGAAATTCAGGCGTACGGACGACTAGTTTGTCTCCCCCAGCAAAGGCATGGCCGCAGGCACCGCACTGGCCATGGACACGAACGTGGGGGAGAGGCGGGAGGAGATCCGGTCCCAGAGGTTGTAAACTGCCTCTCGGCGAGGCCATGGTTTCGCGCACTCAATTGTGCTTGGATTGTTGGTTACATTACATGAAATGTCCTGAGCGGACGCGACGCGGCTCAGATGAAGTCATTCACGACCGTATTGGACGGTCCATATCCGGCGACATTGGCGTGCACTAGCAGCTGTGTGCCGTGTGGCGGCCTGTATGCATTTGTCTTGGTCTGCCTATCATATTCCGTCTTGGTTGCTTGATGTTTAACGGTACAGCATTCTGCCGCCGTCCAGTGCCTCGCCCTGTGTACCGTACCTCGCCCTCTGCGCCTCGTCCTGTCTCTCATCCCGTCAGACACGCCGTCAGACATCCCGTCTGACTCCTCCCGGCGTACGGGTGTCAGCCCCGGAAATGGGAACCCCCGCCACTGCAGCCAATCCCCACCGCCCACCACTAACCTTGCAACACCACCCGGAACCACATATCTTGCCTTAGTTTATTCATAATCAACTCCATCTGACTCGACCGGTAACCTCACCTTAGCCCCTGTTCCTTACCGCCTCCCATCCACCTAGGAGACAGACAAGCTGTACAATCAAACAAAGAACACATCGCATATATGCTTCCCTAAAGTAATCATGAATTCGCTGTAGAGACAACGTTTCTTTTATCTTCTCCCTCGGACATATCGGACATACATAACTCAATCCCACCTCTTCACTCACAATGGCCTCGTCGCCGTCATCATCATCAGCCGCCAAACCCGGCGCGCTCGACTCCGAGCTTGAGTCGTTCCGCCAGCAATGGATCTCGGATCTCCAGCATCAAAATGAGCCTCACCAAACCCAAACTCGGGGTGGCCGCGCCGTATCGTCATCGGCGGCGGGTCCCTCGCATCGCCGCGGGCCATCCTTCTCAAACACCAATAAGCCATCAAAGGTCAAGCCAGGAGCCGACGATGAGGACGATTATTATCTTGAGGCCCAGACATTTGATGCTCCATCCGCATCATCGCAGACTGCCCAGCACGAGGCCAATGGCGTGCAAACTCAAAAGAAGCTCGTCTCCGCCCTCGATCATTATGAGGAAGCTATGGCCAAAGAGGCGCTTGGCAACATGGGCGATAGCTTGAAGCTGTATCGAAAAGCTTACCGAGTATGTACTGTGGTTTAGTCCTACTTTTCAATGCGATGATTCTAATCTGCTCGGTAGCTTGACAATGGCGTAGACCGCCTATATCGCGAGAAGCACTTCCCCAAAGCCAAAGCACCTGTTGCCTCAGCATCTTCATCTTCATCCACCGCCATCGCATCCAAGGTCGGTGCTCACACTGCCACATCATCAACCTCTAAACCAGCACCACCCACAGCCAGCAAATCCAATGCTGCCCCTGAGGATGCCAAGCCGCTTTCAATTAACCAGCTGCTCGCCAGCTTCGCCTCGCTCAAGATCGAGGCGACTCCCCCAGAAGTCGAGGGCATGCCCGAGCCACCTTGTCCTCTAGCAGACTTACCCGAGGAGATTCTCCTGCATATTATGCGCGATGTAGCCATCCTCGACGTAGCTGATTTCGCCCGCCTCTCCCGCGTCTGCAAGCGCTTAGCGTACCTCGTGGCCGCTGAACAGCGCATCTGGCGCCGTGTGGCTCTCGGAAGCGAAGTCGGTTTCCCCAACATGATTTACCGCTTCCAGAAGAGCATTGAGTGGACCGAACTAGACGAGGATGAGCAGGAACAGCCGCAGATCATTGAGGGCTTCGTTATCAGCCCCGAAGAGCTTGCCCGGCGCCGCCGTGAAGCTGCCCTGGCCTACACCGAGTCGCTAACGCCGTCCGTCTACCCAACCTGGAAGAACCACTTCCGCTCGCGGCCACGCATTCGCTTCAACGGTTGCTACATCTGCACCGTCAATTACGTCCGCACTGGTCAGGCCTCGACCAACCAGACGACTTGGGGCAGCCCCATCCACATCGTCACATACTACCGCTACCTGCGCTTCTTCCGCGATGGCACCGCCCTCAGCCTGCTCACCACATCGGAGCCCACCGATATTGTCCACCACCTGACCCGCGAGGCCTTCCACCTACACCGCGACAGTGCCCAGCACCACCTACCCTCCACCGTGATGGCCCTAGCCCACAGCGGTCGCTGGCGCCTATCCTCAATCGACGATGTCGAGGATCCAGAGTCCGGCTCGTTGCGGGACCGGGATGGTAACCAGGACCCCGAGAGCAACCTCGTCGTCGAGACGCAGGGCGTCCAATCCAAGTACATGTACCGGATGGACCTGTCTCTGCGAAGCGCAGGCAAGGGCTCTCGCAACAACAAGCTCATCTGGAGGGGCTACTACAGCTACAACAAGCTGACGGACGACTGGGCCGAGTTCACGCTCAAGCATGAAAAGCCCTACTTCTTCAGCCGCGTCAAGAGCTACGGGTTCGGGGAGTAGAGGTTTGTCCTTTGGAAACGAATATTTGGCATATAGAAATTGGCTTGTTGGCAGGATGGAGAGTAGTCACAGTGGCACTAGGCCACGCCCGTGCCTTAGAGACACAGCAGCCACCCTCGGGTGGTATAGACAGACGAGCAGAAATAGATATTTGCCCACCCAGTCTGCTCGCTCACCTCATGTAATAAACCAGGTTCACCTAATAATGATCCGGCAAGCGGCTGCATTCTTCAACGTGTCAAGCATAATAATACTAGAACTTGCATGGACTAGCTTTGTGTAACTGCATATCTTCGTAACATTTATTGGTTGCTAATCTTGGTCTTATGTACACTCCCCCCACCTCCACATCCTAATACTAAGCCAGACAACAACTATTTTCCACGTCATATCCTTGAGACATGGTTTGCCGATGGGGACGTTTGTTGCAGACACTGTGATCCCAACTACCCAAAACAAAATAACGCCATTGTACATGTAGCCCAGCCTAAGGAAGATGCTTGATAAATGAAATGAGATTGTTCGTGAGTATGCATGTTAATATGCAAGTATATATAGTGGTAACCGAGAGGTGCACCGGCAGTAAATATATAACGTTCCGTAAAAGGAATGTAGGCCCCAACTTCGGTTGCAGGCGAATTATGTTTACGATATAGTTGCAAAATGTCAGGGTATCGATCATCAAGAATGATGTGAGATATAGATATAGTCGTTGATGCTCCAAATCAAATGAAGGTCGCCGGGTATAAATAACAATGACGGCTTGATTGCGAGAAAAGACTGCAGATGGCAAGGAAATAAATCCGCGCCTTAGCGGTGGTGTTTGGGACGCATACCAAAGGCGTTAGCCCGCTCATCTCAGCCGCTTTCCATCCAGGAACTTAGGGCTAGATTCGTCGAAATATTGTCCTTGGTACTGCATAGCTTTTCTGGCCTGGAATTCGGCTCTCTCCTCTTCGTCCAAGCTAAATGCCTTCTTCAACCAGCCAAAAGCGCTCTTCTTCTTTTTGACTCGTCTACCCCCAGCAGCAGATGTGCCCCTGGATGTCATTGTCGCTGCGTCGTCATAGGTGGCGGTAGTGACACTGCTCAGAGTGCTCATGCCGCCCATTCGAGAAGGCTGTTGGCGGACGTGACCAGGGAAGTAGCCAGATGGGCGGAACTGGTCGGGGTGTGCGTCAGCAGTATGAGGCCGTTGCTGGAGAGGAGAGTGCGGTGATGCACGGACTGGGTGATAGTATTGTTGTTGCTCTGAATGAGGCGATGACAAGATGTGGGGCTGCACTTGCATGGAAAAGTCGGCGTGAGAGTTGGCTCGGGGCAAACGGTGATGATGAGCGACTTCCAGGTCAGAGACATAGGTATCAGGGTCTAAGGTTAGGCGTGTTTGCACCGGGGGATTGCCGGTTGATGGCCGCGCCAGCATGGCTTCAGCCGCATTTCTAGGCGGGATCTGGATCGATTCAGGAGGTGTGGTTTTCTGGGACACCCGCTGTCGCAGTGATGTCCTTTTCTCCAAAAATACCTGGCTTTGGGTTTGGCTCGATCGGGGAGGGGACTGTGGTTGGCCCTGTCCTCTGGATGGAGCTCTTGGGGACTGCGCTTGGTTCTGCGATCTGGATTGCGGCCGTGATTGCTGCGCCTGGTTTTGGGATCTAGATTGTGGCCTTGATGATGACCTCGTCTCGGGTCTTGAAGGGGGCCGTAATTGAGGATTAGACTGAGGTTTGGGCTGTGGTGGCGAGTTGTTATGAACCATAGGCGAAGGAAGAGGCTCGGGAGGTTGAGGGATATAGGTACGTGGCTGCAGGATGTACAAGGGTCCATCATTCAGGACGACGGATTCTCGAATGGTATCCTCCTGTTGCTGAGGAGGCTCCGGGAATTCCAGTGTTGAGAGTTCCACATCTGGAGTTTCCGCTATGGGAGATTCTGCTCGTGGAGTTTCGGCCCGTGGAGTTTCGGCTCTTGGAGTTTCGGCTCTTGGTGCCTCGAACTTTGGCGTAGGGGCCCTTGGTTCCTCCACGACCTTTTTGGGTTTTCCATCATACACAGTAGGCGACAAAGTAGGAAGATCAGCGGGCAGTTCGACCGCAAGCGCAGCCGGTGGAGGCGCGGGTCTGGCACTTATGCGCCCTGGTGGAAGCAGTGGGGTAGAGCCAGGAAGGGGAAAATCACTGAGTGTGTCAACCTCAGGGTCGAGAAGACTCCGGGGTTTGAATGCGATGCCAGTCTCTCCACTGCGAATACTCGCACTTCGGGTAGATGCGAAATCAGGGCGTGTTGTTGATTGGGATGAATCGTCTGGGACAGGTTCGTCGGACTGTTCAGGACGCACAGGGAGAGAGAAGGGGGGGATATTTGCCTATGAATTGTTAGTTTACATCACCTGGACCGAATTCAAAGCACAAACCCAAGTTTTTCGGCTGATTTCACCCGCAGTCTTCTCCATTTCAGCGATAATGGTCATCAACTTGATAATAAGCCCATTCAAATCTTGAGCTTGATTGTTGAGATCATCGAAGGCATTAAGCCAGCCATCGGCGTTGCCTTTCATGGCTTGGTATATCTTGTTGAGATCCAGGCTGGACTCTGGGTATTCTATGTCCTTCTGCTCGTTCAACCACTCCATGAATGCCTCGCTTGATCGGAGGCCTGCATCAATATCGTCGTCCCATTGCTTCATGGCAGCATTGGTTCGAGCCAAGATGTGATCGATCTTCTCATTTCCGGCCAAAATTTGTGCGCGAAAGTTACGATCTTCGAGCATGCCCTCAAAGGCTTGCCTGTTGCCCATGGGTAGTTGAAGATGAGAGATGCGTTCAGTAAGATCCTGGTTGGCCTGGGCAAAATCTTCCAGCATGACCTCCAGAAACTCATCCACCTCGTCAATGTGACCCTGGAGAATAGCTACGACTTGAGAGTTATCGGCGGCCAAGTTATTCAAGAGGAGATAGACGCCAAATGTGATTTGAGATATCAATTTGTATACCTCATGCTGCTCCTGGCCAGGTCGATAGCGCCAAGGGGCATCGAAAGGATCATCCTCGGCTTCTTGTTCAATGAGTTTTTCTCTTCGAGCCTTTGCATCCAAATCTCTTAGCTTTGGTTTCCCTGATCCACCCGAATCGGTTGCTTCAAGTAGAGATTCTGAAAAGGCCTCCTGCATGGATGGAACTGGGTGGTTTGGGATGCTTTGGTCGGTGGGGATGTGCATCTCAGAAAGGTCCGCTCCATCTCTCTCCAGCTCCGGGTATGGATGTTCTGATGAGGTGGGAGTTCCCTCTTCGGCGGTGGGAACAAGGACGATCCGCAGATCGCTCGGCTTGTCGAAGGTCAGAGGAGCAAGAGTGCTAGGTGGAACAGTGGCCGTGTTAACCCCCGAAAGGGACAGCTTTGACATGGGTCGGATGGCAGGCAACATGGTGGCGGAGTGAATGTGAGCTGAATGGATTGGTGAGACTTGAGGCTGCGGGGAGCCGCGCTGTCGTTGGGCGAACGGGTCGAGAGGCGTGACAAGAACGCGGGAGAGGCGCTGGGTTTATGCGGTTGTGTAGCTAGGAACCGATCGCAAAGGGTGTCTGCGTGGGTTGTCGTAGCAAATTGTACCAAAAGGAGCACAAGTGATTATAGATTGCTGGATGAAGGATGGGGCTATTATCGCATCTCGAGAGCCACCACGAGCCAGTGTTCAGAAGACGAACGCCATAATACTTCAAGAGTATTCGTGAGGGTGGGCGAGTGAGACCGGAGCAATGGCGGTATCGGCGTGGAACGTTTGCGCGGTCTTGACCAGATGTATGCAACAAAGGTCCAGAAGCGAGTGTGAGGCTCGGCGGGAAGAGATCGGCGGGCGACGTGTGTCGATTCGAGAGCTGCAAACTGTTTGTGGTTTATTGGTAGCAGTGGGCTGCAAAGGGGAGGATCATCAGCTGATCAGGGACCTTATTAGGCCCCGAAGAAAAGAGTCGGTTGGTTATCGACAATCCGGGGTAGCCGCAGGGCAAGAGGAAGATCGGCTGCAGTAGAGGCGTCTCTTGGCGGAGCTGCTTGGGGGAAAGAGGGCAAAGAGCAGAGCGCAGAGTGCGGTAGGACGAGAACCGGGAGCACAGCAGAAGCGTTGGAATGCAACGGTGGTTGGAATATGAGAGAGGGCGAGGATAGGGCGAGGATTTAGCTGGAGCAGGAGGAAGCAAGACGAGACGACACCAAGCAAGACGAGACAAAACAAGACAAGCCCAGCGCAGGGACGGGTAGAGAAAGATGGCGGCCAGTATGAATAAGAACGTGAATATGAGGAGGGGGAGGCGTGGACTGGAACTAGAAACGGGACCTGGCCCAGATGGATCCATGACAACGAATGCAAATGGGGCGTACCTTGCCTTGGGCTGTTTTTCGTCCCTTGCGACCCTAGCCACAACCCTCGTCGTCGGCCATGGCCATGACCCTTTCCGCTGGGGTGGGCTCCCTGAGTGCGCAGTGGAGCCTGCGTGCTGTGGTACTGCTGCTGGGTGCTGGGTGCTAGGTGCTGAGTGTTGGGTGCTAGAGGGAGGGAGGGAGGGCATGTTCCTTGCGCTTGTCTCCGCCCCTCCAACCCTCCATCCATCCATCCAACCCTCCAGTCCACCAAAGGACTCGTCTGAGTTGCGTACGTGCGCCCACCCACGCGCTTAGCCGCTATTGCCCATCAACTCGTCGAGCTGGCGCGTGCGACAAGTCGTGCTCCCAGCGGTGTGCCCCTCGCCCTCAGTGGCTGCGTTCCCGTCACCCTTCTGCGTCCTCCCCTGAGCCTGAACCACGCCGGCAGCGAACCCCAGCCAACGGCGCACTTGGCGCCCTCAGCAAACTAGCCGTTGGTGGCCGTAGACTGCCCTTCTTCCCTGGCGGTACCTCCACCGACGCCCACTAAAGCCACTCGCCTCCTGCAGCCCGGTCAAGCCACTGCACGCCAGCGGGTAGCCACCAGGGGCCACTACCACTAGGGCCGCTGGAGTCCCTATGCCGCCCACCCACCGATGCTAAAATCCTACATAGCACAAACGTAAGGCTCCAAATACCACCCTCGGCTCATCAATTGCCCAAATGGTGGGGGGCATCCAGGGCAACGATGAGCGATCCTCTGGCTCTATTTCCAGTAGGGTCCTAAGATGGAGCCGCTGGACGGGTTGCTAAATTAGGCATATGGTCCCAGCCTGGAGACAGCTCGAACGGCCTGGATGTGCCTGGGAGGGCGATATGAAGGTTAGAGTTTATTGTCCTTTTCCCTAACGAAGGGGGGGACAAATTTTCCCTCATGACTACGTTACATGATTACATACTCAGGGGCGCCATGACTGGAAATGAGCCATTGTTCTTGCTTGACGTTGAGAGAAATGAGAAGCACCAGACGAGATTGGATGGATATTACTAGAAACCAGTCACCTCTTCATATCCGAGTTTTTTTTTTTTTTGGTTTTGTTTTTTCTCAAATGAGCAGTGGCCACCATCGGCTGTGCATCATCAACGCAGCGCCGTGGCGGCGAAGGCAAAGAAACAAAACACGAGGCCAATAAACAAAGAGAAACATTTTTACATCGAGATCTGCCGAGGCACTCTATGGTGTGTGCCTTGTGCGCGCGTGTTTGGTGCATGCATGCCGGTGGGATGGATGGTGTGGGTGGTGGACTGTCCACTCTTGGTTGCCGTGGGTTGCATTAGCATCTGGATTGGGCGAAAAAGAAATCAATAAAATAAGCAATAATCTCTTCGTAGTACACACACACACACATGTGCATCTGCTCACCCGTCCAGAGCGTTGGTGTGTTGTATGGACCGACATGCAGATTGCAGCATGCAGCAGTCGAAAAAAAGGTCACCACCCGTCCCGTCTGGACTCTTTGATCGGCGGCGATCGCGCAACGGGTTGGCTCCCGAGCATTGCAGGATAGAATTAAAGCCGCCCCGTTCGGCTGGCTCGTTTAAGGCAAATCATCCTTGGGTGCTGACGCTGCGCTGGCCTCTGATTCTCAGGCCCCATTACCAATGCAACGCCGGTAATTAGGGAAGTGGTATTTTCTGATCTTTCTTTTTATTTATTTTTATTCTTCATGGGCTTGGACCTGTCAACGCACAAAAGCCATCATCATCATCTCTCTTAGTTCAGGGGTCTTCCTGTAAACTGATCTTGCACAACGACCCCTGGGCCAATCCCGTTACTGTCGATAACGGGAATATTAGTCTGGGGTGGCTTGCTGACGGGCCATGACGGCCCCAGAGCCCGGTCAGCCAATGTTGGCAAGCTTGAGATGACCCCAGGAGCCAGGGTGGTCCTGGCCCAGGCAAACCCCGTTTGGTACGCGGATCGAGCAGCTCATCTGAACTTGGCGCTGTCAAAGGAGAAAGGGGGCTTGGAGGCGATCGAAACTCTGTATGGTTGGATCAGGCTTTTTCATTTGCTCCATGTCGAATTGTCTACAGGGCAATCTGCACATGCCACACTACGGCGTGCATCATCTCACAGCTCCTTTCGCGATGCGCATGCCATGACAACCCGGTTCCCTTTTTTTGACAAGGCCGGCCGCCGACGGCAAGGGGCCTGTCCACTTTGGGGCGACTATCGAGTGACAGCTGAAGACATAAGTTACAACCCACCAACATGGATAGCCGGGCCAATCTGTCATGGGCACGGTTCACGAAGACCGTGACCACCAAGCAAGCCCGTTGCGCACAGAAGATTCCCCAAGCTCTTGATCCGAGTGTCTCCATAGTGATGGAGTTTGTCGCGTGGTCCCTGGGGGACAGCTACTTAGCTTCCTTGGCTCCCCTCCGCCCAATCCCGTCTCATTTAAGACTGGATGGAGCGCGCTTCAGGTTCGACAACTGTCTTCAGTGACAGTCACCTTGCGGTGAGCAAAAGCTCAGCTCGGTGGGTTGCGATAGGATCTGGCGGTAGACCAAGGCTCGGGCAGCATTGAGGCAACCAAAGATGGCATCCAAAGATAGCAACACACGCAAAGATGACCCCTCTTCAACGTCATGTTTCCCAAGTCCGGATTGCACCCACCCTGGCAACGACCGGTTGGTGACGGCGGTGATGAAGCCGTTAAGAAAAAAGGGGACGCGCAAGCAGGCGGCGTCGACATAAACGCGGATGCCATGCCGTAACAGCCCACAATGTCTTAGATCGGTCTTTTTTCGTCGTGTGAGTACCATCACATCTGCAAGTGGGTGGCCATCCAGAATTAGCCTTTCAAGAACTATAGTGACCGAGTGAGTGCGTGTGTGTTGTGTGTGTGTGTGTGTGTGTGTGTGTGTGTGTGTGTGTGTGTGTATGTGCGTGCAACAGCCGCCACGACATTCCAAGCTCGGGGACGATGATGCCAAGAGCGTTCCCCGTGCAATGTAACGACAGCATCGGTCCAGCAAGCTTGTCATCGGCGTCTATAATGACAGATGATTAATTATTAGCCAGGCGAGCGGGCGGATGATGCACAATGAGCTGTCACGCCCGCTTCCAGCTGTCTGTACTGTAGTTAGAGTCCCACCCACTCCCACTCCCAAATGGCCAGGCTCCAGAAGGAAGATCTGCACCCGCACCACACCCCCCACGCGCGCATGCGCATTGCGCCGGCAGATTCTAGGCCCTTTGGGCGCGCGCAAACCTCACAAACTGCCATGCGGGCAGCCATGCATTTCCCACGTCGTCGGCGTCTTGCTCACCACGGACTTGCAATCAGCTGAAGGGCGCCTCGCAAGCCGTTGGGCGTCCGGCCGGGCAAGCCACGCACCCCCCCGAGCCCAGCACAGCCCGCTAGACCGTCGTGCGGGTCGCTCACGGCACCTCATTGCCGCAATACGCTGCGGTGCGACGCAACACGGAGTCCACTTCTCCATCGGCCTCATGCGCAGGCTTTCCTCTCCTCTGACCACCACCACCACCACGGCCGCTCCTCACCACCCCGTCGCCCGCCCGCAACTTCGACAGAACGGCTTCTCGGGGCGCTTCACCGAAATCCTCTCGCGACAATGGCCCCCAAGAACCCTTTCAAGTTTGGCACCGACCTCTGGGACACGTCCAATCGCTTTGAGACGTCGTGGTTGCTGAGTCCCTGGGCCCTGTTTGGCGTGCGCGCCCTTATCGTAAGTTGCTTCGTTGACAAACCCAACAATTGCGTATGCTAACGGGATTTTTTTTTTCCCGTCGCGAATAGTGTCTCTTCACTTGGGTCACACGCTTTTTCATCATCGGCTGGACCTGCACTCACGATTCGCTCGGAGGCTGCCTCACTGTTCGCCAGTCCTTCTCCTACTTCACCTACCTCACCTTTTGGGGTCTGCAGTTCTACTTCCTCGTCGCAACCATCCACACCTTCACCTACGCCCGCACCGGTCGCCCTCTTCTCGACAGCTTCCCGCGCCCGCTCCAGGCCCTCTACTCGCTCTTCTATTCCAGCATCGTCACATACCCGTTCCTTGTCACCATTGTCTACTGGGGTGTCCTGTACAAGGGACCGTGGTTCTCTGTCGAGTTTACCGCCTTCTCCAACGTCAGCCAGCATGGCCTGAACAGCTTGTTCGCCCTGTTTGAAGTCTTCGTCCCGCGCACGAATCCGCCCCTGTGGGTTCACATTCCATTCCTCATCTTCATTCTCGCGCTGTACCTCGCGCTAGCCTACATTACTGTCGAGACTGAGGGCTTCTACGTCTACAACTTCCTCAACTACCGCAAGGTTGGTGGCCGTGGCATTGTCGCAGCCTACATTATCGGAATCGCCGTGGGAATTGTCATCATCTTCTGTCTCGTCTGGTGCATTATCTGGCTCCGCAAGTGGGTGACTGAGACCAAGCTTCACAAGGAGGGCAAATTTGCAGGGCGACCCACCCAACATGACACAGAGATGAACAGCTTTGAGAACAAGTACGCCGCAGGACCAGTCTCTGAGACGCCTGATCGTGCATACTAATTGCCACCTTGACACTCTTTTAGATCCATCAGTGTATTTGATAACTTATATTTCTGGTCGTATATTATATAGGGTGGCGTTGTTGGGTTGGTGATACCCACGTTCAGTTATATATCAAGTTAGCAATTACATGCGTACATAGCATAATGTCGTTAGAATACCCCAGAGCAATAGTCTATATAATTGATAATGGTCTGTATGAATTATTCTATCAGTGTACTTTTGCAGCATGATCAAGGTGGAGATCTTTTGAAACAACACTGTAACATGCTCACGAAACTACCCCGGCAAGTCCTTCTTAGTGGTTGGCATGATTTGGCATTCTACTCATTGATGAATAATTACACATCTCCCATCTTGTCATACAAGTACAATTACACTGTTCCACTCGCACAGAAACAAGCATCAAACCCCATCATGGTAGTACATTGGTTTAACATTTGAGCAAAACTCCCCGACGGCGTTCAGACTCGCGAATCTCAAACATGACCTGGACGCCAACAAAAAGGCATCCGCAGGCGGAAAGAAGAAAAATTACACCTGGGTATTTTGTTAGCAATTCTCGTTTTAGCATAGAAAATAGAGCAATGATAAAACATACCAGACCAGTCATGCAGAATGCTATGCACAATGGACTGCAAGCCATCCAATCCAACAGCAAAGCCAACCAGGTTGGCAGAGATCATCATCAATACGTTTGCAACGCTTCCCACGCAGCACAGCATACGATATGCCGTCGGCTGACTTTCCCACTTTCGCTTAGGAAATAGGTACGCTGCAGTCCACTCGGGAATCATGAATAGCACAATTAACCAACCCCAGATAAGGAGCCGCAGCTTGATGTCATGCCAAAGGGCCACGAAGGTGAAGACCATCAAGTATGTCACGATAGACTTCACCATGGCCTTCCAATTGCGGAATGATGAGCCTCCAAGTGGCACGTAGATGTACCTGATGATCCATCGGTTGTACGAGCGGTGCCAAGCGCGCCAAAACAACTGAGTGCTATAATTGTTGCTAACACAACGAACCATGTTCTCGGGCGGGTCAATGCCGTCAACGAGCGACCAAAGCCGGAAGAGCCTCCAGGGAAGCAGAAGTTTCAACCAGATGAGGTGGAGGTTAAAAAAGGATAAAAGACTGAGCTGAGCTGCAGTATAGGAGCTCCAGTCAGGGTTTGCCCTGCCGATTGCACCAACATAATCGTAATGCAGAATCACCTCTTTTGCGAGGAGTACGAGGAGGAAACGAATGCCGTATCGAATAGTACGTGATGTTTCAATGCTGGCTGCACGGTATTTCTGCTGCGAAATATAGTCGTTAAATGTGAGAATAGGGCCAGCCAGGTACAGCGGAGCATAAATGGCATAACCAATGTAGTTGCGAAAGGAGAAATCTCTGATATTCGCCGGAATAGTAACACGGTCTCGTTCAGAAAGGTTTGCGGGGTCCAGTTGTTTCTTCTTTGACATATTAGCAATTGGTCGGATTGAACTAGTTCCCACCGATACTTACCTCTAGGGCGTTAGAGCTGCCTCGATCAAGGCTCCAGTAATAATCCATGTTGAAACTAATGAGTCGCAGGATGGTAATGTTGAAAAGAACTTCCCATCGTACCAGAAGCCCACGGAAGCTATCCAGCCAGTCACCGAACCTCATCAATTCCGAATCGACGAGGCGTTGCTCATTCCCAACTATGTCCATAACTTGGGGAGAAATGAGGCTCGCTATGCTTCTAAAATGGTATCCATTGAATATCTCGTTTGCGAACAATGTTGAGACGTTGAACACCCATGTTGCTACCGGAACATATTTTCTAGGGAGAGTGGTTGCTACCTGGTAATTCGTCCACAGGATAGCAAAAACTTTGAGCGCAGAAATTCCGTGCAGGATGGCCAAGAACAAGAATGCGAAGACAAAATCGAAGGATGCACGTTGGTCCAGACGGGCTTGGCCACTGACCACTCTACCCTTGGTAGGGTAAAGGCCGTTCCACAGCTTTCTCAGAAGTGGGTGAAATATGAGAAGTGCACTCATGTAGGGAAGGTTTCTTCGGAATACGGCGTATTGATGGTCGGAAACGTCAATCATGCGGCCGGGGATCCAACCGGGAGCTAGGTATCTATAGATCTTATTCCATCGTGGATCGCTTGCTAATTTTGGGTCAGGCTATGCGTCCAGGAAATACAACAGAACATGACAACATACGGCTCGAGACTTCATATGCGACCCAAAACATGTAGGGGACGGCAACGAGAAAGACGCAGTAGTAGAAGTAAAATTCGGGGGTTTTCCATTTGGACGGTTGTGCTCGGGCTCGCGCCTTGTCGAGCGTCTCTTTTTTTAGGTCGGGATCGTCTCGCGCATCGATTACGGTTTGGTAGGGAACGGATGAGGCGTTGGTGAAGCGGGTGTCTAGGGTGTCGTGGTCGTAGACATCTCGAACGAAAGAAAGGAGACCCATGGTTGCGAATTGGGGTC
Organism: Calonectria ilicicola; assembly: GCA_020809705.1. Taxonomy (NCBI): domain Eukaryota; kingdom Fungi; phylum Ascomycota; class Sordariomycetes; order Hypocreales; family Nectriaceae; genus Calonectria; species Calonectria ilicicola. The sequence goes on along the minus strand of CP085825.1, from coordinate 2,090,992 downwards.
AAGCGAGCGGGACCTCAGCTCATGGTGTTGTGGACCAAACTAGGTGTATTCGCGAGAAAGCCGCGGAGGCTGTTGTACCCAGAGCCAGCAGTGTGAAAATCGTGGACGAAATGAAGCTGTGGTGAAAGAGGGGAAAGGTGATGTCGTGGCCTTGCGTGGGTGGTGTACGGGCACGGAGCTGTGGTGTTGAGACCGCCCCGGAGAAATTGGGTCCCCGTACCGCTTTGGGGAGGGATGGACCCCTGGGGGTGGAGGTGAGGGGCTGTTGGTGAGCATTTTAGGGGCTAGACATGTGCTGCCCCTGAAAATAGCCCACCCGGCCGAGAACTTCTTGGGTGTCTCCCGCCAGTCTGACAGGTGATCTCCCCGTATTTAGCCAGAGATTGGGCTTACGCAGCCAATAAGCATTCAGTTAATTTGTACGAGGCGCATGCAATTGATGAGTTCATACACCATTGGTACATCATTCCGTGAAGAATACCCTCAGATGAATTACGTACAGGTTTCGTTTCTTGTTCCTTCATTTATTTTTCTACTCTCAATGAGTGCGCCAAGCTTCTATTCGATACAAGAGCTCCGAAAAAATTACCCCTTGCAAAAGAGAACATGAAACTGTATCCTCTAGATGCTACCATAAAATTGGTATTTCATTGCCTCCGACGAAGGTTCAATTCGGATCATATTCATACTTTGCTGACAATCCTACCCTGTACCGAGGTCCGTTGCATCCGAGTTCACCAGCTGCAGATAAGCCCAAAATCATCAAATTGTCTCAATAGTTTTCTTCGTCTTGATCGTCTGAAAATAATCGAAGCATATTTCCTCTCATTTGTTCCCCTTGTTCCTATTGTGCACCTGCACACAAAATATTTTTCCTCTGGCAAATAACTTAATGAACGGAAACAAGTCACATGTTGCATGTATCGCTCTCTTTTGTCGCCATACTTTGAAATTGTAACATTAATTGAGTCATTGAGTTTGTTATCTATATTCGCTTTCATTTTTTTCTATCTGGGTAATGATGAGAAATTGAGCAAGTCTCGCACCTAGCATGACTTGAGAGTGTCAAGCGGGGTGGAGCAACAGTCACCTCCACCCCCTATCAACTAAGTTAGTCGCTGGATGTTATTATCATTTCGCCTTGAGAATCACTGTTTTGTAATTAAACTAGCTGACTGTAACGACGATTGATCTCTGTGTTGAGTCTTTGCATTGCTTGAATAATTGGGGACATGTCCTTTTGCCCTTTACACGCTAGCTCTGCTTGATCTCCAAAGCGCCTCAATGACTTGATGTCATCTAAGTGTATCTGGATATCTGAGGCGCGCAGAATGGTATTGGCAATGTAGGAGAATGCAATATAGCACCTATAAGCCCCAATGGTGGTGATGACAGTCTGCACGTATGGAATCATGACCATCAACTGGCCTACCAGATCAATAATCCGGCGACACGCCTCCATAACCACGGGTGACTCGGGAATTTCAATGTCCTTTGTGAAAGGCTCAGGTGAGCTCGAGTCTAGAACCGTCATTTTCCTAAACATATATATGATGCAAGTATACCCGGTCAATGGTACATCTGCAATCTCCCATACTTCAGCATCGCGATCTGGATTTTTCTCGATCCACGAACTCTGCGTAATGATTAGCTGGAATAGCTAGAATATAAATCGAAAAGCCTCACCAGTCCCCATTCCTCAAGGATATGTAGTATTTCCCTACAGAGCTCCTCTGTCTTTGCCATCACTTCGGCTTTTGTATCATTTTCAGGATCTTCCAGGAGGGCAAAAAACCGGATAATGACGAGAGTTATGCGTGAGGTGGCCAAGAAAGCAGAAGCCTGGATGGTTTCGGGAGGTGGCTGCGAATTTGGGTCTAGCCAAGGCAGGTTTACCCTCCAGGCGTTGACGGAGAATATGGGAGGCTTATCCATAACGAGTCGATAATAAAGGTCAATCTGGAGTACTTCCCATGAACCCTTACGGTCGGCATCGCAATCGCATTTGTCATCATTCTCGCCCCAAGTAATATCTGCGTTATCGAGCTGGTGCAGGTTGAGGGTTTGGCAGTATTCGCAGGCATGTCTAAACATTTTCCAGGACAGCTCCTCGTCAAAGAACTGATAAGAAACGCGAGTCTAAAATATTAATGAGAGAGAATAAAGGTGATATAGAAGATGGGAAATTACAAGGAATAGGGCCGCTATAAGGTCCATCATGGTCCCGGTTGCCTGTCGCTGCCACCCGGGAATGGCTCTTAAGCATGCGATATAGTTGGACCGAGCATATGTTACGCTTTCCTTTGCAGATTTGTTACTAGCTCTCAAAGTACACCCATGAAAGAGAATGCAGTAATAAATGACTAAAATTGCTGGTTCGACGTGAATGTGCGGGACGCCAATGATGTCGGGAATAAGCTGCAAGGTTCTCTTGTCGATAAGGCTGCTGAACAGCCAAGTTGGCATGTTCTCAAAGTAGTCTGCAAGGTTTGAGTGAGTTATGGGCATATAGGGTGGGGTAGCAAAGGCTTCATACTATGTATCCAGCATTTGGCCAATTCAGCTGGAATCTCGATAGCATCGGTAATAGCTGATGTTGAAAGGTTGCGTGTCATCAAGCTCCGAGCTTGATCAACTGCATTTCTAAGAATAGTGGTAGCATCCAGTTCAACTCGATTTGAGATATCGTACGAGTCAATGGAGCCAGCCACATTTGTCTCTACAGGAGAAGGGCAATGGGATGGCGAATTTGTGGTGTACGTAATTGCTCCAGCGGCCGTGGGAGAGCCGACACTCGTGGAGCGGGCTTCGAGGCGCTGGAGTCTATCAAGGATGGTGGTTAAAGCCTCGGTGTTTGCAGACCTGCGACACAACCTGCCTTTAGCACCAACTAAATTCACGACTCGAATACTGAAAATGAGCTTACAGTGACTCCTCAACTATTGCGCGCGCCGTCCTCCTCTTCACTCTTTGAGGATAGATGCACTCAGCAGCATGGGTCTTGCAACGGCTGCAGGCGGGCATAACCCGGTTGCATCGCACCTGTAACGGCAAGAAATACCGATTGTCAGTCTACCAATGTACCAATATCATCGGGAAAACAACGGACTTTTCGATCTTTGCATCTTGTGCACTGGGAGCGGCCGTTATTAGCTGGCTTGATTTAAATGTGGCTCCAAGAAAGACATGGAGCAGGGGAGGCTGCACGACTTACCGAGAGCCGGTTTAGCTGGTCGGGATCGGGCATCTGTAGATCCGGCAGATGGCGCCGTACTACTACGCCGGCACGGTCACAATGGCAGATGGAGACTGACAGAGACCGTTTGCTGTGCTGGAAGAAAAATGCCCGAGCGAGAGAAAATTACAGTGGATGCGCTTGGATCAAGAACTGGGTTGCGACGGACTTTCGGCAAATATATATCCGTTCTTACGAGGGATGGGCCAATGGGCTAAAAATGAGTCTAAACGTGAGTTTCTTTTTACGCAATAATAATTTTTTTTCGGGTTGCCCTGTTGTCCAAATGCTTACCAAGAGTCGAAAGCGTCAAAGGCGTGTGTTAGTGGCAGTGGTCTTTAGACAAGGGCTATGGCAGAATGGTGTGGGTTAAGGGGTGGCGAACGTTGGAGGAGCCACCAGCACATCTGCATGCCCCTGCACGCTCGTGATCGCTGGTACCTGCAAACGGACCTTGGCAACACCGAGACGCTGAGTCACGAAAATATGGATGTCGAGGGTTAGGGTTGCTACGTTTGAGCCTACAATTTGTAGGGGCTCGGACTTTGAACGACCGAATACCCGTTTGTCGATCCACTGATCCACCCTGCAAAGTATGGTACCAAGCCTCGGGTCCCCACCAAACAGAAAGGCAAACCATCGTTTCCAAGTATTTGGTGGGGACTCATTAATAAATTCTACGAAGGACTTTACCGCTTCTTGCCATGGGATTAAAGGTATAAGATGGAGGTAATTGTCCATGGGTCCGTAGTTAGAATAGCTTAATCAACACATCCTGCTCAATCTTCAATTCATTGAACGGCATATTATAAACACAAACAGATCACCAAGATGGGAACTGGTGACCAAAAGGGTCTTAGCCACTCCCATCAAAGCGGTTCAGCCGCCACCTCAATCATGGAAGTGAGCAAAGAAAGATGCCCTTCCGCCACCGACTCCGAGGATTTGGAGGATCTCAGGAATGAGGAAGTCCATGAGCTTGCCCGTCGACTTACAACCCAGTCGCAAGCAGCCCCAGGTGCCCTCTTCCCACTGCCATCAGATGGGCCATTGAACCCAAACAGCACCAAATTCAGCGCTAGAAAATGGGCAAAGGCATTTTACGATCTCAGAATCGATGCATCACAGGGCACCAAGCCGCGGACGACAGGTGTGGCGTTCAGAAACCTCAATGTGTACGGATTTGGTACCGACACCGACTTCCAGAAGACAGTCGGCAACATATTCCTGGAGGCAGGGACTATGGTCAAAAAGTTGCTGCACGAAAAGAAGAAGCAAGTTGATATTCTGCAGAATATCGAAGGCGTGCTCCATAGCGGAGAGATGCTAGCTGTTCTTGGCCCCCCCGGCTCAGGCTGCACCACCTTTCTCAAGGCGATTGCGGGAGACACTCATGGATTCCATATCGATGAAGGCGCAGAGCTTAACTACTCCGGGATTAAACCCAAGGAGATGAGGACAGCTTTTCGCGGTGAGGCCATTTACACTGCTGAGGTCGACCAGCATTTTGCACACCTCACAGTAGGCGACACACTGTATTTTGCTGCCCGTGCAAGGTGCCCCAAGAACATCCCTGCTGGCGTCTCTCGACACGAATACGCAGAGCACCTGCGCGATGTCACGATGGCCATGTTTGGTATATCACACACCAAAAATACCCGAGTAGGAGATGACTTTGTGCGAGGAGTGAGTGGCGGAGAGAGAAAGCGTGTCACAATTGCCGAGGCAGCCCTGAGTTACTCGCCATTGCAATGTTGGGATAACAGCACCCGAGGACTGGACAGCGCCAATGCCGTTGAGTTTTGCCGCACTTTGAGGATACAGGCCGATGTCATGGGCTGTACCTCTGCAGTCGCCATTTACCAGAGTCCTCAAACTGCGTACGACGTGTTTGACAAGGTTCTCGTTTTATACCAAGGCAGACAGATCTTTTTCGGCAAGACATCTGAGGCGAAGGCATATTTCGAGGATTTGGGATTCGTTTGCCCTGAACAACAGACCACTCCCGACTTTCTAACCTCAATGACAAGCGCCAAGGAGCGCATTATCAAACCGGGTTGGGAGAATAAGACACCTCGATCTCCAGATGAATTTGCGCTTGCTTGGAAGAACAGCTCTCACCGACAGCGGGTGCTAGCTGAGATTGATGACTATCAGGAATCTCACCCATTTGGGGGTGAAAACTATCAAAATTTTGTCCAGTCTCGCAAGATCGACCAGTCAAAGACTCAACGTATCAAGTCGCCTTTTACTCTATCATACTTAGAGCAGATGGGAATCACTTTGGGAAGATCCTGGCTGATGCTAAAAGCAGACCCAAGCGTCACGATTACGATGCTGTTATGCAACCTCATTGAGACGCTTGTTGTGTCAAGCATCTTTTACAACATCCCCGATAATAGCGGAGGTCTATTCAAGCGGGGATTCCTAATTTATTTCATCATGATGATGAACACTTTCAACAACGTTTTGGAAATTCTCACCTTGTACGCCAAACGAAGCATTGTTGAGAAACACGCTCGATATGCTTTATACCATCCCAGCGCTGAGGCCTTGTCCTCTATCATTGTGGACCTCCCTTACAAGATCTTCAACGCCATAATGATAAATGCGATCTTTTACTTTATGGGAAATTTGCAAAGGGATCCAGGCATCTTCTTCTTCTTCCTCTTGGTTTCGTTCTCGGTTTCCATGAGTATCTCCATGGCATTTCGCCTTATTGCATCCCTCACAAAAACTGTTTCAGCAGCTCTCGCGCGAGCGTCGATTCTCCTCCTTGCCATTGCTCTCTACACCGGCTTTGCCATTACACCACAGTATATGCCGGTGTGGATTGGATGGATCAGGTGGTTGAACCCGACCTTTTATGCCCAAGAAAGTCTGATGATCAACGAATTTGCGGGCCGAGATATTCCTTGCTCAACCTTCGTACCGTCAGGCAGTGGATATGAATCGGTAACTGGCTCTGAAAGAGTATGCTCAGCTCAAGGATCGATCCCTGGGTCGGATGTTGTGAGTGGATCATTGCATTTATCCACGGCGTATGGCTACAAGGACTCTCACAAATGGCCTTATTTTCTGGTGATCATTGCTTACACAGTCTTATTCATGACACTCCACCTGATTGCTACAGAATATGTCACTTCGGAGCGATCAAAGGGAGAGGTGCTAGTATTTACTCGCAAGGCTTTGAGCAAACTCTCTCGCAAGTTTACAAGTGATGAGGAGTCAGGAAAACTGGACTCAGCGCAGAATATGTCTCCTGAAGACTCAGAAGAGAATACCGATGTTGAGAAACAAAGCTCTGTGTTCCACTGGAAAGATGTGTGCTATGATGTGACCATCAAAGGAGAGAATCGCAGGATTCTTGACCATGTGGATGGCTGGGTCAAACCAGGAACACTGACAGCTTTAATGGTAAGTTGCATGCACGATGAAAAAGAAAAAGGGACGCTAACAAGTGGACTCCCAGGGCGCATCAGGAGCTGGAAAAACAACCCTACTTGATGTTTTGGCCAGCCGGGTCACGATGGGAGTGGTTAGCGGCTCTATGTTGGTCGATGGGCAATTAAGAGATGAGTCCTTCCAACGAAAAACTGGCTACGTTCAACAACAAGATCTCCATGTGCACACTTCGACCGTCCGCGAAGCTCTTACTTTCAGTGCTCTCCTTCGCCAACCGCCACGCTATTCCCGGGCGGAAAAGATCGCATACGTTGATACTGTTATTGAACTTCTTGATATGAAGGAATATTCAGACGCGATCATTGGAGTTCCCGGAGACGGACTGAATGTTGAGCAGAGAAAACGACTGACCATTGGCGTGGAGCTGGCAGCGAGACCACAACTTCTACTATTTTTGGATGAACCGACCTCGGGACTTGACAGCCAGACATCCTGGTCCATTTGTAACTTGATGGGAAAATTGACCAAGAACGGCCAGGCTATTCTGTGCACCATCCATCAACCCTCAGCTATGTTGTTCCAGCGCTTTGACCGGCTCCTACTCTTATCGAAGGGAAGAACAATTTATTTCGGAGATGTTGGAAGAAACTCGAGAATTCTCGTTGACTATTTCGTTCGAAATGGTGCACCAAACCTGCCCACTGGTGCAAATCCGGCGGAATACATGCTGGATGTCATCGGCGCAGCTCCAGGCTCCCACACCGAAATCAACTGGCCTGACGTTTGGCAATCATCACCGGAGCGCACCCAAGTCCAATCCGAGCTGGAAAGGCTAGCATCCGAAGGTGGCTCTAAGGCTCAGCACCTAACCGCTGAAGATCAGTCAACTTACAGCGAATTTGCTGTGCCTCTTGATGAGCAGTACAAAGAAGTGACAAAAAGGCTGTTTCAACAATACTGGAGAAGCCCGGGATATATCTACTCCAAGGTGACTCTGTCAGCCGGTTCAGTAAGTTAATGGCATGACTCCTGACGACTTTCAACTCAGATTCTAACTACTTTGTAGTCATTGTTTATCGGCCTCACGTTCTTCAAGGGAAAGAACACTGAGCGTGGGCTGCAGAACCAAATGTTTGGAGTCATGATGATTCTCACTATTTTCACTCAAATCATCAACCAGATGATGCCTGCGTTTGTTGCCCAGCGCACCATGTACGAGGCTCGCGAACGTCCTTCAAAGACTTATTCTTGGAAGGCATTCATCGGTTCGAATATCCTGGTTGAAGCCGTTTGGAACTCTGTAGGATTTCCTTTTCAGATGAATCACCTGAGCTTTGTAAGACTAATGATTCTATAGGTCATTTCTGTACTGAGCTACATTTGTTGGTACTTCCCTGCAGGACTGTATCGCAATGGTTACGAAACCAACTCGGGTGATGCACGCAATGTCACTGTGCTTTTATTCATTTGGCTTTTCTTCATGTTCACAGGCACGTTTGGAAACATGGTGATTGCTGGATTCGAGAGCGATGAGGTAGCCGGAGGTGTGGTTACGCTTATAATGGTCATGATTTTTTCCTTTAATGGGTGAGTGTGGTTTTCACAGAGACCGTTTTGGATTGACTTCTAACTTGGATTCTAGAATTCTCTCATCAGTTCAAGAACTCCCAGGCTTCTGGGTTTTTATGTACAGAGTCAATCCTTTTACTTATATTGTTGAAGGACTTCTGACCACTTCAATGGCGAATGCCAAGGCCGTTTGTGAACCAAATGAATTCATCAAATTCATGGCACCTAGCAACACAACATGCGGTCAATACATGGAGTCCTACATTTCCTCCTCCGGAGGTTATGTGAATAACCCTGAGGCTGGGAATACTACGCAGTGCCAATACTGCACAATTTCTAGCACAAACTCCTTTTTGTCTCAGAAGGGGGTTAGTTTTGAGAACCGATGGAGAGATTTTGGTTTGATGTGGGCGTATCTCGTTTTCAATATTGTTGCGGCGCTGGGTATTTACTGGTTGGTGCGGGTGCCCAAAACAAAAAAGGCAAAGACGGATTAAGCCGGAAGGTTACTGGGCTAGGTGGGATATTCATTGATGTATAGAAATTTAGAAGGCAACTGGAACTACAACTGAGATGTTGTGTCAACAAAAATAAAACTAATGAACTTATTCAAATAGGTATCGCGAAGCTTATTGCTTGATCGCGTATTGATAGCTGCAAGACATTTGGTTACATGTCGTAGTGATGTGATATGTTATTATGTGTCAGCCTCACGTAGAAGAGCAAGACATTTTCCTGCATCACGATATATTAAAATCGATGTTTTGAGGTGCTGCTTTCCAAAGTTTTCGGTGACTTACCTGCAAGTTCCCAACGAAGTGAGAGTAATGACAATGCCTCAAGTAACAATTGAGATGTATCAAGTACCCCTTCAAGAATATCACCTTCTCGAATAAACCACTGACATTCAGTTGATGCATCATAAAGCCCTTGAATGATCAAGGGACTGACTCTATCTATATTTTCTGCTCCTTGCACCAATACACAGCGGGCCAGAGCTGCACCACGAATTGACATAATCTGTTTGATCCCCGAGATGCATGCGGCTTGCATCATGGTTTCTTCAACAAACCGTTGATCTGTGCTGTCGGGTATATTGCATGCGTATAGATGGAAAAGTGCTAGCCGCGCAGAGATGCACATTCCGATGTCGAGCGTAGTACCGTTTTCGTAATCCAACGTATATGAGGAGAGGTAACCATCGAGAGCAGTAAGTGTCGAGTCTAGTTGCAAAGCCTCGCTTAAAATACCCTCTCGGGGCTGGGAACCTTTTGCACTATTCCTATGATTGAGAACTCGACCAAGGACGTGTGACACCTGGCAAGCCCGTGCGAATGGCCCAATTTCAAAGTCAGGCGAGAACCCAGATGTGAAAAGGGCTTGGTTTGTCCCTATTCCACCCTGTCGCCAATCCTTATCCATTGTAGGCAACAGGTCGCCCTGTGATGGTTCGGGAATGGCCAGTGGAAGACCCGTGGGGCCAAGATTAATACAGCTATTTCCCCTCTCTTTTTAGCTGACTTTTGCAATTAGATTTAGGCATTGAGGAATCAATTTACCGTTCTAATATCTGCACAGCCCACCAAGTACGGCGCTCCTCTTCCCAATAAGTCCAAGATGGTGGTGTCTGAAATAATTGTGTGGCCTTCTTCCGGTCATGGACGCCCCTCAATATGCCAATTCTAGCCGCTCGACCTACCGTCATATATGCTGCGGGAAATATTCCGTGACCGTTTTCATATATTGCAAGAAGAACCAGCGACTGAAGGAGATGCAGGGAGACGGGAGACGCCTCCTCTACGTTATTCAAATAACTTTTCACAGTTTTGTAGAGGATAGAACTTGAAGCTGACGTATTATTCTGACGAGAAGCTTTGGAAACTAGTTCCATACACAGCAATAGCAGCGTCAAACTCGATGATTCTGTGGGGAGCTGAGCTTGAATGCTCTGATTCAATCTCTTCCGGCTGATGAATGGAAACCATGTGTCAATTGTGTCAAAGTAATACTCTAATATGCCATTTGGATCTGGCCCAAGTAATTGCAAGATATGAGAGGGTGCGGAGTGGTTGCCTGCCAAGGTGGAATGAGGGATGGAGTGAAATAGATCCGCGTCAATGAAGAAAGCGCTTGGGAAGGAAGGGGCAGTTTCGTTTCCATTGGATATGACCGATACAAGAGAGGGTGATGATGCCGCAATGCTGGAGGAACCTGAACCATAAGGCTTCCTCCCAGCAGGATACTCGCATATTTTGCCTAAACGCGTACACTTGATAACAATTGTAAGCCAAGATTGAGGATGGTGGGGGTTGGGAGATGATTACTAAAGAGCAGGATGGAAGTTCTCGCTGGCATTTCCGTTTAAGTCGACTGTTATCAAAGTTAATCGACTGCGTGGGATGCATGATTGGATATGCACTCACCTGCACTGGCGACACGCTTGCTGTGCGCGCGCAAAGTTGTCAGGGGGGAAGCCAAGCTGGCTTGGAGATTGCTCGGCTGTCGGGTCTGGAACTCCGGATTCAGGCGCAGCCATAGCCGTATCTGCAAGCTTTGTACGCATTATTATTCGGATTGGAACACGTAGTAAAGCGTTGCATGCGCTTCAGCTGGCGTCTGACAGGCCTGGCAAGCGGGGGGGGGGCGGGAAATCAGAGCGGACAATTGAGGTTACATATCCCGTGGGACCCACGCCGTGCTGACGCCGCTTGTGAAGAAGAGGCAATTCTCAAACCTGAAAAGAATAATGGTAGTAGATTGTTCCCCAAAAAGACCTGATATGATTCTGTATTGTTCTGTAACCTCGAGATCCTACGGAGTTAGTAAGGGAAAGTCCGTGGCGCCTATCTGCCTATTTATATTGAGTTGTTGGCCGTCGAAAATTATCATTCTTCATCACCAAACACACACCAACTCTCATCCTCTCCAATCAATTCATTTAAATTCCACAATTCTCCACAAAAAAAACTTCTAAGCAAGCCTAACTCAACCATGTCTAATCCATTCAAGCCTTACGCTCAGCTCTTCGTCGACCCCAAGGGTCCAGGCGATTCGCGGCCCACCGCCCTTCAGATCGTCAATGATAGCAACCTTGTCAATCAATGGACAGGAAAAGTTGTTCTCATCACAGGTGGCACCTCTGGTTTTGGACTTGAGACTGCTCGCGCTCTGCATACTACTGGTGCGGACATCTTTATTACGGCTCGTGATCTTCAAAAGGGACAGAGTGTAATTGAAAATCTCCGAAAATCATCGCCGGGAACCGGAAATCTCCAAATGATTGAGATGGATCTGAATTCTCTTGAGTCGGTTAGGAGTGCCACAAAGGAATTCCTTTCTAAGTCAGACCAATTGAACATTCTCATCAACAATGCTGGTACGCGATGATTTGGACATGCATGGTATAATGACTCTGACTAATCTTTTTATAGGAATTATGGGTATCCCAGAGCGTAAGGAGACAGCCGATGGCTTTGAGCAACAATTTGGAGTGAACCACCTGGCACACTTCACCCTGACCACTCTACTGCTCCCCACACTTATTTCTAGCAGCACGCCGTCCTTCAACTCGCGCGTCATTTCTCTCGCATCTGGTGGCCATCGGTTCTCTCCTATCAACTTCGAAGATGTCAACCTGGAGAAAAACTATCATCCTTGGGTTGCATACGGACAATCTAAGACAGCTAACATCTGGCTGACAAATTACATTGATCGAGTCTACGGGCCTCGTGGAGTTCATGCTAATGCAGTGCACCCAGGAGGCTCTCTGACTCCACTCCATCAGCATGTGCCACAAGCAATGTCGGATCAATGGGATAGTGACCCCGCCATGGTTAACGGAATGCTCAACCCAGACCAAGGCGCAGCTACGACAACCTGGGCCGCGGTTGCAGACGTCTGGGAAGGCCAAGGGGGCAAATACTTGACTAATTGTGGTGTGGGTGAACCTGCGAAGAGGATGGATTATATTCCAGACCCAGGTTATGCGCCACACGCATTTGACGAGGAAGGGGAAACCAAGCTGTGGAAGTTGAGCCAGGAACTTGTCGGTATCAAAGTTTAAGAGGGCGAATGATTTTTTCCTCGATGGAGTACTAGAGTCTCTTGAATGCTGGATAATGAGTTTGGAATGATGCAGCACCATAATATAAGTCTTGGGAATTGAATTTTGATCAGATTTAATATTCTCAAGGTGTATGCACAGGCCGCTTCATGGCATTGGAAATTATCGAGTTGGTGTCTATGTCCATTGAATTCTAGCAAACCTGGATGTTGTCACTAGAATGCAATATCAAAAGCACTATTAGGAGGTTCATGTCAATGATATACAACGCCTCAAAAGTAACCACCGGGGTCATTCTATTATAAATTCACAAATCATCAATGTGAACTCAAAACCAGGGAGACACTACTGGTAGAACATGCCATCAGTTTCTTTTTAACATCGTGATTGGCTGACGACATTAGTGATAACTATTGAAATGAATTGGGAAAGATATGTCATTAAAATCAGACTTGCTTGCAGCAATGCAGGCCAGGCATATCGGATATGCATATGATTCAGAATGCATCGTATGTCGTTTTCGACGTGGATCTGCCAACACGCCACAACTGTGGAATGAGGTCAAAGTGGGCACTCAAATGTTTGGAGAAACAGGGATGGTTTTATCGAAACCTAAAGTTGCATGTCCAAGCTTCTCGGGTCATGACATCTAAATATATAGAGTGGCAAAAACTTAGACAAGATGTTGTGGTCAATGCCCGAACCGTTGCCACCATAAGTCGATGTACTACCGAATAAGGACTGCATTCGCTCACAACTTCGAATTCTGAGGCTTGGTTGATTACTGCCTTCCTCAGAGGTCCGAATTCATCCACCCCATTCCTTTACATCAATCCGCAAGCCAAAGTTCCAATGTTTATGGTGAGAAATGTTCCCCGAGAGCAAACGCTGGCGCGACAGTAATCAACCAATGCCACTGAATAGATAATAATTAGAGATCTTACTCATTCACCAAAAGCCATTCTTTATGATTGGGCATGCTTGTTTTAAATCCATCTAAATAGGTTGCGTGCAGGTGAATGAATGATGGCAATTTGAGGGGCCGCCAAGAACAAAATAAACAAATAAAAATAAACGGCCCCAAATGTTTCGACATCAAGACCAATCACCCAATATTCTGACAAATTCCTGCCCCTACTATATCTTGCAGGTGAAATCGTCATTTGACGCGCGTAATCTCCCGGTGATTGCTGTTCCCCCATTCTCTCAGCACAGACCGGTTTGCTGGGACAGCAGACACCTAATTGGCCCTTGAACCCGATATGGTTGTGTTCCCCGTGGGCCATCTCCAGTAGTTTGACCGACAATTCGGCACTACAGGGAAATAAAGGATCAAGGAAACGAAGGAAGCCGAAGTGGAACATGAGGCGAGCGCCGTTTGATGCGCGGACCAACACAGGGTATGGATTCCTTCTTAGCCCTTTTCCCAGGTAACGTCCTTGGAGAGACCCATTCATAGTGGAGCCGGATGTCCAAGATCCCGGTATTCAGGGGGCTCCCCGGTACCTTCTTACAGGAGGCTACGAAACATTCCCCCCAATCATACGTGTACCCTACTGTCAGTCGTGGAGGTGCCGTTGGGCCGAGTCATGCTTAGACCCGACCTGTCGGCGGTATACATGCGCGTCCCTGTTATGCTCCTTGTTATTACATTCCACTCAAACGGCAGAATGCTTACTTGTTGTACCGTACTGAGGCTTTATGGAGATTGATTGCTTTGGCAATTCAAATCTATGTTCGTTCTAGGAAACAAAGTCTAAACCCACGGGATAGAGTTTTGGGAACAGTTCAAAAACATGGATTCTGGGATTTTGTGTCGCATTCGCACTATCTGAAGATCACTGGCATTTTTTTTCCGAAGTGGCGCCATTCTGAACCTAATCATTCCATCCAGCATCCGGGATATTGTCACAGGCGTAAATATTAAACCAATTCATGTCCTCGTTATCGATTAGGGAAGCAATTGAGAAGGATTATTTGGGTTGGCCCATTGATGCCTGTTAGTAGACTCAGAAGAAATATTGCCAGTAAGCTGAAGGATTCATTGGGCTCCCGTAGCTAGAGCTGACGAGCGGAATTTAGATAAATCCTCTGGTTTCAAAATACGACGGCTCCTTCCCGTCAGGCCTGCTGTGGAGACGCAAAACTTGGCCGATTTCTTGGTGATGGATCGCCTGGGACGTGCTTCCAGCAATGTGCTGCTAAACCTTCGATCATTTCCTCTTTTAGAGGTTAGTAAATGCGATAAATGGAGAAGTAAATGCGACCTAGTTGGCGTACTAGAGACTAGCTCTTCTTCAGTAGAGCGACACTCATAGCAGTGTCCCATGCTGATCGGAGATTTGTAAAAGGCGAGATTATTGCAGCCGGGACTCGGGGTCCAGCAAAACTCCTTGACATGGAATACGACTGTTGGGTCAAGACCGGGGTGCCTGTCAAGCAATCCACGACACCGGCGAATGCGAACCATGTGGAGACCGTAGCAAGAAGTGCAATAGACCTGGCCCAAGCAGCACATTTTTCCCTCTCCTTTCTTTTCTTTTTACAAAAGAATTGACAGTTTGATGGCATTGAAAGATGATTGGGATTGTGATATATGATCTGGGAAACGGGACAAGATTGTATAATATATAAATGCTGATTGGAGAGAGTTTGAGTCAATCGGGCAATTCTCACTATACAGTCGGCGATTAGCGGAACTCTGTTTCACAGGAATCACAATGCTCAAAGATTGTCGAGACACGTGCATGAAGTTTGCCCTTGTGGTACAAATTCCCGGCCGTTGTTGGTCCCGGCCGTTGGTCCCAGCCGTTGGTCCAAGCCGTTAATGCCCTGCGTCCCCAGCCCCTTATGGGCATTTGCCTGACGTCGCTGCGGCTCCGGCAGTTGCCAGTGGTGCGACTGTCTTGGCTATCTCGGTCGAGATACAATGCTGACGCTAGACAACCCTGAGGTTAGTTCCCTTCAATCTTGGCCAGCGGGATGGATCCGCTCCAACAACCTAGATCCTTGTCACGTCACATTGAAGCATGGGTTAGACTCCTCTCATCCTTTAAGTGCGAATTCCGCCTAGCCCCAAAATGAAATCCACACTTGACTGCGGAGGGAATTTTTATGTGTCTGACTCGTAAACAGGTCATTGACCGGAAATGCGGAGTTGGATTTCTCTCTTAATTGTGCTTTGTTTGTGAGCCCCATGTCCCACAGCCTTTTTTTTGTGCGATTTTGTGCTGCCGAGTGACCGGCCTGATCGTGTGATCTCTATGTCTTGCTATTATTTTACGGAAATGGTCCGATTCATTGGTGTACCAATGCACAACTCTGCCTGTACCACAGTATCGCTGGTGTCCCTGGCCTTTCGTGTGAACTGATTTCCTTGGTTGTATTATGCAATCCGCATATCGAAACGCTTCCCCCCCTCAAACCCTGGACCGTCGCTTCAAGTAGATGGGTCAAGTTTGCCGATGGGTTCCGTAACAACCCCCCCTATCCATTAGATGCGATCGTCCATGCCACGGCCTTCACGTCCCTCCGACGTAACCATTACATGGGTTTTCACCACTATAGCTCGGTCATACTCTGAGCTCCCTTGACTTCCTGGGCTGCGGTGAGATGCTGTTTCGCCTCCCTGCACTTTGTACGTAAGTTCGACTTCGTCGTCTTCGATTCTCATGTGGCCCGCATTGAAACGACCTGCAACGTTGCGCGAGTTCATATGCCCAGTCCCCTCGCCAGTTCTATCGTTTACGTAGTACGGGTTGCTGCTGGTCCCTTTCTTTCGACCCATTCGGAAAAGAGGAGCGAGAGTAGGAAGACATGCCGAAATAATGGCGACCGACGGCTCGATACTGGACCAGGCGAATGAAGGACCCATCCACCATGTGACATCAAGTGTTTTGAATAGCCCGTTGAGATAATAGATTCGGAAGATACTGGCAACACAAACGCTTGGCGAAGTTAGACGAGGCTCTGGTGAGACGAAGGTGGAGACTTACAAACTGCCCAGCAGCATAATACCAACAATGGATGCTTTAGCCTTGCTGTTCAAGTGAAGCTGCAGAATTCGGGGGATCGGGACAACCAAGATAACAATGTCGTTAAGCATGTTCACAATTCCGAGGAGAAGGAAGAACAAGTGAGTATCGATGCATGTGCCCGTCGCGCCAAGATATTGGTTCCAGTAGTAGCTCACGGGTCGACAAGCCAAGGCCATGGTAATCCATAGGATGAACGGGTAGATGGTTGTAAGGAAAGTCGCCACCCAAAACATGTTGTTAAAGAGTCGGTTGTCGTCGGCCTTGGAGCGAAAAAGTCGATGATACAGCAATAAAATGCTGAGTTTAGTCGTGGTAACGGCAAGTGCGTAAATGTAGGGTTCGGCATAAACGAGCTGGAAATTCTGTTAACTGGCTGATCTCTCTAGATCACGGATTGTATTCTGTCCCGAGTTACCAACCTTGATCAGCCTGATGAACCTCTCTATATTGTTCGCCCACACATGCTCTCCAGCACCAAATTCTCCAGCTGTTCAAAAGCAGACAAGGTCAGTTTCCAAAGCCTTTACATCCCAGAGCTTAACCAACTATACATACCGAGAATAGTGGCTGCTACCGTAGCGCCGGTGCAAAACTAGAAGATTGTGAGCACTTGACCGAAATTGATGGCCGACCCAAAATGCTCAAACTCACAGTACTGAAGGCAATGGCATAATCGTCATACCAAAGATCTGAGCCCTTGGTCTTCCGCACCCAGAATCGTAAAGCCACAAAGAGGATTGAAACTCCGAGCGCCACGCAAACGACGATGTTGTAGACTGTAACAGTCTGTTCGGTCAAATCTAGACCATCGGGAGCTGCGCCAAAAATGGCCTCTATGTTCTTGTCGACGGCCATCTCCAGAATCACATGGACACCTACCAGAAACAAGAACGAACCAACACCATTAGGCAGAGAGGCCGAACAAATTAACCTCGCAGGGGAATTTCATGGATATAACCAACAAGACGCAAGATGCTTGTCCAGGTAACCGGGACTCCTTAATAGGCTATGCGTTCTTGATGCGGCTAATGAAGATGCAAGGGACCGCGTGCAGCTTACATGGCCCTCGATTCATGACTTGGACTCATCAAATTCTTCCGGCCCGCCCCGTCTTACAGACTACACCGGCGTAGCATGGCATGGAGACGGTTGCAAGCTGCGGTGTGTACTTACAACGGGAGTGGTTGACATCGCCTGACAGCCCCATAATCCGTCCTGACCCGCAATGGTGACAGTAGGGGGCTGCTTGGTTGGTTACCCATGTCTTTTGCTGTGGTTGTAAGGGGGCCATGATCCCTGAAGTTGAGAGGATTCTAAGTGGGCCCGGATCCGCATAGCACGAGATACATATTTGGATCGTCGGGGTCCAGGGACGATGCCACTGTACTTTCTCGCGAACGAGCCATCTTTTAGCTGAATTATGTTCATGGCTCGTGCTAGCACGTGGGCTCCTGATAACAATTCCATACTGGCAATCACTCGCAAGGGGTGCATTTCTACGCGATCCCAGCATGCTACAAGGGCAATTTATTCCCGGTTGTTCTCAACCTACCCAGATCTGGACGTTTATGTGGGCGATATCCCTGGAGGCAACAGGGTCACGGCCAACACCCGAGAACAAGAGCCAACAACTCTTCCACTAGGCACCGGAGACGTCGTATCATGAGCGGGTTTGATGGCGTGTCAGGACCAGCACGCTGGAACCAAGCTATTATTCTGTCAGTTTCATAGATTTTCAGGCCTCCTTCCCAATTGGAGTCGCCCACCGGCCCGAGGGATGCCCCCTTTACACTTATACAGGTAGGGAAAGTTGTCCGTGGAGGCGAAGGGAAAGCGAGTATTCTAGAGGAGTATATGTTCCGGAAGCCTGCCATCCTTCCATATAGCCGAAAGGAAGTTTATGCGCGTTTAAATTTGTTTCATATCTTCCCACGTTCCAACCCAGTCAGTCACTTTGCTGTTTACATACCCTTTGCTTTGATTTTTTGTTTCTTCCAAAGTGCAGATTTTACCCGTTTCGTTTCAATATGGCCACTGAAATTCCCGTCGAGCCTGTGTCAATTGACCAGCTCCAGATCTCTGACAAGTCGGAGGCCACCGTCAAGGTTGCTGAGCTGCCCAACCTAGCACCTCCCCTTCTTCCTACTGAGCAAATTGGTCCCAAGGGATGGGTTCGCAACATCTTCTTCTTTGAGCTGCCAGATGACTATGACATTGATGCCCTGTCCACCATCCTCAAGGATAGTTACAAGGCCTTCAAGGATCGCACTCCTGTAGCCGGCTGCGAGGTGATGCCTTTGGAGGGCAAGCAAGATGGTCTCCTGCAGTTCCACCACTATGGAGATGAGGTCGATGACTTTGCCGTCAAGGATCTTCGAGCAGAGGGAGCTTTCCCAACCTTTGCTGAGCTCAAGGCTCGAAACTTCCCCGCCTCTGAGCTGGACCCCAAGATTGTCACCAAGCGTGGCCTTGGTGGTGAGTGGCCTCAGCCCGGTGACCACATGACTGTCACCCTTATGCAGGCCAACTTTATCCGAGGTGGTCTTCTTCTAAACATGTTCTTCCTCCACGCTTACTGCGATCACACCTGCGCCTTCAAATTTACCGAGATTCTGTCCGAGGAAGTACGCAAGGCCCAGGGCATCCCTATCACTGAGCCCGTTGAGATTCCCTGGGAGGACCGTGAGAAGCTCATGAAGGTCTCTGGAAACAACACTGAGCTAGACCTGAACCACCATGAGTACATTGAGCTTCCTTTCACCCCCACTGAGGTGCCTCCCAAGCTGGCCAGCCCCATTACCCACGGCCACATCTGGTACTTTTCCCCTGAGAAGCTTGCTGCGCTGAAGGAGGAGGCCTCGCCCAAGAACGCCAAACTTCTAAAGGATGAGACCCTTCCCGAGTACATTTCGACCAATGATGCCCTTACGGCTCTCATCTGGCGCGCTACCATGACTGCTCAGCACCCCAGCCTCACTGATCCTACCGTGGAAGTCGACCCCGAAGCCCCTCCCGCCGGCGGCCCTTCCCAGGTTGCTATTGCCCTTGATGCTCGTCGACGTGCTGGCGTTCCTGTACACAAGTACACCATTGGTAACGTTCTTGGCTTTGCTCCCGCCATTATGGATCTCCGCAAGGTCGTTACCGAGGCCTCGCTTGCCGATTTGGCCATCGTCGCTCGACGAGCTGTTGCCAAGGCCGAGGGCGTTTACCTTGATGAGTTGACTACCATCATTGAGGGTCTCAAGGATGTGAACCGCTTGGCCCCTGTTTGCTTCTTGGACATGCCTGGTAACCACATGATCCAGTCCAGCTGGAGAGAATTCCCCTTCTATGATCTTCAGTGGGGTCCCGCTTTTGGCAACACCATGCAATCCTTGAGGCCTCCATCTTGCGGTATTACACACACTATGCAGGTTGTTCTCCCTGACCCCAAGAGGGGCGGTACTGAGGTCTTGGTTGGTGTTGAGAACTCGGCTATGGAGAGGCTCCTGAAGGACCCCGAGTGGAGGCGATACGCTGAGGCTCCTGATGGACTATGAAGCATTGGCTATTTTTAGCCAATTCACAATTATTAGCTCCGATTCGCATAAATGATTAGGGGGAGAATTATATGCTCACTCTTAAAGATATGCAGGGAGAAGTGCGACACCAATTCAATAATTGGAACTGAGAATAAGGTCATTTTCCAGGCAAATCAAGATTTAGGACTAGATTAAAGGAAATCCCGTTGGTATTCTGCAGGTCTAGAACCCGGACCTAGCGAAGCGGGCGTCAAGAGAGATATAATATCGTGGAATTGATTTGGAAATAGCGTCTGGCTTGTCATGTATATATATGTCAATGGTTTCACCGAGATCTAAACTGCTACTTGCCATACAAAGATCAGTCGAAATGTATAATTATACTGTTATGGCTTTAAGAACACTGTATTAAACTTGTCTTGGTGATTTTCAATTATTGATCTCGACAGTCAAATGATAGTGTCACTTGAAGCCCAAACCGTGTCAATCTGACCAAATAAGTGTTTTCAATGAATTTGTGCCATGTTCCCCATATGCACCTGAATAAATGACATCAAAGGTATAAAAAAAAACATGTTCATTGACTAGACATTTGACATTCCTGACTCTTGTGAAATACCTGTCCAGGCTTTCATTATATCCCTTGAATGAATGCGATGCACTGTGCAGATAACCAGGCAATGGTAGCTAGCTGTATGATGTTGATTAAAGCCAGCGGCATTCAACCAATGAAAGCAATTTGGCGCAGTGGAAGCGCGGTATGTTACATTCAATTCCATTGGCAGGATGCATCAAGCTAACTCCTTCCAGCCGGGCTCATAACCCGGAGGTCGCACGATCGAAACGTGCAATTGCTAAAAGCGATTCGCTCTCCTCTCTTTTTTTGGAAATTATTTTCCGACTTCTTTTTTGTCTGCAGCACTCAGGTAAGTGATTCAGCCTATTTTAATGCCTCCTGAGGGAACATCTCCGTGTCCCGAATGGGGGAACAAGTCGCAAAACTTGATATATAACTTGTAGATATGAATAGGTTGGAGCCTCGCGAGGCGTTAAAATAGAACTCAATTGACCTTGTGCTATTTTCTCGTCCAACTCTTGGATCAGCTTCGACATCTTCTCGGGTTTTGTCAATAGAAAATAGAATAGCGCAGGCAGGGAAGTGGATGCAGTATCTGATCCGGCAAAACATTTGTAGTCATCATAAAAGAGATGTCTATATCGCTTAATTGTGGTTTCTTTGCCTGCACATCAAAGAGCTGTGCCAGAGTATCCTTTGTATCACCGCAACGGTCCTTTCGGCTGGTCATTTCTCGTGTTGCAAGCTGGTAAAAATGCCGATTGCGATCATTTGCTTTCAGCCAATTCCAAATAATTGGGATGAGCTATTGGTGAAGACGAAATATCCATCCTACATGCATGAGCCACGCGATCGACGAAAGAGTGACTTTGGCTCGGTCGAATAAGCCATCATCATCCCTACGGTTAACAAAGCCAAAGGGCCAGGAAAAGTTGACATCACCTCCAACATCTAACGCTGATGATATCAGTTCGTCAAAAATCAAGAAACTTTCGACCAATCTCTTCAGAGCTAGTTTGATGACGAAGGGTACGAGATGGACATCACCAAAGGATGGGGGCTTCTCAAGCAGGTCAACGAGTGTTTCATATTAGTCCGCTCAAATCAGCTAAGTTTGTGAGTAAATGACCGATTCTAATATCTAGCCAAGACTCTTTGCGAATCCTTTGTGGTATATCCCTCTGGTATCTCCTGGGGATATGACGAGACCAATGACAGTTAAATTGGAAGCCCCAGTGCGCCTTTTCAGATTTTTAGTCAGTTAGCGACAGACCACAACCAACATGCATTTACAACCTGGACCTTGAACTTAGGTGAGAATTCCGCGCGGCACTAGGGTATGCGACGAGCCTCCGTTCCAATGAACCGCGCCCAGGTGGAGAACGCAAATCGCGAGCGCATGTTCACCGATATTTGTTGGTTCCATGTACTTTGCTAGTCACATTTCGAGAGCATGGCTTTCATCTAATCGGTTCGGGAGCTAATCCGGTCGTGCACGTGCAGCAGATGCGCTTTCGTGGCATATTAAGTTGATTTGATTTCTCTTTTTCCACCACCAAGAATCCTCTATCCAGATCCCGCCAAATCAACACAAATCAGCAACCATTCATTCCTGTTGCATTTTATCATTTCGATTCCATCCACCATTTCAAAATGCGATTATCTGACCGAGAAGCAGCCCATCTTATCAGGGCCAGACTGGAACCTCTTGGCCGAACGGCTCTTAGCATTGTATATGCTGAGAAAAGCAACCCCGAATCTATTCTAAAGGCTGCAGGGTATTGGCTTGATGGTGAAATGTACGATCGTGCAGCTTATGCTGAGGACACAAGCAACCGACTCAAGCGCGAGGCTACTATCTATAAATCTCTCGGTGTCCACCCATGCATTCTCAAGTGCATAGGTCTCGAATTGACGCCAGATGGCGAGGCTTGGGCTTTACGTCTTGAGAGAGCTCCAAATGGAAATTTGAGAGAGTTTATTCAACAAAATGAACCCCCAAGCATGGCCAGGCGTGTACAAATCGCAATAAAGCTATCGGAAGCTCTAAAACACATTCATAATCATGATGTTATCTGGGGCGATATTTCAACAAGAAATATTCTTGTTTTTGATGATCTTCATATCAAACTGAGTGATTTCACCGGATCTACACTGAAGGATATATATCCAGATCTTCTATTTTCTTATGAGCCTCGGTATTGGGTGCCAGAAGGAAACAGAGAGCCTCCCGCCGATGGGACACTTGCAATGGAGCTATTTGCACTTGGCACTGCAGTTTGTGAGATTACCGAATGGGCTATTCCGTATGGTCTTGTTGAGGTTGAGGAAATCCAGCAGAAACTTCTCGACGGAGAGTATCCGACCGTGACAAAGAATAATCCAGTTAGAGATATCATCCAGAGACTCTGGAACTCCGAGTATAGTTCCGCGGAAGAGGTTTTGAATGCATTGAAAATAGTACTCGACGATTGACCTATTACGGTTTGGGGTTGTAGTTTGTAGAGAGTTTGTCAAGTTGGGGATCGCAAAAGGAATTTAGCGGTCATTTCAGAAACTTTCTTCCCAAGTGCAATACCCTAAACAGTTTCACCTAGCATTATGACTTAATTCTTCGACGTACTTATAACATGCCGTCCTGCTGTTTAGGTTGAAATGGAGAATACCCTCAAAACGCACTATGGTTTGTTATATGATCTTACTCGTGGTGAAAAGGTTTCCTCTGGTACTTTCGAGAAAATTAAGCGCCGATTCATCACATTTTTTAACCTCATAGCTTAATTTAATAGTTTTAAGTTGTCCAGTCTGAAGTCTGGCATAGATCCACCAACAAACACAGCCCAATGTTGGTTAGCTCCCCTTGGTAACCATTCCACATGGTCAGACATACCAGGTCAGGAGCTGACACTGAGAGGTGCTCACGCACGAGCGGTCGGCCAAAACCGTCACTGATATTTTGGAAACTTGGGTGCGAGAGACGGATATCCATGGATTTAACACTTCATACGCCATTACCCCTGGTAATTTCGACGGTCATGCCAAGTATCTAGTCCCGGAACTTGAATCGCGGGGCGTACCCTGGGATTCCGCGGCAACAGATGAGTGAACAACCCGCGAGAACTTCCCTGGGGAGGCTTTCGACGTCGATGGAAGGCTCATAAGCGACCACCCCAGATCCCAATACAAGTGGACCGCTGAAGACACATCATGAGTTCGATTAACAACAATAACTTCCAGCACTGGTGGCTCCTATTCCATACTTCCCGCAAGCAATAACACCATATGCGATTTGTCATCGATGCGACGAAATTTATAAAGACAGAGAGAATTGAGCTCAATATACTTGGGATCATCCCTCGCAACCGAGAAAAGCACTCTCACTTTACCTCATGCCATATCTTTCATCGGTATTGGACGACTTATAATAATTTATAGGTAGATCAATTCAGATATCCTAAGCCGAAAAATTGCAATGTAGCTTTGCAGTAATCCTTGCTTTAGGTGGTACAGAAACAGTCAAGGTTAGAGATAAGCGTTTCTTGGCAAACCAACCTCAGATCACGCCTTTCGCTAACGAATTGAGCAATCTAAACAGCGGGGTTTGACCTATAGGAAGCATTCTGACAAGGCTGTTTACTGTGACTATTGATATTTTTGATTGCCGGGGATGCATTGCGTGATTGCATCCTTTGGAGATAAATGCTGCAAGGAGCTGGTTGGGCGTCCCGGGCGAATATCTAGGGCAACCGTTGCATTCCTGACAGTGGACATATCTTCAAAAAGAAGAAGAAAAAATCGGCAGCAGACCCATGAGTCGGGATTAAACCCCTGGGCTAAATTTGCATCGAATATAATCGATCTATGCGCTGGGGCTACGGTTGATAGGCCACTACGACACATTCCCAATACTCTCCAAATGACCAAATCAGCAAATGATATCGCGATGAGTGACCAGAAGGAAATATCGCAAGAGGAGACAACAACGGTTGAAAATTACAACCATCCAGGTCGGTTGACATTCCAATATTCAATGTCGATAGCGCTGTACTAATCAAGTTTGTAGTAAAATGGAACCGCTCACCCATCTTCAATGCGACCATTCTCGGCATCTGTAGTTTTGCCGCCCCAGGATTGTGGGGAGCGATGAACTCTCTAGGCGCAGGAGGCGCGCAGAAGCCTTACCTTGTGAATACCGGAAACGCACTGACATTTTGCCTGATGATTGTTTCTTGCTGGACCACAAGCAGTATTGTCAAGTACATTGGCATCAAAGGGGCCTTGGTCGTGGGGACCATTGGGTTTGCACCTTACAGCGCTGGACTGTATCTGAACAACCGCTATGGCGTGGAATGGATGGTCATATTTGGCGCCGCACTTTGCGGAATTTCGGCAGGAATATTTTGGGCATCGGAGGCCGCCATCGGCATTAGCTACCCCGAACCCAGGAACAGGGGCAAATTGGTCGCTTACTGGCTCACCTGGACCCGACTCGGCCAAATTCTGGGAGGCGCCATCAACTTGGGCTTAAACGCCGATCGCAGCGAGGCGGGCAAGGTCTCGTATAACGTCTATCTAATCTTCATCGCACTTCAATGCTGCGGACCCTTTGTGGCGTTGCTGCTCAATAGTCCGCACAAGGTCCAGCGGGCAGACGGCAAGCAAGTGGAGCTGTCAATCTCCCAAGACCCATGGAAAGAGCTCAAGGCAACAACAAAAACCTTCCTAAGAAAAGAGTTTCTCCTGTTGATCCTCTGGATTGGTCAGGCCGTATATGCAGAGTCGGTGTTTTATTCCTACATCGCCCTGTGGTTCAGCGTACGAGCAAGAGCTCTGGGCTCGTTCCTGTCAGGCATTGTGGCTGTTGTTGCGGGCGTCCTTCTCGGTGTCTGGCTTGATCAGAATCATGTTCCCCTGAAAAAGAGGGCCCGATGGGCATTTGCTGTCATAATGGCGCTGCAGGGAGCATGGTGGATCTGGCTGACCGTGAATGTCACCAAGTTTCACCGCACAAGTCCCATCTATGATTGGAGCGACGAAGGATTTGGCAAGGCATTTGGCGTCTTTATTTTCCTCGTCGCTGGCTTCCAGCTCAACTACAATTTTGCGTTTTTTATTATTGGGCAATTGTCGTCGAATCCCCAGGAGACAATTCGGTTGTCAGCTTTGCTGCGCGGCACCGAATCAGCGTGGCAAGCGCTTAGCTATGGGTTGAATTCCATCCCCATTTTCGCCTCGATTGGCAGCACTTACATCAATTTTGGGCTTTGGGGGGTATCCCTGTTTCCTGCTTGGTTAGTCATCAGAAGTTTCGGACTAAGCAAGGATGATGATGGCGATGCGGAGGAGCGAAGTGACTCTCAGGAATGAGCGATCGCAGCCCAAGATTTAATTTTTTTCATTTCCATATCAAGTAATTATATGATTGCCTGTTTCACCTAGAAACGGACATTGTTGTTTTTGGGCATTCTTTGAATCAAAGCTTATCCCATTTGGTTTCATGGAAGCGTGGGATGACTTGCCAAAAGTGCATTACTGGTGTCCGAGCTAGCTAGCCGTATGGGGTGCAAATAGCACCTAGCACATACGTCACATGTGAAACCCTGTTTACAACAAATATACCCTTTCCCATATATTCAATTAGCTTGAAATTTCTTCAATGACGAAACCAGCTCTTTCGTAGTGCTTACTGGGTTGTCGGCTTTGCATGTGATCAACGATCGGCTCGGCAGTTATGCCAAGTTGCTACCCTACACAACGCAGGGAAGGTGGCTTGCTGACGAATAAGACCTTAGGCAGCCCCTTTTGCTGATTGTGACGCTGACTGTGTTTAGCTCATCAGGGGCCTGACATCAGAGCTATTATGTGAAATTTGTCCCCATTCAAAAACCCTCGCCACAGCAACCTCACAGCGGATCTCTATCCAATTCCACTTGCCGAAATACCCCGTCGGCGAATTGATTGGGCAATTGCCGATATCCGATTTCAGATTTTCAACTTGCATTGAAGCTAGGGGTTTCCTTGTAGGGCTTGCCAAGACGCTCGGCAAGATGGATATCCACATGGCCACCCCGAAGGTTCTCATACTGATGGCTGACTACGGTCACGACCCCACAGGTAAAGTCAAGTCGTATGGAAGATATTGGAACACGGACAGAACAGGACTAAACACCATGTGTGGGTAGAAGTTACCGTTCCCGCGGTTGAGCTCGGCAAGGCTGGCTTTGACGTGCAATTCGCAACCGAGAATGGCAAGGTTCCAGAGTGCGACAAGCGCTTGACCGAGGGCTTTGGTCAGAAACTGGCTGTATGATCAAAAAGTGCCTTGCCCTCGGCTGCGCCTCAATGACTAATTGAGCTGGATGTATAGGGTGCCAAGATGTCCGTCGTACGAGACTATACTACCTTGACGGCAACAGAAGCGTGGCAGCACCCGCTTGCGTGGTCCTCGGCCACTTTCTCGCTCGATTCTTTTGCCCTCGTTTTCCTCCCCGGTGGGCACGAAAAGGGGATGAAGCAGCTGCTCGACTCCGCCACTGTCCATGCGCTCTTGGCAAGCTATTTCCCCGAGACGCGTCGACCGGGAGCTACCAAAGCTGTAGGCGCCATCTGTCATGGCGTCTTGGCTTTGGCTAATGCTAAGCGCGCCGACGGGAAGAGCGTGTTGAGTGATTGCTCCACAACCACGTTGCCCACCCGGTTTGAGCAGATTGCTTTTTGGGGCACAAGGATGTTCTGGGGTGACTACTACAAGACGTACGGGTACGGCTCGGAAAATCTGGAGGATTCGGTGAGTCGACCCGGGACAGGCCGTCCCTCGTGTGTAGGATAGAGGCTAACTAACAACCGTGCAGATCAAGAAGTGCTTGAATGAGCCAAAGAGTCAATATAAGTCAAGCATCGGAATGCGTCCGTAAGATTGTGCCCTTTTCCTTTTTTTTTTTTCTTTCTTTTTCTCGTTTTCTTTTCCGTTTGAAGCGTGTTTTTTTTTACCCCTCTAGCTTCTTTTGTTCATTCGTCTTTTTTGCCAAGACTCTGACAAATGCTCCAACTCGCGCTAGATTTGTGGTGGAGGATGCACAGTACAACTATGTTAGTGCTAGATTCCCGGGCGATGCTGAGGAGATGGCACGGATCATGATCAACATGGTCAAGAGTTTTTCACAATAAAAGGCTAATTTTACCGCCCGAATGCAAAAAATATCATGCTGCCCCTTTCTAGATGCTCCCATGGATCTTGTGGCGCACGATACCCATGTGCGTTCCATCGTCTAGAAACACTGTTTTGAGCCGGCGCAGTACCTTGTTTTCCCGATTTCCAACCGCCCGCTCGCCCCATGCTGGTCTTGGAGTAGTGAGGCTGCGGCATCCCCGTTATCCCTGCTGTGGCTGCCTCGTTGTTGGGTGTGGGTGGGGTTGGCGTCGAGCGTTGTGAGATTCCCGAACATGTCGACGATGCGGAGCTCGTCGGATGAGCAGTGACGCGTAGTACCGCGACTTGTAGCCATCACTGCTCATCGCTAATCGAGCATCGCGAGAAGCCGACCACGGCGAGGTGGACACAAAAAGTGGGTGGGACGCCGGACTTCAATGACGAAGCTCCGGGCGCCGGGTCCCGTGGACCCCGTGGATGATGGCCGCGGCCTCCTCTATTTCACTGCTGATCCGGCCAGAAGCCCGCCTGGGCCTGCCGCATAACCGAGCGTAGGCTCGCCAGGTCACACACAAAAGTGCCCCAGAGCTGGCACTACTGCGGCGGGATTTAACCTACTCGACGTGCCAGAACGGGACGGCCAGGGCCATTGCACACAGGCGAGTCGAGCACAGCCTCACTGGGGCTGGCTAAGCGGCAACGGGCCCGTTATGCAACTACTGGGGAGGATCCATGACGGTGAGCGTTTCATTATAAAGAAATATTGGCCATGCCCATACGGCATCTCGATACCATCATGACAAACCCGCCAGTCGGAAGAATGTCGCCAACGCCCAGCGAAAAGCCCAAGAAGTGGACAAGAGCAAAGGCCCCCAGGGTAAGGACCGGCTGCAAAACATGGTTCGCCAGACCCCGTCAAGTCTGCTGATCAGAGAGGATGTCTGCTAACCCGGGAGTGATGCAGCAAGTTCGTGTGTACCTGACCCCAAGACAATTTGTTGCTTCCTGCTTATCGGCCTCTACAGGATCCGCCATCTCAAGTGCGACGAGGGCAAGCCGCACTGCCGCCGCTGCGAAAAGGACGGACATGTGTGTGACGGCTACGAGGTTGTTCTTGGCCGCAAGAACAAGAACAAGAGGAGCGATCTCTCGCCCCAGGAGTGGCATGACCTAACAATTAGACGTAAAGATGGTGCACCCGCCTCTGCGTGTGTGCCTCCGGGCCTGGTTCCAGACATTTCACGCCTACCGACAGAAATCGACCTCTTTCACCACTTCAGAACATGCACCATCCAGGACCTGGGAACAGCCCTAACACCAACCGAATTCTGGTATGTGCATGCGTTGCCTCTTGGGCACGCTGTCGAACCCATAAAATATGCCATCTGCGCCCTCGGAGGTGCACATAAGCGCTTCAAATCCCAAGAGCTGGCGTTAGCTGGCGGCTCCCCAGTCTTCCAGGCCCTCGAGGAGATATCGATCCAGCAGTACAACCAGGCCATCCACCACATCAAATCCTTCACGCGCACGCCTTCAAATTCGAACATGGAGGTCATTCTGACGTGCTGTGTGATATTCATCTGCGTGGAGACGCTTCTCGGCCGCTACGCCGAAGCTCTGCGCCACCTGCAGTCGGGTTGCGCGCTCCTCACATCACTGCGGCAGCTCTCCGCCGAGAGCCCATTATCGGATGGTTCCCCGCGGGAGGACACCAAGGAGAGGAATAAATTCTTCGACGACATCGCTGCTATGCTAATCAGGCTGGGACAAGACGTGGCGATTTACCTCGGGGCCGATGTCATTCCCCAGCTGTACTTTTACTCGACCCCGCAACTACAAGTGCAGCACCCGACCACGCCTTTCGATTCCGTTTCCGCAGCGGCGACATCCCTGTTTCAAATCGAAACGGAATGGAGCGCAAGGGTGTATATTGCAGAGCCAGAGCGCTGGACCTCTCCACCACAGCCCAACAAGACCGGGTCACCGGAATCCGATCCTGAGATACCGAACGAGAAGGTCTATATGGACTCGGTGGCTCCTCTTTATTACAACTGGAGCGACCGTTTTAACCTTTTCAAGAGCCAATGCAACCTCAAAGCCCTCCCGAAGCAAGACCAGTATCGAGTCATGACCCTATCGACGGAACAGGCCATCTGGGCGGCGCTGTTGGATCTTCGGAGTTTTGAAGACGATTTGCCACCCGAGGCGGCCGACGAGATTTTGCGGAGGGCCGAGCTCCAAGTGGCGCTGGGGGCTTTCGAGTCGGCGCCTGTTTTCGCCTTTGACGCAAATCTGATGCCGGCCATGATGCTGATCTGCACGTCGTGCAGCGACACTAGCATTCAGCGCAGATGCGTCGCTCTGCTCCGGTCAATAAGGAGGCGAGAGGGCATCTGGGACAGCCAGGAGATCGCAGACCTGCTCGAGTCTCTGGTCATGGCCAGAGAACAGAACCTTATTCCTTGGGACATCATACCTTGGAAAGTGCCGCAATTGGCCACATTGATCTCATCATTTCGATTTTCACAATTTAAGGCGCCCAAGGGTATCTTATCACTGGCGGAGGAGGGAGTCGAGTGTTTTTGGCATGGCGTGAAAGGCGTTACGTATTAAATTGGCTACTTTTAGCGATGAACGAACGATAAAATATACCCTTTAAGTTTTAATCTGAGCTAGAATTGGTTCCTGGCTAATGGGAGACGGGAATGGAATGTGATCACGATGCTTCAAGTCATGTGCACGCACTATCTCTCGTCTATTCTATGTTGACAATAACTGCCGACGGCCTTTTTGTCTTTTTTTAGGGAGACCAATACTTAACCTTAAAATTGGGGGTTTCATCTTGTACCAGAAGGGAATTTCTGGGGTGGGCAGCTGCCTTGTGGGACGCCTTGTGAATACGAGGTGGTATTTGAGATTAGAACAATCCAGACCAAGTCTGCTGGTATTAAATTAGATCTTTCTTTCCTGGCTAGGGTTGGAAAGGTTAATAATATTTCTGGCCCACTCCATGCTTTAACCGCTGGTGGGTATCTGGGATTCTTCCCATTATGAGGTGATCAAGCCCAGCCTTAGATGAAAGCCCAATGCAACCCCTGTCCTCGAACCCAAACCCACGGTACAGGGGAGCTGTTAATGAGGTCGCCTCCGTGTGCACCTCCAGCCCTAGCTCGTCTGCCTCTATCAATACGTGCTCCAGGAGGAAGGTTTCTGCCCCCCGTCGCTGATCCTCTGGGGACGTGGCGATGACCTCGAGATCTGACAAAGATGTTAGAGTCTTGGCCTAGATAAGCGAAAAGGGGGAAGGAACGGGCGAGGTTGGTTCTTTGCTTACACATGTGCGGTTTTCTCTCAATGGAAGCCTTGTTTATCATTGTTGGCGATGTTGGTGATTCCTCATCCCAATTGCAGCGTATTAGCGCTGACGGCTTTGGCCGAAGGAATGTTTCATCTTCATCCTCATCCTCACTATCGTCCTCGCAGCCGTCCTCATCGGCCCACCACACGTCGTCGTCGTCGTCGTCCGACTCATCCGAGTCGCTATCTGATGCGGCGTCGCTGCGCAGAGTCCATAGGGCCCAAGCTGTGATAACTTCTGAGCCGTTGACTTGCTGGACGGCCTTGAGCACGTGAACGCTGGGGTCCGATGTGTAAGTGAGCAGATCCCTGACCCAGAATTCACGGGGACATTCAGGCAGCGTTGTAGTCATGGTTGTGGTGTCAAAGTCGTCCTTGAAGGCAGCGACATAGATGTCGACTAGCGCCGGGATGTCATGCTGGCCCGCTGTCACAACTTGGAACGGTAACGTAGCATGGTGGTGGTGGTGCTTTGGCGTAGCAACAAGGGCTTGCATTGTGTCAAAGCTTTTATAGGGTTTTTGTGGTGTTGGTCGATGATCTTTTCTGGAAGATGGGCTTATGGGAGGAACTCTAATCGTAATCAAGTGTACTTTTTTGATTTTTTGGAAATCTTCTCTCTGGGCCCAAGCTCTCATTTCTCCTTCTATTGCCGGGTCGATGGACTTCTTTTGACTCTTTACATAGCATGAAGGGGGACAAGCGTGGAGCCCTGTCGCACGTCAAACACCGGGGGGGCCGAATGGCTGTGTAGGTTCTTGGCACTTGAATTACGTCGTGCAGCGAGGCTGCGGGCTTTTGGGTTTCTAGAAGGTGTGGCGTTTCTTCTCTCGCGGAAGAATTTCAATTCGACTGAGCGTAACAAGGCATCGGGACAAGAAGGCCAAGAGCACGGTTCCCGATTGCGGTCTTGTCATTCGGAGGGCATGATTGGCATGGTGCATTGGGACGGAGGCTTCGTTATTACGATTGACCCAATAAGCGATACTGCGGCGACAAGAGAGGAACCCTGTCCGTCTGTCTTGCCCTGCGGTGCTCTGCGGTGCCCTGTCGTGCCCTGCCTGTCGTGCCCTGTCGGCCCCTTGCATCCGAGGCGAGGGACTGCCAGGCGGCCTGGAGTGGACTGGAGAGGGCTGTGGAGGAACGGCATCTCGGCATTCATTGGTCGCACCGTAATTTTACCTAGTGTTTTAACTGCTTTCGGCCGCGACTCCGCCGCAGGGCGCTCGGGCGCTAGCCAACAGTCAACCCAAGCAACAAAGGCCCAGAACGCGGGTGGGGCGCTGGATCGCGACGTCATTGGCCGCCGATTGGCGACTGCGTAAAACTCTCAATGCCGTCTTCCGCACGTGAAACGCCTCTAGAGACGACCAAGGGCCGGTTCGGGACCATCTGGAGACCATCTGGAGACTTGTTGCTTGTTTAGGAGACACTTCTCGGCAGCTCGATCCGCGCCGCAGGCATCTAGGAGAGAACTATTGTAGTCCGCAGCAGCTCATACCCGTCCCATAGTTACCGTCCCCATGCCCATTCCCCCATTCCCATTCCGCGCACAAGGTGGGAATACGAGGAGCGAAATTGGTCAGGGCCATCTGCTCCCTCGTATTCCTGCTGCTGCCCCGTGCCGCTGCGCATCCCGCCCACTCCCATCACTCCCACTGAGAATCCCGCCCGTTGGATCGCCCAGGGGCCCAGTAAACTTAGAGTCGGCCTTTTTCATTCTGAGAGGGAGGCCCAAGAGCGAGCCAGCGAGCGAGCGCCGGCCTGTCCGTGGCTATGGCCGTGGCCTAATTATACATACACATACATATACAACCAACCAACGCCGTGACTGACTCTGCACCATCGCCTCAATATCCTTCAACATTGGTGCGACGTCGGTGGCGCTCTCTCGGCTCACATCTTCCGAAAAATCAGACTTGTCATTCGTTCCGTCTGATCCCTTATACAATCCGGTCTCTTCCTCCCTATTAATCATCTTGACTAGACGATCTTTATCTGTTGTTTTTATTTACTTTTTCCGTTGGCCGCCTTCCCTCCCTTAATCCGCACCCACTCTCTCTTCCGCGACTCCCACGACGCCAGCGACACCATCTCTATAATAATTCGCACGAGAACAAACAACAATCAGCTTATTCTTCTTCTTCGCCGAAACTACGAATAATAATTTGCACACAATGGGCGCCGTGAAACTTGAGGAGGGCAATGCGCCCGGTGCCGAGAAGCAACCCACCACCTCCCCCGCCCGCGCCAAGCTCCAAGCCTCTCTATTCATCGCGTGAGTAGAGACGACGACACCACCATCTTCCCCGCCAACCGCTAACCCGCAACCCCTCCAGCAACTGGATGTTCTTCTCCACAGCCACAATTCTCTTCAACAAGTGGTTACTAGACAGCGCTGGATTCCGTATGTTTTTTTTTTTTTGCCCTTTGAACATGTCTAATTCTAGGCCTATTGCTAACCTTAACTTTAGGATTTCGTACGTTAATTCTTCATGCATAAGTCTCTTGACCCAAGTAAGACAAGCATACTAACAAGCCTCATCAGCTATCATCCTCACAACATGGCATCTCATGTTTGCTACCCTCGCCACACAACTCCTCGCCCACACCACCTCTCTTCTCGATGGCCGACACAAGGTCCCCCTCACAAAACGTTTATTCTTCCGAACAATCGTCCCCCTAGGCTTCCTACTCTCCGCCTCGCTCATCCTCGCCAACATCGTCTACCTCTACCTTTCCGTCGCTTTCATCCAGATGCTCAAGGCCACAGCCCCCGTCATGGTGCTCCTCATTTCTTGGGCCTCACGTGTCATGAGACCTGACTGGAACACCTTTGGAAACATCATGGTCATTGTCTTTGGTGTCGCCCTTGCCAGTCTTGGAGAGATTGCCTTCTCTTGGATGGGACTCTTCATCCAGCTTGCCGGTACCCTTTGCGAGGCTGCCCGCCTCGTCATGATCCAGGTCATGCTCAAGGGTGAGGGAGTGCAGATGGATCCCCTCGTCAGCCTCTACTACTTTGCTCCCGTTGGCACCGTCATCAACCTCTTCTTCGCCTTCATGTGCGAAGGTGGTGAGTTTGAGTGGGCTGCCGTCGAGAAGGTTGGATATGGAATCCTCTTCCTTAACGCTTTTGTGGCCTTCTTCCTCAACGTCGCTAGCGTTTTCTTGGTATGTACACCCACAATGCTACGAATTTTTAAAATCATCAATGCTAACAGCTTCGGATTTGTAGATCGGCAAGACTTCCGGACTCGTCATGTCCCTCAGCGGCATTTTGAAGAGCATCATCCTTGTTGCTGCCTCCGTCATCATCTGGGGGACTCACATCTCCATGCTCCAGGCCGTCGGCTACGGCATTGCCCTGTTTGGTCTGGTTGTCTACTCTGTGGGACGCGAGGAGCTTTCACGGCAGTGGGCCTCATTCCGGGAGTGGGCTGGTGAGGTCTGCGAGATCAACCCCCCCACCTGCGGCAAGGTCCCAACTGGCGGTCTCAAGATGGTCATTCTGTCATTCGGCTTCGTTTCACTTTTCATGTGCATCGGTGTCTGGTATTCCAGCCCGCCTGCAGTGGAGAAGATGATGGGAACACTAGAGGCCAGCAAAGCTGACATTATGCGCTTGTTGGATTTATCATGATTAACGAACGAAGAGCGATGCCTTTTTCCTATGTCCGCTATACCAATAGAAGAACTTAACGATATAATATTAGCAATAATAAGACTTAGATAGATTCACCTTAAGCTTTTTTCGGACCCCCTGTCGCTTGTGAAGTCGCTTGTGAACAAAAGCCGCCTCGTTTGAGGATCTCGTGGCGAGACCCAAAGAGGCAGGCCATTATGCCATTGCCAGCCCAGACCATGAGTCCATTTTTAGCACCATTTTAAAATTTGACTGCGTCAGATTTTAATTAAGTGTCAGGTCGACTGGCGTTCGTTCACGATGAGACGGCGAAAAGCCAAGTTTCTTTAGCGCAGAATGACTCCTGCAAGCCTCCCGCCCAGACAGTCCGGGCGACGTGGGGGACTGGATCGGCCGAGAGCGCAATTGTCCGCAAATGTCCGGCCGAGACCCCGACTCAGCTCAACCCGATCACATGGCTTGGGGATGGTCTTGGCAGCTGAATACCAGTGTCAGGACCGCTCGAGCTATTTTCTTGGCCACCTTTGATCATTCAAAATGCCCTGTATAGACTCTATCCGCCATAATGCTGCAATTTGCAAGGACTTCAAGACATCCGCCGTATGAATATCCCAACATCAGCTCGCGCCCTAGCGCATTTCGCCTCGTAAAACTACTTCCACCCCTCCGCACGTTGTTCAGCGACACAGTTCGCATCCAGCTCATCACCGTTGACGATGCCAGTGCCGTTGCTCACGACACCCTGTCTTACACGTGGGGTGTCAAAAGCCATCATCCACCAAATCGCATAATCCTGATTGAGACTTTGCATGGACCCCGAGAACTCCGCATCCATGGGCCTCTAGAAACCGCCCTCAAGAACATCAAGACC
Organism: Calonectria ilicicola; assembly: GCA_020809705.1. Lineage (NCBI taxonomy): Eukaryota > Fungi > Ascomycota > Sordariomycetes > Hypocreales > Nectriaceae > Calonectria > Calonectria ilicicola. Next base: position 2,055,558 of record CP085825.1, on the reverse strand, counting down.
GACCGTCCGCTTTTCGTTGATCAGATATGCATCAACCAAGCCGATGATGTCGAAAAGGCCAGCCAAGTCAAGCTGATGCATGACATATACGCTCAGTGCACCCAGCTTCTGGTTTGGTTGGGTCCTAGGACTCGGTCTTCAGATACATACTTTGACTGTGTACGCCAAATATCAGAAGAGTCTACTTTGAGCCGCATCTCAGGCCCAAGAAAGAGTACTTTCTTGGATGTATTCGACGCAGTAATGGACCCTACCATCCCAGTAACAGGGTCAATCCAAGAGGACAGAGATGACGTATTGGAGCTTTTAGCAAAATACGGAGACGCTTTTCCGCTGCAAGGTGCGGTCGACGTCTTGGATCGCCCGTGGTTCCGCCGGCTATGGATTATTCAAGAAGTATCATTGGCACCTACTGTATTGTTTCAATGCGGATCTCGAAACCTCTGCTTCGATTGCTTTCGAATGGGCATGCTTTTCTACACTATTTACAACACGCACTGGGCAACAAACGTAAAAGAGTCTGTCTCTCGACAAGATGTCGCGAGACGTGACTACATCTACACCCTTAATCAAAGTCCAATGCGCCTTTTTCAAGAGAGGAGGGCCATTCATGAGCTAGGGGCGAGGCAGTCGTTGTATGATCTGGTCATCAAATATAATGCGAGCCCTGGAAATTCTCGGACCAAAGCTACACTCGCAGAAGATCGAGTGTTTGGCCTCATGGGCATGGCAGATCCTCAAAGTTTGCAGGGTTTAGTAGTGAACTACGATGACACACGAAGGGTTTATATTGAGTCGGCCAGTATCCTCGCCCGTGAGAATCTCGATCTGCTGCTTTACTCACAGTTCCCAAAGAAAGTTGCCAATCTACCTTCTTGGACACCGGATTGGTCAATGGACTTGAATCTACCACATGGATACTTGAAGTTGAAAACCCCAAGTTATAGTGCAGGGGGCGAGAGGCGCAGCGCCCCGACTGTAAATACTAGCGCTGGACACCTTGTCGTACGGGGTATTCTTGTCGACACGATTTTAGAGAAGGGACAGCGACAGGTGATGAAAGATGCCGATACAGTGGCTGCCGAACATGTTGACTGTGCATCGTTACCGAGATACTTTGACGAGATTGACGAGTTTATTGCGAAATCGCATGTTTCTAATGACCACGAGATGGTAGCTATTCGGCTTGGAGATTTTGGGTCGTCAAGTCCTCTATTTATCGAAAAGTACGGTGATGCAGCTGCAGTGAACCTGAAAAATACGCATTCAGAGATTAGAAAATGGGGTCAAAAACTGATAAATACCCATGAAGCAACACTCTCTCTTCGTATCACTCGCATAGTAGGTACAGTGGGCGTTCTTCCCTGGTACTGGGTTCCGGCGAGCACAATGGATTATTTTCAATTCTGGGCTAGGGAGCCATTGAAAGCTTTAAAAACATGGATAAAAGCCGTTGAGCTATTTCTATCTGACGTTGTTGCATTGTCATGTGCCTCAGCAGTCGTGTATCTGATGCCGAAACTTCTTCGACTTCGACGTCGATTCTCTCGTCTCAAATTTCACGACCCAAGACAAGACGAGGTCTTGAGAAGAGTCGGGATTGACCCTAAAGTCTATGAGGACCAGAAATTTGCCAATTACTCCGAGTGTCTACTGAGAAACATGGACCAGCGGGTTTACGTGACTCAGAAAGGCTACATCGGCACAGGGCCTGTTGATATGGAACCGGGTGACGTGGTCGTTGTAGTATTTGGGGTTACTGTTCCTGTGATTCTCAGGAAGATTAAACAACCTAACGGGCAAGAGACATGGTCATATCTGGGTGAGACGTACTGTGAGGGTATCATGAATGGGGAGGTTTTGAACAACGAAGAAACCATATTTACGCTTATTTGATAGCGGAATCGAAAAATATCAGTTGAAGGTACAGGAATTTGCGTATTTGAGTAAGAATCTCTCGATACCCACTATTTGCTCCATGAATTACAAAATTTAAACAATCATTCGCACCTTGAGTTTATCGCCCTTCACAACCTCCTCTTCCTTTGACAGCAATTCTTCGACATCCCACGTAGCAGAAAGATATCTCGCGGCCAACCACTCTCTCCTCTTCTCCGTAAGGAACACAATAGTATCCGCAGGAAGTTTCGGGGTCTCAGTCAAAGCAACCTGGCGCTCCTTTGGCAACCGCAGCCCCATGTCTGTCGGCACACCTCCGGGGTGGATTGCGAAGGTCAAGACTCCATCCGGCCCATGATCAGCATCCAAAAATTCCGTGAATCTTTGGAGTGCCAGCTTGCTGGTTTGGTAAGCAGAACCGCCCGGGGCTTGCAAATGAGCGGCTATGCTTCCGAGGTTCACGATAATCTTCTCGCCTCCTTTATCTAAAATCTGAGGTAGAAACGCGCGAGTGACTAGGTATGGCCCCTTGACGTTTATGGTCCATGTCTTCCACCACTCGCTAGGATCACTGTCTCTGATCTTTGCCCTGGTTTCGAGGTAACCGGCATTATTGATCAGGATATCAAGGCGGGGGAATGACTCTGCGATTTTCTTGGCCGCAGCATCCACACTGGCTTCATCTGTCACGTCTAGTTGAAGAGCAACGACTTTAGGTAGCTTCTTGCCAGCACTAGTTGCAGCTTCGACAAGTTGCGGGACAAGGGAGCTCAGATCACTTCGTGCTCCAATGCCGATGCCCTCAACTCCTGCCTGAGCGTATGAAAGAGCCGTCTGCTCTCCTATGCCTTTAGAAGCACCCGTAATGAAGACATATTTTCCAGAGAAATCACGGTCAACGGGGTTGATCGCAGGGTACGTGTCCCGATGCCTCTGCGTGGTGAAGTAAAATCCTAGAGCCAAGGACCATTGTCAAATCTTATTCGATATCTGAAACTCCACAACAGTTCCCGGTCAACTTTGAGACTCACCGGAATGAACAGGCTCTGACATTTTCGCGATGATGAAGCGCGATTTACTTCGTGATCCTCTAGTCGGAGTAGTTTGTGAAACTGGATTTGGCCGATAACCGGTCCCATCCCAGTCACCATCGTCTTTATCAATTATGCAAGAGATTATTAATCCGTGGCTCTAGTGAAAGAACAGAAGTGGGTCACGAAGTACCGCAAAACACACTTAGATAATGGGATGCCGAGATTTATGGGCCATTGGCCAAGCGGCACAACACAACAAGGTCCGCCCTGAAGTTATTCATATATCTACACATGCTATTTTTGACTGGGGATTTCAATGGAATCCAATCGATTATCCCTCAAGGCACCAGAATGTGCAAAAGAACGCTCGGCTTTTCCATAGGTCTTGCTTGATTCTTTGATGCTAAATTCTGGATCTGTCATGATGATCGTTTTCACACATTTAAAAGCAAATCTAAAGCTTTGCTCTGGAATCTTTCTCTTCCTTGATTCGATCAACAGCCTCCCAGAACGCGCGTTCAACATCGTGTTCGCTGATCCACCACGGATCCATCCTCTGCAGAATCCGCTGCCTCAGCTCCTCATCTGTCTCGATTTTTCCTTTCTCGAGAGTTACCCGCTTGCCTGCAATGGAATTGTGGACCACTCCGAGGAGTTTGTTAACGTGAAGCTGGCGGGTCGCCTCGTAGAGGCGGAATATGTCGGCAATTTGTGCCTTGGTAGGCTTCTCTGGTTGGGACTCTGATGCTGGCCACACCTGGTTAAAGGCGAGATAAAGTGCATGTGCATCATTGATCGCCAGGGATCCGCCGGCAGCAAAAGCACCGCCATGGGTGTGTGCGGCATCGCCAACGAGCGTCACCCGATTATCAAAGGACCATGTCTTCAAAGCCTTGCCAGCATAGTTTGGGAAGAGCCTAATGTACGGGCTTGCTTCAATGAATGCTCTGACAGTGGGGTTCCAATCCTAAATTTGTTAGAGGGTATGCAGAACGATGGAGCTATAGATGATTCTAACCTTGTAGATTTCTTTGAATTGTTCCAAGCTACCGACTTCATCCCACTTCACATCTCGTCCTGGGGCATTGGGGTCTTCAGGGTCCACATTAAAACCACCAACAGTAGTGAAGAGGCCCTTTCCTGTGAAGACAGTCAGACAGGAAGAAGCAATCCCATTATGGAGGTATCATACCTAGATGAGAATGGAAAAAGTTTCTTTCGTGGCCGATCTACATTAAATTAGATCCATTAGCATGAATTTCGTGATATGATTGGTGAGCAGATTGTATACGCACCCAGTGAACTGCATCTTCGGGATACTCAAGGTCGCCAAGGCGGGACGCCTCGTATGTTGCACGCAAAGCCACCCATCCGGTCCAGTGGAGTGAGTGCCCCGGAACAAACTTTTGTCGGACATTCTATAGTTTTGTTAACAAGATAGCATTTCAATGTCGATTTGGGATTCACGCACGGAATGAATGCCATCTGCGCCAATGAGAATATCTGCTTCTGCACTCGTTCCATCCTCAAAGTAGATTGTCACTCCATTATCTGGGTCTGTCTTGACATCTACAGTCTTCTTTCCCAGATGAACAATCTCTCTGGGTAGGTTCTCGAGCAGAGCTTCGTGTAGGTGTGCCCGATGGTACCGAGCTGAGAAGTGCTTCTTTGTCTTGACGGTGTGATGGACATCATGATCAATAACCTCTCCCGTCTTCCAGTGTCGGTAAATCATGGGCCATTCCGACTTTTGTCGGATGCATACACCCTCGGCAAGAGCATTTTCGACACCAAGCGTGTCCAGCGACTTTAAACCGTTAGGCCCAAGCGCGATACTGGCGCCAATTTCCTTGAACTCTTCGGCGCGCTCGTAGACCTGGACGCTGATTCCGGGATGCTTGAGTAAGGCGATGGCTGTAATGAGTCCTGCGATGCCTCCTCCTGCTATGGCCACCTCGAACTTTGGTGATTGTGCGTTTTGAGCCATTGTAAATGCGGGGGTTTGATTGGGGGAGCAAAAAGACGCTTGTCGCAGATTTGGCACCTGGAATGGAACAAAGGAAACGAGCCAAGCCAGCGGCTCAAATATTAATCTTTGACCAATGAATTGCGGCGCAACTTATCAATTATCAGGCGCCGCTGCAATCCCGAGCGGGATGATAGAAAGCGGCGTGCGAATGGCATTGTAGTTGGCCGATGGCCAGTCCCTCGTCGTAATCCCCGGTTAAATCCCTGATCGAAATCAAGCCCCATGATGACACCATCAAGTCAAACGGCATTTGGGCTGATGACTGAGCAGGGGCCCGTTTTCCGTTTTGATAGTCATGTATGATGCCATATAAGCAACCGATGATGAATTCTGATCCCGCTAATAAGCCCTTGTCGCAAATGGTAATAATTCAGATCCTTGGCATTCGACTTTATCTCTCAGAATTGCAACTAGCAATCATACGATGTAAATGGGATTTTCTTTCTCAGCAGCCATCCGAATTCATTATTTTATCGTCGACCGCTTTCTAATTGTTGATTTAATTGCCTAAACATCGCGTGCCAAATGATATGCACCTTGGGTTGAATCTCTATGAATTAGACGGAGCTTAGACAAGAACTATCTCCTCTGATTCCCTTTCTGTCCAGTACCGCCTTCTGTCGGTCAAGATGTGGTTATTGTATGAGTACTCGGCCCATCCAAGCCGACGAAATTCGCTTCGCAACCGTTCGCCGAACTCGCAGTTTACCAACTCAGGTTGACCAACAGGTTCTACGATTAGCGCCCCAATGTATGTGACATTAGAGAATGCTCTTTTCCTCTGGCCTATAGGCAGCAAGGTATATTTTTTATATCTCACTGACGATGTCCAATCGTGTGCATTTTGATTATCCTCCCTCGGAAATGTGTTGTCCCAATAGACTTTCAAATTTTCATCCTTGTTGTCTGATTCCGTAGGAAGATACTCAAATACCAACCTGCCTTTCAGAAAGATTTTCCCCTCTCTTAGATTTCCAAATGGGTTGGATTGAATGACTGGGACAGTCGATGCGTGGAAAAATTCCACTAAATCATATCGAAATGTATTCAATTCAAGAACGCCGAGAGCGACCCCGCCAGTTGCTGAAGCCCAACTCCATGATGGGGCGGCAAGATTTCGCCTTTGATGGGTCGGAGATCCTGGGAATCGAGACCTCCAATGGAGCCCACGAATAATATCATTCAACCAGAGACCAGCAACATACTCGTGACCGCCGAGCTCTTGCTGCACAGCTCTAGCAACTGAAGAGAGCGCCAGCAAGCGATCTCCCGGGTTAGTGAACTCAGTTGATGCATATGTCTCAATGAAGTGAAACAATTCTACAGGGCAAATATGATTCGTACGTCTTGTTCGAGCAATGCTAAGTAGTGTTTCTCGGGAGTGGCAAGATGGGAAGTCATCATGCTGGAGAACGCCGTGACTATGGTGAGCCTTGAGTGATCCACATTCCCAAAACATCCCTTCGGTGGCGAAGTGTAGGATTCTGGCCGATAATGCTCTTTCTTGCACGACCCAGCCTCGATTGTTCAGAGGAGCCCGCCCAATACATCGATAAAAATCAGGAGCTCGAACGGGGATGAATACTTCACCGGCTGGATCTCCAGTTCCACGGACTTTTACCGGTTCTGCTCTGGGATAGCTATTTCCTGTCTTTTCTAAGAAGCCCTCGTTGGCATGATGGGAAGCCGTCGCAGCGATGGTACAGATGGCGTTTTGATATATGAGGCCCATCCGAGCGCCCTCCTCAAGCCATTCCGTATCTTCGCTAGAATTGGGTTGAACAATGCAAAGGGCGTCGATCCAAATGTATTGGATACTGAGATGCCTGGCCACTTTCACTGCATCCTGAAAAGTTTGTGGTACAGAAGCAAGTGGGAGATTCCAGGTATTTTGGAAGGCTCTTGTTAGCACGCACAGATGGGGCGTATCTCCCCATCGATAACTTAGGCAGCAATACTCCGTATCACCTGGAGATAGAGCCTCGTTCCTGATTCTATCTTCGCAATTGAAAACATGAAGCGTATCACCGAATGACAGATCGATCAAACGCTTCGGGAGCTCCTGATGCAAATATGACAAATGAAACGATGCAAGGTCGCCGTGGCAGCCCGAATGAGAGGAGATGCATTCTCTCAGCCACGATTTCCCTTGGTCCAGAATCTCTTGCGAACCAACGTTTTGAGATTGAGGTCTGACTAGGGCAGAAGAGGAGGCGAGAGGGAGTCCAATGGAGTACCTCGCTCTCCCGCACTCCAAGTGCCAATTGCCAGGGTGTAACGCATTGACCTTGATTTCGTTAGTATCGTTGCGGAATGCATCTATGGAAAAGTAAATGACTAGATGCTGTCGACATATTGAACAAATATCGCAGCCAGAATTAGCACTTTGGTCCAGATCAGCAAAGGAGGACCAGCGACGGATTTTAGTGTTGTTGGCCTGCTGGGTCGTGCTGACGAGATCCCAGCAAGAGGAGCAGCGAAAGGAACTTTGGTTCATATTACCAAATAATTGACCGAGACAAGTGGAGACAAAAAGAGTTCAGAACTAGGTCTTACCCAGCATAAAGACGAGTCTTTTCAAGAATAGTGAGGCAGGCTGTGTGTGTGATTTTACAATGCCAACTCATCCGCCAATAGACAGGCAAACACCTTGCTAGCCGAGCGGAGTGGCTTAAAAAAAACACATGAAGATGCAGTCACGTGGCACCAATCATAAAACATGGCAGTTGAATCGCCATCACTCAGCATTTTGTTCAATTGAAGCAAGCCAAGCCTTCCAAAGATATACCTGGAGGCCACCAATAGGCAATCCTTGCATGCGCGCAGCACAATATACAATGGCTTATTCAAAATTTGGCGAGTTTTGGTACAGGGAAACTGTGGCGTGGTTCTGTGTGGAACGCACAAGGCTGATAGCTTGGCTGATTTCGCAGCAGGGCATGATTGACTCAGAGCCTATGAGGATTAAGCTTCGTTGATGGCGATGCCGAGACGCCGGACGGTGGGACTTTAACCGGGCTACACCACCCGGGCTTTCTAGAAGGCGAAGATCAGGGCTTGGGGGGCGGGAAGCATCTGATCTGTGCACAACCAAGTATCCTTGGCAAGAACAAGGGATTACATGATGAAGATTGGGCATTCTTTTGAAGACGGGGGGCGCAATTCGCTTCCCTTGTCCTTCTCTGGAGGGCCTGGTGACAGTCAGCTTGTTACCAATTTGCCGGATATGGGGGTAGCACCACGACGCGACCCCTGGTTCGCTTGTGAACCGCAAGCAGCAACGGCCGGATAGAGGCGGAGATGCGGAGAAAGTGACCAACACAACATGTTAATGCGGGCAAATCACTACACAGCCCCCTAGACTGCTACCTGTTGGCCTTTCAGGGACAGCACAGCCAACACGTGGTGGGCATTTTGTGTCACCAGAGCTGTTCACCGTCCGTTATACGGAATACGCGAAAGGCCGAACCACAATAAGCAACAGGTGGCAAGGCTGAGTGGTGACAGTGGACCGGGAGGTGGGATTAGGGGGGCCATACTATGAACATGTGCGTTGCACTAGGACACACCAGGAGTAAATGACCGCTCACGCCTTTGGAATCCGCGCAAATCACCATGTAAGCCATCAATTAAGCAATGCAGCGAGGCTGACAGCTAGTGCTAGGAGGCGAGCCGCGCTGGGGACTTCAAGTTCATTCGGCCTGTTCGCCTTGGAGGTAGGCCTTACCCAATTAAGAAGGCCCATGTCACCCTGGCATGGCTTCGCTGCAACCAACAAAGGATCTTGGAGATGGCGCAGATAGGGAATTGGTTGCAATTGGCATGTTCCAAAGAACCAATTAACAAAAGCACCATGTATTCGCACCCCTCTTCGCAGCAGCAGCAAGCGCGATCGCGATCCATGAGAGATGAATTGATATCGACTCAACATCAGAGAGTAGGAAGGAGCAGCTTGTAAACAAAAAATCAAGCTAGCAGGCACCATCTCAGCTTTGGCTGAGGTGGCTCCCGCTAATACCAACCGAAACCAGGACGATGCCAGTGAGCTTGTCGCAAGTTGTGCAAATATTTGAGTCTAATTTTATTTGGGCACCCACTATGGACCATGGGAAATAAGAACTGGAGCGATGCGCTGTGTATATATATTGGGGCGCCGGGGAGTGATTCCTGCCGAAGAGCAAAGTGTAAAAAGTCCCGTATTTGTCTCTTCCGACACCATTCATTATTTCGAAACGCTCAAGGAAGCAGACCAGGGACGTGATTGATCGTCGCGCACTGCGTCAAACACCAAGTCTGTTACATCATTGACGACATCATCCGACTGGCAGGCTTGTTCGACCTGTTCACAAACCTGCACTAGCAGCCGATCGCTACAAAGACGGAAGGCAAACACCGCAAATCTTCAGCACGGCGCCGCCACTGCCGAGGTTTCTGTGATTATCGGTTCTTTTTTCGCCTGCGTTGCGCTGCGCCAGCAATCCCATTGAACGATTGAACAGGCTCGATCACAACACCCCGGCTTACAAACACCCCAAAGCACCAACTGCGACTGGCGAGTGTGACATCCCTCCTCAGTCACCCGGAGTGTCCACAGCGCCCAGCGGCAGCCACACCCCGCTAGCCTGCGCCCTCTGCACATCTTTGCACCGCCTGCTGCAGGGTCGACACAGTAATCCGCGGACCTTAAATTACAGCGCGGACCCAGTCTCTCCGTCACAGTTGATCAAACACCCCTGGTTAGACATTGCTCATTGCTACTCAACCCCAGCAGCTTAATTGCTTATTTTGCCCTGCTGTCTTTCCAAGCATATTTGAACCGCACTCATCCCCGTCGCTTCTCGTTGGTCAGATTCTGAGTCGCCAAGTCACCACACGGACACTCTCCGTCCAACGATATTTTTCTTTCCCTTCCCACATCTCGCATCTCGCATCTCGCATCTTACACCCCCACAAACACATCCAGCCATGAGACCCGACTTTGCGGTTGTGTTCCTGTCGATCTTGACATCGGTCGCCGCATCGGCCGTCAGTCTCCCCCGACACGTTGAGCGCGCCGATATCGTCGCCAACACCGACCAGCACGATCTATACAAGCGTCGCGGCGGAGGCGGCGGCGGCGGTCGCGGAGGAGGTGGTGGAAGCAGTAGCAGTGGCAAGAGCGGAGGTACGCGCACCGGAGGCAGCAGTAGCAGTGGCGGAAGCAGTTCTTCTGGCAAGACAGGAAGCTCATCATCTAAAAAATCAGGTTCTAGCTCTAGTAGCTCCAGCAGCAAGTCTGGCAGCTCCAGTAGTTCCAGCAACACCAAATCGTGAGTCGGCCACTTCGCCACCATCCATACTTTTTATCGCTAACATATACCCCCATAGGACTTCAAATGCTGGCGGTACTTCCTCCAGAGGCTCCGGCCCTCAACCCAACTACGGCGGCGGTCGATACTATGCTGGAGGCGCTTCGGTTCCCTATAAGTCAGGGTCTAAGACGCCCGGCGGCTTGCTCCCATTCTTTCTAGTGGGCGGCGCTTTGGCTTTCTGGCCTGGCCTTTGGCTGTACGGCGCCTACATGTATCACTACGACCATCCCTACCGCTTCTACAACCAGACCAGCAAGCAGAATGAGACGGTCGATGTCATTTGTGGGTGCTCCCATTATGGCGTCTGCGGCTGCAACGATGTCGGCAACGACACTTCTTACTACGATTCTCTTATTGGCAACGGAAGTTACGATGCCCTCAACAAGAGCGTCGTCACCGTTGCAACAGTTAACGGCAGCGAAACCCTCCTCATCAATGGAACTCTTCCTAACGGCACTACTGTGCAAGGCGACGACTCTGCTGCTGGCAACAGCATGCGCTCTATGATTGAGGCAATCGGCTTCTGGCCCGTAGTGGCTATCGTCATGGCTACTGTTTACTTGTCTTGATAAGATCAAGCCCAACAACCCCCCAAAAACAGATATCTTTTTCGAATACATGTTTATAATTCTATTCCCACGACTAACTTTACGACCTTTGAAACGACCGATGCGGAGATTAATGGACTCTGCTTCAATGAATGTCCCGGGTACTTGGCGTTTTTTTCTGCCTCCACGGGGCATGGAAGAGGATACCCCGATGCATGAGATAGTAACAGGTGTTTTTTTTTCTAGAATAGGCGCCTCACCGCATTAAAAAATTAACGTGTTTTTGTTTGGTTTTGATTCACCTTGAAACTTTCCCCCCCTTCGCTCGTGACAGTTATCACCATCCATTCCAACGCGCCCATACGTCAACAACAGCATCCTCCTCCCCAGCCCGCCTGCTATCTACTACAAAGTATTTATCAAACCCAGCACCTGCAATGCAGGCGTAATTTGGCCAGATCCTCAATCTCTGTCCAACTTTGAGCTGCACCTCGTTGCCCGGCTTGCTCTGCCCCCTCAAAATACCATGCTCTTGGCTGACTTTGCCAACTTGCCAACCTCCATGAACTGTAGGAAATTCCACATCCGGAGCGGGATTCTCGAGCCCCCAAGGCATAGCAATACCCCAGTCATAACAATACCCCAGCCGCCGTAATGCTTGCCCTTTTCGGTACCCAAGTCAGCACAAGGCTCTCGGCCCAGCGCAAGGCATCCTGCATTGATGAGAGCCTCGGTCGTTTTATTCGGGCCGCGCCCGGGGTACAATGAGGCGACTTCAGCCATGACCGTTATAGCAATGGATGAGATGGACAGGAGGGACTTGTCGCAGGCGTGAGTTGCGAGCTGCTGTAGGTCGAGGGTGGGATATACGCCAGCGTGGACTTTGAGCTTGTAGCCCCGTGCTTTGAGATCCCGGAGAAACGTACTGACTGAGTTCAACAAATCACTGGGACCCTCCGATGTCCTTCCATCCAAGTCCGGGTGCTGAAGACTGGTCGCGGTGGGGGATGCTCCCACAGACAAGGTCGGCGGATGGCCAGGTTATTTTGCAGTGATTGACTCAGCCACTTCCTCCAGAGCCCGGAACTCAAGCGCCAAGTGATCAAGCGCTTTCCAATCTTCGCGTGTCTCGTAAGAATGACCTGCATGGGCGTAGATGCCATAGAATACACAGCCGCCCTCCGCTTCCTTGGTCAAAAGGTGCTCAATGAGTTCCTGGCACTCTGCAGGCACACCAGCTCGTCGATACCCCATGTCTACTTTCATGAAAATTAGAGGGGACATCCCTGACTTTTCCCGGATTCTGTCCACGTATGGGAGCTGATCTGGATGGTCAATCATCAGCGAGAGACCGCTCATGCCCAGTTTTATCGACACATCACTGAGACGGTCGATTGCAGATGGGAAAAGAGGGAAAGAGTATAGCACCTAGCAGATTTAGCAACTGGTGTATTTTGCTTGTTAAAAGAAAATACAGCTACATAAGTCAACAGGGCGACCTTTTCCTTGGTATTCTTTGAGAAGGGGGACAACATTTTTCGGCTTCCAGTAGTGTCGAAACGACGAGGTTTGCGGGTGAAGAGTCGGCATCTCCCACTTGCAATCGTGTAAGTTCGATGGTCTGGACATTCGTTTATTAGCCTGGTGATTATCTTAACAATCAGTAATGTAAAATACCTTGTGTGTCTTGATATGTGGTCTCCATCCAAGATCCAAGCGCTTCACTGCCTGAAGCATGCGATAGCAATTGTCCTCTAGTTTGGCAAGATCTAGTACTACTGGTGGCGTTGGTACCTGGTGTAGAGATTTCCCTACGAACTGAGCCAGAAGCTCGTGCTTGGAGACTGAGGAAGCCATGATGCTTACGTTGATGTTATTCTCGATCTTCTTGACACACTGTGTGGTGGATCAGAGCCAAGTACATACGCCGGGCGGCTATTCAATTGCCCGACAAGATAAATAAAACACAATGCGACGGTGAAAGAGACGCCGAAGCACAGGGAACTCGCTAATTAATTGGCCCGATGCACTGAAAATTGTTACATCCAGCCGCCTTTTCATGTTCTGGATATTAAATGTGCCCTTTGCCAAAAGATTCACCCTGAATACGATACTATCTTACGTTGCTTTGGGTCTCCATTATTCCTGAAGAGGCGGGGTAAGTGAACAAACAAGACAATGCATTTGGTCCCAATAGATCAAGTGTTGCCTATTAACCAGGGTCTACTCCAATGGGGAACATTTATTCTATTCGAAAAAATTCTTCACATATGCGAATTTCGTAACAAAAAAAAAGTACTCGGCTGCAAGATCTAGAAATCTAGTCTGACTGAAGTCGTTGCCATGCTAGAGAAAATGTAGCCTAGGCATGAATTTAATCATTCCCCTTGCATATTTTATTACACTAGGCAAAAATCCAGCTTGCACTGTAGGCCAAGATTGAATTGTCTTAAAATCACGATATGCAGTGAAGGCAACCCCTTAGGAGAAAGATAGCGGAATTGATAGAAACCACCAGCTGCTTCCGTGACGTGGTTAACTACGTGGCACATCAAAGTTGGCTGGGAAAGGAAGTCCAGCTTTTCTGCCAAGACGAGCAAATTTCACATGCCATCTATGACCCTTGGTTTTTTTCATCCAGTCAAATATCATGCAGATTTTTTTTTTCTTTTTAAAAAAAAGAAAAGACAGCGCCGAGATGGGATAGAGTTCATTCGCCTTCTCTCATCTGAGCAAGTCAGGGAGCACGTGTGCACGGACCATCACATCCGCTTCCCTCCGCCGTTAGCTGACTCAGCTGCGGAACGCCGCTCGCCAGCTTGAACCGCGACCGTGAATCACTTCACTTTGAAATCATCCCCCCTCTCCCCGCGAGAATCCTCCTGCCAATCTGCTACGCAAAAGAATGAGATAAGGCTCGAAATATATGCGGCTTTATTCGGCGCTGCGACCATGGGTGACAAAGACGAATTCGCCTCCTTCGACGAGGACGCTTGGAAAGCCCAGAACGCTGCCGACGATCGCGAAATCGCACGCCTGCTTGAGCAGAGCCAAGATGGCGCAAGCGGTGGCCTAAAGCTCGACGACACCCCCTTTGACCAGTCCGGAAAGGCCGACGATGCCGAAGACTTCGAAGACATCAGCGACGATGACTTGCCCGACGAGGAGGAGCCCAGCGCGGGTGCCTCCATGGAGATACCAGGACTAACTGACGATGGAGGAACCAGCAACGATGCAGACGACCTGTTTGGCGAGGGCGCGTCCTCGCCCATCGATCCTATTCTCGGCCCTTCCTCTCCCGCACCTCACGTACGCGATGCCGATGCTGGAGAAGACACCCAGCCAATGGATGCTAGCCTGAGCTTCCCTGGCATCAACTTTGATCCCGAACCTCACTTGGACGGCGCCAACCAAGACCCCGATATTCCCGCCCCTGCCGAAACAGTCGAAGATCTCCTCAAGGCCACATGGCCTGCCTACAAAAAGGGCCACATTTTGACGTGGAGCGAACTCCTGCCTGCGAAAAAGGCTACTTGGAAGGAGAAAAAGCCACTAAAGAAGCCCAAGCATCTTGTCACAAGCAAGCTCACACTCGACCTCGCCCCCGACCAAGAAAAACTCTTCCGAATCCCCGGCGGCGCTACATCGACCCTAAAAAAGCTACAGGAAGTGGAGGCAAAGGGACTTGTGCAGTGCGACCAAAGCCAATCCGACCAGGCGGCAGATGTAGTCCAGTTTGACGTCGACCAGGACTCTGACTCGGAAACAATCGCAGGCTTCACCCTCCGTGACATCGAACTGGCATGTGAGGACTGGGGTGCTCACATCACCACCGTCGAGGCGGATTTCAAATCCCGCCAAGCTGCCGAGCAAGCGCTGCTTCAGTCAAAGAAACGGGTGGTTGAGGAACAAGACGACGAATGGGACGCAGAATTCCTAATGGACCTTGACGATTCTCAACCACGCCCGAAGAAACGCAAGACCATCAGACTCGGTCTCCCTGAGATACCCAGATATTCTGCTCCAAGCTTTGATAACTTCGAAGAAGCGACTCGCTGGGGCGCCAAACGCGTCCATTTGGAGATGAGCGACCCACATCTGCTAATAGAGACCCAAGATTCACAGCGTGCTGTCAAGAGACCGCGCCAGGAAACAAAGTTGAAGCGCATGGCAAACGGCAATCTGGGTCGTGATGTTTCTCAGCGATTCAACATTTCCAATGATGAAGCGTACGAGGCTCTCAAGGAAAACCACCAGAGCAAGGTTCGTGCAACTCTTGGAAATATCTCAGTGGAGCACAGTATGCCCGCCATCAAATTATCATGGCCATACTATAAAGTCAAGCTTGGCGGTACAACGGATGAGTACCATCGTCCTCGTTTCAGATACAAGAAGTTTGCTGGCCATATCATCAAGTTTGACAAGCCTGGCCATCACAAGCGGAAGATGATGAAGGGCAAGGCGCACGAGGTTTTCTTAAAATCCAAAGATCTCAGTATCAGCGACAATGCTACTGCAGTTTTGTTCGAGTATTGTGAACAGCGACCACGCGTATTGAGCAATTTCGGAATGGGCAACCGCTTGATCAACTACTATCGAAGGAAGGATAACAACGATGATGAACAGCTTCCCAAGCAAGATTTGGGCGAATATCGATTCCTACTTCCCGAGGATCGATCACCTTTCTCTCTCTTTGGTACGGTAGATGCTGGCGAAACCGTACCCACCTTACACAACGAAATGTATCGCGCACCTGTTTTCAAGCACACCCCCCGAACCACCGATTTCTTGGTTGTTCGAAGCACCACGGGTGAAAACGGCTCAAAATGGTTTCTTCACAAAATCGACCATATGCATGTGGTAGGACAACAATTTCCTTCGGTCGAGGTTCCCGGACCCCACAGCCGAAAGGTTACGAATGCTTCAAAGAACAGAATGAAGATGCTCGCTTTTCGCATGATTCGACACAGCGCGACAGACAACTGTCAATTGTCAGATATAACCAAGCATATCGCCGACTCTACTGATACTCAAAACCGACAGAAGCTGAAGGAATTCCTTCAGTACGACAGGGAGAGTGGTGAGAAGGGAATGTGGCGTCTTAAGCCCAACGAAATTCTCCCTGACGAGAGTACGATACGAGCTATGATCAAACCTGAGGAAGTCTCCCTACTTGACGCTATGCAACTTGGTATTAAGGAACTTGAGGACGCCGGATACGACCCGCGAAACGCAAACATTGATGAAGATGTAGCAGTTCAGGATGCAGAAGTCGAGGAAGAGGATGTCGACGATGACGGGAGCAGAGTTGCCAAGGGGGCGAAGAAGCAAGCCGAGAAACAGGAGGAGACTCTGGCTGACAAGATGGCCCCCTGGAAGACTACCAAGGCCTTTATTGACGCTTGCGCCCAAAAGGCCATGCTTCAACTCCACGGTGAAGGTGATCCAACTGGTCATGGTCTCGGTTTCAGTTTCATTCGAACTTCGATGAAGGGTGGATACATTGAAGCCGTGCAAGGCCCCCTCGCCACCTCTGCCGATGCCATGGAACGGGAAAAGAGGGCCAACGGTGGTCACGCTTACAATGTCAAGAAACAGCAGGCCATGTACGAAGAGGGCATTCGAGAGATTTGGGAGAAGCAAAAGTCGACACTCTCCGACCCTCAGGAACACGACGATAAAGACGTTGCGGTGACGGAAGACGAAGACGACCGATTCAATGTTCAATCGGCGGCAACACCCGCCCACTTCGATGACGGGACCAGCCAAATTAGTGGTTTGACTTCGTCCAGCCGGCACCCCAAACGTGCGATTCGCATCACTCGAGAAGTCCGGATGGCAGACGGAACAACCCAGAGCCGAATCGAGATTGTTCACGATCCAGTTGTTATCTCACAGTACATGAAGCGACGAACAGAGGCGGATCTAGAGATGAGAGAGTACGTTGACCCACATAACATCAATCAAAACATGCAGCAGTCACCACAGGAACGAACACCAAAGGGACCAGCATGTTCTTATGGCGTCGGAGCCCCTGGTTCTGAAAGAGACATGATTGGATTAGAGTTAAGAATACCGGCTTACGTATATCTTGCAACAGCATCTACAGTTCCCGACCTACGGGTAATGCCGACCACGACCGTCTTGCGGGCATTAGGTATGTGGCCAGGAGTCATGGCGATCCAGGAAGGAAGACTGACTTGTGATAGAATTAAGAAGGAACTCGAAAGACTGGAGAAGAACAAGGCCCGACGACAAGCCCGAGAGCAGCAGAAAGAGCTGCACCAGAAAGCCAGTACCGGAGACAGCGGATCGCCAAGTGTTGGCGCAGAAAAGATCCCCACCGGAACTACCCGCAAGTGTGCCAATTGTGGGCAAGTGGGACACATCAAGACAAACAAGAAGTATGAGCCCCCCATGTTCACCACCCCCCAGATTGTCGTTTGATTGGTGGAGCGCTTCTCAAGTGGGAGAGCGAGCCAATGGTGGAAAGAGGCAAAAGGGTCTCCTTCCATACCTCGAAAAGAGCGATCGAAAGCGAGCAGAAGAGAGGGCCAGACAAGAAAAGGCATCTGCTCGAGAAAGAGCTGCGACAAGCAAGGCTGCCAAGAAACAAGAGGAAGCAGAGCGCAAGGCCGCCGAGCGCCAAGAGCAAGCAGAGAGACGTGCCGCCCAACAAAGACTCAAAGAACTCCAGCGACTCGAGCGAGAGCAGAAGAAGAGAGAAATGGAAGAACAAAAAGAGCAAGCTCGACTCGAGCGAGAGCGACTCAAGGCATTAGCCAGACCCAAGTTTCCCTATGGATATCTACGTCGCTAACGACCTCGCACACCTTCACTCTTCACCCTCACACCCACTCGCACTCCTGCATACACATTCACATTACTATTTTATTTCATTTTACTTTTGTTCAAGCAGTTGTTTAGGATAACATGCTAACTTTCTGGCACAAGGTTATGTCCTCTGCTTAACGGGACTATGAAGGCCGATAACGGGGCTGCGGAACATGGAGGCTTTGGTAATTACAGCGCCCCTGCCGCAAATGCCGGATCGCCAAGCTGAGCAGGCGGGATCGAATGGGGTCCTGATGGGACAATCCAGCATGAAGGCTGAAGAGCAAAAGAGAAGTATGGGTTTGGTTTGGGTGCTAAAACAAAGCAAAATAATCTTCATATATGGGATAGGAACACTGCAGGGGGTTACGGAGTTTTGGGTCACATGGTTACGGGCGGACGAAAAAAAACAAGGCACGTCTTCAATTGGAGGAGAAGTTGCTCATTCAGCCAATTTTGGCAATAATACCCTGTGGAATTACAAAACAGATTTCATGACGCAATTTAGTATTTATTAGTGATGCCTGCCCCGGGTAATGCCCATTGTCCAATGGGTAGTCTTACCACTAGAATCTGTGTGGTCCCCTCGTGGGCTCTTGCCGGTGCGCAATCGTCTCATTAGGGTGTGCTATGAGTGCGGGACTTGAAGATCAACGGTGCCACGTTCCCGCCCCCGGCAACTTCCCTGCTAGGCAATCGCCAATATCCAGCGAGTGGGTGGGTGACAGGCTCAAATGGCAGGACCGTGCTCGAGGAGGCAAGATGAGTAGAGGTTTCAAATCAGGAACAGTAGGTGCCATGGCGTTTAGATTGTGAATTATTTTTATGATGATGGCGGTCTGACGCTTGGTGATGATGGTGATAATTTAACCTCATTCAAATTTCTAAGAATTAAGGTCATATCCGACTCAGCTGTGTCGCATTCCCAGGCTTATGTCTAAACAGTTCACTGGCTGGGCCAGCCGGATTCTTCCCTCTTCACACCACCCACCCGAAAATGGCGGACCTGCGGAGCAGGAGGACGGAATCACGCGTGCCGGGGCGGTGCACAGCTGCCAGCTGTAAAGAACGACAACAGCCGGTTGGAGGTGCAGTAAATTGGGGCCACGGACTGAGAGCCAAGGATGCAGTGAATAGAATTAAGGAAACCTGCCTATAGATGAAACGGGGAAATAAGTGAAGTAAAGTGCAAGCAAGCCATTGATGTTATTGTTTTAATTCTTTTGATCATCGATAGGTATACCTAGTCTGGGGGAAATGTATTTTTTATGAAAGGCAGCAAGCACATTCGCATTTGTCCTGCTGTCATGATGGATGTAGGTTGTGCTCAGCTGGGGTCCGTGTGTGAGTGACGATACACGATGATACCTTGGTGCAGCAGGTCGGTCAGCAGCATGGCACAATGAGGGCAAATGTGAACAAATTAGCCCCATTTCCTGCAGCTTCGAAACGATGGCGACGACTCAGGGACCCGCTGATTTGAGTCAGGGTAGGAGTGGGAGGAAGACTAATTGGACCGGACTTTGACGGGTGCATGACATGTGGGCATGGGACCGGGTCCGGGATGTTGGATTTTGGGGTTGGGGTTGGGGGCGGTATTATTTTTAGCAACGGGACGGATGGGCGGGCCAACAGGACGTGACGACCGCGAGAGAGAGGGCCAATCGCTATGGGAACATGGCTGACGGTCCAGGTTGCCAGAGGGCGAGGTGAAGGCGGGCGCTTACGGGCAGAGGCTCGGTCCTTCTTTTTGCTTGCTTAGCGAAGGAGGAGGCTGTGAACGGTGCGGGGAGGGTTTGTTATTGCCAGGAACAAGGCCGCGGCGATGGAGTTGGAGTTGGGGTTTGAGTTGCATTGGGACGAGGCTGGCATTATTATCTTGGGCCTCAGTTTGAGAAGTGTAATCAAGTACATACACACACACACACACACACACACATACATACATGTACAACGTGGGCGAGCAGAGAGTCTCGTTTCACAGCCACGCGTGGAAAGAAACCTGCCATTTTCCCTCAAGCCATGGTTCGATTCTTAGGGCAGCGAAATACGAGACCTCTTAAAATGCGGGATGAGTGCTCGCATGCGCGAAAAGACAAGCGTGGTATAGTGTATATCCGTAGTCCAGCCACGGCCGCATTTACGCGACCCCGTCGATCAATGAGGCAAGCCAGGGAGGGGGAGGGGGAGGGGAGCTCGGGCATGCAAACGAACAAACCGTTTCCCCATGCGAGAGCTGGCAGGCAGGGGAGACGGTGAGCGAGACATGCGCGGTGTGGCAGTGAGGCTCAGCAGAGTCGAACAAGGGTCTGAAACACAAACTCGCGGCACTTGATCTGGCCGTGGTGTGCTGTACTGTATGCGCAAAGGTAAAGACAGTTGGCGCAGGCCGTGGTGGTTGCGGTTGTGGTTGCCGGTGGGGTCCAGATCAACAGGCGGACGACACGACAACGCTGCATTATGACCTAATTAAGCGCAAGCGGCGCGTGGTATACTGGGCAAGTTTATTGGCACGTCAAGAGTCGAAGATAAATTCGGCCTGTCACAGACGGGGCAGGGCGAGACAGGGGAACAGAGCTTAGTTGGCCAAAGGGAAGACACTCGAGCCCGCCCATGGTCAAGGCTTTCGGGATCTTTTGCGGGAGATGCAGGCCTGGGCACCAAGCCAACGGGCCAAAAAAGGGCACGCCCATGTGAAGAAGGCCAAAAGAAATGCAATAAGTGTAATATAGAGCCTCACGAGATAAAGGGGGATGGGGTGACCATGGCGGAGCCCGTTATTGGCAGGCTTGATGGGCGGCGGTGTGCGCGGGCTTGATTGTACATCTGTTGGCGACGAGAATGAAACAACAGAGGCAGAGTCTCGCTGGTGCATGATCGACGAGGCCAGGCACACGCAGTAACTGAAGCAACCTACTTCAGGGGCGACCCCTGTTTGGGAACACATGCTGTTCTCTGCGTGTGTGTTCTGCCATGGACAGCGGGACATTGCCAGAGGAAACACGGTGGGGACGGCGAACGTGTAAAAGAGGCGAGGCTGGGGGGTGAACGACACCAAACAACTGAAATTCTTTATTCCCTTTTTTTTTTCTCACTGAGTCTTAGCCCCGTCGCGGGATGATGCGCGCGCGCAACAGCCAACGGCAGCGCAGCAAGGGGATCATGCCGTCAAAAGTGATCTGACGACCGGGCTGTGCTCTGCTCTGCAGTGGATCTGGGCCACTGACAACAGCGGTGCATGGGCCCACTGTGCTGGGAGCTAGGGGCAAGGGACAAGGGACCCTGAAGTTCCCTGGAGTGCTTAGGGGGCGCTGGCAGCAAATGACTGCAGGCTCCGGGGCGGTGGTCCACTGAAGACAGTAAAATTCTTTGCGCTGGGCGGCCCCTAGTGAGCCTTCGGGGGGCGCCGTTGGGGCCAACTGGCAGCCTGCAGATTTGTGGCCGTGGCTTACCTAACAACGCGTGCCTCTGGATTTTCCCTCGTCCACCTCCAACCCTTCCACGCCGCCTTCTTTTGCTTCGGCCCCCCTCCACCCACCCCAAAAACCCAAACCAAAGTGAACACGATCCGTCTATTATTAGAAGCCATCCCCAAACCATTTACGCCAGATTCAGCCCCATTCGCATCGCATCCAAACCCATCGGCGCGGGCGCATCGCATCGCATCGCATCGCATCGCATCACAGCACATCCATCCCGCGCTGCACGCCGCAACGCACTGCATCCACCTCTCCAAGGGCTAGTGTGGGCTGCCAACCGACCACCCACAGCGTCCTTTGCGCGCCTCCCGTGCGTGTGTGCGTGTGTGCGCCTATCGTTTGTCCATGCTTGGCTTGGGGTTTTTGCTCACAAGCAAGACGTTATCTGCTGTTGCCGTCGCGATTCGGGGAAGCAGAGACTTTTGACTGCGCCAACCTTGACTACTTTTTTTTTTTTTACCCTGCCAATTTCCTCTTCCCCCCCTTCTCATCTCTCTTGAGAGTCGCACAGGGAGGAGATTTTTGCCTGTTGCTGAGAGCGCTCTCCCCTCTCCCACTCCGGCTCCCCGTTGTCGATTCACCAGGGAGCATCCAAACTGGCATCAGCAGCATATCAGTGATATCACACGACTATCTTGCCCTGTGTCGCTCGTGGGTCATATCAAATCTGTCAATCCATCCCCTCCTTGTTCCCTTCCAGCCATCGCCTAGATAGACGGCCGGTAGAGGCATCCATCCATTCATCAGTCCCAAGTCTGCTTTCATCCCGAGTCGGTCGTCTGCCATTCACCCACTCGGCCTGCGAGGTCGAGTCCAAGTACTGTGTACCCAGCTTGACCCTACCCGCCAGACAAAAGGTACCCCAGCCGCGCTACTGCCCAAGTACTCCCACAGCCTCCCGCACCCGCAGCGCTACCGCCCTTGCAACGCCGGTTGGGTCCCAATTTCCGGCTCAGTCCTGGTTCACTTGTTCCAGGGTCCTCCCAGGTTCTCTTCCGGAAGCCTCCTCCACTCTTTTTCCTCATACACGTTCCGCCGCCTTGTCTTGGTCTCGCTCTTTCATCCTTTTTCTCCTCCACCTTCAAAACCCATTCCCCCGGACCTCTTGAAGACGACGCCGCCGACGCCGCGCCTCCTCCGTCATTCGGCCATCACGATTCCCTCCGCCGCGGCCTCGTTTCTTTTTTTCTCTCTTCACCTCCGTCCTTTACTGGCCGATCCTCTGTTTCATTTTTGCCATTTCTCCAAACCCCGGCCGGCGCCTTCGATACCCGCGCATCGCACCAATCTGCACCTTTTCCTTTGTCGCCTCTCGCTTACGTTGCCAAACCTGGATCCTCCAAAGAAACGGCTGTCGAGTCAACTCGTCTGGCGCGACGCCCTTTTGCTTCTACACATTCGTCTCACTTTGTCGCATACTTGCGCGCAGCCTTCTTGAAGAAAGCTCCCGACACTACCGACAGCCATCCGCGTCACTGCCTGCATCCAGCGCCACCACTCTTCCCCCCCATCGCCCCGCGTGGAAGCGCGACTAGGACCAGCACTCACCCTCGAAAAAAGACACACAGCCGGTCACCATGGGGCGCAGAAAGATTGAGATCAAGGCCATCAAAGATGACAGAAACCGCTCTGTGTAGGTCTCCTCCCCTCCCCTCCACGCGTTGGAGATGCTCCCTCGCGACTCGAGAGCTAGCTAACCTGGCGCACCTGCAGCACATTTCTGAAACGAAAGGGTGGTCTTTTCAAAAAGGCACACGAACTTTCCGTCCTCTGCTCCGTCGATGTGGCTGTTTTCATCTTTGGAAACAACAAAAAGCTTTATGAATACTCGTCGGGTGACATGAGAGAGCTCATCGCCCGATACCAATACGTGAGTCGTGCGCGCCGAGCTAACCCTGCCAATTTCCTTTGCGCCGTCAGATCAAGTACACGTCGAATGCTAACCAGTCACCAGCACGGCGGTCCCAACGAACACAAAGGCCCCTCTGACTTTAACGGCGGCAATGACGATGACGAGGACGAGGAGGCCGACGGCACTCCTCCCCATGGCCCTGACCCCATGGAGAACCAAATGATGCCTCCTCAGTTTCACGGCCAGCATCAGCCGCCCTTCCCCCAGATCAGACACCACACGCCTTCGGCATCACCACCCATTGGCACCAACGGCGGTCATTTCCAACCACACCCAGGTCACCCTGTCCAGCGCGCTCACACCCCGCAACCGCCCGTCGGATCGCGACCAGGCTCCCGCAACGACATGCGCCGAATGGGTCCCGGCATGGTCCCTCAACCACCGCCTCCAGGTCCGCCCGCCGGGCCTCCGCATCCAGGAATTAGCTACATGCCCACGCCTCCGATCTACAATCCTCCTCCCATGATGCCCCCACAAACGCAGTACGGATACACGCAGCCGCCCGGTCAGGGTCCTCCGCCTCCTCCTCAGCACCAACCGCCACCTTATATTGAAGATCGACGAACTCCTGGACCTCCTGCCTTCTCATCGCAGCCTCCCTCACAAGGAATTCAACCCCCTCCTCGTCCTGAACCGTCTCCTCAGCCTGGTCACCAGCAATTGCCTCCAAACCCGATACATCAAATCTCGCCTCCACCTCCGCAGCCTCCACAGCATCCTGAGCGGCGTCTGCAAGACCCTCCGCCCCCGCCACCTGTAGAACCCAAGGGGGAGCCTCTAGAACGGCCGCAGCCACCTTTGCTTAATACGGATGCGGCCATCAAGAAGATTCCACAAAGAAAGTCGCACAGCATCTTCACCCCCATTGAAGAAAACCGGTCAATACTCTCGCAGCACCTCGCCTCGTTTTCCTCGGAACCTGCAAAAGGAGGAGAAGCGGGGGGAAGCCGTGCCCACTCAGTAGATGTGGCCGCATTAAATCGTGCAGGCAGCAACACCTCATCGCCCCCTCTGCCACAACCTCCGCCACGGTCCAACACTCAAACGAGCAACGACAAGAGGACTGGGTCATTGTCGTCGATACCTGAGACAACATTCACACCGCCATCGCGGTCGAATAGTCTCAAGGTTGGCGGGGCGAGCGGGGGAGCTCGGCCACGGGGGCCACGCTTAACGGTGCAGATTCCAGCTGGTGCTTCAGATGGTACAGGCAGTGAGACTGGTGAGTCCAACTCGCCTAAAAATCAGGCAGAACCAACGACGCAACCACCTCAGCGCCACAACTCCCAATCATCATTAGTTTTGCCACCTCCTTCTCCATCCGCATCGGCGCTACTCTCTGCGGGGGCGACGGGACCTCCAAATCCATTTGCTCGCCCACCACCACAGCAGACTGTGAACGGAGAAAGCACGCCAGTGTCCGCTCTGCCGTCCCGTTTCTTGAACAATGAGTTCCTCCCCAGCCCCAGCAGCTTCTACCCAGAGTGGAACTTTAGAGGAGATAACAGCAACACTCTGCCGAGCCCTCTCAATTTCGCGACGCCGGTTGTTGGATCGGGGCCGAGTTTTCTGAGAGAGGATATGAATGCTGGTTCAAACCCGAACTCTTTGTCAGTCAACATGGGGAATTCAGCAGCAATAAAACGAAAAACTCCTGAGTACGGGGCCACTTCCCACAATGAAGCGGCAGAATCAGAATCGGATTCAAAACGAGTCAAGGTGGAATAATTGACAAGTGATTCGACTTGTGCCATCTATTGCGAGAATGCCGCATTGCAGACGTTGCCTCTACATTCCAACACTGGCAGACGTTAGGGGCTGGTCTCTGCTGGGCGTGCAATCGGTGTTGGTGCAGAGCACCATTCTCGTGTGTCTCGCTACATGCCGACTGATACCTGGACCGTTTCCATTTCTTCACTTCTTCTCCTGCTCGTATAAGGGAGCGGGTTGCCCGTTATATTCAAGGGCACATTTTTATCCTTGGGGGAGGCGTTATGATTGGTGTGGACTTTGTTTCTCCCCGCTCTATTTGATTCTGATACCTTGGTACCTTGTAGAACCCTGGAGGCCTCAGTTTGGAAGAATTAGGGTTGTAACTGGATCGATCGGCATGCATAGTGTACTTGACGGAGAATATGGGCAAATGGTTCGTGTTGAGCACATGAGTGATGCTGGCTGGGTTATTCCAAAGTTTGTTCTTAATCTCTTGGTTTTTGGTCATTTTGGTGTTGGACTGGAGTTGGCTAGATGATACCGGCGACGTCAAATATTCCTTTGTTACAAACATGTTGGGTGAATAAAATTCGTTCTGCTTTCGAAATTCTGTCAGTTGGTATAACTTTGCACGCGTGATCAGGCTCGTAGCGTTGAGAGTCAAGTCGAGTACAATACAATACTTCGGATGACACGGGGCGAGACTATCAAGAAGTGTAACAAGAAAGAATTATCAAATGTTTGATTCTTGTTTTAAATTCAGAGTCTTGCACGCACAGCTACCATAATGCGATATCCTACAGATGGTTTATTAAATTATTTATAAGGACAGTGGTTATAAAATAAATTATCTGCTTTAGGGGCTTTTTCCAGCCCTTTTCGAGAGTAGCTATAGCTAAATATCCTTCAGATGTGCACGCAGAAAGACCCCCCATAAATTGCTTTATTCAAAGCCATGTGCTCGAATCTCCCTGACCAAATCGAAAAATATTTTTTCAATATTAATCCCAGATTCCGGGTCTGCTTCGATGAATTTGCAGCCAAGCTCCTTTGCCAGAGCCTCACCTTCACCTTTTGGTACCTCTCTCTCTGCCTCCCGAGAGCAATTATTGCCGACCAGGATCATTGGACATATATCTTCATTCTTAGTGTGAAGTATTCGCTGCTGAAGATCCTTAACTTCTGCGAAACTATCACGGTTTGTGATGCTGTATACTAGTATAAACCCGTCCCCCGCTCTCATGAATTTCTCTATCATGCGTGGGTGTTCCTTCTGGTCCCTTTTATCCAGCACATCTAAAAGGGCCACTTGGCCATCGATGGAGCAACTTCTTCGATAGGCATCTTCGCTTGTCGGATTAAATACATCGAACGATCGGGGTAGCGCAAACTATTAACTTGTCGTTAGGTTTATGTAACAAAGGGCCAGGGAAAAAATCATGAACTTGCTTGAATCCAAAGTTTGGATTTCCCAGACTCTCGATTCCCAATGGGAACTAGTCTGTATTTTCTGATGAACTCTGAAGACAAAACCCTTGATGAAGGATACACGCCGTAGTCTCGGTTTCGAACTGTCTCTAATTCCTTCATCCATCGGTCGATTTTTGTTGCAGCCTCAAAACCAAAGAATTGTTGCTGATGTTGAGGCTTCTCATCCTCAGAAAAGGATTCTAAATGTTGCACCCACTCGATGCTCCAGCCTGGCAGTTCTATGGCACGTTAATATGATGAATCCTCATTCCTATCTAAACATACCCCGTGTTTGTTCCCGTGTCACTTTCACAATGTCATTTGCAGCAATGATTTGAACAAGAGACATCTTCGTCTCAGTAGTTGGATTCGGTCTTTGATAGCCTGGGAATCCTCTTATTCTACTATCAGGACCAACTTCCATTGTATGCAACAACCCGTTTTCGTGAAGGTATAGCATCTAACTCGATTAGCACTTCGTGGACGCACAATGAAGTTGAGTTTTGAAAATGTACGATACCTCAACTCTTGTGCTCTCAGTAGCGCCGTGGCCATGAACTCTACCAGATATCAAGAAGTTTCCAAGCTCGAGAACTCTTCTTTCTATTGCGGGATTCAATTTCATCGCGCATATCATGGGGTTCGAGTTGTTAAGCTTTGGGCTTGGAATGATTGCATTGGTAGCCGCCGCTTTCACACGTTCCACGTAGTACAACGCCAACTTGATATCATTGGGATGGTGCAGCCCATGTTGATATAGCTCCTAAATTGGATTAGTCTTGATATCTAGTCATTCTAATATGTATATCTACCTCGAGAAATCCCTTGTACTTCTCAAGCCTCTGAGATGGAAGTCCCAGCACAGCTAATGCCTCCCTCAGAAGATTTTGTCGTTCTTTGGCATCAGTCCTTGGGTACTTTAACTCATCTCTGATGATTTCTTTTGTTTCTTTCTGTGCGGTTGCAATAGATGTGTAATGGAGCCTTGACTGTTGAGACCATGAAAAAAAGAGAGGTTGCCAGCTTTGGTTTGGGTGGGGCTTTAAAGCCAGTATCTCTGCTTGTATCAAGAATTTCCTTTGAGCATCAACCAACGGTTCGATTGAAGCAAACAACTGATTAGCCGTGCTCAGCGGTAGCATTTTAGAAAATTCTACTATTTTTGCACTGTCCAGCTGAGTCTCTAAGCTCGAAAGATAAAGTCGTTCACCACAAAGAAATTCATGTATAGCTAGACTTGCAGGACCCAGCTCTGTAGTAAAGGCCAAAGACGTAGACTCAAGGACAACTGGTTTAATTACACCAGCAGCAATCAGGCTCGTTATCAGCAGCCGTATTATTTGAATGAACTAAATTTCGTTAATTTCAGAGCTGCTGCACTGCGTTCAACTTCTCTTGTACCTTTACATGATTTGTGGTATCTTCGCCAATTAGTTGCGAGCTATCAAGTTCATGAGCTGCTTGAACATTTAGTTGATTTGAACAATAGTCAATAAACTTGACTATTGCAGTTTTTGGAATATCTTGGGACGAAAAAACGTGCTGTTTGGGGTTGGTTAGTTGTTTCCATTGCTTCAGTTGCGATTTGTCAAGCTCTCCCAAGAGAGTCAGCAATGGAGTACCACGTCGAAATATGTTGATGAGGGTGGACAAGGGGCTTTCTTCAAATGGTCTATCCCGGGTTTCCTTCTCATGGAGTTCAATAAACCACGGTAATTGAGACAAATGAAGTTGCACTTCAACGCATTCGTGGTAAATTGATCGTTTGAAAACAGATGTTGAAACCAAGGTATTAGGTTGGAAGTTTATTTTTCCAAATTTGTAATGCTGTGGGTTTACAATATCCTCAACATATAGGGGCAGGGCTATAACTGAGATCGCGGAGATGCTGCTCAGACTAATACCTGAAAGCATCGACCACGCATGGGTACGCGCTATAGAACTGCGAATTGAGCGGTCCATAGAATCTCTCCGGGCCCGACGATACACACGAGATGCTGCAAGGACATGATCGAATGCCAATTCAGGCAAAAAGGAGCGTCTCGAAGACGGTCGTGGCTGTCCCAAGGTATCTAAGGTGGATATGGACTGAATGGTTGCTTGACGCTGTAATCTGGTATCGGAAATCCTATCCATGGACGCCATTTTCAAATACAGATTTTGGTTACGTTCCAGAAGTGTTTCCACCGTTGATAACAAGTCTTGTTGAAAACCTTCGGCTCTGACTTGGGAATTGCTTTGTGGGCCTTTTTAGCTTCTCGTCACCAGCAGTTAAATAGTTACAGGCAACACACCTTTGGAGAATACTTAGAATGCAATTGATGGAGATTTTGAATGACTGTAACCTTAAACATAGCTCATCCAATATGCCCTTCTTCCAAACCCATAGCATCGGCGAAAATAGACGGGCACCTGGGGATGGGAGAGTCTGCAGCACTGGGAGAGTCTGCAGCACTGCCTCGAGCTCAGAAAATATGAGAACACCATCCGTGAGCACTGCGATGAGCTGGTCCACTTTAATGAGGGATGCATACTTGGTATTCTTAGATGACAAGTCAGAAATCAGTTGCTCTAGGCCAGATAGTATAGCCTGTGTTGCAAGACACTCAGAGGACAACTGGGCTGCGACTTTTGGAGCATCCCTTGCCGACACGATATACGGACCAAGCGTGCTAACTACCGCATCTGCAGCAGAGACAATGCCTGCAAGTGAGGAAAGAGCATTTAAGGGATCCATCTTGAAACATTTGTACGACGTTAGACACGTAGTTCAGATGAATACCTTCGACCAAGGCAGTCAAATGCTTTTATGGGAAATAAACATGTGGCTGTGTGGCTGCAGTTCGCCAGACAATGTTGCCTTGCGCCTCTGCCTTGGCGCCGATTCTGATGGGCCCAACGAATGAAAGCCTTGATATGACCATCGAGGCGGGGGAAAAAAGCAAAACAGAGGCGACATCATTTATAAATGGGCTTGGATCTAATTTCGAGCACATACGACCATTGCTCTCAGAAAATACTGGATCCCGTTTGCTCTCCGAGCGTCAAGCTGAGGAGCGCTTGAGTAGTAGTTGGGTCGGTGACGACCAGCGAATGCCGAGCGTTGTATGTTTCTTTGCCTCTCTTTTTTGTCGCTCCTGCGTAAATGGTTCCAGAGTCATACATAGGACCTCGCTTAGTATAGGCGACCCCCTCTATGAACTAAGCCTAGTGAAGTAGGAGAGCGAGTAATGCAAGCCGATCTTAATTTCAGCTTTCTCTGCAAAAGAAGCTACGTATTGAAAACACTGAAAATTAAAGTCTCAGATTGCGTCAATTTATGAAAATGTGTAAGTTTAATGAAATCTCCAAGTGGAAAACCGTCGTTTTCACAACAAATACAATGTCACATCTAAACATTTCTGTTATATGCCTCAAGGGTGAGGGGTCCTATGGTAAAATAAATTAGGAGAGGGGCAAAAATCACTTCATCTTTTCATTCATGTATTATCAATATCGTTGTCTGCCCATAAGAGCGCATCTCTTTAAGTCCTCTTATAAATCAGCTAAATGGAGTACCGTTGACTTCAAACCAGTGTAGGGTAGTGGAGAACAAACTAGCACCAACTTTTTCAAAAGCTGAATAGAGTGAAGAACGAATGCGAACATGGAAATCAAGATGGGTTTGGGATGAGTTTGCCTATTGGTTTTGTGGTGATGGAAGTTGTAACATCAACCATGTTAAGTGTTGGATATTTCATAAATACGGAAATAACAACAACAGCAACCAACTTGGGATAGGATGCAGATGAGGGAAAAAACTCGAAGAGCTAGTATCCTACGAACAGAAAATAATTGGAGCCATTAGATATTTTACTCTTCATCTATTTCACATTTTTATTTGCTCTTGATAAATTCCTCTATATGCAGGGTGGAGGTAGATTTCCCCTCACATTGAGGGATAAAACACAAATCGACTACAATTGTTCATATCATCATTACTCATATCGTGCTGTTAGCCTTTAATGCTGGAAACGGCTTATTCATAGTTCAAAACTCCCTTTAGGATCCACTATGTACGCGCCGAGTCAGTTTGCGATCGACATTCGTCATCATGTTGGCTGAGTCACTTACCACTTCGCCATTGGCCACCCTGCTCGCAACGCGCTCAACCTCGACCTGATCCGGCATCACCAGAATCTTGCCGTCCTGCTTAACCCACCAGACCTGCTTGCCGAGCACCGTTTCAGCCTTATCGCCCTGCGCCCAGGGGCTTCCCGGGACAAGGTGCGCCTCGACGAAACGGAGCATATTCTTGCGCGCGCGCTCCTGGCCATCCTCGCCCGAATAGGCCTGAGGACCAAGGCGCTCATAGTCGCGAGGATCCTCCCAGGGTTTTCGGGGCAGGTCGTCGATGACCGAGTTGAGGGGCGCGAGGACAGTGGTGTTGGCTTGCAGGTCGCCGAGGAGGCGCTCCGTGTTTGCGTCGAGGCGAGTGAAAGAGGAGAAGGTACTAATGGCGCGTTGGCTGCCCAGGACATCGGCGATAGCGACGGAGAGCACGGCAGGGCCGTTGTTGGTGTTCTTGTTGTCGGCCATGACGGGGAGGTGGCCGTGGAGCCAGGGGCGTTCGTTGGGCTGTTTTTGGAGGGGCGCTTGTTTGGCTGTGGCGAGGGCCAAGAGAGTGCTGAAGAGGAGAAGGGGCTTCATGGTGAGGAGACGGCTGCGAATGCAGGCCGAGACAGCGACGAAGAAGCAGATGCACAAAGTCGGGTCCGCGGTTGGTTGGCGTCTGGTCGATGCGTCATGAGTGGTGGATAGGTGGGATGGGCTTTCATGCCAGTGGGCTGCTGCATCACATCATGATGAGCGGGTCGCGATCACGTGGAATGTCACTGGATCATGGCAAACGGTTCCCTCGTGCCCAGTCACGTTACTACATTGGCGTCCTCAGAAACGACTTGGCCCCCTGTCAAGCCAGAGTACAGGAATGATATCATTAATCTATCTGCATCTATCCACGTCCAGAATTTTTTTCTCTCCATGATATTTTTTTGGCATGTGAAAATGAGGAAAATGCTGGGGAAAGGGCCGAAAGCGACCAACATGCCTTGGCAGATCAGATGATGCACGTGGAGAATCTGGGGAAGTCAACTTTGGACAAGCTACTGCGGGCGTCCCGGCTATTGCTGGAGCTTTCACGTGCTTGAAGAGACGCACAGTCAAGGTTTTACATCACTTTAAGCCCGTAAAGGGGACCTTATTCATGCATCCGCAGTCCATCTTACCCAAGTAGGATGGTGGCAGGGTTCGTGGACGAGTGAGGGTCCGGGGAACCTGAAGCAGAAAGGGGAGCAAGTGACCCGAGTAAGCGGTAATAATCCTGGGCGTGAGTGGTCATCAGGCTCGTGCCCAGTTCGTGATCTGACTACGAAGTTAGACTTGGCGGGCCAGCCACAAAAAAATGATTCATGTGCTCTGCGATGGGTGGGCGCATGGGGAAGCTCTGTGTGTTTGTGGTTTTCACATGTGAAAGTCAAGACTAGCTAGGTGAGTTAGCTCGGTTTGAAAGTGTTTGAGCCGGAGTGGTGGACGTCAGCAAAGAGCTGGGATCAACGCAGGACTTTTCAACACCACGGGCCAATGCCCTTTCCAATGATTCAACTAGACATTCTTGTAGTTGGCAAACAGAAAAACAAACAAAACAAACTGGATGTTGGAGGATAGACTACATTGAGCCATCAGGCCATCTGGCCGGGTTGAACAAAAACCAAGTTGCTGAACCGGACACTTCTCCGGGCCTTGTACCGGCGAGATGTCCGTCAAAGGGAGCTTGGACTTAGGTGTGGAGGCAAGGAGGTAAATTGTGGGGAAAAGTTGGGGAAGAGAGCTGGTATTGAACATTAGGTGCAAGTGAAAGATGTAGCATCACAGGCAGGCAGAGTGGTAAAAGCAGCTGAAAAGGAAAGGGAGGCATCAAGTAAAGAGCACCTTGTTTATGGGGGCGTCTATTTTCCCCTCATTCGCCCTCTCTCCATTGATATGCTCTCTCCAACTCGTCGGCCCAGCCAACCTCGGGGATACAATGGATGAGAGCCGCCTGCTCACAGGGGCAGGCCCCACTCTTCCCCCCATTTGGCGTGGGACCTCGGCACACGCAGCGACGAGAAGGGCAGCGAGCAGTCGGCTGGATGACCGGTCGCGGTTGGTCTGGTGCTGGGTCCAGTGGGGACGGCTGTTCGGCGTAGCTTGCGGCGAGGAGAAGTGGTTAATGAGGGACGAAGACAGCAGGAAAAGAGCGGTAGGGAGAGACGTGCGAACAGCTTGTGTTGGAGAAGGAAAAAATTAAAACCCCCAAAGCAGGTGTTGTATCTAGTATTATGCATGCCAAAGGGGGTGCAATACCGTTCCGTAACGGATCCGATAGTCTGCGTGCTCATTGTTCCGTAACAGCAGCTTGTGAATTCCGAAATCCCACCCCCCAAACTCCCCAGTAGGAGGTTGCCGCCTCCGGGCAGCGGGGGACAGACAATGGGGATGGGGACGGGCACGCTAGCAAGCTTCCCACTGGGGACAGCGGCCGGGGGGTGTGGGTGTCGCTGTGGGTGTCTCTCGAGGTGCTGAGAAAAAGCCAGGCGCTGATTTGCGCGACGCTCGAGGCCCGTAGCGGGTTGAGTGCTGTAAGTCGGTGGTCAAGCCCGCTGCGGTCCCCAGAGCTCGGTCCCCTGTAGCCCCGAGACCAGACCAGGCTGAGCACCGTACGATTACTTGCCCAGCAACAGAGGACGTCCCGCGGTGCCTTGCTGCGGTGCTGGGGACAGACCTCGGCTTGCCCCCGTCACCTAGAGCTCTGCTGGCCCCCATGTCAGTCTGGCCCTCGGCCTTGTGGGCGTCGGTCGTCGCATCGCATTCCTCGTTG
Source organism: Calonectria ilicicola (assembly GCA_020809705.1). NCBI lineage: Eukaryota > Fungi > Ascomycota > Sordariomycetes > Hypocreales > Nectriaceae > Calonectria > Calonectria ilicicola. Next base: position 2,022,391 of record CP085825.1, on the reverse strand, counting down.
TCACACGCCCAGCCCAAACTTAAGACTCGCCGTCCTCCCACCTCGTCCGTTTGCGCCGCGCTCCGGAAAACTTGCCCTTAGACTCTTCCTCTTCCTCTTGTTTCTTTTTCTTCATTCTCCTTTATCCATCGCCACCTCCCTCCTCCTCCTCTGCTCGCACGACATCAACGCATTCTCTCCCGCTCTCTCTCCCCAGACCTCCCCCTCCGGACACACAGACACACAACAATGGCTCCTCCCAGAGTGATTGTCGTAGGCGGTGGCCGTAAGTATCCCTCCCCCCCGAGGCCCTTGTCTGCTTTTTCACATGTGATTCCTCTTTTTTCAATGTCCCGCTGCCTCCGCTGAGGACGGTGGCTCCGGCATTGGATGAGAAATTGGAATCGCAGCTTCAATCGCATACCCGCCACTTTTACTGCTTCATTTTGGCTGACAACGAATTCTACCAGTCTCCGGTCTATCAGCTGCGCACACCATCTACCTCGCCGGCGGCAACGTCGTCGTTCTCGACAAGCAGAGTAAGTCCTGACTGCATTGCAAACACCCCATTCAAACCCAATCCGCCCGTGCATCTGGGCATCTTTCACGTGAAAGATTATGCCTACTACCACCCAAACTAGCAGCCTCGCCTGGCTCGTAAGCTCGGCACTGGCATTGGCGCAATTCTGCCCACCTGACTTGGCAACCCATGTAGGCTAACCTGCGTCATCACCACAGGCTTCTTCGGCGGCAACTCCACCAAGGCCACATCCGGAATCAACGGTGCCCTGACCCGCACCCAGGTCGAGCATGGCGTTCCCGACAGCGTCAAGCAGTTCTACGATGATACCGTCAAGTCAGCCCGTGACAAGGCCCGTCCCGACCTCATCAAGGTCCTGACCTACAAGTCGGCCTCCGCCGTTGAGTGGCTCCAGGATGAGTTCAACCTCGACCTGACCCTCGTCTCTCGTCTGGGGTATGTTTCCCCCGTCGCAAGCACAATTTGAATCGATCCAATTCATATACTGACTTGTTCTGCAGTGGTCACTCCCAGCCCCGTACTCACCGAGGCCACGATGCCAAGTTCCCTGGTATGGCCATCACCTACGCTCTGATGCAGCGCCTGGAGGAGCTTGCCGAGGCTGAGCCCGAGCGTGTCGAGATCATCAAGAAGGCCCGCGTCACCAAGCTCAACAAGGTCGACAACACCGTGACTGGTGTCACCTACGAGTACGACGGCGAGAGCCTCACCCTTGACGGCCCCGTCATTCTTGCCACCGGTGGTTACGCCGCCGACTTTTCCGAGACCTCTCTGCTCAAGAAGCACCGTCCCGACACCTACGGCCTTGCCACCACCAACGGCACCCACGCTACTGGTGACGGTCAGAAGATGATCATGGAGATTGGCGGTAACGGCATTGACATGGACAAGGTCCAGGTCCACCCCACTGGTCTTGTCGACCCCAAAGACCCCGGCTCCAAGTGGAAGTTCTTGGCTGCTGAGGCTCTTCGAGGTGAGGGTGGTATCCTCCTCAACGCTGATGGTGACCGATTCTGTGATGAGCTCGGCCACCGTGACTACGTCTCTGGTATGATGTGGAAGGAGAAGGACAAGAGCAAGTTCCCCATCCGCCTCATCCTCAACTCCAAGGCCTCCAACGTCCTTGACTTCCACACCCGCCACTACTCCGGCCGTGGTCTCATGAAGAAGATGACCGGCCAGGAGCTCGCCAAGGAGATCGGCTGCACCCCCGATCACCTCCAGAGCACCTTCAAGACCTACAACGCCATCGCCGATGGCAAGGAGAAGGACCCCTGGGGCAAGAAGTACTTCCACAACGTTCCCCTCGACATCAACGACGACTTCCACGTCGCCCTGATGGAGCCCGTGCTCCACTTCACCATGGGTGGTGTTGAGATCAACGACAAGGCCGAGGTCCTCAACCAGGAGAAGAAGGCTTTCGACGGTCTCTTCGCCTGTGGTGAGCTTGCCGGTGGTGTCCACGGTGCCAACCGTCTCGGTGGCTCTTCACTGCTCGGCTGTGTCGTCTACGGCCGTGTCGCTGGTGACACTGCCAGCAACTACCTCTTCCGCCAGGCCCTCAAGGGCACCGCTGCCGGCGGCTCCGCTGCCCAGCGTGTCGGCCAGATCTCCCTCCACCTCGACCCCAACGCCCCGAACCGAGTTACCGTTGAGTGGAACGCCTCCGGCGCCGCTCCTGCTGGTGGGTCCGGCCCTGCTGTCTTTGCCGAGCAGGCCCCTGCCGCCGGCTCTGCCCCTGCTGCTGCTCCTACTAACGCCGCCAAGGCTTCGAAGCCTGATCCCAAGCAGTTCAAGGTCCCCGACACTGAGTACACCATGGAGGAGATCGCCAAGCACAACACCAGGGATGACTTGTGGGTTGTCGTCAAGGGCGTCGTCATGGATCTCAGCAACTGGCTCGAGGAGCACCCCGGCGGTGTCAACGCCATCCTCAACTTCATGGGCCGTGACGCCACCGAGGAGTTTGAGATGCTTCACGACGATGAGGTCATCCCCAAGTACGCTCCCTCGCAGGTCATCGGCCGCGTCAAGGGCCAGGAGGTCACTCTTGAGATTTAATGTCGATGTTTTAGACTGGGAAACCACCGTCGTTCGGGCAGGATGCTCGGGGACGCAAGGCCATGATGTGATGAGAAAGATGTGTTGCGCGTTTGTAGCTCGTCCCATAAAAGGGGCTATAGACCATGGACCGTCAAGGCGTAAAAGGATTTCTTGTATTGATAGGTTGGGATGCATGCAGCTTGTTGCAAATACTAAACAATTATTGTGTTATCTTCACTTGAAACTTGCCTCCGCTTCTATTGTCTCTGTGACCCCATGTGTACCTCATTTGCGCCCTCCCCATCCCGCAAATGCTAACCAACACAATCTAAGTCGAGTTATGCTGGCGAGTGCCAGACAACACGGCGCCTGTCGTTTGAAACAAGCTCGCAGCCGTCTGGGCCCTTGGAGTGAAGCATCTATGCTTTGGCTCTGGCTCTCTCTGAGCGCAACTCAACTTTCAGCGCGCGTGATCAGACGCGGCACATACTGCAAACATCTCATTGGGTGTCAACAAGAATTGGCATCATCATTCATCATGGGCTTTGTCGTTGCAACTGCGGAAAAGTGCGGAATGGGGAGAAGAAAAAAACGAATGCCGTTGCGTAACAGGAACAACCTGTCAGAAGAAGTTGATCCGTATGACCTATCAGGACCAGCTCTTTTTTTTACTTGTCTCAAGTTGTCACCAGTCTCTTGGCCCAGGCCGTGTCGTGCTCCACCACATCCGTCAAGCAAGCACAGAGAAAAAAAGCCCCAGTCGACTTAGCCTGTGCCACGTTCTCAGCCCTCCAGGTGACGACGGTCTGTCGGTGGGCAGCCCCAAGTTTTGAGATGAAGCAGAAACACGAATGGCGGGGGTTGGTTCGCATGCCGCGTCTTTTTGTTTCCCTTGTTTGAGACATCATCACAGTCGCCAAGCTATCTCTGTTTCTCAAATTTCATCACACCTGTCATGATAAGAGGAGGAAAAAGGAAAGAAGGAAAGGGAACAGGGGCGGCACCATGCAGTAGGTGAAACCCGAGATCGCGCGGGTGTGCGCACGAGCACAGTATGTTTGGATGTTGGAGCTTCTGGTTGGAGGAAACCAAAATAAAAGAGGCGGACGTTGACGTAGGAGGAGCGGCGGCTGAGAGAAAAGTAACAATTGAGGGTATTCACAATATAACGGTTTCCCTTTCCACCCCACTCCCCTAAGCCTGGAAAGGACAAGCCTGGAAGTCGTGATAAAGTCAAGCAGCATCCTATGGCATTATTTAGACTTTCCCATATGTCTTTGCCTGAGCCTAGGAGCAGTTCTGCTGGGTCTCGGCCATCTGGATGCAGCCCCAAAAAAGAAAGATAGCTCAGGTGCGAGATATAGGGTAGGTCACTGGGCACTTTGGTCCCCGAAAGGGTGAAGTGAAGCTGAAACCTGCATGGCTGGACAATATGAAATGCGGACCAAAGAATCCGGTGCGGGACTAGATATTTGCACATCTGCCGCCTCGCCTAGTTGAGGAATGGTCGAATGGGGCGGTAGGGCTTAAAGCTGGGATGCTTGAGGCTAACTGAGGATGGGCATTTTGTCTTGTTTGAGATGTTTGAATCCTGGACGTGGATCACACATGACGCCTCTTGGGGTGGGAGTGCCGCGTTGATGGGCCAGACGAACAAAGCAAATCCAGGCTTTGACCCAGCATGAACCAACGGTCCACTTTGCAAGTGTCCTCGGGTCGCCCAAGTGCCGGATGGGCGCGGGCCCCGGGCCCAGGGTCGTGATGGCGGTTTGTGTCAAGCAAAAGGAAACACAGCTGCATGTTTTGTAACCCACATGGCTGGCAAACTCGCCTGCAAGGAGACTAGGGCGAATCTCACCAGGAGAAAAAAAAAACAACGCAGACTTAGTTTTAGTCATCGGGATCTACATGGTGGTGACAGACAGACATCGGATGGGAGGGGGTGTGTATGATGCAGCAATTATGCCATGTTTGCATCTCCTCTTCAAGTTTGCTCAGCCTCTCGCTAAGCGTTTCCCCAGGCTATTGGGACGGCCAAGTTGCGGTAACAATTTAGCGGTGAAAAGAAAAAAAAGAAGACAAGAGAAAACATGGTGGACCCTGAGGGATTGATTGCGATGGGAAAAACGCCCCGAGAGTGGGAGTATTTCGGTGGTTTAAGCATATCGGAGAGTTTGCGCAAGAACGCTTGTGTTTGAAACCAACACGATATCTATCTATCTATCTATCCATCTATCTCTCTCTTAATAAAACTTTTTTTTTGTTGCAGCTTCCTTATCACGAGCCTCAAGAACCGGGGGCTGGGGAGGAATGGACATAACCGGAGGCCCGGGGCTAGACCACCCCCCCCCTCCCCTCCAAAACAAGATGAGGGATGGCTGAATTGGGAGCGGGATGCGGATTTTGGAGGAGAAGGAGGACCAAAAAAAAAAGTAGGGCGGGAAAGGGATGTTTAGAGCTTTGACGGGGTTTGGCCTGCTTTGGCACCACGGTTTCAGATTGCGGAATGCGGGATCTGTCCCTGGGAACAGCTGGTTTCGGAGCTTTTGGCGGGTCTGTTTGGGGAGGCGTTTGATGAGGATAAAAGATTGAGGATTTAAACAGGATGGCGCGTTTGAGGCCGTTTCCCTTCATCTCATCGTTTCGATCTAGTGACTATTTTTAAACCCGCCAGCTGACAGAGTCGTCCGGCTTGGCCGGGGGCGAGCGGGCGGGCGACGACAACTACGACGACTACTATTGCGGTGACTAAAGCGGGGACGAAAAGAGAGAGACAGAAACGACGCAAGAAAGAGGCTGAACGAGAGCGAGATTTAGAGAAAAGTGGCAGAAATGAGTGGCTACGCTTGAGCAGACGAAAGCTACGGACTATTGTTGGACACTTATACCGGGCAACTAGTGCATGGCTAGCTTTTTCCCCTATAGACGAAGGCAACATGGATGAAGCCGGTCCCTGATACCATTCAGTCAATGGCGACGGTCCAGATTTGGGGGCAGTTAATTAAGCAGCCAACTTAAGCCAGTGGCTTTTTTTTTAATGACCACCATCATGTTCGGTTCCCAGCGCTGATTTGGGTTTGGCTCCAACCCTGGTTAAATTCATCCAGCAATGGCGTAGCTCCCTCACCCCGCACAGAGCCATCCAACCAACAACCCATGCTCTGCTCTTTTCTCGATCCCCAGGGCAGCCTAACAAACCCAAGATGCACAGTGTCCCTGGGCGGGCAAGGCCGCACTGTGGCATTCGTTTCCTCGCTCGAGGTGGGGCATGGCGGTGCGCACCCATTGGCTGAGTTAATGCGAGGTGCTCGCCAAGGGACCTTGGACGGGTCCCCTCGCGCCAAGATTGTCGCATGACCTCCATCGCTGTGCATAGACATCAAACAGGTGGCTTGTCGAGAAAATCTCCCGGTGACGTGGGAGAGCGTCGTTTCCCGCGCGCTTTTTTGGTGGAGACCGTACGTTTTGTCGTTTCTTTTCTTTTTTTACTTTCTTTTTTCTTTGCTTTGCTTGGCTTTGCCTCTCTCTCCTTGTTTATTGTATTCCTATTCTGTCCATTTTGCCATTTTCCTTTCTTTTTTTTTCCGGACGTTTTGGGAACAGACCAAAGGGGCGAGCACGCAAGACCCAGCCTAGTGCATAGTACCATCGAGGTGGTGGCGTGCGAGGTTCAGTTCGAGCGAGGTTCGAGAGAGACGAGAGACGAGAGACGAGCGCAGACCCTCTTCCCCCAGGAGCGCTCTCCTCCCTTTGTCGAGCAGCAGTAGTATACATAGAGCAGGTAGAGACCTTGTCTCTGTTGGTCATGGTTGTGACTCTGATTGACATGCACATCCACATCAGGAAGAACCCCATGCTGCGAGGGAAATCCGGGATGTGACCCGAGCCTCTGAGAGGGGAGAGAACCAAGTAGGCGTGGTCCCCGCTGAGCTCACTCAACCACACACACATGCACACTCACCGTCACGCACCGTGTTCGCGATGGACAGTTGGGGACAGGGTGGGTCAGAGCGTACACCAGAGACAGAGAGACTACAGTTTTTTCTTGCTGGCGCAATTTCCATCTTTGCTTTCCCCTTGAAAACCAAAAAAAAAAAAAAAAAAAAAGCGTAGCGCTGTCTTGCCAGGCTCGAGACACTTGTGTAACCCGAGGATGAGAATTAGCGAGAGAGTTAGCGAGAGGGAGGGGAGGCTCGAAAGGAAAGAAAAAACCGAACGCCGTCGTGTCTCGCCGTCTGTGTCGTGTCGGGACGTGCAACCACCATCAGCCATCAGCCATTTTGGCTGTCAGCTCCTCCGTCCAGGGGGAAATGAATGGGATTGCTCGCTTCCCGATAGCTCAGGTCCAGAGAGAGAGAGGCTTGACAAAAAATAGCAATCAAGATACGTATGGCAGGTGGCGTACTGGCTAAGAAAAAAAGAAATAAGAAAAAACGGCATTCATCCCACGGGCCGCTGGGCTCCGTTAACTTGATCCTTTCATCAGATTAGCTGGCTTCGTGGAGTGCAGCTGAATTTCCCATGATGTGATGGCATGAACAGAGGTACTGGTACTAAAATTGCAACCGACGTCGCTCGTTGGCCGCCCACACCCACCTGCTGTGCAGCCCTGCAGGCCCCCGTTCCCCTGCCTGCGTCTGGGGCAAGTCTGGAGACGGTGCTAGCTCAGCGCCCCCGGCACGGCCGCCCTAGGGTACCCGGTACTCATCATTTGGGGCTCGGATGGGCGGCGAGCCAGGTGGTGTCTACCGCGAGGGCACAGTGAGGTGCATAAGCCCATCCGTCGGTACATCCCAACCCGGGGTAGGCCGCTGCACCTCGCCGTTGGACTCGACAGTGCCGACAGTCCGGCTACAGACACTGGGCTTGGCCGCTGCGTCAGCATCATCTTTTGCTGCGTGCTTTGCCCTTTCTGGCCTCAGCGCTCAAACTGACTTTTGCCCTTGCTGTCAGCGCGCCTTTCCTCGTCTGGCACCTGCGCCAGTAAAAAACCTAATCTGTGCAGCATCGCTTCGTATCCATCTCGCCAAAACCCGATTTTGAGCCATGAATCAAACAATGATTTTCCCGACTTTCGGCTGCCGAGGTGACATGCGCTGGATACGCACGCCTGGGCCTGGGCAGGGATGGCCCGAACCAGCTGATTGAGACCTGGGGCAGCGCCTGTCCCTGGCGTTGGGAGGGGGGTGAAGCGCAATTGGCATGTTGGGTTAACCTCCTCCGCCGCCCGCGACATGACAGCAGAATGTGAAAACAACAATCCTCTCCCTTGGAACCAAAGAAGAAGAAAAGAAGATGAGGGACCGATCCAAGTACTATTTCTCGATCTGTGCGCCCGTATTTCTGGCAAAAGGCAAAGGATCGACGGAGGGAGGGAACGGAGGCTGCGTTTGCCATGTCTGTGTTTCTTCTGTTCTCTGCTGTGGAAAAAGGTGAACCATGTTTCAGATTCGGCAGCTCTCAGGTGGATTGGGATGGTCAGGTCAAGCTGTCTAGAGCAGCGGGCGGCATGATACATGGCACAGAGAGGGTCAGATGCGGAGAAAAAAAAAAGAATTTAAAAATTAACAATAATAATCAGGCGCAGGAGGAAGGGGCAAAGCAAAAGAACCTTCTGTCCTACCCAATCACCCAGTCATCATCAGCTGTGGCGGCGGTGTAAGTTGCACAATGCAAATGCCCAGGATGGATACATACAGAATCAGTCACACTCGCGTCAGGTCGCTCACCTCACACAAGGGCCCAGCCCCACCGGTGGTTGAAGGCGAACAGGGAAGCGAGGTGCAATACACGTACGGATATACGCCAAAAAGGAAGGATGGGAAAGCCGTAGAGCAACAAGCAACAAGAGCAGAGGAAATCGAGGTCGAGTTCACGGCGCACTGTGCCGCCAGTATGGATCCGATCCTCCTCCTCCAAGTTGACTTTCAACGGCGGACTGGGGTGGCTCAAGTCTGGGGGGAGCCGAATCAGAATGGAGATAATTTGCTGGGGTCCAGCAGCCACACCCCGCCCCAGATGACAAGCCCCATATACTGGGCTGCTGAACCGTGTTCCTTTGTGACCATCCAGTCAGCTACTTTGGCATAGCCCAAGGCGAGCCAATCACCTGCAGGACGAGTGCCCTTGGCCTGCGACGCTGATCCTTGCCTCATTTTGCCTCCTGACTTGATCCAGCCCGTTTTGTCCATTTGCTTTGCATGCTGCTCTCTCCAGGCTGGCTGGCTGGATAGACAGTGCTGGAGCCCTTTAGTGTGCACCTGCATCTCAGCTTTCATTTGGTCGCTTCTGTCTGTTTCTGTTACGGTTCCCTTGGGCCGCTGCCATATGGAGCCTCGCTGTTTGACGCGCAGCCACTCGTATTCTTACATCTCACTTGATGTACTTTTTCTTCTTCTTCTTTTCTCAGACCACAATTACTCACTCAGTCCCAGACCCAATGGAAGAAGCAGTACCAGCGCACACGCAATAGCTTGTTTCTCTCTCTCCCTCCCATGCTCTCTCTCGCACTGACTGATTGACTTCGACCCCAAGTGGGGGAAACGACTCACTGGTGTAACTCGTGCCGTGCACCCGGTGTTCCGCGACCTGGTTAGCGCTCCCAAAGCCTCAGACGGCACACTGGGTACCTGAGGCCGGGCCTTGGCTTGCGGCCACCATTTTCCTTTCCTTTCTTTTGCTCGACTTGATTTCATACCTCGCCCTCTGCTACCGTACGCTAGGGCAGCCAAGCTGCACGCAGGAGACAAGACGCAAAGTGAGGCAGGCGCTGCGCCTGGTGTGGCACTGCGACTTTGGCTTTAACTGGGCGACGGCTTGCAGCTACTGTGCAACTGTCGCTGCACGTCGCTGACTCCTCAGCGGGCTAGCGCTGCTAGCGTCTCTGAGAGTCCGCTGGGGCTTGTCCGCCGCGGCGCCCCATGGCGTTTTGCTGGGCGGTTGCTGGCGGGCTGGCGCACTGGGACCCGGGCTCCGTCCAGCTGAGGGGGAGGGAGCGAGGGCGGAGGGCAGAGGGGGCAGAGGGTACAGGGCGTGGTGGGTAGGGTAGCGGAGAGTCCTCGTAGAGTCCTTGCTCGCTCGCTGCCTACTCTCCCCAAGGGCTTAGTGGTACTGTGCCATGGCTGCTGGCCCCACACCCTCCCGCACGCACTCTTTTTTTCGCACACGTCGCACGCCCCCTCTGCCGACTTGTACTGTACGTACAGAAGCGGTAGTGGTGTCTCCCATTCCCATATTACCCACCTGCAATCCCGCAAATCGCCCAATCGTCCAAGGTCCCCCGTCCCGTCCCTCTCAATCCTTCCACCTCCACCAAATCTGGTCGCCTCGGAGCCTCTACTCAGGCCCAACGCTGCTGACCCTGGAGTGACGTCGCAAACACAGACACCATGGCCATTGCCATGGGCTGGCAGAAACCCGACAATGTCGCGGGCTCGTCGGCGCCGGCCATCATGGTCGGCCTCTTCGTCGCCTCGGCCGGGTTGCTGTTCGGCTACGATACCGGGTAAGGCCATTCCTCTCCTTGTCCCTAGTTCCCCGTTTTGCGCGCCATTCTCTGCCCACCACCGCGACCCCGAGACGACGACGACAGCGACGACAGACGACTTCTGGACGGCATGCACGCTGGATACCGAATAGACCACCGGATTTTCTGCCTCTCGAACCGACGAAATCGCCCCGGCCGCGCGCTCGATTTGCAATCTGACGCCCCATTGTGATGGCTTCAAAAACGTCCATCCTCCTCAGAAGCAACCCCCTTTGACAACGCCAGAAAGATGCCCTCGGAAGGGGCCGGAACAACCGAAAAACACACCATGACGCGAGTGGAGGATTTGGCCGCCGTTTTGTCGTCGAGAAGAAGCCGATTCATTTTGTCCGACCCCGATGTTCCAACCGCTGCTCTTCGCCAAATTCATCGTCACATTGTAATCACGTTACTAGCACTGCATGCACGAGGCTAACAAGATTGTTTCCACTCTTTAGGGCCATAAACGGTATCCTTGCTATGACCGAGTTCAAGGAACAGTTTGGAGCAAAATGTCACGATGAAAACGGAAAGCTCGACATGTGCACAAAAGACTCGTCCATCATTGTTGCTATTCTCAGCGCCGGCACCTTTTTCGGCGCTCTGCTGTCGGCCCCGGCCGGCGACACCCTCGGCCGCCGGAAGACGCTCCTTGTTTCGGTAGCCATTTTCTGCGTCGGTGCCATCTTTCAGGTTTGTGCAAATGCTATAGACATGTTGCTCGCCGGAAGGTACGTCCACCCGCTTTGCTTAGCCCACGCATCTCTCAAGCCATTTACTAACATCTCATCTAGATTCCTCGCTGGCGTTGGCGTCGGCGCCATATCAGTCCTGGTGCCTCTCTACCAATCCGAGATGGCTCCCAAGTGGATTCGAGGCACTCTTGTCTGCGCATATCAGTTATCCATCACCATCGGCCTCTTCGCCTCTTCAGTCGTTAACATTATCACATCACGTATCAACAACTCATCCGCCTATCGTACTCCACTGGGCCTTCAAATTGTCCCCGCCCTTATCTTGACCGCTGGTCTCCTGCTTCTCCCCGAAACCCCTCGCTTCCTTGTGAAAAAGGGCCGACATGAGGAAGCTGGTCTCTCCCTCAGCCGACTACGGCGTCTCGACATCACTCATCCCGCCCTGGTCGACGAATTGCAGGAAATCGTCGCCAATCACCAATATGAACTTACACTAGGTCCTGACACTTACAAGGACATCTTTATCGGATCGCCGCATCTTGGCAGGCGAACCTTTACCGGCTGCGGTCTGCAGATGCTGCAGCAGCTAACAGGAATCAATTTCATAATGTATGTCTCCACCGATCCGCTCATCACATCACTTATGATCTGACCCCCCTATGCAGGTACTACAGCACAAGCTTCTTCGACGGCGCTGGTGTCGAAAGTCCTTACACAAAGTCACTCATTATTAATATTATTAACGTCGTATCCACCGTCCCAGGATTACTAGTCATCGAACACTGGGGTCGACGGAGGCTCTTAATGGTCGGTGCCCTTGGCATGGCCGCCTGTCAGCTCCTGATGGCGTCCTTTAACACTGCCACGGGTGACGACATGAAGAAAGTCTCTCAGACGATCCTGGTTACGTTCTGCTCCATCAACATTTTCTTTTTTGCCGCGTCGTGGGGACCTGTGGTCTGGGTCGTTACCTCCGAGATTTATCCCCTCAAGGTCCGAGCCAAGGCCATGTCCGTCTCCACCGCATCCAACTGGGTTCTGAACTTTGCCATCGCTTACAGTTCTCCCTTTATGCTCGGCGAGGGCCCCGGCAACGCCGCCTTTGGCCCAAAGATTTTCTTTATATGGGGTGCCTTTTGCATACTGGCCGTCTTCTTTGTGTGGGCCATGGTGTATGAGACCAGCAAGATCAGTCTAGAACAGATTGACGAGATGTACGAACGAGTAAATCACGCATGGAACAGCAAGTCATTCCAGCCCAGTTGGAGTTTCCAGCAGATGCTTGACGAAGGTTGGTCACCGAGTGCCCAACCGCCGACCGATCACGAATTACAACCGACGACGACTGCATCAAGTGCAGACACGACGCTCGGCGACGGTGATTCGTCATCAATCACGGTGAATAATTCACACCATAATGCTGGATCTAACGACCAGAACAAAGCTCCACCGGTCATGGCCAATGTCGATTTCAGCTACTAGCTTGTACGCCTGTGGCTAAATCTCTTTGTCTATATTACATGTCTTCTGGTCTTATGTCACATAGGGAATATCAGCGATGGAGTTATGACGAGATGGGAGTTTCGCGGGGTTATTACATGCTTTTTTTAATCTCCTAAGTACAGGTACTGTTCTCTTTTGTCTCTTTATATCCTATATGTTTTGTTATTTTATCGGGATCGATTCACTACCAATATCGGGAATGGGGTTCACTGCTAGGGATTATGGGTACTTAGGAAGGGGGGTTGGATACCACTCATCTTTTGGATTAAAGTTACCATCGTTTCAGGGATTGTCATGCCGTCGATGATTGGGAGCTCGGATACCCTGTGGGCAGCAACTAATTGTCGTGGAGAGGAGGGTGACTTGGTTATGCCTTGTCACGGATTCTCGGGTGATAGACGGACGGAACTTGACCGTGTCTGATTACCTGTACAAAAATACAATCCATTGCTACATTATTCTGTCCATGTTTTTATTACAAGTGAATCACATGCTACTTGGCTTCGTTACTGGACATTTTGGCCAGCTGATCGGTTGACTTGGACGGAAGGATCATTGAAAGACTACACTTTTTGCCATGCTAGAGCTGCCTAGCAAATGAATGATTTTAGGAACAAGCACTGGAGTTGATTGTATCTTGATCAGGCGAATCATGGCCAAATTTGTATCTACCACCGTTGCGGCTTTAGAGCTCCCGCTTAGTCGAGCCCACGATTTACCAAAATAAAACAAGTACTGGATTAACCAATAAATCAATTAGTCTTTATTTTTACCTGTTTAATTGATGCTTGGAGTAGGTAAGTTCTGTGGTGCCCAAGGTGAATGGGTCATAGGGGGACAATCTTTCAAGGGATGCATCGTGCTCACCTGACTGGAGATGTAGCTAGAATTGTTGTTATCTTGATGGTTTTCAAATGCTCACAGTTGGTGGTTCAACTTGCTCAGAAATTGACCACCACTACGAGAACGACTTCAAATCACTACGACTGGAGCAAACATTGTTCGATATAAAGAAGCCATGTTGGTATCGGGGAACTATCCCTTCTCTAGATGGGATGTTTCCTATTGAAGCTATTCTTTACAACAATAATTAACCTCGAGAAAGAATCATCCCATCCACGAGTTGCCCCTGGAAGCAAGAACACATGAGCAATCATTACGACAGGCCGTTTGACCGCATACACCCCGAACTTGTCGATCTCATTTTTCGGCAGGACCTCTTCCACTATGACAACGTGGACGCTCTCTCGGAAGATGCTCTTGCTGATGCCATCTGCCTGGCCATTTCGCTTGCAGATCTGGAAGAGCAGGTTCGGATTGTGTCTCGAATCATGACTGACGAAGAAGTTGCGCTTCAGGGACTCCAGCACCCAGATATGCAAAACCTGAATATTAGAATTTACCTGACAGCGAACGAGAGAGCTGCGGTTCTCCGAGTTTCTCCAGCTGTGCCTGATCCTGAAGACGACCCGGCGCTGGTGAACTTGGGAGATTGCCTGATTTGTACCGGAGACGCTCATCTGGTGGTGCCCTGTGGATGTCTTTATTGTTTGTCCTGTCTTCGAGAAGCCATTTGCGTTGGACTTCGCTCTGAGGAGTCGTTTCCTCCACGATGCTGTGTCCCCTTCTCTGAAGCTACGGTTCGACTTGGCCGGCGTCCTGAGCTCGTTCATCTCTACCGCATGATTCGAACTGAAATGGAAACTCCTGTTCCGGATCGCTTATATTGTTATGATGGCCGATGTGCAACCTTTATTCCACGGTTGAATCGAGATGACTTCGGGGTCCAGGGACAAGAATGTCCGGCTTGTGGTCGACGGACATGTCAGAACTGCGCTCGTAAGGGCCATGAAGAGGGGCATCTATGTGGAGAAGGAGACGAGGGAGGGGAAGAGATAGCTGAGGATGTTTGGGAGACCATGGACCGCCATGGAGCGGTGAATTGTCCTGGCTGTGGACGGATGGTGTCGTTGCAGGATGGATGCAACCACATGACGTGGGGGGCCTTTCCAAGCTGGACTATTGAACTATACGAAAGGATTTTACTAACTACACGATAGATGTGTTTGCGGCACGCAGTTTTGCTACATCTGTGGCTGGCCATGGCGCACTTGTGAGTGCCCCAGCTACCGCGGCTATCACCTGATGTTGCCCATTCGAGACCGACCCGGCCTGAAGCCCGAACGATGGAGGCTGTACCGTCGTGGGGAGCCAGGAAGGGCGGCCATGCAGGAAGAGGAGCGGACGATTCCGCAGTTGAGGCCTCGACCAGGAGAGAGACCCTTGGCATGGGACATTCCCCGGCGACGGATCCAAGAGCAGTGGGAGAGGGTGGGAGACCAACAACCGCGGGCACGGGAACTTCCCGCAGAGCCAATAGAAGACCCATGGGACGCCTCTGGATACATACCGGATTACATGCAGCAGCATGTACTGCGTGGGAGAGACTTGGAGCCGCATCTGGGACCTGGCGTTTTACGCGAGCACGGCCAAGATGCTGACCACCCTCAAGATGACCACATACGTCAGCCAAGTCCCGACAATGCTCCCCAACGAGAATACCACCAGGAGAACGCGGCGGGTGAAGGTTTGGAGGCGGCGCCTGAAGATGAGCGGGAATTGCGCTTGATTGACCGAATCCGCGGCATCGCGCAAGACCTGGAAGGATATGGCTGGGCTCATGGGCGACCGGCACGAGTGTACCTTCTCACCGCTATTTCTAGAGTTTTGGACATTTTGGAGCGTAATGAGAGGGATGAGAGGCCACACAGACGGAGACGGAGAACAAGGAGGTGAAGGCTGGCAAGGTGGCTCTTGGTCGGAGAGAGAGGGAGAGAGAGAGGACGCGGGAAGGAGGGGCGCAAAGGGCTGGGAGGATTGTGGAGGCTGGACAATTCTTTTGTCTGAGATACAGCGAGTGTGGTATTAGGCTTAGATAACGGTGAATATATCTCTAATTTGTTCTTTACTATGTCTAACCCTACTGTGCAGCATCATTCAGGAAGCGGATGACATTCCTCAAGCTCTGAATAGCAGTGACACCATCTGCTTCTGGACTTTCGACGTTGATGTTTCCAGCTCTGGCGTCGAAGCCGTGCTCGGCATCATCAGGGAACTCGCTGTGAACCTGGACCCCGGCGGCCGCGAGCTTCTCGGCGGCTTGGAGACTGGGCTCCACGGGGACGGCGGAATCGTTTCTGCCGTGCAGCAGCAGGGTGGGAGGCAGCTTGGCCAGGTCTCCAAAGGCTAGCGGGAATAAGTTCCTGTGATTTTCCGGAATGGCTGTAGTGCCTTGTTTCGCAACTGCAGCGCCAAGACCGTCGATACCAGTCATATAGTCCAGATACAAAGCCTCAAGATGCACGGCTGAGACTAGACTGCGCCGGGGGTCATCCTCTGGACCAGCCAGGGGATAACCGGTCAGTACTTTTCTGCCGTCGTTTTCAGCTGGGATGGGGAACTGCTTCAGGATGGAGCTGGTTTCGAAGCTCGGCAGGCCAAAGATGTTGGTCCCCGGGGTTGTATATCTGGAGAAGCTAGCATCCAGCATGCCATAGATGAGTAGCAGCGCGCTGGGCTGTTTTTCAACTGCCGCGGCAGTGGAGAGCGCCAAGTATCCTCCGGCGCTTGAACCCGCGACCAGGACCTTGCCGATCTTCCGATCGAGCAGGCCTGGAAGAGTGGACAGCACCCACTTGTAGGCATCAGCGGCGTCCTCGACAGAGCTCTGGGCACTTGTCTCGGGGATCAACCGGTAGTCCGGCGTGACAAAGATCCACTTCCGGGCGACGCTGGCGTTGACCAGCCAGTGTGGCGGGAACGAGTACCTGTCACCAAAGACCTAGACATTTGGAATTAGAAACAGACAGAAAGGCAGCCAGCAGGCCTTGGCGCGGCGTTCTAGTCTCTTACAAGAAAGCCTCCGTGGTAGTGCAGCAGCACGGTGGCGTCGGATGTGTCGGCATCTACCGGGTATACGACATCGGCGAGGACATCACCGTCAGGCGTGGACTTGTATGTGAATGTTTTGGACGTGTATCCGTCCAGCCCGTCGAATACAGCCATGGCTGACACTTTTGGAACTTGGCGGAGGGGATGGAGGGGTACGAATGCGGGGAGGGAGGAAAAACGGCGAGCTGAATACTTCAGAATTTGCGAACCACGGAAGAGAGGAAAAAAAAGAAACATGGCAAAACAAGTTAAGACAACGTATTGAACTGTTAATAAGTGATTATTTAAGCTTTTGAGGGGATTCGCGATACACTAGCGTCTTCTTTGCTTCCGCTGACTATGCGTTCGGAGACTGCTCGGGTTCTCTTCCGCGGCCGAAGCTCGCGCATCTGACGTAATTTGTCTCGACTGTTTTCCCGTTTGACTTGCGTGCGTGTGTGCTGTTATCGCGGTCCACAACGGCGGAGTTTGTCTCTCAAATCCCTGGCCAATCAGGGCAGCGTGGTTGAAGGCGCAATATGCAAAGGTGTGCTCTCTTGGAACATGGCGTTTTTTATTTTCTAATCACTTCACTGCGCAAGAGAGTGAGTAGCTGCGCCGTGGCGCTGGTCAACCAGGGCAGAAAGGCTGAAGCGCACAGGCCACAGCGCCGCACGGAGTGCTCGCCAGAAGGTTTCCTGATAGGTTCGATCCAGAGATCCATTACGCTATCGAGCTCATCTGGGACAGCTGACATGCAGTGTGTTTCGAAGCCCAGGTCCGGGGGCTGCACTGCACTGCACTACCTCCTCAACTATACCGATATTCGGGATGAGGCTAAAAGTATCTAGAGGTATCCAAGGCCCTCTGGCGGCGCACAGTTCTCGCCCCGACGGGCTCGAAAGAGACAAGAGAAAGTTGCCTCTTGACACGGAACCTTGTTCCCCAGCCCCCGGCCGAGACCCCGGGAACCATGTCTTGTTCTAAACCATGGCGGACCCTGGATTTGTCACCGGCGACAGATGCGGGGTTGAAAGGCTGTTGCCATGTCTCGATAAAGTAGTGGGCCCCCCGTTTTGCTGGTCGAGACTATGCCCGCCGCCACCAAGTTGGGACAGGGACACTCTCCCTTTGGTCTCCCGTCTGGATGTTTTCTTTTTCTAATCGTTTTCTTTTCTTCTGTTTCTTTTTTTTTCCCTTTCCTTTCCGTTTCAAATTACTGCGGCCTAGAATCCTAATCTTATTTCCTTTTTTGCTCATTTCCCTCCTGTCGCTTCTCTTGTTGGGGTTGCGATGCGCCCTCAAGCGTAAGCCTCTCGTTGTGAACCTGAGACAACCCAGTCTACTTTGAGCCAACCAGGTTGCACAACTCACAATTTTTGCAATTTCATGATATGGGGCCCCTTTGTATAGGTCTGTCACACTGCTTGCAACTACGCAGCAATGGGAGTTGCGTATTCGACCACGTTAACTCTGCACTTTGACTTGCATGTAACACTTGCTTATTCCTTGTGGCAAGGCGGCTTATCTTTGAACACATCTAGACTTGGGGCTGGGCCACCCAACTCAACGCCCCCAACTCAACCCACCCACTCGACGGATTTTTCCTTGAGGCTGGCATTCGCGGAAATAGGTCGTTGCAACCCTTGCCGCCGCCACTGGGGCCAGTAAAGCAGCATCACGGGGGTTCCTGACCCTCTTTAAAAGAAAAGAGAGGCTTTGTGGCGCAGCGTAAGACGGCCATGGTTGGAGGAGCTGTGCGGCTTGACTCGCTCCGCGTTAGTCGGTGACACCGAGACACACAGACACGATGACGCCAAAAGCAAGTCTCGCAGCCCAGCTGAAGCTAGGCGGCGTCGCCCGCTTGCTATGCACTAGAGGACTTGGTGACAGCACCCCCGTCACGTGGCTTGCTTGTACTGCCTTTCTGCTATCCCATTTGCCCTTAATCTCGAGGAATCCGGCCGCTTTTCCTTCTCCGCCGCTACATTCCAACATCCATTGCCGCCTCCTCGTTTTTGTGAAAGCTTCCTACCATTGACTTCAGAGACGTTACAACGTCGAAAAACACACAGAGAGAGCGAGAGACGATGACAGCCTCCGTCGACAAAGCCCTCGTCAAGGACACTGTCCATGGGCGACCTGCATGCGGCGAGTGTCAGCGTCGCAAACAAAGGGTGACTCCTCCCCCCCCCAAATGCCCCCCACTGTCCACTGTAGCCGGACGGCCGATTCCCCTAGGCCCCCCTGTGGCCTGTTCGCCATTAGCTCCACCCACCCCCTGCCCCGCCGTGCTATAGCGTTGATCAGAAGCTGACCCTCGTCCCTGAATATAGTGCGATCGTGAATGGCCCTGCGGCCACTGCCAGAAGCGCAAGGTTGGCGACAAGTGCAACTTCAATGTCGATGCCGAGCCCAACAGCGCCTGGACTGCATCGGATGATGTGAAGCGCAAGCGCGACTCGGGCCACGATGCCGATGAGTCTGATGATGAGGACACGGCTGCTGACCTTGAGGCCATGGGCTACACTGCTTCCCATCTGCTGGCCAACCTCGAAATTAGCGTAATGAGATCCCTTCCTTCCTTGCTTGCCCTGTCCTGTCTTCATTTCTCATGCTGACCGACTGATGGCTAGTCCCCGGCGCCTCCCAGGGAGCAGGACCAATACCGCATCAACATTGCAGACTGTGAGGAGCTGCAGCGCGCTTTGGATGTTCTGCCTCCACGAGGGACTATTGGTATGTGACAACCTCACCTTGGCCAACATGCCACCACTCACTCATCTAACACGCCTACAGATGCTCTGGTCCGAAACTTTCTTGAAAACGTCAACTTCTACTACTACATTGTCTATCCAACCAACTTTGTACGCGAGTATGCGGTTTGGTGGAAGGAACGTGAGGGAGACCAGCCCATGGGTCTGCCATGGACCTGTCTTCTCATCATGATTTGTGCCTGCTCAGTCCAGCACACTGATGCTGCTATGGCCGCTCAGCTTGAGGCGGAACTTGGCGCCCCCGTCAAGCAACTTACTGAGCGCTATCACAAGGCTGCCCGCCAGCTCCAGAGCACTATCCCACCCAGCCACAGCCATGTCTATACCGTCCAGTACTTTCTGCACTCGTGCTACTGGTTCAAGGCTGAGGCTCGCTTCGTTGAATGCTGGCAGATCCTGGGCGCCACAGTTCGAGAAGCCCAGACTCTTGGTATGTCACTCATGCCGAAGCGATGCAGTCTACAACTCACTAACATCGCGCCAATCAGGTCTTCACCTAGAGCCCGAAGGCAACATATCCGACTTTAAGCGTGAAATGCGCAGCCGACTTTGGTGCATTGTCGACTCGTGGGACTGGTAAGCCATCCATCAGCCTTGCCTTGTCGCATCTAAACCCTTGCTGACCATGTTCTAGGCTTGTCTCATCGCTGCTAGCTCGCCCTATGCTCATTGACAGAACTGACTCTACTATTGGACTTCCAAAGCTAGCCCTCGAGAAATTCCCAGTGAACCCACTATTGCATCTTAAGTTACAGTCGCAGCTTGTCGGCATCATCTTTAAGCGCTTTGGACCACCAAGAATTCTCACCGAACCCGCTGATATCCGCGAGTATCAAGAGATTCTTGAACGGTTTATGGGTACCTTCCCACCAGCATATGCGTTTGAGAACCCCGACACAGTCCCCGAGCAGACATACCCATGGATCGCATTGCATCGACACTACATGCACACTTGCACGCTTTCCATCACTCTGGGAGCATTCCGGCCGTACATGGCAAAGAATATGACAAGCGATTCGTCTGAGACTGAGCGCGAGTTTAGGAGCAACGGTATCAGCTACGCCCTGAGGCTTCTGAAAGCCGTACAGCGCTTCTTTGAGTACGTCTGGTCCCGGGACAGCACCTTTCACTTCGTCCCCTTTTGCATCTTTGACACGGCAGCTCTGCTTTGCTCCGCTCTGCTCCATGACAAGGATGAAAGCATCCCTGAGCGTGAAGAGATTGCTGCCGCTATCCACGTGGCCCTCGTTACTCTCAAGAAGCTTCGCTCTGCCACAGAAACCGCCAAGGCACCTTATGATGTCCTGCGACGTCTTGTGAAGAAGGTATGGGGACCAGTGTCCACTACCCCTGACAATAACCAGCACAAGCGACAAAGAGGCCACAACCCGAGCCCAACTCCGCCGCCCATTGCACCAAAACCGGTATCACACCAGCCTGCTCCGATTTTGGCTGCCGACCCAAGGACTTTTGTCAACCCAGTGCTTCCTCCCAGCTTGGCTGCACAATGCGAGCAGGTCGCCATACTCCCTTCCCCTCCAAACTCTGTGTACAGAACGCAACGGCCCTCCATTGCTTCGGTGAGCAGCTCTGGCGAGCAGTTTGTGCTCAACTCCAGCGGCCCCTATGAAGTACAACCGACTTGGGCCCAAGGCTACCACGAGCAACCGCCCGCTTCCATCCCCATTGCCACCCACTCGCCCATGAACCCAACCAACGGAGTTGCGCATTGGCACGAGGAAGAATTGCGAAAGATGCTTGGAAATATCCAGCCCATCCCGCTCGGCCCCCAAAACATCCCCCAGACTGTATCCCATGTTGTACCTCAGGCTATACCCCAGACTATGCCTCCGGAGATGCCTCAGGATATGTTCTCGAACGCGCAGATTGGCGATCTTGCACAAATGTGGAACTGGCAGAGTCTTGATCTTGGCTACACTCAAAACCCCATCATGTTTCACCAGTGATGCGTTGGGAGGCATCACTTTGAGGAATAATCCTCATTATGTAGCCTTTTAGCAAAGTTAACTATTTATTAATAAAATCCTAAATTTCCTTCTGCCCGCATCGTCTAATTGCATGTGTAAGTGAGAGCTCGGATGCGCATTAAATGACATCGTCTTCACTATCCTACCACTTTGTAATTCTCTTTGCTTTGTTTTGCTTTATGCCCCTTCGATCAATTGCAAGGCACAAGAGCACCGGCCCATTAACCTCATGGTTGGAGCAAACGCTGCTCCTTGCTACACTAACTAGATCAAGCTGCCGCTCAAACATAGTATATTTCTGCTTGAAGTGCAAACGGGAGATCCACCTAGTTAGTCAGATAGGGAACAAGCCTTTTACCAACAAGTTTCTTTTTCCAGTAATTAGTAAGTTAGTAGTACAAACGCCCTGTCCTGTACTATAATAGATGGCAAATGGATCTCCAATTCAATGGTAAAGAGGCAACAGCGCTAACTTCTTATGTCACGTGAGAGCTATGCAAACACCCAACTCTTTCTGTTTGGCTGTTCGTACAGAAGCTAGCTGACTATTTGACCTTGGCTAGCTACCTTTCCTCAAAAATCCATCAAAATCCAACGTCGCATCTTGTATAAAGCCATGGAGCCTCAGAAATTCCATTATCTCCTCTCGCTCCCTCCAGAGATCCGCCTGGAGATTTATTTGTGGGCCACACCGCCTCGCATAGTTCATATCCAGGAAACAATCGATGAGGACTACGAAGACTTTGTAGAAGAAATCCGCGCAGTCCCCGGTCGGCTGCAAATCGACCCATCCCTGGCACACTTTGCCTTGAATTGGAGCCCTTGTGTTTCGAACATACGCTGGCGCCAGCGAAAGCTAGAGTCCTTCGGCTTCACTAACAGCCGGCCCCAGAACCAGCCCTGGTCTCCCTCCACTTTTACTCCCGAGATGCGGATGGACTGGCTGGATGAGAATACCAACGTTGCTTGGGAGTTTGCCAGGAGGAGCCATCTTTACAGCAATACCCCCATTCCAGCCCTGCTTCATGTATGCCGGGATTCTCGAGCCATGTTAACAGGCTGCGGTTACCAGCTTGCATTCAAGACACGGTCAAGCCAGCCGCGCACGTGGTTCCATTTTGGCCGCGATGCCTTGTTCATTCAACAGGAAAGATATGAGTGGCACGAAGCCGCCCGTCGGATTTTAAGTGGAAGTTCGTGGGACGTGGGCCAGCTCCACCCGCAAGACATGCGCAAGGTTCGAAACTTGATCCTGAATGGATCCTCGCACATGTTTTCCGCAAACCCCCAACTGCAGGACCTGATGCAAATACAATCCATGATTCAGCTTTTCCCGCAACTCGACGAGCTTCAGCTAGTGGAATGGTCTAACAAAGATATGCAACACTGGTCGCTGAGTGGTCTGGCTGGAGCACCGTCGGTCCCAAACAGGGACGTCCGAAGATGCGAGGCTCGAGAACTCTGGACCTGCGTGCCACTCGAAGAAACCGATTTCCTTTGTGTTTTCTTGCCTACGGATGTACCCTGGCTCAATGGCTTTGGCGCAGGAGGGTACCGCGGGCAGTCTCTGCTAACGTATAAGAAAGAACACGGGCCAAAGGCACCATTTTTCAAGGATACTGGACTGCAATTCGAGAAGGCCCTGGCTAAGCATATGGAATCCGGTGTCATTTCAAAAGAAATTGATCCAATGGCCTCGTGGAAGGTTCCTAGAATCACTGTGTCCCACGTCTTGTCACAGTCCATGTATGAGCGTCTCTGCAAGGTACGATGGTCGCTACGGCAACAGTTGCGAGACCTGCGCGAGCAATGGACCTCTGCCAAAAATGCAAGTGCTGCTGCAGTGAGCCAGCCGTCGGAGACAGCCAACCCCGAGGAGGCGTTCGCCGAACTACATTGGCCTGAACCTCCAGAGCACAATTGCGAGTTTTGCTACGGCTGGTGCGAAGAGAAGAGGATGGCCAATGCGTTTACCAAGTGGTGGATTCAAGAAGCGCTGGATGTATAGCTATGAGAAACCCCAAGTTCTCGGGCCGTTTAAGCCGGAGAGAGAAGAGATTCGAATTTTGGTATCATGTTGTAGGTTCTATACCCAACCAACACCTGTTTAAAGGGGGAGTTTGATCGTCATTTTAGCAGAGTCTTATCGACTTAGGAGTTGCGCGGCGCTATAGGTATTAGCTCATCGGCTAGAGTGTTGGAATCGTCTCACATTATATGCATAAATTGAAGTTGCATCACCGGGGAATGAGTAAGACAATGGGCAAACGTTTATATGCCACGCTAGCAAGCGTCGATCAGACAGCTCAGGAACCACCAAATGACTTAGCCTCAGACTTAACGGCTACAATAGTGACGACACGTTTCATTGACATTCAGATGGAACAACATAGTATTTATTTCCAATTCAAAATTAGCATTCAAATTTTACTCTGACATCCTCCCAACCCTTTCTCCTTTTAAGAGTGACACCCGCGTTTGTAAACTCATCCCACACGGGTCTCTTCACACCGCCCGAGCTGTAAGGGTCTTCCTTTTCGGGCAACTCGACGCTGTTAACGTCGTAGCTCAGCAGGAGCCCGCCAATGAAGCCGAGGATCTCCGCCTCGGCAAAGTGCTTCCCGGGGCAGAGCGTCTTGCCGCCGCCGAATGGAATCATGCTCTTTTTCCTGGCAGGTTCTGCCGCGGCGCCATCGAGCCATTTCATGGGGTCGAACTTGTCGGCCTTGAACCCCCATACGGCCGGGCTTTGGTGCGGTATTGAGGAGGACCACTGGACATGGGTTCCCTTCTTGAGCAGGTACTTTCTCCCGTCGACGGGGTCTTCCAGGGTGGTGTCCTGCAGCACGCGCCGGTTGCCCACATGGTCGTTGCACACTCGGTTGGTCTCCTGGTAGCAGGCTAGAAGGGTCGGGCACTCCTTTCGCAGCTTGGACATGTTGATGAGTGCAGTGCGGCCCTCGGTGTCCTTGTTCTTGGTGACGACTGCCATGGCTTCCATTTCCTTCTGTATCTTGCGTACCCACTTGGTTTCTGTGACGGTGTGGGCGAACAGCCAGAATAGGGTTGGGATGGTGTTGATGATTGAGACAAACGGCACTACAAACTCGACATTACCAAGCTCTGCATCCGAGGTGCCCAGTTTACGCTTGAACTGGGCCCTGTTTTGGATAAATGCAGACACGTCGTCTCCTTCGTAGTGCTTTTTGGTGTAAAACGGAGTAAGCATCTCTTGCACGCGACCACGAGCTGCAATGGCCTCATAAGCGAGGATGCTTGGCGCAATGTTGAGAGCCAGAATTCCAACGCTCTTCTGATATGTGCTGTAGTCGATTTTATTAGTACATGATTTGGTAATAAGCAGGAATCGAGCACAGCTGCACATACAATATATCCTTCATTGCCTTGACTGACAGGGGGTTGTTTTTGCCATACAGAGCCTTCATGATTGCGTTGAACATGTTGCGGCTCAACCAATCAAAGGCATCAATGATGCCAATGGCTTCATTTGGACCAAACACATTTAGTGTTGATGCGAGCGAATCAAGACCGGTGGCTGCCATCTTGTTGAGGTCTTCTCCCGTCATGGTTGAGTGAATCAACTCCATCATCTTCTCCAGGTTGTCTGGACGAGTGAGAATCTTGACCTCCTTTTTGGACATTCCGAGCTACGATGGTCAGAATTGGCAGCGGAGGTAGAAAAGCGCAAGACTCACCATGGAGCCCGCAAACTCTTGTTGGATTGGATCAAATGAAAGGGCCTTGTTTCGCATGGCAGAAGATATCAGGTTGGGCGAGTTGATGACGTACATCTTGCTCATGGGCATTGGAAGAGTGCAAATGGGCAGCGAGTGCTCGTCGTACATGCGACGGTAGAAGCTGGTCCTCTCGTCCATCATAGCGAGCAAGTGGCCAATGACAGGCCACTCAGGCTTTATCACAGGGGGCTCCTGGGGATCAAAGGTCGGGAAGAATAGTTTTTTGATGAAGATGGCTAGCGGGACGGCCACTACGGCCAGGGCTGTCAGCCATACAGAGCTGGATATGCCGCCATGGCTGGGCGCCTGGAGGACCGGCTCTTCCATTGTGTCGCGTGCGATGCTTGCTGGTGTAGGAGTTGAAGCTGTAGTTAGTAGGTGGCAGGGGACAAGTAACATGTTCTATAATTAGTGACCTCTGGGTGCGTAAGCCGAAACAGTGCTTAGCTAATTGAATACGGGGAATGAAGGGCTGCAGCCAATCAGAGCCTTTGGCTGGTATTTGTTCCCAGCTCGCCAATTGCTGGACGAGGCGCCCGTAGCGAAATTGCTCATTTAATTGAAAAAAAAAATTGGTTGAGTGACCATTTGGCACAGGAAAACCAATGACTAAACACACAAATCCATCAGAGAAAGTCAGTCGCTATGCTATTTCTCTTGTTCCTCAAATACACATCCCTGTAATGGATGCACGTGATGCTAGCGGGGAGCAAACGGGTATTCCCCAGCTGTTCCTACGGGATCCTCGCAGGGACCCCCGAGCTGTCTCTATTCGAAACTGGACCTGCTAGCCTTTTTTGGGTACCATGCACTCTAACTATTCTCCGATTCAACTACCATAGATGGCGCCAACGAAACTTAAGATATGTTTTCTAATCTCCACCTCCCAGTTGGGATGACAGCATTCCAGAGATGAAACAACATATTCTGACTCCGATGGGGCTTGTTGATGCTCTGGAACTTGACTCTAATCCTGTTGTGGCCTGAATGGGCTAGATCACTACTGAGACTATACTATTGTACTGGATTCTCATTATCATGACTGGGGTTATGCCCGGGATAACTAATCACCCGAGCTGCATATGCACCACCTCCTCTCTTGTTGGAGCTACTTGAGTCCGACATACATGCACCTCTGTGTCTTTATTAACCACCTTGTTGCTCACTCTTATTCCGACAATGACCGTTACACACGTTGTTCTCTTTCAATTCAAGGCTTCCGTCAAGGATGAAGATGTAAAACACGTAAGCGCCCTCTGAATTGCGATGCTTTTCTGCATTTTTGTAACGAGAACGCCCGACAGGCCTGTGCGGAGTTTCTCGCGCTCAAGACTAAATGCATTTCTGCGCAAACCAACACTCCATATATTCTCTCACTCAAAGGTGGTATCGATAACTCCATCGAGAATACGCAGGTATGACCCAAGTTATTCTCACATAATAATTCCAATTTCCTGATGGTTCTTTTCCAGCGGGGACTTACGCACGGGTTTGTCGTTGAATTTGCTGATACTACCGCTCGTGAATATTACGTCAATACGGACCCCGTGCATGACGAATTTAAGAAGCTTGTTGGCCCTTTGATAGAAGCGGAAAAGACTGTTGTTTTGGACTTTAGCGATGGGGATTTTAATAAGCCAGAGACGGCATAGTTGGATTCTTCAAAGGAGCCCACACGGAGATGATTGAATCCCATATTTTATCTTGAGATTCGTGAGCGCATCACAAAAGTGACCTAGATGAATTAATGAATGTATGTGCCTTCAATTTATGCAGTGAAAATATTAACACTAATTACGCGGCCGTGTCTAAATACCCGTCCAGTCTATGTCCTGTTCCCCATTTTGACGTTACTCCCAAATACGTAGTCGTATCATAAATACCAAAACCAAAAACAAAAAAAAAAAAAAAAAAAAAAAGAACAGACTAAGCAAATGAATCCCGGGTGTTGACCCGATCAATATCGTATGGGTTTCCGTCGTATGATTGGCGACGAGAACGGTGCGAACCTGCATCGTGCATTGTTGATGCATGGGTCTGGATAGGGCCATAAGTGGGCTCGTCAATCACTGTGGATGTATCCGAGCTAGCGTTGTCATCCACTCTCTCCTCTGCGGCCTCATCTCGCTTCTCCTGCTCTTGCTCCTTAACCACCACCTCCTCTGCCTCTGCCTCTGCCTCTGCCTCTGCCTCTGCCTCTGCAGCCTGCTCCCGCAAACTCTCCATGAAAGCGGCAGACTTGGCAGCAAACTTACATTTGCTTCGGATCGCAGCACCGTACTTGTAAAAGAGGAATGGGAAAGGGACACATGCCAGAGCCAAGAAGGCGGGGACGGACGAGGCCCAGTGGATTCCGAGATCGTCGTACATGTAGCGCGTGAAGAGAGGGAAGGCTGCGCCGAAGCACGAACGCAAAACCGAGTTAGCGGCGAGGACGGAGGCTGCAAAGATGGTGTAGGCGTCGATGAGGTAGTTCAAAATACTCAGGAACACGAGGACCATTCCGAATCCAAATGGCACACCAGCTGCAATGCTGACCATCCAGTGAACAGAAGGGGAGTTTGTCCAAGCAAACCAAAATAGACCAACAGGAAGGGCAACGCATCCAACTAAGGCACCTGGAAGTCGTGCCTCCGGTGGCGCAAAGCCTCCGTTTTCCTTCTCAAGCTTGATATAGCGAGTATTGGATGGGATAGTGTATGCGACTGCCAGCAACATGCCTACCATGATGCCAAGGAAGGGAAGACCGCCAACACCGGAGTTCCAGCCCCGACCTTGTTGATAGACAATGGGGAAGGCTGCAAAAAGCATATACAGGGTTCCGTAAATGATGGCCATGTAAATCGACAAAAGGAACACAATAGGTTCCTTGAAGAGGAGGATCCACGGTCGTGATAAGGATGTCTTGAGAGCCTCCGTCAGTGTTACTTTGCCTTCTCTTGCCTGGTTAGTGCTAATGTAGTGCTTTCCAGTCATCTGGGACAACTTTTCGGCTCGCTTTCGCAAAAGGACCGGAGCGTAGGTCTCCGGAACTAGGATTGTTCCAACGATCCAGACCACGCCAGCAAAAATACCGAGGAAGCCCATCACCCAGCGCCAGCCGGCGTTCATTCCCAGGAAGCCACCAGAGATGGGTCCCAAGACTGGTCCGAGGAAAGGGGCCGCAGCGAAGATGGCCATGGCGATACCACGCTGAGCTGCTGGGAACATGTCGGCAATGGCTCCACCCGCGTTGGTCAGGGGCGATGAGCCAAAGGCACCAGCGAAAAATCTGAGGATGATCAAGCCATACATGTTTTGAGCCCCAGCACATGCGCAGTTAAAAGCCGTTAAGGCGGCATATGTTGTGATGAACAAAACCTGACGACCAAACACTTCACTCAAGGGTGCCCACAGAAGTGGTCCTACGGCGAAGCCGAGAACGAAAAGTGAGACACCGAGAGTAGCCACCTCCTGACTTGCTGAAAACTCCTTCATGATTTCGGCAATACCGCCTGAGAAAGCGGAAGAAACTAGTGAGACGGCGAGGGTGGCGATGGCGAGAATGGCTGTGATGAACCATTTCGTGGTGGTGCTAAAGCCCATTGGGTTTCGAGGGTCGTTGGGAATCCATTGCACCAAGTATGGATCGTCTTCGGTTCCGGAGCCGGAGTATGGGTGGTTGAGGACTTCGTCTGTGATACCCGCCTGATCGTAAACCATCCGCCAGTAAGGCATCTTTGTTGTAGTCACAGCCTCGGGCTCGGCCGGTCTTTTTTCGTCGTTCGCCATAGTGACAGACGACGAAAAGGGTTGTTGGGAGGGTCGTAAGGGGGGGTATAGGTGGTGTTGATGTCTGGATATATTTTAACAGGACCGGATTACTACCATTACAACTAAGACTAGCTTTGCAATAGGAAATCCCAAGGCGCAAACCCCTAGTTTAAATGTTGTAGCTGGAACCTTGCTTGGGAACAGATTGGAGCCCGATGTCACCAAAGACGCGGCGACTCTGAGATTATAAACCTCGGCAATAAAAAATAGCACACAATGACGTCCCTGTTGAAAACTGGGTCGCCATGGAATCAACAAGCGTTGAGTGCGTGTTTCCGGACTTTGGGACCCCGGAGTCCGCTCCGCTTAGCTCCGCCAAGTGGACCAGCCGCGGCTGGGTTGGGATGGATCGGGAGGTTTATTGCATGTCGGATGGTTTAGTTTAGTTGATGGTTGGTTGGTTGGTTGGTGGACGAACGGGGTAGCTTGATCAGTTGGCATCTGTCTTCATGCGCACAGGTGCGTTGAAACGGTCCGAATTATTCATCCGAACGGCGCTCGGCCGATGTAGATGTGCAGATCTGGCCATCTTGATTTCTAAAAAATCTCAGGTGAGGCAAAACCTGATCTCGCGTGCACCGAGTGGATCGTGTATGCGATCTCAAATTTGCGGCATGGGCGCCTGCAAGATCGGCCGGGCCCTAAGCTAAGCTGGGGCCCATGGATAGTTGAGAAGCCGACGTCAGCAAATGGTGTGTGCTTCTTTGTTTAGATACGGCGCAACTTTTGTTGCTGGCCAATCAGACAACTCGAAATCCCTAAAGTCGGCGCCGACGCGGCGAGCCCACCACGGAGCATAGTTGACTGGCCAATCAGAGTTGCAGAAATCCGCGGACTTTGGCCGCAACTCCACGGAGCCGGTCCCGTTGTCGGCTAGTCGGTGGCCACATCCTGCGATTCCCGTTTTCTTTTACAAAGCAACGCTCACCACGATGGTGGGTCGATGAGGTAACACCCTACCGAACTCCTGACGTTGCCTTGCCATTGGAAGCACCGTTAAATGGGGGGAGGGCCGGGATTCGGACTGCTCAGCACGCGGTGGGTTGCGGTGAGAAGGACCCTTACGCGGGGAACGGAAACGCCCAGAAGCCCGCCCATTAAGGTTGGAAAGCCATTAGCGTTGGAAAGAACTCCAGGCCGCTGACCTGATCAATAAAAAGGGCGAGGGTCGAGTGCGGCCCATCTGTCGGGGCTGCCCAAGACCCTTAAGTATGCAAGATCCGGAAAAGTTGACCCCAACTTCTCCGGAGCCGCGGCCAATCGGACCGAGATCTGGCAACAAGGATGAAACTTGGACGAGTCTCTAATATGTCTTCTACACGGCCCGTCGGCTTTTTTAACTATAACCCTTTTTGGCTAGAAGGCATGGCATCGCGGTCGCGAAAATGGGCCAGAGTTTAGACTAATAATAACAAGCAATCGGATCTCATTTAATGCTATCTTAAAAAAATCATTTCCGCATTGGGCTACATATTAGATCAATGTAGAAACATCTCAATGAGGGTTTTCCCCGGCGTAGCCATGCTCTTCCATTTTTTTATCTCAAAGTGTTGTGGTACACACACTTGTCATCGGCTTGCACGTCGGAATAAGTCACTCCCGAGCAGCCGCCTTTTGGTGTGAAGTTGAAAAGACCCAGTTCTAACCCACTTCCGGCCATGACCAGGCGCTCAAAGTTATTTGGAGGAACGTCGTTGTATGGGAACTGCATTACACCGGTGCAATATGTAATGCGTGCAGCCCGCACCCAGTTGCATCCACCAGCCCTGCATAGGAACTTTTCAACCTTGCACATGATAATTTTGTATAAATAGCTGTTCTAATTTTTTTATGAAACGAGACGTTGTCCTTTAACTTGGTCAATTAATGTGATGGTTTTACGAATGCAGGGTTGTGAAACTGCGAGTGTGGTATTTATATGGCGAGTTATGTTCGGTAATAAAGATGCTCTTTGTTCAATGTAGTTCTGATACTATTAATGGCCTGTTGAACATGCGTCATGTTGGTGTTCCATAAAGACATCTTTGACACAGCCACATGAGGCTGACTCGCCCAACGAACACCCGTTCACCAGAACAGGCCAATGGCCAAAGCGCTTTGTCGCGAACTGTTTCATTCCGTCTTACATACGTCCACGAAACCTTTCGTCAATCATTTTGTGTAGTGTCTTTGTGATCAGTTGGCCATGTTAACTGAAGAGAAATGTATTCTCTAGCATGGTCTCTAGGGTAACTAACCATGGTTTTCTTAATTTAAATTTAAACTTTACAATCCATCCGATAGTTAAAACTTTCTTTTTTGTTCTTTGAGTAATTGCTATCATTATTACCCTGTAGTTGATTAACTGCCACTGTTATAGCCTTGTCGTTAGTAAGCTGTTGTCTACTAATTATCTCTCACCAATAAGATTTACACACACCCGAATTCACTTTAGATCAACGAGTGGGAAAGTATGCTTGAAATAAATCAGAAATAACAAGATGCTCAATTTGTCCTTTGTTCGTAGTCTATATAACTGGTGACGTAGCCAGCAACCGACTTCTATATCTACATGGTCTAATTTGTTATAATTTATCAACATTCTGCGCTTAAGCAGACTTGCCAAAGCTCTTCTTAATCTCTGCTACCACGGCAGCAGTAACCTCCTTGGTGGTGGCGTTGCCGCCCAAGTCAGCTGACAACACACCGGCCTCGCACACGGTCTCGACGACCTGCATGAGCTTGATGGAGGCCTCCTCCTCGCCGAGCCAGGCCAGCATTTCAGCGGCGGTCCAGAAGGTGGCGACGGGGTTGGCAATACCCTTGCCGGTAATGTCAAAGGCAGAGCCGTGGATGGGCTCGAACATGGAAGGGTTCTCGCGGGTGGGGTCCAGGTTGCTGGTAGGGGCAATACCAATGGAACCGGCAAGAGCGGCAGCCAAGTCAGAGAGAATATCGGCGTGCTAGGGTTGAGGCGTTAGCGTGGGTTTTTTTTTGAAATTGGAAATGGCGGGTATGGACTTACGAGGTTGGTGGCGACAATGGTGTCCAGAGTCTCGGGCTTGAGGACCATGCGGGTAGTCATGGCGTCAACAAGCATCTTGTCGACGGTAACGTCGGGGAACTCCTTGGCGACCTCGCTGGCGACCTCGTCCCAGAGAACCATACCGTTGCGCTGAGCGTTGCTCTTGGTAACAACAGTCAGGAGCTTACGGGGTCGCTTCTGGGCAGTCTCAAAGGCGAAGCGGATGAGTCTTGTGACAGCGTGGCGGCTGAAGATGGAAACCTCGGTGGCAACCTCCCAAGGCTTGCCGCGGTGGGAGCGACCACCCTGGCCAGCATACTCACCCTCGCTGTTCTCACGGATGATGACCCAGTCAAGGTCACCAGTCTTGCAGTTGCGAAGGGGAGACTGAGTGCCCTTCAGGACCTTTGTGGGTCGCACGTTGGCATACTGCTGGAAGGGCTGGCAGATGGCCAGGCGGAGACCCCACAGAGAGATGTGATCAGGGACATCTTGTTACCGTTAGCAACCCCCGGCGACAAGGGGCGGGTGTTGTGGGCACGGGCTAACTTACCAGGGGCACCCACGGCGCCAAAGAGGATGGCGTCGTGCTTCTTGAGCTGCTCCAGACCGTTGTCGGGAATGTACTTGCCAGTCTTCTTGTAAGTGTCGGAGCTCCAGTCGTAGTGGGTAAAGTCCAGATCAAAGGTCTGGAGGGTCTCGGAGAGAGCCTTCAAGACGTCAATGCCGGCCTCAATAACCTCTGGGCCAATGCCATCAGCAGGGATGGAGGCGATGCTGTACGCCTTCTTGGCATCAATGGCACTGGGAGACATGGTGGAGACGGGTTGGGGTTGACTGGAAGGTCTGACTGGAAGATGAGCGAATCTGGGGTTCTGGTGCAGAAGCAATTATGCAGACTATCAATTTATCATGGCGTCTTTTGTAATCGTAGTCTCTCCGAGTGCGGACATGAGTCGGGGATTTCATGCAACGCTTCGTGTTGGTGGGTTCACACGTCTGCAGACTGTGGACAATTCTTTGGCCGCGGACATTTTCTCCCCCACCCGAGAATCAATCCATGGCACTCGGTTTCGAATACTCTGCCGGGTCGGGATTTTCAAAGACGCGTGGCAACAATGTTCATTTCTTGACAAGATTAGCCTTGAAAAGTTTTCTTGTCAGGAAATACCGCACCTGACTCATTAGAGGTAAACTCGTGGTGTGGAAGCCTTTCCGAAACCGAGGTTTGCACCATTTTCTCATTGGGGTTGATGC
This sequence comes from Calonectria ilicicola, assembly GCA_020809705.1. Lineage (NCBI taxonomy): Eukaryota > Fungi > Ascomycota > Sordariomycetes > Hypocreales > Nectriaceae > Calonectria > Calonectria ilicicola. The sequence goes on along the minus strand of CP085825.1, from coordinate 1,989,578 downwards.
TCATCTGCGTCCAACACAGTTAGATGTTTTATTTTTTGAAAGTTACGATAAAAATTTGGGCAATTTCAATTGCTTTTGTTATTCTTGTCCAATCCATCTAGATTCGTGTCCAATAGTACCAGAATTATATCTCTTGAATTGAAAGACTACAAGGCGGCGGTAAATAAACACAGACTGCAATTCTATTCAAAATATTGATCATGCAATATCTTAAGGAGCCTCATGTGCTATCATTGAACCATCGTTACTATCCCCATATGAAATTTGCTGGTCTCAAAAAGCCAATCCCAGTGACGAAACTAATGCAGTCACGGGACCCGCCTGATACAGATGACGAAGCCTCAGCCCATGCTTTTTTCTTCCCTTTTAGCAAGATCCAGAAAATAAACTTAAAAATAACTTTGGATTTGTTCATCTGCTGGCCATCCAATAGCAAGAGTTTACATAGCGGTCAGGGTGATAGGGTACCCGGTGAAAAACGGGGCAACGTCCCCGTCTCTGAAGATCTCGATGCCCCAACCTTCTTCAAAGGTCAATGTTTAGAACTTAAGATCCTGAAAGAGACCTGACGAGACAAAAAGTGACAATGTGCCACCACCGTATCCAAGGGGGAAGCCAGTAACCAAAGAGTTGGAACTAGCATGTGCGCTTGGAACCCATGGCCTGAGCCACCTCTGGCTGATTTACGACAATCTCCAATGCTACTACGTACCGATCATTTATGGACCCAGAATACTCCGGAGGGCTCCTACACCCCAGCACAGACAGGCCGTTCCACGTTTGCGAGTGGAGATTGGACCTGGAGATGGCGCGTGGAGACAGACCTCGCATGTCAGACATGCAAGCTATCCAACCTGTGCGGGGTTACATGCCTGTCTATGAACTGCTATCAGGTCACATCCAACAGAAAAACCGTTCCAGGGTCCTAAAAGCGGAGTTGGTCCGGAGAAGCATCAACGCCGTCCTGAACACTAGTAGAAGTACAGTGCAAAACAACACAGATGAGCAACGTGTTTTTTTTTTGATTATGAAAATTGCAATTGGACCAATTCCCGCCTTAGAAAAGTCTATATCCCCCAACAGTTCGTCGCCGTTTGCGAGTAGCGTCCAAGGTTTACAACGATGCAGTGTCTCTAGCGGCGTTTGCCCAAGTGGCGTCCACCACGAGGACGTTGCATCGGTTACCCCGAACCCCAACTCGCTGGACTTTTCCCCGCGCTCACAGGGACAAAATAGCTTTGAAATCTCCACACACCGGCACTTTCATTGTCCGATAGCATTAAGCCTGGATCTAAACATGCACTAGAGGAGAGTCTAGATTCGGCCTTATGTCAATTATGCTTGAAGAGGAAAATCCGGGGCCCCAGGGGGTAACGGATCACGGGACGACCATGCTCAGGCCATATTCCTGCAAGACCCCGAGTCGCGTAGGATATAAGATCCCATTGCGACCTCGAGAATTGGGCCAGCGGTCTCACATTGACAACCTCACTCCTCTTCACTTCCTCCTTCTCCAGGCCCACACTCGAAGGCCAACACCTGCAGAATGGCATTAGACGCTAAGCGCGGCGGCATTGATCGGCCAGAGGACAATCACGTCGAGATGTCTGCAGATCCTATGGAGAAGGGTGGCGTCTTTGGCGAAGAGGCCGACTACTCGGGAGCTGTCAAGAAGAGCAGCCCCGAGGAGATTCGTCTTGTGCGCAAGCTCGACTATCGCATTATGCCGACGCTCTGGGCTATGTATTTCTTGAACTATGTGAGTAGAAGTCATGGTTTACCGCGTAGCAGCACAGCTCACTAATCTCCGTCTCGACAGCTGGATCGCAATGCTATTGCCCAAGCGCGACTGAACAATCTCGAGGAGCATCTCGGGCTTGTTGGAACGCAGTACAACACTTGCATCTCGATTCTTTTCGTCGGGTTAGTAGAGGCTCAACGCCGAAAACTTTCAGCTCACTAACGCGAAATAGTTATCTACTTATGCAGATCCCCTCGAACATGCTCATCTCCTCCAAACGCGTCCGTCCTTCGATTTACATGGCAGTCTGCATGATGGGTTGGGCCGTCGTGTCTGCTTGCACAGCGCTCGCGAAGAACTATGTCGGGCTTGTCCTACTACGATTCTTCCTCGGAATCGCAGAAGCGCCTTTCTATCCCGGAGCGCTCTACATGCTGTCGATTTTCTATACTCGTAAGGAGATTGCCACCCGCCTCGCCATTCTCTACTCGGGCAACATTTTTGCAACCTCCTTCTCTGGTTTGATTGCTGCGGCCACTTTCAACACCATTGAGGGTGCTCATGGCCTTCACGGTTGGCAATGGCTCTTCATCATCGAGGGCGTGCTTACTTTTGCCGTTGGTATTGTTGGCATGTTCACGTTGGCTGATGGCCCACTTACGACCTGGTGGTTGACCCAGGAGGAGCGACAACTCGCCCACGACCGTATGCTCAAGGACACTGTGGGTCTTGAGGAAAGCAAGGGAGCTCGAGCAGGATTCACACAGGCTATTCGTGACCCTCGTCTCTGGCTCCTCTGCTTCATCCAAAACATGCACTTGTCTGCCTGCTCTTTCAACAACTTCTTCCCAACGGTCGTTGGAGCTCTTGGCTTCAGCAATACGATGACGCTCGTGCTTACATGCCCTCCTTACTTGATCTCCGGATTCTTTGGTTATCTTGCTGGTCTCTCCTCCGGCAGGTACAATGAGCGTACCTGGCACATTACTATTTGCATGGGCATTGCGCTTGTGGGATACATCATCTCTTGCGCGACGCTCAACACTGCAGCCAGATACATCTCCTGTTTCCTGTTTGCCAGCGGTGCGTACGCTGTCAACTCTATGATTCTTGGTTGGGTGTCTGCAACCCTGGGTTCTACACCAGAGAAGAAGTCCGTCAGCTTGTCAATTGTCAATGTTGTTGCCAATGCGTCCTACATCTACACAGCCTATCTATACCCCAAGAGCGACGGGCCACGCTACCTTATCGGAATGTCTAGCAACGCTGCGTTTGCAGTCATGTGTATTGCTGGAACCTGGGTTCTTAGATTCTGGCTTGTCAACACCAACAAGAAGCTGGATCGGGAGGGCAACACTCAGGCTGTTAGATATGCCTACTAGTATTTTGAAAAAGCGGGGGCTCCCGTTTTTAGTGTCCGCTCAAGTTGGGGTATTGGGGTAACGATGACGTTATTGATGGTATTCGTTGTGGCGCGGGGACAATTTGCTGGATAGTGATTATTAGTCAACGATGATGAGAAACTTCCTAGGCCGTAAATATATGACATATGCCTAATTAATCTCATAATATGGTGCATTTTGTATTCACACACATGCAATTACGAATTGAGTCCTTGTCTCCTGCTACCATATGCCTAGGCCAGCTTCATTTATGTCCCTGTGCTGCAATGCCAAACTCTGACCTTGAAAGTTCTCCAGATAACTCAACCCCGTTTAGCATTCTGTGTTATTGGTTTACTTTTACGGATGCCGAAAAGCTAATTCATGCTTATACTCTGAGCTAAATCGATATGCATTAATCTCTGCGGAAACTACTTGTGGAGATACTCTACCAGATAAACAATAATTGAGATCCGAGATTTTGGATCGTGGAGTCACAATTTCCCCAGATTTCCTTCGGCCCCTCCCGGATCTGCTAGCTTGCTTGCTTGTATTTAATGTGTTTCTTGTATATCGTCATGATCCACTGTCACCGGGGTTTTCACAAATCCAAGATTCGGCACTAATGCAGCGTTCCAGAACATGCACACGGTTGCTGATCTGACGCCCAATATCAGAATATGTTGATTTTTCAAGAATTAATAAAAGTACAAAATTAATTTTATTTATAGTTACAATCAATGCTACCATCAGCCTTAACGCAAATAATTCCATGTGGGATCTATGGAAGCATCAAACTCAGCGGCAACGAGAAATGGGTTATCAATGGCGCTGAATGAGCTAGCAAATAACTGGTCATACCACATCATCGACTCTTGGCCCTCTAAAAGTCCGTTATCAACGTTGCCTTCTGGCATATCCGGTGCCATGTTCAAAGCAGAAGGTTGTTGTGAATGTACAAGACCAGTTCGATTGCTAGCAGGAGTGTTCATGTCGTAACTGACGCCAGTAGCCACTCTTGCTTGGTCTCGCGGTGACCTGCGCGGGTGGAACGAGTTCTGTTGCATTCTGTTTCCAGACGATGGGGCTGCACTTTGAACTTGCAAACTGGTTTCTTGATTCATGTCTCCGATGTTTCCATCGTGACCCGCAACTTCTGTGACACCATCAGCTTCCATGCCCCCGGTCGATGTAGTCCAGTTTGCAGCTGTCTCAATTCGCTTATTAGGCGACGAGGTTCTATCCTGCCCCTGAGATGTGGGCTGATTCGTACCGCTGCCAAAATGGACTTGAGGACCAGGTAATGTTGTCGGTGAATTCCGGGTTGAAGGAGTGCGAGAGAGCTCCTGCACTGCAGATATCAGTTCGTCGATGGCTTCTAAACAATATTCTGGCCATGATGTTTCTCGAGTAGCTAAGTGGCTCAATATTTCTTTTCCAGCCATGGCATGTCTTCACGGTCAAATTAGAATTGTCACTGACAACGGAGCAAGCAAGATGGCCAAAATTACCTTAAAGAGCTGTCCAGTGGAACCTGGCTCTCGAAAGCGGCATGCACTAGGACAAAAGTGCTAATCCAAATGGACCATGTGAATGATGGCCAGAGAAGAGGCACGGCCAGTCGTTTTCCAGACTCGCCTGTTTTTAACCTATGCTGTCTTTTGTGTTTCTTGAACAGTATGCATATAGACTTTGCTGCCGATATGCACGACTGAAAAGCGGATGAATAGGATATTGATGATGGTTCAGATGTTAAACCTGGCCGGTTCAAACAAATCGTAGATTCGTGCTTGAGAACAAGAAGCATCAGACGGTGGCTGGGGGAGAGCCTTGGATGACCCGCTGTCTCAGGGTCATCCAAAGTGTCCGGATCATCATCCTCTTCTACCATGTCTTGTATTTCGTTGGCCCATTTGGCTAGCTCTGTATGAACAGTGGCTGTTCGATCGGCGGTATCTTGTCGTTTGGGAACAGATTTATTCCTGAGCTCAAGAATAAGCCCACGGATCCTGGCGTGTTTGGCGAGAAACATGAGCAATTGGAGTCTTTCAACTCCCTCGGGCGGGTGGTTGGGGCTGGTGTGGCGTTCTTCGCCTGGATAACAAACATCCAAGTCGTCGTCATGAATATCCAGGGGTAGCCCGAGAGCCTGGCAGAGAAACCTCTCTAGGATGTAGATGCACCAAAACACGCGACGACGAAGTGAAGCTTCCGCAGGCGTGAAAAAGGGGAATCGGGTAGGGCATCGATGAAGACCGAGGTGAAAGGCCATTCGGACAATCAAGCCGCCCAAGCGAGATGCAGCATTGAGACGAAGCATTGAAATAAGAAATAGCTGGATAGCAAGGGCTGTCTGTGTCGCTCGGATGGATGCTGGTTGACTGAGTGCGAATTGAGAACTCGTCACGGCTTCTTCAATGCTCTGGAACACAAGGTATGAAGGGATTGGCTTGGCCAAAGCCGCTCCTTGGCGACTATCTGCTAGGGAGATTGAAAGCACTGATCTCAGGATGGTGTAATCCAAAGGGTTAATGGAGCCAACCCCTCGAGAGGACGCAACTTCAAAGATGCGTAGGACATCGGGGCCGTGTAGGAATGGCAACACGGGATGCCAAGACTCGAAAAAACTCTTGGACCACTCAACTAAATCCTCAAAGGTCGGAGGGAGATTGCCTGCGAGAGGGGCCGTGAAAACCTCGTTTGGTTTCCAAAGAAGCTTCTCGCGGTCAGAAGTGTCTGAGACAGACTCCCTGAGTTGGTCATCCTCTCCAGGGACGAGCGTGTTGATGGTGGTTGCTTGTGTGGTTCTCGAGGCAGACCTGCGGGCCAGCCTCAAGTAAACAGCCCGTATGTAGTGAATGCCGCTGCCACTTCCAACGAAGCGAGCAACATCGTGCTCGCCCGTGTCTCGCATCAACCCATACTCACGAGGCGGCTGTGAGGCTGAGACGGATCGCTTCCGCTTTCGGAACTCGGCTGGATATCCAGGCGTCGAGCATGAAGCAAAGTCGGAGGCACTCAAGGGCGACTGATTAGTGGCCATGTCTCTGAGGCTCGACGTGGAGCCATATGCCGGAGGTGGTTATCTGGACTGGACAGGGCAAGCTGTCGTCGCGTCCGTCCGAGGGCGTCCGAGGTGACATGAGCGGACTATGAAAGGTCCGGGGGCGGGGTTTTCCCTGGCGTCGGCCGGTGGGGCCTCGCTACTGTTCAAGTGCGGCATTCCCCAACCTGGCTTATTGCAAGAGCATTCGCACCCCAAGGCTTGGCTCGCAGCGCAAGTTCGTATGGCCGACCATGAGACAGTTGGAGAAGAGCCTGGTAGGCCTCTGAATCCAATTGCCTGCAGCCACTGCCGACAAAGGAAGCGAAAGGTGAGATGATATCCCCACAGGTCTCAGCAGCGAGACCCATCTTTTGGTGCCACAGGGCTAATAATACCCGTCTTACTTATCTAGTGTGACCGGCAGCTGTTGGTTTTTCCCTGTTCATAGCATAAGTGCTGTTGTGAAGCCGTCTAACGCTGTATGTCTTATACAGGCCCCATTGTCTTCAATGCAGTCACGACCCATCCAATTGCCACTATCCCGAACAGAATAAGCGGTATTCGCACCCTGACCTTTTTCCCCTGGCGATTTACCGGATTCTGACATTTTAATCTTACAGCGGCATTCCTATTGGCTTCATCAATCGCCTGGAAGCCCGTCTGTCCGAAACCGAGGATGCATTGCACCGCCTCCTCCAGTATCTCGACCAGGGTACCTTTGATGACTCCAACCCAATTCAGCCTTCCGGCCAGAGCAAAGCCGACCGAATAAAAGAATGGGACGACTTGCCGCTGAAAACTATGAATGACATAAGAAAATGGCACCACCACCGAGTTGGCCCAAGTCCAGCCAGCATTGCCAGTGGTCCTGGCGAGCCTCTGCCCCCTACAAGCACGCCGTGGCCGACTGGGAGCTACAACCGAATAACCATCCCAGTCCCAGTCCCAGATTTACCCGCTCAGAATGTGGCGCAAAATCTGGATCCTCAGACTGAAATGTCCGAGCCGAGCACCAACTTGAGCGCAAACACCGACCCCATGCTCGAAGCGTCATGGGAGGTGAATACTGGGTCTAGCGAGGGCAAGGCAGAAGAACTGGGGAACCGAAGGCCGAACTTGTATTTTTAGGCCATAAATTCTAGTAAAATTATGAGATACGCCGTTAAAGACCATTGTGAGATACCTGTGTGATGATTGCCAATTCATTCTTGTTTTATTGATTTATTACAACTCTTACGCCAACTGTCACAGAGCCTGATACTATGCGAGATGAATAAAACTCTAGGTTTATTTCCAGCTACTTTCGTGTAGACATGACACTCCTGCAAAATGCTTCAACGCCGAATGTACAAGAAAAAGTCATAAGATCTATATCGCGAAGTTTCGTAACTTACCCGGGATAATTTTCGAGGCACGTTCATTTACAGCTTGGGTGCCTCTCACCAAAACAGAGCAATTGCGCTGCAACACGCGTATTGCTTAGACCATCAATGGTGACGCATTCAATTGGCTCAGTAATCTGCTCAAGACTCACCAGAACGTTCATTAAGTGCATTAATTAATTATGCAACCGTGCTCGGTGGTATAAATTTATCCCAGCTCCCAGCTCCCAGCTCACAGACTAAGCTAAACCCATCTCCAGTCGTGAAAAAGTACTCTCATTGTCCACACGCACGATAAGAGTATTCTCGTGCTCTGAAAGGAAATTGATCTGCACAATTTAGGTTTTTTGTTAAACACGGATGCTCAAGTGCATGACCGGCTGTTGTTTCAGCGAACGAATGGCATTGACTTGCCGACGATGACCGTGAACGCCACAGTGAGGAGGGGTAACCACTAACGTCTTGCGCAAATGATACTACTGCACAGTCTGCCTAATTGATGGCCTGTCGCAGGCCAGGCAGAAGGCTTGGTATCACGCCAAATGTGTCAAACCTGGAGGATTTCGATGGTGAAAAAATACACATCAACGTGAATATCAGTAATCAGTCCAAGTTCTGCAACAGATATAAAGGGCTTCGACAGCTCTCTTCGAGGCCGGCGACGACGACATACAACACCACTGAAACAACATCAATTGCTCCATATTAAATCATTCATTGATCCCTCAATCTCTGCACTTCGATTGATCGCTCGGCATTCCTCTCTAAACACAGCCACGTCACCATGCCTCGCTACATACTACTCATCAAGGCTTCTCCACAAGCCGAATCCAACGTGCCCGCCCCAGAAACTTTTGAGGAGATGGCTGCCTTCAACGAAGAAATGAACAAAGCCGGCGTCATGATTGGCGGGGACGGACTTCGCCCGACCGCTGTCGATGGTTACCGCATCAAGTATTCAGCATCATCCCCCGCAGAGGTGACCAAGGGGCCATTTGACGTCGAGAAGGAGACTCACGTGTGCGGCTGGTGGATCCTTAAGACCAAGGATGCAGACGAAGCGCTGTACTGGGCCAAGAAGATCCCGTTCAAGGAGGGCGAGGTTGTCATGCGCAGGATTGCGGAGATGGATGACTTTGGCGACAACATGACGGAGGACCTGAAAGAGCGAGAGAGGAAGCTAATGGAGGACGTTGAAAAAAGGGCTAAAGAAGGAAATTAAGGCCTTAGTGTGTGTTTGAAAAGCCGGCATTCAGCTGGCAGGACGTGGGATCAAATTGCAATCTGAGAATCTTGGTGTTGCCATTTCGTCGCTGATGCGTTGTCACTGACACCAAAATATGTATGTGACGGTGAATATTACAAGATGTTTCGCGATCTAGTCAATGAAGCATAAGAATGTAACTATCTACGGATCCGATGTTTCAAGAAAATTTGAACAAGAATTGATGCTTTATGGTTGTGGTGTTGCTATTCTGCTTTGAGCATCGCTTGTTCTTCATCGTAGACGACAACCCCACTATCAATCATACCTGTCATTTTCCCAATCCGAATATTTTTCTCCCATGACAATGTCAGCAGTTAACGTTAGTTTATTCCTCTTTGGGGGTGGTAATAAACGTCATGGGTTCTATTTTTATGGATATTTCTCTTAGCTTTTATTTATTTTTTGACTATTTTTTTGCTCTTTTTGGCGGTGTCGGTCTCGACTCTCTGGGCCAACATCATCACCGCGTCATTGTCTCACGCGACTGGCAGCGTCTCAGCCTTCATGCATGCACTAGGGAAAAAGCCACAGCCGCCAAGCCACCCGGCAAAGGGTCTTCTCCACGGGGCCAAGATGCTCACGCTCCCAGGCGAATACAAGCTGTGGTTGGCCTGGCTCGGTTCGGCTTGACAGCACACCCTGTCCTGGAGCCCAGCTGCAGGTGATGCATTTGCCGAGAGGAGGACCAGTCTGCCGCGAGTCCCCGCGCAGCTGTCAATAAATCCTCCGTCGTCTCTTGGCGCCAACCTGAAGTCTTGTGATGTGTGCGTTGGGCTTGTTTTGGCTGACCTGTCACTGTTGGTGACGAGGTGCGTGTATTGGAGCCAAGTATTGGGGTTACGTTTCACGTTGCTCCAATTGGGGAAACCCTCGTTGGTTTGTTTTTTATTGTAATTGAGGGTTTGTACTGATTGTCGATAGATTGCGTGCTCATATCACGCTCCTACAATCTCTTATAGAAGGCATGGTAGCGATCGCTTTTGGCGATATGCCGCGATGGGTTCACCGACGACCATATTTCGAGAAAAAACCCACAAGAGACTTCAGCTACTCGCGATATCTGCATCCAATCGAAAATCTGCCGCCATTGTGAATGCACCTTTCCATGGGGTCCACGTACCACAATACCCGCAGTGCTTCAGCCCGCAAGAGGTCGGGCTCGGCCGCCACATGATCCTGTGAATTATTCCCACGACCAATGTCGTACGTGCAACCGCTCGGGAAAATCACCGAGCTGACTAGTTTGGCTTCATTCACGACTTGGTCCGTTCCTCTCCCGCGCTCTCATTCGGCCGGACGCTGGGTTCGCCGCCACTCCTCGCTCGATGCTCTGTCTGGCCTTTTTTCAAGGGTCCCGCCGACACCGTGCCCTCCGAAAGTTCTCCCCACTCCGTCCCCGAGACGGTCCTGGCTCTTCCCTCCTCCGAGAGTAAAAGAGTAGGGCTGACCTTCTTTTTGGACCAATTGACATTTTGAAATCCGCTCACGCAGCCATCTTCTGCCGGTCTAGTAATTGCCTATTTGGGTATCATTCCCGTTGTTTCCTCCCCCCGTCCCCCCTCACCCCCAAAAGCTGATGAGACAGGACCACGTCTGGACCCAGGCGCTGGCCTGCCCCCCTCCCAAGCATTTTGTGGTGCCCGGGGCGCGGCACAGAGGCTGTTGTGTTTTACACGCTTGGTATAGCCCGGACGCTTTGTTACAATCTGTTTTCCCCCAGGCTTGGCGGTGGGTGGTGGATTGCTTTGTGGGGGGGGGGGAGGAATATAGGATATCACAAACTGGTTCCTTGTCGCATGGTACCGGTGTGTTGGCTGGGCCACGGGAGACCAGGTCGGTCGTGTAATTTGACTCGTGTGCAAGGGATTCTGGGAGGAGCCAGCAGCCAACAGCCTGGGTCGAGGACCCTGCCAAGGCAAAATGCTACGGTACAGAGTCACTGCTTGGCGCATGAGTTCAGACGAAACATCATGAACTCCTGCGGCGGACCACCGACGGTGTCCGGGTCTCTAGCTTCCATGGATTGGCGGTCTTGGAGGCCCAGGCTCTGGGCGGGAGGGGGGCAGTATGTTGAAGGCGTCAGGATCTGAAACGTCGAGTTGGTGATGAAGAGGCAAACACCAACAGTTAGGCTGATTGATCATGTGTGTTTCCTTATGCCCGCGTTGGCTTTCTTTTTCGTCCTTCTTGCCTCCCTCCATTTTCGCAGCTGAATCCTGGGCTTACACGTCGGGCTTATTCTGGCGACGTTGATCACGACCCACGTGGAACGGAGGTTTTCCCCCCAGGCCGCGGCCAATCACGACCCTTGCAGGCTTGTATCATCCCCCAGTTTCAATTGCAGTTCCAGCGATGGGATAAATGCAAGTAGCTCGCAACGCATCATGGAAATGGCAATCCAGTCGACATGTGCCCATCCGGAACGCCTGCATCGCTCTGCCCATCTTATCTGTGTGTCTTTTTAGGTGCTCATCGGCCCGCTTCTCGTATTACCGTGTTTGTTACCAGCATCGCGGCCCGAGAGACGCTAAAGAGTGCAGTAAAAAAAAAAGGGCCAGCCACTGTAGAAGTAAAAAAAAAAAAAAAATAACACAAAACGGCGCCCGTCCAGGGAAAGCAGAGATGCCGTTTCCCCCTAAGAGCCCCGCAGCACGGGCGGATAGCATTTGCTGGCACGCAACCATTACCCAAACAGGCAACCCACAAACCCACGGATGGCATATGCCGATTATCGGGTGATGCATGCGAAAGCGTCGGAGGCGTAATCTGGGACAGCTGCTTGCGCTTCCCCCGCCCTTGGGAGCGCAAGGATCCGGGCTCTGGGAAATGGATGGCGTCTGCATATAGCGCAGAAAGGGGGGGATGGGGATGGGGATGCCCAGTCCAAATACCCAAGTGTCGCTAATCCAGACTCGGCCTTGGATGCGATTCACGAATCACCGTGCGCGATGCTGCCCTCATCTGAACCCTATCCAACGTCCCTGACCATGCTCTCCCCTCGATCCAATCCGAACGATGCTGCCAATCATCGCGTTTTCGGTGCTTCATCCTGTTTTCACGGCGGGATGAGGGGGATGAGGCACATTCGAGTTACAAAGCCCGTCCGCCATCTCTCTCTCTCTCTCCTCGGAATAAAAGTCCTGGGTCACCCTTCTTGCATCGAGCCCACTAACACTAACACCAGGGAAATCCCTCCCATCGTCATTAATACCCTTTGACTGCCCACTCTTTTGCTCATTTCGGCCTTTGTCTACATCCCTCCCCTTTCAGCCATCTTATTTTATTTTATTCTTTTCTTAGCAAGATTACGGCCCTTCCTATTCTTGCCCCAAGGCTGGCCTTGGCAAAAGGTACTTGACTGCCGTACCTGGAGCCTTGACTATATCGCCCGCAGCCACGGGATATTAGACGGACTGACCTCGCCGTCCTTGGCGTCATCACCAGCTACAGCTAGCTACCTCTTCTTCATCCTGTCCTTGGCCTGTTACTTTTACTTGACCCAAAAAGGACTACCAACTTTTATATATTGACAACAGAAGAAGAAAATGGGGCTCAACGCAGACGCCATCAAAGCCGCTTGGGCTTCTCTGCCTCTCATCCCGCTCATCTGCCGCGTCTCTCTCTTACACCTACTCCAGCTCTCTGACTCGGCCGAGTATCTGGACCTCCGGAGCTCCATCTTCATCGCCGTGCTGCGCGCCATCCTCACCCCATCCAAACCTCGCAGCATAGCCCAGATCCAGGAAATCTCGACCCGCGACAGCGGCCCCAAGGGCAACCTCTGGATCAGCAAGTACGCTTCTCCTCCGCCACCTGAGACTGGAATCCGGGATGTGCTCCTCGACACGTTGGAGCGCCTCAATGGCACCCGGGACTGCAAATCCCAGATGCCCATGCCTGACATTGTCGACGTCGAGGCCGAATGGACCGGGTATCGCGCAGGCGTGGCTCCCAACGAGCCGCTGCCCAATATGTCGGAGCGCGAGCGGTATCACAGCATGATGCGCGAGTGCGCCGAGCCGACGACCATCTTGTACTTGCACGGCGGCGCCTACTACCTGTGTGATCCATCAACCCACCGCCCAACCACCACGATGCTGGCAAAACTGACGGGCGGACGATGCTACTCGGTTCGCTATCGTCTGGCTCCTCAGCACCCGTTCCCAGCGGCATTGCTCGACGCTCTGGCGTCGTACTTTACGTTGCTGTACCCTCCCCCGGACGCCTACCACGACCCCGTGCAACCGGAGCACATTGTAATTGCTGGTGACAGGTGAGTCCTTTCTGGAAAAGCTCGCATGGAATTGCGTCTTGGCCCCCCTTACCCATGTTCTGTTCCCGCAATGCTGACCTTCTTCGAAAAAACAGTGCCGGAGGCAACCTCGCCCTTGCGTTACTCCAGCTCCTCATGGAACTCCGCAGAGAAGACTCGCCCGTCATGTGGCACGGCGAGCTACGCCAGGTGCCCCTACCAGCAGGCGTGGCTGTCAGCTCGCCGTGGCTCGACATCACGCAGAGCGCACCAACGTGGGAGATGGCCACGCCCACGCCGTACGACTTCCTGCCCAAGCCCGAGTCGCTGGGCAAGCTCAACTTCCCGCCGTGCGACATCTGGCCCGCCAACCCGCCGCGCAAGTGGATCTACGTCGACGACGACCTGGCGCCGCACCCGCTGGCCTCGCTCGTCATGGCCCGCAGCTGGAAGGGCGCGCCGCCCATCTACATGTGCACCGGCTGGGAGATCCTGGGCTACGAGGCAAAGTTCCTCGCCCGCAAGCTCGAGGCCGACGGCGTGCGCGTCGTCTTTGAGGAGTACGAGGCCATGCCGCACTGCTTTGCGCTGCTGCTGCGCAAGAACCCGTCCACCCACCGGTGCTACGACGCCTGGGCGAGCTTCATCCGCTCCGCCGTGGTTGACCCGGAGGACATTGTGACGAGTGCGCTCAGAGTCAAGGCCCGCACGCTGGAAGAGGTGCCGCTCGAGTTCAGCGAGCTCAGTGATGTCACTGATGAAGAGATGCGCCGAAGGGTGTTAATCAAGGCAGAGGAGGCCCTGCCGTTTGCTCCAACCAAGGAGATAAAGCAGCAGTGAGTTGGCTTCTAGCTCCTGTTATTCAACGAGCGCTACCTAGTGCTCTACATTTTCGTATGATTGTTTCGATGATGATGGGTGTTCGCATTGGATGGATCTTAAAATTGTGTTTTTAAAAGCTTGGAGTTTGGGCGGAACAAGGTCATAATTCGTTCATTTTTGTTCTTGTTTTCAATTGGTTTTTTTGTTTTTTTGTTTTAATTCTCTTCTTTCTTCACCTTATTCTTTTTTCTCTTTCTTGTTCTTTATTTTTATTTTTTTTTCCCTGCATGGAGGATATGGGCCCTGGATATGAATATGGGTTGGTTACCCGAGGTCGGGATATGCCAGTGACGAAGTTGTATGAATATTGAATCGATAGCATTGAGTCGCTGCAGGAATATGAACAGGGAATTGTTCGGCATTGCTTTTTCGTTGTTACTTTTTTTTTCTCAATCAGTTGGAATCTTGTCACATGGCTTAGTACGCGTCTAATTGACCAGCCCGTATACGTTGATCAGCCCTAAACGCCGCATAATTCGTGATTTCAGCCATGATAATGCACCTCGCGTCGAAGCTCATGGGCCAAAAGTAAAAAAAACGTACTTTAACACAAAAACTGACTAGGATGCGGAGCTGGCGCCGGGGCCCGGCTCCACACCACCACCCAGCGCAACCCTTGCCCCGAGCTCTTCCCAAAATATTCTACAGTCCCGAGACCTTGCTCCGCTCCGCTCTCCGTCAAACACCAAACCCGGCCGCCCGCCCAATTCACCGCCATCAATGGAGCGCCACAAGAAGGCCGTTGAGCACATCAGCGCCGCCGTGCGCGGCTACTTCGAGCGCCGCGAGCCCTACCGCATCTTCCACGGCTCGACCAACAGCACGCGGCCCCAGGCCCACTCGCGCAGCGTCGACATCTCGGCTCTGCGCAACGTCGTCAGCGTCGACAAGGCCGCCCGCACCGCCCTCGTCGAGCCCAATGTGCCAATGGACCGCCTCGTCGAGCAGACGCTCCGCCACGGCCTCGTTCCCCCCGTCGTCATGGAGTTCCCCGGCATCACGGCCGGAGGCGGCTTTGCCGGCACCGCCGGAGAGAGCTCCTCGTTCAAGCACGGCTTCTTCAACGACACCATCAACTCGGTCGAGATGGTCCTGGGCAACGGCGACGTCGTCAATGCCTCGCGCGAGGAGCGCGCCGACCTGTTCCGCGGCGCTGCGGGTGCCGTGGGCTCAATGGGCGTCACCACGCTGATGGAGCTGCAGCTCATGGAGGCCAAGAAGTTTGTCAAGACAACATACCACCGCACAAACAGCGTCGCCGAGGCCGTCGCCCGAGTCCGATCCGAGGCCGAGAACCCCGCCAACGACTACGTCGACGGCATCCTCTTCTCCAAGGACCACGGCGTCATCGTCACGGGCAAGCTGACCGACGAGAAGCCCGCCGAGCAGTCCGTCCAGACCTTCAGCGGCGCCTGGGACCCCTGGTACTACCTCCACGTCAAGGACCGAACCCTCAAGGCCCCCTCCGCCGGCCCCTCCGCCACCGAATCCCCCGCATCCGCCTCCCCCGTCGACTACATCCCGCTCGCCGAGTACCTCTTCCGATACGACCGCGGCGGCTTCTGGGTCGGCGCCGCCGCCTTCACCTACTTCAAGGGCGTCCCCTTCACGCGCTTCTTCCGCTGGTTCCTCGACGACTTCCTCCACACCCGAATGCTGTACCGCGCCCTCCACGGCTCCGGCGAGTCGGCCCGCTTCATCGTCCAGGACCTGGGCCTGCCCTACCGCACCGCCGAGACCTTCGTCGACTATACTGCCGAGAACTTTGACATCTGGCCGCTGTGGCTCTGCCCTCTAAAGCAGACGGCGCCCCCGACCTTCCACCCCCACACTGGCGAGACCGAGACCGCCGCCGACGGCACCGTTTCCGTCCCCCCCTCGCTCAACATTGGCCTCTGGGGATGGGGCCCGGCCGACCCCGAAGAGTTCGTCTCCAAGAACAAGGCCCTCGAGGCCAAGCTGGCCGAGCTCGGCGGCATGAAGTGGCTCTACGCCCACACCTACTACGACCAGGACAACTTCTGGAAGATGTACGGCGGCCGGGAGTGGTACGATGCCCTGCGCGAAAAGTACCACGCCACCACCCTGCCCACCGTCTACGACAAGGTCAAGGTCGACGTCGAGGCGCGCCGCGAGGAGCGCCAGCGCTGGAAGCAGTCCCTCAAGAGCCGCCCGCCCTTTGGCGGTCTATACGGTATCTGGAAAGGCATCCAGAGCAAGGACTACATGCTGCACCGACACGCAGAGTGGAAGTACAAGGGAGACAAGAAATAGATGTATATATGTGGAACGGAGCAGCACGATACCCTCGACTGTACAATAGAAGAAGAAAAATGTGAATCAGCAGCCAGCAGCGTTATTTTACGGGTCATGCGAGACGAATCTTCGGCATACTCAAACCCTAGAGACAGGGACGACTTAGACATGCGTCAATTCACGATTATGCACATATATGTTAGTAGACATGATAAAGACACCTTTTTGTACACAAAGCGGGGTGCGAGCAGAAACAAGAAATGATTTGTAACAAAATTCTTATATTCCTAGATATCAAAATGTTTCTGAGCGCCAAGCGATCATCTCTATTGAACCGTGACCAGCTTCCAACTCAACATATGACATGGGACGGCTTGGCCCTGGCGTTTTCACAAGCCGATGTGGTCTTGCTTGTTGCACCAGACAGCTCAATTAAGGGCCCATAGCACAATCCCATAATGTGCGTCCAAGTCTATCATCATCATCATGAATGGGTGTGATTCGCCTCCCAATGCATATATTTCCTCCATGTAGTCGTCAATGACTGCAAAATGAACCCCCCCGAGGGCCTGGCGTGTAATAGCGCAAACGCAGGCCAGCAAAGCATAAAAAATATCCGTTGAGGGAAAAAAATGATGGGGCACGCGTAGTAAAGGTATTCAGGCTAAGTCGATATGGCAAATTTATGCCTGGACAGCGTACTCGCGCTTGAACATGTCATCAACCTTGGTAAGGTAGTAGGTACCAGGGGTGATGGTAGAGACCTCACCCTTGGGGGTGAAATCCTTCTGGAGGTGAGCCTCCTTGCGGAGGTTGCACATCTATTGCCAATTGATTAGTTTCAAAGTACTATACAAGAAATATGATGCGAGCATGTGTAAGCTTACCGAGTCGTAGGTCTCAGGGGCCACGGCGCGACGGGCCTCAAGACGGGCAGGGATGTCGAGGACCTTGGAGATGCTCTCGACGCTTCCGTTGATGCGGAAGGACATGAAGCTGGCAGCCAGACCGGAACCGTAGCTGAAGAGACCAATGCGCTTGCCCTCAAGAGCCTTGCTGTCGACGTGGCTGACCAAGCTGGCAAGACCACCCCAGACGCTACCGCAGTACATGTTACCGCACATGGTGGCGACCTGGATGGCGGGGTTGACACGCTCCTGGAAGCGCTTCTTGGTGAGACCCATGAAGGTCTTCTCAAGAGCCTTGTCGGTCAGGGACTTCTTGTAGTCCATGTCGCGGAGCTCAGGGGCGACCTCAGCGAAGGCAGGGGCATCGGGGTTAGCAAGGTAGTCGTGGTACAGGAGACGAGCGTACGACTTCTGGACGAGCTTGCAGGTAGGGGCGTGGAAAGCCATGTAGTCGAAACGGTCGAGAGGGGTCTTGGCGGGGTCGGCGCCGTTGGTGGAGCCGTTGGTTTGCTTGGCCGCACGCTTGTTGTAGGCGCGGTAAGCGGCATCGAGAGCCTCGGTGTAGCAGTTGAGGGAGTAGTGGCCATCGACGTAGGGGTACTCGCTGGTCAGGTCGGGCTTGTAGAAGTCGTAGGCGTGCTGCATGTAGCTGCCACGGAGACCAGGCTCCATGACAATGGGGGCGTTGGGGCCGATCAGCATGGCGACGGCACCAGCACCACCAGTGGGGCGGGCATTGCCCTTGGCGTAGAGGGCAATGTCGCCAGCAACAACAATGGCGTCACGGCCGTCCCAGGCGGAGCTCTCAACCCAGTTGACGGTGTTGAAAACGGCGTTGGTGCCACCGTAGCAGGCGTTGATGGTGTCAACACCCTCAATGTCGGTGTTGTCGCCAAAGAGCTGCATGAGCACAGTCTTGACCGACTTGGACTTGTCCAGGAGGGTCTCAGTACCGACTTCGAGGCGACCAATGGAGTTGGGGTCGATGTTGTACTTCTTGAGAAGGTTGGAGGTGGCGGTCAGAGCGAAGGAGTAGATGTCTGCAGACAAAGAAAACACGTCATGTTAGCTGCGCTCTTGCTTTAGGTTCTCGACGAAGCTCTGATATTGAGGCCGCTCGCTCTGCAGAGCCCAACCCCGCGGCGGGTGCTCTTGGGAGCAGCTCGTCTCAGGTTTAAAAAAGGGGGGCTTTTTTTCACATACCCTCACGATCATCGCAGAAGCTCATCTTGGTCTGGCCGAGACCAATGGTGTACTTTCCAGTGCTGACGCCATCGAACTTCTCCAGCTCAGTCTGCTCGACATACTAGCGGGGCAAAACAGGTTGTGTTAGCGAGGGGTCATTGTCGCATTGATGCAGGGCAGCGGCGGCGGTGACATGAGGGGCAGAAAAAAAAAAAAAAAGTTGCTGCAACAGTGGGATGGATATTGGCCATGGAGGGGCACACGACCACGGCCCAAACAGGCACAGTCCGTGCCATTCACAGAGACCCGGAACAGCCACGAATGTGTGCTTTGAAGGGTTCGCGTTTGCTGAAGCAGTGGGGAGGAGGCTGGAGGGGTTGAGAGAGCACGGGGCATCCATCATCTGCGGGATCCTTCTGGGAACCCTGGACAACAACTTACCTGGCTGGGGAAGTAGATCTCAATGGCCTTGATGCCAATGTTCTGGGGTCGGGAGGCCATGTTGGAAGCGGTTTGGAGGTAACAAAGAGTTGTTTGAGGAGAAGTGGAAAGAGAGAAAGAAGGGGGGGAGGCGAGGTTGAAGAAGAAATAGGTAGGTCGTCAAGTGGAGGGGTTGAAAGCGGCGCGCAAGGAAGGAATCGGAGGACGAACGGAGCCAGAGATTGAGATTGGGATGGGGACCCTCTTGTTTGATGTACCACGGTACAAATATCTTCAGGCGGGAAGGGGACGGGCCAGGGGCAAGGGGGTTAGAGGGCCTTATCGGTCACTTGTTGAGAAAGTTAGCTAATTAGCGCCGGGCTGTTTTCTCTCTCTTGCTTGCAGCGTGCGTTTACGTGTGATTCCCATGATGGAGCCGAGACATGGTTGTGGGAGAAGCTTTTCACCGCCCTTTTTGCGCTGCCGCCGTTTCGGGCGCGGTAGGACACCTGGTAGGGCACCTGGGGGACCGGCACAGCAGGCGTGGCAGAAGCTATGTGGCAGGTGGCATTCGGGACGAGGGAGAGGCTTTAGGATGGCCTCGTGGTGAACCCAATTGGCAGCATGGCTATGCCCAGACTGGACGCACCACGAGCAGGGAGGTGTTGTGGGCGCCGCCCTGTTTGGCGCAGGGTGGGCGGGTTTGTGCAATGGGCCCCAATAGCCCCAATGGGCAATGAGCACTGAGCTATGGGGACTGGGGACTGGGGACTGGCTAGGGGGGGGGGGGCGCGGTGGTAAAGGGTTTCTGTGCAACCGCCGCCGCCAGAGAGACAGGTGGGGGCAAGGGTAGGGGGACATGGCCTGTGAGCGGACCTGACTTGACTGATGGGAACCTAGACTTACACTGCCAACACAGAGAAACGATCCCGGGCAACGCAACAGCACTAACAGCGGGCGGGTTTGTTGAGCCAACTATTTATTTGGCTGGCGAACGGGCTAGGTGGGCGAATGAGTCGGGGGCAGGTGTCGAAGCGGGTAATTGTTGACTAAGGGATCATCAAAGCAGCAGCAGAGACGTAGTAGTGTTGGTGCTCAGTGTGAGTGAGTGTACCTAATGGTTGAAGAGGAAAACAAGAGTCGAGAAGAGGGCGATATGCCCGTCCTTTATATGCGTGAAGCGAGCGAGCACTTCAAGGCGCCGACACACGCATGGCTGTGTTTTATCCAAGACTGCTTCCTGCTTACGCCAGGCCAAGGAACATGGCAGCTCTGCCTTTGTCTCGTTTCGTACTGGCGCCGCCCCGGGAGGGAGCACAACAGGAGCCGTAGCTTCACCATGGTGTTGGTGGTGCGTGCGTCGCAGGTGAAGAGAGCTGCACGAGGGTGTATTTTGATTTTGGTTTAGACTCCCCAATGGAGCAAAGATTCCCTTGGCTAGTCTTGTCACATAATTTGACTTTTGAGCTCCTAACTTGATGCTACCTGTGTAATGATAAACATTAGACCCAGTCAATGTCTTTCCAAAAGACGCTGGGCATGGGTGCGGCTAGTATTCGCAAAACCACGGCGTCCTCGCCTCTTCTTGACCCTATTCACTCTCTGTCTCAGTCTCAACGTTCAAAATAATAATACTCGCACTCCCACGTCGACACATGACTGCCTTTGTGCCTATCGCGCTTCTTCTTCCCCAAAGGCCTCCAAGGAATCCTGTACTTTGGTATCCCTGCCCGTTTCAAAATGTATTGTGCATGCAGCCTGCTCGCGGGCGCTCTTCATCTCCACACCGTGTGCCGGGGATTCGTCACGATCCACACTCGCACTGGAGGGGAGTAGAGACATCGACATCGACAACCAAACAGGAGGCTGATCCAGGTGCCGAGACCTGCACAATCATGATGCGTGTCAGGTTTCTAGAGATAGATAGCATAGAATATCGCAGAATGTCTCTTGTGCCGGAGCATTGTGCATGCAATGCAGATATTCACAGAATGGCCCGAAGGTGGAACTCGCCGATGGAGGTGAGGAAAAAAAAAATCTCCCGAAAACAAGGAGCTGGAGGGGCATACACATTGCAGGGTAACAGCGCATCCAGGCACTGAACCAAACAGAGCAGGTGCCGCTAATCACCCCGCTGTCTCGCCTCTTTAATTGTGATTTTTAGCTTCTACAGGTGTAATATACGCTATGAGGTGCCGGCCGTCAGCCACTCTGGAGGGCCACGTACAACCGCATTATCTCCGTATTCGTCTCGTTGTCGGCATCGTATTCGGTGCGACAATTACGACATTTTCGAGCATCTCAACGACTACGAGAAACGAAAAACCCGAACACAAGAAGCGCGAATGCGATGGAATATGAAAGGGGAAAAAAAGGATAAAGACGTATTCTTGTCTCGTTTTCGATTGCTGCGATTTCGTGTGCTTCTGCTGGACGCCTCAATCGGCATCGCTCCCGTCGTATCCCATCCCTTGCACCGAAAACGAGGGTCGTTGCGCGGACTATCCCAGGAACCGTCCCACACTATCCCGCCATCTTCTGCATGTGCCGTCGGCATTTTCCACCATCTAGCCTGGGCTTTCGATCTCGTGGAGGCATTTTTGTAGATATTTTTTGGGATTTGAATTTTTTATCAGATCAGATTTGCCCCTCCACCATCCCATCCCACCCCCTCGCGGGGCCACATTTTCCGTATTCCACTTTCTTTACCTTGCCACACCCACGCGCGCCGCCACTGCTTTGTCCTGACCAAGACCTGCCAAGCCTGCTTGGAAAATCGTACCTTTGGAGATCTCTGCGTTTATTTTTATTTTAAAATTTTATTTATTTATTTTTATATCTTGTATTCTTACTTTTTTTTATCTTTATATATCCGGCTGCGCATTCCCAAGTCTAATTTGTTTTTTACTTTTCTTTCACCTTCATTCTATAGCAGGCTGCGCAACAACCAACCCCCGTTCATGCCACCATCCCACAATACATCAATTACGCTTCTCACTCGGTTCCCCACGATCAATGAGAAAACTACCCCAAAACTTCAGACTTTTTCTTTTCTCTTTTACCAACATCCTTGCTCTTCTCGGCTACAGTTGTCCCAATTGGGCCATTGCCCCCATCGTCGCCCTCATCATCCCACCCGTCTAGACCGTCGCCCGCTCCCCTCCGTGTATGAGGAATTTATTTCCCTCCACTCTGGCGCCGTGTTCCCGGTTTCTCCCTCAGAAGACGCAACCGCATCAACTCATTGCCCACCCACGTCCATGGCTCGGCGTGGGTCGTCTAGGTCAGATCCAGCTAGCCGTCAGAACCTCGCCCCGAGCCTCTTGCAAGCTAGCCCGGCCCCATCCACCAAGATAATCAACGTGCATGAAGCTGCATCTCAGGGCACCACTAAACCGGCATCACCACCGCCCGCTCGTTCGCCGCGTCCCAGCACCGAGGCATGGGAGTAGCGTATGTTGTACGTAACGAGTCCCTGCTTTCCCGCCTCGGGGCCTGTTTCGTATGTCGGCCAAGCGAGTAATTCCCGCTGCAGGCCTTGACAGCGCGCCGTAGTCCCGTCTTCTGCGTCTTCTCCGTCCAGCGACGCCCTGCGCCAGACCCCTCATTGCCCACTCATGGCCCAATATGGCCCCCCAAGTCCCATGTGCTCCCACTCGGCCTGCTCCGGTCGACTGCCGAACAACCCCTCGCGCTGCTCCAGTACAAAGGCTCTGGTGCAAGGATGCACGCCATCTTACAGGGCACCCCACGCACAAGACCACGCCGCGTCCAGCCGCACATGTGAAAACGGGGGGGTACTCTAAATTCCGTAGATCTGATAAAAAAAAATCTCGACCCTAGTAGAAGAGGAAAAATCTCCAATAACTTTCGCTAATGCGGGTCTACCCAAGCTACGTCATGTTCAGCGTAGCGGAAAGCATAGCCAAGGTTTAGAAATAGCACAACACGCGGCGCGTGATTTTATCTGATCAGATTGATCATCATCAGGAATCCGGCATGAGTAATGCTTCGATGACAATACTGACAGGCTTGATCTGAACCGGAATAATGGCTCCGTCATCTGGAGCGCGGATCTCGGAGTTTGAGCTCTACTCATTCAGTATAATTAGAAAAATGATGTTTGTTTCGATCCAATTATCTGGTCGTGTGTCAGTTTTTTTAAGGCTAGCAAGGTTAATGTAACGTCAATTTAATGTTGGTATTCATGGCAATAAAAAAAAGTATCGACGTCATTTATCCAAGGACGAAGCTATCGTGATTTGAGAATTTAACCAACGTTAAAATGGATACCATAATTTAATTTAATTTCATTACAAAGCCACCGATCAAATAAATTAATTTGAATTATTCCTACTATTTACTTGCCGCACGCTTGATAACCTACAAGACCTCTATAGTCTATCTTGAACAACTCGGTTATTGTTCGCGTTGGCCCCTACCCTGCACCCGCAGCCATCAAACAGAGTGCTTTGCCCAATCATGTCCAGCAGATATTCACATTACGGTTAGCTTGTTCCAGGGTGTTTACCCCCCGCAGATTAGCGGCTGAAACAACCAACAACTACCAAACCTGGATCGGATATGACGCTCCGATCTCCTGTGACCGTTATTGCGGTAACAGGTATGTGGACCGGCCCGGCCAGGCTCTCCTTTGAGCAGGGGCGCAGCTACTCATGGAAGAATGTGTGGCAATGTAAATAGAAGCAGTTAGATACGATACTCTTAGTGTGGCTAAAATCTATTCGTTGGCATATTTGTCGTGTTTCAGGTCCAGCTTAGCTCTACCTACCCAACTGCAAGGATGAATGTGGTAGTTGCTGACAGAGAGGCACTTGGGACGATTATGATCACCCGTGACATTCAGCTTGCCCTCGCTGCGCCTGATGCCCTGGATGGCCCCGCATTCCGAAAGATGATATGGCGATTGATATGTCAGACATGACAGGAGATGGCTAGATGTCTCAGAGTAATTTGCCATCTCGACACCACTCGGTCTTCTGCTCTGTTTCTCTGAGCCCAATGTATGTGAAGACTTGGAGATATTTTTGTCAACATTGGAGATTATCTCAAAATCCTTCTGAGATTGTCAACATTCGAGGCCAGACATTGTAAACAAGTAAACATGCGCAACGCCTCGTACATCTTGAACTGGTGCTTCGCTCCACCACGAGAGTCAAGGGAGAGAACCAAGGGAGGCTAGTCAGTATCCCTCCTCAATAGCGTAGCTTGGATTTCTTTTTCATCTCGATGGCATTGTAAAGTGTGATTGTGGAAAGTAGCTGATGGGCCTTAATCTCAATAACAGCATCGTGTTAACATTGAGGCATTTGCTTTAGGCACGAATCAATTCAACTCTTGGTGTGCATAGGCGAGAGCCACATAGAGGGCTTCAATAGCGTGCTTTAAGGAATCCTCGGGTTCGGAACTCGGTCCTAGTCTCACCTTGGTGGTATTTTTGGCTTGGACCGCGATAGTGCCTAGACGGTGTCTCAAGCCTCCAGAGCGATAGTTTGCAAGATCGCTAGGGCAGAGTCAGAAGATGGAATGGCTCTGGCAGGTTCCAGGGCTCCTTGGGCTGTGGTAACACATGGTACCCACAGGAAGGGCATGGCATGGAAAGAAGGGGACGAGCCTGCTGCATTCTTGGGACTTGGAATGTGAACAGGCGCAAACAAGGGAACGACTGGAGCAGTCTCTTTCAGCGTAGAGGATACTACCAGAAGAGCCCTTGTGAGCAGATCTTCAAGGGGCCTTGAAGATTATAAAAGTCGACGATGCCGACCCCGAATCAAAAATTTCCTCATCAGCTCACAAGCCAACACTTCTCTGGCAACGTTCCTTACTAACTCCAGCCTCGCAACAGTCTTTTGACACACACATTCGTTTCTCACTCCGTTTCAAAAGCCGCCGCCATGCGCTACAACACCTTGACCCTCGCAGGATTGCTCCTGCAGTCTACTGCCTTTGCGCAGCAGACTCCGACCTCCACTGCCAGCTCCTCTTCGGCTGCTCCCACTGCTTCCACCATTGCAGTTGGTCTCGACGACGCCGAGATTAGTGGCGGACAAGTTGTCACCCTCGCTGGTGGCGCAAAGGCTGTGTACGTATCCAAGAGCATCTTGTGGCATTGGCCCATTACTAACAGTTGATGCGTGTATAGGAGGCTGACACCCACTGCCAATGGCGTGTCTACCATGAAGCCAAAGGTCAACATTGCCAAGATCACTCTTGGCGATGTGCTCGCAATTCTGGCTGAGCTTGGAATTGGCTCCTCGTTTTCCAAGCGAGAGACGTCTGACTGTAAGCTCGATGTAACTGTCAACGGCCAAAATGTGTACGGTCAAGCTGCTCAGCCTTCCACGGAGATGCAGAGCATCAAGACCGATTCGGCACCCGCCTCGACCAAGCCCGACATCGCATTCGCATACACCTGCGGAAGCAACCCCGTACCCATCCTCATCTCCAACGTTGGTGTTGTAGTTGGATCCAAGGCTGCTGTCGACAACAGCGGCAGCGGCAGCGGCAGCGGCAGTGGTTCCCCCACCTCTGCTGAGCCTCAGACCGGCACTGGAGCTCCTACCGGTATTGGTGGCGAGGAGCCCCCCCAGACTGGAACTGGATCTATGAGCGAGTCTGCCACTGAGACTGGAAGCGGCTCTGCCACCAGCACCCCTACCTCTGGCCCCAAGCCTGGCAACCACCCCTACTACGGCTGCGTTGGCTCTACTGGTGGTTTCCCTGGCTTCCACCTTGGTGGTGAGAGCGATGAGCTTGATTCCGACCTGTGCTCCAGCTTCTGCGAGGGATTCGCACTCTTCGGCCTCTTCAAGAAGTGAGTATCAACCAACTCCCGTGACCTCTAGGACAATGACTAACACCCTCTACAGCCAGTGCTACTGCGGTGAGAAGATCGACCCTGCCAACACCGCCAAGGTCCCCTCTGATCGATGCAACATCCCTTGCCCTGGTAACAAGGAGGAAGTCTGCGGTGGTGAGCCTAACGCCGAGTCCAAGCGCCTTGCCCGCCGCCGCTTCGGTTCCCGCCAGGCCATCTCCAACGATATCCTTCTCTCTGTCTACATCAACGAGGATGCTATTGGCAACGGCGAGACCACTGTCACTGCTACCGCCACTGGTGCTGAGTCTTCTGTGACCCGAACTGTCGAGGTTGGCGCCGGTGCTACCCAGACCGTCACCACCATCATCGAGCCCGGTAACGGACCTACCTACGTCATCTTCGTCCCCTTCCCCGGTGATGAGTGCCACGCTGGTGATGTCGTCTACTTCCCCCAGGCCTGCCTCTGCAAGGGTGGATTCAGCTACGTCCCCAAGATCTGCTCCAGCACCAGCTGCAAGGGCCAGACCGTCTACAAGCCCCAGGAGTGCCCCGAGGAGGAGAAGGGAAGCCACGATGTTGTCTACCAGGCTGATGTCTGCACTGGAAAGGGATGCGGCGAGGGTGCTCTTATGTACAAGCCTTGCGAGGATGAGGAGGAAGGCAAGCCCCCCGGCTCTGGCACTCCTGGCTCCGGCACTCCTGGCTCCGGCACTCCTGGCTCCGGCACTCCTGGCTCCGGCACTCCTGGCTCCGGCACTCCTGGCTCTGGCACTCCCGGCTCTGGCACTCCCGGCTCTGGCACTCCTGGCTCCGGCACTCCTGGCTCCGGCGCTCCTGGCTCCAAGTGCCCCGGTGGCCCCGGCTGCGAGACTCCCGGCTCTGGCACTCCTGGCTCCGGCACTCCTGGCTCTGGCACTCCTGGCTCCAAGTGCCCCGGTGGCCCCGGCTGCGAGACTCCCGGCTCTGGCACTCCTGGCTCTGGTACCCCCAACACCGGCTGCACTGGTCCTGAGTGCCCCGGCACCCCCAGCACTGGCGGCGAGACTGGCGGCGAGACTGGCGGCAGCACCCCCGGCGCTGGTGCCCCTGGCTGCTCTGGCCCCGGATGCCCTGGTACCCCCAGCACTGGCGCTGAGACTGGTGGAAGCACCCCCGGTGCTGGCACTCCTGGCTGCTCTGGCGCCGGCTGCTCCAAGGTTGTCGAGCTCGGCAAGCAGGGCGGCGAGGTTCCTCCCGTTGTCGTCTCCGCGGCCACTGGCCACTTTGTCAACCTGGCCGCTGTTCTGGCCGCCCTCGCTGTGGCTTTCATCTAGATTGGATGCCTTAGGAGCTTAGTAATGTTCTGATGACTATGCCCGGACCAGCATGACTAGAGACGCGTGTGCGTGTGTGTGTGATACTACAGAGAGTCTATTTGTGTTGCTCGCTGAGAGTATCTTATTAGGGAGAGCATATCTTTTTTGATCTTTCTTCTCTTCTTCTTTTCTACTAGTATTCTTTACATAATAAAAGCTTTTTTCTTTTTTCCTTAACCAATTATGAACTGTGTGACCTGTGACTTGACAACCCGTGACTCTCATTTAGTGAATTTGACTTGAGCCATTAGATAGTAAACTTGGCACTGCATCGCGAAATCTTTAGCATCACTTGAATCAATCTAGCTCAGAGTAAAAATATTTCTTCTTGCGAATTAAACTCGATATTGTTTTTAGAGTAGTGTCAAATACAGTTTTCTATGCTTGTATATGCGGTCATTAAATCATGCTTCCTTATGAAGTTTGCTCGGGGGTATCGTATCCTGAATCAGAGGTGCCCTTGGGCTTCTCTGCCAGTGTCTCATCCTTGGTCTCCTCAGTCTTCTTCTCGGTGGTCTCCTTCTTCTCGGTCACCTTCTCATCAGTCTTGTCCTTCTTCTCCTCGCCATCCTTGGTGGACTCAGATTCGGCCTCCGACTCGGAATCAGAGTCAGAGTCGGACTCGGAGATCTCACCCTCGACCTTGTTCTTGCGCTTGGCAGCCTTCTTGGCCTTCTTGCGGGCCTTGGCCCTCTCCTCCTTGCGCTTCTTCTTGGCCTCCTCCTTCTTAGCCTTCTCCTCATCCTTGCGTCGCTGCTCGGCATCGTCAATCTCCTTCTTCTTCTTCTCCTTGCGGGTCTCCACAACCCACTCCTCAGCGACCTCAAGGACCTTTTCAGGGTTGCGCTTGTGCTTGAGGAGCAGGCCCTGGATCTCAGCAGGGCTGAACTCGTGCTCTGGGATCTTGGTGACAAACTCCTTGGCGAGGGTGCCGACACGCTCAAGAGTCTCGGCGTGGGTCTTTTTAGCCTTCTCGGTCTCCTCTTTAACCTTGGCGTCATCCATATCGGTTTCCTTGGCGTCGCCAGATTCACGGGTATTCTCGTTCTCATATGGAGCGTAGATAGCACGGAAGATGGACTCAGTCATACCAGCGTCAGCAAGACCAAACTTAACAATCATGTCAACACGGCCAGGTCGGATAAGAGCCTTGTCAAGCTTCTCCAAGTGGTTGGTGGTCATGATGAGCACGCGACCCTCCTGGGAAGCAACACCGTCGAGAATGTTGAGAAGACCAGAGAGGGAAAGTCTGCCAGGGAGAGTAGGGGATCCAGACTTTCCAGGGGTGCTGTTCTGGATAGGGACCACGGGGGCTTCCTCGCCATTCTCGCCCTTCTTCTCCTCACGAGTGTGTGTAAGACCGGCACTATCAATATCCTCAAGGAGAACGACGCAGCGACGAGGAAGCTCAGCAAACAGGGAAGAAAGGTTCTCCTCATTGGCCATGACGGAGCTCAAGCTAACCATGTAGATGCGCATGCGGAAGAAGCCGGCCAGAGCAAGACTGAGGGAACTCTTTCCAGTTCCAGGGGGGCCATAGAGAAGGTAGCCACGGCGGTAGGGAATACCACGGTTGGAGTACCAGCGGCGGGTAGCAGGGTTGAGGTAGTCGGTAACATCGTCGATGAGATCCTGCTTGACCTTCTCGTTGAGGATGACGGTAGAAACAGGACGGCTAGCACGGGTCATGCAGCGCTGCCAGCTGGGGTCGCCACCGTTGGAACCGGAAGCACCGCGGTAGATCAGAGTCTTGGTCTCGTCCTTCTTCATGTACTGGCCGCGGGCCTCGACGAGGAGCTCCTTGAGGATACTGGGGTTGCGGCCGAAGCAGGAGATGGAGATCTCCTCACGCTCGCTGACGACTAGGAAAGTAGACTGCTCACGGTTCTCGTGGCGCTCGAACAGCAAGAGGTGGCCCTTGAACCAGAAGAAGTGGCTGCCGAAGGATGGGGTGTACTGGAGAGGCTTCTTGCGGGGGGTGAGGCCATCGCCCTCCTCCTCCTCATCATCTTCATCGTTCCATCTGAAGAGGAACCAGGAGCGGGAGTTGATGTTGGTGTTGACGATGAAGCGGCGGGAGCTCTGAGCAAAGCGCTGGGCAGTGACCCAAGTCATGATGATGTTGTAGATCTCATCGTCGGTGCGGATGCGGACAACGGACATCATGTACTTCTCCACCATGCCCCAGACATAGTCGCTCATGTAGGTCCATGCAAAAGTCAGACCGGAGATCATGAGCAGCAGGGGAATGTAGATGTTGAGGTCAATGCCCAGGTAGGTTTGAATGGCAGAGGAGAAGACTGAAAATCCCGGTATTAAATAATCTAGAAGGGCAAACTGAGGAGGTGGAGGGGCAAGGGCGGGACCACCGCTGAGGTTGGAGGAGTTGATGGACTCCATGTTGGGTGTGAGTTGTGATGATGGTGAAAGAAGGTGTTGTAGGAGAGGTATCATGAACAGAGAGTTGGTTGGTTGACTGATTGGTCCGTTTATTAGTCGGAAGCCGGGTCGCGGCGGGCGCTGGCTGGTTGGTTGGGTTTTTAAGACCTGAGATCTGATCTGCAAGTTGCAGCTGAGATGTGGGATGTGAAGGGGAAAGAAAAGTCGAAAGTGCAACAAGAATGGATTTAAATACTTTTTTGACTGCATGCGACCAATGCATACCACTGCATAAGCCGCAGCAGAGGCATCCAGCCCTACGAGGCATGATTGTTCGGCTTTCCTGAGTCACACAGCGACGTATCCATCCTGTTTAGGGTGTGGTGCCGTCTGACAATGGGGATGGTGCCAGGCATCAACCGCTGATTTATGGGGCGAAACGGACTAGTCCGCTTTGCCTCGCCGGCCGGGGGGGCTTGAATTGGCTTGAATGGGGTTGAAGGGGGGGGTACGTATAGGGGGTCATTGGGGTGGTTACTGAGGGTCACTAGGGGTCGCTAGAGGGCGCGTCCAGGCAGCCAGACGCCGTTGAATCCAGCGACAACAACCCCATCGAATTGAATTGGCCAATGGATGGCCCTCCCCCATCCCTCTCTCTTCCTTGTACTGCATGCATACTGCATCCTCATTCATTCATTCCTTCATTCCATCCACCATCCATAATCCATCATCCACCCTCAGGCTTCCGTCCGCGTCGTGGAGGCCTGATTGCCTTGGCCGACATCCATGATGGGGACTTTGGTTGCAGTGCCAAAAAGCAGCCAAGACTGCAGTGGCCTCCATGTCAGCAGCAGCGGTGGTGCTGGCAGTGCTGGCAGTGCATTTCCCAATGTGCCACGCTCTGCTGCAGCACACTATCGACTAAGGGATAACCGCAGACGCCCCCCCCTCCCTCCATCCATCCCCCACAATTGTTCGCCATTGGTCGCAAAACGTTCACGAGGCTCAAAAAAAAACAAGACCAATTGTGTTTCACGGCAGCATCACACGACACTCGCAGTTCCTAATTTCAATACAGCCAGTTCCCATTCAATCGTCATCCAGCCATCCATCCATCCGTCCGACATGCCATGCATAATTAATTATCCTACCAAAAATCCCTCCCTCTCTCCCTCCCTCTTTTACCACATCATCACACACATACATCATCCCTACCGCTATGTATGCACCCGCCCGCGCCGCATGCCGGCAACGCCGTTCACAGCCAAGACGGCCCTGGAGGCTTAGTGGCTCAGCCACATCCACTTTTCTGCGGGGGCCTCCCGCGGGGAGGGAGTCATCCGCTGTGGTTCGTTCACAAAGCCAATCACCACACCCAATTCATTGTCGCAAAATTACCAGTGACGACATGGCGTGCACTTTGACACTCAAAAAGTTGCATTCGCCATCCTGGACGTTCTAGACCCTCGATAATCCCACTGCAAAGTCGACAATTCCCTTGCATTCACCGTAAGGCACTTTATTGTTGGTGCCCTGTGACGTCAGGCCTGCTAAAGCAATCCAAACTTGATCGCTGACTTGTTTTTTTTCTTCTTGTTACATGATGATGTCGACCAGCGAATGTACCAATGCATATTTCGTCATAACTCTCCTGGAACAAACTTGGACTTGCTTCTCCCCGTTACAGTCACAAAGTCGACTCGTCTGCTTGACTTCTGACTAATTATTCAAGACACAGTCAGGATGCAAATATGGCGTCAAAATAAAGTTGGCTGACTGTATTTACACTACACTCTTGTCCTATTGTCGCCGTGGCTCAACAGTTGGCTGAACTTTGCTAGCCGCCTGACTCACTCGGCAGCCAGCTTAGGTTATGTTGAAAGATAAACATTCATTCAATGAGATCTACAGCAAAATGGATTAAGCAGCTGCGTTAGCGTTGTGGGAATCCATGGTGAGCTTGCGAGAGTGAGAAGGGCTTAACACATGACTACGACAAGTAAGTACTTCAACCTTGATCAAACAGTGACCAGCGGTCACAAATTGCCACCCCCTAGGAAAGGATGCGAATCAAGCAGACAGTAACCAAGGACACTCATCGGTTAATTCATCGCAGTGCTTCAACAAGCTCGAATAACATACGCTAGTCTGTTGATGTCTCTCATAGGTAATCCACCAAACCCCGAAAGAATTCAATTTAAGCCAAGACGGAAAAAAAGCGTTTATTAGCAAAATAAGTGCCTATAATTGATAGGAAGCATGCGAATTCCCTTAGTGACGCCACGAAGTATACCTATGCTTTGTTGTTTCATGCTTGAATCCTATCTTACTGGGCTCCCTAAGAAGACGAGGTTGTGGTCGTATTCCAACCCATATCCACCCATGAACTCGGTTCAATGCAGTTCTTGGCAACAGATTGAGTCTTGGTGGTTTTTCCACCTGGACCTTCCTTCAACATTTAGTATCCTTGATTTCTCGGACTACCAATACCTGATCTATTCTTACTTCAGTACTGTTGGCTACTTCTCGACTTTACAATAGTACTGCCAGAATTACTCTATAACTGATGACCTCCACCAGAAGTACCACCAGAAGTATATAAAAACGGCCCGTCGTTCACTCAGGTCCAAATCTTGTGGCTCTTGTTTCGCTACTCGACCCTTTGTGAGCTCACCCCAATGGCTAATTAGCATGCAGGTGCCGCCAGCCAAGTTTGCGCACTTTGGAAATAGAAGTGACCTAGAACATAATTCAGATATCGATATTTTCTAGAAGTATTGTCTAGAATCCGAAGTCGTGGGCACTAGCCCAACCCATTTCTCCATCCTAGATCAAGCGCACATAGATCCGCTCCGTTGTTGCAATTCCAAGAGGCTTTGAATTAAGCAAAAATTAGCTTCATAATTCCACTATTAAATTAGAATTCTAACGAAGAAGCAAGCAAAAATTTGGTGATATCAATACATTGCACCATTATTTTTCGCATTTTCGCTACATGATATGACCAAAGCAATCTCTGTGACATATGCGATAACAGTTGTGGATGTGATGAGCTTCTCAAAGTTTAGGCTATTGTATGGAAGGCGATAAAACCTGAATAGAGAATAGAGAAGAGTGACATTAATGTTGAAATGTGCAAAGTTGGAAATCTGCACAGAAATGCTCGAAAACAGACAGCCTTCTTAGAGCTCTATTCTTCCCAATGGCCCTGCCCTCCTCTTTTTCTTTTTCTTTCGCGAACAATGGAGCTGTTGTTTTACTGCTCTTCTCGCTGACAACTGTACTGCGTCTACCTAGTCGAGTTTGTTCGTTTGTTACACTATTTCCTACTTCCGTCTTTAGAAAAAGTAGGAAGACTGCTATGAAGGCCATTAAAAGTGTAGCTGACAAACTTGGTATTAAATGTGTGGGATCAATGGCTGTCTCCACATGCCCCATGCTGTTCTTATCAAGACACTGTTCATCTCTAGCAGTGGTATAAAAAAACGGTCGCTCAATGGTCAATATCTGCCGCTAACATTTGTATGATGTGGTTTCCTTTGATCGGAGGACTGAATGCAAGGCGTTTTTTCTTGTGACGCAACTCACCTGACAAGGCTGTGCCGTGGTGGGTGAGAATAATTTGACCTCATTTGCTTACCCCGACATTGGACCTCTCCATATGTTTGAGCCATCAAAAACCCACCACAAAGCTCAGACCAGCTGCCTTGAGGTCCATAATACCATATGGATCCGATCGGAGCTGTGACCAGCTGCTTGAAGCTGGTGCATCAGTCCCTTAAGACCGCCAGTACTCTGCAAGAATTCTCCGATATCCAAGACGACTACGCGGACCTCAGAGAACAGGTAGGCGCGCGAGCTTGATCAGTGAACGGCAGATTTTGAACGAACAGCTAACAAAGAGGGGATAGGTTGAAGAGATCGACACCATTATCCGAGAATTCCGAAAGATTCCTGGCCTATTTCCAGCAGACCTAACCCTGACCCAGATGTCCGAGCCATTGTTGATACTTCAAGCAATAAGAAAGTTGAAAGAAATCAACGATGAACTCAATGCGATCGTAATCCAATGTGCAAAAACATCGAACAGCGAGCGAGCGAACAGGCGCAAATGGATCCCACAACGACATAAGATTGCTAAACTAAATAAGAAGGCAATAGAGGCAAAATCAAACCTACAAATGGCCGTGCAGTTTCAGGTTATCAGCTTGGCGATTATTCTTAGGGAAAGGGATGATGGGTAAGTATTGAAACAAATTAGTTTGACTAAGAGTGTATAATTCATGTGCACTGGGACTCACGACCACAGATTTCACTCAGAAGCTTTGCCAGCCATTCGATATTGGAGGCAACTGCAGCTGAGCTCGCCATCATCCATAGCCCCAGAATCAATTGAAGAATTACCAAACCCTGAGCGGCTAGAAGAAGTTAAGGTTTGCCATGATGATGTTGACATTAAAAGTATGCAAGGGGCTGCCAACGAGAGGGTTACGGTACTAAGTAATTATCAAGATTCGACGACCGGTTTGGAAGATGACATAAAAGAAGCCCCATCACTACATTTGGAAACGGCAATTCCCTTACACAGTAATGGAGAGCCCGGGTATTTAGGAAAATGCCGATGCCAATGCAACATAAAGCAAACTCATCGCCAAACGCCAGCATGGCTTCGGCCTGCACTTGGATCACTCTTTGTTGCCTACACTTCAAAACTCGATGGGGTTGAGTCGAAATGCCAATGCTCACAAGAAGTCACAGTCAATGTTGAATACCATGTTCCACGGTGGCTTTGGGCCAGAAGCTTGCTATTAAAAGTAGTATTTGGCAATGCAGGCTTGAATTTTGCGCTTCGGCCGGCTAGAGTGATTCCTGCTAATGATACGGTATGTGTGTGGATCGATCGACCGAATGGATATCATGGTATTAGGGATATGCTTTTACGCTACTTCCCTGACGATCGGGATGAAGATGGCGTGGGATTAGTCGAAGTAAGTAGGAGAGCATTCACCAAAACTTTGAGTTTCAAACTGAATGAATCTTAGAGAGCTATCAACAAAAGTAATTACGCTGCTATAGAAATGTTCTTAGCGCAATGGCAAAACTTGCTCCCAAAACAGGGATTATCAAGGTAAAGCACAATTTGGTTTTGGGAATGACGTGGCTTACATTTGTCGAGGGGAACGGGAATGCGTGCGAGGTCAAAATTAGAATCGGCTAGAACGTCGTATGGTCAAGAAAAAAACCTTCTGAGTCAAGTTTTGACTTGGGTTGATGACATGCCGGAACAGAGATGGACAAGGCTCCATGAAGCGGCTAAACTTGGATCTGGGATAGAGGAGGCACTGCAAGAAGATATGTGGGCTATAGACGAATGTGGCAATGCATCAGGACTTGCTCCCCTTCATGTGGCAATTCAATTTGGCAACACCAAAGCGTTGGGCGAACTAATCGCCGCAGGAGCTGATATCCACAGATCAGATTTCTTTGAATGTACACCGCTCATGGCTGCTGGACTGCTTGGTCGGATCCAGTGCATGCACCATCTGCTTAAAGCTCAGTGCGATATAGACCAGGGTCAGAGGTCAGGCAACACGGCTTTGCACCTTGCTGTGCAATACGGCCAGTCAGAAGCAGTTGCCTTGCTGTTGGCGGCAGGTGCATCAGCCTCACGCCGTGGTTGGGGCGGCCACACGCCCTTACACATTTTGGCAGATTCGCCTAAGATCAGGAATCCGGCATCTCAAGAGGCAATTTTCAACCTGCTCTTGGCAGCTAAAGGGGTTGATCTTGAGGCTCGAGATAAATACGGCTCGACACCGGCGTGCCGTGCACTGTTCGCGAACAACATCTTCTTTTTGCGTCATGCTATGAAAGAAGGCGCCTCATTGAAGTTTATTGACTCTTATTCTCAAACAT
Organism: Calonectria ilicicola; assembly: GCA_020809705.1. NCBI lineage: Eukaryota > Fungi > Ascomycota > Sordariomycetes > Hypocreales > Nectriaceae > Calonectria > Calonectria ilicicola. The sequence goes on along the minus strand of CP085825.1, from coordinate 1,954,366 downwards.
TTCTAAGCTTTGCAGCAAAGCACTCTGATCTTGAAGTGTTAAAGTATCTTCTGAGCATGAGCCCCAGCACCTTCTTGGGTATTAACCATAGGCTTTGTGATAACTCAGGTTTTACTTCATGGGATCGATTTCTATCTGGCCGGCATCAGGCGGCCTTACTATGCTGAGAAAGAGGCATTTTCCAGGTTATACGAAATCGTGCGCGACCAAAACATCCAACACGACATCCATATATTGGAAAACGCAATAGCAGCGTTAAAAAAGAATGACAGAAATTCCGCGAGGTCTCAGCTCGACTTGATCATTCGTCAAAAGACTGACTGGGGAGAACACGACCTGCTGGGTTTTTATCGGGGCATTTATCAGGAAATCCAAACGAAAAATTATACAAGGATCATCGATGTTCTCAACGAAGAGATTGGATATTTGACAGACCAGATGAATACCTCCCCTTGGGATATTGAGAGTCAATGGAGATGTGATGACTGCGTTACCGAATTTTGGTTACAGGATGATGATGAATGGGAAACCTGTAGTTCTAGTTATGACAGCGAGTGAGGAGTTTCAAGAAGGTACGCGGGCGCGGCATATTACTATTATGTGATTCACAGAATACACCATGTTCGATTTTCAAATCATTATTGAAAGTTGAGGATTTCGAGTGTCATATTAATCTGGCGCAGTCCCGCCAAGAACATAGTGCAGAAGGCAGGGAGACCAATCGATGGACTCCCTGCAAACATTAGGAACCCATTCCGGCGTCGAAATAATACCACGCGATGGCAATCTTGGTTAGCATATTTCGTTCTATAGTTCTAATATCATGTTCAACTTTAGCATATATTATTCTGCACTGTTGGCGTATCATAGATTTCTTGACATTACACAAGTCTATGTGCGGATGCGATATATCCTTCTGTCTGTAATTTTGGTAAATCGTGGGCTTGACTCAGAGAGTTCCAAAGCCATAACAGTAGCAAATACAACTAAATTTGGCCATGATTTACCCGATGAGAAAGCAATCAACTTAATCCTTGATATGTAAAGTTCATCTAGTTATTTTCTTCCTTTAAAGAAAGGAAGAGCCCGATAAGGTCACGGGACTTAGGGCAGTCCTTGGAATAGGCTTTCGAATCTGTTGGTTGCGCCAACTTTGAAGCCTAGAGACACTATAGAATGAAAACCTTGATAGATGGAAATCATGTAGAATAAAAAGGTAGCTTTTACTCAAACAAACCTCTCTCCAACACACCGAAAAAAAAACCCCCTCAAACACACACAACCAAGAAGTCCATCAAACGATGCATCATCTACGAGGGCGACAACCCTCTAGAAACTGAATCCGCGGACTTAATCCTTGATATAATGATATATTTATTCATATGGTAACATAATAATATCTAGTTCCCCCAATTCTACCATCGAAGGTGGCAATCCTTGTCAACTGGAGGAGTAAATTCTAGATAATAATCAACTTAATATCTTGAGTACCTGCAACCCATGTTGTGTTCCTTTCACCTCCGTGGTGATGATATTGGCCCACCCGGCGAAACACTGGTAGTGACTCACAGTCCTCCTTGCAGCTTGCCCATGGTGTTTCTTCCACAGGTTCAAGAATTAGTCCAGCAATCCTCGGCAATCTCACGTTCATGTCGACAAGAGGGAGACAAATCGCCACATGGCTGTTTGGCTTGTAATCTAGAGTATCAAAACTCCCCATCATATTTTGGTGGTGAGTCTTATCCAGGAAGGGAATGAACCGATGTTGCACTGTTGAGACGAGAGTATCCGCGATGTGTGCATCAACCGATGCGGGGTTTGGTAACGTTATCATTTCCTCGGTCTCCTGGGGGCTAGATAAGTATATCGTATAGCAACTTGACTCTGCCATCTTTGTCAAATCGCACCAGGTGACTTTCAGCGCTCCCTGGACTACCAATCCGTTATCGCGATGGGGTGAGAAGTGAGCTGCAGTCTCGGGAGATCCCACATTGCATACACCAAGCACTTTGCTTCTGGCTGAACTTGATGTTCCGTATGGGTTGAAAGAGTGAATTGGAGTATTGACCGATAACCAAGACCAGCTGGGCGCCAATGGCTTCTCTGGACGCGAATTGGGCTTTTCCGCAGGAGACCAAAGTAGGTTCCAGGGCGCCGCCTTATCAAGGAAGATACCATGGGCACATGAAATTTGACGGGCCTCCGCCAGCGCCTCGACAATTCCCATAAAGGCAATTGGCCTGTCTGTTGGATATGTGATTTTCGTTTTGCAATACAGCTCCACAGTCTCGGACCACTTCCGCGCATGCCCCCTTTCAAGATAGTCGGGCTGACTGAGTAGATCCACGAACCGCCGGCGGTCTCCTACAAAGTCCCACCAGAAGGGCTGTGGTGGCCGACCTGTGGGGAGCATTTCGCTGGCCTCGGTTGCACCGCAGCCCCAGAATATCTGATTCCTGCAAAAGTGTAGGTTGCGCGGTGAGAGCAGGCGTTCCTGGACCACCCAAGCCCGCATATATAGGGGGCCGTTAGTGATGTTTTCCCGCCAATCATGCTCTAATTCCTCCGAGTGTACAAGAAATTCAGGCGCATCTCGTCCTATGTCAAAGGGTGAAGGAACTAGCAACGGAAAAACAGAGCGCGGTTCTCGTTGGGAGAAGCAGCCACCCTCACCATCCTCGGCGTGACTCGCAGATATAGCACACTTTGATAAGCTATATATCTTGTGCATCTGTGTAGCTTCTACATTCCAGTCCTCGCTACTATTCTGGATGATGCAGAGAGAATCAATCCACAGATACCGTGCCACTTTGATCCTCCGCGTGGCATTTAGGGCATCTCGGAATGTTTGCGAAAGGCGGTCCAGCGGAAGTTGATGCAAGAAATCAGCCAGGTTCTCTTTCAGCAATTTGACCTGCTTCGTTTTGCCCCAGCAGTGACTGAGAGTAAACCAAGATACAGGTCCTGGAAGATCAGCTGTAAGCACCAGACGCGGACAAAATGGTTCACCTTCCACACCCACATCGACCAGTCGGGTTGGGGCCCAGTGGTTAGTGTTTTGTGGACAACAGTCGTGGTTCTCGGTACAGTTCTTGAGCCACGAGCGGGCACAGTCTATCGATACCTGGGAATCGGTGCTCGTGGCATGTATATACTTGTCCTCCAAAGCTCGATTACGGAGTCCAATATCGCCTGCCCATAATCTTAGTGCCATTTTTACCAGCTGTACGGACTCTATAAGTTTACCTGACACCTTTTGTAGATATCCTACATTGACGTATGTCCTCGTCTCGTATTGCGAGAGCCCGACCTTCAACCTCGTCTCATACACACCTCCGCCCGACGCAAACAAACCGCAAAGCCCCGCCGGTTCGTCATCGTCCAAACTCAACCAGTCGGTCCATCCCTGCCAGCTGGTCCCCCCTTTGCTCGCTCTCTGCACAGCGGTAGTGATAGCGGCGTGAATATTCCAACAAAGGCGACAGCCCGTAGATGAAGAGCTCTCCAGCGTATGTTTCGTATGCGGAATAGGAAATGCCAATTCTTTATTGCCATCCACAGCGGGGCCCATTTCCCTTCGGACGCTGAAGATGGTCCTACAGGACTCGCATATCTTGCCAGGCAACGATTCGGAGCGCTCAGAATTTAACATGGTAAAACGTGCTTTGGATTTTGTTTCAGACCACTCGGGGGTGTTATCAACTGTGTGTGTGCTAACCCCGCAATGTAAAATCAGGTATTATTGCGTTACTATTCTCACGAGTGGATTAGAATAGGATTAGTAAGGATGTACTAAAAATAGATTGTGGGCGTGCTAGCAAGAGCTCAAGCTTGTCAGAAAAACAAGGTCATCTTCATGCATTTTGTAAGTTCAACCAACACCTCTGATAGTCTCATTTTTAATACTCTCAAGCTCCTTCCAAACCAAACTGCGTTGTCCATTCGGCACACTTGTCGATTTCCTCTTGTCCCACTGATGCCTTTGTGGTCTCAACTGCTTCGTATAGATCCCCAATCATCAAGGCGGGTTCCTTGAGTTGTTTGGCCGGTACCTTGTTCCACTTCATGGCCATGGCACCAGCGTCACTGGATCTACAAGGGGTATACCACTCGCCTGAACCATCGCGAAACTGTTTTCTTGTGTCAGCACCCCACGGCTAACATTAAATAGTTTATCCCATTAAATCAAGGGATTTCCCAGAAACATAGAAAACTCACCTTGCGGAAGTGTGTTGCGGTGTGCACTTTTCGAATTGGCATCATTAGCGCGTCCTGAACAAGATTGGCAATATCGCTGCCCGAAAATCCCTCAGTCTTCTTAGATAGCGTTGCAAATTCCACCTCGGTGTTTTTCAGCGATGAAGCCATGTCCCCAAGATGTATTTTAAACAGCTCCTGTCTGGCCTCATCGTCTGGCAGTGGGACATGAATGCGTTTCTGGAAACGCCGCCGTACCGCAGGGTCAAGGGTCCAGGGCAGGTTTGTTGCGGCGAGCACAAAGACGCCCTCGTTATTATTACCAAGTCCATCCATCTGGACGAGGAACTCGGTCTTGAGGCGCGCCGTTTCCTCGGCATTAGCTCCACCACCGTCTCGCTTACCGCAGAGGGCGTCAATCTCATCAATGAAAATGATCGATGGCTTCTTCTCCCGGGCCAGGACGAAAAGCTGACGCATCAACCTGCAGTTAGTTCAGTTAGCGCATATTAGACATTGGGTGTGTTTGGTGAGGAGCCAAAACTTACCCTTCACTTTCGCCTGTCCACTTGGACATAATATCTCCGCTGCTCACGCTGAATAAGGTATGATCGACCTCAGTGGCAACTGCCTTTGCGAGGTAGCTCTTACCTGTGCCTGGCGGCCCATATAACAATAAGGTGCGCCTCGCCTGTCTCTTCCCTTTAAACATTTGTGGGAACCGTATGGGGAAGATGATGGCCTCTTGCAGCTCAGTCTTGGCAGTCTCTAGGCCTGCTACATCATCCCACTGAACGTTGGGCTTCTCAGAGAGAATGGCACTTGATATCGAATCCTTCAGAGTAGATTCCATGAATTTCTTGCTAACCTTGTCAATCTCTGAGTGGGTTCCCTCGGGCTGAATATTTTCCTGGTGATGGAACGCCAAGGGCGAGGGCGATGGCGATGTACTCAGAGGTGTATGGCCTTGAGATGACAATAAGGCCCCATTCGATGTTACTGGAGCCGGGGCAGCTAAAGCAGTATTTACTGCGGTTGCTGCCGCGTCTGCATAAGCCTTAAAGATTGATGCGAATAGTCCACTGGATTGCTGCGGAGCGGGTGTAACCGGAGCTTTTTCCGGAGGGATGCTTGGAGGGATGTCTTTAACTAGTGCAGCCAGACGAGAAGCAGCAGAAGAAGAAGAAGAAGGAGCAACTAAGTTAACTTTTGGTTTTAGGATATTTGGGATGTCTCCGTTAAAAACAAGGCGCTGGTATGTAAAAAGATTGACGTTGGTATCAATGGGTAGGCTGTGTGGGTACACTGTTTGACCCATCAGGTTAGGCACCGCCTGGACGAAGAACCATTCAGCGGACCATGGACAGAGCACGGTGTTAGGGCCAGGGAGGGGCCAAGATAAGGAGTATGTCTTGAAGCTTTCGAGTAGTTTTTGAAGGTTTGGGGAGACATTCTTCCAGAGCATTGTACCGGTCATCTTTATAATCATAGCATCATTGTGACCCACAAAGATGCTCTGAACTTGAGTAGCCTGGCGGCGTGTTCCGGTAGAGGTGCTGACCTGGTTTCCAACGAGAGTGTAGAACGCAAGGGGCCAGTAGCCTGATATCTGGGCGGTGCCGCCATCATAGGAGACAAACCAACCATCTTGAGGGGAGAAGCTAACGTGGTAGACTGAGGTTCCAGGCTGATCTCTGAGCTGTTGTTTGACGTGGTTTAGCATATCATTACAGTTGGACAACACTATGCCAAGCAAGTGTTAGCCAAGGATCGAAAGTTGCCAAATATGACGATCGTGGATAAGGAGATCGCGGGGGAAACTGACGGTCGCCCTTCTTTGTCATGATAGCATATTTGTCTCCACATGTGGACATCCATTCAATTTGGGTGCCAGCTTGCTGCTTGTCTGACAGGTGCGCTCCTAATTGATTCCACACGGTCGCGATAGAGCCGGTCAGGTTGTTCCTTTCAGAAGTAAGCGGTCATCCAAGATGTGACAGACGAGGTGCAAGAGACAGCATGCCGACCAGACAACATCATCATGGTGCGCTGAGTCGTGCAAGGCACCGGGGGAATTGATTTGGAGGTGGTGTCTTACGCGAAGGAAAATTTATCATTTCCAAAAGCCCATGACGATGCATCTGGGCCAAAGTAGTAGAAGACCATGCTGTGCTAATTTTCTTGGCACGGCTGTATGCGGTAGTTTGCAAGGGAGTATGACGGAGGGGGATTCGGAAGAGGCAAATAAGAGGGAACCCGACCGCGGGAAGCAGCCTTGGCAGCGTCAACGAGGCATACTTGCATCAAGACCGGTCTAGACCAAATTAGTGCCAGGTGTTGCTTTTTTGGGGCGTTTCTGGATCACGATGGCTGCACCTGTAGCGCCAGCTTCAGCGTCTCCCAAGTTCAGCTCAGGGAGCGATGCATAGGCCAGTAACTCGATATGGAGTAGTCGGTCTCAGAACCCTGCTGTCAAGTGTGGCTGACCTACACTTCTAGCCTAACCTAACATAGACTTACTTATTCTGACTTGAAAAAACGACCGTGATTCGAAATGAATTTGTATTCTTTGTACAGTGTGTCGTACCTGTAGTATGAGAATAAAAGTTCAAAGAGGAATGTGACTTCTTATTTCTCATGGATTTCGCAAATTGTGCTTAGACTCCAAACCTGTATCTTCTGCTGACAGCTTAGCACAATACTGGACAGGGCGCCAGATCCTACTTTCAATGCCCACGGCTTTTTTTTATGAACTAGTAGTTGGGTGGATGTGCTACAACAAGAGAGATTAATTTCTTTTCGTTGATTTTCTCTCTTTTAATCCTGTGGGGTGATATGTAAGCTAATTTAAGACTCCCCTCACACATGGTCACTCCCTTTGTGCTTTTAGCCCGGCCGGGTAATCTAGTATCTAGACTATCCCGATGTTCTGACCATGATGAACGTGGCCTACTCATATGGCAAGTATACTGGCCGTGGCATAGCGTCATTGATGTCTACAGTAGCAGCAAATATGACAACCCGCTAGCAGAAGCCTTCCTGCACTCTCTAAAGGCTGCCCAGCACTTACAATATCTCCACACCAGGTCATCTGACTCACCCCATCCCTCCTCTTTTTTCTAAGTCATATTCGTATTAGCATGGTTGAGATTATGTGTGCCAGTCAAACTTTGTCTTGCTGCTAGTTCCATACCCAGTTACAGTCCGCGCCTTTTGGCAGCATCGGAGGAGGAGTGGTGTCCAATCTAGGAAATTGACTGCTTTCAATAAACAAGATGTAGGATCTGCAGCCATCATGCCTATATGATCTCCAGGATACTCCAAGCTACCAAAGCCACATACAATATCTCCCAGAATAGAAACGCCGCATAGCTAGCCAACCCCCCTTCTTTCGGATGGCTATTCAAGCCAGGAAGATGTTCGCCATACAATTCCTACATGACGAAGAGGATCAACAGCTCACTGCAATTCCATCACGTAATTCTAAATTCTATATCTATTTATGCCTACTCTGTTTTATACTTTTGCCCCCATCTTCTGTAAAAACGGGTTATCCAGTTAGGTGGCAAGCTAAAGAGACCCACATTCACCAAACCATTCCGAAAATCATTTATCGTATCTTCTAAGGGGCTGAACGGGCGGCTTTTTGCTTCTTGATCATCCATCCAATCCTCCCAAATGAACCCACTAGCCACAAAGAGACTGCTTTTAGCAAGGAATTTCCCGGTCACTTTGATGACTCTCCACAAATCTCCTTGTCTTTCCTGTTGTGCATCCAGAAGACTCTCTAGAGCCTCGGCTCTGAACCAGTGGTTTTGATAGCAATTCTTCAAAAGGCAACTACCGCTTGGATATACTTTTTGAGCCAAGAAAAGTTGCATGTATAACTCATTTTCATAGTCCCTAAGGCAACTGTAGATTTTGACGAGTCGGTGCAGATCGTGGATTGTGTTCCCATCAGAATTGCCAAAAGTTTTGGATCTGAATGAAACAACCTTCTCATAGAGAGCAGCAAGTGTTCGCATATCCTCTCTCCAGTCTAACGCAAGGTCTTTGTATGTATATGGGTCAACTATATCCCAGAGAATCGTGGCAACTTCTACCAATTCAGCTCCTGAGTCTATGCCTTCCGCTGCAACAATCCTTAGTCTCTCAGATGCCTGCTGGTTTGCTCGGTTTCTGTACAACCAATAACAAACCAGATCATTTATTGCTCTCCTGTCACAATCCAAAACAAAATAGTCAAATGATTCTTCTGAAGGTATCAATGCACTCACGAACTCCGCCCTGGGTTCAATGGCCAGACTCTCGCGCCGAAGTGTCAATGAGCTAATTTGTTCAAACAGTTCAGTAACATGCGTACACAATGCATATATCAACCCAAATTTAGTCTTGCAGCTCTCACACTGAAAGACCCGTGATGAAATATTTCCAATAAGTTCATTCGCGCAGATATCTCCTTCTGCTGCAGCAAATTTCGTGGCGAGATAAAGCTGAATCGCGATGTTAGCTAGTGGAGGGGGTTCAAAAAGAACGTCTTGGTCAGCTAATTGGCGAAGGCCATCAAAAGCCTGGGCAAGAAGTCCGCATCCGTCAGTGTACTCTGTATTTGCGATAAACGTCGTTCCCAATTGACAAAGGGCAAGGTTCGTATGTAATTCTGTCAGTTCTGAATTTTGAGAGCTATAAGACATGCATGAGGATGCATATTCCTTAGATGCCTCAATGAATTTTGATCTGAGCCCTTTTTTGCCCTTATCTTTACGGACAGCCAGTGCCATCTGTCTAAATGAGATTGATAAAAGCATTCTAATAGACTGACAATAATTCGGATCGCTGTACCGTGGTAATGCATTACATGCTATTTCTTCTGCGACATGGATAATCTCAATTCTCGTTTCGAGATCCAGCAAACTATTGAAGCAATAGGCGGCGTGCATGAGAATGCCAAGTGTAGTCGGGTGGTCTATCCCCAGCCGCCGTGCTATCGAACTGATAGTCGGAGTTCTGCGAAGAGGATCTACAAAGACCAATCTGGGTACTAAATAACCAGTGTATACTTTTGTTGAAAAGTGAAAGAACCGAGCTGTCATGGGATGGTCTTCTCCAAGTAACTCTCGACTTAATTTGTAAGCACGTTCTGCAGTGGTTTGAGCTTTCAGGAGCTCCCCAGTTTTTTCAAAGTGAATAATATCTCGGAATTCGGTTAGCAATTCATCAGGGTATCTTATTCCAGTCGGATGGGATATGTCTGTGGGTTTGGTTGTGACCAAAATACCCTCATCTGTCGGTCTCAGTGCCGCAATTCGCGCTTGTATCTCAACGTTAAACTCTGCCAACTCTGTGGTTTCACTGCCCTCTATATTGTATTCTTCAGATAAGGTCTGCCTTAATACCTTTTTCGCAGCTGCTCCCTGGTGAAGCAATATATAGTCGTCAATTAGATGAAGTTGCGTTGTTAGAGTCTTGACATGTCGAGGTCCGAAAGTTCTCCGATATATGTCTAGTAGCCTTTTGTCTATGTGGAGCACTTCAATAGATTTGCGAAGAATAAACTTGCAATTTCTAATTGCTTCGAGAGCTGTAACAGACATTTGGTTCTCGTCATCTCGTGTAGCTAGGATGATGGTATAGGTTGATAATAAATGTTGTTCTGCTACCTTCGGCCATTCCCAAGCAAATAGAATTGCTATTCGTAGCCTAATTTCATCTCCGTATATGCCATACGTTTCTGTTAGGGAGTTCATCATATCCCCAAATTCTTCGCTCAGAGTATTGAGTTCGTCTTCCAATATTTCCTCTTCCAAGGATATGGTTTCTTCCCAGGACAGGCAGGCTCTGAGTTGTAGAAGCAGGGATAGTTCAAGAGCTCCTCCAAAATTACCGCATGCTAGACCGATCAAAGTAAGTCCCATGATCTGATGGCATTGGTGTTTTGCTTCGTTTTGATGCAGTCGGTATCGAGCCCAGCCATGGACGAGTCGATGAAGAACAATGAAGGAACCTAATTGATCAGATATTCCTTCTTTGATTAGGCTCAATGACCCAAGACAGTCCATAGCTTTCCAGAAGCGAGTTTGATCCCAAGATCCATCCATAGCTGCATTCTCAATAAGTTCAAGTACTCTTGGCATACTCATAAATGTTCGATTCGGCTCTCCAAGCTGGTAGGCGGCTGTCCAAGCACGAGAGAGCATCTTGACGGGAATCGAGTGATAGTTGAATTGGGACAGTAATCCCAATAGTTCCAATGCATCCTCTCGTAATTCATTATGTGGGATCTTTTGAATTGACTCTATGGCCATATCAAATGTCGCATATACCGGTAGGTGAATTTTGCCAAAGTTCTCAAAGCCAATGCCATCAAGAATTGAAACTTTAGCCTGTTTAAGCAGGATTTTGAATTCCTTGAGAGACATCCTGCGAGATCTGATAGTCGACCCTGCTTGAACAATAGCCAGAGGTAGATTCCCTATCTGTTTAGCAATTATATTCGAGGAGGTGAGTGTATTCAGACCTACCCAACCAATCTACTATTTCCTTTGCTAAATCCAAATCTTTTGCAATATCAACATTGCTCATTGAGATCAGCAAATTGACTGCGTCCATCCCTTCGTTCATGCCCTCCACACAAAATGATGTCTTTGGGGCGATGTTCCACATATTAGAATTGGTGGAAATGATGATAATGGATCCACGGTGGCTCCGTGGGAGATATTGTTGAATATCTAAATCAGGACTGTTTGCATTGTCAAGTACCAAAAGCCATGGTAGTCTAGCAGAAGCTAAAGCCTGAATTGCATCGCGTGTTAAATCGTTCCCTGTAGCTTCCTTACCAAGGCATTTGAGAATTTCTGCAAAACTTTGTCTCGCCATCATATCTGAGGAAACATCTACCCAGAATACACCCCAAAACCTACAAAATTTGTGTTAGTATCAATATGATTATGGTACAACGATATTATAACCTATATTACCTTCGTTGTGTATCATACGAAAATTTAACACCAAGTTCTGTCTTTCCAGAGCCACTCAAACCGTGTAAAATTACGATTCTCTGCTCGGTTTGCACATAGGAGTAATTTCCAGGTGGACACAGTACGTCTTCCAATTTATTTAAAAGAGCTGCCCTGCCTGTGTAGAAAGCCGATAGCCGAATAGGTACGATGAAATGTTTGTTGATGTCGCCTAGTGAACGGCTTAAACCATCTTCCGCCGGCGGAAGAGTATGAAGATGTAAATTTCCGATAGGGCCATTGAATACCTGAGACGAGTCAAAACCTGGGTTATTCGTGTAAGATGTTGACACCAATGGGATATCGCGCGGTTCCTCCATGGTGGCGAGCCAGTTGAGGTACCCGAAATGATCGATCGGCAACGCAATAAATGGTTTCCACAGCGAGGTTTCAGGTGTAATGTTCAATTTCATGAGATATATTATATATTATCTGCAACAAGTATAGAAAAGAAGCGCGAGAAAGAAACGCCCATCCTTCCCACCACAGGTCAAACCCCGCACTCATCGGAATGCGATTGAACACCACCATAGCGATGGGGCGAGATGACACGTTGATTGTTGCACCAAAAAGCCCGTCGGCGGAATTTGCAATTTGTCGCCCAATCAATCAACAACAAGTGGCAAGTGAGGTAATATTTGCGTAATGTTTCTGCCTGAAACTTCCACGCCGGTGAGCAATATTCATTGATGATGCCCATTCCATAAGGAGTAGTTGGGGTATCCAGAGAAAACCTCGTGTGACGATGCATGATCAACCCAGTTTTTTAGTCGGGACTGTTCTCCCGAAGATAGGGTAAACCTGATTAGTAAGACCTCGGGACAGATACTTATTTATAGGTTTATGCCTGGGTTTGCCCTTGAGACCACAATACATTTGATTCTTCTTGTCTCCTTTTAGTGCATCTTCTTAGCCATACAATACCAAGCTCGATTTCATAGACGTTATCTTTATAATGGAGGCTATAAACTCGATTTCCGCCATCACTCAGCTGATAGTGCAAACTATCAAAGCAGTCAAAATCATACAGGAACGAGTAAACGAAATCGAAAAGACACACGACTTATTCCAAAACAGCAATACCGAGTTAGATGGTCTCCTTGGCACACTTGCTCTTATTCAGGGCGAAGTTGGGTTACAAACTACGGCAGTCCAGGAACAAATCACCAATATTCTTTTCATCAGCGATCAGTTCAAGGAATTTCTTGAAGCACTAAAGAATCGACAATCTAATTCTGGCAAAATTCGCCAATTTGTGCAAACTCTTGTTACTATCAAGCGAGATGAGGATAAAGCTCGTGAATATTTTAGCCAGCTGAAAAGGGCCATGGGGGTTCTAAACACACGCATCATGACTACAAATGTTGGGATCTCTTCAGATATACGGGGCGGCATGGCAGAAGCTCAGCCCGTTATCCTGAGGTTGGACAAAGGTCTGCAAGTACTTGGCCAACGGATGGCCATCGAAGCGAAATTGGACATCAATGACGAGGCACTTCCTGAACGAGGTATCTCTTCCGCAATCACCTCTTCTTCATTATTAGTCAGAGGCACTTCCTAATGTTCAAATTTTCAGATACGGTATCCAGTATCAACGATGGAGGCAAAAACGATCCCCAATTTTCCAATACCCTTAATGTTTTCTACCACGAAAATATGGGATGGGACTATGCAACTGTAGTGAACGCTCCAATGGGCAATGTTACCTATGCAAAGAACGTGAACCACCAAATCACATACGAGAAAAATCATGGGCATAATAATTCTCTTGTGGTTAATGGACCAATGTCTGATGATGCTGTTGCCTCTTTACTGAGCCGGAGTCGATAGCTCTAATAATATCTAGAATTATAACACATATTTGAGTTTCTATTTCTCTGCCTTTCAGTCTGAGGAGACGAAATGTCCCGGCTGGACTGGGAACTTTTTTTGGTGAGTAAATGACAAAATCAAGATACAAGGTAATATTTAATATCAAACAAATGGGTAATATGGAAAGTATTAAGTTATTTAAAGCTAGTATCTTATTACCTGGTATATAGTTATTTATTTCTGGTTTAGAAACAAGCAGTGGATTTGAAGGAGCACCAGAGCCATCAAGGTAGTAGATACAATCAGCACCAGTAACTATTTCGTCATTGTCTCGCCAGCCAAGTAATATTGCTGCGGATGGAATCTGATACGACTCAAAAAGTCAGCCGACCAATTTATGTCCCGCTCGGGAATATTAATAGGGAATAATAGTATGACACAAATTCAAGAATGTTGCCACCAACTGCCCTCAAAGCCCTTGCTAGGATGTATGCAATGCAGCCCTCCGTGTGTGATATGATGTGATGGTGATTCCCCGCAGGATGCCATCGGCGTAATGAGCTAAATAGCAAGGTTAAAATAAGCTGGGTCAGGCTGACTGCATGATCAAGGCGAAATGGGAATTGAGCGCTGTCGAAGGATCAAAGCAGTGTCGGCACCTCGTATGAGTAATCCCATTTAGGCAAGGTGGCGATCGGCAAGTCGGAGGTTGCAGGCGCCGTTCCGCCGATGGGCCCGTTTTTGGCGCCGTTTGTCGATTGGGACCTTGGGGCTGAGTCTGACGTGTGGGCTCCCAGTGCAATGGTAGTGCAATGGTAGTGCAATGGGAGTAGGGCTGATCGGGCCTCGTCCGCGGATGAAACAGGCAGGATTAGAGCTGATCCAACCCTCACCCGCGGAGCAAGCGGGCGCTGACCATTGCGAGTCCTTGACGAGTCCCTGGCGCTGCTGGGCTGAGCGCTTGTGGCGTAGCATATTACTGTTTCATTGCGTCTAATCCATTGGGTCTGCGGGATGCAAGCCAAAAGTCATCAACGCAAAGGGGACCAGGCGCAGGGAAACGGGAGGGATCAACGTGCAAATATTCAGCTACTTTAGACATTTGCGAAACTTGATAAATATCATGCATCCCATCTTGCATTCTCAGATTGTCTTGAACCAATTCAATACATCCAGTCCACACCAGCCTTTTCTTACACTTCCGCCGACTTACACCAGACACCTCCCTCACCTCCATCACTACCAAGATAAGCCATACACCAACTAGCCCTGTCGCCGAGACAAATGCCTGCATCATGCAATCACACGCTAGAGGACATGTCGCGTTCGTCATATATATCCCGCCATTCCTCCACCATCTCGTCACTAACCCAGACCAGTTCCCGACCACCAGGAAAACATTGTCGGCAGATTCACATTCAATGAGCTAGCACGCCTATTTGGTGGCGTAGGCACAGCCATCACTGTGCTTATCAGCTTCTACCTTATCTTCCGCCATGCCCTCAGCTACACCAAGCCTCGTGAACAACGACAGTGAGCCATATCTGCGCCAACACCATCCTCGGCGACTTTGACTAACACACATACTCAGAATCATCCGCATCATCTTCCTGGTCCCCGTCTTCGCAGTCTCTTCTTGGCTGCAGATTTGCTACTATGACAAAGCAGTCTACATTGAGGCCATCGGCTCCTGCTACGAGGCAATCGCCATCGCCTCATTCTTCTCCTTGATCTGTACCTATGTTGCCCCAGACCTGCATTCGCAGAAGGATTTCTTCCGCCAAATATCTCCAATCAAGCCCTGGATAGGTCCTGTTGGATGGATGTCTAAGTGTACTGGCGGCCAGCGTGGGCCTTTTCGCACCCCTCGATCAGGTCTGACTTGGTTCAACATCATCTGGGCCGGCGTTTATCAATATTGCTTTATTCGCGTCTCCATGACAATTGTTGCAGTCGTCACTCAGGCTACTGGCCACTACTGCGAGAGCTCGAGCGATCCACAGTTTGCCTCCATTTGGGTGACCATAGTCGACTTCATTTCGCTCACTGTCGCCATGCTCCACCTCATTCAGTTCTACGCTCAACTGAAGGTTCCCCTAGCCGAGTACAAGCCGCTTACCAAATTCATCGCCATCAAGCTCGTCGTCTTCCTTTCCGTAATTCAAACAACAATTATCTCACTCGCGACCGAGAACGTTGAACCAAGCGACAAGCTGGCAAGAGGTGATATCCATGTTGGTATTCCCAATCTATTGCTTTGTCTTGAGATGGCCCTGCTCTCCATTTTCTATCTTTTCGCCTTTCCCCATCGTCCTTATCACCCTGGTGCTAAGCCAACCTTTTATCCGCCACCAAACGCTTCCCGCGGTGGTGCCTTCATCGAAAACCAACAGCAGCCTCCCAGTGGCGGGTTCTTGGGCTTCGGTGCCCTCTTTCAGGCAATCAACCAGTGGGACTTTTTCAAGGCTGTTGGTCGAGGTTTTCGATGGACTTTCTGCGGAGCTAGGAAGCGCAAGAATGATGTCAGCTACCAAACTGCTTTGCCCATGAATGAAGGTCGTTCAGGCAGCAACGATGAGCGAGTTCACGAAGACACTCCGCTTGGACCTCCGCACTCTGAGAGTCAAGACTACAGTCCCCCTACATCTCCACCTCCCCGTTACCATCATCAAAACGCCCAGTACCCTGGGTACGAGAATCTACGGGGAGAAGAGGCTGCAGGTCTAGTACAATACGCTCAGCCGCAGCCTTACGACTCTCGAAGTGCTCGCCTGACACCATCGCCACCTCCACAGTCCTTTAGACCTCCCGCTCAAGAAACAGAATACAGGTCAGGATAGATATTTGATGCATGATACGATTGGGAGCATACATTTTTGAAGAAAAGCATTGTAAATATTACGCATAGCATAGTGGATATTGGTTTTCAAATTGTGTTAGCATTTTTAGAGCTGCCTATTTAAGCATTGATTCAATTTTATTTCCCGTCGTGTGTCTTTTGTAAACAAAACCTCCGCTTGGTGAGCCGATTACATGTGTTCTACCGTATGCCCCTCCAATGATCTCGCCTTATATCCCATCTAAGCCTCATTAGACCCTTGCCAAGGCTGCGATGGAGAACTATATGATCAACTTTCCTCGTATTCATCACCCAATGGGCTGGGAATATTATAGGACCCCGCAAATTGATCCAAACCTGGCAGAATCGTGACGGACTCCGCTGTTCAATTTAACTTTGCACAAATCGCTCAAATTCACATGTCATGCGGCGGATGGTTCCGTGGGACTTTTGGTCAAGAATTGCGGCACAGAGCATCACAAGAGCGGTCACTGCTTGTTTTGGGAGAATGGAGCTATCCGTGGCCATTGATGCGCTGCAACGACGTGGCGAGAAGGTTTCTATAAGCAGTGAAATCATTCACGACAAACTAGACTATGCAATGCTTGGCACCGGGAACAGCGCCGAACTCCCACGGGAATACGGCCCTGTCCGTTCCATTTAAGTCTTCGGACATTGTAGCTCCTTGGCATTTAAAGCAACCCGGCTGCCGGAGCCTATCTGAAGCCGCTGTAAGCTTATTTTTAATGGCCGATTCTGATGGCGCCAAGTCAGCCACTCTCTTGCAGCAGCGTGGATTGACAATATCGCCTGGTTGGAGAGGCCTTCATATTCTCAGCTGTCTCGCTAACGCAATCGGGCATATTGGCCGGCATATTGTAATGAGCCGATTCGCTCGTCTATCTAATCCCAGTCTCGACGTAGGATTAAAGGGACGATTCCCGGAAATCGGAGCGGGGTGCACAGGCCATTGTGCTGTTTCGGCTCGTGAATCCCCCACGAATCAGTTCGTCCAGATTATTGCCCGATGTCATTTTAAGGTCTTGTCCCGTTGAAACAGGGCTCGTCCGGAGAGTGCCGTCGGCCCAAATTGGGTCCACAGTCCCAATTAAGGATTTCTCTTCCGATGCTCATCACAACATTGCCCTTTTCCCTGTGAGAATTGCATGGCCAAGAATCCAAAGAATACGATCACAATACGATTATCCCATTTGCTTCCGGTTAGAGTTTTGTAGATATATAAAGCGGCGTCCTGCCGACTTCGTGAATAGGAGGCTTCTGTTGGAAGAGCGGTAGTGAATCTTGAATATTCGCCATTCACCATGAAGTTTACTGGTCTCCTCTCTCTGGTCGCAGCCATTCCGGCTGCTTATGCGCAGGTCAAGAATGCACCTTTTGGTTTCGCTTCTGGAACCACCGGTGGTGGTAGTGCGACTCCCGTCTATCCCTCTACGAACGCGGAGTAAGTAGAACCATTTGAATCTACCCAACAGTCCCAGGCCAAATAAACACACTGGATATACTAACCATGTAAATTTTGTAGACTCGTCTCTTATCTGAGTGATAGCAGCCCTCGGGTGATTATGCTGACAAAGACCTTTGACTTCCTCCAGAGCGAAGGTAGCACCACCACTCAGTGCTGCAGTGATGATCGCACTACCAAGTGCCCTGGCGGAACTTCGCAGGGTCAACTTTGGATCCAGACCACTTGTGACAGCGGATCGTGGACTTCATGCACCTATTGGAACGCTCCCAGGACGCCCTTGAAAGTCGCCAGCAACAAGTCTCTTGTTGGTGTTGGCACCAGCGGTGTTATTCGAGGCAAAGGTCTCCGCCTGAACAGTGGTGTCAGCAATGTCATTATTCAGAACATCCACATCACGGTATGTAACACCTCTGCTTGTCTCATGGCAGCCGCCTCCCACTCATGTAGTCTCAATTATTCTAAGCATGGTGACTGATTTTACCTCAACAGGAGCTCAACCCTCAATTCGTCTGGGGTGGTGATGCCATCACTCTTGACAACTGTGACAAGGTCTGGATCGACCACAACAAGTTCTCTCTCATTGGTCGGCAAATGATTGTTTCAGGCTGGGGTGCTGCCGGCCATGTGACCATCAGTGACAACGAGTTTGACGGCAGGACTACTTGGTCTGCTGGTTGCAACGGCAAGCATTACTGGACCATGCTCCTCATCGGCCTGCAGGATTGGTACACCATCTCTGGAAACTACTTCCACGACCTGTCCGGCCGTGCTCCTCACATCGGCACCAGCGCCACCGCATCCAAGATCTACGTTCACGCTGTCAACAATTACTTTGAGGTTGGTACCCCTTCTCTTTCATTGAGCCCATTTGTTCGCCCCATCCCCCCTGTAAACTCTTACTAACCAATGGATTTTAGAACATTGGCGGTCATGCTTTCGACGTTGACACCAACACCTGGATGCTTATTGAGGGCAACTACTTCAGCTCTGTGACCACTCCCATCACCTCGGGCAGCTACACCGCAGGAGGCCAGGTATACTTCATCCAGACTGTCGCTGACGCTAGCAACGCATCCGGTCAGCTCGGCTACATTCCCGAGTGGAACCGCCTTTCTGGCTCGGGCTCTGTCAACAGCATCGTTTCCACGAACGCCCTCAGCGCTCTTGGTCAGTACCAGAGCAACATCAAGTGGAGCCACTGGGCCGTCGCCGATGTCCCCAACAACGTCAAGTCCAGGGCCGGAGTTGGAAAGGTTTAGTCTTGGGCATGAAAAATTGCTATAACGATTGATGAGACTGGAATGAGGTGTGATAGCTTATCTTCTGGTGTATATATTTGCAATTCATCCTGCACAAACATTTCTATCTTATCAAGTTTGAACCAAATCTACTCTCCACCTATTAGGCTCGCAAAATGAAAATCCTCTTTAAAAAATAAAAATCATCCGTGCTCCTTGAATTCAATCTTGACAAGGGAATAACGGGGAATGTGATGTTGTATTCGCTTCTCATCGTCGATTTTCTCACCTTCCTACTGCGGCTTCGCAAATCACGTCGATCAGATCCCCCGCATGGAACGAAGGAACGCGCTAAGCAAGGCAGAAATCCGTCCCCAGCAGGGAACATTCTTTGATTGCGAATCCCAATATCATTACTTGAAGGAGGATTCATTTTCTTCCAAGTACTGAAATATTAATTTGTTTTTGACATCTGCAAATAAAAGCTCTGCATGCCCTTGTAGTTCAGCTTTAGCCTTGTTTCTAGCAGCACCAGGGTCATCCCTGGGCCAATTTTAGCTCAGTCACCACAATTTACTTCAGTTCAGCGAATTGCACCGAGAGTAGGGGATAATTTCATCATATGTAACTTCTAGTGGTATATTTACTTTTATTATTTATCGTAACAGAGCCAGCACAACAGGATTCCACCCACATCACTCAAATCAAGTACATCCCAAGTATCAACTTCTTACAGAACCAGCTTGGTAAGAAGCTTTCCCTGGTTGAAGCCAGTAAAGAGCTTCATCCAAATAGCAGGCTGCTCCTCAATGGGGGCCTCGACCACGGTCTCGGAGTCCTGGAGCTTGATTCGGCCATCGGCGGCAGCGCCGATGAGCTCCTTCAGGATGCCAGCGACCTTGTCCATGTAGTCTAGCATGATGAAGCCGCGAATGTTGATTCTCATGGAGATCAGCTCAAACCAGTTCTTAAGGCCCATGGGCTCGTCAGAGTTGTAGCCGCTGACGGCACCGCAAACGGCAATGGTGCCGTTCTTCTTCATGCGTGTCAGCATGGCGTCGAGGACATGTCCTCCGACGTTGTCAAAGTAGACGTCAACCTCCTCGGGCGTGGCCTTCTTGAGGTCTTGCTCAAAGGTCGGGCTCTTATAGTTAATGCACTCGTGAGCACCGAGCTGCTCCTTGACCCAGGCGCACTTCTCGTCGGAGCCGGCAATACCAATGACACGCTTGGCACCCAGCAGCTTGACGGCAATCTGGACAGCCATGGAACCCGTCGCACCAGCAGCAGCAGAGATAACAATAGTATCCTCAGGCTTGGCACCTCCGACGTAGTACAATCCAGTGTACGCAGCCAGGCCAGAAGCACCAAAGGCACCAAGGTAGTGGGTGAGGGAGAGATCAGCGGGCAGGGGGGGCAAGGGCTGGCTGGTAGCGGCTTCTAGGATGACATATTCGCTCCAGGTACCGAGATGGAAGTCCAAAACGAGGTCTCCAACCTTGTAGGCGTCGGATGCGGACTCAATAACCTCCGCAATGATGCCCGATCGCATGGGCGAACCAAGTGGGACCGTGGGAACGTAGAATCGCTCAGGCGCCACTGTGCTCTGGATAAAGTTGCGCAGACCAGTGTCGTTGGAGAAGTACTTGACCTTGCAGAGAAGCTGGCCTTCCGTCAGGGCCGGCAACTCGGCAGTCTTGAGCTCGAAAGTCGCATCAGGGCCCTCGAGAACAGGTGCACCGGTGGGCTTGTTGACAAGGACCCATTGCTTGGTGGTGGTAGGGGTGGAGGACGCCATGGTTACTGAGTCTTTTGCTGGGTTGATGTGATGTATTTCTGGGGTATATTTTTTCCGGCCCCTTTTCTATTCCAAAAGCAAATAATATCGCAGGTCAGATTGAGTCTGCCCCGGGACGTTTCGTTTCACCATTGTATTTATAGACGGACCTATCGTCGTCGGGTTAACATTGAGTGCGGAGCTGGTTACTATCTTGCTGCTGGTGGACCGAGGCTTAACCACGAACGTGTTCCCCGAGTCGTCAGTGCAGGCCTAGTCCAAATTACATGACGGTGTTCCATCTGAGATGGAGCGTTGCAACCTTGGCATAGCCGTTCCTGGTCCGCGGGCCCAGTATTGGGCTAGCAAGGAATCCCCATACAGCGCTTGATGCGCTTCCGAGATAGTCCCGATTGGTCATGGCGTGCGTACACAGCTCGGGGATAAGAGAGGGAATGCATGAGAGTGGCAATTCAATTAGTAGTGGTGGCAAAGAAGATGTAAAGATTTTTCTATCCTTCTTCCTTTTTGCCCCGTTCGTTGCGTGCGGCATGTGCGGCATATCCATCAATCAACCCCTGAAGCGCCACCCGCCCATTGCCGCGGCGTCGGTCGTGATGGATGCAGGGCCGACCCGACAGTCAGCCACGCAGCCAGGCCTACCTAATCAGTCTGTAAGGCTGCCCAGGATTGGCCGATCATGGCTGCATTCTGTAAGCGACCACCTGAACCAAGTCTGCTCCGTGGCTAGCGGATGTGCATGATGGCCGCGGAATCGAGGGCGCAGCATCCGGACGTGCTTCATTAATCGGTGCATGGGGGATATCCAAGGCGTGCATTGAGCCTAACAACGGAGCAGTCGTCCTCTTTTGGTCTGGCCGGGGTGCTCGAGGCAATGCTCCGTGGGAAAAGCGGAGCCTCCGGAAGCACCAGCCGTCTGGATGATCATGGCCAAAAACAGGGAGTTGAGAGTGTACATCACACAGCGATTTTCAATACATACATGCAGATGCTGGCAAGACTGGGGGGTTCATGGTGTAAGTATGCAACGTGTGTCGTCTAGTTTATATCCTCGCTTGAGCTGTTCCCGTTGCGGAGTGCCATTCCCAAAATCTGCAAAACTTGCAGCTATGTGGGCTCCACGCACAAAAAAACAAATTACACAATGCAACGGACTGTTGGCCAACCGTCTGCTAACCAGCGGGCCGAACTGCCATCCTCACTCTTAGCTGCTCCGGAATGTGGGGAAAGCCTTCTCACTGGCGTTTCGCGACGTGACAGCCAACGACTCTCGGTACACTGGGGGACCCATGCATGGAACCAAATGTCCCTAATGCCGCGTACCGGACTTTTCTAGCCGACCCCTTACGAGCTAAGATCTTCAGTTTCATTGTAGTTTTCGTCATAGTTTCATTGGAGCCCCGTAACACCTACCGTCTACCACTGACTAGTGTCGTCTGCCATATTTTCCGTTTCTCGCGTGATAAAAAAGCAACATGGAAGCCTAATGTCGACGCTGGACGACTGTCTGTTTGCTCGCCACAGCCCTCAATCGACAAGTTGCTGTACACTCAACCGCCATGGAGACGCCAGCCGTCTACCTGCCCATCAAAGACTATGTGAAGGCTGAGCTGATTATCAACTGCATTGTTGTGTTCATCGTCTTGGTCGTCGTCACCCTGCGAGTTATTGGACGAATCATTGGGCCGGGCCTAGGATGGGATGACAGTTTGGTTTTGGTTGCAACGGTTTGTCTCTTATGATCAGCTATTTCTTGGTCTCTTTGCTGATATGGATGCAGCCTTTGGGCGTAGTCATGTTGATCTGCCAAGGTTTTTGTACGCAACCGCACCACCAAAAAAATTTGTCGAGCAAAACTAACCAAGTCAACAGTTGCGCCAGCTGGAAATGGGTACAGTTTACCAGACAACCCACAACGTAAGTCTAGACGGAATTCAAATAATGTTTCAAGAATTTCTCTTGTCTCGCCACAGCTCGACGCCAGAACCTTGGCTAATTACACAACTCCCGAGTAGTTGCGGCCAATGTTCCCTTCATCCTTCAGGTAAACCACACATGCTTCTACACATCAAGACTCATCTACTAACTGCAATCAACAGTTGACATTCTGTATGCAAGTCGTATACATTACTCTACTAGCAAGCGTCAAGGGGAGCATGCTGTGTTTCTTCCTTCGAGTCTTCCCCACTCCTTTCATGAAGATAGCATCCAAGGCAGCCCTTGGATTTGTCGGAGCTTGGATGATTTCCTACATCTTTGCTTGCGTCTTCCTTTGCAACCCAGTCTCGGCGCAGTGGAACAGCAAGGGCACATGCGGCGCCTACATTCCCTTGATCCAGACTTTGATTTCAACAAACGCTTTGGGTGATTTAGTCATTATGGCATTGCCGATGCAGAGCATTTGGAGTTTGCAAACTCGAAGGGCCGACAAGATCGGTATCACTTCCTGTTTCGCCTTGGGTCTTGCGTATGAATAATTTCACCCCTTAGACTAATAACCTTGCTAACCATATTTAAGTTGCGTGGTCTGCGCCATCTTCCGATTGATTTACATCTCGACTGTCGATCTCACCACCAACGTCACTGGCACAATGCCCACGACCGTCTTTCTTTTCACCCTCGAGCCGAATCTTGCGATCCTCTGTGTCAGCATTCCCATGCTTCGGCCGTTTTATGCGAAATACCGGAGGAGGATGGGGGGGTCCAGGCTGCAAGACTATTCGGATGAGCGCAGCACAGGGTTCAAGGAACAGAGCCAGCACAGCGCAGTACGCAGACCGACCCAGAACGATGATCCATCAACATGGGAGATGGACGACTACCGTTTGAATGCAAAGCCGTCGCACGATATCAGCATGAGGGGGTTGGCAGATGAATCTGGGTCGGAGAAGGATTTGACGGCGCATGCTCAGGGTTCCGCGAGGAGCAACGAAAACAATGAGATTAGGGTCGAGACCGCGTGGGCAATTACTCACCACCAAGCCGACTAAGCAAAAAAGTTTTGACATTTATAAACAATTACATCCTCCATTCGGGGTTCATACAGGGCCTGTCTTCTAAGTAATCATAAGCAATAAATTCTCAAGTCCTATCAAATCTATCAAGGCTGGTAGTAGACCATGGAAATTCCAGGATTCCATGTTTAGTGTGATTTACTTCATGGTATAGAAAGTTTGGTAGATCAATGGCCCGTTATCAATCTACTAGGGTGGTGTAGCCAAGATCTACTTTCGCTTCGTCTTCGGTGGGTATGGTGATCACAATGTGCACCCAGGTCAATTACAGCAATCCATCACCAACAATCTTTTCTTTTTCTATCCCCACCTCTCACTCATCTCCATTCTCTAATTAACACTTTCCTCAATCAAACCACTTTTTGTTTATCATTTTTTTCTTGTCTGTTCCTATCAGATCAATATGTTGGATCGCACAGACAAGGGGTCATGTTGGTGATTAAACTTTGCTACGCCGCAACTAGCAAGATCATGGCCTGTGCTAATAGCAGGGAAGTATCGAAAATCCTCGATAATCAAGGGGAGATAAGAATAGACAAGTAAAAATGGCAGATAAAAAAGAGAAATTCCCATCAATCCCGGCGCTCATTTGCGGCCACTTAGAAAGCCGGCAAATAGACCAAGTACCGGTTAGCGCCACCAACATAGAGTCAGCCTCCTAAGACAATCAAGTTTTCTTAACCTCTGGTACGGTAGGATGCAGATGCCAGTAATCGCTTAAGGTATAAAAATAAGGTGATCATCAGGCTCTATTCTTTTTTTGACTTGTTCGCAATCAGCTCCGTCCCAAGCAATCCATCCATCACTGAAGGGAAGTAAGAGAAAAAAGCTGTCACCCTTGCAGAAAAATTATATCCTATTCCCGTGATTTAATTTCGTCTTGATGAAGCAAATTGGATGCTGAAGCTATTAATTACAAAATCTCCACAGTAGATCCATTACACGAACCGCGCTTTTCCATGATGAGATTTTTGGTGAGTGCGATGGCCTTGGCTTCCCGTCAAATGAAGACCAGAAGAAGATTCACCAGCTTTATAAAATCCTTTTCCAGAGCCCCCACTCGAAGTTTTTACAGGTTTAAATCCCGTTTCCCTCCCAGCCTGCTCATCATTGCTTGTATTTCCTGAAGCGCTGCCACCTGACCGGCTCTGATCCGAGTCGACAGTATCATCCGTTGCCTCACTAGATTCGCTGGTTATAGTGGAATATATGGGATGAGGTGTCTCAGCACTTGATGAAGTGGGAGTGACTGTGGAATAATCAGCAGAGCTTGTACTTTCCGTCTCGCTCTCATCATCTGAATCAGACACTACGTCAAACACGATACTCGTGTAATCGCCAGTCTGATCACTGTAGGTGTAGTTTTCTGCCGGGTTGAAGTTTGTCACATTGACGCTCTCGACAATGACCGTAAAAGGCCCTTCATCGTAATCCGTCTCACCTCCAGCCCATGAAATTGTCCCCTCCGCATTATCACTATCGCCGCCAGCCCAAATGCCGAGTTTAACTCGTGACGGGGTTTGAGGGTATTCGTCCCCATCACTTGCATCGGCGTAGTTCAAAGTGCGGGTCAGTGTACCGTCTATATACCAACTGAGAGATTCCTCCGTCCAATACAAAGTGTAGTTGTGGCTCGTGTCTTGGGTATCATCGACCGACTCGGTTGTGGAACGGCCCGAAGAGCTTGAGTCGCCCTTGCCAAAATAATTGGTCTGAACTTCATCTGGATAGCCTCCAAGCCACTCCCAGTCGCTGTTGTCATATGTTAGAGCAGCCTAGTCAAAGAAGCCTGAAGATAATACATACACTTCGTCATAATCATCTGACAAAAGGACGATGCAAGAAACGATTCCAGTCCCTGAGGCAGCTTTCATGTGAACTTCAACCCGACCAAAGAATATGTACCATGAAGTCTGAAGTGCCGGCGAGTCTCCCTTTTCAGTTATGGTAAATTCGGCGCCTGAATCAGTGTAATTGACATCTCCTCCGCCCACAGATTCCCAGTTGTCATCATCAGCGCCAGAGGTGAAGTCCCATGAGTAAGTGGATGACGCGAGCCCAGTATTGG
Organism: Calonectria ilicicola; assembly: GCA_020809705.1. Classification (NCBI taxonomy): domain Eukaryota; kingdom Fungi; phylum Ascomycota; class Sordariomycetes; order Hypocreales; family Nectriaceae; genus Calonectria; species Calonectria ilicicola. The sequence goes on along the minus strand of CP085825.1, from coordinate 1,928,898 downwards.
GGTCACAGTCCGCTGCAATCATTATCAGTTTCAGTACATGAAATTGAACGAATAACAGCAGTGGCTTGTTGGCATACTCGACTCAAGTGGATTACAGTCACTTCCCATGGCTCTGGCCAATAAGCCAGTTACAGCCATTATAGAAACCATGAACCCTTGATGCATTTCGCTAAATTTGGAAAAAGGCCACAGTTAAATGATCGAAGCCTAAAAGGATACGGGAATTGAACCAGGGATGTTTAAAGATAGGCTAAGGCTATAGAAGATGAAACCAAACTCTCGAGGACTCGACCATGCTTTCAATAAATACCGAAGCAAACATTCCTTATTTGGGGTCACCAAACTTCCCGGCCATAATGTTCTGTCGGTGCGGCAACCAGATGTTCACGGGTTCGTTTCCAGGGACTGCGTAACCACTGATTCCCGATGAAGCCATTTGTGGGACCACAAACATTCAACCCCATGTCCATCCCCGGACCCCAGACGCATTTTCAGGTGAGAGAAAGAACGAAGGAACGTGTAACTGAAACAAACAATCGGCTAGTATCAATCGGGTACGATGGCAAACAATTTCAGTCACCGGACAGGTGAGAGTGCCGACGGTGGGTTGCGCGGCCTCATTACAGACAGAATACATGGTCACATTAACACTGGTGATATAGATGATCACCTCACGTGTGCAAGAATTCTAGATCAAACTGGACGCTTTGGCGAACAGGTTATGATGTTTCTGCTTTATCCTGTACTCCGTTTAGGTGTCCTTCACCTTGGTTGAATTCAATGCACTTTTTTGTGCATCGAAAAAGCGAGCGTCTGTATTTCATTCACTTCTCATTTCATTATAAAATTAAGCTTAACGTAGTGAGTGCCAAGGATCAGCTCCTTAAACACATGGGTTCCAGGCTACTCAACCGTGTCAAACAGCATGCAATTAGAATTACCGTATTCTAGAGGCTACCGGTTTTCCTCATAAGACCCAATCAGTTAAATAGCCAAAGGTCATGACTGAGGCGGACTCAACGTTGTTCTAGTATATACTTTACGCTGTAAGAAAGAAATACGGAGGGTGCAGATAACAATTTGAAACTCCAAAAAAATTTCACTGCGTCCATTCTATATACTATCCACCATATCGTGGTTTGTAAAGGAGTCTTGAGTGTCTAGGGTAGGTATGTCGCCGATTCTTCCATTGAATGGCCTCTAGTTTTAATGCACTAAATTCAAAATTACTCAAGGATAGCTAGTATTAATTACACATCCAATTGTCTGCAAGCGGGACTGTGTACTCAGTCATAATGCCTGGTCCATTCTTACAGTGTTGGTTGTTGATGAAACGCGATGGCGTTTTTCTTAATGCCGAATTGCCGGGCACTGCCTCATCAAAAACATTATTATTAAGGCAGCAACGTCAATCAACTTTGTTGTTAGCTTCGAGTTTCCTGCGTTATTTTAATCAGTCGTACTTCACTCCAAAAATGGAAAAAAAGCGATCCGTTCCTCACGCTTCAAAAAGCGCCCCAGAGTGCTCATTCTGGCCAAATTCAACTACCGTGGGGACTGCTGGAGCAAATTGTAGGTGGACAAAGCTATTACAAGATGCAGTATCGAGAGGTTCTAGTTCTATATTTCTTCACTCTTTTCTTGGACTCTATGCTTCTTTACACCTTTCACACAGAAGGTCCAGCTTCTCCACCCGCAGGTCAGTGCATGACTTCATTGTGTTCATTTATAAATGAGCCAAAGTTTATTAACTTGTTATTCCCTCGCCTGCATAGGTCGACTGATATCTATCATTATCTTTTTTATTGGAGTGCTCTTTGCATTTTCAGAACGTGATAGGAAAATAAGCCGCATATTATCACTTCATCTAGGATGTATAGCCATATTTTCGATTGTAGTCTGCGCTGCCGCATGGTTTTCTTTGCTAATCATCAGAGGACGGGAGCTTCGGGATGCAAGTGTATAAACGGGCAGGGAATTGGAGAAGATCACATTTTTCGATATGTTCTTCAACTCCACTCCATAAGTGGCAAATATATGTGGTTGTTCTCTAAAAAGCTTGTCTATATTCAATTTAACCAATAAAAATCTTCGAACCAGCTCCCATAGCCTTCTCTGTGGGATATGAATTCCCCTCTATCAAAGGGGGCAGTTTAGATAAGCCGGTTGTACCTCACACGGCCGGACCTACCAAAACCAGTGCATTCCAACGCACATCCTTCAACGCAATGCCATGTTTATAGAATAGTTCTTTGGTTTTCTTCATCCTGAGTTTAGAGGAGGTTCACCCACATCATTGAACATGAGACTACCTTTTCTGATGTGAGCGCCGATGGCCCCCATGTGAGTAGAGGGATTTATGACAATCCAGTCGGGGACAGCGCCGGAAACAATTCATAAGATTCAGATAGTTTCTATTGGTATTTCTCTTACAGGTTGCATCACAAGAGCCTCATAAAGGATTCGTCATCCAATCCTTGGTCCAGATTGGGGGCAAGGAATAGTAATCACCCATCCACATTCGGCAGATGGATCACAAAGACCTTATTCCTCGGATGTCATCCGAATCCACCATTATGTACCAGTCACTACAGATCAAAGTTCCCATTGCTTCCCTCAACAAATCCCAAGACCGGCTTATCACAAGGGTCGACGTCATTCAAGCCCAACCAGGTCGAATCCGGTCGAATGTTTCCCTTGGCTGTGGCTTATTTTTCAACACGTCTTCTATTTCCGCCATAATATCCGGTGTCAGTTTCTCTACAAGCTGCAGTGCCTTGCAGTTGTTCACGATGTGTTCAGGCTTGCTGGCACCGAGGATGATGCTGTTGACGTTTTCATTCTTGGCCACCCACGCCAGCGCCAGCTGGGCTGTGTTGGCACCAAGCCTCTCGGCAATGAGCCCCAGCTTCCTGATGGAATCAATCTTGTCACCTTTTTCTCGCTCCTCTGGACTTAGGAACTCATCGAGGACGTCTTTGTGGATATCAAAGCGTGATCCCGCGGGAATCTCGTCGTTGTACTTTCCCGTTAGGAGCCCCGAAGCCAAGGGCGAGAAAACAGTGGTGCCATATTGAAACTGCCGATAGAGGGGCGCGTACTCGACCTCGATGCGTTGGCGCTCAAAGGCATTGTACTGCGACTGCTCCACCACTGGAGCAATGAGGTTGTATCGCTCTGCAATCTGGTTTGCTTCCATAATCTCAACAGCCGACCATTCGGAAGTCCCCCAGTAGTACGCTGCGTCAGCAGTCAGCTTACTTCTAACCTTGGCACGGGCTTTTGCGGGAATATCTACCCAAGTTAAGATGACGAATGACTTGTGTGAAGCCCTCGACGATTTCCCTCATGGGGGTGGCGCGATCTGGACGGTGAGCAAAGACGACGTCTACATACGGCTGATCCAGCCGGTTTAGGCTGCTCTTCAATCCCTCGACGATGTGCTTTTTACTTAACCCCCATGTATTGGGTTCCTCGCGATCTGTCCCAAAAAACAGCTTGGTGGCGAGGACGTATTCGTCCCGCGGCCAGTCAAGTTCTTTCAGGGCCTTTCCCATCTCAATCTCAGACTCGCCGTTTCCGTAAATCTCGGCCGTGTCAAAGAAGTTGATCCCTTGATCCCAGGCTGCCTGCAGGCATTCTTTGACGATGCCGCCTTTGTGGGTCTCGCCATAGGTGAGCCAGCTACCAAGAGAGAAGACCGACACCTTCCTATCGTAAAACTTTGGTTAATCCTATATTTAAAATCAGAGAAGTAAGAAACACTAACAAGCCGCTTGCACCTAAATGCCGGAATTTCATGCCATGAGCCTTGTACTGGGACCTTACGGCCTTCTTTGAGTCAGTTCCACCCCCCATGGCTCTAAAAGATGTAGGTTAAAGGGGTTAATTACGAAGGCGAGGATGTTTCTCTTCATATCAGATTCACGTCCGTAGGACCATGACCTCCTTTATATAGGTTCAAAGAGCTCGAAAGCGCGCTGTGGCGTCTGCAGCAGCCAGGCAAACAACCAAAGTACCAAACTACTATGGGAAATAGTCAAAGCCCGTTCTCCTTTTATCGAATCAAGACTAGTATTCCAAAGGAGGCTTGCTCAGGTGGTTCAAAAAAGGCCCGGAGATGTCTGCAGAAAGATGGGTTTGAACCACATGTGTGGCCGGCCTTCTCGTCATAGATTCCGGGCAGATAGCCATGGGCGGGGTAGATCGTGGCTATATCATGCCCGTTGGTGGTCTCGCTCACCTGCAAGTAATGAAGATTAATTCCTGAGCCTGGCTATTCCCGTCAGATTGTCTACTAGATTGGTCGAGCCTGAGTCATGAAACGACAGTAGCGAGGGCCACTGCGCTGGCCGTGTCTCAGCCTACACGTCATTTATCATGTCCCGGCGGGTTCTTGTCGCCCTTGGGACGAGCTTCGGTTCTCGGTGGAACCAGATCAGCAGTAAATTTCCCCAGACAGTGCAAGGTGCATGCTTGAGAGCAGTCGATGAGACTGTGTTGCTCGGTGGACATCTCATGACACATTAGCGTGGTTCCCCCCCAAACATCACTGGCCAATGTCTCGTTTTAGCTGCCCCTCAACCGCTATGTTTTAGCGATTGGATACAAAGCAATTGCACGTGATGTGATCTCGGCCTTTGCATGCTACGTGCGATTAGTTGCAGTAGTCATCCCACTAATTGTCTTGGGTGTCCGAGTGTCTCTCAGGAAGAAGTTAGGGTAGCAGAAGCATTGTAAAACAGGGTAGCGTGATGAAGATGACAATCCCAGAGAGAGAACGATTTCAGTCATTTGGGAGACAGTCTTTCAATTTTCTTGGCCTGTCTGTGGAACCAAGGGAAAAGAGGGCAAATATCTGCTAAGCATACATAAAGATCTCTGCTTGAGATGAAGAAGAAAAAAAAACAACTGCACTTCCGTCTGTAGTTTGGTCAAACTGACTGGTTCAGTTCCATTGAAAGGTATTCGTGCCCGACTTTGACAAATTCCCTTCTCGATATCTCTCAAAAATAACGCCTGATACGCCTTCCATCACACAATTCATCACATCATTAACTGTACAGGGCTTATAAAACGACAAGGGGCAAAAAATGCGAGAGCGACAGTTCCTCAAGCCAGAAGGGGGGGTGCTCATTTCATCATATTCTTTTATCTCATATTCTCTTATTAGTGATAGCCGGATTCGCTTTCACTAGAATCGGATGAATAGTCCTCTGATGAAGCGTGCATGTTGTGAGGATAGTGGTGGCCTCCAGGCGTGCCCGTTCTATCGAAGCCTTGATGGTTCTGACCTGTCAGGTCGAAAAAAGCTGGGGCACCACCACCACCAGCCATTGGAGGTCCCATTGGAGGTCCCATTGGAGGTCCTCCCATAGGCGCTCCCATAGGCGCACCCATAGGCGCACCTACGGGAGGAGGTGGAGGAGGCGGGTTGAAGCCACCTTGAGGGCCTCCCATGTGAATAGGCGGAGGCACAAAGTGCCCGTCCATAGGACCATCAAAGCCAGGGCCCATGGGGGGCATATGGGGTGGAGGAAATTCACCATCAAAGTGCTTGCCACGAGGGTTCTTCCGGCTGCTCCGGCTGCTTCCACTGCGACTACTTCTAACCCAGGAGAGTTGGGTATCTTGGTCGGTGAAGTAAGAGCTGGAGGTCCCGCCAGAGCGGGTGGAGCGGTCATCAGAGTCCCGGGTTCTCTTCTTGATTTCACGAGTGCCGGGGGAATAGCCAAGAGTCCACCACATGAAGCCAAGAGTCTTGGAATGCTTCTTGGGAATCCTTCCATAGGTGGACCGCCCGGACGAATTGCTAGAAGAATCGTCTGAATAGACGGAGCCGCCTCGGTGACTGGGCATGATGGCGATGAAAGATGGAGGCTGTGTTTTGGAGGATTGAAGAGAACGTGGTTTGCGATTAAATGGGTCGTATGATTATGTATATCTGTTGAGCACTGCACTAAAGGGCGGCGCTCATTCCGTGGTATGGCGTTGCCTGGTGGTGCAAGGCAATGATAGTCTGGGAGGTGGGAGTGAAGCCACACAAGACTTCACGAGTCAAGTATCAATGATCAATTGAGTGGCAGTCGTGGGTGCCTGGGTTCACCCATAAAAAAAGGGAAAGCTTGGGGAGGATGAGACTCTTAAGAGAAAAACAATGAAGCAAAAGAAAGGAAAACAAACATAGTGGGTGCTCGGGGGGGATGATATAGCCCAGACAAAAACAATATACGATGAAGGAGGGGAGCGGGCAGACTCAGCCATCGCACCAGGCACTGCCGGTCCAATTCGAGGCCGTTTAATGCGCCGCAAGCTCGGCCGCCTCATGGATCAATCTTACATTATGCGGGCGATAGGCTCCAGAGCCGTTGCACATCCAAGACGAGCCAAGAGGCAAAAGAAACAAGCAGCATCCGGGCGGGGGGAGCTGTGTCGAGCGGCTAGCTGAATGGACGGGGGAGGGATGCTGCAGCACGCCGTGATCGTGTCCGGCAACAGCGAGCAGCCAACCAGGCAGCAGCAGTGTCTTGTACTTCGGTACGCCGGGCGTAGGACGTGAACGAGGCTCTGCAGCGTGCAGCACACACACGCACACGCACACGCATACACGCCATGCCGTGTGCGAGCTGGGAGCGATCGTGCGTCCCGTCCGCCTCGCTTTTCAAGAGGGGCACGCTGGCCACTGGCCAAGGGCGCGGGGGGCTGAAGGGCTGCGTGAGATTCAAGACCCCAGAACGAGTGGTTTGCGTGAAGCTGACGCGGGGTGGCAGCGGGTTGAATCCATGGCGACTGCTCTACGTTTACGGGTTACGGGCTGCGGGTTACGGGTGGTAAGGGTGAGTGTGAGGAGGGGGAGGGGAAGTGGTTCGCGGCCAACCTGTGGCAGGTGGGTTGACTGACTAGGGGAGTGGACCGCCCCGGCTCCGAGCACTAGGCACACTGGCCCCCGAAGTACCAATGACTGCGCGCGGCGTGAGACTCTCGAACGGTGACGGAATAAAAAGAAACGAAGAAGACCAGCACCCCTCGTTGCGGCTTGGATAGCGAGGGAGCCCCCTATGGTCTATGGTTCGGCTCACAGCGGGTCGACGCCAGGTGAGTGGATAGGATAGGATAAGAAAACACAGACAAAGACGCATGCATCAGACAAGGCGAAACACAACCAATGCAGTCAGTCGCGCAGCATTAGCGTGAACGGGACCAGCCAACCACTGGCCTCGGCTCAGCCAGCCATAGGACTTGTGAACCGCGTCCACGTATGCCGGCTTTGTGCTGGGTTTGCACAATTTCGCCCAGCTGCAGCGTTGCACACATGGGAGGCAGAGTACCGCCTTGAAAAGAAAAAAAAAAGGCCGTGAGTGAGACGACGGCCACACGGAACAGCAGCGTTTCTTAGCTGCAGATGTATGTTTCGGTGCCAGGTTGAAAAGCATGCAGCGCAGATCAGTGATGATTGGAACGATGCCGCAGGAGGAGGGTGTGACTATGAGGGGCTAGGCGCTACGGTAAGTAAGTAGTGTACAGTGTCATGATGGTCGCCAGTTAGTGTGCTTGTCGCTTTGTTCCGTGGTGGCAGCGGCGGGAGACCGACCCAGAACGGCTCCTCAGTCAAGCAGGAGACGAGTAGACTGTAAACTTTGATCTACGGTTTTCGGGGAGTTATCCTAAAACCCGGGGAAGTTAAATGATGCCGTGAACCAGCCCCCGAACTGCGGGCTGTGTTTTTTTACCCTTTGCCCAGACAGAGCCAAAACAGTCTATTGTGTGATAAGGTTAATAAAAAGGCCAGGCCTTTTGAGTTTCCTCAGGATTCCCACGAAACAACGCCTCCTTCAAACCCCATGATCCCGTTGGCTATGTTCCAGCCCGCTACGTAATTTACAAATCCAACAACTAAGCGTCTGACATCTGTTCAAATGTGCAAACCTAGAATTGCCAAGGTCATCAAAATGTGGCTTACCGAAAAGGTACAGGGTAGCTCGTCCACGCCGGAGCATGGATCATCACGGGCTTTCAGATCAGGTCATAATGAATGCATGCGATGAGCGATGGTTGGATATCAGCAGCTGTTCCAGATACATGGCCAGACCGGCAGATTAGAAAATGAAACCTCATGCTATTTCCAAATTCATGGATGACAAGCATTTACAGTGACATTCTTGACATATGCCAGGCTGTTTTGCATATTGTTATTTCGAAAGATAAGGCTGACTGACAGCAAAACGGGGCTGTCGCCACGTTCAACTGGCTAACCCAGCAAGCCTCCCCCCCCCATTTTTGGAAGTCATTGTGTCCAACCTAGCCCTAGAGAAATGGCCGTCGGCAGTTACCTCTGCAGCATTGACCATGTCACCAAAGCACAGTTCTTTTCGAGGTCCATCCATCTACGGGCGGCACCGCGGACGATCGTTGCCAATCTTGCTCGGGCATTAATCCCAATGCAATATTCGGATTCAAAGTCGTATAGTCGTGGTATTAATGACTAGAGACCAAAGGTCATTCATCGGGAGTCTCTCAATTGCTTCCCCACATCCCGTTGCATCTCTGGATGCTTCTGGAGAGGGACGTGAAGCCATACGTGGTAGTGAAACCCGCCCCTGCACACCAACTTTTTGTGTGCGCTGGTATGCCTCTGTGTCACTCCTGTCCCGTCCTGGTCGGGGACGCGCACGTCTAATAATGCTACGCTAGCGAGGGAGGTAACCCACCGCATAAAGGCGAGCCGGGGGCCGGACTGGTGACAAGTTCAGCACTAGATCATGTTGAGAATTCACAACTTGCCATCATTTCTGACCTGCAGAAAGGAATGCATGAGCTGATGGCGATATTCCGGCGATTCTCAGCATCATCCGTAAAGGGCGGGCCAAGACGCCAGATTACGGGCGATCAGTGCCGTGAGGATGCACGCCAATGCTTGGCCGGATGGAGACAGACCCGAGTAGAAAGGGCCTAGAAGCTTCAAAGCGTGCCTTGCCGCTGAACGGACCAGTGGACCCCAATGCACATCAGTCTCCATTCATGGATCGGGTGCTTTGTGCTGCCGAGTCGGCTCCAATTAACGCACTCAAAACCTTACTAATTTGTATGTGGGAGGTCGTGGCCGCTACAATGCTGCAACGCTCCAGTGCATTTGTGGACCCGCGTTGCGGTGATGGGAATGAAGGTCCAGGGGACAGAGGGGCTTGAACGACCAGGGTATGGGGATGATAGCCGACCGGCAACTCCTTGGCAGTCAGTCTGTCTCATGGGATGAAAGATGGTTTGTGGCAAAAATACCACCAAGAACGATCAAGAGTGAATTAATTCTGTTGGCGGCTGTTTTTTCAACTTAGATAGTCGATAGTCGTGCCAGATTTGTACTTGGGCCGTATTATTGCCGGAGCTGAGCTGCAGGTCACACTGATCCCAGGAAAACAAAAAAAAAAAAACAACTCGTATTGCGACCATGCGCATGTTCCTGTTTGTTGGTTGTCCAACAAACCACATACATATTGCCCAGTCGGAATTTCCGGAATGGGGAACAAGGGATCGGGTTTGGGGAGGCCAAGCGATGAGAGGAACATGATGCCATATCCTACACTACCCAGCTGCCAAGTCTGCTACAAGCTGTTGGCACTAAGCCTTGAACCGTGCCGCTTGTGCCTCTTAGGTCATTGCTGCGATGGAAACGATTGACGAATTGAAGACGGATTAGGTTTGGGGTCGCATATGGATACAATAAGATGGAAATTGAATATGAAAAAAGTACACATTTCAGAGCGTCGGCGATAACAGCGAACGTGCGGCGTATGTAGTTGAAGAATAAGGATCAGGGAATCCGCGGATTGCAACCGACGCTATTCCAACTTGCTTGAACAGGTGGCACATTAGGAGAGCGAGCGAGAGCAAGGTTGCCAAGTCGAGAGCCGGAAGGGGCCACCCGACTAACCGAAAAGAAAAACCAAAAACAGCGCGGCAGTACTGTAGGTACGATATGAAGCCTGCTTCGCAGTGGTTCCTTGGCATGGATCACCTGGGGAAAGGGTGGTTTGAATGCCGATATCCGACGATGGGCTGGGCACAGTGGACTGGTGACAGCGGCGGTCGCGGCGATAAATCGAACCCAGGTGGGCGGTTTCGAGAAGGGAAGAGGGGTCTCCCTGAATCGACTTTGAAGCATTGCTGTGGCGAAGACGGAGACGGCCACATATGCGAGGCATTTGGTGTGTGAGGTTGAAGGGCGCCTGAGATCACGGAGCAGCTTTGGGCACGGGGATCAGACGGGGACCGGTTTGGGACCAGAAACAACATATCGAGGCGATTGAGCACAGCCCAAACTGGCAAATGGTGAGCAGGATATCTGGGCTGGCTCATCAGACGCGGCTATTTCGCCTTGTTGCAGACTAGACCAGAGCATGAGCGTCTTGAGTTTGTTTTTATCTGATGCCACTCGGTTTTGCGACCGCCGGATTGCTCAAATGGGGCACACAAGGCCGCGCCGATGCAGCTGGCTGACTGGCACAGGGTCGGCAGGGCAGTGTGTCACGGTGCTAAATATCTGGGGCCAATGGGTCCTGGGCCTCCCTATTTGTGGATAGAGAGATAACTCAAGTGAGTGTGCAGTGCATATCGGAGTCCGGAGAGGCCTTCTTTTCTCATCCATCAGGTTAAAAGCTTGCTGGCCACCAATCAATCAGCCGATGCCTTGTGCCGCAGCCCGCACAAGATGGAGCCCAACCTGGTCCGAAACCCGATTTTCCTTGACTCGGTGCCCTGCTCCCGCCCCATCGCGTAGACGAGATGGAAACACTCATCATCATGATGGTTTCTGCTGAGTCCTGATGAGGTCAGCACGCTCGACTCCTCTCTGCCGCTGTAGCGCTCGCCGTAGCGCATGCCGTGGCACACCCTGCACGCGTCGAATCTCGTGGCGCCAAGCAAAGTTACCAAAGGCCCAAGACGCAGAGGAAAAAAAAAAAAAAGGCGGCCCAACTCTGAATGCTCGCAAACCCTGCTGCGCTAGCCTCCAATCGGCTTGGCGCCTCTTGGACGAATCTTTTCCCCCTTGGCCGCCGACCATGACCCCTGCTGTGTGCCCCTGGCGTGACGGGGTCCGGATGTGCTTGAATGGGGGGAATGCGAGACCTGGAGGGAAGCTGGTGTGTTGCTGGCTGCTGGCCCTCGTCGGGGGTCATTTGGGGGGTCATTCGGGCCTGGACGTGCCCTCTCTCGGCGAGCACCACAGCACGCAACGCGCTGGCCGCTGAGAGAGCAGGCTCATCTTGGCAATGAGTCCCGGCGCCCTAGCGCATCTTTGCTCCCACTTGCTGGCCCTCGTCTCCTGGCGTGTCCACATCCCCACCCACTCAGAACTCAGCGTTCAGGGCCACCAACACGAGCCCCACCCTCTCGCTTTCCATGGTCTCGCCTGCTCGCCCACTCGCCCACTCTCTCTTCGCCCACTCGCTCCCCGTTAATCCACCCGTCCCATCCCGTACCGCCAACCCGTCCATCACCATCCATCCATCTTACTCAACTGTCCCGTCCGCACGTCAACCATCGACTCGGAATCCCCTCATTGCCGCCTTCTCCCGTCGACGCCCTCGCTCCCGTCTGTCCCTTCCTCGCGTCTCTTCGACCTGTCGCCGCACCGCTCGCGCCATTGAACGCCCGCGCACTCGCTGTCCCTCTCGCACACCAACCCGAAAGAGCCCCTGGGAATCGTTGAAGACGATCGAATCGACATCCGCTTCGCAGGGCACGCCCTCGTAGGCTTTACCGGCCTCTCGAGGAGGCCCTCGTCCTGCTCGACATGGACCCTTCCAACGGCAAAGCCTCCAACTTTGAACGGCGCTCATCCGTTCGGCGCTCCGTGAGACTTTCTACCGCTACCGCTACCGGTAATGGCGCCACCGAGGAGGATGACTATGACTTGAGTGCAATGATGGTTGCGGATGGCTTCCGACCTTCGGACCACGCCGGCCCTGCAACATTCGACTCGCCGCTGCATTTACAGTATGGCAATGACCGTCCATCGACACCGCCGAACCAGGCGCCGCAACTCCCCCCTCTCGATCTCACCCCTCAACATTCATCAACTTCCAAGCCGCCTCTCGATCAGGGTACCGAGATGAGGAATCGCCCCTCTAGCATTTCCAAACCTCCACGAAGCCACGACTCTCTTGCCCTCCGAAACGAGGGCACAAGCGCCTCCGCCAGCGGAACCCACGTTGCCCGAGCGTCCAGCATGTCATCCGACGCACCCGTTATGCGTGTAGAAAGCCCATACAGAGGGCCCTCAGGTCCCTCCCATCCTTATCAAATGTACCCTCAACGAACAATGAGCGTTGCAACAACTTCAACAACAGCCGCGGCCGCCGCGGCTATGATTCCAGAGGATCGATCATACACGGGCCCTACAGGCCCCACCCACCCCTACGCGCTCTATCCCCAAAATACTGTTCCCACAGGCGAACCTGCTGGAGACCCAATCCCTGTCGGGTTTAACAATATGGGAGGCAATTACCAACGACAGCTTGGTCCCGATGGAGAGGAAGCTGGTGACATGATCGGTCCCCTTGGCCATGTTGAGGAACTACCGCCCTACACGAGATACCCCGAGACATCCTATGTCCCCAAGACTTCGACCGGGGATGATGCAGCACCAACTACTGCAGCTGCGGTAGCCACCACGGTAGGTGCTACGACTGCTGCCAGAGATGCAACGACGAATAGCACTAGCCCGACCACTGAACCCACATCTCCCGACCGAACAATTGCTGGTGCTGGGGGAATTGGTATGGCCACCCGCGATCCTGAGTTTTCATCGGCCGAGGATGACATTGGCATGCCTCGCGCCCGCCCCTCAGTAAGAAGCAATCGCTCCGAAGTCAGCCACCACGATGTCAACACGGCAGCTCGAGATCTTGCAGAGAAACCCACCATGAACAAGTGGCAGCGCCGAGCGAAGAAGAAGTTGTGGGGTATTGTGCCTTACTGGGCGATTTGTCTCCTGACAGTTGGTCTTATCCTCATGGGAATTATTATGGGAGCAGTGATTGGAACCTTGCTCACTCGTCACAAGAAGCCCCCGGAGGCGAAGTAAGTTATCTTTTTGAGCGTGTGTTAAGTCTTGTTTCTAACAATCGTCTAGCGCCACGGCTACCTCTACCACAGCCGAAGTTCAAACTCTCACTTCCGTCCCGACTGACCTGGCCCCAATGGCCACAGGGCATTATGGCCTTCCGCCTTTCCAGACCAGCCAATCGCCCAATACTTGCTTCAACAACACACAGCAGTCTCAGGCGTGGAGTTGCCAAATGCCATTTTCTTACTACAATATGGACGTCACTCCGATTCAAAATCCTGAGAAGGATTACCAAGCCTATCAGCTCGTTATGAATCCTAATAACCGAACAAGGTCTGAGTTTATCTACGGCACCCAACCACCAAGCATTACATCACCTGTCAAATTGTCTCTGGTCATTGATACGTACGAATCTCAGCGCGGTCCTGCTTGGTGGACCACCATTAGCTACAACAAAACTGTCGTTGTATCTGAAAGCGATTTCTCTGCTGTATCAAAGCGTGGATGGGATGATAATGATAATCATTTCCAGCCGCCCCCCCAATTTAAGAAGAAAGCTGTGGGAGCCAAAGAAGGCGATAAGCCGTGGATATGCACCTGGCCCAACGTCGATCTCGAAGTTTTCATTTACCCCAAGCAGAATTCTAGCTTGGCTGTTTCGTCAACAACAACTAGTGCCGCCGCTGCTAGCACAACTAGCTCATACGACGACGATGCCCCGCCCGCTTACCCGAAGGTTCTCAAAATGGTGGAGTTACGATATCTGAAAACGAAGGCGGATATCGCATCGTGCCGCCAGGTAGAGATTATTAACGACGGAAAAGATTGCAGACCTGTCACTGACAGCAGCGGCAATCCTATCGAGGTCACCATTGTTGAGAACTATCCTTGGAAACAGAAGCTCTACGTAAGTGAGCGATATGCCCAAGTGCCGAAGCGATGGTTTGTTCGAGACCTACTGGCCCGAGGGGCTTCGCTTGAGCTTACAGACTGTGGGTGTCTGTGGTGGTCGACTTAAGCGAAAATAAAAGAAACGTAGTATGAACGAGATGCGACTTACCTCAACATAATTCCATGGACTATCATATCAGCATTGGCATATTTGGGATTGGGACACGATGGCGCGCGATGATTTGATTATTCCCCCTTGTTGGTTTTTATTTTTATTTTGATGCTGGAATCTCGTCACGAAAGAGGTTCATCTGTTTGACATGATATCTATCTATCCCTTGTATTTCTGTTTGGGGCACTACTACTCTTGGCCGTCTATGGGTTCTCAGAAAGGGGATTTTGTACGGTTCGCATTTTTCGGTCACAGCTGGATGGAAGTGAATATTCTGGAGTTATTTATTGGGATGGCAACTACTCCCCTTGTCAGATGTGGTATGGGATCGGTTTTTTTTGTTCTTCAATATGGGTTTCGCAGCCATTGCTATATCTAGTGTGACGCTGGTTTGGCTTGTTGGAACGGAAAGGGTAGCGGGGATGAAAATTGTCTTAACAACCTGTTATGGTTGATTGTTATTTGACCTACTTAGACATGGTAACCGATGGTTTTGGTCATTTCGCGAGCGGGTGAAGGGCATGGTTATTATTATATTTGGCTGCCGACCGTCTCGACGACTGTTGTGGATTACTTAGGAGTATATATTTGGAACAACACACCAATGTCTTAGTAACTTGGGATAACGGAAAGGAAATAAAAACTACTAGTATTGAAACCCACATATACGCACACATTCACACACGTTGAGCATTGGACAGAATTCTTTTTGGTGAAGTGATTAAATATATATTCCGATTAGCTTCATTCCCTGAGCTAAACTAGGAGGAGGCCTATGGATTGAGTTCCTGTTTACTCCCTTTTCCAATTCCTCCGTGAGCGCCATCTTCCTTGATGGCTTCAAGTGCATGTGGATTTTTCTTTTTGCCAGCCCCGCTTCGCGATTGTGCTGTGAAGATTCCACTCGTGACCAGCATGTCTGTCTTTAGAAAGTCGTCTGGCTAAGGTGAAACGCACAAGATGATGGAGATGGCCGCAGGCGCCATGGCGAAGGCGCTGTCAACAAGGCGGGGGCAAACTCCCTCGCCGCCAATGGTGTGGTTACAGGTGCATTACGTAGGTCGGCCTGAAACTGGCGGCCGGAGCAGTTGTCCTGGGCCGCCAAGGGCCTGACCTGCGCAGAGTGTGCACGTCACTTCAACTCCTCACTGGTGGTGCCTCCAGGCGCCGAGGCCTCGCGGATCTCGTTGTCGACAATGTCCTTTTTGCCGTCGCGGAAGTCACGCATGAGGGAAAGGAAGACGGACTGCTTCCACTTGTCCCCGGTCTCGTGCTGGACGGACTCGAGCAGCCGCTCAGCCGCCTCTGAGACCTCAGATCTGGGGGGGTTAGCAGCCTGCTGTTCCTCCTGTTCTTTGAGGGCTGCGGCCTCGGCCTCGGCCTTCTGCAGCAGGTCCTCTATCAACTCTCCAGAGAATGGGTCCCTTGCTGTAGTCTCAGCGCTGAGGGGCGCCATTCCGGGGCTGATGGTGGCTGTAGTGAGATTCATATGTTCGATAATGCCATTTATGAGGGCCCTGTCGTCCAGGGGACCCTCCTCTTGTTCCCCCTCGACTTGGGCTTTTTCCTCGTCTTTTTTGAGGGCTGATTCATTCAGCTCAAGCTCGCGGGCCATCTGATCCATGACAGCATCCACATCCTCCATTCCACCACCGGTGGTGCCACCATGACTGGCCATCCAGCGTGACATTTCCTCGTCAAACTCGGCCTCGGCAGCGGGTCTCTGAGCAGAAGCAGCATTGGGATCCATGAGCCCGCTGTTTGTCGGGCCATAAAGGGGAGAGAAGCCAAAGTTTGGCTGAAAGGCGGTTCTAAATGCCATTTGGGGATTGGCCTGAACCATAGGCATTTGGGCCTGGGGCGCAGGGTTTTGACGCTGCTGCTGGTTGAAACGGTTAAAATCGGCAGCCCAGTTGGACATGCCCATGGCAGGGCCCTGGGGAGCCTGGAACTGAGGAGCTGGTGAGGGTGCAAAGGAGGGTGCGTGTGCCTGGGCTGGGTCCAGCGCAGCGGCATGGACAGCCAGCCTACCAGCAGCGAGATGGTCAGGCATGCCCGAGAAGCCCGCGGGGCCATTCATAAATGCATTGAAGCCATCCTGGGCCTGGGCAGGCTGAGGCGCGGAGCGAAAAGACTAGAGAGCAAGTTAGTGGTGAGGCATTGGAGCGGACTCGGGGCTGCTTACACCGAGGGCCTGGGATGCAGAGCGATCCACTAGCCGGTCCTGGTGGTGGCTCACGTCGCGAGACTGGTGCTCGGTGAGGCGCTTGAAAGGCGTGCCTCCGCTGCAGGAAGCGTCGGCCATGGCGGGCAAGAGAACTTGAAGCTGCGGGATACGATGGAGGCGACAGAGAAGCAGAGATCAACAGAAACGGAAGCGATGGGCGAGTTTTGGAGGCGTTCAAAGGCCGGAGAGGATGCCGTGGAATGCCTCGGCCGGGGCGGGGCTATTTCTAGGCGCAGGACAAGGCAAACGGGGCCGAGGGAGGTGAGATGGGATGGGATGAATATCCTGAAAACAAAAGACAAACGAGAAGGTAATGGAGAAAGAAAAAAGAGAAAGAGAAAAGGGATATAGAACGACGCAAGGGGTATGCAGCCGACGGTGCGCAGCCAACGGCAATGGACCAGAAGAGTGTGAATGAGGATGGATTCGGCCAAACGCGTACCAGCTCGTGATTGCCACTGGCCTCTGCCGCCCACCATGTGGCTGCGTCTGGGGAAAAGTCAACGACGTGATGCAACGAGCGTGGTACGTACCTTGGTGCCGCATGGCATCCCGTCTGGCGCTTTCCCCATTGCGGTAGGTGGGGGCACCAGTCATGCCTTTTGCCACGTGACCCGAACGGCGGCCAACTGTCACTAACCGCCACCAAGCGCCAGCCTAGGGAGCTCCAGGTCATGGGCGGTATCGTGTCCTCAGTCGGTCAACGTCACATCTTCTCGCTCTCCTCTTTGCGCTGATCCCCCAGTGCTGAATCCAACAAGATGGTATGTCCTCGAGCTCTCCGATGGCTATTGACCATCAAACAATGCGGTTTACTGCCTGCCCGCTTGCACCAATGCCGCATGCCAGAAAGCTAACTCCTGACCTCCTTAGGCGGCGCAAGTCATCTCCAACTCTGGTCATGATGACATGATTGTACGTTTACTCTGTCCTTCCCCGATGCGATTTACAGCTGCGCAATGTCTCGACGAAGCCTCCTTTGCCCAAACACGCCTCTCGTCCCCGGCCCGCATGGCTAACTGAAGCTTTCCTTAGCATGATGCTGTCCTCGACTACTACGGCCGCAAGCTGGCTACCTGCTCCAGCGACCGAACAATCAAGATCTTTGAGATTGAAGGCGAATCCCAGCGCCTGATTGAGACGCTCAAGGGGTGAGTTGGCTTGGAACGAGTGGTGCTGCACCAAAATACAAATACTGATTTGGACTCCCCACCATAGACACGAGGGTGCTGTTTGGTGTGTCGCCTGGGCGCATCCCAAGTACGGCAACATCCTGGCATCGGCCGGTTACGATGGCAAGGTTTTCATCTGGAAGGAGCAGGGCAACCAGAACGCCACCTCATGGCAAAAGATTTACGATTTCCCCCTCCACAAGGCCTCGGTCAACATTGTCTCGTGGTCTCCCCACGAGGCCGGATGCCTCCTCGCCTGCGCTTCGTCTGACGGTAACGTGAGCGTTCTCGAATTCAAGGACGGTGCCATTGACCACGTCATCTTCCCTGCCCACGGCCTGGGTGTCAACTCCGTCTCCTGGGCTCCCGCCACCAGCCCCGGCAGCATTGTTAGCAGCGCGCCTGGCCCTGGTGCCCCCGGTAACCGACGATTCGTCACTGGCGGTTCCGACAACGTCCTCAAGATCTGGGCTTTCGACCCGGCGGCGCAAACCTACAAGCAGGAGCGTGAGCCCCTGACCGGCCACAGTGACTGGGTCCGCGATGTTGCCTGGTCGCCCACTGTTCTCCAGAAGTCGTACATTGCCTCTGCCTCGCAGGACAAGACAGTTCGCATCTGGACTTCGGACGCCTCCAGCCCCGGCCAGTGGGAGTCCAAGATTCTCAACTTTGACGCTGCCGTGTGGCGCGTGAGCTGGTCGCTGAGCGGCAACGTGCTGGCCGTTAGTGGCGCCGACAACAAGGTTTCGCTGTGGAAGGAGAACCTCCGGGGCGAGTGGGAGTGTGTCAAGTCCATTGAGGAGTAAAGTAGACGCAGTGGCCATCAGTGCAGCAAGAAGAGCGAGGCGTTCAAGGCAAAAAAACGGGTGGATATGTCATGACCTTTTTGTCCCAGCTTTGATGCGACGTGGTATCGGGGCTGGCCCGGTCCAGCCTGCGTGCCCCAAAAACAGCAAGCATGCCTACAATAAGATACGGCGATTACAAAGATAACCTAGGTGTCATGAGCCAGGTTTGTGCTGAGTGAGAGTGGCGGTGGTGATGGAAGGATCTGAGCCCCTTCCGCTACCAATTACGAAGATGTTAGTGTGATGAACTATATAGTAATGGACCAAAAATAAATGCGTTTATTCACGTATAATGAATGTTCCGTCATAATGCAAAACAGTCATCGGTATCTCGTGCAGTGCCTTGATGCAGGACCCCTATCCTATCCTCTAACGCCAACATTTGAAAAAGAAAAAAAAGAAAGAAACCACGTAAAATCATAACATCGTCATCATGCCAGGAAGAAACCCATGACAAGAGCGGCAATTGTCACAAACACGGCGCCGGGCTGCGGTGGGAAGAATTGAGACGCGGCGTTGTCATCATCGCCGCCACTCTCGGAGCCGCTGTCTCTGCCAGTGCTGGACTCGGTCCCGTTCTGCTTCAGCACGAAAATCTCGCCCGTGCTGTCTGAGCTGAACCACAGGCGGCTCTTGGAGTCCCAGGCGAGGCCGACGGGGCGGAAGCACTCGTCCGGGCACTTGGAGAGGTCCGGGTTGCGGAGGACCGGGGTGGCGGCGCTCATGCTGTCGGACGCCGCGGCGGGCCGGCCGCTCTTGAAGCTGACGGCCGAGATGACGTAGCCGACGGGATCGTCGCGGTTCCCTGGAAGGCGGGTTGCGTTTTTTAGCGAGGTGAGTTTTGAGTCAATGGGGTGGCAGGTCTTGTTGGGAGGGTGACACAAGGTGATGTGAAAGGAGGAGGGTGGGTGGGTGAAAGTGAGGTGAGACTTACAGCTGCCGTGGAAGGACACATAGGCCGTGGAGCCATCCTTGTTGAACTTGATGTCTAGAGGCGCAGTGTGAGCCTGGAAAGCCAGCTCGGGCGGTACGTATTTGGTATTGCACTGGTCGTCGCTCTGGATCGTTACGAGATCGTCATCGCTATCCTGGTCGGCGGGGAATTGGTCGCCCGTCTTCAAGCTGCCTAGGTCTGGGAAGTTTTTGGTGGACCAAATGGTGTAGCACAGAGGGTAGCCGTAATTGCTGCCCTGGTGCTCGCTGGACCCATTGAGGTAGCCGTGGAAATTGAGCTCCTCGCCTGGGTTGTCTTGGTGTATGTCCTCGCCGTGCCGACGCAGATTGTCGACCGAATTCTCGACGGACCAGATTCCACCCGTCGCGGGGTGCTCCGCGACGCCGACCGAGTTGCGCAAGCCCCAACCGAGCAACTTGCCATCATTGTACTCGTATGGGCTATCACTGCTCGTCTGGTTGGACGCCGAGATGTTAAAGGCGCGCAGCTGGGAGTGGCCGGAACTGCGGTCGGCGGCGGCAACATCATCGTTGCCCTCGCTGCCGCGCGAGACGAGGAGCATTTCTGGATGCTTTTGCGAGAGGAGAAGAGTGCGGGTGGTGTGTCCCGAGTTGGTCATGTTGGTGACGAGGGTGCGGACCGACGAGGAGTCGACGGAGGCGGCGGCAGCATCGTAGGACCACGAGAAGACTTCGTTGGAGGACGAAGCGTAGAGGGTGCTTCCATCTTCAGACAAGGCAATTCCGTGGTTGAGCTGGTGGAGTTGAAGTTAGCCATGGTGTTGTTTTATACATTGAGTGGATATATGACAGAGTTTAGAGGGTTGAGGTTGCAGAATAGAAACAACGTGAGTTTAGAATATGGCGCTCCCCCAACAGAAAGGCAGTGCACTCTGTTCTTCTTCTCTCTTCTTCTCGAAGACTGATGCAAACCTACATCTTCATTTTTAACTAGTGTTTTCTGGTCCTTGACTGTCAAACAAGTGTCGCCGCTGTCCTCGAGCGAGAGATGGACGATGCCCACGCCTGAGTCAACGACTAGCAGCGCACCCTTTGTGTCAAAGAGGATGCCGCGGGGGCGCTCTAGATCCTTTGCTACGAGGCGGTAGGACCAACCGTCGGCAGCAACGGGCGCATCGTAGGAGACGGAAAGGTCGTATGAGCAGCTGTCGGCTGCAGAGACGAGGAGGGCCGAGGTAGCGAGGACGAGGGCCTTGATGGCGGAGGAGCGGAGGTGGCGAAGTGCCGCCATGATGGGCGGAACGGCGGAAGATGTTGCACGGGGCGAGGCAGTCGATATGACAGAAACAAAGCCCGCTCACGGTTGGATCATGGTGAACAGCGTGAGTTGCGGCGCTGCGGGAGAGTCGGGCGGCTCACAAAGGGAAGCTGTTGAGATATATCGTCGCTGGTCGTGGGCACGCGCGCACATCCATACCTTAGACACATGCAACCATGACGGCGGGATTGGGAATATCGGCCGCTGCCAAGACGGTAGCCAGCGCACACCAGGTCATTCCCAGGGCTGATCCGGCTGCACCACCAAGCAAGCACATAGGGTCTCTCGGCCCAGCCTACAGGGCACACAGGGGAGGGGCCAACTGCACGAAAGATGCGTTGTCGCATTTCTTTCCCCTGTGACGCATCCAGCATCTGAGACTGGATGATGATCTCTCCCTCTCCCTTGACATCATCCATCCAGCCAGCCTTCGCATCTGCAATACAAGCGAGGGGCAGTGGAACCGGTGGCCGGCCGGTCAGTCTGTCAGTCCAGTCTCGGTTTCAATCCGCCTTCTTCGTTCAACCAATAATCCCTGCCAGGTCTTGTTTAAACTGCTTGCATCCCCGCAAAAATGACCCGTCGTCTTGGGAGGGAGGGCGGCGGCGCCGGCCAGAGAGAGGCCCCCCCCCCGAGCTTGGGCCGGCCGTACCCCGCAAAAGCTGAGCTGGAGCTGAGAGCTTAAGAGCTGGGAGCCGAAGCTGGACGAGAGTGCGCAAATGGTTGCAGTAAACGTATTGCGGGATCCTAATTGAGGGGGCAAATCATGACGCCGTTCATTTGGTGTCGATGGCATAGTTTCTTTTTTCTCCAGTAGATCACAGAGATAATCTCGGTGATCGGCAAGCCATGCATTGTGCATGCTACGTCTGTAGCCTCTGTGTCGCTTAGCGTGCTTAGCTTGCTTGGCCTCAAGCTGGCCAGGTCAGAAGCTTGTGCGACCAAGCGTTTGGTCGAGCAGCTTTCCGGCTTGACAGCAGGCGGCTGCTTACGATAGGATGTATTAAAACACGTCGGAGATGGCAAGAAGGTACATAATGCTAATTAAAAGCAAATTTACTGGACTGTTGTGGTGGTTGTTGCACGGTGCGTAGGCTGGCGGTGAGCTTAAGCTTGACGAGCTATGCCGACAGCCCTGTAGCTAGGTAGTTAGCTAGCTACTTTGCAGGCTACCAAACAAATAAGTGGCGGCGAGTACAACACATCACAACGGGCATACATGAAGGAGAAACGGGCGTGAATGAGCCAGCTGAATAAAGTCAGAGCTAAACATGCACAGGTGTGTTGTTTTTATTTATTTATAAACGTCGTATACTTGAATGCACCTTGTTTTGGTCGAAGTACCGTTGTATTCCATGCATGCGTCCTGTCACCCACCACGGCCGCCCTTCAGCGTGGTTCATGGTACAACTGCGCATCGGCTGCAGAGTTTAGCTGACAGGAAACGAGAGTTTAGGCTGAGCAATGAGCATGAAGGACTGATTTAAAAAAGAGGAGTCACTGAGAAATCCATGCATCCTCAACCAAATGCATCCAGCTCTTCGAAACCGTTGGTATCGCCGCTATTGATAACTTGGACGTCCGTGGGCAGACCGCTCCCCTCTGGACCCTGTTTCAAATATACAACCATGATATTGCCCAGGGTTTTGTTTCGGGTCGAGACGTTATAACCTTCATCAGTGAAGGCCTCCATCCCCGCAGAAAACCTGGTGCGGCGAGGTAAACGGCGGGGGGAGAGAGGCTCGCTCTGGAATGCACAAAGGCGCCTCGCCATGGCCACAGGGCGACGATTAGGGACCTAGAGCTAACCCACGTGATTCGCCATCCCCTGGGCGGGCACCCCCAGGCTCTGTCTCCTTTCGGCTGCATACCTGCTCCCATTCCCTCCTCCGGCTCTGTACTGTACTGTACCGACTGGAATGGGAATCCTGCGCAATGGCCAATTTGCTTTCCGAAATGTACGTCATTGTTCCCCTGCGCGGGTGCTTGTGCTTGTGCTTGTGCTTTTTGCTAACCGCCAACCTTTTCTCGCTGCAGCAACTCTCGGATCCGTGGATCCTCCAGCAGGGACGGGGTAGCATCTGATAGGAGCCCCCCGGCCGCCGCCCAAGCTTCGTCGCCTGAAGAGCCGTCGACTCCACGAGGGACGCAACCACAATCCGAACACACCACACCGAGGGCCCCCCAGCTTGCCACCTTCCAATCCCTCTCGCGATCCCTCGAAATGGCCACCTCTGCCGAGCCGAACCCTCTCGCCCACCATCCTCGCCCGCTGCCGCTATGGCTGAACCCCAGCTACGCCAAGCACATTGTCAAGGGCAACTTTATGACCCTGAGCACGAGGCCCAAGACTGTCGAAGAGGGGGAATGGATGGCACACCAGAGTAAGTTTTTCCCCTCTCTCGCCCGCTGCTCCTAGCACCTTTCTTTTTCCGCCTTTTTTCTTGTGATTTTTTAGTCCAATGCCATTCTCTAACACCCGACTCTAGTCGTTGAGCATTATCGCCTACTCTGGAACTTTGTCCGCATCATTATTGACAAAGACGAATATGGAAATGCCATTTGCAACTGCCCAAAAATGTCTGCCGGACAGTACGTTTCTCTCACTTCCCAGCCCCCCTGGAAATTCCCCTTTTTTTTAACGACATACCCTAGACATTCATATACATGGCTGAACAGCCGTCATGAACCCACTGAGCTGCCTGCCCACGAATACATTTCGCTAATGCAGCGGTGGATCTCCGGCAAGATTGACAACGACAGCCTCTTCCCGACGGACCCTTCCACCGTCTCATTTTCGCACAACCCCTCCATCACCAACAGCGTTCTCTTAACCGGCGCGGATGACTGGGTTGGCAAGCGAAGCGGCTTCCCCCAGGACTTTGGCGGCATTTGCCAAACCATGTTTGCGCAAATGTTCCGTGTATACGCCCATCTGTACTGGAACCATTTTGTGGACCCCTTCTACCACTTGAACCTAGAGAAGCAACTCAACAGTTGCTTCAGCCATTTCGTCCTGACCGCCACAAGTCTGGACATGCTCACGCCCAAAGATATGGAGCCAATGCAGCCTCTCATTGACCTCTGGGCTGCCAACGGCACTTTCCCCCCAGAGTCCAAGGCATACGGCTATACGGACCCCAAGTGCGGCCACTACCTGCTGAGCCTTGACCCCCCGCCTCAACCCGTATAAAGTTGTGGTGCAGATTTGGATTTGATAAGCGTTAGCGGAGTGGGATTTGTGGGCTTTTGTATGTCATGACATTGCATAGTCGACTCAATGATTTGATTACTTTGACTCTCTGGAAGCTGATGGCAACATGCATCAGTTGCATATCCGAAGATTAGACTAATACCTCGAAATTGATATCTCAAACCGGGTCCCCATTGTCCTGGTTGTATTCGCGTCCTACACTTGTATCCTTCACGGTAGCATGAACTGAATTTCCTAGTGAACGCAACCAATCATCAACGACGGACCAAGGACCGAACATGAAATCTTGGTGCAATGCGAGCAGTGACAATGGTGACATCATTTGTATGATTCTAGAACAAAAAAGAAAAGAATGCTTGGTGTGGCTGAATGATGACACCTACGTCTCAAACGCAGGGCACGCGCACAGATAAGGAATAATGTTGTATTCTATTGGTAAAGAAGCCGCTGCTTACGATGTCATTACGGACTGTTGTGTTGTATAAGCATTTCATTGGTAATTTGATCCTTGTAGTTATTGCCTCGGTATATCCAGATTCAAGTGAAGCGCAACCTTGGGGCCCCAGAAACCACTATGCAGCACGATTTGTTAGCTATTTTGGGCTTGGTGTGCGGCTGTTGCGCCAGGTTCTCCTCTCGTTGCCCGTCAATCATTTACCGCCTGAGACATGCATGTTAGCTCTGTGTTTTGCGGGGTAGCGATTCTGACCGAGGCTCTTGACCGCTCAAGCTGCTGTTGAACCTTCTTTATTCATCGGAGAAGGGCCGTTTTTTGTGCGACTCTGCAAGTTTTCTGGCTAAAAAAAAACAGCATTGGCGCGAGGACTCCCCGATTTGCGCTTCGTTGCTAGATCTAAGCAATTGACCCCCGGCATCGCCCCAAAACCGTCCGCAGGTGAACTAAAAGAAAAAAAAAACAAAAGCTCGAACAGCATGATTTTTAACGAGGGAAACACTGTTGAAATCCCCAGTTTGGATCTTCTCACCCTCCTTTTTGGTAAACGCAAACCCGGGCGCTAAGCACGTCGTAGTTGGTTGATCCACAATCTAATCAATTGCCAGACTCGGAACACTGTCGGGCCAAGGACGACACTCCACTCCACGCCGAAGCCCGCGATCCGGGACGGGCCATTACCAAAGCCCAAGCCCGCGTCCTCACTGAGAACATTGCGTACTTTCTCAGGCACCAGTATGGAGTTGGGACCGCGGGACCTGGAAGAGACGTTGTCGTGGGCGTGTCGTCGGGCCAGCGCGCATTAGCCTGCTTGTTCTACGGCGTGGTTGCGGCCGATGGCATCTACTCCGCCGCGTCGCCTGCGAGCACGGTGAAGGATTTAGCGAGACAGATCAAGGATGGGCCGGCCAGGGTCATTGTTTGCAGTGAAGACTTGAAAGATCGGACTGTCGAGGCAGCTAAAGAGACTGGGTTGCCGGAACGAAATGTGCTTGTGCTGGTGAGCCATCCAGACGTCAGGCTCGAGAGCGCCGATGGCAAGGTGGTTTGCGATTTCAAGGGAAGACTTTCCTGGAGAAAGATAACCGATCCTAAAGAGTTGGAGAAGAGCAAGATTTGCATTTTGTATTCGTCTGGCACTACGGGCTTGCCCAAGGGTGAGTTATTGGTCCACACCAACAGTGCCTTTTCTAACTGTTGTTGCTAGGTGTTCTCATTTCTCACACCAATGTGGTCTCCGAAGTCTTCCTTCCATCGACAATATCTCGACCTGTCTTTGACGAGCAGGGACGGAAAGGCAACCCTTTCTTCCACCGCACAGTGGGACACTTGCCTACAGCCCACATCGCTGGTGTTCAGGGTTACTTCATCAACCCTTTTTTCGAGGCAGGTGTTGTCTTTTGGATGCCCAAGTTTGATTTTGACGACTTCCTCCGGTACTGTGACGAGTTACGCATCACAATCTTCTTCACGGTGCCGCCCATTTACATGGCCATTGCCAAGCACCCGGCTGTAAAGGACCAATTCCGTTTCATGAGGCTTGCGACTTGCGGCGCGGCGCCACTGCCGGGTGGCTTGCAGCAAGCAGCCACGGAAAAGATGAACTTTGGGTCCCAAGTCTCGCAGACGTGGGGACTGAGCGAGACGACGGGATCAGCCACCTTTTGCGGGCCGGGAGGAAAGTCAAAATTTGGCAGTCTAAGCCCCATACTTCCTAATGTACTATTGAGGTTTGTGATCCCCACATATTTGAGCCGCTGAAACCGTGGCTTCTAACAAAATATTAGATTGGTAGATGAGGAAGGAAACGATGTTAAGCCAGGCGAGCCTGGAGAGGCACTTGTCAAAGGACCAATTGTTACCCAGGGCTATCATAACAACCCTGAAGCAAACAAGTCATCCTTTACGAGTGACGGCTGGCTTTATACTGGCGACATTCTCCGCATGGAGGATGGCGAGCCCCACATCGTTGACAGGAAAAAGGCAAGTCTGATTTCTGAACGATTTCATTTTCTTTACCGTATTAACATTTATATTAGGAATTGATCAAATACAAGGGCCTTCAAGTTGCTCCGGCTGAGCTGGAAGGACTCATTGCTGCACACAAGGCCGTTGTTGACGTTGCTGTTATCGGCATCGCTCAAAATGGTACCGAAGTCCCTCGGGCCTATGTTGTCCTCGCTCCTCCAGCCAAGGGCAAGATCTCCGAGGAGGATTTGATGGAGTACGTCAAATCCAAGGTCGCTGATTATAAACGGCTAAGGGGCGGATTACGCTTCGTTGACTCGGTCCCGCGTAGCCCAGCTGGCAAGATTCTGAGAAGGGAAGTGAGAGAAATGCGGAAGGCGGAGGAGAGGGAGTCTAGACTGTGATATCTAGAGATGCTTCTTGGCTATCATGTTTTGTATTGTTATTTGTATCTACAATTGTGAATCAAGAATAATCGGCCGCGTTTTGGCTGGCATTAAATGCTAGAGTCGATAACTACTGGGCATAGCTTTGACTACTGAATAGTGAAAAATATTCATGATTTCAGTTTTATAAATGAGGCTAAGGTTTATTCTCTGCTAGAATCACGCAAAGTCCTTTTTCGAGTGTTTGAGTACATGAGGCACAGTTTTATTCCATGCCACAAGTGTATTAAGCATATTATGTCTAACACTCGTAATTTATGATTATCTCTGCCAGGCAACCACCAGAGTCGATACCACTTGGACTTGGACAGTGATACTTTAGTATGAAGAATGACGGGTGGTCTCAGAACAGAAGTTGGCATGCCTAGAAGCTGTGCTTTTGCGATAATTGATCAACTTCCCTCATCTCATGATCTGAGACACTGCAAAGCCTCGTTTTATTTATCGAGTAATCGCCTCCTTTATGTGTAACATCAACGGACATGCCCGTGTAAACCATTGGGCTTATTGTGGTGACGAAGGCAGTGCAAGAAATACCACCCAGGAGATCAGACATGTCACATTGTTGGTTGTTAGCTGCATTGATAGCTTACCTGGTGTTGCGGTCATGCCTTGGCTGATGCTTGTTTGCTTTTTCTTTCATCTGCGCCTTGTCACGAGTCGACATACGGCACAGACAAGCCGGCACGGCTCCGTCCTGGGCTGCTGATAACTTCCCCCAGAAGCTGATATGAGCGATGAAATGCAGCACGAGTTAGACTGCTCGCTCGCTGTCTTGAGTGGATCTACGTCACCATTTTCAGATACTGGAGTGGGTAGCAAAGGTAAAACATAGTCTCTAAATAAGCAACAAAATCAATGTTATCTTGAATGTCTGAAACTTTGAGATTCTAAATTCTTGCAACCGACAGTGAGCACAAGAGTTGCTTTGGGAACACGGTCGAGCAAACGGCTACAGTCCGGCTCGTAACTACTGTCCCATACAACTGTTTGCTTTGGTCGAAAAAAAAGCGCTGGAGTATTACTCACGATCCTATCGCTGGATATTTTGAAATGGTGAAATGAGAAAAACTGAATTCATATTATAAAAGCCTTGTTGGGGGAAAAGAAATTTGAATAATGATTGACAGATTAACATGCGATGCTTTGGGAAAGTGGCGTGATGCAACGTGGACAGAAAAAACTGTCACTTGCACCTAAATGAATTGTAGCTGTATTTTTTGTATTCTAAATTATATAGTAACAGACCAATAACAATTTAAAATTATTACAGATGAATTTTATTTGGTTGATGTACTCTGAGGGCAAGGCTTTGGCTGCCAGCACCAATAAGCATACTGGTTGATGGGCTGGTGATGATGGAGCCTCATGCGATGTTTTGTGGGCCTCATCGTAATCGGATCAACCACGCAGTGCCAATTTGGTTTTCGGTTTTTGCACCGGGACTTGCGGCATCTGCCGAGGATAGGAAAATTCAATCAATTCAAAGTCTTCAAATTGTCAGCAATTGCTGAGACGGGCGCGCGGGACCCGAGTAATTTGGCTGCCTGGGCCCTGCGGTTTCAGTAATTTAGATGCCTAGACACGGGTTGAGCTCTGCCCCCGGATCAATTGAAGGAATTTAGATGCCTTGGCACAGTGCGTGTACAAGCTTTCAGAAGCGGTGAGCCGATTATCAGGTACGTGCCCCTTTTCTCGGTGTCTCTATATCCGGACTTTCCCACATGTCCCATGACATCGGACGAGCTTATTTTCCCCGGTGTCATCAGACCAGTTCTTCTTCTACCCACGTAGTCAATTGGTCCCGGCAACACCATCCCTCAACAGTACAACCTCTATACCGCCGCCATGCCTCCTCTGTCTCGCCAGGGCATCACGGGATTCCCACCGCAACCTCCCGGAGCTTCCGACCGGGTGCCCCCGCTCATGACCCGCGATGAGGTTGAGGCTCAAATCGCCGAAGGCCACAAATTATTCATCCTTCATGGCCAAGTCATCAAGGTTGACAGCTGGCTCAAGTACCATCCTGGTGGTGATAAGGCACTGTTGCACATGGTTGGAAAGGATGCTTCAGATGAAGTTGACGCGTGAGCTAAAACCCATGGCCTTGATTAACCAGAACCAATTGGATCTAACATGAATTGCCCTTTGATGTAACAGTTTTCATCCTCTCGAAGCTAGAGAGCGAATGCTGAAATACCGAATTGGGCGGATTGAAGGGTTGTGGAGAAGTTTCGTCCCACCAATCCAAGGCGGCGTATTTCGAACCCGCGACCAAATTGAAGCCGAATCAAATGCCAATCGGCCCAATTCCGAATCTAGCTCTGTGAAATCTGGGACGGCCTCCCCAGTCTTTGATGTTGAAGATGAAGGTCTCCGACGTCGTGCCGCCTCTGCGGAGTCGTCGTCGGCCTCGGCACCCGATGTGACTGACGGGATGTCATATTTGGATACCATCACGCATGAATACACCACACTCGACCTTGAAAAGTATCCGTCCCCTGATGTGGCTACCCAAGCCAAAATCATTGAGAAGTACCGAGCTCTTCATCAACGAGTATTCGACGCAGGGCTCTATCAATGCAACTACTGGGCCTACGGCGTCGAGGGTATTCGATATGTCTCACTCTTCTCTCTCATGTGGGTGTGTATTTACTTCAAATGGTATTTCCTAGGAGCGTTCTTTCTCGGCGCAATGTGGCAGCAGCTCGTTTTCACTGCTCATGATGCAGGTCACATGGGAATTACTCATTCGTATGAAATCGACACCGCCATCGGAATCATCATTGCCGACTTTATCGGAGGTCTTTCGCTGAGCTGGTGGAAGTACAACCATAACGTCCATCATATCGTTACCAACGCCCCTGAGCATGACCCCGACATCGAAGAAATGCCATTTTTCAGCGTTTCTCATCGTCTCCTTGGCAGCTTGCGTTCAACATACTATGACCGAGTCATGAAATACGATGCTTTCGCCAAAGTATTGATTTCTGTACAGGCGTGGACTTATTACCCGATTCTCTCACTGGCTCGTCTTAATCTGTATTACTTGTCCTGGGATTACCTGCTTTCTGGCCGTGGTCCTAAGGGCTCAGCTGCAAAGTATTGGTGGATTGAAATCATTGGGCAAATTTCTTTTTGGACCTGGTTTGGTTATGGTATCATGTACAAGATCCTGCCTGATAACTGGACCCGATTTGGACTTTTCATGATTAGCCACATCGCCGCCTCCCCAGTTCACTTGCAGATTGTCTTGTCACATTTTGCTATGAGTACGATGGATTTAGGCCCAGAGGAGAGTTTCGCCCAAAAAACACTTCGAACTACCATGGATGTCGATTGTCCCGAGTGGTTGGATTTCTTCCATGGTGGCCTCCAATTTCAGGTTATCCACCATTTGTTCCCACGTGTTCCCAGGCACAATCTGAGAAAAACTCAGAAGCTTGTACAGGAATTCTGTAATGATGTGGGGATTCCATATGCCCTCTACGGCTTCGCGAATAGCAACCAGCAAGTTATTGGTCGACTGGCAGAGGTCTCAAGACAGGCGGCTATACTAGCCAAGTGCCAAAAGTCCATTATCGAGAACGGAAACTGGACCGGAGCGCACTACTAAACTTGTGCGTGCAATGGCCTGAGTTGTGTTGTTCTCGGCATTTGCACGCGTTGAATTCAAAGTTTGGGCTGACAAGCTCCGCTCTCAATCGATTGAAGGGATAGATTCGAATGACTCCAATTCCACCTCTTTGATGGTGTATCCATCTCAACCTATTAATAATAGTGACATTATTTGAATTGGGGTCACAAAAATCAGAAAAGGGGGGGAAATGTATAATAAACAAAGACCCCATCATGTTATGGGTTGAAAATAGTCAGTTAAATTAGGTCTCGTCAATGACAGTCACTACCAGTGCGTAGTGCATATCAAAATTAAAAAAACATGTCAAGACTACATTACTGCTGATTAGAAGGCAGAGCCCAACGGGACTCTGGAAAATGTCCGAGATGTATCAGACCATCGACAACATTTCATGCTCCTTGGGGGTAGTGTATATTAACTTAGAAGCCGCTGCATCTATTTTTTAAGTTAATGACGTTTTTGTGGGGGTGGAGCCGAACAAATCCACAACCTGGCTTGCTCAAGACAATGCTGTGAACACCAGCCATTTAATTCACTCATTAGGAGACCTGTGACGGCATTAAAGAGCCCGAGGTTTCCAAAAAGAGATTGTGCCCCGGTAGCGGGCCAGGAAATTATAGTTCCATTTAACCGGAATCCCCACAAGCCAAGACGGGACATCTAGGCGCTCGAATCACATCCATGATCGAGCTCAATGCCTTGCTTAATACGCAATAGATCAGGACACGGCTGGCACAAACGACATGTGAACTTTAATTACTGGCAACCGGTCCATTGGCGAAAGAGCGCTTAAGTCAACCTTTGACCACTCAGCCCACCAGTTAATGCGACCGGGTCCCTGTAAATATGATGATGATGTGTGCTTTCACATGGGGTGCGGGGGCGGGGCAGACTCGCTCCTGACCATAATGCGTGGCCAACCCTTGTCTGAACTAGAAGACTTGGGCCCCATAACTGTAGACATATATAAACATAGGACCCTTTGTCGTCTTCTTGTTGGACTCCTGGGTTGTAACTGTGGGTTTGGTAAAGTCCCTCCAAATAAGATCAAATTTATATTTTGATATGCACTTTTCATCGTTGCTTGTAGGAAGCATCCTGGGATTCCTCCAGGTTGCTTCCTGTGCTCCGACGGCCGGGCCAGTTGATATCCCCCCAAGCCGTGTTGAAAAGAGAACAACCCCAACGTCCACATTTTCGAACAATGTCATCTTTTCACCACCATCCAACGCAAATTGGACCGACCCGAGAGTGCTTTACGCTCGAGTGATTGAGATATCCGATGGGTCTCTCCTCGCAACTTGGGAAAATTATTCCCCAGAGCCCCCGTTGGTTTACTTTCCCATCTATAAATCTCAAGATGGCGGAGTGACGTGGTCGGAATTTAGCAAGGTCGAAGACCAGGTCAACAACTGGGGTCTGCGATATCAGCCAGATCTTTATGAATTGCCTCAAGCTATTGGAAAATACCCGGCTGGAACCATCCTATGCGCGGGAAACAGTATTCCAACCGATCTTAGTCTAACCAAGATTGATGTTTATGCAAGCACTGATGGCGGCAAAACTTGGGAATTCGTGAGCTCTGTGGCCAGTGGCGGTGAAGCTCGGCCAAACAATGGGCTGACTCCAGTCTGGGAGCCTCTCCTTAAGTGAGTGAAGTATTGGCATCATCGGGGAGTCATTTGGCTAACTAAGCTTTAGAGTCTACAATAACCAGCTTGTGATTTATTACTCTGACCAGCGTGATCCCAAGTATGGTCAAAAGCTTGTCCACCAGACAACCACGGACCTGCTCACATGGTCATCTGTTGTTGATGATGTGCACGATGATAACAACTACTCTGCTCGCCCTGGAATGCCTGCTATTACATTGCTCCCCAATGGACAATACATTTATGCCTATGAGGTTTGTGGTACGGATGGTTGCCGTGTTCACTACCGACTCACCTCCGACCCTCTCAACATCCTCAGCGCTCCCGCATACTCACTTGTTTCAACTAAAGGAACGAGGCCTGTCAGCTCCCCGTTCGTTGTTTGGAGTTCTGTTGGTGGATCTTCCGGCAGCATTATCCTCAGCGGTGGAAGTCAATCGAACATCTTTGTGAACAACAACTTGGGAGATCCCAATTCTTGGGTTGAGTATAGCGTTCCCCAGCCAAATGCTTACACGAGAGGACTCATGCTCTTAAATGAGGACGATAACCTCTTGGCTATTATTGGTGGCGGTTACTTGCCTCCCAGTAGTACCAATCAGGTCAGCTTGAGCGTGGTAAACTTGACCAGCACAGGCCTGTAAAGAGGATGGGTTTTCCTAGATGACAGTGTATGAATTAGATAGTAAAATAACTACTAAACTTTGATCAAGAGACTCGCTGTATGTGTATTAATTAGTCTTGAACTTGTTTCATCATTTACTATTTGCACTTGGCATATGAGTTGCTATTCGTAGAGAAGTAGTTGAAACGAATACTTCCTGATTATTGATAAGGTGGTATCAAATATAACTGGACGGGAATAATGAAATGGACTTAGGTGTCTGAAAGTGATTACTTATATACGGTCATAGGTTAATATAATACGAAGTGAGATCTTTTATTTGCAACCTTAATTTCGTACTCGATCAAATTAGAAATATATTCAAGGCTGTGGGAAGAACTCTTTATACTTGGGTAGAGCTTCTTGGAATGGAACTGGTGGACGACCAGTCAGTTTCTCAACGGTGTCGGTTGTGTTTTGCATGTATCCCTTGGCAACCATTTCGCCACAGCAAAGCAAATCACCGATACAAAGCTTCATGGGAAGTTTTGAAAAGTCACCAAAGAAGTCTGTTGGGAGACCACGGTCAAGCCAGAACTTCTTCAGTACATCATCAGAGGTGTCCACAATCTCGCCTTTGTAACCCGTCTGATTGCAAATCCACTCGAATACTTGTTCATTTGTAATGGCCTCTGGACCCGTAACATCGTAAACCTTGTTTGGCTCTCCCTTTCCCAATAGGAGAGCAGCAGCTACCCGACCGCAATCCTCTCGGGCAACATAGGCACCGGGCATACCATGAGCATTTGAGAGCCATTTATCTCCGCAAAACTTCCAGGAAGGTCCAAATAGGGTGGGGATATTATCCACATAGAGGTAATTGCGTTGGATATTGTACTGCAATCCAGAATTGAAGATGTACCCTTCAATGACATGATGATCTCGAGGTAGAAATGGAATATCTTCTTCATTCTCTGCTTGGATGCCCGCGCCAATAAATGAAGTATAGCAGACTCGCGTGACGCCACAGGCCTTTGCGGTTTCAAGTACATTCTTAGCTTGGCGACGCCGACCTTCACCGAATAGCCAAGTCGAGATGAAGGTAACGGCTTCAGCACCCTCAAAAACGGCCTTCAGGCTTTCGATGTCGTCGTAACTTGCGACAGCAACCTTGACGCCCTTGCTAGTCCATTTTTCGCGGGTTTCGGATGGGACCGCATCTAACTTGTAGGTTGTGAAAACAAGTTCATCCTCAGGTTTCACAATCTCCAATGCGTATGAGGCGGCAACGCTGCCCAGGTTGCCGTCAACACCCGTGAGAACAAATTTTGGCATTGTAATAAATTAATGATTGGATTCAATAATGCGCTGTGATAGTCTTGGCTTGCAAGTTATGTGCGGGGATTGAGTAGGCTAGAAAGAAGGAGATATGTATGTTTTATAGAAATGGAGTAGCTGATCATGTTGTTCGCAGCCGCGATGGTCGGGAAGTACGGATAACATGGTATGACGATTCCGTTAGGTCCCATACCGCCTTTGCGCGGCCCACAGTCAACTGATTCCAATAACTCTACGCGTCAACTGACTTGCCAACATCGGATCATTTGAACCAAAAACCAACAAAACGTGCCTCGTCAGTTGCGGGTCTACTTCGGAGCTGAATGTCATCCACATCGGAGCAAAAGAGATCGGATATAGACCACGTTCCTTTGATCACGTTGGAAGTGGGCCTCTTAAGCGAGAAAATGCATTCTGGTGTGATGCATCTCAGCTGGTAGGCTGAGGTATTTTCCTAATGCTGTAGGGCCGGTCAGCGTGCATTGTAGTGAATTTAAATTGTATTATATGTGCAGACTAATTGTATGTTATTTTGTGGCTAGATTGAAAAGGCTGTTCAATCATTGCAATACTTCGATATGCACCGTCAAGAAGTTTCGTTTGTGAAGATACAAGGTCATAGTTAGCGGCGTATTATTTGATCACAGCGCTAGGTGATCTGATGTCAGGGCAATACGAACGTATTTCAAGTCATAGTGCTGTCTTTTAGAGTAGCCCAAAATCTTCACCTTTCTCTATCACTTAAATTTTGTCATGATTATGGTTGAATATACTCGGATTATTAATGAGCGTAAGTATTATACACTTGTGACTAAGAACATGCTCCATTTCGAGTGGAACTGATACATACGAATCTTGCATCCCCAGTGGTGTGCGCTGAGCTGTGCGGCGTATTTTTTGTTAGCTTCTTGGCAAATAACTGGCATGGAAACGCCATTGAATGACCCAATCTTTAGCGGCTACGAAGAAAGGTGCAAAAAAGTCTCTCCCAGTTGTTTCATTGAATTCTTCGCGGTGTTCTCAGCCCCGTTGGGCTTGCTATGGAACGGTCTGTAGAATGTAGTTGTGCTAAGGAGGGTGCTAGAGTGGATAATTGGCCACTGAACCACAGGGCGTGTTCACCGTGGCTACGGGAATAATCTGCATTAGAACAGAACACCAAGCACAGCAGAAGATCCGATAAACGAGGAATCTAATCAAAGGTTGATGGTATTTAGCTAGTTCATTTATTTATTCAAAAAATTTTATTTAAATTCTTTATCCGCAATCGTGTGCGCCAACCCGGTACGGGTCTTTTGTCCGGTTTTGGGCTTGTCATGCACCAAACGGGAAAAAAATCAGGCCTGTCGCATCACCCGCAGTGAACCAAAGATGAGGTTGAAAGGAATCACCTGACCAACAATCCAAGCAAAGCAACATCCTTGACTGATGCAACCGATCATGAGAGTAACAGATCAAATGCATTCATTCTCATTGGTGGCTTTCTCCAACGATCGGACCTCGGGAATCTTGCTGCACCTTATCGGACTTCGATATGATTCAATGCGGGGAATTATCAGCATGTCGCCCACTCCGACCTCTCGTTGATAACCTCACATAACCGTTGCACAATATGAAAAGTGCACAGGATTGTCGGGACCTCCGACGCTTACTTTTGCCACGCCGCATAGTGGTAACATACGTCTTGATGCATGTGGGAGTCAGGTAGAGGAGCTTTGCACACGGAATCGGCCGTTCTCCAACGTGCACCCACACCTACAAATGTGATCTGCACGTCACCAGTCGGGACGAATTGTAGAGGCCCCAATACAGCTACACCTCACACCTCACCCAATAATCTCCGATTAGTCTTTGGCTATGGATTCTAAATTCGAGTCGTACATCGCCCCGCTCGGGTACCTTTTGGTCAAGATCAAGAATCATGACAATGCCATCCCCGTTCTGACAGCGTTTGGCGTTGTCATCTTAACGTACATGATCTATAATGTAAGAAAATTACGAAACCCCAAGTCAGAAAAATTCCTCAAGACTTTTTTTGCGGTGATGAAGTTCAAAACATTTAAT
Source organism: Calonectria ilicicola (assembly GCA_020809705.1). Taxonomy (NCBI): domain Eukaryota; kingdom Fungi; phylum Ascomycota; class Sordariomycetes; order Hypocreales; family Nectriaceae; genus Calonectria; species Calonectria ilicicola. The sequence goes on along the minus strand of CP085825.1, from coordinate 1,892,909 downwards.
AATGGTGAATTATAGGTCGCATATGCTACGGATATTCCTCATATCAAAGGTCTTCCGGAAATTCCGGGTGCGGTTCCAATGTTTGGCCATCTCCTCAAGCTCGGCGAGGATCACGCTAGTACCTGTGAAAAATGGTGGCGCCAATACAAGCACTCGGTTTTCCAGGTAAAACTGGGAAACACTCGTGCTGTTGTGGTCAACTCATTCGATGACTGCAAGAAAATGCTCCTTGGAAACCAGAACGCTGTGGTTGATCGCCCGAAGCTCTACACATTCCATGGGGTGATTAGCAGTACCCAAGGTTTTACCATCGGTTCATCCCCTTGGGATGAGTCTTGCAAGAAAAAGCGCAAAGCTGCTGGCACAGCACTTGGAAGACCAGCATTGAGAAACTATTACCCAATGTTTGATCTTGAGAGTTACTGCATTGTCCGGGACATGAAGAGAGATAGTAAGAATGGTGCCATTGAAATTGATGTTCGTCCTTATATCCAGAGATATGCCTTGAACACCACTTTAACTCTCTGCTATGGAATTCGTATGGATGCGGTATATGACGATTTACTTCGGGAGATTCTCCATGTGGGATCGGCCATCTCGTTATTGCGCAGTGCCTCAGAGAATTTGCAGGACTATGTCCCATTCCTGAGATACCTTCCCAACAACGAAAAGAATGCTCGATCCAAGGAACTACGTGGAAGGCGAGATGCTTATCTGGATTTGCTCTTGGACAAAGTGCGAGAAATGATCAAAAAGGGTACCGACAAGCCTTGCATCTCGGCCGCTATTCTGAAAGACGAAGAGACGAAACTGACAGGGGTCGAAGTCTCTTCCATTTGTTTGTCGCTGGTATCTGGTGGATTTGAGACCATCCCAGGAACATTGACTTCGTGTCTTGGCTCCCTCTCAACCAAGGAAGGTCAAGTGTGGCAAGATCGTGCATATGAGGATATCAAAAGATATTACCCCGACGTCCGCGATGCATGGTCACAGTGTTACATTGATGAAAAGATTCCTTACATCAATGCAATTATCAAGGAAGCTGGACGGTACTACACAGTCAGCTCCATGAGCTTACCGAGGAAGACTGTCACAGAAGTTAATTGGAACGGAGCGATTATCCCTCCCAAGACAATGATTTTGATTAACGCCCAAGCTGGCAATCACGGTATGTAGACTTTATTCGTGAAGGAATGTACTCAAAGCTGATTTGAACAGATGTTGACCATTTTGGACCCAATGCTGGGAAATTCGACCCCGAGAGATGGCTCAAAAGCCTTGACCCTCCAACTGAGATGGAATCGAGTGGTCTAGGTCACCTCAGCTTCGGCACAGGCTCCCGCTCGTGCTCAGGTCAGTACATTGCATCAAGGCTTCTCTATGCAGCTCTGGTACGTATCCTATCGTCATACAAGATTGTGGCGAGTGAAACGCATCCTCCAAACACGGACTACGTGGATTACAACCAATTCAAGACCGCATTGGTTGCGATTCCAAGGGAGTTCAAAGTCAAGCTGATCCCCAGGGATTCCAATGTTACGAGTGAATGTTTGGATGCTGCAGAGGAGAGAACGAAGGAACATTACAAGGAATAAGTTTCATGAGCTGAAATATTGTATTTGTTGAGAAATAGATAAATTGATGATGGCTATTGTGTGTGGGAGATAGCTAGATCATAGTGGCTTAGATAAGAATGAATGCATGAGATGAACCCCTCAGCAGAGCTTTCGTCGGCTGTGCCTACTGAATGATTGATGCATGCCCAATACTTAGCCACATGGACTTAGCCTGACGGTCGGACACCCCGACAGTGTCAAAATCTCTTTGCTTTTTATGGTATGGCTGTTCTCCGGTTTTCTGATACTAATGAACAACAGAGTGCGCAAATCTGCTGAGAATATCGCATACCTGTATCCACTGACCAACCATGTCTTCACTTTTAGTTGAAAATCTTTTTGGTGTCAAGGGCTACGTAGCGGCCGTGACAGGAGGAAGTAGCGGATTGGGCTTCATGATAAGCAAAGTAAGTCTTGATTTCATCCAACATTTTCATTCGAGACGCACCGGATTTTCTGGTGATCTGATATGGAATAGTCTATCTAATAAGCATCTGGCAGGGTCTCGTTATAAATGGTGCAAAGGTTTACGTCATCGCGCTACCCACTGAGCCTATTGATGAAAAGGTGGCAGAGCTAAATGAGCTAGGCAAAGCCTCTGGAGGAAGTGCATATGGGTGAGTTTTTATGATCACGGGCCGTTAGCGAACAAATTTATGCTGATCGGTTCAGTATTCCCTGTGATGTTTCAGACAAGAATGCGATTGAAAGTGTTGCAAAATACATCAAAGAGCGAGAAGAGTATTTGGACATACTCGTTTCCAATGCTGGCATTAGAAGGGATCCTGAGATTCAGTGCAATGTTCTATCAGCATCAATCACTGAACTGCAGGCATCGATGTGGTCTTCGCGTCATTCAGACTGGGCCGACACATTTTGCGTGAATACGACAGCCCACTACTTCCTGTCTGTCGCATTTCTACCCTTACTAGCAGCGGCGTCGAGTCGCGACCTGGGTGACGGCCGTCAAGGAAGAAGCGAAGGCCGTGGAGCTATAATAATAACAAGCTCTTGTGCAAGCATGCATAATGTGACCAATGTTGACTTGACTAGTTACGCGACAAGCAAAGCTGCTACTGACCATTTGGTCAAATTGCTAGCCTCCAAGTTCAATCGATTCTACGTCCGCGTAGCCGGAATCAATCCAGGCTGTGAGTCATACAACAGTAAAGTTTCTCAGATTTTCAGTGGCTGATATTTTTCGTAGTTGTCCCAAGCAAAATGAATGCCGTTGGCGAGGAGGGGAATATTTTCAGTTCACTCTTTGACAAGGTGCCGGCAAAAAGATCCGGGAACGAGGGAGATATTGCTGGTGTCGTATTGTATCTTGCGAGCCGCGCCGGGGTATGTTTTCCTTTTGTGACACACGGTATGCTCAAGAAACGCACTGACACGTTTTAGGCCTACGTTGATGGTATTTCATTGTGTGTTGATGGTGGGCGTATTCTTTTAGCCAATGGTCAGGAATAGTACAGTTCTAGAGTCTAATACAATGTGGCTAAGACACCTCTTTACAAAACAGACCGTCAATTTCTCCGTAAATGTTTATACTATGCATAATTGATATAAATTTCGCCAGCACTGGGGGAACGAGAAGATGGGCACTTAAGTCCTCCTGGTTAACAAGACCAGCATCCTGTTTACAGGTGAAGGACATTTAGACTAGAGTAGAATCGGATATTATGTTCAAAATAATATAAAAATGTAGTTGCGAGATATTTTGTCGGAATTTGCCGATACCACTGCCGAAATCGAAAGTTGGTCTTCGAGTGCTCTGGTGTCGGAAGGCCCGACACCTTTCTCTGTGTCGGGATGATAATGCTTGTATTCTACTAGCGCTACAGTCATTTAATGCCTCGGTGGCAAGGATTTAACCTCAGTAATTACACTAGAATTTATCAGAGTAATAGCAAAATCTCGGCCAAATACGGAAAAATGTCAATTGTGTCACTTTCGACCCAAAGCTCGTAAGTTAGTCCGTGACTACTCTGGAATATGCAATTAAATCGCTTTAGCTCTGCCATTGGCGAAAAGCATCTACAAGAAATTGCAGATCAGCTTCAAATAAACATTTCGAACCCACAGGATGCAAGTGATTACCTGACTATCCTTCGATCTTTTGAGGCGGTAATGAAATTTGTGGAGGACGGGCCAGATTATCTTCACCCTTCCTTACAGCCCCAGCCCGTATCAACAAATCGCAATTTTTGGAAACCGAATCCGCTAGAGAATCCACTGAATGCATGGAGTCATCGTTGCAATATCAAGGCTGAACATGTTAAAACCGACGCACTTCAGGGACGTACGGTAGCTATCAAAGACAACATCTCTGTGGGAGGACTGCCAACGACTCTTGGTGCATTGCCAGCCTTGCTGTCTAAGGACGATGCTTTCCCAAACTCCCCCATCGACGCAACGGTTGTATCTCGAATACTTTCGGCTGGTGGTGTGATCAAGGGAACCTCGACTTGTGAATGCTTTTGTGCATCTCCATTGTCTTTTACGTCAATGACTGGACCGGTGCATAACCCTCTTTTATATGGGTACACTTCAGGTGGAAGTAGTAGCGGTTCCAGTGTTCTTGTAGCTGCCAATGCTATGGCCTCCGGTCAGGGATCCCCATGGGGTGAGATGGCAGAGCTAGCGATTGGCAGCGACCAAGCGGGATCGGTACGGATACCAGCTGCATACAACGGAATTTACGGATTGAAACCTACATTTGGTTTAGTACCATACACTGGAGCAGCCTCCATGTCACCTATGATTGATCACCTGGGGCCCATTGCATCCTGCCTCGAGGATATTTCTGCACTACTTGGCGTCATGGCTGGTTATGATGGACTTGATTCGAGGATGACACCGGAATCGCCTTTGACTAGTCAAGTTAAATCATATGCTCAAATTTTGTCAGAATTTCGAAATCAGTTACTCACAACCCCAGAAACAGCTCGGGGCTGGAAAATTGGCCTCTTGACAGAGTCATTCCAGATGCTTGGTGTCGCTAAAGAGGTTCGTGACGCTGTTATCGAAGCTGCAACCCAATATTTTCGGGCCGCTGGTGCAACAGTCGTGGATATCAGTATTCCTATGCATAAAGAAGGCCCTATCATATGGACTGCATCTACAAGGCCTTCAATGGCTCGTTGGCTCTGTGAGGGAAAGACATCTGGTCACCTTTCATACCTGTCACCACACATAGAGCCTCAGCCGCTTACTCAACGCACGTACGAGATGCTCACATCGTACAATCCTGCACTTGTGAACATTATTCTGAGCGAAAAGCTCTCTGAGAAATTCTTGAGTCCAGGAATTGAGGCAAAGGCACACCGGAGGGTTTTTGAGCTTAGAAATGCATATGATGCAGCACTTGAAGAGGTTGACGTTCTTATCACTCCGTGTGCGCCAACCATTGCAATGCCTCATCCAGATCAGGTAACGAGTGAAGGGAATCCATCACCCACTCTAGACAGGTTAGGGGCTGCTGTTGGGTTGACCAGCAATACCTGTCCATTTAACGTCACGGGCCACCCTGCTATGAATGTACCCTGTGGGTTTGCGAGTCCACCTAATCATCCAGACGTGCAGTTGCCTATAGGCATGCAAGTAGTTGGAAAGCATTGGTTTGATGAAAAAGTAATCATGGCAGCGGCACTATTTGAAGTTGGAAGAGACTTAAAATCTAGGGGGGCTGCCGAAGAGTGATCATGGTTCAGAACATATTCCAAATTAAACATCATGCTAGGCTAATTCGATAGAGGCATAAACTTGGAACCTGAATTGAACATTTTTCTTATTCCGGTGCCGACAGGAATTCAGTAATCATCCTGTCCATCCATTCGGTGTCAAATCGGTTGCTTCCCGCTCCTGCTAGATGCCCCCAGATCGATGGAATAACCTTCAGGGTCGCTGAGGATATCAAACGAGCCTCTCTTTCGCTAGCCTCCCAGCGAAAGTATTGATCGGTTTGAGAGGGCATCAGCAACACCCGCGCCTTGATACGTGACAGCGCCTTGTCTAAAGACCCCCCATCAGATGGGTCAATTACAGTTATATCTCCTCTCTGCCACATGTTTAACTTGGTGAGTAAATCATCAGGATGCCATGTATAATAGTTTTCTCCCGCCACGTATAAATCCCATTCATCCATGGTCTCGTATCCTAGAGACTTGTACATCTCTTGCTCAAACCACTCAGCACTGGTCAACCAAGCAGAATATGCTTTCCCAAATGCCCTAAGACCACGCTTGGGCTTAACTTTATCGATACAGTCCTTGCTGCTTTCGACATAGTCAACCGAATTTTGGAGAGCAGCTTTAGGACCCTCTAAAAATTGGTAATTATGGCGACTGGTGCGGGCTGAAGAACATATTATTATCGCGTTATGAATAATTTCCGGATACATCAAAGTCCAATAGTAAGCACATTGACCTCCCATGGAAAACCCCAAGACAGTGTCAAGGTCTTTGATTCCAAGGTGGGTGAAGAGAAGCTCTCGCTGCAACTTCACACAATCCTGATAATCGATAACGCTAGGGAATCCGGGCGCATTAGAAGGGCTGGATGATTCGCCATTTCCCAATAGAGCCACCACAATTACCCGATGGTCTTTCAGCGCACCATCAGCAAAAGTAAGAGTTGACTGAAGCCGACCGCGGAAGCATGTGATTATTAGCGCTGTTTTGGACGCATCGCTGTGCAAGTCGAGATATGCAAGGCGGACCGAGGGAATTTTGGTTCCATTTTGGAAAATGAAATTATGAATTTCGTGATACTGAATAGTCACATCTCCCATGGTTGTCATTTTGCGGTTGTGATGATGAGGCCAACGAGTGATTTTTCGGTCCTAATTTTGTGAGGCTGTGCTGTCATTTTTATATGGTTAGATTCTGTGGATTTCGGATTGCCCGAATATAAAATCCTTCACTTCGGAGAATCCTACAACCTTTCTTTCACCATGGAGTTGATTCCCAATTGCAATTCCTTCTCAACAGACATTTTAGAGAAAAGTAAGGACTTTGCTTGTAGTGATTTATAACCCAGTAACTAAGGGAAAAAGAAAGCTATGATCTGAGTTAAGAAGGTTTGCTACATAAGTAATGACTAGATTATTTATATGTAGGATAACATGCTGCACGCCTCATTCCTTCTTCTTTCCTTGCATCAACAGTTAAGATAAATTAGAATTTCCAAACTCAGATATTATGCTATTTTCCCCTGTTCGTCACAGCAATTGAGTGCTGATCGAAATGGAAAGACGCGGGCTCGCTAGTTAAACATATATGCTTTCCCACGCAACTAGAACCTTACCTCCAAGCATGAGCATTGCCTCTTCCATTTTGTTTTGCTCTGTATCCAAATATTTCACACAAATAGTATCGCATTAGTAATGTTGGAGATGATTTCATCGAAGTACCCAATTGCCCTACAACCCGGTGCAGCTCCTCTGCTCCTTCTCCCGTCACAAAGCGAAGCCAATTTTGCCTAGAAATATGTTTGACCAGAACCTCTCTGACCAATTTCACGTCCTCTGTGCCTTTTCCCAACGATATGCGGCTTAGTCACAGATTCATTAGATGACTAAAGCTAGTAAATGAACATCTTTAGAGGAAAACAGCTCAGCCGCTAACACGATCAGCTCGCACGGGGGTTTTTGAGTCGGGAGACGTTCTGGTCGTAGTAAATATGCCAAATCTGGGCATATTGTAAAAGTTACAAATGGACTTATTGAACCTTGTTCTGACTAATATCATGCAGCAGAATTTTAGTCATTGATAAATGGCCCTTTCCGACACAATTTGGGAGGGGCTGAATCAAGGGTCTCGTGATATGTGACCGAAAAGAGTATACTGCAACGCTCTAACAAAAACAAATTTCATCGTTGCTGGGAGTGTGATTTTTTGAAAAATTACTTTGGCGGAGGCCCCGAAGTGGCATCTTTGACTAAATTTAGTCTGTGTTGCATGTAGCGTGCTCACGAATCCGGGGAGCTGAAAACAAACTCGCGATGACGCGCGCGGTCGGACGGTCCGAATCTCAAAGTCAATTACTCTTACACCCCGCAATGTGAGAAGTCTAATACAAATTCCATGACGACAATAATGCGTCATGTTAAAAAGTATATGAAGACCACGAAATGTGCTGCTCACTCGTTGGACATTGGTATCAATACCATTTTGCAGACAAAACATGGATTCGCAGCAACCAAGCCAGGCTCAATGCTGTGCCGCTCGGCAAGCAGGCCCTGGTTCCACATCGGGTACGGCAGTGCATCCTCTAGGCAAGTACCCCCGTATTGTACTATATCACTTTGCATATTCTGACCCCGGGTAGATCCCTTGTCAGCCGAGGAGATTAGGGCGACTGCGGCGTTGATACGGACAGCATCTCCAGATGGCATTGTCAAGTTCAACAGTATTTCGCTCCTAGAACCTAGCAAGGCAGAATATAGGTCTTACAGGGACTCCAATGGCCGCCGCCCCATCAGAAAGGCTTTAGCCATTGTTATTTCTCGAAAGACCAAGCAAATTTCTGAAGTTTTTGTGAACTTGGAGTCGGCCAAAGTTGAGGAATGGCGCTATCTCAAGGATGTTATGCCGATTCTCACTCTGGAGGATCTTGATCTCATTGAAAAAATCGCACGAAACCATCCGGCTGTGATCGAGGCTTGTCAGGGTATTGGGATTACTGACATGTCCAAAGTATATTTTGATGGTTGGGCAATTGGCGTTGAAGAACGATGGGGATTCGACAAACGGTTGCAGCAGGCGCTGCCGTACTATCGAGAAACGCCACTGGATAACCAATATGCACACCCTCTTGACTTCACAGTGATTGCGGATACTGAGACGGAGAAGATTCTCTCAGTCGATATCCGGACTGTCAACGGCCAGCGAACACCATTTCCCAAAACACAGCACAACTACTTGCCCGAATTTATCGGTGCAGATTACAAACATGGTCTGCTGAAGCCTATCGAAATCAGTCAGCCCCAGGGTGTCTCATTTCAGATGAAAGGCAATGAAATTGAATGGGCTGGCTTGAAGATGCATATTGGCTTCAATTATCGCGAAGGGCTGGTGCTTTCGGATGTGCGCATCCGAGACCCATACGAAAATCGTGAGCGCATGATTTTTAATAAACTGAGCGTGGTGGAAATGTTTGTGCCTTACGGGAACCCAAACAAGCCACACCATCGCAAACACGCTTTTGATATTGGAGAGTACGGCGCTGGATATATGAGCAACTCTCTCAAGTTAGGATGTGATTGCAAGGGCACCATCCATTATTTGGATGCAACCATGGTCTCTGGCGATGGCCAACCCATGGTTATTCCTAACGCCGTCTGCATTCACGAGGAAGATAGCGGGCTTTTGTATAAACACACCGATTTCCGGGATAATCGAGTCGTGTCAGCCCGTGATCGCACCCTGATCATCTCACAAGTTTTGACCGCCGCCAACTATGAGTATGCATTCTATCATAAGTTTTCGCTTGATGGAACCTACAAAATGGAAATGAAGCTCACTGGTATGCTGAACACATACTGCCTTCACTCTACAGAAGAAGCCGCTCCATATGGAACAGAAGTGGCAAAGGGCATTGATGCACACAACCATCAACATATCTTTTCCTTGCGCATCGACCCAGAAATTGATGGGCCACATAATAGTGTGGTCCAGAGCGATGCTGTACCAGCAAATGAGCCAACCGGCTCACTCAACAATCGATACGGGAACGGCTTCTTAGCAAAGAAGACGCTCCTACGAACCGCAAAGGAGGGTGCATGTTCCTATTGTCACGAGACCAGCCGAACTTGGGACATTATTAACCCTAACCGCATAAACAAGGTGTCAAAAAAGCCTATTGCATACAAGATTGTGAACAGCTCGTGCCCTGCATTATTGGCTTATGATGACAGCGTTATGACAAAGAGGGGCGCATTTGCGAAAAAGTCTCTCTGGGTCTTGCCGTATTCAGAAAATCAGAGATTCCCTGCTGGTGTGTATGTCCCGCAGTCTACAGGTGATCCTCATCCTGAAAATGAAACGATTACTGAATGGGTGGCTCGCGACGAGTCCATTGAAAACACTGATATTGTATGCTTTGTTCAATTCGGTATCACTCATTTTCCACGCCCAGAAGACTTTCCAATCATGCCGGCAGAAGCAGTCAGTGTGATGGTCCGGGCAAGCAACTTCTTTGAGAAAAATCCTGCGCTATGGGTTCCAACTTCTGAGCAGCTTGTTGACTCGGCTTCCAAACTTGCATTCCTCAAAGAGGTTGGAGCACCAATAGTACCAGGGACCTACCCCAAAATGTAAATTAGCCATCAATTTATCAATCTAGTAAATATCTTACCTCTATTTTATCTCAAGGTTGCAGGCTGAGAGGATAAGAAAAATGGATCGTTGAACTTTGTAAATACAAGTGAAGTCTGGAACAGGTACGACTCGGGTTCAATACTCATGAACGTCTCAGCAGTAAATGGAAGTCACCAGTTTCTCCATGGCAAATAGAAATTGTGAAAAAATTCTTCAATCAAGTAAATTTCGTGCACTTTGATTTTTCACAGTTATTTTAGGACATCAATGATATTATGGTACACACACCTGTTAGTCGTACTTGTGAACACCGCCTAAAAAATATCCCATATATTCCCAGTTCCACAAGAGATAATTTTGGCGGCGACTAAACTAATAAAACTTGCCACATAGCTTACAATGGAAAATGCGATCAATCCCCAATATTTGTCATCAGCAGTCTCCAATATTTTGCCCCCCAACGGTGTCGCTGTGAATGTGCTGCAACGAGCCTAAATGTAAGTGCCACGCGCCTGAAATAGAGAAAGCTTTGAACTGACCTGATGCTAACCAAAGCGTACGCTGTAGCGTAATAGCGGCCATAAGAACCAACCCCACACAACTGCCCAACGCAAACTGGGGCCAGGCTTACTGTGCTTCCACTGAAGAAGCCAAACACCAACGCAAAGACAAGGAGCAATGGGCGATTGGATGCTGCTGGCAGCCAAAAGCATGCATCGCAAATGGCACAGCCAAGAACTGCGAGGATGAGAATGTTAAATCTTCCAAACCTATCAGCATAATAACCCGGAATCCAACGCCCAAATATTCCACCCGCATTTATCAGAGACAGCAACATGTATGAGAAACTAGAGATTTGGTCATGATCGAGCGCGTAAGAAGCCAAATACGTTATGGGGATAAAGAGCCCCCATTCCAAGAAGAACACACCAAGACTGGTCAATGTCAGAGCCCCATGAAGAAACATTGAAGGCTTGGGCCGAATTGTCGCAAGTGTTATAGGTTTGGGAGGAAATCGAGGTCGAATGAGAATGACTGCAATCGTGAACGTAACGAAACATAACAGCGCGGCTGCCCAAGTTGCCCATGCAAAGCCGATTGATGAGAAAAGTTTTTGCAGCATCAGAGGAAACACGATTCCGCCGACAGCACCGCCTGATGACGCAATTCCCGTGGCAAGCCCTCTCCTCTGTTGGAAATAGTGCGCGACAATGGAGATTGAGGGACTGAAAACGAGCGAGAGGCTCACTCCTCCCAAAACCCCAAACACAAGCATGAAATGCCAGTATTTTTCGCAAAAGCTCAGCAGAACTAGGTAAAGAACCGTAGCCGCACCCCCGCAAAAAATGAGCTCTCGTGGCCCTCTTGCGTCGAAAATAGGGCCAGCCACAATCCCAAGCAGGAACGTTAAACCATTGTGTACACCGAAAATCCATCCCACATCGGTAGCGCTGGAGTATTTGAGTTGATTATGCAAAAGCTCAGCCTGGAGTACACCAGCACAATTCATGAATGACATGGAACCGAACAATGCCATCCAGCTTCCCAGGACTACCGCCCATGCAGTAAAGCCCCCCTCTGGATATGTGATGGACTCAGCATCTCTGCCATCAGGGTCAGAGGAATCAAAATCTGTCGCTTTATTTGATCCTTTTTCACTTGCTCCACTAGGCATCGTGCGGCTTGTAGTTGTTGGTAGATCTGTGGCGTTGGCTTGTTGGATATATGACGAAGCTGTCACTGCTTCTCTAGACTCCGATTGCCGCATAGCCGTTAAAACTTGACTCAAATCGCCGAGATGGAATAAACCTGCTAGTAGAGTGATTTTTAACGAATTTATTTTGGGCGAAGGTTCTTCATAAATTCAGGATGACACGATTTATCGTAGTGGGTATGATTGAACGCTGTTTGTGGCTTGATCCACGCGGCTCCGTCACAGTCAGCATAGAGCTTCCGTAGTAGCGAAATTCCGACCCAGCCGATTTCGGGATGTAGGTTCACCTGACTACTTACGTATAAATTTGGTCATAAAGTGCGGGCATTGTAACTATGGCCCCAGCGGTAAGTACATACATCGGAATGCCCGACAAATTGTGGGCTGGGCCCTTGAAGGACATGCCGCGTCGATGCCGAGGTGTTTTCCACCGGCGTAGAGCAGGGTATAATTTTCTAGAATTAGAGACGTCTACGCACTGGCAGAAGTCCAATAAAATACCCCAAATATATTTGTTAGGAATCTTGCTTGATCACAATGTTGCGAATTCTTCTGGATCCCATATCACTTAGTGGAGCCCGGCCCCATCCAGCCCTCTGGCCACATCCAACACCAAAAAGCCAGGAAACGAGTTTTACGTGGAGGCGTGAATATACCCAAGACTCAACGATGGCATTTATGTGGAAATAAATAATAGATAGCTGTTTTTGTTTTTATACACCACGATACGATTCTTCTACGTAGAAATGTTCACCAATTCAGATGCTGGTTAGGTTTTTGCGTCATGCACTAAATTAACCACATTCTAATGCGCGAGTTTATGCAGTGGATTATGTTGGTATTTATGCAATTATTTCATGACTTTGTTTCAAAAGCTCAGTGTTTACCCATCATTGTCCAGTTGGCAACTGATCCTGATCCTAACGCTCTCCAATCTCTTACCGGCCACAGAAAACAAGTAGAATATCGAACGTTTAAAAGGGACCAAGGCGAAATTAATAAAATTACCGGAAATATTGAAGGAAGAACGCTTGTCTTATAAATGTCAGACTATTCAACGGTATTGCAGATACATCCTGAATCCAATGTACGCATACAACCATATGACAGGTACATTTACCTGAATCTTGAATCAAATTAGCTCTCTTTGACCACTTATCTTCGGCCACACCCTCTAGCTGTCATTGTCTCTACCTGATTGCAGGAGAAAATGTTTTTTGGTGCGGTGGTAAAAGTGGTGCTGCATCAGGTAGTTGATGTTGTTTGAGCTTGAATGGACTGCCAAAAATAATCCGGAGGATCCAGCAGAACTGAAATTCGTTCGCGCCAGCCTAATGTAAATTCATCAGAGGCAAGTGTATTACCGGATGTAGATAGCTTTAGCTAAGATTGTGACATCACTGCCTGCAATAAAGTGTTGAGAGGGGACGTGCGACGTTAGTGCGGCCATGGGGAAATCAGGATTCAAAAGTCAAGAAGAAATGACTCGAGGTAGAGTGAGACTTGAAACCAAGGAAAAGGATCTGGGAGCGGGCCTATTTTTTTTCAACATGGTCAATTTTTGGTTTTGTTTTTCATGACTAGCAAGCAGTCAACCAACCACCTCTCCCACAACTAGTCTAGTGTCTCCCTCCTCTACAAGTGATTGGGCAAGCATCGAACGCCACAATTTATTTGATTACCCCTGCATATGTTTGTGATTGATTGAAACATTTTTATTGGTTTGACACACTCTATAAGACATGGATCGACCGCCAACATCGGCTATGTCCCGCCTCCAACCCAACTTGCCGTTGCTCACACTCGAACGCCACCATTTTTCTGATTGGGGGAGCCTCAATCGAACTGTGGAGCATAATCAGGGGAAGGAGAACTAGACTCTTTAATCACAATCTGTTTTTATCACTGCCTTGCTCCCTTTTTGCTATCACCATTCGCTAGAAAACCCCAAAAATGGCATCTGAGTCACCCACTTCGCCACCCATGAAGTTAACCGATGATCAACATGCACGACTTGAAGAATTTATCAAACTTTGTGGTGAGAAGGGCTATCTCAAAAAGCCAGAAGGTCTTGGGGACGAGGATGCTAATGATGGCATCAACTGCAATGTCACCTTACTGTAAATCACAGCGATGTATAACCGGACCATAGATCGTATGCTGATTTCTGAACAGGCGATTCCTGCGGGCACGATCATTCGATATAGATGGCGCAATCAAGCAATTCGAAGATGCTTTAAACATCCGAAACGCGGTCAACGCGACTACATTGTATGACAACGTTGAGCTGCCGGCCTTTGAGCAAGGACAGCATGCAACTGTATGAAATTGTTTGAAACCGCAACGTCGAATGATGCTAATTAGCAAACTTGACCAGTTTCCTCGTTGGTATGGTTGTCGTGACAAGCGCGGCTTCCCCATCTGTTACTTTATTCTAGCAGATTTCGACTTGGCAATCGTGGATGAATACAACCAAGAGAAAAGCACATGGCCCAGTGGCGCAAATTTAATTGAAAAAAGAAATACATGCCTTGCCGCGAAGAAAAGCATCGTCGCCCACGATTATTTGACTCGATTCGTCTTGCCACTTTGCTCTGCGGCGAAGGACAGGCCAGATCCCGATGTTCCTGTGACAGGAGCAGTATATCTCATCGACATGGAAGTTTTAGGTTGGAGGATAGCATGGCGATTGAAAGATATCGCTGCAGACCTGACCAAAGTCCTCGAAACGTGTTACCCTGAGGTGATTGATAAGATCTACGTGAGTCTGCGGGTCCTAAATACCCATGTTGAGGTAAAAGATCATTCTAAGAAGCCAGGCTGACTAAAATTTAAAAGATTATCAAAGCGCCGTCGTATATCGACAAGATGTGGGCGATCTTCGCCAAGTTCATTGACCCAAGAACTGCTGCCAAGATCGTTTTTGTACCGTACTATGACACGCTATCTACTCTCCAATCCTTCACGAGCATTGAATCCATCCCTACGAACTATGGTGAGAAATTTGATTTGAAAAAAAGCAAGAGTCCCATAGTTGATGATGGACTGTTAGAGGCTCTTGACTGGGTATCTCCACAGACGAGCATACCTACGGGGCCTATGAAGTGGATTGATGAATCTAGTGGTAAACGAGCTGCAGTAGCAGTAGGTCAAGTTGAAGGAACGCAGAGATCTGATCAAGTAGCTGTACTTAACTCCTAATTACGAAGGATGCAGCCACAAATCTACTAGATACGGCAACAGGAGCCTATGGTACATTTTAAATTGTAATTACCTCAAACAAATCTCGATTTTTCTGTGTAGCGGAGACCAAAGATTTTCAAAACTGCACAGCTTCATCTCAAACTAAGCCAAGCCTAACAGTCTCATATTTTCGCTTGACATTTCCCGTTGGCTTTATCATAGTCTTCGGCTTGCATATTCCACCAAGGCCAGAAAGGAAATATTTTGGCATCAATGGTGCCATTGAAATTTGGCTTCCTTTTTTCCATGAAACTCTTGATACCCTCAATATTGTCAGGTGTCCCAACTGTGGCAAGGAATACTCGAGAGTCGAGAACATGAGCTTCCTCCGGAGTGTTTGGACAATAAACCATCATGTCTCGCATCAGCTTGGTGCTTGTCGGAGAAGTGTTCCCCGCCACGTCCGTTGCTAGGCCGATGGCATATTGAACAGTTTCTTCCGGAGTAGGCAGTAGCTTTGAAAAGAGCCCACTCACGAGAGGGTCTGATGCAGGATACGTAGCGCCCGTGGTGGTCAAGTGTATTGCGTTTGACAGGCCAACTAGACGTGGCAAGTAGAAGGCGCTACATGACTCCAGCGTCAGGCCGCGCCGCGAGAATGGAAGCCCGACTTTAGCACCAGACCAGGCCACGCGAATAGTTGCTGGGAGTGTGATAGTTAGTCCAACTCCGACGGCCGGTCCGTTAATGGCAACAATTGTCGGTTTAATGCATCTTGATATGACCAAGGCAACTTGACCGCCCCTATTGAGATCAGCTGACATTTTCAGGTTCGATGGACATCTATGGTGGGATATACCGGTCTCTGAATCTTTCCGTAGATTCTTTGCTTTCTTTGTGGGCCAACAACCCACTAAATCCAATAGAAAGGTCGGCACCAGCGCAGAATGCTTTCCCAGTTCCCGTGAGGACAATCGCACGTACTCTCTCATCCAAACTGATCAATTTGTAGACATTCTCGAGCTCTGTAAGCAGACCTGCCGTCACAGCGTTGAGTTGATCTGGTCGATTGAATGCCACAACCAAGACTTGTGTGGCAATGGGCGAGTCAGCAGGATAATGAGTGACTGAGATCTCTTTGAACGGCAACGAGGCGTAAGAGGATGGTGCAGTAGTAGCAGGAGACATTATTGCAGTTGATAATTGGTCTTCTTTTTCTTAATTCTGATGATTAGAAAATACAGAAGGTGGTTAGCAGTTATATACAAATGGCGTCTGCCAGTAACCTGACACTCGGACCAGGATATCTTTTCCGATCATTCCAAGTCAACCTCGGGATCAGCTGTCACTGAAGTAAGATATATGCCCCGCATCAAGAGCAAAATGCGGCTCGGATCATACGTATTTAATATTGTTGGTCAAATATCCAAGTACCCTCCCTTGGTTTCTGCGGGGGAAGCCATGTCAGATTGATGGTACGACCCACAAAGTACCGAGGTCAACCCTTTCCAATGGCGTTAAAAGTGTATGTAAATATTTCTCGTCTCAATTTAGGGGCCAACGGTTCCGGTGCTTCCGTAAAAATGAGGCCTCAACTTGGCATTGTACCATTTTATATGTCCTCGCTACGTTCATCTCAATTCTTGAACTAATGAAATACACATTACTCCCACAGATTCACACTAGTAGCTGAGCCCAAAGCAGCTCACCAAATTCTGAGATTAATAAGATCGAGGACTAATACTTCTCGAAATCTCAGTACAAAGCTGCTACGTAATCCAATTTTGTCTTTAACAGCGGAATTCCATGGAACTATAGAATCCGGCATACAATATTCGTTTTTATCAAATGCACAATTGTGCCAAATAATCGGCAAAGCGTCCTCTTTAATATAAGCACTGTCGCAATACGAGAACACACAATTCATTGCCAGTTAGGGTTTTGTATATCCAACCAAGCATCGGTACTAAAAGCTGTCAGCCAATCACTAAGTCTGGGACTAAAATCGCTACAGGACGTACAAAGTAGGTCCATAGTCACCATTTGGAAGAGTATTGACGATAGGGTTCCAAAAGGAGGAAAGAATGCCCGATGTTGACATTGAGTAGCTATCCGGTTCCGTCGGCCAGTCTTCGTTTAAACCTCCATCGTCTCGTACGGTATGATCTACACTTTCCGGTAACATGCTTTCACTTTCTCGACTGCTTTCAGTACTTGCGAGCTTCTCTCTCGCTTTTTCGAACAGTTTGAAAGCGGCATCAGCAGATAAGAATGATTTCCGCAGCTCACCCATAGCTAGCATACAGAGCGCTAGATTATGCTTAGCAATTTGACGTGACATCGGTTTTGGTGATATGGACTCAAGAAGATGAATCTGCATGGGTGGGATAAGTGCAAGTACACTATGCAAGGTGTGAGCAAGTTCAAGAGACAATATAGAATTTAAATACGTACGTTATCGTGTTACAGAGCCCGATAATATCTTCGGACATCATTGAGTTAATGGCACTCGTTGCCTCTGAAGCCGCTGCTCGAGCTTTTTGGGATGCGAGGGATCTCAGCGAAGCTTGTTCCGCTGGGGTAAGATCTTGAGGAGTCTCGAGAATAAATGATCTATACAAAACTATAATGGTCGTTCTGGACAGCGATGAGCGTAAATTCCCACTTGCTAGTCGACATACTCACTGGATATACAATTTAAATTCGTATAGGTGGACTGCAATAACCCGGTCTCGGCTAGGATTTTCGGGAAATATATACAAGGCGCGAATTTCTTTCTCTGTATTTTCGAGGTCTGAAATCGATGGTTTGGTACCTCTTGCTTTGTAGTTGGTGGTTAATATCGATCCCAGGATTCGAGTTGCCTTTACCAGTCGTACCCAAAGCTCAGACAGGCTCGCCATGTTGCTGGGCAAGAATCTTTGGCATTGCTTAACTATTTCTTCAGAATCTGAACTTTCAGTGTCAGTAATTTCTGGTACTGGAGTCATGACATCTTCAAGAGAAATCCGAAGAGGTCTGCCTTGGCCAATCGTCAACCAGACTTCTCGACAATAGATGCACCACCAGAGACGGCGCCATACTGGCTTCATTCCCCGACCGGCCGAGCCTGGGAGCATATGTAGACCAATCGTGTGTGACAGGCTAATGGATATTCCGTTCCAATACCATGGGCCAGTTCGATCTTCTGTGTTAGAATACCAGTGACTCAATAAGAATACAGCCTGAATGAGAGTGATCTTGTCTCTTTCATAGTCCATATCGTAAAGTGTCTACAGTTTGATTAGTTTTCAATCCTAAATGATGCTCAATTCATGATAATGACCTTCGCTCTTTGATATGCGAGGCGTTTCAATGCCAATCTGTTGGGATAATGCTCCTCGGACAGCATCGCTTCATTCATGAACTAGACCCAGAATAAGCTAGCTACACTACAATCATACTGAATGTTGACATACACTTGCGGCGGCCAGAAACATGCCCCATAGTAGCAAAAGGCTGACTTGGCCTTTTTCATATTTGGGGATAAAGTCGTACGCATCGATGACTGGGGCGAAAGGGTTGACATGATGAAAGTAGCAACGTATGAGAGCTTCCCTGATATGAAATGGAGGCAGAGAAAATGCACCTTTTACGCGTAGATATTCGACATCTTCTGGTTTTAATAATTCGATAGAGGGCGTGGATACGAAAGAGTGGTTGCTCTGGGTGGACCGGTGGGGTTCACAAATGTCAATCACAAACGCTGGACCTCGCTTATCACCTGTGACACGATGTGAGCAAGATCAGGAACAAAAGACCTCACTTGGTTCAAAAACAAATCACGGTATTACCTGGATAGAATGGAACGCCAGCAGATGGACTATCAGTTCGCTCCAAACTGTCTGCATAGGCTGACGTTTCTTGAGATGGCGCTGGTGAATTCTGAGTGCAGGGTGTTCGCGCTAAAATGGCTTCAGGGGAAGCAAGGATTTCTCTGTTAGCAGCACAGCTAATTGATGGACCTATTCCTGATGTCTCGGTCTGCTGAATGGGCGCGGCAGGCTCGCGTCCACGAAATTTCGCCGGTGTGGCCTCGGCGGGCTGAGAGAGTTGAGAAGCGGTCACGGATAAGGGTGTATTTGCCAATTCTGTTTGTGATACGGCTATCGTTCCGTCACCACTCTCAGCGGCACAAGGTGATGGAATCAGGAGCGCCGGGTTCCTTCACCAAATCAGCCTTGCTTTTTCCAAAACTTCTCATTGTCACATTACCGGCGCCGTTTACGGGTCCACACCTCACATTCAATACTGTCGATGGTGCAATTTGCGCATGGTGGACCTGACAAGGCGATGGTGCACCTCACCTTGCGCTGGTGGCAGGCTTTGCATGCAACATGGGCGCGTTTGGATGAGCGGGTCTGCATGGAGGAGATTGGGAGGCTTGCATGCAGCGCCCTCCTCGTAAGTTATGCTATTCCTGCGTGTATCGTTCGGTGCAGATATCAAAAGATCCATGTAGACCTGAAAGTATTTCGCCGAGGAGGTAAGACAGACTTCTTTTGTCGTGTATTATGGCGAGGGGGAGAAGTCGGTGATGAGACCCACAATGAGCCGAGGTGAAACCTCATGTCCCGTGATAGTTAGATGGCGCACGTATCCCAACAGCTCGGTTTAAACTCTATCCCCGTTTATCAATTAAAAGACAGTTCCTGGTTGTTTTTCCATGTCGTCATATCCCGTGACAAGATCAAATGAGGCTGAGTCTAGTCCAATATCGATTGGTCTAAGAATTTCCAACGAATGTTTGTGATGAGTGAGGTAATCACCCAAGGAATGTCGGCCAAAGTAGACTTGACCTTCAGAATTCGACAAAGCAGCACAGCTCGAGTCTGCAAAGCGGCCCGGCCCCGGTCCGTGATACCAATCATCTTCCCCTTGAGCTAGTATCAGAGGGATTTGATGCGGAACACAGATAATTCGTCGATCCCTAAAAGCGGTGATAGAAACCATGTCTGACCACCCGCTAAATGGTGGGGTGGTGTCCTCGAACTCCCAATGTACACGCTAAGGTGTGTGCCCAACCGTCGAGTCCTCGGATAAGATAGACAAGGTCAGAAAATATAAAGCACTCGCCCTCTAGAATTGAGATTTTTTTGATGTATTAGGTCTGCTGCATCAATCATTCTTTATTCAAAAGTTATGTTCGGAAGGTGGCCAAAGGCTAATCTTTGCCGTTGACTCACATTTACTTCTCAAACCAGAGGCTTAAAGGCATTTTATTTACAACACACTTTTAATTAGATCGTCCTCAAACTGACGCATCTATCTTCGGTCTTTCTACACATGCTCAAGGGCGCCAGAGTCGCCATATTCATTGACCCATTTGATATCCTACTGGTTGGTCGGCAGCTGTTAACATCCTCGTCGCAAAATCATCTATAAACACGATTAAAAAATTTTTTATTCCTCAGTATCTTACAGAACGAAGAGCAGAAATAAACCCAGATACACTTCTCCGTTCGCCACTTCTCTCGCTGGCAAGAACTTTCACAGCGTTCCTGCTGTTGACAAGGCACGATGGCGAATTCTCTCAGCACCCGCAGACTCGCCCTTAAAAATCTCCTAAACGTCAGCGCACTCTTAAACTTGAAAGTTATTTTGATTGTTTTCGCTTTAATAAATCTAAAATGCATGCCTTTTACTTGGACTGTTGGTATTTCCCCCACGATCAGTTTCAACCAGCAACTAATCATGAACCAAGATCCGCGCCTGGAGCATGCTTATTCGTCGTAAAATCGACCCTGCCAGGAAAAAGAATCTCTCTCCACGATGCCTCTGGCTTCCTGCAATTAGTGTCGCACGTTCTCCTGCATTAGAGTGCGATTTCAATTTACACAAATCCAATTCGACTTATTTTACCGACATGGATATTTATCGAAGCAATTTCTGCTGTCTGCTCTTCATGAAATACTACAACCCGTTCCCCGGGCGTGATAATTTCAACGTAGTGCTAGGTGCTACCGCTTGCAATTGGCGAAGAGAAATAAAACCGTACCAGCGATATGAGGTCTGGTCAAAAATTCTATCATGGGACGAGAAGTGGTTTTACGTAGTGACGCACTTCGTTGTCGCAGATAAGTTCCAACCGCGGGAATACATCTTCCAAGCCCGGAACAAGGTTGTCAAGACAAAAGAAGTGGATCCAAAGGACAGACTCAAGTATGTTCTTGCTACATCAGTGAATAGAGTTGTTTTCAAGAACAATCGGCGTACGATTCCTCCTCAAGAAGGATTCAGAATGTGTGGACTTTTGCCTGATAACGAAGACAAATTGGCAGAAATTGAGAGAATGAGATTGAGAGCATTACCTATCGCACGTATGGAGAACGGGTGGGATGAAGCACATGCTACATTCGAGCCTGGAGAGAGTGCGCTGGCCTATTACGCTAATGGGTTCTAAGATCGAACATCAAAAAGCTGCACCCTTCGTGCACAGCTTCAGAAAAATAGTGCGGATATGGAAGCCATCCAAATTTCTAGACTTACAACAAAATTTACAGCTTAACCAATAAATCTCTATGTTTACAAGAATCCAGTCCAGGTCGGACGGTCGGGCAGTCCGACACCATTGCATGTAGGTTGGCGGGTAAGCCGACAATCACTGACAGGGGCTTCGACGCGTCCCCACCACCACACAATCAAGGAGTCGGATTCATCGCGGGATTCTTTGCGTCGGGTTGGATCACGGCTCCAGTTCTCGGCGAGTACAAGTCCAGGCCAATCCCAATGGCTATTTAAAACCAGCGAGACTGCATGAAATGGGAAATACTCAAAAACCAGCTTGACATACTTGTTCGTCTCGTAATTTAATCTCCACCCTTTTCTTTTTCTGCTTTTAGCCTCGAATAGGTGAAAGATGTCTCCAAACGGTGAAGCATTTTTGCTCAACCCTGAGCTACCCGAAGGCCCGACGCGATTCCCTCAAGCCCGTATCGCGCCGGCCTCCGCCCACAAGACAATCTACGTTTCTGGGACCGCATGCTGCCGTCCAGATGGCACCTGGGAAGGAGTCATAGAAAATGCAGATGGCACACACACGCTTGACATTCACAAGCAAACGGCCGCCGTGCTCAAAAATATCGATGATATTGTAAAGGGGGCCTCAGATGGAAAGGGTGGTATTCATAATGTAATTGACGCTGTCGTTTACATCTTGGATATGAAGACACAATATGCTGGGATGAATGAGGAATGGAATAAGGTCTTTGCGGATCGTGCTAGCGCGCCCGCCCGGGCGACTATTGGGGTGAGAGAGTTACCTGATCCCCGAATGATCGTGGAGGTCAAAGCAGTTGCAGTGGTGGAGATTTAAAATATGGATGGATGGATGGGGGTTGTAACCGGAGGCCGATTCCGGCCATGAAGGGATTGGCACAGCGGGGCTTGCAAGCTTGCTCAAATCTGTGTCACTTGGGTTCAATCATACAACGACGAGCTTTCAATTCATAGGAATAATATAGAAGTGCCAAACGAGCCAATTGTAAAAGGGAAACCTTATCGTGTTATTCACTATAATAAAAAAATGTGTCTAAAAGGGAGTCAATGCTTCCTACGCCAACCATTGCAACAGGGGATGGCCTTGGGCCATGATTGGCACTCTGCACACATCCAGTCCGATTCTTGTAATTTGTAATAGGCTAAAAAATACCGATCTACAAGGAATGCTATGCTGGTAGACTCCAATACATCTAGCATCCGAGGGCCGTTCAGCCCGGGATAACACGCAGCACGATGCGGGGAGAAAGGCGGGGAAGCAAGATCGATTCAGCACTAATACTGGCTGGGACAGGCAAGGGACCCCCCAGTTTCAGGGGGCATAAGCTATCAAGCACCAACATGCGGCCAGATAACGATGACAGGTGATAAAGTCTAGAGGGCAATAATCTCTCAGCGCACATCCTTCCCCTCCCTTCCACACATATTGTGCATGGCCAATCTAAGCCATCATGACATCTCACTTAGCCGCTGCGAAAGCCAGGTTATCGTGCGCGCGATGCCACAAGAGGAAGAAGAGGTGCGACCGAGGGCTGCCGTCATGTCGGAATTGTCAGACGGCTCGGGTGAAGTGCAGCTTCCTTGATGATGACAGCCAAACTGCATCATATCCCATCGCGTACGCTGCTCTTACATCCGCCTCGCTATATTTGCGAGAGTCTTTTTTTTTCTCCCACGCTAACTCTTTCAAAGCTACGTCCGCAGTTTGGAGAGAAAAATTGAGGAAATGGAAAATCGGAGGCCTGTGGAGGCGCAGATTTCACCTCCCGCAGATGCAGACATGGCATCCAACAGCCAGACTTTTGTCGAACCCACTTTAGCAGATCTAGGCGTACCAAATGAAGAATGTGGAGTCCTGCCAGTAGCAAACGAGCCAAGCATCGCAGACAATCTCCCCGATTTTCCCCAGGAACCGCCAATGAACTCAATTCTTCAAGAACCACCTCCATCATTCGTCGAAGAGCTCAAGACGCTATCGCTTGAGGCTACTGCAGACCGTCATCTTGGATCAACTTCAGGCCTTTCATTCGCTAGACTCACACAGACCGTTCTTCGGCGACTGACACCAGACAAAGCCGACTTTGTCTTTAGCGACGACCCTGAGAATGGAAGTGGGCCTCCCCTACTGGACTTTAACTCGCCATCGGACCTAATAAATTCTACATTATTCACCAGTTTGAGCGAATCTGTATCTATTCATCCAATTTTATTTGGCGACGTCTTCTTGTCAGACATAATAGAGCCAGATGAGGCAATGGCCAGCTTGAATTTGCCAACTGATGAATCGCACATAAGCCGCTTGGTCGATTTCTACTTTGCACATTCACATACACTTTATCCTATACTTCAAAAGGATGAATTTATGCAGACACTCCAACGTGTCAAAGAAAACCCCCAGGATCTTGCATCGCAGTCTCCTTTGTGCTTCTTTAGAATCTGGATGGTCCTTGCGATTGGCTCGACGGCATATTCCTCTGTATCATTGATGGAAGAATCAGAATCCAGGGTATATTATAACAAAGCTCTCGAGTACTTTGAACCGGCAATGGCATATGGCGAATTGGTAAACCCAAAGCAGTGCATTCAGTGGCAACACTTTGCTAATGATATATTAGGCCGCGTTAGAGGTCATCATGTTGCAGGTTTCATATTCTTTCTTTAACCAGCTAGGTCCCAGTGAGTTACTTTCTAATGGATAATTTATTACATATCCTAACCAATATCTAGATACCTGGTTCTTAGTTGGCTTAGCTGCTCGACTAGCCTTGGGTATGGGGCTTCACACCTCATCATCATATATCGGTGTACCCGTAGATGTGGAACAACGGCGCAAGCGGGTGTTTTACTCTATTTACATGATGGATCGGTAATTTTCTCCTTCCCCTAACTTTATTTTCTTTGGAGCAAACAAAATTTCTCTCTTTTCCCTTTTGAACATTTCTCGTCTAACTTACTTGAAGCGTAGTATCAATTTCTTTAGGTCGTCCGTTTGCTCTGCATGATGATGATATCGACGTTCTGGTGAGTGGAACGATATTTTCCACCTCTAAAATGATGCGTTCACTAACAAGAAAATGCAGCCATTTGCAGATGCAGACGATGAATACATTGGACCCGATGGCATACAACCCCACAATTCCCTAAACCCATCTCTCATGGCCGTCCCACTCCATATTCTCGCACTCAGAACTCTTGCGGGGAAAATCGCCAGACAAGTCTACTCCAATCGCCACGCAGCTAATTTGAACGAGGAAAAGCGGGAAAAAATACTTCAGTCGCTCCACAGGGAGCTCCTAGAATGGCGTCGCAACATGCCATTCCCACTTCCAGATATTGACAATCAAGTACCACATTTATCCACCGGCTGGTACGATTTCAACTACTATACCCACCTAGCAATGATCTATCGCCCGTCCCCATTGTTTCCGGTCATGGATCGCAACCGAGTAAAAATCCTCGAGGATGCTGCATCCATGTCTCTCCGTCAGGCATTCAATATGCATCGACAACGTCGGTTTGCTTACAATTGGCTCAATCTCCTGTCTATATTCACCTCAACACTATCCCTAATCTATTCAATCACTGCCCAACCTGATAATCTGATCGCTGTCCTAAAAGAAACGAGGGCCATCGATGACCTTGATCTGGCGATTGAACTATTCGATACGTTGGGGGTCAAATTTTCAGCAGCCAAGAAAATCCGGCGGATGATAGCAGAGATATCCAGACGATATAAAGATTTACGTTCCTCGCCAGGCGAAGGGGAGGTTGTTTTAGGACATGAATAGATAGCATATCAGACTAGTAGCATACCTGCTATCTCATGAATTACAACAAAATTGAAGGCATACGTTCATTCACACCGCCTTTTTTTGTTGCTATTTTGATCATGGCTAAAAGTTACCAATATTCTAGCTATTTTAAAACGCCTAACCGGCTAACTGCTAGTCTCACTTCCCGCTGAGTCACACGGATGCCGCCACGTTTCTCGCCAGTCCAACTTGCTCCACATGCGAGATCAGCATTCACACAAACCACTCACACGAGGAAATTTCCCTAGTACTCATTTTAGATATACGGTCCAATAATACTCAATAACGTTGCATGCATGCCCCGTTCCTTGCCTGCCCACCACGGGCCGTCCCGCCTCGAGCCCCTGACCTCCATCAAAAAAGGTCTCCGAGAGGTGTCTTCTGAACTTCCAAAAACGGATTATGAAGGCCTTATTAGTATAGCAGTTATCAAATGTATCCTAATGTATTTCAATTATCTGTTTTCCACCCGCAAGCAGGAAATAAAATGCGAAAATGAAGCTAACCAGCCCATGCAGGTCCCTAAAACATAGCGTTGGTCCTTAGCAACCAACATGCATATCACACAGTTTATTATTGGTTCGCTGCGAGACCAAATACCAAAGGCTGTGCAGTAATAAAATCGACACACATTCTTCGATGAGGGGTAGAGCCCAGCTCTCATTGCAAATTCCTCCCAAATATCACAGCGCCTCTTTGTTTCATCAACTATTCCCATACGTTCTTCACACAAAAGTATGGCTCAACTTAACGAAAACCCTGTTTTGTTGCCT
The DNA here is from genome assembly GCA_020809705.1 of Calonectria ilicicola. Lineage (NCBI taxonomy): Eukaryota > Fungi > Ascomycota > Sordariomycetes > Hypocreales > Nectriaceae > Calonectria > Calonectria ilicicola. The sequence continues at coordinate 1,866,953 of CP085825.1, read as the reverse complement.
GATGAAGAGGTTCCATAATCGTTTTTCCTTAAAGTAAACCAATTGACCTCTGCCTCAGGTCTCCAATGTTGACCGGGACTTGTCTTTTGGAGATGTATGTATTTTATAAATATGAATAAAGCTCCCGAGGTTTACTAACTATTCCGGATGTATCAGGGTGTAGCGTCATCAACCCAAAGTATATCAAGCTCCATCATGGAGTATCGACGCGAGAACGGAAGAACCTACCACAGCTACAAAGATGGGAGTGGGTGTTTTTTTCCTGCCCAGGTCTCTATGCCTTAGGAATCTGACCGTGGGTGAAGAGTATAACCTTCCGAATGATCAAATGGAAAACGAAAGGCTAGGTATGGGCTGATATTTGGACGTCATCCACCTATGCTAACTACAATCAGACTTGCAACACCATTTGTGTCTCCTTACCTTCGACCATTTACTCGGACTTGCCCCTCCAGGCCGCCCAGGATCCAAGGTCAAGCGGGTACTTGATGTGGGTACTGGAACTGGTATTTGGGCCGTGGACTTTGCAGATGAGCATCCAGAGTGTGAAGTACGCTGCAATGTGAGATATTTCAGTGGACATGCTAACAGGCATAAAGGTCATCGGAATCGACCTATCCCCAAGTCAACCTGACTTGTAAGATTAAAAACTCAAGGCTTATTTTCTCAAATGAGCTAACGTGATTAGCAATCCTCCTAATGTTAAGTTCGTTGTAGACGATATCGAGGAACCGTGGGTCTACTCTGAGCCATTCGACTATATTCACAGCAGAATGATGAATTTTAGCGTCAAGGATTGGGACGTTTACTTTAAAAACATATATGAGTGAGTAAAGCTCTACTGTTAAGCTTCACAGTGCATTTTTCTCAATTAAGCTGATGGGTGTAGTAACCTTACACCGGGAGGTTACGTTGAAATACAAGAGGTCTCCTCCTCTATGTCTTCTGATGATGGCAGTCTGACGCCGAATCATTCGATTTCCAAATGGTGTAATCTTCTAAATCAAGCAGCAATAAAACTGGGCAGGCCTTTCATTGAGTTTGACCAGATGAAGGTGCACATGGCCAAGGCAGGCTTCACAGAGATTGTCGACAGCCGATTCAAGTGGCCAATAAACCGATGGCCAAAGGAACAGAAATATAAGGAGCTTGGTTCTTGGAACAATGTCAACACTGGTGCGGGTTTGGAGGGTGCGACATTGGCACCATTCACGAGGGCTCTCGGCTGGTCTCTTGAGGAGGTCAATCTCTTCCTCACCGATGTGAGAAAAGACCTGAATGACACAAGAATTCATGCTTACTGGCCCATGTAAGTTTATTCGTGATGGAATTTAATTCACCCAACCTGGGATACTAATCATACCTAAATTAGATGTTCGATTTACGGCAAGAAGCCTCTGGTCTAATTCCCCGCGATACTAAAGGAATTGCACGGAAGCCCATAATTGCGCTACTGAAGTGACTATGTGAACATAATTACTCTAAGGACATCAGACTAAATTTGGATACGTGTAGCTACTATTGTTGTTGCTTTCTTTCTACTTCATGAATTGTGAATGATGATACCTGTGGTAAAGCGTTCGGTTGGTAAGATACTGTAAAACTTCTCAGCAGCACAATTCTTAAAAAAAGAAGAGAGCAAACGGTACCATTCCATTCCTATTTTGTTGGAATGCCTTGCCCAGGTGTCAGCACTTGCGGTCCAGACTTAGTTATTGGTGGGTAGCCCATTTAGGTCGAGCCAAAATGCGCCCGCTCAGCCAAGTGTCTCACTCAGCTGACAAGACAAAATTTGGCGCCGTTTCGAACGGCGAATCGGCCACTTTTTAGATTAGCCATGTGAGGGAAAGTTCCGTCGTAGTGCAGAATTGTCCTCTTTAGTTCTCTCAGCTGCATCGGATTCTTTATCATTGCACCGACTAATGGAAGTAGCCGTCCTCCTCCCACAAACTCAGCCCATTTGTATGCTGACCAAGAGTCTATTTGTAGTACCATAGAAAATAATTTTGTTAGTGCCATAAATTATTTAACTGGGACGAGTCATGCTGTTGAACCTAGTCGCCTGCTCCAGTTGTATAAAGCTGTGTCTGTGGACAGTCTCGGACTGAGATCCAAAGTTTATTCGACCACACTCAAATCCCAAGGACCAAATGTGTATGTCGGGAAAACATCATGCCGATGATTTGTTTCTAATAATGGAAAATAGGCGCTAAATTCAACGAAACCATCCTCGGCTACGAGGTTGGAGAAATCCAAGCCAAGGCCGCCTTCACGACAGAAATCAACATAGCAGGGACTGGCGTGCCTTTGCAAGGCTTGATCAATGAGCAATATCTAGGCAGCCAGGCCATGGACAAAAGACCTGGGATGTATCTAAAATATCTTCCGTATCGTTTTGATGCAGTGACGGGCCAAATCCTTACAGGCGGCGCCTACCTTTTCGATACTCGTGAGGACGCAGACGGCTACGAGCATTGGACGTCGGAGGAGTTTGAAGTTGGAGAACCAAAGACGAAATTTTGGAGTCAGCCATTGTTCGAATCTGTGTCTCGCTGGACCTGGGATGTGATCGGAGCGGTCAATTTTGCGCCTCTGGAGGAGCACGCTGTCGGTCGCTTTCAGCGATGGAAATGTACTAACGCCAACGCCGAAGCAGCCCTACGCGAAGCGTACCCAGATCTGAAAGCCGCTGCAAAGGCGCAAGGCGCCGTCTCATTCTGGTTACTGTACCACCCTAAAGAAAAAATGATTGCTATCCAGCTTGGATTTGCAAAGGTCAAAGGTGATAGTCTCGCCAGCGCAAGAAGCTCTTTAGAGGCAGTAGAAAGACAACCATCCTTGGGTCACCACTTTCCAGCAACCCTGGATGCGCAGGTCCTTTTGGATCGCGCCAGCTTGTTTTTAACATTGTGGTTGCCCAAGTCTAGAGCTGCAGGGGGCTCTGAGCGGTCTATTCCTAATTATCCGGTGGTACCATCAATCACGCATTAATCTAGACTACAGGCAATTGGCCTTTTACAGACACCCGAGGTTGGATTCGTTATCTCAAATCTAGTTCTAGAAAAATGTAAATGATAGCAGCTATTGCTCCCACAAACTGAGGCATGTGCCATCGTCTTCTTCCTCACGTCCAGGGCATGCCCAGACCGCAATGAAAAAGGAAAAAAGAAACGCCTGTCAGACATCCATCGACACCCACCCCGAGCGCGCGCCCGAAGGCAAGACCGCAAACGGGGTCGAGATCATCAAGAGGGAAAGCAACTCTCTATACAGCAACGTGCAAGACGGTACCGCCATCCTTGCGGACAGAGCGAGAGGACCAAGGTATTCACTCTAGGGTGTCGAGGATATACACTCATCAACCAGGGTGGGATCTGTGGCTCTTTTAGGGAACCAAGAGAAGGTCGAATACTATAGAAATGATTCTCCTGCATCATGGGTTAGCGTGTGTTGAAGGGCAGTAATGTGATGGTCTCAAGCCAAGGCAAACTCAGTCAGAGCCCTTGAAAAGCTCAGACAGAGATTGCTTTGGATTGCTACCAGTAGGGGTAAACATACTGAAGTATTGTCGACGTGAAGAAGAAAGAGAAAAATCCCAAACTGCGGCGGGATTCATGGTATTTTATACTGAGAATAGTGGGTCTCGGTCCGCCTCGCTTACCGCCAGCCTCTGAAAATTTTTGACTAGCAGAGTTTTTCTCGCCCTGGCAACGTCGGCCTCGCAGCAGAGCCATGGAATTCCTTGACAAAGAAAAGTTCATATGTGGGCCAAAGGAGATTGGTTTTCGTCAAAGCCAAGACATTAGGCCGAGACTTGCGGTACCGCGTTTCGTATGTGCGCGGTTCATTCCGTGTTGCCAAATCCTGTGATTACTTGGGCATCCTCCAAAATCTTTTCATGGCCAATATTGGTATTCATATTTCAGTGTGTGTAGTTTTTTTTTCTGTGGACTAATTCACATGCTGATTTTGTACTTCATTTCAGAGATAATGTAGTCCAATTGCCGTTGGAAAACCCCCAGGGAGGACTCTGATTCATGATTCTGCGGTTCATCAATCTCGAATCTCAACCGTCCCCGCTGCGGCCTCAACTATGATTCTCAGTCTCCACTACGCTAGATCGCTTCAAATTTTATGAGACAAGTGTGTTCCTATGACGTTCGAATTAACATTATCCAGCATGCTATTGGACAATGGTGATACTCACTTGCATCTTGGGGAATCTTTCATCAGAGAAAACTTCAAACCGGGCAGTAATTCCAGGCGAAACGCCCTCAAATCCAGGAGCAATTGAAGTCTGGTATTTTTGATATATCGCCGCAGCAAGTGTCGTCATCTCTGCCATTGCCAGACTTGGTCCATTAGCTACATTATTCGCCACAGGAGCAACAGCTACCCTATATTAGGCAAGCAGCCGAAATGCGTCGAGAAAATCGTAGAGTAACTTGAACTTACTGCATGCCGATGCACATTCTGCCTCCACTTGAAAAGGCCCAGAACCACCGATTCATTTCGGTTGTCTGAGCACCCAGCCACCGCTCCGGATTGAAGGTCAATGGGTCCGTAAAGACGTCCGAATTGCGGTGGAGAGAATATGGGGCCATTCCCACTGTGGTCCATGCAGGGATTTTATAGCCATCAACTGTCGAATCAACGGGAATCGACCGCGGTTCAGAAGCAGACAAAGGTGCATAGAGCCTTAACGTTTCTTTGATAACGGCATTGAGGTAAGTGCACTTGTCGCTCTCAGTGGCTTTTGGGAAGCCGTACTTGTTGAGTGATTCTGATGGGATATTTGCGATTTCTTGTGTCAATTTTTCCTGGAACACCCTATTCTTAGGTTGAGAGAGAGACCAGATTAGAAACATTAGACTGTCACTGGTAGTATCAATGCCAGCGAGAAAATGGTCGGCCAGCTCAGATGCTTGTTCATTGTCATCCATTCCGTCTGCTTTTTGGGTGTGATGGTGTTTCCAGAGACTATTGATGATGGCCCCGTCTGGACATTAAGCGAACGTTAGTGTCTATTCATTTCTTGAATCCGACACCGGTGTAGTAGTGTCTTACCGTCTGATGGATATTGTGATTTCTCCTTGGTTAGAAGTTGCATCTCGGACCGAAATCGCCCGTATGCTTGGAGCGCGAATGCCCGGATACCTGTGTAAGTTGCAGGCTTTTGCATGGGCAACATCGGCTTCACTATCTTCTCCATCAAATTCGTACGAGTATACAACCACTTGGTAAATCCTGGTAAATGAACTGCGAACCACGACAATCTCCGGCGAGCTGGGTCCAGAATATCGCCAATCAATGCGCGGTGGGCCTTGGAGCCTTCCATTGCGGATGTTGACCCGTACTTCCCGTATAAGAACTGTGTGATATTGTCTAACGAGTAGTAGTGTAGCGTATTGAAGATTTCACTAATGTGCTCAGGTTCTGATTCAATAAGATCCATGTACTTCTTGGTCTTTTCCTCGACCATGCTTGTCATTGGCTCCTTGAGCATAGCAGATTTGGAGTAGGCATGGGACAAGAGCTTTTTCCGTTGACCATGCTCATTTGGAGAGTAAAATGTAAACAAATTTTGTTTGCCGTACACGTCAAACATGCGGTAAAAGCTTGTTCTTCCATATCCGCTACCAGGTCCGTAGATGGTTCGTAACGCGGATAAACTGTTGAAAGACACTTCGCTTGGACCAACGCGGACAGCAGGGCCGTATTTGTCATGCAATTCGTTGATGGTACGGGTACGGGTACCTCTCCAATCCTCGTAAGCAAGTCGCCATTTTGTCAGGGCAAATGCTTTGGGTCCCGGCACTTGGCTCAGTGGGCTGAGAAAGAGAGGATCAAGGAAAAAGGAATGGACCAAGAAGAAGACCAAGAAAATGACCAGGGCAGCGACCAATAATGAAGCCATTTTGGGCGTGATCGAGATGCTTGAACTGAAGCAAGCATACGTTGTTTATTCAGCTTGTTAATAAATGAGGGGGCAAAGTGCACTGCAGTGTTCCAACTCCCAAAACGGGTTTCCGATCTTCGCTCCCCGCAGCCGCCTTTTTTTTCCTATTTGACGTAGGGCGCCTGCTAGCTTGATAAGATACGGGCTCGGTCGGTAGTGCCGATTTCATTGATTCCCTCGAAAGCATTTTCGGTGGGTCCGACCGCAAGTTTTTCGAAACTCTAGTGTACATCGAGTAAGCATTGATGGTGCGATACGTAGTGGGTGATCTCGATAGCCTGTATTGGGCTGAGGTATACCGATCTGGTCTACCATGAGTGCTCTTGTATGAACCAAGGCCAAATCGGCCACCTATTATGATGAGCAACGGAGCAATATGGACTCAGCTATGGAAATGGAAACGGATTTTGATATGTCAAAAAATGTCCTTCAGTTATTGTGATATCATTATGAAACGAAGAAATAATGAATAGAATAAAAATTACGGGGTTCTGCTATGGATTAGCTCACCTATTGGTCTTACTATCCCTGAAAAAAACGCGAGTCTGTATCATCAACACCAACCAATGATCTGACCTCGTTGCTTAATTTCTGCAACTCTTCCGCAACCTGGCCTGTGACCAGAGCATAGGCATAAAGCACCGCATAATCCTTCTCCTCCACCGTGATGCCAAAAGGTCCGCTACTGCTGCCCCCAGCTTCATTTAGCGAACGAGCAGAATACTCCTTACGAAGTTGGAATATTTTCGCCAGCAGGTTTTCTCGCGCCACTACAATGCTCAACGTTGCATCAGAGAGCGGATACTCTAGCATCATCGAGCTAGCCAGAACCTCAAATGCATGACAAATGTTGTCACACAGTGCAGCACGTTCCCGGGCCGTGTACTGAAGCAATATCTTCTCAGCGTCCGTCAAATTTCCCTTGCGGTATGCGACGAGACTCATGGCGTAAAAGCCATCTAATATCCGATTCGTTCCCCTCAACATGCGCCCATATGCCTCCATTGGAAAAGGACCAACAAGATCAAACTCTGATGCCGCTGACTGTCTGAGGCCCTCGAGCTTTGCTGCTTGTCTCTGCATAGCCACTTGCTCGCCAGATTTGAGATAGCTCTTGGCGCCTTGACTCTGGAAAAGCACGGCCAGAGGACCTCTCTTCCAAATTAACCCCATCTGAAGATGAAGCATTGATAGCCCTTCCCTGAATTTCCTCCGACCGGAAATTGGCCAGATGATGCGGCAAACAACGAGACCCCAGAGAATGCCTGCGGTGACGGCAATGGCACGGTGCTTGGCAATCTCCACAATATTTGGATCTTGGCCAAGTTCTTCGGTGTCATCATCATTATCGTTCATTTTCTGGCTTAAACTGTATGCATACAGGGTCGAAACGTTGTAAGCCAGCAAGGTTATACGACCTAGAGCCGCTTTGCCGCGGACAACGATGAAGTAAAAAATTAAAAAACTGGTCGTCCAGCCCACCACCATCAGTAAGAGCGCGTTGCCAAAGCTGACCTTCCAGTTGATGACAGAGAATGCACATCCAACGAGGGTACCAATAAACCGCGCCCATCCAGTAGTGTTGGAAGCACCGACGGTCATTGAACACACAATCATGAATGACAATAGACCCCATTCTCCACGCCACCGGCTGTAGACGTCGCGTGTGGCCTCAATAAAGGCAAACATGCCCCATATCGCCGCGCCAATGCCGACTTTCAGGCCAAATTTAACTATCTCAAGTCAGCCATCGCACACCAAAGCAAAGGAAGAACCAGCTTACTGTCATCTCGAGCCAACTTTCTGAACTGTCTCAATAGCTTTCGTAGTGTCCAAGCTGGAACCTCTCGGACAGATGTGGGGTTGCTTAGGACCCTGGAATTTCTCCTCTCCGCAAGTAGGGTTGTGACACTGCGGGAGTTGTTTTCTTTCAGCTCCGGCGACATCAGACCATCAGCTTCTGGAGACTCGGGCTGCCAAAGAACCTTTCTCTCATCGGCATCTGGTACTCTCCACCATATGAGCCACCGCCAACTCCGTCTATGGTGTTGTACCACATAATCTAGGTTATCCAAGATATCCAAGTACTTCAAAACCTCCTCCCCTACAGATTGTAAAGTAAACGCGAAATGGCCACAGGCAGCTGCCACTTCTTCCAGTTCTGCTTGAACCGTCTCCGAGCCGTCGCTATTTATTTCGATGTGATCGTAAAGGGCCTTTAGAGCTTCGGTGCGCGCGTTCTTGAAAGACCCTAGCGCTTCTGTAAGGCCTAGCCGCAAATCATCGCTGATGCGGATTCCAGAGCTTGAGGTTTCGCCAAATGGTGTCTCGTTCAGTACCTTACAGAGGCGCAGTCCTAATGAGTTCATGGAGGGTCCAATCGAAATAATGAACAATTCAAAAAGATCTGGCCTTGAAAATGTCGTTGTGCCTGAATCAGATGAATGAGCTGAGGTTCGTGTGTCTTCTAACAGAGATAACTGAGTATGGGCTGCATTTCTCAGTCCACCAAGGGACTGGGCCAACATTTCCATGCACCCAGCAACTGATCTTTCATTGTAGTAGACCGCTTCGTTTCCTAGGAAGTAGTGTTCGAATTTTGCTTCTCTCAAGTCCGTCATCATCTTGGTGAATGCAGTTCTGTATCCCGAAGAAGCCGCCATGAACTTTTCTGACATTTCCCTTTCTGGTCCAGCCGTATATCCATTGACAATTAGGGAAAGCATTTCTGAAAGAGAAATAGATGCCCTGCCCATGGATTTGCGGAGGGATTTGCGAGCTGATTGTGGCCAAACAAGCAAGTTTACCGCAGCAGTTGTAGTGATGCCCATAATGAGAATCTTGAACACTTGAGCAACCTTTTCATTGGAAAAGACATTGGAGATGACATGGTTTTCCTTGGTGACGACACCAATGATAGCCAAGGAAGCCAAGGTACTTCCGACGTTGACAAGGGGGTTCCCCATTCTCTGTTTCACCCAACCCATGAGCCCGAACCCACCTCCGATGAATACGACGACCACCAGAATATGAGCTAGTGTTACCATCCTCATACCCGAGCCAACCAACATGGACGTGGCCATGGAAAGCACGGAAATAAGTTCCGCATATGCGACAGCAACAATGGCAATCATAATTGCCTCAATCATGGAGCCTGCAGAACGGGCTGGGTGGAAATAAACGGTGATGGTGGCGACAACATGCTTGCCGTCAGGTTTGCCTAGGAAGTTGGAAAGTGGTGGTGCAAAGGTAGCCAGGCTGCCAATAGTGTAAGCAATAGTACACTTCAAAACTTGACGGCCATCAGATGAATCGAGCCAGTCGCGGAACCGGGAGGCTGTTGACTTGATGCCATCGCCGATCCTCCCAGCCAACGCAGGGAGTCTTCCCTGAACTCTGGCGCCCATACCGCCCACCGGACTCGATATCTGTGGCCGCGCATAATCTGAGGCTGCCTCCGAGGACATGTGGGCGAGGCTGCGAGGTGTGGTTAGCTCGATGCAGCCGCACCGGCCGGAACAGCCGGATATAATGGGTGGGATGGGATGATTGGCTGGGTACCTTCTTGGCCTGCCTCTGCAGGAAATCTTGAGCTGCGCAAAAGCAAATTTGGGGCGTTTACAGACCAAGAGATGCCTTTCATAACACGCTGCTCATCTTGCTATCATGGAGCACAAAAGATTGTTGGCAGATGACGTTTTTTAATCCCCGCATTCAGTTAAGCTCAGTCCGCGTGCGTACGTGCGTGCGTGCACCTATCGCCCCCATTCCCACAGTACCCAACCTCCCAGGTCTTCTGACTCAGCAATCCTGCTTGGCCAGGTTTTTGCAGTCAGGTGATTGATTGCTGGATTGGGTGGTGCCTGTCATCACCAGGTAGATCATACCAGATAACGGACTAGTCTACGGCTAGGCGGCAATTCTTGTGCCTTATCTAGCTACCTACTTGGACTCTCTATTGACTTCTTCCTGCACTTTGTCAGAATAGGTTGCTCTGTTCTTGAAAAGTACTTCTTATTGCAGTTCTCAAATGTCATCATTTCTCCAGGCAAGTTAATAGTGCGCTATTTCCCTTTCCATGTGTCAAGTTCGTACTATACGAGGCTACACCAACGGCCAGAATAAGTTATATAAACAAGGCGGCCTTCTTTAAGCGACTCGTTTCACACCAATTGTCGGCGCGTTGCAGCCTTTCACACTGCAGCAGCGGCCCACGAGCGCCGCTAAAGGCCCACGGGCCTGGAGGGCGGACGAACAGTGGACTAATTTAGAACGCTAGTCCGCTAAAAGTTAGGGTATGATAGTGGGACCTAGCCCATCAAGAAACTGATAAAACATTGATTAAGAAACATGCAATTCGAGATTGGTTAAAAATCTAGAGTTCCTCATTTTTCAATTCACACCATGTGTCTGTTCATATTTACTTGTAGAGTCACTACATCTGTGGTTTGTTACACACCTTTCTCAGCCTCGCTTCTACACATCCACCAGGGACCCCAGGAGCACGCCACGTTTTGACCAATTCAAGACCTGCTGCCTCAAACATTTTTTGGAAGCCAGCTTCCGTTCTCTCCTTTCCGCCCATAGTCATGACAGCTTGATCCAGCACAGCAGAGGCGAAATCAGCTTCTCCTACACGCGGCGCAAGGACCATCTCGCAAATGAGGACACGGGAATCAGGAGACATGGCTTCGGCAAGTCGGGTGAGAATTTGAATACCGACGGCATCCGCGTAATCATGTAAAATCATGCGCATAAAGTAAGCCTTGGCCCCTAGAAGTTTATGAATTAGTCAGATTCTTAAAAGAGTTTATCTCGGTTGAGATTTTACCTTTAATTGGCTGTTCGGTCATGAAATCGTGAGCAAGAAGTTGTACATCAGAAGGGAGAGTCGAGTTGGATTTGGCGAGTTGAACCATTTCAGGTCGTTCCTGGAGCATGCAGCTCTTTGGTGACAATGATGGATGAGCCTCTAGAATCTTTTTGAGGACAACGCCCTCACCACCACCGACATCCACTAGCTCTAGAATCCCCTTGGCGTCGTCTTCCGGGGTGTTTTTGAGAGCGCCAAAGTCAAAGTGGCCGGTGACTGGGATTGCAACATCAATGCCCGCCATGCCGGTCTGGAATGTTTGTAGCCTCTCTGGATTCTGCATCATAATACTCCACACTGGCGTTCCTTCTTGCTTATAATAGGCAGTGTAGGGGTTCTTTGTTGGGTCATAGGGTTCCGTTAATTCGCCTCTTGATACGAGATAATCATCAAAGTTATGCATATGCTTGAACCATTCATCATACCTAGAGAACATAAGGACACATATCTCACAGGACGCAGATTCAACATACATTGCCAGGAATAAATGTCCTGGTGCAGGTTTGTCGAGAATGTAGGCAAGAGAAAATTTGGTGTGCTTGTACTCGCCGCCATTTGGTTCAGTTTGGTCAAGAAAGCCAGAAGCAACTGTGCACAGTTTTAATAAATGGGAAACACTTGTTGGAATAAAGCGAGATGTTTACCTAAAATACGACCCATGCGCTCTAATGAAATGAGGTTAGCAAAATGAATTGTTGTGAGAGGGGGTGGCAAACATACCCAACAGTGAGTCCTGCACCCCAGTGGCCTTGGAGAGATCTTGCAGTGATATAGATCCGGTGGCGGGAATGGCATCAAGGACCTTGAGTCTCATAAAGGTGCGGACAGCAATGACCTCCGCCATCTAGCGAGAGCCAAGGTGAGAAATTGCGCGCAAGTGAGGGGCATGGTCTATGCCAGAGTTGGGCAGCGATGGATGGTGAAGAAGTGAGGTGAAATAGTTTCAAGGAAATGCTCACATTAAGGCCATGATAATTGGGTTTCTGATCAGGCGTGATAAGTGCTTGAGTGAGTGTCTGGGCTTTTTCAAGGATCTGGACACGAGACATGTATCCATCCAGGTCGGGGGCATCAGAATACGCTTGCGCAGCCTGGTTTAGTTGGGCGACGAGGCCGTCGAGCTCTTGTTTAGTGGGGAGCGCCATTGGAATGCAGGTCTGGGACGTGAGGGTGATGTGACGCTTCTACCGCGATAGTTGGAGGTTGATACAGGTCAATGGCAAGCCTTAGAGGACCGCACAAGAAGGCGAATATGTGGGATTCGGATGGTATTCGGAAATTCATCAAGCGAGGTATCCCCTGCGCATGGCATGGCATGGCCTAGAGGAACGACGCAAACCACGCCATGGCTGCTGGCGACTAGACTTGTCGCGGGCTAGCTTCCATAATAGCGCGGGGGTGCTTTTGTATTGTCTTAGTAGTGACGCCGCGAGCGGTGGTGAAGGAAGCCCGGGGAAAAAACGCGGACAGCGGGAAGGGTCGTCATACGATCCCCTCAGAGCGATCCTTCTCCACGCCTCCAGATTTATCGCAAAACACGATCGCCATCCGCTGTGGATCGCCCGCCGGCCGAAAGTTCAGTGCTGCATCGACCTACTCTCGAGACCATGCCAGCGCCATCGTCAACCCCTCCAGGCGGCACAACCGGGGGCGCGAGTGGAGACGTCCCAGGCCACCGGGACGCCCAAGAGGGCGAGCCCGCGGCAGGCCCATCACCGTCGTCTGCAGCGCCCTCAGGCGAGATTGAACCCGATTCGTGGTCTGAAGATGTCGACGATGGATACGCTGGATCGACAAACACCAGTTACCTAACATCGATCGCATCCGACATCAGGCGCGGCGTTGTCGAAAATGGCCGCACCTACAGCGCCTACGGCCTCCACAAGGCTTGGATTCCAAGCGACGATTCCGAGGTCATCAATGCGCCCATTCCCCATCACACTGCCACCCGACTAACTTTTGTATCGCCAGATGGAGAGAAACGACCTTCAGCATTGCAAATTCACCATGCTCATGGATGATAAGCTTCATTTGGCCCCGATAGTCAAGAATCCACAGAATATCCTCGACCTCGGTACAGGCTCAGGCATTTGGGCCATCGACATGGCCGAGATGCACCCAAGCGCTCGTGTGATTGGAGTCGACACCAGCCCGACTCAGCCAGCGGTCGTGCCGCCAAATCTTATATTCGAGATCGACGATATTGAAGACGATTGGTTGTGGGGGGAATCGAGCTTCGACCTTATCCACGGCCGCGAACTCATCATGGCCATCCGAGATTGGCCCCGCCTGATTAGTCAAGCTTACAACCACCTGAAGCCCGGCGCCTACTTGCAGCTTGCCGGTTCCGTCCCCGACTTTAGATCCGACGATGACACTCTGCCACAGGACTCGGCGTATTTGGAGCTCGGTCGCATATATTTAGACATGTCGGAGCGAGTAAATCTGTCAGGTTGGGAGCCGACGCGGTGGAAACAGCATCTGGAAGCCGCAGGCTTCGAGGATGTCGTCGAGCACATACTGAAGATTCCAACTTGCCCATGGCCCAAGGATCCTCATCTCAAACAAATTGGGGCTTTTGAGCTACACCATTTCCGAGAAACCATTGCCAACGTCTTTGCCAGGGGTTACGAGCAGATCATGAACGGCGACCCAGTATATTTCCAAGTCCTGCTCGCCAGAGCACGCAATGAAGTTTTGAACCAAAATATTCACAGTTGGGTCCCATTGTAAGCTTATTTTTCTTTTGTTGACGGACAATATGCCATGCATCTAACGATTATACAGCTATGTGGTGTATGGACGTAGACCAAGTGGACCAAACCCTTCATTAACACAGGATGAGCCGAAGCTAGTGGAAACCGAAACCGATAAGCGACCATCTGTTTCTTAAACGGAGACAGAATTAGTAAGAAAATATTTTTTCGATATTTCAAGTATATTTATTTTAATGGACTGCTGTTGCCTCATGGTTGACCAGGTGTCAAATGATGAGGCTTGCATCCATGTGATCGCACCAACGGATTAGACGACTGCACAAATGCGGAAACCAAAATAGATTTATTGACTTTATGAAATACAATCAAATAGGATGACTGAACTTACCAGAGTAGGAATCAACAGGATTTTCTCAATCAGTTTATGTCGTAAGGATGTGTTGCTTTCATATTCCTAATGCAATTTCCTCAACAGTGGGCAGGCGCTTGGCTTTCCTTACTCATTCTTAGAAATAATTTAATATGAATACAAATGACTGCCCAGATCTTTTGCCATTCCATGAAAAGTTCCCAAGTCGGTATCACAGCGTTGGAACCCATTAGATGAATCTGTTGCAACATTGCGAGGCGTAAAATCGCACAACATGTATTTGCAAAATTCAAACAATATGAGAAGCAAATAAATACATACGTCATAAACCCATGATTTCCTTCTATGGATGCAGCGGATAGCAAGGGCCACAATCCAGCGCGCTAGCTTGTCATCAGATGCCACAGGATAACTCGAATCATCAACACCATTTTCTGAGATATAATTTACTCTTACTACTATATAGAAGCCTGTTCATAACAAAACACGGACGAAAGGAAACACCAACCACTTCCGAAGCCAACCCCCACTCAATATGGCATCCATGCTTTCCAATCACCAACATGCGATGTCTTCGGCCCGTGAGCTGTTACGTACAGGTCAAAGTTCAAGAGATAAAGAGGCCGATCAATCATGTCACAACGATAGAGTTACGTAGTCGTTGCGGGGAAAGTTTCTCATTCAAGTCTGTTCTCAGAGTTGCATTTGAGTGCATTTCTGGTTCGATAAAGATAGTGGCCATGTCGATAAGAATCAAGACGCATCAATATGCACAGCGAGACAAGGATCACTGATTATAAATAATTTGAAAAGGGCGCGCCCTCCTACCGAGTGTTAAAGATAACAACACTGGTTACCCGAGGCTCATGATAAGAAGGGTTCCAAGGACCCTGGCACCGGCGTTCCAGTATGGACCGGGTCGTCGGAAGGGTCGTCGGAAGACCAGTAATGCAGCCCGGCATTCTATACTGCTGACATCATGGCAAAAAAGCCGCCACAATTTATAGTTTATATGCCGCAGGTAGCAGCCACGCTTTGCCATGTTTTGCAAAGAGGCCGAACGGATCGTCGGGAGTACGCAACCATTTTGCTTGATTTCGGGCCACTAGGGAACCAGATTTAAGTGCCGATCCTACACCTAATAGGGTAAAACGGCTCACTTGAACTGTTTCTAATTCCTAGGAAACAAAAGATCCAAACGGTAGGGATTAGTTGTGGATCTTGTACTCTGCGCCCTAATAAAACCACCCATTTGTTGTCGAAGATAAGCTCGATAACGATAGCGCAAGGAGCTTGAAAAGGTAGTCAAGGGCCGTACCCCAGTTTGATAAGATCGGGCATTTACAAGTTTGCCGATGAGTTGCCATAGACCGCCAATCAGACAAAAGCTGCCATCCACTTCTACTGATGCCGCATCTGGGGCCGAAGCACTTCCTTGTTTGCTTGTGGGGATGGACATGCTTCCCCTCATGCTTATCGCCCCGGGTATACTAGCACACCGTCTAATTCACAGTCTTTCCTGACCACTTCTAACGGCCCGGAAAAATCGCCGGTCGGTGCAATACGGGCCGGCTGGCTAAAAATTCCAATTCTAGTCAATAAAACGAGCACGTGGTATAGAGTATGCCGGTCGCTTTCGCTGTGAAGTGGCTTTTTCCTGCACTTCCTATCTTTGAAGTGGGTGCAAAGTGGCTCAACCTAGCCTTCCGGGTTTAGCTATCAGTTGCCAGTAAACCCCTCGAACCAACACAACCTGGTTGATTCTCATGTTGTACAGTTTAGTCCAGCTTTTGTTAACGAACGCATTGTAAAATTACGTAACTCTGATTTTTCGCGATGGCTTGAAGGTGTGGCTGGTCTTTGATCCTCGCTTTACGGCGGAGGCCGGATGAGCCTTGCTATCGGGAACCCTGACTCAGTCTAGGTTCCGTAGAAACGGGTGATAAACAATTGCGTGGGTTTACATGATAATAATTCGGGTTTTTAGATGAGGACGAAATATTTCGAATTATATAATGGACCTTGGTTGGCCTCTTCATTGATGGCTGCTCTCGACACCACAGGTCAGCCTCACAGTGAAACAGTCAGTTTGAGAACACTGGAACAATCCAACCTGACATCATGGCTCCCCTTGTGTCAAAGCTTTTAGCCACGGCTACAGCCTTGGCTGGTGTTTGCGCCGCTCAACCAATCGTTGGTCAAACCATCTCGTTTCAGGGTCCCTTCGATGTTGAGCAAGGTGGTCTCCACAACATCCACGTGGAGTATCATGATGATCTCAGCGGAGAGCTCACCATAGCCTATGGCTCCTGTGACATGGCGTCGCTCACCCATGCTTACCAACACGTCGGAAGCACGCACATTGGCTCCCACCCAGCCGCCAAGCGTCATCTTGATTGGGAGGAGCAGCGACCAACCAAATTCGTCTGGATCGTCCCTGCAGAGGTTTCTTCGGGATGTCTTCATGCCTTTGTTGATGGCAAGCTCATGGGCCGATCAGTCCAGGCCAACGTCAAGAGCAAGAAGCTCAAACGTCGCGCGACTTTGTCCGACGTCGCCGAGCCTTTGGGAGCTTGGTTTGATGGTGTTGAATACATGAAGCAAAAGGAGCCTGATGATGTCTTCGTCGCTACTACTAAGAACAAGACATTTGGTATCCTTGGTGGCGGCATGTCTGGCCTCATGACCTCTGTAAGTCTTGCTAAATCCTAATCTTGCACCTGCAAGATCCCTACGAATGCTTTTGCTAATCGCTTCCATAGCTTATGCTTGACTCCGTTGGTATTCACAACTGGAAGATTATTGAGGGTACAAACCGCGTGGGTGGCCGTGTCAGAACAACCTACCTGAATGGCACTAAGCCGGAGGACCACCAGTATACCGAGCTTGGTCCCATGCGTTTCCCCCTCAGTGTCAAGAACCCAGACACAAACGAAACTTTCCCCATCATGGATCACCGCATGGTGTTTCAGCTTGCAGATGTCCTCAATGAGTTGAATACCGGCAACGATACTCTGCAAGTCAAGTTCATTCCTTGGATCCAAAGCAGCGCCAACACTCCCTCCGTCAGCTATGAGGAGGTTTACTCCAATGCCACGGCAGCTGCTGAGGCTGAGCAGGCTCTTGAAGATTTCAAGGGCATGACTTATGACAAGATGAAGTTCTATGCTGCCAATGTTTTCAAGGCACACAAGCAAGCCATCGAGGAGGGTCTTTTTGACTTCTCCGAGGTTGAGTACCTGCGCTATGTCATGAAGACCGATCTGAACATCACAGATGAAGTTGCTTCTACAACCTCAACATCAGCTATGTGGGAGTACGACACTGTGTACTTCTTGGCCAATGCTTGGCGAACCATTGACGGTGGTATCAGCCGCCTTCCCGCTGCTTTTGAGAACCTGATCAAGGGCCGAGTTCTTTTCAACTCCAAGGTCTACGCTGTCAAGTCTAATGATGACAAGAGCCTCAGCATTTCCTACCGGCCATCTGGTAAGGACCCTCGCGAGGTCGAATCGAGTACCGAAACCTTTGACTACTTGTTCAACTCTGTCCCGTTGAACCTCCTGCGACTCTGGGAGCTCCCTGCGTATTCTGATCTTATGAGGCGAGCCATTACCAGCTATGCCTTTGGAAACTCCGTCAAGGTCGCTATTCAGTATGAAACTCGATTCTGGGAGCACCTTGATGAGCCCATCTATGGTGGCTGTGGTAGCTCTGACCACCCTCTGATTGGCTCAATCTGCTATCCCCCATTCAACATCAACAGCACTGGCCCTGGTGTCTTGCTGGCTTCGTACCTTTCGGGTACCAATGCTGACGCCGCTTGCGCCATGTCTGACAAGGAACATGTTGCTTACGTTCAGAAGGCTGTCGTTGATCTTCACGGCCAGGTTGCTGAGGACAACTGGACTGGCAACTGGGATCGCCAATGCTGGAAGAATGACGAATTCCACGCCGGTAGCTGGGCTCAGCCCCTTGTGAACCAGCAGAACCTGTACATCCCCGCCTTCTGGAGAACTGAGTTCAACACTGTGTTCATTGGTGAGCACACAAGCTACACCCATGCATGGATTTTCAGTGCTCTGGAGAGTGCCGCTCGTGGTACTGTACAGATGATGCTCGATCTTGGCCTTGTGGATGAGGCCAAGCAAATCACGGAAACGTGGATGGCCCGATGGATTTCGGTCTAATGGGTGGATGGAAATGAAATAATATCGTAGATATATGAAGATATGAATATATGACATTTGATTTGCAAATTCTTATTCGCTCGTAAAAGCAACAACGCCTACCCTTGACAAAGTATTTACACTTGCAATGCTTGAAAGCCACCCACATCATCTTACTAGCAAATTTATTCCCTCTTGGGCTCCGAAGTGACCTGAAAATTGGAGTTATTCTACATTTTAGTTTCAACTAAGTCCGCTTGCGATACTACAAGAAGATTAATTGGCAAGCGAATCGGTTTGATAAGTATCGACTTGGAAGAAGTACTGAGTATTTGCATGGTGATGCTTTTTCTATCTGTGTGTGCACACTTATAATACAATGCAAGACTATTTACGAGTTCTTTCATCTGGCAAGTATGTGGCGATTGATAACAACATATTAGTCTTCATGCCATTCTAGATTTCTCTCTCTTTTTGTCAATAGGGGACTCTTTGGGTTGATTTTCTGCCAGTCATGAGCATCCAAACACGCTTGTCGTGAAGCGAGCACACCAGGGCGAGCCCGCTTAATTATAGCGTCCTCGTACTCATCGAGAGCGTTTCTCAATACCTTAAAGTCATGCATTTGAGATAGATGAGGACCCAAGTACTCCGAAAAGTCGGATACGTCTACAATTGCATGGTTGGCACCTTCACCTCGGTCTTCATATTTCATGTGGTCAGTTCCATGTTCAGGAATCATGTAGGGGTCACTTACACATTGACATTGCATGCAATGAGTCGCCCATAAGTACGGCACGCCCATTTGACCGTAAGCCGATTCGTGGGGCGAAGTCATGTGGCTCCAGATGCTTTATTTCCTGATTCTCCGGAAGATTGCGGACAATTGTGCGGAATGGCTCTGCCCAGCCCTCCGCGAATGTTCGGATCAACGCGTGTTTCTCTTCGTTGGTTTCTGGAATCTCAAGCGGAGAGGATCTTCCCAAGAATCCTTCCCGATACGGCCACGAAATGCACATCTGACAGGCGTACTTATCTGTGCTGTCTTCATTGTTCCCAGGAGCATCAAGGACTAATCACATTAACACCAGCTAACAAAGAGGAAAATGGAAACGTACGGCTCAAATATATGAACGTGTTATTTTGGGAGGAAGTGCCTTGTAAAAAGAACGGATCAAGCTTTTTAACAGGATCCATTTGCTCAGGCGACAGGTGCATCTTCAACCCGAGCAGTCGGATCGGGATAGAGTACATATCAGACTCATTGGGGAAAACCGCATGGCGGACCCGGGATCCAGCACCGTCGCATGCGACTAACAGACATCCATCAACTTTGGAACCATCATGGAATGTGGCTGTGATGGAGTCATCATGCTGATTAAGCTCTTGGAATCCCTTCCCCCACTAATAAAGCCAAAATGTGTCAGCAAACCTCTCTGCGACGGAACTGAGACACACACGAGACGCACCTCAATATTAATGCCAGTGGCAAGTATTTTCCTCAGCCTCTCGCGGGTCACTCTGATGCGAAGTGACTCAGGAACCTTGGGCGTTGCGAACTTGAGTTCGCAAGTGCTAAGATCGAAGAATGGAAATGAGGTTGACGCGCCGTTCTCAACAGCCACCCTGTCAACATAAGCGCTAGGAAGCTCCCGAACTAGATCCTCAGGAAGTAGGGAGCGTAGGGCGGGGAGCGCCCAGTTCAAGGTCAATCCCCAGCCCACTCCTCTTGTCGTTAGATCCGTGTCCCGTTCAAAGATGCGGAATTTGACGCCTTCTCGACGCAAGTACTGGGCAAGCAACAGGCCACTGATGCCGGCACCAATGATGAGAACAGGCTGCTTCACGTCTGGTTGCGTCATGATCCCTCTCGCTTCCCGCACGCCTTTTCGTCGGAACTTTGATTCCTTAAGTGGATGAGGAAACAGATCTACTGATGCGCCACGCTGACGGGGAGGCGGATGTTAAATTGGACAGCGGCCGCCAGAGGAGCTCTAGTTTCTCGTAGGTGCGGATCGACAGGCTTGCAAGGGTCCCCCATGCCCTGTGTCCCACACCCCAATGTGACTTGTCGGCAGATGCCTAGTGAAAGGCTCCTGTGGTGCTCATGCCAGTTGGCTCGCCAAAAGCTGGAAACTGTTTCCGATTGGATACGTCATCTTTGTGCAGTGAAGCTCAGGTGGTCTTGCGCACGAACTTTTGATTACGCATTGTCTCATTCCATGAGAGATTTATTAGCCGAGTGCATTATTAATAGCAGTTTCTTTTTTCAACCCATCGAAAAAAGAGACAAAGCCGAAGCATAATTACAACATTATCTAATACGTATAACGAAAGAACTTGTTCTCCTTGTCGGTCAAAGTGGACCAAACTTCAGGGGACATGTAAGCTTCCTCAGTCTGCTTGGTAACATCGCCGCCTCGCTTCTTGTTGGCCCAAACGTAATACAAAAACAAAATAAAGGTGGTTACGGCACAGCCCGCCTGTGTGCCCATCACTGCAAGCTTAGCTGGACGGAAATCTGGCGCATCACGCGCTTGGAACGTTTGAGGGCCGATAATGTTGCCGATTGAAAAGGAACCGCTAACAACCGCTGCCGCGAACGCTCGTTTAGTTGCGCCACCAAAGTTGGCGGCGGTCCACTGTGTGTACAAGGTAAGCATGGGGAGCCGGAGGGGCTGAGCCAGTGTATGTACTCACATTGTAAAATACTGCCAAAGGTGCGACCACGGCGTTCACCAGATAGATGCCGGCGAGGATGCCAGATCTATTCTTGATGTCCAGGAAAGACATCAAGGCGCCGCCAATGATGGCAGGAATGATACATGCAATAATCCAAGCCCAGCGATGGGACTGCTTCCGAATGCCATATCCGACCATCAACGTAAAGAAGATGCTGACAACTCCAGAGGGCATGTTCATCAGAGCTGCCTTCTTTGGCTCATAGCCAAGATTTGTAATGAGAGTAGCAGAGTAGGTGGTGACCACTCCACTGGACACCGAGAGCTAGCCAAGTTAGTATGCACGCGCCGCTTGATGCAAATAATCCTCCGAACTCACCAGGATAACTGAGACAAGCATGAGATACATCTGCGGGTCACACAACGCCTCCAAAATCTCCTTGGGGCGAAACTTTCGGCTCTCGATGCCGGTCTGGTTAACACTGACATGTTTCAAGAGGGCTACCTTTTCTCCGTCTGACAACCATTTGGCTTTCATGGGTGTATCAGGGACTAACAAAAAGGTACAGAACCCTATTGTGATCGTTACAAGGCCAAGAACAATGAACATGATGCGCCAGCCTTCCAGGGATGCGCCAGGGCTGACGTGCTGGAAGCCGTATGAGACAGCTCCGCCGACAATTTGGCCGACGCCCAATCCAACATACCAGAAGGAGAAACGCGGTGCCTGTTCCGATTTTGTATACCACTGACTGCTAATTAGCAAGAGTGAAGGCCCAATTGTCGCCTCGAATATTCCCAAAAAGACACGGGAAACCAATAATGTCTGGTAATTTTTCGCAGCTGCGCCGCATGCTGTCGCGATGCCCCAGAGAATCACGTTTGCACCCAACCATTTCGCGGCCGGTACAATTTGGAGAAAATAAACTATACGTGGCATCAGCAACCTGAAATATCAGCATTGAAGCGTGGACGAACTGTTTGGGATCTCAAAGCAGAGTAGTCCGACAAAGAGAAAAGTGGCAATGTTGGAAAAGTCATTTCCCTTGAGGTTCAGGTCGGTTCTCAAACCCATCGGAGCCGCGTACTAGTTAACCGTTAGACCGGGTATCGACGCAGGTTCATGTATGTGATACACACGTTAAGAATGACTTTGTCCAGGAATTGCATTGTGTAGCAGCAAAACATAAGAGGCACAATGTGCCAGTCAATCTTGCGCCTCAGCGCGTCAATGTCGACCGTTTCATTGTCTCCAGCCGCACCGCGGTGGCTATCGAGAAATTCCCAGGCAGTGTCGACCCCGGCGGTCGGCGCCTGGCTCTGAAAGGAAACCTGGCTGGCCCCGACATCGTCGGCTTTACTATTGGGCGAGTCCATAGTGCCGATCGTGACAGCTGAAGGTAAAATGTGATACCCGGGCTGGGGAAAGACACGTAGAAGTGATCGACAACAAAATGTTTCCAAGGGATGAGGACAGGAGAGGAAACGTGGTCGCGACAGAACTGAATGGAATAGAGTCGAGAAGAGGGGAAGCGAGGTCCTTGTGTGCAGCAGCCGGCGACATGGGTCAATCTACACATTCTGGCCTTCGGCATCTAAATCTCATGATCTTTGTCGATCATCCAACATGGGGCGGGCATGGCACCCGCCCGTATCGGAACCGCGTGTCCACACGGCCGGCAGTTTTACCACCAACAGAGCCTCTTGCTCCCCTGAGCTGAGTAAAGGGACCCTGTAAATAGTGCTTTTTGTGCGGGATTGGTGGGATTGTGGGCCGGCGATCCCTCAGCATCTCCATCTCGAGTCCGCATCCTTGATTTGATCGCTGATCTTTTCCAAAATGCGCTGTGACAAGCGGGCGTGTTGGTGGGAGCCTGCATTTGAGCCGTGTCTTAGTTCGAATAGTCACAGCTTGCTTCCCGGCGATGTGGGAGATTGAGGTGATCGTCGCGGTGCAGACAAGGTTTCTCGTACAGCCCCAATGCTAGCAGGTTAATGCAAGGAGAAATCTGCGGAAAAAGAAAGTCGATGAAGAAACAAGTCCATCTACACAAAAGAAAAAAAGATAAGATGGGCCATCCTCTTCATCGCCGCTTTTCTCCAGGCGCCGGTGCAGATTTTTTTTCTTGGACATGTCATTCATTCCTCGCCCTTCCGCCCAGCCTGACTGCTGTCGGGTTTCTCCTTGGCCACAGTCAGACTTGTCGCTCGTTTAGCCGCGCTCTCTTTGAACACATTCTTTCACGTCATCTACTTATCTGTCCCTTTATTAATATTTTACTGCCCCTCAATCTTTATTTTTGAAGATCTGCGTCCCTCAGCGCCACGCCACAGTGCGACCATCAGCATGGGATGGGTACGGTACGCAACGCCTGAGGTCAATGCTCAGTCACAATACCCAACAATTATCGCTGTCTGCGTTGTCTTGTCCATACTTTCGGTAGCCGTAGTTTCGGCCAGGCTTTATGTTCGCCACAAGGCCCGCGGTCTCCGGAACGATGACTGGATGGCCGCGTTGTCCATGGCGTTAGCTTTGATTTACTCTGCCTTGTGCATCGCTCGTACGTCAACCCAACACAACTCGCTCCAACACCAACTGACAATACCAATGGTAGAGACAAGATACGGCTTAGGACTCCCGCTTTTATTAAGACCAAAAGAAGATCTCATCATTTATACGCGATTAAATTTCGCCGGACGACCGGTGTACCAACTCGGAATCTCCTTTTTTAAAATCGCACTATTAATCAGTTACCTCCGATTGCTTCGCGGCACCGACCAAAGAGCCTACCGAATAACAGTTTGGCTTACTATCGCGCTCATCTTTATATCCCATCTTGGATGTGCACTATCTCTCATATTTGCTTGCACTCCCGTAAGATAGATCCGTCACCCCGATCACCATCCCTCCGCTTACTCAATTCCTTCGTCACAGGTTAGCAGATCCTGGAACCCGTTGAGCAAAGGTACCTGTCTAGCTCCAGGGCCATCATTTACAGCGTATGCAGTCGTCACAATTGTGTCCGACATCGTTGTCGCCCTTCTGCCGCTACCAGTTCTCTTCAAATTGGAGATTCGACTCAGCAAAAAGATTGGACTAATTGGCATTTTTACCCTTGGTCTTTTCACGACCTTGTGTTCCATTCTACGCTACCTCCAAATCGACAGGATTTCTACTGGTGATGGAAATTCCACGATGCTCGTCTTATGGGGAGTAATAGAATTTAATGTTGGGGTATGCTTTACCTGTATTTTGGATGTAAGCTTTATGCTAACTTTTACAGAATATGGTTTCATCTTTGCCATTCCTCGCGCCCATTTTTATTAGAAAAGCAAAGGAGTATAGATCTAAACACTCCGATGCCAACAGTACACCAAGTTCACGAGAACGGAGGGGTGTCATGAACGGGTGTCACTTTAAGTTGAAAGATATGAGTAATGACCAGGACACAAGCGTTTTAACCTCAGAACGAAAATCTCAAAATAGCAGTGAGGAAGACATGTTAAAGGGTATTAGCGGAGGTATTCTGAAATCAGTAACATACAGCGTCAAGGTGCATAAGAAAGCATTACAAAACAGGCTCAGTCCAGCGGAAGCGGATGCAGTTTAATGAAATTTAGGAAAGGCAATCCCACGAGGCGTTTTAATATCACATAATAAAGAAATAAAAACTATTGAACAAAAGAACTCTATATTCTATAGGTGCATTGATTTTATTCATGGAGTATCGTCTATCTCGTTTGACAAGAAACCATGAAGTGGAAACATCAGTCTTGACTTCCTTAATAGTGATGTAAAACCGGTTGACAAAGGAAATGATGCATGCTGTCTGTGATATGTACATGTCAAATGAAACAGAAAAAATGGACAAAGGGAAGATAAAGCATGGTCAGATTCCAAAAGTGAAACTGGTTGTCCGTGTTGATGTCCCCAATATGCAAGGTTCGCGAACATCCCATACGTCGCCAAGCTCCCGGATGTAGCCGACTACTTTCCAGTCGGAAATGACAAGCTTGCCGAAGTCTTGATCTCAAGATTCATGTAGTTTTTAAATGTCTATTATGGTATCAGGTGTATTGCTGTTTGAACCTGGAGGCCAAGGATAATAGAAATCAGGTGTGTGCTTAAAATCATTGTATTGGGTGCCACCGCAAATACATGGCGAAGGTTCCCACGTGAAGGTAGCGGGTAAGCCACCAGGAACAGATCCAACATGTACCCTAAAATGAATAAAGGACTGAAACCTATCGTAGAACGGGTAATAAATTGTTGGTAGAATGAAGCTAATCCCATCTCTTATATTTATACCGCAATGAAGAGCAAAGGAGCACGGATCTGCGTCCTTTTGACAGTAGAGCTGCTCATGGCCTGTAGAATAAGCATCGAAAGCAGCCCAAAGAGCGTTAGGGTTGCGCCACAGAGGATCCCACGTTGACGGATCTTGTCGATATCCCGCAAATATAGCGAGATTCTTGGCGCGCTGGTCTTGGGGTATCAGACGGCCATCGGAGGCCAAGTAATAGGTGTCCAGATAAAACCTATGATAGGCCTTGCCTGCAACGAACCCTCCAGTAGTTTCGTATTTCATGTACTCCCCATCAACCCAACTAGGACCGTGAACTTTGATCTTGAAGCATGACCCTGAGGTTGGTTCAGGCTTTGCACATTCAGTTGCGGTTGGGAGAATAGGCCACGGGTCCACGGATGTCCATTGATACATGCCGCCCATCATACCGCCCATCATGCCACCCATCATGCCACCGCCACCAGGAGCCATGGTTTCCCAGTTTCCATTGATAGTTTCGCCCTGATATGCAGCAAAAGTCTCCGTGGTTGTAGAAGTAACAAGTGGTCCGTCAGCATTCGCAGTGGCAGTAGCATACACTACAACTGATCTAGAGGGAATAGTTGTCGTAACCGTTTGCGTGACTGTAGTTGACCCTATTGCAACTTGGCTGCATGCAAATGACATTTTCGTTATTCCCCAACCGTTTACCATTGTCGGTTGACCCACAAATTGTCGAACACTGAGCCCAGCTGGCGAAATGTTCCGCTTCATAGCACCCTGAGCAAACGCAGCGGTTTGGTCAGGTCCCATCACTGTAGATGATGCTAGCCATGCCGGGTACATATTAGTGAAGTATATTGACGTTGTTGCCGTCTCGGTCACGGTGCTGGTAATGAATGAGGTTGTTGTAGTAGTCTCTGTGACGGTTAATGCTGGCGTATTAGTCGTAGATGTATCGTAGACTGTGAAACGACGAGGCCTGTAGCCCAGAAATGCTGTACACCATTCGCTTCCCACTGCAGCTAAAGATTTAATTTCGTCCGGCGAAGGAACGAGATCAGGTACGTCAAAGCATTGTTTAGCTGACAGCTTATCTCCTGACCACAAATCCTGATCCGCGCTACTGCCAATTTTGAGGGTATCCTTTGACGTCAAGTAAGTGTTGGTAGCCAGTTTGTTTGCCGCACAAATTCCTTGAGTCCCAGTCGAGAATGTAGACTTTATATTAACGATGGATTCGGATGAAATCGTAGGTGAAAACTTGACCTTGTCAAATAAATTGATGTCAAGTACTAGAGCCCATCTCATGTAAGGTGTGATTGACATTCCTCCGGTAGTCTTAAATGCTGGGTTTGTATACAGAACCTCAGGTTCCCAATTAGAATAGGATTTAATGAATGGGTTATTGGTGTGCATGTCTATTTCAGCCTTGGCATGATTGAATTTGAACGTGGCTCCGGCTTTGACGTTGACAGCTTTGGTGGCCGAGAACGTAAACCCCACATTGTAGTAAAGCGTAGGTTTTATCGTGAAAGATTTCTTGGCGTCTGCTATAGTATCGATGGGAGTTGCCTTCATTGTATAGTTCCATTGGTAGCCCCACGGAAATGTCGTTCTCAATTCTACCACAGCATTGGCGGTACTCGTAATTTCAGGAATCAGGTTTGCTGATTGGATGCTTATCTGGCCTCCAGTATTCCAAACAACAATCGTCCCAGAGAGTTTCAAGCTGGACATGGAGTAACTGCAATCGACACAAGACAACTTGTTGTCGTCGCCTATCTTCACAAGCCAATCGGAAATGGTTGGAAATGTCACCTTCCATTCTGGCCCGACCGTATATGTCCACTGCTCAATTCTGTTATCTCCACAGCCGTGGAAAATGCAGTACAGAGCTTGTCTTGAATCCCAAAGTCTTTTGCCGAGAAAATTAGTTCAAGAAGTTGTCCAAGACTTTCGTTGAATGCACCAAGAATTGTTGAGACTAAGTCGTCACAAGCATACTCCCAACCATCGTCATCACCCCGTTCTTTCAATTTTGCTTCGAATAGTTGAGCCCGGTTCAGAATCCTTGTTCGCCGTTGAATTCGAGGTGTGAAGCCCCTGTCGCTTTGTAGCAGCGTACTTCGTTTCTTCAAATTGTCGCAAACTCCCTGCTCGTGTTTTTCGTTGGTAGCCACCTTGGCATTGGCGGCTGCGATGAGATCCGGGACAGGTTTCAATCCAAGAGCTTGTAGCTCGTCTTCCAACTTCTTTTGGTTAGCGGTATCGGTAGGGTCGTACTGAGGCACAGGAATTTCTTGGCTATCCTGTTGCTGATATGGAACATTGACATTTCCATTTGCATCTATTTTCATAAGGCTTAGAATTTTTTCATACAGTTCGCGTGCACCTGGTGTCATATCTTCAAGTGAAGTTAGCAGTGGGCCAGTCTGTACGGAGGCAGTTGAGGATACGGTGCTTGTCAGCGCAGTAGCAGAACCAGAAATTGTAATCGTCCAGCTTGTGGTAGGTAGCGATGAAGTAGATTTGGTAGAATCGGTTAATGTCGTCAGTGTAGTCAGTGTTATCGATGTGGTGGATGCTGTTAATATTGTTGGTGTTGTCGATGTAGTTGGCGTTGTTGACTTAGTTGATGTGGTTGAGGTAGTTGATGTAGTCAATTGACTTGATATTGTTGATGTGGTTGAGACAATTGATGTTGTGGGCTGAGTTGATGTAGTTGATTTTGTTGACGTCATTGATGATGTTGTCGGCGTTGTCAGTGTTGCCGATGTAGTGAACCTAGCGGAGGTTGTTGATATGGTTGACGTTGATGATGTAGAGGATCTAGTTGAAACAATGGATGTGGTCGATACGGTTGATACCAGTGTCGCTGATGTCGTCGTTGATCTAGCTTGTGTGAATGTAGTTAAGCTGATTGATGTAGTTGATACAACTGATTGCGATGATCCAGTTGACAAAGCAGAGGTTGTCCCACTTGAAGAAGGTTGGCTTGGCCAAATAAGTTTGATGTTGTCCAAATCATCAGGGCCAACTTGACTACTTATAAAGACTTGGTCGAGAAGAACTTCGGCAGCGCCTGCATTGACGCAGTTCAATTCTAATTTAACAGATCCACCTCGAGCTGAAAATTGCGACCGAGCAACAAGAGGTTTCCATTGTGAATCTGCCTGGGCATCAAGATAGTTTGTCTGAGCAAAGATTATATTGTTGTAATATGCTTTTATTCGACAAGTTCGGGATATTCTGTTCGAAACAACTCGATAGTAGAATTTAACTGTGTAAAGGTTTTCTTGGTCCGCCAATTGAAGTTGCTGTTGGACACTGGAGGTACCAGTTCCCGTCTGTCTTTTTAGGGAGCTTGGTGGATCCACGCGCAGATTCACGCATCCCCTTTCCGGATTATCCGGGTCTGGATATCCTCCTCCAGAAACCTGTTCAGCATGATTTTCAATTTGGAAATACTTCAGGCCTCCGGCGGATTCTCGTTCATGATCGGCGAAATTTCCTCTTAGCAACACATTGCTGACGGATCGACCTTGTTGGCTAATAGTAGAAGTATGGGTTCTCGATGAGATTATCCCAGAGGTAGCTGTTGATCCACGTATAAAAGTGGTGCGGATGGCTGTCAAAACGGAAGTACTTGACTTGATTTTCGTCACCATTATGATTGGGCGCTCTGTAATAGTCTTTGTAGTAATAGATGTCGACGTGGTTTGGCGAGAAGTTGTGACTTTAGGCGTGACGCCCAAGCATGAACATGCTGAGGAGAAATGAGCCGTTCCCGAGCAGGCAGATGCGCAAACCGGCAGTCTTGTTGCAGAGCTAGTCTTTACATGACAGGTTTTAGGGCTGATAAGGCGTTTGTGCGGTACTGCCGCAGCAGGAGCTACCTTCACTGATGCAAGCACAGTTCTGATTGGCACAATCAAGGAGAGGTGTGACACAGTTGTTGTTGTTGGCTTTTTCACTTTCACAGTGATTGTTTTAATCACAGTACGAGAATTAGCCGTTAGAACCCAATCCCCAACCAAAAATCATGCACTCACGTTGGGCAAGGGATGACCGTCTTGTTTAAGAAAGACTCGCAATCGAACCGAGCTCGGGCAGATTTAAGCTTGGCTTTGTTATAAACAATAAGATTAAATCATGGTATAATACCGAGTTCAAACACTTATTTGGTTCGCAGTACAGGTGCTGCGGACTTGGCGTTGCAGTGGCTGGTAACACATATAGCAGGAGTGCCCCTATGAAGGCCAGAGCCCTCATGATGAAGGCTAACTCCCAGTTCTTAGGGTAGGTATGATCGGAGCGGAGCATATAATGAATGAGGAATTGGCTTGATAAATATATTTACTTCTTGGTTACAATACAGTGACCTTCATGCGGTCCAAGATCCGACACCAGTTAGGTTTGTGCGATCAAAGAAGTGCAGATGGATTAGGTACACCCGACACCGGCTGTGTTAATTTAAAAGACCCTCCTATGAAATTCAAGCAAAGATCTGCCTGTGTTCCAAACTTTAAGACTTCGGCCTTGCAGTCTTCCAAAACTTTAGTCTAAAACAGCGCGGTTTCCCCGATCAGCGCAGAGCCACAAAATTCGTGGTCGGAACCTTCGATGACAAAGTTTATTTATCTAGCTATCCTGTAAAGATGAAAAAAAGTATGCTTTACTAGCCAGGTACGTGAAAGGCTTTTCAGTATCATGGCCAGGGGGGCGGTTTGAGGCTGATGGCTTGGTATCCTATTCCGGACTTGTCGTCTCAAAATCACTTTATCTAAAAGTGGCATCCGCTATTCCCAATCCGTAACCGCAGTCCTTCAATACCAAGAGAGAAATTATGTACAATCGATACAATACTTTCAGCAATTATTCAACTCTAGGGTAAGTCAGACAATCTGGATGACTTGGAAACCAAACAGGCTGTTTCCCGAGTCATCACTTAAAAGTAAGTCAATGCTATCTTAGGCAATTTACAAGTATCAATTTTACGTGGATTGGAAGTAAAAACAAACCATGATATGTAGATAGTGGCCTGGTCATCCGTAGAGTAAATCCCTTCTATCTTAATTGATAATTGTGTGTGGGAATCAATTTGACAAACTATGCCAGCAAATCAGGCCTGCAGATTCCGCCTCTCAAGAAATTCGGCTATCGCATCTGTAGTGGTACCAGACAAAAAGAACTTTAGGTTCTTTTTATCGTGGTTTAGATTACCTCAACATCTATTTTCCCGAGTTGAATGATGAAAGGGGGCTAGCTGACGGAACAGGTATGCAGCCTGACTGAGTGGGATCCATCCACAGGGCTGCAGCGGCAAAAGTACAAAGGATTCTAATCCTGGAGGGGAATTTTCAGCTAGGATTTTCTCTATGGGGGCGGTGAAGATCTAGTTGGTTAGTTGAATACCCATGTGGCCTAAATGCTTACATGGTGGGTTTGTCTCCCTAGCTGCTGACACGATGCAGCCACGACAGCAGGTATTGATGTGATCATTTTCCACAAACCTGGGATCCACAAGAGTTCTCGGAAAGGTGATCGCTTAACGAAGGAACTAAAATGATGCATGCAGTTGACTTGGTCCTGGGATAAAAAGCTTGATTTTCCCCGCCTTTGGATATGGCCGTTGCACTCCTCACTAATTATCAATACAATAAATACCATTCTCAGAACCCCTAAGCGTTGGCCAATATGGCCTCATCAATTATTGACGAAATAGCCTCGAGAGGTAAACAGTACCTTGACTCTCAAGATGACGATGCTAGGAAGGGTCTCATCCAGGCCGCTAGCGACCTTATCGCAGAGCTTCAGAATCCCGGAGAGATCATGGCTAGAATTGGCTGGGAAGAGCCGTCAAGAACGGCTGCGCTGAGGGCTGCATTCGAACTTGGTATTCTCAAGAAGCTCGGAGACACGCCAGCTAGCAGCGAGGACCTGGCAGCTGGAACAAAGGCAGACCCGGCTTTAGTTGGTATGTACAAATTACCATCTATCTATAATAATACTCTGGCTAATTAATGACCACAATAGCGAGAATTTTGAAACATCTCGCTGCAAATGGCTTGATCAAGGAAGTTGGAAAAGACAGTTACACGGCCACTCCATTCACGCTCTCGACAAACGATCCCACCATCGATGCTGGATTGATCTATAGTTTCGAGGGCATGATTCCCACTTTCCAAGGACTTCCAGAATTTCTGGCAAAGACAGACTACCAATCCCCTTCAGACGCGGACAATGGGCCAGTGCAACATGGGCTGAAAACGGATAAGCCCTTCTTCGCCATCCTCCAAAGCAACCCGCGACTTGGCAACGCATTCAACAATTTCATGACTGGTTATGCCAATGCACGCCCGCGTTGGGTGAACTTCTACCCAATTAAAGAGCGTTTGGGCGGAGCTTCTGCGTCGCAGAATGGCCCCCTCTTGGTTGATGTTGGTGGCGGAGTTGGAGGTGAACTAACAGGCTTTCATGCTGCACGGGAAGATGCACTCCCAGGACAGCTTGTTCTCCAGGATCTACCTTCAGTCATCAGCCAAGCAAAGGAATCAAAGGCTCTCCCTAGTGAAATCAATGTCGTTTCGCATGATTTCTTCGAGCCTCAGCCAGTCGAATATCGCGGTGCGCGGGCATACTTTATGCGCTTGATTCTTCATGACTGGCCAGATGCCAAGTGTGTTACGATTCTATCGAACCTGCGTGACGCGATGGTCAAGGGTCATTCCAAGTTACTCATAAATGAGGCTGTCGTCGCCGATGTGGGAGCCCCTCAGCAGCAAACGAGTCTCGATTGGACCATGATGGGCATGTTGGTCAGTCGTGAGAGAACTGAGAGCCAGTGGAGAGAGCTTTTGGCAAAGGCTGGGTTGAAAATTAGTGGAATTTGGGGCAAGGATGCTGAAAACTTGATTGAGGCCGTATTGGAGGATGACGATTCAGCTTAGTGACCCCAATGAACTCATTGTGTTCTTTATTTTGGATGTATTTGGGTTGGCTCCATTCCTTCATTCACAGAGATCGCCCTCGGACCAAATGATTGTGTCCTGATACTCTTTATTGCCACATCTTACAGCTAACTTCGATATTCGTAGCCAAATCAAGTACATGAGAGCCACTAGATTGCGATAGTACTTTAACTTCTAGGCTTCTTATGGTAGTATTTCTCAGAGCTCTGTCAACGAACGACTACCACCAAGTAAAGACGGTCAATAATAGAAATGGTATATGCTTCTTTTTTATGCCCCAAACACCATCTATTCAACAGCAGTAAATGCACTCTCTTTAGTTTTCCGCAGGTCGGACAGGCAGCTCTGTCTCCTTTGTCTCTTTGGGATCTTTGGCGTCCTTCTCCTTGCCGGCGCCGGGGTAGCGGGAGCCCCTATCCTTAACCTTCTTCTCCTTCTTAGGTGGTGGCGGGTAAGCCTTGAGACCAATCTCTTGCCACTCAGGTGATGCCTGGTAGGCCGCTTGGATAGGAGCTAGGAGCTCGTTGATAGCGTCCGCGACGGCAGGCTTGAGGAGTTGAGGGGAAAGCTACACCAATTTTTAGTATATGTCCAAAATATTGAGATCGAATTCTACATACCACATCATTACGGTAGTCGTCATGCATCTGCTGGATCGAAGTGTAAACCAGAGGCTCGAGGCCGTCTCGTTCACGGAGAACGCGGAATTCTTTCTTGCCCTTAAGTGCCGCAGCAGGAAGGAGCACATATTCGACGAAAGCCAAAATACCGTTGTCCTCGACAACTTTGGGGGCGGCAACGGCCTTCTTAATCTTCTTCTTCACGACGTCAGGGGCGTCGAGGAGATCAATCTTGCTGTCTGTGCAGTGTTAGTCCAGCCATTGGGCACAAAATGCGACTCTTACCTTGGTCACTGGCGCTCATCTTGCCGCCCTGGAGACCGGGGACCATGGGGTTAAGGAGATGGGCACGCTGGCAAGAATAGTTAGCGAAAAGTGTCTAATGGTAAAACGATAAGATATACCTGGGCGTAGCCGAGTCTGGGTAGCCACTCCTTGGCAGCGGCGAACAGCTTGCGCTGATCAATTCCTGCAATGCGTCAGAAGTAGTTCCTACTGTGATATTCTTAGCCTTCACTAACCTCCAAACTGAGCGTCAACATCCAGGTACTGCTCGTCCAGCACCTGAAGAACGGGGTAGAGAAGGCCACTTAGAGGGGCATTGTCGGTCTGCTTAACAACCTCGGCACCAGCCTTTTTGGCATCGTGCTCCGAGACCAAAGAGGCCATCTTGTAAAGATCCATGACATACTCGGGGCTCTTCTGGTAGGAGCTACCAAGAACGAACTTGAGCTTCTCGGTCGGCACTCCCACAGCTTTTAGGATGCCAGTGATTGTGAGTCTGTAGTACTCGACACGGTGCTGGACGAGCTCGATGGGGGCTTTGAGGTTGTCGAGGAAACCGTGGATATCGGCGAGGAGGATGGTCATTTCGCAACCGGCGGCCAAGAGTTGGGCGATCTTCATGGCGGGGACGAAGTAGCCGCAGTGAGGACGACCCGTGGTAGCGGTACCTGATTGTCATGGTTAGAAAATACTCTAAAGAAAGAGCAGCTCACGCGACGCGCTCTGGCTGCAACAAGGAAACCACCTACCCCAGTAGATCTTGGGGTTGCCTCCCTCATTGAGGATCTTCTCGATAATCTCGGGGTTAAGAAGCTCCGCAAGGTTCTCCTTGATGAGCGCAAGTCGCTCAGCTGCCTCTGGGTTGGCCATGGTCGACTCGTGCCTTGGGGAATTGGGGTGGTTCGGTTTGGCTGTGGCTGTCTCTCAGCGCCTCTTTCGCGACAGGTTATGTACAAAAAGCCCGACTTGGCTGTTGACTCATACCTTGAACTTCTGATGTTTGGCGGGGTACCACAGTCACAGTCAGAGGCTCAGTCATGTCAGGCCCATTCCGATTTCCGTTTGGCGGGGTATCGAGGTTGGCCTCAATTGGCTCAAACGCATGACATAATCAGCCGCGATTATCACCTTATCGCATTTTAGCGCGTTTCAAGCCCTGTGCACAATTGATCGCCCTTGTCGGTCAAATTAATTTAGGCCATGCCTCGGAATGATCAATCCGAGCCCAATTGAGGCGTATTTCTAAATTCAAAATTGGCTGCAGATCTGTTTAAATAATCACATTCTATCTGAAACATACATTGCTATTGTCTTGAGCGCACACTAGTCATAATACTTCAAGCAAGAATATCCCCATTTTCGCCCAAACAATGCCTAACTATCATGAACCTGTCCAATTCTACCACATCATGCCGCCGTTTGTTTATGCCTGTGCGCTTGATATCCTAACGAAATACTTGTTTTACTCCAAAGTATCCTTAATATACCAAACCTTCTAGTGCCTCAGAAACATCCATACTGCACCTACTCATACCCCTCCACCAGCACCAGATCCTACACTCGTTATGGGCGATACCATTCAACCAAGCGCCAAGGAATATCACGCTGTTTATGCAGCTAGTTTTAGTCTCTGGTCTGAGTTACTCCATTATGCCAACTCGAAACCGGAACTGCCACCCCAGGCCCTGTCGCTTAGTAGTGCCTTCGCCAGATCTCCAAGTTTCCAGCCCAGCCTGAAGATACAACATGCAAAATACAGACTAAGTAGTCATGCATATGTCACTGGTTTCTCGGAATGGGCATCTTCGCTATTAGGTTGCAACCGTGGTATGTCGTCCTTTCGTCAACCTGTGGAGATTACGGTATCAACAACGGCGCCCATCAACTTTTCCATCGACGAGAGTGACAACCAGAGCACCTATTATAAAACTTGGTTTCATGGAAACGATGAAAACTATATATCCGTTCTTTTTCTAGCCTGGACATACATTTTGTCGTCTCGCTGGTCCAAAATAATGCCAGCTGAATGCCGCATGTCGTACACCGAGCAGCAAGCAGCAAGAACGGATGCCGTCTCCAATAATGATAAGCGGCCGAAAATCGACGTCTTTATTGGGTCATCTAGTCCTCAAGAGATCCGTTGGTGGGCTGCAATCTTGGCAACTAGTCAGGGATGGAGAGCTAATATGACCATTGGAGGAGATGAGTTGCTTGCGCCATGGTCTGTTTCACTCACGGAGAGTCCCATCTTTACATTGTCCAACCGACAGAACACGCCACGACCAACCCAAACACATAACAAACCAGCATCTTTTACTAAGGCCCTCAATTTCCTTCAGAAATTTTGTTGCCTTCATGGTCTTGAAGATCAGAGCGCAGCAGCACTGTCCGCTGTGCTGTTGTTACCATCTCAACGCGGAAATAAGTCTTTAACTCTACCTGCGCCAACAATGAACGGGCAGACAAGCCGGAAGTCTTGCAATGCTAGACTTGCTGCTAGTAATAAAGAGGATATCCGTGGAGGGCAATCACACCAGAAGCCCACCGATCAAGATGTCGATAGGCTCCTCACTTTAAGCTGTTACACTCGGGGTATATATTCCATGTTGCTGGGTGTTCTTTTCCAACCTGGCGTGGAATGCAATCAAGCAGGCCCGTGGATCCAGGGCGCAATGGACATTCTGACGCCAATTGCAGCACATCAACCTTGGGTTTTGGCAAGAATGTTTGTTGAGCGATCACCTGCAGTGGCGCCACTATGGATTGGTGCGGCGATTCTCGATCTCTCAAAAAAGCTGATCCGCCAGGCGAGCTGTGGCCAAATCCTAGTCGATTTGAATGCCGCTGCATGGTCTAACACTATACAGTCCTTCATACAGGAGCCAGTATCAGGAAACATCAGAGCCTCTGAATTCATATCACGTGCTGATGAATGCCGGCTTCTCTTCATGGCCCAAGCTGAGGACCATACCGGGGTACCGATTTGTCAATGGGCCCCGTTCGGTACAACACCAATCACGGAAACGGATATCGAAGTTCGATTGCATCAAGACTGTCGAGAGCATATTCTACAATATGAATCCTTCGTATGGAACTGTGTGGGTGGCGAGCGCCGGTTTAAACAGTCTCCGGTTCTCTCATCTAGCAACCTTCAAAACCGTCCCATCAACTTAAATTCCATCATCCATGAGCAAGAATTACCCAACCCAGATGACCTAAGCCACTCAAAAGAGTTCATTTCAGAATCTGCCACACAAAGTATATTTCGCTGGCTACGTTCGTGCGGTTTCGCATCACATGAAAAGCGACTGCGTAGCCACGAGTGGCTCGAAACAGTCGGATATGAATCGGAGGACGAAGAGGAGGAGCTTGAGGATAACTTGCCTAAGCGCAATTCTTTATCTCGCGTTTCCTCATGGGTTAAAGCGTTGGATGAAACCTTAGGTGATGCCCCGGAATCGCCAGAATGAACTGAATGATCTAATTGTTGATTGTCGGAATGAAACATAGCGACGCGGGAGCGAAATAGCAATGGAACAAGAAATAGAGTAGTGAGATGAGTATGCACCAAGCCACCATAATTGGCTATTCTAGAAAGATCCATAATAGCTGTTTTTAAGAAAAGGAATGCTTGAATTTGCAAGATGTCGCCATACTACAATACTAACACAACTGTTACTATTGTGCGCTAATTATCTCAAAGTGATCCCGCTTTGATAGGCACCATCCTAAAAGAAAATAAAGCACACAGGTCTTGAGTTTTCATCCTTTCTTCAACGAAGCGCAACTGTCACGAATCTGTCATACATTGCTGGGTCGTAAGCCCAGCGACTTGTATCAGTACATTTGATTTCCTTTCGCAATGATTCGGCGGTAGCAATATAACTTCTAGAGAAATCAAGCTTGCCGCACTGGGAAAAGGCTGCCGAAATTGCTAGTGCGGTGCGACATACGGCACCGGGGTGGCACTCAGAATTCTCTAGCACGTCAAATGCCTTCACAAGAAACCCACTTCACACAGAATGTTAGTCAGATCTTCTGCTGGTGAAGAGGAGAGAAATTAATGATGGGTAGAAAGAAAAACGTACAGTGCTTCCTCTGGCTCTCCATTCATCGCCTTGAGACACCCCATTTGATGGAGCGCAAATCCAGTAGAGTAATGTTTTGGCATGTCTCGATTCCGTATCTCAAGGCAATTCCCAAGTACAGATATCGCCATCGTAATGTTACCTTGGATCCTGTGGATCTTTGAAATATAAAACAAGACCCTTCATGATTGTTAGAATGTCCACCTTGTGAAACAAAGGGCACTTACACAGCCATCTGGGCTGACGCTTCGCCTCTTAGCTGGGCTATGACTTCCGTGGCCTGCATTCCCCACTGTAAAGCCTCATCAAAGCGACCCAGATTGACAAGACAAAGGCATATGTTAGAAAGATAGATGTCTCTGTTACCACTAGTATCCCCTCTTTCAAGTAGAGCCAAGAGGATGTGCGAGGCATCTTCATATCGGCCGACTGCCATCATTGAAACAGCCAAGTTGCCGGTCCCTGCAACAATCCACATTTCGTCTTCTTCACATCCTTCTCTCCTATTTTCTTCTCTCATCGTGATGACTTCCTGGGAAAGGCTGAGCCCGTGGTCGCCTAGCGGAAATTCTCGAGCAATAGCAGCTTTCGTGTTAACCTGATGACTGATCATGTCTTTCACAAACCATTCAGAATATCCGAAGTGCCTTTTTTTATGTAAAGCTGTTTCACAAATTGATATCGCTCTGTTGGTCATTTCAATCGCTGTACCAAACTGCCCTTTTTCGAAAAAATACCTTTGAACAAGTTAACACAAGACATGGAGGAAATGTAGGAAATATGATATGCCCTACCAGGAGCATCGGCAAACCACTTCACACAACACTATTGGTGGATTAAATTTGTCTTTATGAAGCTCATAGACATCAAGTGCACAAATTATGGTGCTAGCAAGCTCCTCGCAACGCTTCCACTCGGCGTGCAAGGGCCTGCCATCGGATTGTGTTGGAAACGAAGCATTCAGAAAAAAGACAAGGCGATTGAAGGTAATTTCTAACTCCAATGGTGTCATATACCTTTGGACAGCGATTCGGACAAGCCGATTGCATTTCAAACTGGAGCCACTTTTATCAACAATGACAAGTGCCAATTCCAACAAGTTTTCCAATCCATTGTCAAATCTACAGGGAGTAAGCACCCAAATAACACGTTGCGCATGAACTTACGAGCTAGAATCCCCAAGAGAATTTTCAAAGGGGTTATCTAGGATATTTTCAAGATGTGGAAGCTCTTCGAGCTCGTCGGGCCCATCACATAGCCTACGAACACCATTAGCGCCTAGCCTCTAGATATAAGTTCATAAGGCTCACATTTTCTCCCTAGAATTTCCAGTAAATAAACTTGAAGGCACCGCATCACTGTCAATAAGAGATAGCATTTGTAGCAGAAATCTGGAAGGCGGGTCCAGATTTTGACCACAAAGCGCAGATCCTAAGTTTGTGCCTACTGCATCATGCATAAACCGCTGGTAAGGGTTTTTTAACCACGCCTTTAAGTCGGCACGAAAAATGAAATCCATATAAAAACTTGGGTATTCTTGAATAAAAGTCTTGAGAGACTTTCCGCATCGCCTAATATGGCAACCAATGATATCTAGGACAAGCGGATGATTGTCAACCGATTCTAAGATCTTGGCTGAAATGGCCAATTCCTCGTCTGATGCATCGGTTTCTTTTCCGATTTGCGATAGGAGAAACCGCATGGCTATTTCAGGGGCAAAAGTATCGATTCTAATTCGCTGCTGCCCGTCGACAGTGAACTCCTTCGCTATCTCGGGGCTTTTGCAGGTGACAATTACAGAGCCTCTAGTAGCTGATGGCCAATATAGTTCGAGAAGCGAGGAATCTTTGACATTGTCAAATATCACTAACCATTTGATTCGATTCCCTCCAGGTCCTTTATTCCAGTAAGTTCCATAGGCTGGGTATTTGGATGTTCAAGTGCCAAACTTACTTCTGCTCGTAGCGTCAAACCAGCGCATGACAGCCTCTTTTCCCTGACCGGGGTGCTGCATGAGACTTGGCACAAGCCCAAGGCCTTGTGCAATGTTATCAAATGACTCGCTCATTTTGAGTGGCGTCTCCGCTGATACCCAAAAAATAGCGGTGTATTGACTGCGATGTCTGTGTGCAAACTCAAGCGCAAGCTGCGTTTTCCCCACACCGGCGAAGCCATGCAGACATACACTCATGATCTTGTTCACTTCAGATTCTGGGTTGAGTACTCCTCCCATTTTCTGCAACTCAACCTCCCGCCCAGCAAAAGCAAGATTTTGCCTTACCGGCAGGTTGCAGAAAGGAATCGTACCCAAAAGCATCGTGGTGGTAGAATTAGAAAATAACGCTAGTAATTCTTGATGTTGCCTGCGCTGGTTCAATTGGTTCAACTCTCCCCCAACAAACCCCGCTTCTCGATCGGCAGTGTTTGTCAAACGCCGAAGTCGTTCAAGTCGTTTGCAAGACTTGGCTCTAAACGACTTCAGCCGGCGAATGGGCCCGAAAATCTTTCCTAGACTCTTGTCAGAATTCAAATTTAAGCTCTCCGTTGATTGTATGCATACGCGCACCACTCCTCTTGAAGAATTCGACAGCTTCAAAGAAGAAAGCAATAAGTTCGGTGTAATATTTGACCAATGTGTCTTCTAAAAACTTATACGAACTTCCCAGTAGTCTAGACGAGTAGGCAAGAAGGCGGGGCAGCGTCTCTTTAATATCCTCCAATGTTTCGACAAACACGGCCAGCCCTCGGACGTAATCGCACGCAAGCTTATGAATGAGGGTTACACGGCAGTTCTGTATTCCGGGGTTCAAAGTAAACTAACATCTAAAATGAGGGATAAAGGGCCCCATAAGAGCGTAAATTCTGAAGGAGTAGCCCGACAAACGTTCTTCACGCAAACGCTAAAGTTTGAGAGGCAATCGAAGACCGGAATCAAACGATCAAGATACTGTGCCGCGTCTGGGGAACAATATTTTGTCCGCAGCAAATCAAGTTTGCCGGTAAGAGCATCGACGCTATCGATCACCTTGAGATCCCTCCCTTTGGCGTCGGTTAGTCTATCCCTGTATGTCTCTAGGGCTTTGTTCCATACTGTTCTCGAACTGTCAGCCATGTTTTTTTGTCCAGAAACACCAACCAGAAAACCACCAAACGATCTGACAGATCGGCAGTGATGTGGTGGTGTAGGATTTCCGCCTCCATTATTTTTAGAGTGGCAAAATATCCAAACTTGCAAAGGCCAGTCTTTTCTCTCGACACTCACCGGTCGTATTGGCTTCACGATACCCAACGACATGAAATCAAACATGCCTGCCGTGCTGATGCCCAAACCTGAATGTGTCACTACTTGAGCCTCATTCCTTGAAAAACAAGGCGAATGGGGAGGTCGGCGTTGCGAAGCAATTGGTCCGTCAGCGACTGCGGACATTCATCAGCCGCCACCTCAGCAGCTGCAGTCATCCCTAGATTCCTCCCATTTGAAGCGGGGAAGTCCAGATATGTATGAGGGGTGTGAGGTTGCATGTGCCAGGATAAAAATGCAAAGCGCCGTGTCTGGCAATACCTCCCCATGCAGGTCTCAGTCACCCCCAGCCAACAGAGCCAATTATCAAATCACGCCAGAGTCTGGGCACTGTGGATCGAGGTCTGAAGTACTCGGCGTCATCCTTTTTTTCTTCTCTAAAAGTTTTGCGGGAGAAAATAATTCCCCCGGTCGGCGAATGGCTCCTTTTTCCTCGACAGATGCCCTCCTGGAGCTGCAGCTTCAATTTGTACTGTCTGCACTTTCTCTCTATCAACCCCGCCCATTATTCACTACTTTTTGCTTTTCTTTGTTTCATCGTGGTCATCATCGGGAACAACAACAACAGGTCCGGAGCCGCCCTTATCTTTACCACCTCCCCCACCTGTACTACTCTGATTCATGTCTATCCCTCGGGTGCGACGATGTAATTTAAAGCTGCCTAAAGACACGAATCATTTACTAATGCTCGCAAATAAAAGGGCGGGCGAAACATACCAATGGTACCACAGCGGGTGATTCCGTGAGGGAGATTGATGGCGTTTGTGAGATGTCAGCTTTTTTGGCTGAGCTTGGCTTAGCTGCACTTTGACGAAGCAAGAAACAGCCAGCATTAGTTAGATGGAGGTGGCAGTTGGTCATTATGATCGCAAAATGCGGGAGAGGCACCTAATATACAGGGTGTCGGTCCCTGTTGCGAGTGTGCACATTTCGACAACTTGACGGCTGTACCCCAGTAGCCCAACTCCGGTCAGCGAGTCGACTCACCAAATGTCTCGCCTTACATTTCTGAACACGGCGTATCACAGGCCGCGGGATATGCACCGCATAAATCATGGGGCCGGCCTCATATTGTGTACCAACCAGGGATGCTTGGGCCGAAACACTTTGGGCACTTTAAGTCATCTTCGGGAAAAACAAGGAAATAGGAGGGAGGGAGGCTGAACCAGCCCCCCACGTCAGCCAAGCATGCTTTCGTGTCATCTTGACTTCATCCGAAATATTTGAGGGTACGACGTGAGTTTTGCTTCTCAAGCCGCTTTGATCGTCTTGATCGTCTAGATCTTCCTTTTCCGCTTCCCGTTCCGCGCCGTGGCTGCAAGGTCTGCCCTATGGGAGAGACATTGAATGACATCGCCCTCGCTGTGACCGTCCGAGCCCTGTGACCGCATCTTCTGAATTGACAAGGAACCCTGTCTTATTCAGCAACTGGAACTGAGCTTGTGGCTCTTCAGCCATCCTAAGCAAACAATAATAAGCGACGATTTTCCGGGGTATTTCCCTCACCAGAAATTTTCACATTCTTTATTATTGTCCTTTTAGCCAACACCTAGCGCCAAAAAAGGACGACGGGTCAGCTCAATGTCCGATCCAATCAATTAGACTTGAATACGATTCGGGTACTGTCTCAACCCAACTATATCATGTATTTTGTATCAACATATTTG
This sequence comes from Calonectria ilicicola, assembly GCA_020809705.1. NCBI lineage: Eukaryota > Fungi > Ascomycota > Sordariomycetes > Hypocreales > Nectriaceae > Calonectria > Calonectria ilicicola. Next base: position 1,824,963 of record CP085825.1, on the reverse strand, counting down.
AAGGGCTTGTTTGGCTTCGGTTCTTCAAATGAAAATGGCACAAACCCTGAAGTATATCCTCCAAAATTACAGAGAGACCACATCATCCAACACATTCTGACAACAACTAGAAATTCTCAGAGCGCCTTGAAAAGGCATTCAAGACCGCTGAACAGATTCGTGAGCTAAGCAAAGTACCGTCCATCAGTATTGGTGTTCTTCATGAAGGAAAGATCGTGTTTTGCAGGAGTACTGGGTTCTGCAACAATGAGAAAGAATCAAAAACACCCGCTGATCCAAATTCATTATACACACTTTGTTCTGTGACTAAAACATTTGTGTCTGTTGCATTTGGCATTCTTGTTGACAAAGGCCTGGTTCGCTGGACGGATAGAGTAAGCAAGCACTTGCCTGAATTTAAACCTGAAGATTGTCGCGTAGCTGATGTGGCTACTTTTATCGATGTCTTTCGCCATACTGGGGGCCTTGATAATCCAGTCGTCAGTATTTTGGGTCCAGACGGTAAAGTGCTTGTTTCTAAGGAGGAGTTTCTTGATGTGCTTAACAATACCCCAACGAAGCGGGACGACGAGCCTCTTTTGCACTCTTGGAATTACAGTAACGTCGGCTATGGCCTGATTGTTCTCGTAATTGAGAAAATATCAGGCAAGCCATTTTCCCAATTCCTACAGGAAGAAGTTCTTGACCCTCTTAAAATGGATCAAACCGCTGTTTCTAAATCACAAGTCGAAAACTCGAAAGTTGCGCATCCATATGCTCAAATGGAAGATGGATCTTGGAAGCAACTCGCCCATGAATGGACGGACGAGTCCAATTCTCCGATTTTGGGTATGGTTGGCATCCGAAGTTCGGTCAACGATATGCTAAAATATGGCGCTGCAATAATGGACTCATACATCCGACAACAGTCCAACAATCTTGAGTCTTCGGGGGATGAAGTTAGCCCAAAGCAGAAACTCGAGGTTTTGTCGGGTTTAGAAAACCCAGTCAAAGAAATTAAGGCGATCCTTGATGGCTACTATTGGACCAGACCACATGATGACCCTTTCAACAATGAAGTACGATATCAGCTTGGTTGGGCCAAAGTACCTATGCCGAGCTGCATGGTATCTTGGGGGTCGTGGAACGAGACTCTAGCAGATTGCTCTCGCCCAAAAGACAAACACATCCGAAATAAAGGTATTTTAGGTCAACAATCTGGTGAAAAACTTCTATTTAAATCCTCTGGTATTGGGTTCTGTGGAACTAGTTCTGTCAACCTGTTCCCTGAGACACGCAGCGAAGTGGTTGTCTTTAGCAGCGGTGTAAACAACTGTGATGCTTCAGACTTTGTGGCTTCAGCTTTCATACAAGAGCTTTTCGATCTGCAACCCAGGGTAGAAATTATTCCCATGGTCAAATACGAAATCGAATTTCGGCAACAGCAATTCGAAAAAATCTTTCAAGACTTAGAAAACAACAAAGACATTTCTGAGCCTGAGTACGACCATGATGATTACTACGGTGAATACACTGGGCTAGGTATCACTCTAGATGTACAAGAAGCCCCGAATGGAGAGGCAATGGAAATCCGGTTTAATAAACGCAATGAGATAACCCAACCGCTAAATCATTACGGCAAAGACAAATACAGCTACTGGCCAAATTCTCGAGACGAGTGGCTTGCTGGAGGGTGGCTTGATTGGGATTATTACTTGGTCGGCATATTGGTCTTTGAGCGAAGCAAGGACGAAAAGCGACAAGTGACTGGACTGACATGGGTCTGGGAGGAAGGCGCAGAACCTTTCCTCTTCGAAAAGAAATTGTGATCTACTTCATTTGAAGTCGTGTATAATTTATCTTGGGGGAATAAGCGCCTGAGTTTGGAATGATAATTTGTGCTATGTCGACTGGTGTCAACCAAGCCCCAAGCTATGATCCAACATGGCTCATTCACGATTTTAATTTTATTCACGCATAAATATCTCATAATGACAAATTTGATTTAATAGTACCATGCACCGAATTAGCCATAATTATAAGTTGTCTTGAGAAGTGCGTTGTGCCCTAGGAGCACGGCGCTGCTTGGATTATGTCAAACGGATATAGGGCACCATTGCACTACGCATTAGCGGAGTGTTCACTTCACTTTTGCCGTAGCCGTCAATGTGACAGATTATATTTTCCATGTTTTCTTACAAGTGGGAACGGAATAAATCAAAGCTTTCTAGTTTTATCAATGTATCCCCGCTGCCAAGTATGTACCAAAACTATAGTCCGCTTCGTCGCTTCCATGATGAATTATAGCCTTGATTGGCAGCAAGTGGTTGATTTCTCATTATCACCAGTAACCAATACACTCTGATTGCTTTCCTGTGTTGAAACAGCTACATCCAAGCCGGGGTTTCCAGTGAAAAAGTTGACAGGTTTCAAACCCACAGTCATTTTTTCAGAGGGCATAACCGGCCAATCTTCGATCCTTGGGTTATGAGTGGAGCCAAAAGTATGCCAAATGACAATATCCTCATTGCGAACCGAGGTCTCACGAGATGGATCCTCACGCCGCCGCTTAATAGAAGAGGCAATACCATCTCCACCCAAGGATTGCATCGTGTACCGACCAGAAGGAAACATCGCCTCATCGTCATAACGGGTGACCCAGATTGCATGCTGGCCAAATTCCGACCGCTTGGCGTGGAAAGAGTCAGGATGAGCCAAGAGCATTTGGCTGTACGATGGGAGAATTTTGAACCCCACCGGAGTGCCAGTAATTGGATTCGTCTTTTGTTCATTGATAATCTTGAACACGCGATTCTTCGTAAAGTCAAGATCGAGGCCTTGCTCATGCTCGATGTTAGTCGATGTCGTAAAATACCCGACCCCAAATGGGTTGTGAACGTTTGGATCGTTTACGGGCATTGCTTTTGACTCCTCCACCTGAAGAGTATTGGCATGCCCATCCAACGCCGGGTCGATTCGTAAACTGAAGAGATGCTGGTGGTATGGTGCCAAAACACCCGGCGCCACAATAGTACCATATGGCACTTTGTCCCCAATATTGATTGGGGCGGTGGAGAGAATCCCTGTTGCTCGCACTTCATAGTGTATCGACGCATCTTGTCCAAAATGGAATGCAAAGATGTACTCGTAGTTGCTGACTGTGATAATTGTTTGCAGTACAAGAATACGAGATCTTGTGACTATAGCATTTTGTGTACGGAAGTTGGTGTGTTTCCACAGAATTCCATCGTCTTCTTCATGACAGCAAACCACGTTGGATAGTTTCAATGGATCGCCTGATGCAGTGCTGTGCCAAGCATCAAAATACTTGATATGGCCGAGGCAATCACAGCCGAGCTTTAGGTTATTAGCATTGATACCTGCACCATCGTTTCCAAGGTCAAAAGCACCCTTCCGTGGATATGGCGATCGAGGGTCACCGTATGGCACAAACATTTCAGCCAGTGATAACCTGTAGAAGAGACTGCGACCGTCGTAGCAAATATTATGAAGAGTCAGCCCTTCCCGATAGTTGAATCCGACATGCATGCTCCATTTCTCCCATGTTAAAAAATTGCCGACGGTGTGAAAAGAAGGTCCCTCGGGCTGAACAACTTGATAGGGCTTTGTGCTAGTTCGCGGGGGTGGTCGCAAATCAGGATGATACTCGCTTGCAGCAGTCGAATGAATTTTTTGACGATCAAAAGGTCGGGACTCGTTGTGCACCTGCTCATTAGCAGCTGATGGTAGTCGGTAGACTTTTGTCACTTTGAGGCTCTCTGAAACCTCTGCACAAATATCAAGCGGATACGCGTAATAATTGGCGTCAGGGTTTTCCAGTAGCCTCATATAGAACCAACACTGTGGAGTATTAGATCAATCCAAATACAATTGGGGCCCAGGCTTACCATGGTCGTTCGTTCCGTCATGTCAGTCATACCATCCGTTGCATATGCCCACGGCTCAATGCAGACTGTAGCATTTGGTGGCAGTTCCAACTTACGGATCTCTTCTTGTACTCGAGGGTCTGCTTGACAGGCATTTTCCACTAATACCATATAGGCAGGGTCGATATAGGAGTGTTTCCCTTCGAGGTGCTGAGCTGAAATGACAGTCTCATCATCAAGATTCAGGATCAATTCATGCAATTGACCTGGTCCATTGTTGTCCTGCAGGATGACCTGGACCCTTGCAGAACGAGTAGGGTGTTGCGCTCCAGGTTGTCTTCGCTGTTCCTGGTCCAGAAACGCAATCATTTGCTTCTTTGCTGGTTCCTTCAGTGTGATGAAACGAAACACCGGACTCTTTCCTTTGAAGGCACTCCGAGTTAACTCTGCAGCCTGCGATAGTTAACATCCAGAAATTTAGTTGAATCAACCGACGGCCGCACCTTGCTGATCTCCTCGGGGCCCAATGGGTCAAATGGGTGAACAGATGGTGACATATTTTCAGCTTTCAGAGATCAAAATTGGCTTGTTTGGTGAAAACGGGAACAAGGGAATCCAGTGCAATAATCTCGCAATCCGGTTACAAGATTAACTATGTGAATGGGCAACAAGCTGGTGGTGGGAAACTTGACACCGCCAGACCTTAAATAGCCAAACCGCGCCCTTGGGATTGTTGAGCGCTATCTGTGAGACACCACAGCCAACCAAAAAGTGGCGTCCATGACCAAGCACAGAGCTTACCTCTAAAGGTATCGCCAGATGCGTGTCGGAGCATGGCGGAATTATGCGGCCCCGAAAGGTAGTTATAGGCGTGTTCAAACCCCGAAAGTCAGGTGTAAGCGGATACGTCATTTAGTCAAATCGCTCTAGTCGTGTTGGCAACCGAAGTCGCTTATCTTCAACTCCAAAGGAAAAGCTTCAAATGCTAACCCCGCTCACACAAATTGCAACTTTCCTTTGGAGGAATAAGATGCGAGGAATCCACTGAGAAAGAAATAACTCATGTGCCTTAGTAACATAAATATTACTAAATAAAGTCCAAAAAATACGTGTCGCATTATGGCGCGTATGATAATTGCTGCAATAGAGGACTAATATTCCAATTTCTGTGTGCAAAATGCGCTGTTGATATGAATCACAATAACCCTCTAGCCGAGTACTAGAGTAGCAACTATATCTTCAATCATGGATATATATGCTTGGAAAATTAATACGTAAACTGTCAATACTTTTAGAAACAGATCAAGAGGTAGTTCATGTTTCTGTTAATATTTGCAGTGTCACCTTGAAGCTGGCATAGATACCCAACGCGTCTTCCCCTTGATAGTGAAGGGGCAATATTAATACCGTAGTAAATAACACATGATATACTGGTTTGAGATATTCTCGTTCAATTATCAAAGAGAATTGAACAAAGTTGTCTGATTCGCGATTCGCGATGCAAGAAGCAAAGAGCAATTGATGGAACACATGGTGCATCACACAACGTTCCCTCCACGCAGCCGCAAGAGATATCACTACAAGGGAGATGACTATCATTGAATTGGCATTAGCTTAATATTTAGCTTCTTTTTTTTATATCATTCAATTTATTATTGGCGCTTGCTTTGTTTACTTCCATCATGTGGCCTCCCAGTTACCGATCTGGCAAAGCAATTGTGTCTGCGTAAATCATCGCCAGCTAACGTGAAGATTGGGATCCCAAAATCACCATTGTTTTCAACCCCACGACTCGATCCAACCTCTCCAAGTTGCTTCTCAGTGAAGGCGCCAACTCTTTGGTATGACACGTGTGTGCTGCGCTAGCATTGTCCAGAACACTCTTTTGGGACGCCTCCTCTCGCCTAATGGCTGGCCTTGGCCACTCACGGGGCCACTGCGATGGCTGTAATCACCACCGTTCTCGACGCCCCTGGCTTTAACAGAATGGCGTCAGGTCGACTTCAGCCCACATTAACGGTGCCCCGATTTGTCGACATGAAAGAGGCGCTAATACAGCCGGTGAATTGGACTATTGATCCTAAAAACACGCGACTGCACCGCTAAGAGCTGCCAAAGCACTAAGTTTATTCGGCTCCCCTGGCCCAAAAAGCGAGGCTTGGTTGAAGCCAACATAAATTCCAAGACGTGAGGCCGCACTTGAAAATATTCCTACATCATCTTTGCCGTTTGGCATCCAGTCCTTACTGCATCATATCCGTCGGGATGGCTTCGTCTAAGGTCATCACTATCGGTCTCGCTGCCTTCGCCCTTTGGGGAGTCGACGCTACCCCATGCCATATCCAATCTTTAAGCTCTTTAGTCACTACTGCTTCATCGAGTGCCGCCCTTGCAGATACTTCCTCGACTGTGATTCAAGTTTCCCCTACGACTACTGAGACCACTTCAGCCGCTTATACAACCTCAACCCAGTCTTCTTCGTCAATTCTCGATGATTCCAATTCTAGCACCTCTGAGACTTTCACAGCCACTCTTGTAGATTCAACTACGACCTTGTCTACTCTTTCTGACTCAATCTCGTCATCTTTCACCACGGACTCCATTTCTACCACCTCTTCAGGTTCAACCACCGACTTGCCAACAACTACTTCGATAACTACGACAGATGATTCCAGCTCCACCACATCGACAACCACAACCAGCGACAGTTCCTCAACTTTGACGACTCTTACTAGCTCGAGCTCATCATCAACCACAGGACCAAACACCACTGATGATCCTATCTGTATAACTGGCGCTGATTGTCAAACTGGGCATGAATGTAACAACAATGGAAGATGCCAGTGTCTGACTACGGCCGATTGCAGGTATGGTGTCTGTGACACTGGGTTTTGCGTTGGGGGAACAGATTGCGCCGACAATTCTTTCTGTGCCCCTGGCCAGGTTTGCCAGTTTGGTGTCTGTGGTGTCTTGCCCGCGTCTACAACGACGCTCAGCCAATCCAGCACATCTTTGACTCCTACCACCACCACCACCACCTCTTCCACCCATGCCCCGCTTTGCACTCCGGCCGGTCCTCAATCCACGGAGTCTTGGCTCCAAAATGGAGATTTTGATCACAGTGGCGAGGGTCAGTATTTTGGTTTTCCATGGAGCGGTGGCATTTCTGTCCAGGAGGCATCCTCATCAGCCCCTGTACGTTCAGGAGATTACGTGGAGTAAGAATACCCCAGTGCAACCAAGAAAAAAACGGCACAGGTTCAACTAATACTCATTTTTATAGCGTTGTGGTTAATCCTTCATACAATGTTCAAGGTTCAATGTACCAGTCCAATGTCCAGATGGATGAAACGAACCCATATCGAGTTACGTTCTGGGTTGCGGTTGCGGCAGGCGGGGATCAAACAGGCAAATGCCGGTTCGACGTGGGCCCGTCGAGTAAATATGTACCCCAAAATTACTTTGAATTCGACTTGGCCGAAACGACGCCCTTGGAATACCAGAAAGGTTCCATTGACTTTAGTATGACAGGCTATTCGAACGGCTTCGCCCTGTCTTTCTATTGCTACCACCCAGAGAATCTTAACGAGGCCGTCGAGGCCACTCTCCTTATCGATGATGTCTCACTCGTGCTGGCTCCCCAAACTTGTGGTGTTAAAGGCAGCGTTGATAATGATCTCGCCAGCGACTACCTCATGAGCGGCATCGACGTTACCGGGGTTGACTCGCAAGAAAAGTGTGTCTATACATGCTTCCAAAACTGGCCTTGCCTAACTTCAGCTTTCGACGGAACTCACTGCTACCTGTATAAAGCAGTCCTCATGAAATTTGACTACACGCTGGATGACACCAGCGCAGTATCATGGTACGAGAGGAGTTGTTCCTACTGCCTCAACCAGGCTACTGTGCCAGATCCCTCTGTGACAACCACTACTTCAGCAGCCATCCAAGTGATCACTTAAGATCTAGCCACCACAAGCTAAAACTCCACCACTGACCTAGTCAGCGACACCGGATCAAGGATTGAGTTTGAAGAGAAGGGGGCGCCAGCCACGATATGAATGGGGAATGGGGCCATATTTTTAAATGCTTCGATGACGCTTCTAGAAAACCAAATACGAAATCTTAAAAAAGCAGAACCTAGACCTTGTCCCCATAGCCCATAGAGTAAGACGACGAATTTCCTTTCTTGTGTATATATATAATTTCTACTACATACCTCCAATTAATTAACTTCATCATCTCTACCTCCTCTCTTTCCCTCTCCAACGATGCGGACAAATGCACACTCGCAAACAATTCCAAGATAAAAAGAGAGAGTATGCTAACCAGCCAGAAAAAATGCAACCAAAAACAAAGTGTTTCTTATAAAATCCACGACAGGAAGAAGCTGCATACAGTCTTTGTTTGCATATGAATAGACAAGAGAAATAACCGAGTCCAATGGCTCCCTGACGCCCGCCCGCAAATCTGTCGACCCTACTCTCTCTGTGCGTGTTCCCAACGATCAACGAAACGCTCCAATCGGCTCGGGCCTTGGAAAAAAGAAAAAAGATGATAGAACTAAAGGAACAAAGGAGCATATAGGGTAATAAATAAATAAACAAACAAACACGCATCCCAAGCCAACAATTTTACCTCAAGCCAATAACACTCATCTCCAGAGTCCACACTCTTCGGATCCAAACCTTGAGCTTGCCCTCAACACCATCGACATTCTCAAGCTCAACACCCTCCCACCAGCATCGTCGAGCCGGCTTACGCCAGAAGAGCAAGAGCTTCTGGGCCATACCCACCGAGCTCATCTCGTTGCCGCGGATGTCGCTGCGGAGACGTGCCAGGGCGAGACTGCAGATGACAGCCTTGTTGGGCTCGCCAGCACGGTGACCCCAAGTGTCATCGTGGTTGAAACCGCTGCATTTTGGTATTAGCACTTTGTACAACTAGAAGAATTGAAGGCAGCTATAACTTACCCAGCCGTCAACATCTCGATAAGATGGGCCTCGGTGGTGCCAGGCTCGTCACTGCGCTTGAGACCAGAGAAGATGCCGTCCTGCCTCTGCAGAGCCAAAGCGGCTGCGCGCTTGACCTCGATCATGTTGACCTGGTCAATGTCGGGTCGGGGAGGAATGGCGTAAAAGTCAAGATCCTCGCGCAGGACAATGATACCGGCACGCTTAAGATCGTCGCGGGAACCACCCAGAGGGTTTGTCTCATCTTCAGCCTGTGAATCTGACTCTGTGGGGATGGACTCGGCAACACCGCGGAAGAAATCCAGCATGTATTGGAGGGAAGCCGGGTCGTACTGTAGTCGCATCCAAATTAGCTACTGGCCTAAAATCCGACTTGCACAGGGGGAAAGGGTGGCTTACGTCTACTTGAACCACATCGCCGTCTGAAAATCCTCCAACACGTCCCTCAGGGAACAGTCCGTTGGGGAAGAGGGAAAGCAACACAAACTCGGGGAGCGTGAGCAATTCGTCTCGAGAAAGGTAAAATCGAGTGCCTCTATTATAAGCAGTCAGCAACCCCACCTAGAAAAAAAAAAAAAAGTAGAGCGAGGCCAGGTTTAATGCATACCGAAGGTCCAAAGCGATGGTTTCATCAGCACCAACATCTATTCCCACCCAGTTAGTTAATTGCTGCCGTTACACCCACAAAACTTGTCCTGTTGCAGGCTCGTTCTCCACTAACCTCCGATGGTGTTGACAGGGGGTCCGCCCTGCTGGACCTGAGTAATAATACTCGAAGCTCCTCCGGCGGCAGCCATTAGATATGTGAATGAAAGGAGGGGGATATCACCCTCCGAATATGCCGGTGGCGGTTCTGCGTCGTCGTCCTTGCGACTGGAATCCCCTTTGGTGTCCCTGGGGAGCGCGCTCTTGGTTTCGGCGACGGGGTCGCGAAACGCTCTGACAGATGAATTCGAACCTAGGAACTGTTCGTCACGCGGGGCCGAGGACTCGTAGGCGGGCGCGGCTGTAGATCCAGATGCTTCTGCTTGAACAACGGCGACAAACTTGACAGCGCGTTCGGGGGCTTCTTCTGAGTGGGAAAAGAGCGACGAAAAGGGCGGAGGCCGGGAGGTAGACGCCTCAGAAGCGGGATACTGCGGCGGCGGGGACTGGTCGCGGCTCAGGAGGATGTGAGCGTGAGCGTCGGGGTCGGTCGAGTCGAGGTGATGGATCGACAAGGTGCGGATGCTGGATGCTGCCGACGAGGACGACTTGGTCGAGGGCGTCTTCTTCTCAAACTCCAAGGACACGGACGGTCCGACACCAGATTCCTGCGAGGCGGACAGCGTGGCGGATTTGTGGTTTCGCTGCTGCGTGCGGGCGGGAGCGGGCGGCGATGAAGGCGCCGGGATGGAGGAGCGTCGACGAGGAGAAGTGGCGGAGGAGCAGGAGCTTCAACGGGTCGTCGAGACAGGGCGTGCGCCGGGGCAGCGACGAGGCAACGATGATCAGGAGCAGAAGATGCGCTTGAACATAGGAGAATACCGGGGATGGTCAAGGGCGGGAGATTGGATCAATCGTCACAGTCACAGTCGCTGTTGCTTGGGCGAGTGAGTGTCGTCGGGTTGTACTGTCGCGGTTGGCTGGAGACATAAGACGGTCACGACACAAACACCCAGCTGCGCTCCTCATTCGGCGGCTGAAGGGGCCCCTGAGTCCACTAAGCGGAGAGGCTCTCGCTGCGGGCTAGGCGCATGGAACCTAAGATTGGACGCCCCGCGATTTGTGTGAGCAGCCAATGGTAGCCCCCGCTACCGCTAGCCGGGAGACTTAGCCGCCCAACCTTGAAGGGCTTCACTGGGGTGGAGATGGGTAGAGCGGGGCGTCACTCCTCCATCTAGCGCCTCTGGTACTTCTCGGTAGTGCACCGTGCAAGTAAGGTTGCACGACAACCGCCGTCATGGCCAGCCGTGTCATGAGTAATGAGCCCGTGGATATCGGCTCTGATCCCCAGCAGCAGCAGCGTCTGCCGCCTTGCGTCTGTCTAGTCATGGTGTCAAATCAACATTGACAGTATTCCATCTACAACAATAGAGTAAACATGAAGGCCTTCGCGCTTCATTCAAACTACAAACTACGCAAACCCTTTGCTTCCTTGGCATCAGATCATCATCACATTCATTCACTCGCTATCGCTGTCTCCAAAAATCGCCCTCAACACTTCTTCATGGGCTGCTGTGCCCTCCACTGCTTCGTTCTTCTCTGGGTTGATCTCTGCCTCGGGCTCCGCGGCAGAAGGCTTCGGTTCCGTCCCAGCGCCGCCTTCTATCGCCCTCATTTCCCCAGCCGTATGCTTCGGGGGCGGCTCCATCTCGGCTTCCCGGTCGCCCCATGTCGCTTGACCCTCTGTGGCTCTTGAGTTGGAGCTTATCTCTGCCTCATGGTCCGGTCGTGAATTACTTGGGGCCTTGACGTTGAAGCGTTTACACAATAGCCGCGTCGGGTAGAAGTTATGAACTGACCTCGTCAGCTTGCCATACATGCCAACCTTAGCCGCCTCCTCAGCCGGGTCAGCCATTTTTGGTTCTGGTTTTGAGAGCAATTCTGCTCCTGTTGATCCACCTGACATCATGGTCGATGGTTTTTTGGCAGTTGTAAATCTCGATGCCATGAATCCCGTCATTGGCTTAAATATTCTGGCGCAATCATAGAATTCTCTCAACTCTCGTAGAAACTCGTCGTCGCCCATGCCTTTTGGCTTTGTGGGCAATGGCTGCTTCCCAGTCGCAAAATGCTCCAAGTATGATCCATACCGCGCCTTTTTGGCCTCATCATCAGCATAAGGGCCAGTTGAACCTCGGGAGATTGCTGAAAGAGCCGTGTCCTGCTCCAGCTTGGGAGCCTGGTCCCACAATGCCTGTTGCTTTTCCTCCTCTGACAGGGTAACACCTTTAGGAAGCTCGCCAAGGCCAGGAGGCAGATTCGATTTTCCAGATGCAACGACGAGTCGGTCGCGGGCTGAACTCGAAATGAAATCAAACACAGACTTTCCAGGCAAACTCTGTTCTCCAAGAAGGGCAGCTCGTGACTTTGCATCATGCGTTGACGCCTTGGCTGCATCCGCTGCGGAAACATATGCAGAATTTTGTTCGTCTGAGGACTTTTTGGATGAAACCCAATCAGATGGAACTGGGGGAGGCGCATATTGCAACAGAAGGTCGGACAGGTCCTCAACAAGTTTAGCGAGAACGAAACCATCCAAGGGTAAGCGTCCATCATGACATCGTCCAAAACCGTTGCCAGCTCGTGCCGTTTTGGTCAGGAATACTGGTGCGTTGCGAAGTGATGGGTTGGCCGCAGCAGTGGCTTTCTTTGCCTTTTTCTTCTTCTTGTCGCCTCCAATGACACGGTTATAGCTGATTTTAGGACCAATCTCATAAGGATCCTCTTCATCAGAACCATTGTCGTTCAAGATGCCGACACCAATTCCCCCACTCTTCTTGGGCTTGGACTTCTTCCTACTCAAGAGGTTTAGCGATGTAAATCCTAAACCACCAGTCATAGGATCATCGTTCTCCTCGTCATCTTCATCCGCTGCAGCAGTGATGCTATTGCCGCCTAGGCTCGCAAGCTTAGCCTCTCCATCATGCCCGAGACCTTTGCGATCAACTTTGCGAACAAACTGTATCATCCTAGAGTCATCGGGTGCAAATAAATGGGTTGTACTCCCATCAGATCCAGAATCTTTGAGACCAAGGCGAGCACTTCGCCGGATTTTGGGACCAATGCCCTGGCCATCTTTCCAACCCATTTTCCTCAAGAGCCGAGTTCCCATGGTCTCTCCCTCGGTCTTAAGTAGGCCCATCAGAATACCGGGGTTGCGCTCCTGTGCCGAGGATCCAAGACCAGCAAAGGCTTGCGAGGTCTGGATCTTCTGAGCTTCAGCTGCATCAGCCAAATCTTCTTCATCCATGTAGTCTTCGGCTCGTTGTTGGGTCGACTTTGCGTCATCTTTGCGGCGGTTGCTACGGCTCGAAACAAAGTTGGAAGGTGTCCAGCCTTCTTTTGAGCCCACTGTGTTGAAGTAACTGTGAAACAGTTGTCAGCGCATTAGTTCATAGCATTGTGTCCACGGCTACAACTCACCCTGCGCTCCAGCCGCCTGTAAAAGCTCCATGGAGGCGCTTGCGCCCTCGCTCATCTCTCACTTCCTGCTTCCATAGTGGCAGGTAGGAACCATCGTCGCGTGTTTCGGAATCATCCGGCAACGGCGTACCAAAGGTCGCGAACGGCGCATGCTGATCTGCCTCATAGGTCGCGCGAGATCGTTTGTAGGACATGGGGCTAGGGTATCTGGACGCGGGCGCGAAGATATTGGCCGTGGATGATCATCGAGACGGGCTCCGGAGAGAATCGCGGTTGCGTGGCGTGCCGATTGGAGGTATTCAGACGTTGCAGCCTTGTACGACGCCAAAGCACTGAGGTCGGCTTGACTTGAAGCCAGGAAGGTTGTGGTGGGTCCTTATCGATAAGAGAACAAACAGCTACAGGACGGAGTACAATCCCTGAAAGATTGTACCCCCTCTACCATTTCCCGCCATCTTCCTGTCAAATTTTAAATAAATAAATAAATAAATAACAAAATAACTAATTTATGTATAGGTTTTATTGTTATTTATTTATTTTCTTTCCTTTACTATCAGATTGATATCTTCAGGCGGTTGAGTTCCAGACTGCTCAAGGTACGGAAGTCACAAGGGGACAATCTTTCATGGGGTGTATCGTATGTACGTGCAGGGAGTCAGGGAGTCAGGGACGGACCCGGCTGGCTGGGAGGGATCCTCGGTGCAAAAAAAAAAAACAGGCTCTACATCATTCGTACAAGTTATTCAGGTAACCAGAGGGACGCCACCGCCGGGCAGACTACCCCAATGGGAAGGACAGCATCAGAAGAGGTCTCGCCCATCTGCAGGATGACGAATGGGTGTGCTCCAGATGCCAGCCAAATATGGAATATGCTCTGAGACGGTAGGGAGTCTGACCAAGAAAAGCAAGCTTGTGCCAGGATTCAGGTGTCAAGTAGTGCACGACCACCAAGCTGAATCAACCCCAGACGATCTTCAGCTCAGGCAATATCTACAGTCAAGCATCTCGACGCTGGTATTGCTCGGAGCTATGCGATGGAGATGCTGTGGGTATATGTAGCTTACTGTTCGTCAAGAACCAGCAACCCCCTTGGTTGATTAATTGAGCTCCACCAGGAAATACGGGCTCTCGTCGACGACACTCGGCAGAACCCTGTCCAGTTCAAGCCATATATCCCTCTCAGAATCGGTTCCATCGTGGTTGGCTTTTTTGTTTTTTGAATCATTCCCACACTTGTTTCATCAGTCAAGAAACTTCGTGGGTGATAGGCGAAGAGACCAATCATACAGGGGGCACCTGAAGATGAGATCAGGGTGTAGACGGGCCACCTGTGCAACCTAATGCCCCGCGAGGTGCCTTACATGAATGACTCTTACAGAACAGCACCACTCTACAGTACGACATGCAGCCATGTCACTGTATTCGCCCATCTCGACCAATGCACGTTCCGTATTTATAGCACACGTTTACGAGGCCAGACAGAGGTGCGTGGCTCCAAGGAGGGAGTGATGCACCGCGGCAGGTTAGGCGAGGCAAATTCGTATCACTTGCTCCTTTGCAAAACGGAGATACGAGCCAAGCGAGCGTTGTCATCGTTATCGTTGGTTGATGTTATCTAGCATCAAAACCTGAATAGTAGCCAATATTCGCTTTCGTGCATGGCCGTGTCCAAATGCGTAGGCACACTGACGCACACGCACCTGTGCAGACACCGAATCGGTCGCATCGCCAGGGCATGGCATTGCATGATATCACATCGCATCAGGGGATCGACAGGCCAAGGTGGACTGAGGTCTTGGTGCAACCATTGCACGAATGGCTCCAGACCACGACGCTTCTCAACCGCTTGCTGGTGCCCGCGAAAGCAGTGGCTGTTGCACAGTCCTATGGGTCCTTTCGCATTATCCAGTGGCTCTCCAGCGAATATACCGAGGCGAGAACCGTGGCGAGAGGGTCATCCCCATTCCCCGTGGATCTCAAACTTCTCCTACCAAGCAATGGATGCCCGATCTTACCTCATCCCAGTTCCAAAGTGTTAGTCCCTGCCCCCAGCCCCTCAACCCAGGTCGTCAAGCCACTCCAATTTGACCAGCAATAAATATCCACTCCTGGATCTCTCACTCGCTCAGCTTAAATGGCACTACAGGGGTGAAGGATGAGGGGAAAAAAGAAAAACAGTAAAAAAATGAAATAAGAAAAAAAAGCTTCTGCGTCCTACGGATATGCAAGCTGAGCAGAAGAAAGGGGCGCAAAAGGGGGGCCCAGTTACCGAATGAAAAGGAGCACGCATATGGGCGAACGGAGCAATGTCACTGGGCTTACTCGTAATTGTCTCGCCCCCCTTTCCCAACTAAGTGCCACAGTTTTACTGTCGTGTGCCATCTTGTCTGGCAGCCATTTACTTTGCGACGGTCCAGGCATAGTATATCAGATGCCACATACCGCCAGGAAACGACGCCAAAAGGGGTCGGATGCGGACACAGGCAGCAAGGCAGGCAGTGCGGCCAGAGCAGGTATACAAAGTAATTTATAAATACTGCAACTAGTGCGCTCTTGGTACCGCAGAGGTCCACTTGAGTGCTGTGGGTTGCGAGAGTGGTGTCGTCAGGCGAGCAGAGCCAGGACCAAGACGCTCGCCATGGATCTGGAATAGAGCACAGAACGTGCAGTAGGCTAGCGCCATTCGCCGGCGGACTCCAGAAGGAAAGCAAACGGTGTAGGGACGCGGCGGCATCCATCTGGGCGCAACCGGGCCTGTCCTGGCCTCTTGGGGTCGGTCGCCGCAGCTGGCACCAGCGCCCACTAATAAGGTACAGGAGTTTCGATGGATGTCCTTGTACGCATAGTCCACCCAGTAAAAGGCCATCTTTGCACCCGCCCCCCAACTTGCGACTGACCGAAGGCCGGGCTGCTGGACCAGGCCAAGCTGTGGGCATTTTGTGCTTTTTTCTCTCTCTCTCCTCTGACGCCGGCGGTTCCTATTTCCCTTGCGCATCATTCTCCTTTCCTTTTTTCCCTCTCTCCCCTTCCCCTGCGCTGTTCAGCTGTCCCTCATCCCCTTTCAACCCCTCCCCCGTCGCGGCTGCTGGCCGTGGGTCATTTCCCTCCATCCCTCATTTCTAGGCCTACGCCAACCCCCCGGATTGGCTTCCATTTACAGCGGGTTCCCCCACTTGTACCGCCCGCCCACTACGACATTGCACGCTGCATCACTGGCCGTCACCACCCGGGAAATAGCACGAGTACATAGGGAGTACCCTGGGCATCAAGCATCAGAGCGCTGGAAGTACAGCACGCACCAGATCAGACACCTTGGTTGCGACGTCTTGCCCCGGGCCAAGTGCATTTACGAGCGTCGAAGCGAGAGCGCGCCATGAGCACGAGAACGGCTGCTACCGCTGCTGATCTCTCGTCGCGAGAGCCGCCATCCCGGAGCTACTCAACCCGTTCAACCCGTTCGACCCGTTCAGGAAGGCCCCCGCCGCTGGCCGTCACCGGTCAAAGTCCAAGTTCTGTCGCTGCTTCTGGCACTGGCACTGGCAACACAGCTCCCTCTCCCGCCTACGCCCAAACCCACGCCCACCACAACAACAACCACAACGCTCGCCATATTTCCTCCTCACACGCACCACACTCGCACGCACACGCACACACCAACGGCGCCAACCCCAGCTCAGGCCTCAACGGTTCCTCCGCCGCTGCCCAGCACAACATCCCCCATCACCACCGCCGTCCCTCGTCGTCTGCCCGCCCCGGTTCCCAGCACGCTTCGGCGCCCCAAAATGAGTACGACACCGCGCACATAGCCGCCGTCGCCCATCACTCTTCCAAGCGAAGCTCCAGCAGAGACCGCCCACCGCCCCCGACAAGGGGCCCCGATCCCTCGCGGCCCCAGCGACGAAGCAGCACTCGATCTAACCACCACAACAACAACAATCACCATCCCGACATGGCGCCCTCGGCCACCGCTGCCCACAATGGCTCTGCTTCTGCCGCCGCCAACACCACCTCGCAGCATGGCCAAGCCGATGCCCCTTCGGCCCCAAGGGCTTCGACTTCCAAGCAGAGCAGGGCGCGCACCATCATCCCAACCCAGTCAGGCAAATGGATTTTGGGCAAGACTATCGGTGCTGGAAGCATGGGAAAAGTGAAACTCGCCCGAAAAGAAGACGGCAGTGAACAGGTTCGTGTCTCTCCTTAATCGCTCTCTACTCGGCGTCCCTACTGCAACCTGCTTGCGTGCCCTATCCCTCTCATCACCAACTCTCTGTAACCCATCATGTCTGCGCTCATGCCTAACCTCTCCTCGCTCAGGTCGCTTGTAAAATTATCCCCCGTGGCTCAACCGACGATGGACACCAATCCCGCGCCGACAAGGAGCGCGCCGACCAGTCCAAGGAGATCCGTACAGCTCGTGAGGCTGCCATAGTATCCTTGCTGAACCACCCCAACATCTGCGGTCTTCGTGATGTCGTTCGTACAAATCACCACTGGTACATGCTCTTCGAATATGTCAACGGAGGCCAGATGCTCGATTACATCATCTCTCATGGCAAGCTCAAGGAGAAGCAAGCCCGAAAGTTTAGTCGCCAGATCGCAAGTGCCCTCGACTACTGCCATCGAAACAGTATCGTTCACCGTGATCTGAAGATTGAAAATATCCTCATCAGCAAGACTGGCGATATCAAGATCATTGATTTCGGCCTGAGCAACCTATTTGCCCCGCGCGGTCACCTCAAGACATTCTGTGGCAGTCTGTACTTTGCTGCCCCCGAGCTTTTGCAAGCAAGAGCCTATACAGGTCCAGAGGTAGATGTCTGGAGTTTCGGCATTGTCCTATACGTCCTCGTGTGCGGCAAAGTGCCCTTTGACGACCAAAGCATGCCTGCTCTCCACGCCAAAATCAAGCGAGGTCTTGTAGACTATCCTAATTGGCTCTCAGGTGGTAAGTGCATCCCCCGCCTTCGCTATTAGCAAGCAGTGAGTTCTAACAGTGTCACAGAATGCAAGAATCTCCTATCTCGCATGCTTGTCACCGACCCGAAGCAGCGAGCCACCATGCAAGAGGTGCTGAACCACCCATGGATGCTCAAAGGCTTCAACGGCCCTCCCGAAAACCACCTTCCCGTTCGTGAGCCATTGACGACACCTCTGGAGCCAGAAGTTGTCCACGCAATGCAGGGCTTCAACTTTGGTTCTCCCGAAACCATCCATGCCCAACTCACTAGAACAGTCGAATCAGAAGATTACCAGCGAGCCGTCAAGGCATTTCAGAGAGAGAGAGAGGTCCCTGTGCAGGCCAAAGATGCCGAGAAGAGAAGGCCTTTTGGTTTTGACTTTTACAAACGCAGGAATTCTGGCAACAGTCGCGACACTCTGAGCGGTCCCAGCTCCGAAGCGCTCCAGATTGGCAACGATCCAATGAATGCCTACAACCCCCTCCTATCTATTTACTATCTGGTCAAGGAAAAGCAAGATCGAGATCATGCAGAAATGTTCCCACAGAATGCCGATGCTGCCCGCGACAAGGAGAAAGAAAAGGAACGAGAGAAGGAGAAGGCTAAAGAGAAGGAGAGGGAGAAGGAAAAAGAGAAGGAGAAGGAGAAAGAACGAGAAAAGGAAAAGGAGAGGGAGAGAGAAAAGGAAAGAGAACGGGAAAAGGCCAAGGAGCCCGAACTCTTGCCCGAGATTACTCTTCCAAAGGCGGTTCACACAAATACCGCCACCTATGAAATGTCGGGTGAGAAGCCTACCGGAGGACGAACAAGACCTCGTGCTCGCACCCACGGAGAAGACGACATGCCCGAGATTCCCAAACCAGTACCTCTTCCTCCTCCTGAACCCAAGACCGAACCCCCGAAGAAAGAAGGCACTGCCGCTGGTCTCCTACGTCGCTTCAGTACCAGGAAGCGTAGGGAGCATCCTGAGCGACTGGACAAGGACCGGTCTCACCCACCTGTGGTGCATGTCCATTCGCCTGCCGAATCATCCCCACTCACCCCCCGAAAGAGCTTCAGCATCCGCCGTGGTCGACGCGATCGAGACGAGCGTGATGAGCAGGGATCTCGTATCCGCTCTGGCAGCAGCCAGCCGCAGCACAGCGAACTGCTCAGCCCTCCCATGTCTGCTGGCGCTGGTCAGTCACGCAGGGCAGGCGGCTTAGGCCGATCTACCAGTGTCAACTCGGCCGAGATGAGACGACGTGACAATGTCAGATTCGGCAAGGAGATGCCACCCACCAGCGGCTCAGACCAATCCGTTCTGAATGAGGACAGCTTGAGCTCACACCGCTCTCAAGGCCACTCTAGGTCAGCGAGCCTGAGAGACAAGTCGATTGGCCATGCTCGGCGGGAAAGCATCCAGCGACGCCGCCAGAAGCGGGAGGCCGCTCAAGAAGCAAATGTCCCCGAGGAGACGGATGCAGAGCTGGAGCAGAGTGGAGTGTCGACGGATCGCCTCGACGAAACGGAGCTGGCCAAGCCGGTGTATCTCAAGGGACTATTTAGTGTGTCCACCACATCAGGCAAGTCTGTGCCTGCCATCCGTACCGACATCAAACGAGTGCTCCAGCAACTCAACGTCGAGTATACGGAGATCAAGGGAGGATTCAGCTGCAGCCACTCCCCCAGCATCGATCTAAACAAGGTGCAAGATCAACCTGGCAGCCCTGGACCTACGCCCGGTCACCGACGACGCTTCAGTTTCGGAGGCCTTCGACGAGGAGACGATCGGGGTGAACGTGACGAGTTCCGAGATTCGGAACGCCCTCCTACAACGCCGCGAACACCAGGCCGAGACCGCAGCTTCTCCAACTCTGAGACGTCAGTGGACAGCATGTCTGGGCGAAACGGCGGATCGTCGAGAAGGGTACCTGGAGAGACGAGCACACACGTGCAGAGCGACCTTGGCGGAAGCATGGTGTTAGAGTTTGAGATTTTCATCGTCAAGGTGCCCCTGCTCTCGCTGCACGGCATCCAATTTAAGCGGATGACGGGTAACACATGGCAGTACAAGAGCATGGCGGACCAGATTCTACGCGAGCTCAGACTATAATTGTCTCTGATATGGACGCACAGCAATAATTACGGGCATGTCATACGGCGTGACGAGGATGGTGCAAGCATTTGGATTAGATGCGTGGCGCAAGACGTGGGCGGAAGATTCTGGTTGGCTCAACGGCGACGACAGATATTGTTTGTATAAGAGACGCGGGTATTGCAGACGGGTTACAGTTATATGGTGGGAATCGGAGGAGCACATATAGTAGTAATGATATATAGTAGCGAGCAGAAAGGGGAGAATGGGGGGGGCGAGTTGTGAAGGAGAGCTAGACGAGACGAGTGGAGAGACAAAGCGTATGTGTGAGAGGAGAATGCATAGCAAGTTGGAGTAGCATAATGGAAAGAGACTTTTGCGGGGGGTTGCGGACATAACTACATAGACACGAATGTATTTGGATTGAGAGCAATGAAAAAAAAAGAGGTGTCAGTGAATGTGAGTGAAGTATGAGCTTGTGTGAGCAAGTGTGAGTGTATGGAATGTGTGTGTGTGTGTGTATGCAGGCAGGTGAGAGAAGTGCTGGTGTGAATGTGCTTTCTTCTCTGTGATATATCATCGTATGTGCATGTATCGCTCGTGTGTAGCCATGTCCTCCCCGGCCTCGGACTTGGCAGCATGGCACGTCAGGGTCGACGTCACCGAGGACAAGCAAGGCTGGACGAGGCGGCTGGCTGGTGGACAAGGCTGGACAAGGGCCTCGGGACGAAAATACAAGACATTCGTGAGGCTCGGGCTCAGGCTTGGGCTTGGGCTTGGGCTTGAGCCTGGCCTGGCCTGGCTGGGCCGGGCTAGAGCCACAAGGTGCAAGTCAGAGGGTGCAAGCCACAGGATACTTGGGTGCAAGTCACGCTGGGCTGGTCTGGCGAGTGACCTCCCCCCACGACTCCAGACAGGTAGCGGCTCGCGCAATCGTGGGCGGCCAGGGTACCTTGGAGGGGTCCAAGCGCCAGGTTCCCCAATTCCAGACGGGATTCCAGGCGGCATCACAGGCGGGACGCAGCCAGTTGCGCCCAAGCAAAACCCCATTGCGGTGCCTTCCTTCTCGAAGTCGCCTCCAGCCAATGGCGGGCCCGCAGCCAATCCGCAGCCAATCCGCAGCCCCAGTCGCAACCACCACAACTCTGGACGCTCGCCCATCTCTCCCACGGCCACTGCACGCACTGCACTGCAACAATCCATCCCGCCCATCGTCCAATCTGCGTCCATCTGCGAGCCTCTGCGGCTGACTCCCGCCCTACGACATCCTTGACTGCTCGACACTCCCCGGAGCCTGCATCGCCGAAGCCTGCGTCCTCAACGACACGCTCGACGACACCAAAACCCCGTCCCCGTCTTTGAAATATCGCTACGTCGACGCCGCCGCCGCCTGCTGTCGCCCGCATTGTGAGAGCTGCATGCACCGCGCCCTTGCTGCATCCCGCCCGAACATCCTCCGCCAATTCTGACCCGAGCCCGCTCGCCCTCGCGCACGCCTGCACGCAAACCGCCACGAGCACAATCACGAGCACGAACACCCACGCCTTCCACCACCTACCTCCTCTCCCCGTCGCCTCCCTCACCAACAAATAAGTACTGCCCAAAATGATGCCCGCGGCGCACGTCTACGGACACCACCAGTTCACGCCCCAGGGCGCCGAGCAGTCCTGGATGCACCAGCAGTCCGGCGCTCACCACCCTCATGCGCAACAGCAGCAGGCCGCCGCCGCCGCCGCCGTTGTCCAGCAGCAGCACTTCAGCCGCCTCGCTGCAAACGCCCACTCGTCCGTCGGCGGCCAGCTCCCCGCCCACGCCCAGGATGCCGCCCACGATAACGTCTCCGAGGACAACCGCCGCACCATGGCCTACATTGCCGACCTGCTCAACGAGAACACACGCGAGGCCGCCCTCCTCGAGCTCAGCAAAAAGCGAGAGCAGGTCCCCGAGCTAGCCCTCATCCTGTGGCATTCCTTTGGTGCGTGACCCCCACTACTACCCTCATCCGACGCCTCGCTTGTCTGCAAACCACCGCAGCAGCTCTGATAAGAGCAATGCAAGCTAACTCTTGTCAGGCGTCATGACCTCGCTGCTCCAGGAGATCATCTCTGTCTACACCCTCCTCAACCCCTCGCAGCTGACGGCCGCCGCCTCGAACCGCGTCTGCAACGCCCTCGCCCTACTTCAGTGCGTTGCCTCCCACAACGACACCAGGACCCTCTTCCTAAACGGTGCGTGATTCACATTGAGCAGCAGCAGGCAGGCCTCGTTAGATCAAACTCAAACTGACCAATCCGCGTAGCCCACATTCCTCTCTTCCTCTACCCTTTTCTCAACACCACCTCCAAGTCTCGGCCTTTTGAGTACCTCCGCCTTACAAGCCTTGGTGTTATCGGCGCCCTTGTTAAGAATGACTCTTCTGAGGTCATCAACTTCCTCCTCACCACGGAGATTATCCCCCTCTGCCTGCGAATCATGGAGACAGGCTCGGAGCTTAGCAAGACCGTGGCCATCTTCATCGTCCAGAAGATTCTCCTCGACGACAACGGCCTCAACTACATCTGCGCCACCTATGAGCGCTTCTATGCCGTGGGCACCGTCCTCAGCAACATGGTTGCCCAGCTTGTCGAGTCCCAGACGGCTCGTCTCCTGAAGCACGTCGTTCGATGCTTCCTTCGGTTAGTCCCAACCCAAAAGCCCAGTCTAACGAGAGAGAAAGAGGGCATTTTTCCACTAACTATACGGTGATACAGTCTCAGTGACAATGCTCGAGCCCGCGAGGCCCTTCGCCAGTGCCTCCCTGAGCCCCTTCGGGATGCCACATTCTCATCGGTTCTCCGGGACGACGCCGCTACCAAGAGGTGCCTGGCACAGCTGCTCATCAACCTCTCGGACAATGTTGTAGACCCCGGCTCGACTGGCGTCTCCAACATGTAAGGGCGAGGGAGATGTAAAAAGTTGGGAGCAGTCTCGTCTCCCTATTGTGACAATACCCCTTGTGCATTGATAAAAAATAACGGCGATTCACGGAGGATGGGTGGATATGTTTTCATGGTATTCTGGGAAAAGCAAAGAAAGCGGACACAAAAGCATTCTGCATCGTCGATACCCGCAACCCCATCGAGCTTGTTGCGTCGAAGGGGGCCCCCCGGTCCTACAACAGCCACCGGGTTTGCCCTTTTTGTTCCTATAACGTCTTCGCTGACAGCTTTGGGACTTGCATTTTGTTTCATGTACCTTGGAACTGGATCCAGGGACTCATTTTGTTGTTACCGAGCGACAGGTGGCTGTGCATTATTTCTCCCTTCTTCTTTTTTTTATTATCTATTGACCAGGTCCTATACAATCTGGCGTCGTCAATTTTTTTTGGCAGGGTTTGAAAACGGGTTGAAGGGAAATGATTTTTTCATGTTGGTGGACATAAGGACATAGGACATAGGACATAGGGCATAGGGCATAGGGGGCGAGTTAAACAAAAAAAGAGAGGCCAACGCCGTGCCAGGAGTGCAGGGCGGTCAATGGCCGGGGACGGTTTGAGATGCAGGAGGATGATTATTGTCTTCTTTGCGTCACGACCTGGATGAGCATCGGGGGGTGTTTTGGGCGTTGGGTTGGACGGTCTTGCATCAGAATCACGGTGTTTGTTGAGTTTGGTAGTGTTTATAGGTAGGGTGAGAGAAAGAGACGATAGTGTGCAGTAACTTGCGATGCCACGGCGTTTGCATCTTGTTTATGT
The DNA here is from genome assembly GCA_020809705.1 of Calonectria ilicicola. Taxonomy (NCBI): domain Eukaryota; kingdom Fungi; phylum Ascomycota; class Sordariomycetes; order Hypocreales; family Nectriaceae; genus Calonectria; species Calonectria ilicicola. The sequence continues at coordinate 1,801,228 of CP085825.1, read as the reverse complement.
ATTCTATACGTTTGTGCCCACATCGTTGTGGTCTCGGCATTCATTGTACAGTAATAAATAGATAGCAGTTTGGTAGGGCTGACTTTTTTGTATTTTAAGTGCTTATTTATTCAAACAAACAACATCCACGTTCTGCCTAGCTCAAATGCTTATCGAAGCGCCTCTGACTTCGTGCAACTTCACTCAGTCATAGATTCGGCCGTGTTCTGTCTCTCATCCATTATTACTAATGTCCCTACACCCGAATTCTCAAACTCGCTTTCATAAAGGAAACAAAAGGGGGAGGGAGGGAAGCAACAAGTTCAACTCGCTTGCTCTCTCCCTCTCAGCTGCAACTTACTCTCAAGAAGACACGTACTTGTACCCATACTGCTCCTTGGCAGCATCCACGAGTTTCTTCAACTCAGCACATTCCTGCTTGGTCTTGTTGTTAATCCTATTAAAGACTGTGGCCCGAGACAGGCTCGTCATGGGGATCTGGAGACCGCGGCGGACGGCCGGGCGTTTGAGTACGCGGGCCAGCCATGCCTTCACGCCGGGGAACTGGTTGAGCGAGATGGACAGGCGCTCGATGTTGTTGCGCAATCTTAGTCTGAGGTTGTACTTGATTGCTCGAGGACTTGCACTAGGAGTTACTATCAGTACAAGCCATCATCAAAAGACCAGGTACAATAATCGCAAAATAAAATTTCCGACAAGCGCACTGTTCCTTACCCAACAGTCAATTAGCCCTCCTTCCAATCCATGTGGTCGTGACGTTCACATTCATCTCTGAAAGCTTCGCGACAAGTGTCGCGGTCGAATTCCGATCCCTGGCGTTCCCAACAACGCAGTTCTCCATCACTAGCCATGCCTGGCAGACGAAAGTGCTCAACTAGTGAATTAATCCATTATTAGAAGCAGATCTTAACAAGCTCCCTCAGAGGAGCGGAAAGGTTCCAATGCTCCTCTTAATCCATGTGGTCGCGACGGTCCCATTCATGTCCAAGAGCTTTACCATACCTGTCGCGCTCAAATTCCGGTCGCTGGTGGTCCTCCCAGAAGGCGTTGAGCCTCGGAGTTCGTTCAGCCAGAAACTGATCATAATGGATTTTGCATTGAAGCAGAAGGGTGCCAGACCTCCTCTCAATTCGCGCGGTCGCGACACTCCGATTCATCTCCGAAAGCTTCGCCACAAGCGTCACACTCAAATTCCGGTCGCTGGTGCACCTGGTGACGGAGATATTCGTTTGTATCCGCGGCAGACTGGCGATGGCGATGAACCTTCAAGTTCATCTCCTTTTGGAAATTGATCATAGTATAGTCCTCACTTTCGAGAAGGGTGCCAAAACTGCTCCTGATTCCTGCCATCGTGACACTCCCGCTCATCCTCGAAAGCTTCTCCATCAGTGCTGCACTCAAATTCCGGTTGCTCGTACCCTCGATAACGGAGATCCCCGTTACTGGCCCTGGCTGGCTACAAAGTAATTGATCCGTTTAGTTCATCCGTTGCTAGAAACCGATCGTATCACAGCCCTCATTTCACAGCACAGCGGTGCAAATGCTCTTCCCAATCCACGGGTTCAGTTTGGTGGTGCCAGGCTCAATAAATAGCCTTTCCCACCATTAGTGTTTCTATGAAACACCCATTGTAACACAGAGAAATTACAAGGCGACATTCCGAAAGGGCTATTAGTAGTGTTTTCCGTCATTCAATACGAAGACGAGTGAAGCACGTTATCGATGCAATTATGTGAATTGTTGTACAGGCCCAAGACGTGGTTGGACAACAAAAAGCCGTAGAGATGCTGATACTGCGGTATCTCAGGAATATCACGAACTCGAATCTTGCTAAGAGGAGAAATGTGTGACCTAAAGGTCACAAGAACTTTCTCGCCGGTGCCAATAACGCCCTAGTCACGACACTCCCTTTCTCTGGCAGCTTCATCGCAAGTGTTGCACTCGAATTCCAGTCGCCAGTGGTCTCTCTCTTGATGATGGAGATCTCTATCAGAGTATTTTATGATTCTTTGTGGGCCGGTTTGCCTCCCCTTTGCCTTGCTGTAGGTGCGTCCTAGATAGCATGGTCTAAGTAGCCACGGACTTTCGGCGTCAGAAGGTGCGTTTGTTGGCCAAGCCACCTAAGCTTTATCCAGGACCCGGTCCGACGGTTTCTTTGACATCAACCCGAGGGAATATCGTACTCGATTCTCTTGTATCAACCCGGGAGGGGACCTTGTTCGACGTTGTCTTCAGCATCAACCTGAGGGGAGTGTTTCTTTTTTTCAACTCGTAGAAACAGGTCTCGTAGCCACACGAAACCCCTTGAAGAAGCTGCCATATTAGTGTCAAGTAACAATCAAACCCCTCTCTGATCAAAGAGTAGCTAATGGGATGATACTCAGCCGAGGTGAACCAACACATGAAACTAGCCATAGCCACTTGCGAATCCGGCTTTCCAATGCGCAAGTGGATTACTGGGGAAAACCAAAGTGCAACGCGCCACCGATGTGGTGTGCGCACGGCTTGTATGACACCAAACCGGCAGCTGGCGAAAAGATTTGACACCTGCCACCAATCCCTGGTTTTCCCACACCGTGTTGTATAGGGTAGGTAGATAGTGATGAGTTCAAGCCATGCAATGTGGAAAAGTGGTGGAGCAATGCGACGCTAGAGTCGCCAACGTGGGGCAATTTATCGTTACTTTCAACGTCAAGTACAAAGGGAAATGTGATGCGAACGTGGCAAGACGAAGGCTTCAATTTCATGCAACGGAAAAGTGTTGCACGGAAACAAGGATCCGCTGGAAAACATCCAAGGTCTTCAAATGAAGAAAAATGAACCAGTAACCACGCATGAATACGAATTTCACTGAGCCTCTATTAAACACTGCGGAGTTTCCCTCATGTAAATAAGAGGGACTAAAAGACAAAAAAAAAAAGAATGGAGAAAGAAGAATTTGAACCTCCGGCCTTTGGCAAGGGGCTGCGAGCCGGGGCGCAACTCCCCCCGGCTACCGCACCCTGGGCGGGCTGGAGCTGGGCGGCTGGACGGCTACAGCATCACATTGCCAACGTCTTAACCACTAGATTATTTCCCCTATGTTGCTTGTGGGACGGAAAATTTTGGGCTATGAATATATGTTCCAGAGCCTCCTGACGGACGCATCAATAATCCGGTTCCATGGCAAACAGATTCCAACCAAGCCACTGTGTTCTCCTTTTCCATTATTGTGAGCAATGAGACTTGGCTTTTGACACAGCTTAATATATGGATTCTATTAGAATGCTGCAAAGGATATATTTCAAGGACTGAAACTTTTATACAGAATTTGAATACTTTCACGACATTAGTATTGGTAGTTGTCCTCGAGTGATTCGCCTCTAGTGGAAAGAACTGCCCCAGAGGGTGCTTACCAGCTACGAATCCCAAAACTGTGCAAACCAAAATTCGATGCGAAAAGCCGAAGTATAAGATTGCTGGATTCATAAGTTGATTTCATAATTTATCGCGGCCTGATCATGATCTTGTGTGCTAGTGCACGACTCCGTGGCTTGGGAACCTGAGCCCATTTTGTTCATTAGCTATGTTGGGGATAATTGGTGTTGAATGCTATGGACGAGTTTATTATGAAAATATCTAGCGTGTTATGAAATCTTCTTCCTTTGTAGATAATAAATGTCAAATGACCGTTGCACCAAGTAAAAGGGGATGTACACTCCGCTAATACGTAGTGCAAATACTAGTTATATCTAAATATGACAATAGAGATCAATTCTACATGTTATATTCTAATGCAACTTAGGGCGAGACGGGTCATTGTGCTTTGTCTTTGCACAGTATTAGGTGTGGTATTCGTGGTATGTCCCTGTCCATCATACTACTTCGTCACAATGCGCATCTGTATCTTTATTTTGTAATTTGGGGAATGAATTATGGGCTAGAAGAAAATATTTGTGCTATTTGTATTTGGAAAATCTGAACTTGGCGGGTCGCCAAGGGAGGTGTAACATTGAGTTTGGGTTCTTGAGTGGGAGGTTGAAGACGTAGAGTTGGGAGTAGAGCATCCACTACCCGATTAGGAAAATTTGAATCCTACTGTCGAATTTCTTTCTACTTGCCTATTCATGCTGCTAATATACAGAGTCCGTCGTAGCGAAACCCCCAGATGGTCGCACATGAATTGCCTTCGCAAATCAAAGCCTTTTGGCCGTGTTTCAGCTTTACCGATTACTACCTCCTAGCGGGACAGACACAGAATTATCCCTTGTAGCATAGGTTCGTTGGTCACACATCAGCTTTGCTCCTCCCGGCTGCCGTTCGTACCCGAAGGGCAGTAGTGTCGTCGCATTCCGAGGCTGCGGCCCTCCCGTATTGTGGACAGCAAGATTTGAAGTTTAAAGGCATTATGTCGCACACCTTGCGTTCCATAACTCTAGAATTATCGCTGCATTCTTTCTCGGTCGATCGATCGGCGCAAGCGACTGCAATTGCTGCACTCCAGAGATGGCCTAGAAAGGAGTATCGAGGATAGAGGGTATTTCCTGTAGAGGTAAGCCATATGTCTGGGGAATCAAGAAAGTATATGCTACACCACCTTGATTCATCCCTTATAATTGCGAGGACAGCTTCTATAGAGAACGGGCGAGGACGATAAGGGCAGGCTGGTCGCGGATTAGCGTCGCGGATATTGGTGTGCTGGTTAGGTCGAACCGGGGCTCCTTGAGTAATATTAAGAGACGATCCTTTGGGGATGCATAATGACGAAAGTTTTCTGTTTAGTTACTGACGAAGGCTCGAATGTAAAATGTGCGAGGGGGGGAGTTGGGTGGTAACATGCCAGTATCTGCCCAGACCGCACCCGACAGCTGTTTGTCATCTGCCGACTTGGCCCAATTTTCATGCGAAGGTTGCCCACAAGCTAGTTCAGGCGATTGTGATAGACCGTTTCTTTATTTAATGCAATTGATGCCAAATTTATTTCTCGATCAGAAGGCGCAGTTTTAGCGATCGAGGTCTGCCACGCCCAGCATGAATTGACCTGAAAGGAACCTAATCTGATCTTTACACGGGCAATTCACTGGACATTACGTAGATTCTATGGTCATGAATATTAAAGCAGTGCTCTGATTTGAGAGGGGTGGCACTTGCCAAACTGACGTACTTCCTTCCATGGCAAAACTTGACGTAAGCCTGAGGTTGCGAAAACCAGACGGTTCCTGTCAGCTACCAGTGAAGTGCCCTCTCTTAGCCTTTTTTCTTTCTTGCTTTTTTAACCTTCTGAAGAGGCACCTTCATAACGATCATTAAAGCTCAGCAGGAGGCACCTTCATAAAAGTAAGTTATCCCTCCCAATCGCATTGCCAATGGCAAAGATGGAAAGAACCATTGACTGAATAAAATAGATAGTCAAATATGTGATGAACTGCTACGGGGGGGCGGGCCGTGGTGGTCGTGGTCGTGATGGTCGCCCCAAGAACCGAGCCGAGAAGGCTCGTTGCAACATCGTAAGTGCCCATACCCTTATACGCCATTGACTTTCGAGTTTTGAAGTGTTAACAACTTTAGTGTCGGGAGAAGGGGCATTTTGCCCGAGACTGTCCCTTGGCGGCGCTCCGGCGCCTAGAGCTCGCCCAGCTCCCGCCCGCCCAGCGCCAGCCCGCCGAAAAGGTCGAGGAGGTGGAGAAGGAGGTGGAGGTGGAGGAGGGTTCTTGAGCCCGTGGGCTTTTTTTTTGAAGGAGAAAAAAAAAAGAAAGAAAGAAAGAAATTAATGCCCTTTTTTGGTCCCATCATGAATGAAATTCTTTTTTGTCTGCACGTTTTACTAAGTATCCTTTACGTGATATGCTAACGTGGTCGTATTTTGAAATGCAGTCCCAATTTCTAAGCATGAGTATTGACCGCGGGTGTCAATTCCGGACGCTAACAGTGGTTCAACACGATGCGCGATGCCCTCAAGGAGCGGTTTGCCAATCTTGGTTAACAGCCGTGCATCTACAGCACCCACAAACAGGTCTTAGACTGATCAGCCCATTTGTTTATTCGTTCTGTCAAAGGAAAGCATCATGACCTCAGCATAACTAGCTAAACTTGGAGCTCATACAAGCGTGGTGGGCTACTGTGGACAGCAACGTGCGATCAGTATGAATACTGAAACCTGCGCAAGTTCAAGAAGATCTTCAACAATGAATATTCCACGTACTAATTTACTACCTCGTTTAACCGCACGAGGAATCATCTGGCTACTTGTGGATTGGTGATGGGCCTGAGGCATGATACCTTGGAACTGGAAGGAAGGAAGGAAAGCACCCAAAGTGAGGCCGGTAGCCATCTAAATGGGAAGGAATGGTCCCGAAGCGCACAAGACTTCAAAATTTAGAGAATTGAATTCTGTAAGACACACAAATTGTGCAGCGAGACACCTTTTTTTAAAAAAGAGAGATTCTACGACACTTAACTGTGATTTTTTTACCGATTTCGAGTCAATCCAGCGTATAAGCTCTATGAAAGCAAAATGCCTAGATCCGATTCGACTAAACGATCTGCCCGTTCCAAGGGCAAGGGAAAGGCCATTGAAGAGCTTCCGCCCAAAACTTCGGTCAAGGACATTTGGGACTTGCCGGATAGTGATGAAGATATCGTGGTGTCTCGGACCACCTCGAAGAGTGGCATTGGAAAGGAGTCTTCATTGCCAACTCCAATCTCAGGCCAGAGAAATAAAAGTGCGTTTTCTTAATGTGATTAGATGTCATTAATTGACACCAAATAGCTAGCAGGTACAGCAAATACCTAGGGAAGCAACAAGTTCAACTCGCTTTCTCTCCCTCTTAACTACAACTCACTCTCAAGGAGAAGCATACTTATACCCATACTGCTCCTTAGCAGCATCCACAAGCTTCTTTAGCTCAGCACGTTCCTGCTTGGTCCTATCATCAATCTCGTCAAAGGCCATAGCCCGAGGTGGGCTGGTCGCGGGGATCTGGATACCGCGGCGAACGGCTGGGCGTTCAAGCATACGGGCCAGCCAGGCTTTCACACTGGGGAACTGATCGAGCGAGATGGACAGACGCTCGATGCTATTGATCCAACCAATCATGGAAATATCCGCTATAGAATAGCGGCCGCGGCCGGGACCAACGACGTAGTCCCGGTCGGTCAGGCGGGCGTCCAGGACGCCGTACAGGCGCTCAGTTTCTCCTACATAGCGCTGGATTCCATAGGGGATCTTCTCTTTTGCAAAGAAGACAAAGTGGCCAGCTTGGCCTTGCCTATAATCGAGGAGTTAGCCAACTGCATTGCCATATAGTTATAAAAGATTGGTTGATTGTATCTTGGTCGGGCGAATCATGACCAAACTTTGTGGTATCTGCCACTGTTGTGTGGAGCTCCCTCTTCATCAAGCCCACGATTTACCGAAATTCATAAAAGACTTTCTAATTTCAAGGAGAGTTCAACTTACATAGGACCAATTCCTCCGTGCTGCCAGCCAATCCAGGACTCGGCGCGAGTGTAGTCGTCGTCGTTGACGTCAAAGGAGAGTTTTCTGTCGCGGTCGTATGTTCGTGTGAGGTAAGACAGGATGGCATTACCCTCAAATACAGCTAGTCCGCCATTATCGTGATCCACTATCGCTGGAATGCGCCCGTTGTTGCTTATCGCAGTAAACCAGGGCTCTTTCTGGATGTTTTGGCCGATGTTGATGGCCTGGTATGTGTAGTCGAGGCCGTATGCTTCCTTGAGTTCCTCGAGCAGGATGCTGGCCTTGAGACCGTTGGGCGTACCCCAAGTAAGGAGCTCAATGCCCTTTGTAGCAATTAAACCAGTTGGGCGAGCCATTGCGCAGATTTGGTTGTTTATTTGGTGTGAAACCAAGTGGTATAAGATGATGGAGTTGTGGTGGTGTAAGTTGCAAGTGTGCAGGTGAGCGGAGAGATGCCAACTTTCCGTTGATGAAAAAAAAGCACAAAACAGCAAGGACACTTGATTTATATTTCAAAAAGACAATTAACCGAGCAGCGCGCAATGAACCCCTCTTTCTCCATGACGATGCATCGGGACGCCTGCTTTCACCATCACAAGCCAGGGTTGGTAATCTTCAGGTGGGAGGAGGGGCCCGCAGCGAATCAACTGCGCCAAAAGCCACGGCGGCGAATCCGCCGAAACAAACAAACATTGAAAGCAACACGCTTTACTGCTTCTTCTCCTCCTCTTCCTCATTATCCCGCACGCGCGCGCTCGCCCTCGCCTCTTCTTCTCGCGGTTAGAAATCACGGCACGTCGGTTCCACACCGGGATCGGATATCGCGATTCCCATTCACCACACTCACACACTCATCTTGATTCCTAAGCGGGGACGATGGAGCCGGGCCGGATTAGCTAATCGCAGCGAAAGGGTGGCTCAGTCATCAGTCTAAATTGATGGAATGTCTCGGAACCGGGAATAAAGATACGGACGACGATGCGCGCTTGACTAAGCACACAACCTTACGTAGGCCTCGATATTCTCACAGGCATTTGCTAACTGCATCACTAAGGCAGTATATTCAATGCGTTGGTGTATATTCAAGTATCACGCATGGGGGCCGAAAAGGAGGGGGGGGAGCACTCAGTTCGGACAACAGCCATTGGCTCGGACCCGAACGGATTTTGCTTTTTTGTCCGGCTCGGTCATCGTCGTCGTCGTCGTCGTCGTCGTCCCTGCAAGGTCACCTCCCAATGGAACAGATGTTATATGTTTCAGGGTGATGCTACTGTTCACTCGGCATTAGCCTCAAACTCAAAGTGTTCCTAAAATGGCTATCCTACCAGCAGAATCAGAAACCCAATTCCCTTCCTCCCTCCCTCCCTCGCCCATCCATCCACCCCCGGGAATATCGCTCTCACGGTTTGGCTTTCCGATCGTCGTTCCATTCAATGCTGCCCAAAGAAACACAAAAAAACTCCGACCATGATCAAGCAAGGTACAACGTGTGTGTGCTGATTTGTGGCTGGAGCTCTCTCTTGTTGATTACTATTCTTCTTGTTTTTCGCTTGAACTGTGGCTGGTAAATTGTATAAACGCTAGACTTCATCTAGCCTAGCCCGCCCCTCGTGATTGGCACAGCTGTTGTCTCTATTCCAAGACACTTCAATCCTTCATCTCCATTCCCCGGCCTGCCGCCAATTGCCCGGGTCCGAAGCGAAGCGAGACTCCCGAATGCGTTTCAAACAAAATACATTGCCTGTTCCCTCTTGTGAGGCCATCCGCGGAAGGATTGTGCCGGGCCTTGTTGCAAATGTTAATGCGTTGCTTCGGCACCCCCTCCCCCCCCTTTCCACTTCCTACTACCACTACTCCTCCTCCTCCTTCGCTATGCAACACCAATATAGATGCTGAGCAACAAAAGGATCGGCAAAAGAATGAAGGGGATGGATGGGGGCGGCCGCGTGTAGTTTCAGAGTTTGAAACTTTTGGAGATTCGTAACTGCAGACGGATGAGGCTGAGCAGATGCCGGATGAGGGCGGGGTGTGATGATGTCTCTCGGGTTGTTTTTTGGGTAACCGCCGTCGTAACTCCTGTTCCTTGGTTCTTGTGTTTTTTTTACTCTCTCCAAGCCTCCTACGACAAGGCCCCTTGATAGGATCCCCGTTCGTGACTTCATGTTCAACAACAATCACGCTGGCCGTTATCCCGTGTTTTTCCCTTCCCTCTCCACAACGGCTCCATGAACTAAATCCTGCCCCAAGTTTTCTTTCAAGGGGGGTGTGCGCGTGCGTGTGCACATGTGTGTGTGTGTGTCCCATCATGATTGCTACACTTACAACACACGGAAACGGACATTTTGACGAGCGATAAAAAACGCCCCAGCTAAACAGAAAAAAAACCGAGCCAGGCTCTGCTAGACAGTGATCTACATGACCTTCATGAATAACACCACCCCTGATGCCAAATCAAACCCGTGACCCCATCCCCATGTTCGGCACCACGGCCGCTAGTTTGTCAGTTGGGCCATTCTGCGCCGTTCTAAAAAAGGCACTGTATTTCACGGTAGGATTGGTAATCACGTTGCAATCACCGTTGCATTCGTCAATTTTAGGTCCTCACCGCTTGGGGGAACCGTTCTTTTTTCTGTATTACAAATTTCTCCGTCCCGCGTGTGAGTGTGTGTGTGTGTGTGCGCGCGCGCGCGTGGTATGTGGTGTGCACACGCAAACGTGTGGATGGAACCACGCATCATTAACTCATGCTGATATACAAACCGTCTACCCTATACCGACCGACCACCGAGCGGCCATGTGCGCCGGGGCCAAAAGCACAGTCAGAACCAAATGCTGTCAGCCGTCAAAAAAGCTTCTATGGGAAAGGGGACCGCATTGGGTTCTTACCATTCGCTGTGGAATCTCCCAACGGCCCCCCGCGCGTGAGCATTGCCTATTCAGGGAGTGTGCATTGCCTGTCAGGTCTTGACGCGCGCTGGTGCGGTTGATAATCAGAACACTCTAGAACTAACCTCATAATCTCACACAACCTCACAGGGGGAGATAGCGACGATGATGATGATGATGCATGGAGGAGGGGGGGTTGTAAAATAGCTTACTAGGGTACCGTTCCCTTGCCTCTTACTGGAGAGATAGACAGATAGACAACGGAGCCCAAGGCAAGGGGAGGAAGATGAGGCAAATGCGACCTTGACCAAAGGGCGCACGCAAATGCAGTCATCTGTCATTCCTAATCCAGAACCTTGGAACTGCGACGACGCCCGCGTGTGCCTCATCCCCGGTTATCTCCCCCTAACTCCATCCAGTCCCAGGGCACTGGGTCCGTGATGGCGCCACCTGAGATCTTCACATAGTCAGCTTCCCCAGACTGCTTTGAGCCATGCCGCGGGCATGCGGCACTGCGGCCTTCAAACTTGGTCACTGAGACCGAATTTCCCTTGCGGCGACGGCGGCATCCCAGGCCGCACTTGCTTGCGCACCGGGGGAGGGAAGCATTGACATCGGCAGCGGCTTAGTACGCCCGCGACGGGCTTCATCAAGGCAACGGTAACCTCACCTAGGCCGGAGGATAGCGCCTCTTGCGGACGAAATGCTACGGCATGCCATGCTTGCTTTTCTTTTTCCTCGTCTTTTCTTTTTCCTTCTTTTCCTTTTCCTTTTGGCCTCCTTCCCCTCTCACCCCTCCCCCTTCTTGCCTTAACCATTTCGGAGATGGCATGGGTTTTTCACGCTCCTAAACTCCGAGTCCCACACGCCGGATCTTTTGCCAGCGAGGCTTGGAAAGCCGTGGCGGGTTGAGGCTACTCGCGACTAAGCGACGGCACCGGCAGATCGGTCGGTCTCTAGCGCCGCCATTTCGACGTTCCGGTCTATGTTTGGAATCGACGGAGAGGAAACAGAGCTAAATGGTCCCGCGAGCGAAGGTTTAAACGGCGCCGCTTGGTGGGAAAATCGCACTCGCGCTCGGCACTTGGGCCTATATGCTTTTAAATTAGTTTCCGTATTTTTTCTCGGCTCTGGAGCTTTTTCAGAGGAACCTTTGTTCGTGCACTGCCAAGTTCTGGCGGCAGAATGTTTCTGAAAGGAAATTCGTAAACCCCCGGACATGTCTCATCATGACAACCAGCGTAGCGGCAGTTAGCACAAACTTAGCAGCGTCGAAGCGTGCAGTAGAACGACGGGGCCTGTTGATGCCCCAGTGCTCGAACTGTTCCGGTGGAGCATGGCAATGACGATGACAATGACGAATGGGGCGTGTGTTAGTAGTTTCATCGAGTCGATGGAACCAAAGGAATAGAGAGAAAAAAAAAGCATGACCGTGAATGAATGAATCACACCGGTTCGGATGCAGCGGGAATGGGACATGATCAAGGGGTGTAAGGGGGAGTGAATGTTGATGCCCATGGCAAAGGAACAACGGTCAATGGAAGCTTGGGGCGATGCAGATGTGGAATCAGTCTGATATTGTTGTCATCGTCGTTGTCGCCTCTGCCGGATGACTGTGCAGCAGCGGCGCGATGCATAGAGTTGATCAATGTCATGTCATGTAAAGCAACACAAGAAAAAGCAAAGCGAGGGCAAGGCACACTGAGCGCACGGAAGCACCAGAAACATTACGGCACATTGGCATAGCGCATGCAGCTGGACGTCGCCATTCATGACTGATGTCCCAAGATCGGACAATGCCGAAGAGAAAAGAGCGGGAGACGACACGGCGCCACGAGGGACTGATGCAGGGACTGTTTGCCTCTGCAGCATGAATTGCGGCCAACGAGCATGCCAAGCCTCGCGGAGCTGAGGACGGAGAACGTGGTATGGGGCAGTGGGTGTGGTTGGTGATGGTGGTGGTGTTGTTGCTGAAGAATGGCCCGTTGTCACTCTCCGCTGCCAGGAGGAGGCGGCGGCGGCGGCGTCTACATCTACATCTGCGCCTGCGCCTGCAGAAGTGTTTTGGAAGCCATCGAGAAGAAGGGGGCGTGAAGGGTCTAGACCGGGCTCACCGACCAGAGGCCAATCCCCGGTGAAGAGGCAAGGGGGCAGCGATGGCATGGAGGAGGAAGCAGAATGGCCCCCAAAAGGGCAACTTGGTTGCGAATAGCGTCATGTTGGACCACGTAGTGTGGAGGGGCGTGGGGTAGGCAGGGAAAGGCGGAGGTGGAGGGAGGAGGACGGATGGGGGGACCCCCAATCGGCAGGGACTCGGCGAGATTTGGAGAAATGGTTTTTTTGTTAGGGATGCTACGTATTGCCATGTCAAATGGGTGACAGTAGGGCAGTGTAAGTGTACAATGGCAATGTAGAGAGATTGATGTGATGTGATGTAATGGGTGGTGGTGGTGGTGGTGGTCGGTAGCGTGTTAGTGTTAGTGGTGTTGTTCATTGTATACAAGCATGTGCTGTGCTGTGCTGTGCTGTAGGTACGGTAGGAAGAGCGGGCGCCCGCTGGTTGGCTGTGCGCATGCGCCAGAGACTCGACTCCCGGTTCGGCCAGCGCCCGATTTGGGGCATCCATTCGACTGCTGCTGCGCTGGTTGAGGCCTTGTAGCCTTGTAGCCTTGTAGCCTTATGGCCTTGGGAATGGGTGTGGGGCAGGCACCCGAATTGTGAGTGTGCGTTGTTTTGAGTGGCCCTCCGCCTTTTCACCATACAATCGAGCACTCTTGCATGTTAAACTGGCGGGATGGAGCCCATGCCGCTGGGGTCACCCCCCCAAGACCAGTAGGGAAAAAAACGGGGCAGGGGTGGTGGCTTGGAGGAGCCCATTTTGGGGCTTGGAGCGGGGGTTGGTGCAAGTGGCCAGTTTGGGGGCCGAAATAGCAAGTGTACAGCGACAGTGCTAGTGCTGGTACTTTGCTGCAGTGCTGCTGTGTGGCGTCCTGCGCTATGCTGGATGGAACGTTTTACATTCCTGCTTTCCCACTTCTCCTTCGTCACCAGCCTCACATTATTGCCCCGGCGCGCACGGCTCGGCCGGGAGTGGCGGAGCAGAACACCGGACCTACGGGACCAGAGGGGGGACGATTTGACGGGCCTGCACGGGGCGTAGGGCCACCGGCGAGGTACAGGACCTGGCAGCCAGATGGTGAGAGAGAGGGTGCGATCGGTCGGTGCCCAGGCCCCCGTCCTCTTGCTGCTGCTGCTGCTACTACTGCTGCTGCTACTGCTGTTCTTGCTGCTGCGCAGTCCATCCATCCCGCTCTGCCGACCCAGCGTTCCATTGCCGTTGAGCGCTCATGCATAGCCGTACACCCACGAGGCGACGCTGATGGTGTCGACTATGACGACGTATCTCCTCTTCAGTCACTCGCTCGGGTGTCGCTAACGACCCCGGTTTAAACGGCTGCCTATTTGTTTCTTCTCGATGCAAAACAACCTTTTTTTTCATCCACTGCACATCCGTCCCCCTTCTCTACAGCTACACCTTGGTCTTGGCCCTTGTCTGCTGCGCTTGCGGTGGTGTGTCGTCCCTTTTTCTTTTTAATTGTCGCACATACACACATCCATACATGCATCACATTATGTACATTGCTTACACGCACTCCCATGGAATGCGGTCGCGTATGGACATGGCATGGCGTCCCAAGCCACTTCGGAGCTGAAACCGATTTCAAGGCAAAGGACCCAAAAAACAAACAAACGCATGCAGAAACGCTATGCCAGCGGGCTTTTTTTTGTGCATTTTGCCCAGTGTCCCCAAGACCGGAATCTGGGCAAGATTAGCATGCGCCGATACTGCGTGACCCGTCTTCGCCAGCGACTCAGGCCGCAGCAGACATGTCTCATCCTAACACACTGCAAGCCACCCTGCAATCGCGGACCATACCATTCCCCTTTGAGTTAATTTCAGCGCCCGTTTCGGTATCGCACACTGATTGGCTGACTGTTATAGAGCACGGTCGGGCCATGTACCCCGTAACTTAGAGCGCCCAGCATTTTGTTGTTTGAGGGACAGACAACACACATGCTTGGCAAAGGCGTCCAATTCACTCACGGCCTGCTTGTTGCTTTTTCCCGCTCTTTTCTTTCATCTCCTCTTCCCCCCTCCTCATTGTAATTTCTTTTTTTTCTTTTTTTTTTTTTTTTTTTTTACCTGATGTCGACGTCAACATGGACCCATTGAACCGGCATCTGCAGCCGAGAGCGAGAGCCCTGGGATGCAACAAAAAAGAAACGTCAAAAAAAAAAACAGGTGGGTCGCGAAATGGAGGTTTTCCCATGCTGCTGCGATTCTCGTTGGACGAGGTCCGGCGACGGGCCCACACCTCATCTTGTTCCCGTTCAGCCCTACGGAGTACGTACCCAGCTCCGATGCACACCCCCCTAGGTTCCAAATCCACCCGCCTTCTGCTTGTTCCTCGTTCTCTGCCCTTTGTCTTTGCTAGAGACACGCCCCCCTTTATTTGCCTGTTGCGGGGCCCCGGGTCCCCTTGAACACGCTTTTTCATTCCCGACAATCTCCAAAATAAAACACAAATACACAATTTGTAATAATTCGTTCTCGTTCCACGTCGAGTTGGAAGGGAACAAAGCTTCTTGGGCCTGGGCCCTCAGTAATGAGCTCAACGGCCCAGTTTGCCTGGAGCCCTACGCAGCCATCACCATGCTCTGTTAGGCAATGATCAGGGAACCATTGAAATCGTACACGCACCCATCACCACACACACTCTCGACCTCTTGCAGCGTCGAACCCACGGCCTGCTGCTGCTGGCGTTGCGGCGTCGTCCTGCATGCAACACCCCGAGCCATGGTACCGCGACCATCCATGCAACACCACAACCGCAGGCGTCGCATCCCCCGTTTTTTTCCTGCTGTGGGTGGTCCCGGACACGCCGAAGCCTATTGCTAGGCTCACCGCTAGGAACAGCCCATTCTGCTGCAGCCCTATGGCCTTGAGTGCCGACTTTCTGGCGGTGCGTCGCATCCCCAGTCACTCTCACACTGGTGACGGGTGCGGGGATGCGGCGGGCCACTTACATACGCGAGAACACCTCGAGCGAGCTCCATCCTTGAGCTTACAGCTCCCTGAGAGCTCCCCAGCTCCTTGCACATCGTGCTGCTGGTGCTGGTACTGGTGCTGGTACTGCTTGCCTGTTCTTGCTCCTCCCATGTGCAAAATGGCGGGATCGACCTCGTGCTTGCTCTTCGTGCTTCTGACAGCAAGGTCTACCCGACTTTCCCATCCCTTCCTCCCATCCACCCATGAGCCTCGGTCCCACGCCCTCGGTGACTTGGCCCCCGAGTCAACCTTGTATCATCATGCTGCTGCATTTGCCGCATGATAGGCGCCCATCCCCCATCATGGATGACTTTACTTATCGCTATCGGGGACCTGCAGCTCAGTATGTGACTCGATTAGAGGCCTTCCAACCCTTCGCTTCGCTTCGCCTCCTTCTGGTCTCGGCTGCCCCGATGATGATGTGCAGCCGGCAATTAATTGTTACTGTCACCGCTCCCTGCGCCCGTTGTACCTTGCTGCCATGTCTAGTTCGCCCGCGTACGTGTGTACGCCTTGCTCGACGCCTCATCGACTATCCATCGATAGTGTGTCTCGCTTCTGCCCTCCGTGAACGTCGGGAAAAGGTCCACACCGGCGCCGGGGATGAGGGGCGCGCCGCCCAGGGATATGGGGGCGTGTGCGTGACGCATGGCGCTCGTGTATCAGTCTTCTGGCAAGAATGGGCGAGCTGCTCCTCAAATCACGTGACGATATACGGGCGGGAGGAATTTAACCCACATTCTTTTGCCTGTGCTTGGCGCTGAGCGCTGGGTCGCAAACCCGATCGCACTCGCTGCGGCCGCCCCCCCATCCACCATCCCCTCCACCATCCTCCATCATCCATCTCTTGCGCGGGCGGACGACCCCCTTTCGGCCAGTGCTGTTTTGAGTGGCAGCTCCAAGAATACCACGACTGGCTGTCAGTTGTCACGTCAGGGGCCAGGGGGTGTTCAGATTTGCTGCCGACAATCGTTGCTCATCTCGTGATGAGCGAGAGCGAGCGAACTATGAGGCGATTTGCCGTAATAGGAATCAAAGCGCGACCCAGCTCCGGGTCCATGGACCTGCTCCGGCAGCGCATCTCGGCCCCCGTCCGGCCCCCGGAGGAGGATCAAGGGGAGCTCGGACACTTTGCAATCCTTTGGCCATGAGTGAATGGCCTCGTAATTTAGCTAAATCCACAGGCGCACACCAAGCAGAAGCCCCGAACGCATCCAGGACATGAGAATCTGCAACGGCCTGGCCTCGACTTGTACCGACTTGGATGCATTCTTCGACATTGGCTTGCCGTTTCGCTTGTCTGGGAGCCGGACAACTGGCTTGGGCGCGTGCGGGGCGGGGAAACGGCTCCAAGACACCCGGACCATCAAACGGCCTGCGTCCGAGACAAGACATTTTACTCACTTGTCATTATACCCTCCTAGAACCCAGTGCGGCTGGTTGGTTGGCTTTTAGTGGCTTCGGGAAACAAAAAGCCCAAAAAGCGATACGTATGATTACAAAAAACACCTTACAAAATTAAAAAATGTAGCCCATGGCGAATACCTTCACCGAGCTTCTTCCCCCCCATGCCCATGGCATGCCCATCTGCCTGCCTGCCACGCTGGCGGCAATGCCCTACACGCCCCTCCCCTCTCTCGCGCATTCCGCCGAGCTGAAGTGAACGATGCAATGCCCCGGGGACCTCCAACGGTTTCCCTGGCCCTGGACCGGTCGCGAGCCCTCGATCCTGCGTTGTCGAAAACCGACCCAGTGGCTGATGAGCGTGAGAACCTTAAACCCCTCCCTTCTTTCCCGACAGCGACGGCGACATGGGGACGGACGGACCCTCAAAACGCTTGTCAAATTAAGGCGTGACCTGGCTGTTCTCCCAAGCAAGCCTTCTGTGAACTCCACTCTGTTGGGCTGAGCCTACGGCTCCTTCACTGGGCTATCCACGTTTGCCACCCCCTCATTCCCTGCTGGCGCGCGCTCTGCCTGTTTTCTTTCTTTGGGTAGTTTTTTCTTTTTTTTTTTTTCTGGCCTCTGGCGCGCGCACGCTCAGTATCCATTCCTAGCCTGTCTGCCCTGTCTGTCACTTACACGCCCCCCTGCGTAGGTGGTTCAATGGGCAGTGCCAAGGCCCTTAGCGACCTCTATTACAGCGTCAACCATTGGCTACCCGGGACTCGGCTTGCTTTTTCTTTTTCAATCGGGCTGAGTTTTAAAACCTGTGTGGCCTCACATGGGAAAGTGCAGCGGGCAAGCCGAAACATGGCATTTGCTACTGGTAATGTCTATGGTATAGCAAGCACATGCTTGGCAGCACCACCACTCAGCGGGGTCCTTGGACTGTCTCTGGTAGTGGTGGTTGCTCTTGTTTGGTTGCCGGTTTTCAACCAGTTCTGCCTTTTCACTGGCCGATATCAAACTGCGACCAAGCTCGGATTGCCTTTGCTCCGATCGACACGGACGCCACTTGCACGAGTGCGAACTGGCCATTCACGAAGCCGAAGTGGCAAATCCCGGATCTTGTCGGGAGATGGTGGTGTTGTCAACAAAAAAGGCTGTTTTGTGAGACCTTGATCGCCTGGAGATGCCCATTAACACCAGTGCGATATCAACATGATGGTTTATGACCCATAGGTTGCTCGCTTCGCTAGCGTGGGGGAAAAGTCCTACCGAGTTGGTAGGCTGCAAGACTGCCCACGTTGGCTAACCGCCTGGCAGGCATCCAAGGGATCCGGCGGCCGCCCAGCCGTGTTGCCTTTTTTTTTTTTTGGCCCCCAAGATCTTTTGTCGGGCCGCTGGGAAGTGAGGGGGGAGGGGAGTCGACGCCCTGCGGGCAAGGTGATTGGCTGATGGCACATGTGAGGGTTTAGGAATGCGGACGGTTAGGGGCCAGCAGAGCGTCGCATCCGTACTTTGTTACACACGAAACAGGTCACGGGAAAAAGTAAGGATGGCACCTCGGGGAGGACACGACGGGGCGGCCTCGTAGGGCTGGGAGGCAGACGGGGATTAATGCAACGCTCCGTAAGCACGCAAAACATAGCAAGTCGGCCGCAGAAACGCTGTACGCATCACCATCGCGAAGTGAGGCGACATAGAGCCCATCTTGAACAGCTGGTTGGCCATTGATGCGTGGGACAACTGGACAAAGTGCCGTACACGCCCCTCCTTCTCCTCATACCTCATGGTCCGCCAGAGGGCCGAACATCCGTCCGAGCCAGGACGGATCAAGACATTAATCTCTGGGGTCGCGTTGCAACGCACCCCGTCAACAACAAGATCCCAAGTGCAAGAAGCTGTATCAAACGGTGCCACGTTACCGCAACCCCGGAGCTCCCTCACTCACGCCCATGCTGGCGTCAGGGGGAAAGCACCACACAGCCTGGGAATGGAGGCGTAGGATTGGGCAGGAGGGAGTCAATTCTCGCCGGTGAGAGAAATGAGACGAGTCAACAAAAGGACTAGGGACGAGTGTACGTACATAGGGGACGAGAACGAGGACGAGGATGAGGGAGGGGAGGGGGGGGGAGAATTGGCGCGCGTAAGGAAGAAAAAAGCAAAGAAAAGCGCCCATTGTATTGGCGGGCGTCGCGCAGCAAGCCTTGCGGCTGAAGACGGCTCGAAAAATACAACCAAATCGGGCCAAGTACACCAAACGTCTCAACGTTGGGAGGCCTTTGCCTTGTACTTTGGGGGCCGCGAAAGTCCCAAATATGAGGGTTGTGAGTCGCAGACTGTCAGGGGTAAAAAGTCACCTACGCCAAAGAGGGGGAAGAGACGGTCCTAAACCTTGTGGGTACGCGAGCGAGCGAGAGAACGACGATAGGCTTTGGGCGTACGCATATGCAGAGTCAAAAAATGCACGCAAGCCAAATTAAGGCCAAGCAACGACAAGACCAAAAAAAAACGGTTTTTTGGGAAGGTGGTCTAAAAAGAAGAGGATGAAATGGCAAGGATGGGAGCGTCTGCCGAGGCCCTTGCCGTGGCCCTGCCAGCCTTGGTTTACGGTCGAAAAAGAAGATGAATAATTAATAGAAACTGAATCATCAACTAATAACGAAATGGACTGGGCTGGTGGTTGAAGTCGAATTACCCTTTTAGGCGATTCGTGTCTCTGGCCGCGAGATTGGCGGAGATAGGACTTTATTTGCCCCGGGTATAGTAGCCGAAACGACATAGGGAAAGCACAAGAGGAGCAGGGGCTGCTGGGTTGTGCGTGCGCTGGGGGGGGAGGAGGCATTGGGGGTTGGGAAGCGTACCCGGATTGATCAGCACAGCCCCCAAGGGCAGGGCAGGTGGAAAATAAAATAGGTAAAAAAAAAAAAAAGTACAGCGAAATAAACAATTTGTAAACATGGGCTAAATTCTTCTTGCTACGGCAATTCGCTTAGGCTTGACGTTCCCGTCCAATTCCCACCCCAGACCTGTCCTGTGCACCCACCGTCCTGTGCACCCACTGTCCTGTGCACCCACTGCCCTGTGCATTTTCCCATTTGCGCTGGCGAAACGGGAAAGTGGAGAGAGAGAGACCCCCCCCCCCTAGGCCATTGCAACGCTCAAGGTTTTTTGCTGGGCCATATCATAACGTTATGCTAACCGCCAGCGAACGGCTTATGCTGGGCCCTGGGGGTCCTGGGGTGTAAGGCTGAAAGGAGAGCCGAAATCCTCTTCGGAATTCCGTTCAGTCGATTTGCAGGATTGGATCATGTACGATTTAATGGGGAAGGCGAAGGCATTAGGGGACGGGGGCCCTGTGGCAATCACAGGATTTCGAACCATGGCAATTTCCAGTCCCGAACACGTTGACGGTGGAGGGGGAAGGGGTATCGGGGATGGAGCATGGATGGATGATGGCATTTGGAATAGAAGAAAAGAAGGAAAAAGCAAATTTAAAAAAAGCTCTTTTGTTGGAACCATCATCCTACGGTTTCCATGGGTTCGTCTTGTCTCAGAGGCCTTGCTTGCATCTTCAGGTGCGATCCACTAAGGGTCCTGCGTGTTAGTGAGGCTGTTCACTGCCCATGGCGCCATGATGCAGTTGCAGTAGCAGTAGCAGTAGCAGCACCAGCAATACCTGAAGTGAAAATTTGGCAGGGAGCGGGCGGGCGCTGGCCCGATCCCTGAAGGGACCCATGGTAGTGGGATCGTGGATCTGAGACGGAGCCGGAGAGCCCAGAGATTCGTCATGGCCCAGCAAAGAAAAAAAACGAACCCAAAACAACCAAAGGCTCAGGCCACGACAAGGTCTGAATCAGAATCGAATCAGTCGCCCCAGCAAATTAAATCAAGCAACAAAAAATTTTAAAAAAACGAGGCCAGTCCAAACTCGTAAACCCCAACACGAGCCCCCCGGCGCACAATGCATCCCCTTTGGGGCCTCGCAAACGTGCTTCCCCGACTTGTCATTTTGTCAGAGGGGCGGTAAAGTCGCCTGATGTTCCCACCTTGCGGGGGTGGCATGGGCGATTCGAAGGGCCCGTAAATGAAGGAGAAAGGGATCGCCCTTCTGGCAGGATTGAGGCGAAGCAGGCACCACATGGCGATTGCTGGGGGGGGGGACCCCTGGGGCCAAGAGCACTGTGCAGCCTGTGTATGCAGCGGTGCTCTGCTTTGCTGGGACAGCGCTTCATCTGGGATGGCCATGATGCTGCCCCATCCGCGCGGACGGACCACGGAGTTCAAGACGGAACTCCGCTGGGGGGAATGGGAGAGTGACCCAGGGAGAGGGTCCTCCCCTCAACTCCGGGGGGCGGATCGGTAGGGATGACGAAAAACTGTCCGTCCCCAACGGGCGGGCGGACGGGCGGGTTGTCTTCTCCACGCCGCTTGTACCTTTTCGGCGGAATACACGACTTGACGTGAAGGGCAGCGAGTGCCGCATGCATGAGGCACGTCCCCTTCTAGGAAAATATGACGTTGCAGACCAGACAAGATGGGCATTCCCGCTTTGAGAGTTGGGAATAGTGGCAGGCCCTGCTCCATTGGGAGGAGACGGCCCTTTCACGCGCGCGCACACCACCCAGAACAGGACCTTACGATGATGCGGTGCAACCAAGAAGAGATAAAAGGCGAATTCCTGTTTGGGCAAACGCCTTGTTCGGGAAAAAGCAATTGGGGCTGTCAACCTGTCATTGTCGTCATGCAATGCATCAAAACTCGTCGCCGCATGTCCGTTTCCAATCACACTGACTGCATCGCTACGTGATTGCGACAGATGAGTGGTGCAGGCCAACCGGCGATCGGTTCATCGTCACTCTCAGACCACTGGCAATGACGAGTCCCTCATGTCATTGACCGCCTGTGATCAATCAAATCATCCAGACCCACGGTCCGCAGACATGTGCCCTCTTTTGCTTCCTCTCCTGTGCTTCTACTCTACTCTGCGATTTCTAATCTGATTCATGGGATTCCCGGCATGCCTCTTGGTCCCAGAAGAAACGTGCGAACCAAAGCGACGGTAACATCCGGGGCCTGTAACCTCCCCGCCGGGCTAGGGGGCCACGCACGCACGCACGCCGCCTCTGCCGTGCCGTGCCGGATAGGTTGTAATTAACGTGGTTGATGCAAAACCGGACGGCGTTGGGATGGACCGGATTTCCGTGCGTGGCGTGTAGATTCGCCTCCGTGGGAAGCTTTACCTTGCTGTCCCGGGCAAGGGCTTTGCCTGCGGAGCGGAGAATGGTGTTTTGGTGCGGGCGTTGTGCAAAGACCAGGCCTTGGGGCTCAAGGGAATTTTGTCGTTCAAGCAAGCAAATGGGGGGAGGGGCACAAGGCCAGGGGAGGTGAGGGGGGGGGCCCACGGCAGTCCGCACGTTGGGAGTAGCCCCGCCAAAGGATTATCCCACTGTCAAAATCGAGATGCTGGAGTGTAGGGTGTGTGTGGTTGTTTTTTTGTTGTGTTGTGAATGGGTCTAGGCCGGCAATTTCCAACTTCGAAACAAGTCTCGCTCTCGTTCCAAAGCGGATCAAATGGGGAAGCAAGCCGGAGGGGTTTAACGCAGGCCTGATAATGAAGTCATGAGGGGGGGGACCATATATCAGGTTTTTTTTTCTTACTCTACCCCTTTGAGCATGATAATAAGTGCCAGCAAATGGATGCCACTCGCAAGCGCTCTTTGGGCACAAGTCACAACAACAGCATGGGTGGAGGAGGGGAAGGATGCATCTCTTATTCCCCCTTGGACTTCGGAGATTTAACGGCCCCCAATGTCGCCCACCATGGAGTTTAGTGAAAACCTTGGGCGTAGTATGTTAGGGGAGGGGAGATGCAAGTATCGTGCGGTTTTGCTGCTGTCGCGGATCGCCGGTTATGTTGATGGTGGTGGTGAGAACAGGACCGAAGAGTCTCTTTGGTCCTGCTGCAACACACACACACGCGTGCGCGCTCGTGCATTGGGTTGAAAGGGTTGTTGAATGGGTTGAATATCAGAAGGTGGAGGGGTAAAAAAGCAGGCTGGACACACACAGGTTAATTCCCACGGGAAAAACGCCTGGTGGTTGAAACGTTGCAGGCACGCCAATCCAGTCATGAGTGCGGGTAGTACAGCGCCTCGACAGGCACAGGGCGACTGCAAGTGCCATTCTGGCGGTTGAATTGGCGCCTGACAAGGGTCCCGGAGGTACACGCTGCACGCTGGGGGGAGCCATGTCAGATCCTTGGGGCGCTCATCTGGAACGGGCTCTGGCCGCTCTGGCGATGTAACCACGGCGTCTGATTATGTTGCTGGAAGCAGTGGGAAAACGGTGCCAGGAAGGAAGAATAAGGACACCACAGCATCTCAAGGCCTCTCTTTGCCTGCCTCCATCCAAGATAGGAAAATGCCAGGGTTCCATTTTTGCGCGCGTTTGTGAGCATGGGTTGCCAACGCCTCGAGGGGTGGTTGGGCTCAGGCCAATAGCGGTATTGCGATGGCCATCTGTCGAGCTTTGTAAGACAGTTTATTTTTGTCGCCAGCCTTACAAAGCTGGGTACACGGCCTGGAAACATGGTTGCCCGTCACCCGCGCCTCCTCTGCCGTCATGGGCCTGGAAGGCGCCGGCCACTCGCTACAGCAGTAGCAGCAGCACGCACTTACACACACCTACACACACCCTCACCCTCACCCTCGCCATCATCCTCACCATCGCCTCTGCTTGCCGCGGCGGGAAGCACTTTTGATGAGGCCCATCTCCAAATCGTCCTTGACCGGTCTAGGAGGGGGTTAAGATGGACCGGGGGCACTTAGCAGTCACTCAATGACTCCTCCGCCTTTTCCCCTGCCAAACCTGTCCCTGTTGCCCAGCGGAGGGCGGGCGGACTTGTTGTTTAGTCGCCGTTCCTTATTGCCATCCCTATTACCATCCCCATCGCCATCCCCGTCCCATCTCCCCCCTCCCTCCCCCTCCCCTGCCTGGCCTTACCTTGCCTGCGTCTGCCTCTGGTAGGGAGCCATTGCGGCATGAGACCTGCCAACAGGCAGGAACTGACAGGCAAGCATTGCATTGCATTCAATTCATCCAGTCTTTTAGCCCAGGACTAAATTAAACCATGCCAAATCATGCCCCCCTCTCCTGTATTAGTAATATGTGCTTTAAATGTATGTACGTTTGTCATGGTCATCATGTATGTATGTACGGTACCGCCCCTTACACGCGCAGTCGCAGGACCCGGTTCCAGGTCCTCGGTGCTCTCACACACGCACCCACGCACACACCCACGGCATCGGAACCGTCTCGGGTGAGATGAGATGGGGGAACGGGATGGCGTGGGAAGGGCCGTCATGGCATTGGATTGGACTGCCATTGAGGCTGCTGTCTTTCTCTTGGTCCTCTAGACGCCAACCTGGTCGGCCGCCCGTACTTTGTTCTCCCTGTCGTGCTGTCTGTATCATCCCTTCTATTCACTGGGGGGGCGTGACGAGGTTAAGCTCCCCGGATGACTTGTGCATCTTTTTTTTTTTTTTCTTATGGGAGGACAACTCAAGAGTCACACACGCGTATTATCAATTCTTCTTTAACTTTGGCTTGCCGAGAAACACACCCCAGTCCGTGTTCTTCTCGCAAGGCTGTTGTGTGGAGACGGCATGCCAGCACCCGCTCGTTTCAGCCCCAGTTCGAATCAAATTTCCCTAAATAGGTGGGATCCCGCTCAACGGCGTGTGACTGAGCCACTCGGTTGGGTGAGGTTCCGATCCCCGACGAAATTGCACTGCAATCTATCCATAGGCACGGGAACGGTTGACGAAGAGCAAAGGAAAAGGCGGAGACATGTTTTGTCTCATTTTTGGGGGGGCCAAGCGAAGATCGACTAGGGTGGGCTGTGTCTGGCCAGTCAACAGACACAGACGCAGACGCTTTTGGTAACCTGATTCGAGCTCATGAACAATTCTTGGCTTGCCGGCATGACGCACGAATCTTGCTGCGTCTGTCGCGGCCTACCAGGTGCCAGAATCAAGGAAACAAGGCGGCTGTTGATCGGCAGTGGTGTCGCCCGCCTCTTTGCCACCCACCAAAGCTTCACGTCTGGAGCAAATGGCAGATGGCATTGTCTCCTCTCGACCACGGGATGGCGTCAGCCTCTGTTCTGGAGCTAGTCGCGGATTTTAGAGTGCCCCTTGCCCCGAACCAGCTTGAATCCAGCAAAAGGTCATGATGCCAGGGGACATTGGCGGGCGCAGGGAGTTTAGTTGACGACCGGCGCCAAAATCCGGGCCTGTGCTCTCCGGGAGGTTTACAAGGGCAACTCGTGAGTTGCAGCATGGGCATGGAGGTAGCGTAGTGCGGGCAACTCCACTGCCATCCATCCATCGTGAGGGGTTAGATATCTTTCCTCGTCAGAACGGGCGCCTAAACCCGAAGCGTGATTATCTTTGGACTGCAAACCGCTGCACCTTCCAATCCTATACACAGCTTTCTTCGTAGGGCCAGTGCGGCGTCGTCACCCAAACAAACATCACAGGCAGGGAAGCACCATGATATGTAATCAGCCGGCAGGGTGTTGTGAATTTCAAGGCGCAGCACGTGGTCGGCGGTTGTTCCTCCGAACCCGACCGGTCTAATCCCGACGTGCGATGCGAGGTTGCAAATCACATAGGACAAGAAGACACATTGACACATAGGCATGATGGGACGATTTCTTGGGGGCGCTCAAAGGGCGGGACAGCAATGGGCCATGCGGACGCTGGCTGGGCCAGTGGTGCCTGAGCTGTCCCATGTGGTTGGGTGGGTGCGAAAGGATTCCCTAGAAGAACAAGGGTTCGAGAAGCCAAGTCTCAGGCAGTAGGGGAGGGTCGATGTCACTGAAGATGGCAGCGGCTGGGCGGCAGAGCAGAGAGTTGCGGTGTTGGAGCATGACGGGTGCTTGTCGTCACACAGCCCTACGACGGCGCCAGACACAGATGATCGGCCCGGCCTAGTGGCCCCTCCCCCCAGTGCCTTCCCCCCAGTGGGCGGGCTTTTGGGGACGGCTCGTGGTTGGTCCCAGCAGGGCATTGGGTTGCGGCGTTGAAGGTGCTGGTTTGGAACCTTGGGAAGGTGTATTTGGGGAGACGGGGCCAGGTTTGGATTGGACAGAGCGGGCGTCCAAGTTGCGAATGTGGTGTGGTGCATTGGCGTGGCGGGCGTGGCTTGATTGCCCACTGTGACGGGGTGGGCGTAGGGGCTCGCATCAAGTGAGAGGACCAAAAGATGGTGGGCACAGTCGCGGGTGGACGATGGCGATGCTGGTGCCAAAAAAGAATCTGGGCTAAATTTGCCCACATTTCTACGCTAAGGATTTGGAACCGAACTGGGATCTCGGACTGGACCCACCCGGCCAGGTCGCCTCCTCCACTCGAGCTTGGAAACACACAGACAAGACGACACAAGGAATCCGGGCTGAGCTTTGTGCAGCAGTAGCTAGTAGTAGGTCGAAGGATGGGATAGGCTTGGGCTCTGCGAAACTTGGGCCCTGGCCCCTGTGCTGCCCGCCGGGTCCCCGTTCGCCGACTCAACCCAGCCTGCCTAGTGGCCTTTTTTTTTTTGTTGTTTTCTATTATTTACCATCTGCTTAGTGATTGCTGCTGTTTTTATTCTTGCCATGAGACGAGTGTGGCAGAGTCGACATGGAGCTGTCTCTTCTGGGTGGTACGTTGCGCTCGGCGCTGCGCTGTGCTGCACCGCACAGGCAGTTGCCTTGGGCCTTTTTGGGTTGAGCAATTCAATTGATCTCTGGCGGCCCGGTGGCACTGTGCGCCATATTCTTGAGCATTGAGAAGGCAAACATGCGCCGCGTTATTCTGGGTCGTTGTGCAGTCTTGGTCTTCTGTTGTTGATCTGGTGCCGGTCAAGCAAGTGTACATGTACAGGGTGCGTGCCATTTGCCCACTCTAAAAAACCGTGGTGGAGTTATTGAGCACCCCAAAGACCCCAAACCCAATCGAGCTGATTACACGATTACCGGGTGCCCTTTGCACCCAGTCCACTGACAGACTGTTGCGCTTCCTTCTCTCCACCGTGAATGCTACGAAACCGTTCCTCCAAAATGTCCCGAAAGGCAATGTCTTTGCCCAGCGCGCGCCTGTGCTCGCTGCGGCCCTGGCTCTCTGCTCGGGTACCATAACCATTCCCTGGATCTGTATCATTTGTCTCTACCACGTCCCAGCTCAAATCAGAAGACCGCTCCCCCTCCCCCCTCCCCTGCCCTCTCTCTCCGACTCTTCATAATGGAAACTCCGCTTCTTCTGGGCTGCATATTCGATTGCAAGGTCCCCGAGGTGGGAGCCCGAGAGCCAGGCTGCCACATGCACTCACACATGCGCACCCGCAGGAAGGCAGACTGACAGGCAACCGACTTGCTGGAGCACTCCAAGACACACACACACACACACACACACACGGACACGGACACGGAGTTGCGCGACCTGGGGAATTATTGTGTTGAACATTCACATTCGTTCGTTGGTTATATTAACCGGGGAACGCCGTTAACAAATTCGCTCGTGCAGTCGCATTTTCGCAACGTCATTGCCCATTGTTAGTGGCAGAGCCAGCCAGAGGCAAAGGCAAAGTAGCAAGGCAGGCTCCGCCATCCCATGGCGATTTGGAATATATTGTAGATGGCACACACCGAGTGGCATGGATTGGTGATTAAAAAAAACGATACGTAGCCCCCAGTCAACATCATGTTATGGCCCATGTCGCAACATATTTCCCATACGAGTGAATCGCATCCGCATCTTGGGCCAGCTCGCAGGCAGTCCCATCCCGGGAGCTGGAGCTGGTTGCCCAGCGTGAGGCCATAAGTCGTCTTGATTGATGGGAGAGAGGCGGGCAGCCCTGTGAGGCCGGAGCCAGGTTCCAAGGGCTTCCCTCGTTATTGTGGGCTGCTACAGTAGGCTGGATGGAGGCAAGGAGGCTTGGTTGATGGTGGAGGGATGGGTCTTGGGTTGGAGTGGGACTGGCGGGCGACGGGCGGGGGGCGTGTGGCCAGCCCAAGTTCAAGAGTCCTATTTGCGGTACACGCCCCCTTCCCAAAAACTGCCAGGGGAGGGGTGTGATGTGGACAGTGGCCAGGGCTGTGGTGGGTGTGAGGAAGGCGTGGTTGTCGACTTCCCTGTACCCTCCCCCCCGGCTCCTTCCCTTGTCACTCTCCGCTTGCTGCCCGTGCTAGTACTCTGTAGTACCTGCTGGCTGTGGGCTGCGGCTTTCATGGGAAGGAAGTAAAGCAAGCAAGCTCCAAATATTTAATCTACAGCCTCTTCCCCTCACTCACATCCACCATTCCACCCCATCTCCAAGCCTTCGTCTTCAATTAGAAGCTGTTTGCTCAGTTCTATCTCTGTCTCCATCTCAGAGTCCAAGAGTCTTCTCACTCTCAGACTTATATATCACGCCCAATCCCCCCCGCCTTTCATCCAGCTCCAGAGCCTCAAAGCCCACTTGTCTCTTCTTCTGCATCCCAACCCACCTCGCCAGCAACAGGCAGTTTTAATCTGGTCGGAGTCGAGCATACAGAAAAAAGATATATATATCTTGCTTGCTGTGTCTGGGTCTCTACAAAAAGCTTCGTCGTTGACACTGGCGACAACTGTGCTTCCCAGCTCCATCCAACCACTCTCACACCCCACTTGCAACCAACAAGCAACTACAGCCATCATGTCCATGTTCACCATGTCACAACCTCACTACGCCTACTCGGCCCCTCCTCCTGCTCCTCGCCAGTACTCTGGCCACGGCACCAGCAGCGCCTTTAGCAGCTCTGCCAACCCCGATGAGGACTGGACCAAGATCTCGGATCTTGCTGAGCGCCGCAGGATACAGAACCGCATTGCCCAGCGCAACTACCGTAGGTGATCACCTCGCCAGCCCAAGCCGGAAACCATGACTGACCAGCGTTTTTCGCAATATAGGCAAGAAGCTCAAGCGCCGCCTTGAAGACCTCGAGCGCCGCGCAGGCTCATCCGATGACGCCGACTCCGAGAAGCAGTCCCAGCCCACCACCACAACCAAGTCGAAGCGCTCCTCCAAGTCTCACAAGGCTCAGCCAGTTACTCCCGCCAAGACCCTTCCTTCCCAGCAGTTCACTCCTCCCATGGAGCACTCCGACGAGCTCTTCTTCTCCAATGGCTACGATGAGCGAGAGCGCTCTCACTCTCCTCCTCTCTTCACTTACTCAACATACCCTGCTCCCGATGAGCTCCTTCTGCACCCCTATGGCTCTACCCAAGCCTACCCTGCCATGACCACCACAGCCGATTCCTACCCCAACTACCTCGCTGCGTCAACGGTTCCCGTGACGCTCCCCTCCATGACCCACTTCAGCGATGCCGTCAAGCGGGAAACCTACCCCAGCGACGACAGCTTGACCCCCTACATGCCCTATAGCTTTATGCCCGGCATGGACCTCAATGCCCCCAGCCCATATAGCCACCATTCCAACCCTCATGTGAGTTACGCCAGCCATCCGCCCATCACGGCCTCCCGAGACCCTCGTTGCTGATCGAGTTGGCAGACTCCTCCACTGTCCCACTCGTTCGACCACTCTGCCAACTGCTCCGAGGCTGGATTCGAATACCCCACCACGCCTCTGTCGATGCCCGGATCTCCCGGAATGATTCACCCTCAACATTGAATTAAGCTGGGAATTCCATTCAGACTTTCACTTTCACTTTCTCCGGATCCCTAATTTACTGCGACCTCAGTCGGCAGCTACGGGACGACGAGACTGGCTATTGCCCCGCCGCGGCTGACAGGCCTGCATGTGCGGACGCATGGGAACAAAGAAAAGAAATCTGGAACATCACGAAGGCGCATTCATGGCTTTGCCGGTCATTTTTTTATTTTTTATTTTTTTCTTGGGTTACACTCTCCTCCTTTTTTGACTCAACCTTCGGTTGATGGTTGAGGGGCTTCCCTTGCGCACCCCATAAGCTTATTTTTCTTGTTTTTTATTATTTTTTGGTTTTTGTCTTTTTTTCAACACAGCGGTCGAAGGGCTCGACTCTGTTATATTCACGGCTGGAAGATGACGAAATTTGCTTATTTGCTGTCTTGTTTTTGAGGCGAGGAAAAGATGGTACATGTGGCGTTTTATGGTCAGGATATCAATGTGTATGATGAGCGGGCTGGATTGGATGGGTTGGCAAAGAATGGATGGGGGAAATGGCGATTGCGATTGCGATGGCGGCTTCGGGCAAGTGGTGGCTAGTGTTTGGGCGGAATTTTGCTGAGTAGATATCCCGAGCCATCGAATTGTTTAGATGACGAAATGTGCAACAAGAATACCTCAAGTGTCAGAGCTGGCGAGTACCAATGGCAATGTGAATGTGAATGCGAATGTGCAGATGGGGGACCAAGACCGAGACCGAGACCAAAACCAAGACCAATATTGAGGCCCTCCGTCAAGCCCCTGACTTGTGCCTACTTTTGACGCCGGCAGTGATCCAATGGCAATGGGAGAGAGAATGGGCAAAGAGCTCCCGAGGCAACGGTGAGGCCCCTCGTGTGGTCGCCCTCGTACTCTGGCGCATGGCGTCGCGTTGGCTGTATCCGACATCCCAACCCATGTCTCCCGATTGAGCTGTGACGAAACCTGAGTGGCTCCGTCGACATGTCCCATCCAGCCGGGCGCCGCCTCCAATGGCCTCCCCCCCCCCTCCCCGGCCCCCATGTCCTTTCCCTGCTCCCATGAGCCCCAACCCGGGTACGACAGCAGCAGCAGCAGCAGTAGGTGACCAGAGAGAGGGAGAGAGAGGGAGCGAGAGCCCTAAGCCTTGGCTTTGGCCCCCCTCCGAAAGCAGAAGAACTCGGCTCTCGCTCCAGAGCAAGTTTGGCGCTGTCCCCCTCGCCCGCGAGCGTCTTGGCTCTGAATCCTGCGCAATGATACAATGCTTGCAACATACGTCTTGCAAGGCATGCGACGCGACGGCGTAGCCGAGAGGGGCAAGGGTTGGGCTGTAGGTGCATATCGATGTGCACATTGCATGCGCAAGTAGGCAGCTCTTGTTGTGTGTCTTGGTTGGTATTTTTTTTATTTTTTATTTTTATTTTTTTTTATTAAATTTATTATCATTATCTTTTGTTGGTCTCTCGCCTGACTGATACGGGGTTGTGGCAACGCGGTAGAGTTGTCACATTTTGGGACAGGGCGGCTGCTGCAAACTGCAGCAACCAACAGCTGTTTGGGGGTGTGCATGGAAAAGCGCCTGCTGCTGCTGTCTGGGGCGGCGGCACGATGTCACATCGTTGAGAACGGAGGAGACGGTCTCCCTGTCCAACTGTTTCCCCCCGCTAAATCCGGGGGTGGGTTGAGAGGATCAATCACGGGGACCGAATTGTTGTTCTTGTTTAGTTGGACGCACTGTAAAGGTTTGGGACAGTGGCAGCAGATACGGTGGTGCATGATGTGTACATGTGTGTGTATGTGTATGTGTGTACATATGTGTGAATGCGCTTGTGGATTGACAGGGACAAAGCAAAAAGGGCTGGGCATGGCGGCGATCATCATGAGCCAGAGGCATGGGACGCCGTCGTTGGGATCGTCTCGATGGGGATGTCCGAGGCAGGGATCTGAGTGGGTTACCAAGCATTTGGGGAAAATGCTCATGGGCGATTCGGGCATGGATGGAGGAGGGGAGGGGTATTTTCGTAGGCTGCTTTACGATAAGATTGGGTGTGCGCAAGCCACTGTCGGGGATCAACACCACGGCTTTCTTGTCTTGTGCTATCGGGTCTCGCACTCGGGTTTTTTATTTAAAGCTTTGTAATGGTCACGGTAGTTGCAGAGGCCGAGCAGTTGGGAGGGTGTGGGGGAGCGAAGTCTGGTGTTGCGGAGGACTCGGGAGGAGCGAGAAACATGTGTCGTTGTCTCGACGACATTTCCTAATAAGACCATGTACCTGTACCTGTATCTGTATCTCTATCTGCGTGTCTATCTGAAGGAGGGCACCAGCGCAGGACTAGGACTCGGCACTTCGGCGAACTAGAGGGTGCATGGAAGACACTGGAAGACAAGACAAAAGACGACGACGACGTAAACAAGAACCAGAAAGAAAAAAAGCCATCCTTGTAGACTGCGACATCTTGTTGTTCACGGGGACGACGGAAACGAAGGCGAGCGGGTGATACCCCGGGAGTCTCGGATGATAAATGATACAGGAGCGATGAACACGAGGACATACGAGACAGCGTGGGGATATCGTGACTGACTGACGTACGTACTTGCGCCAGAATTAGGCCAAGGGCTCTGCGACTGGGGAGGGGGAATCGAGGGCCGAATGTACAAGCGACAGCATGTCGTAACAAGACCGTAATGGTGCCGAAACGGCAGCAAGAAAAAGAAACGACTTCAGCCTTAAACGTGCAGAGGCGGCTGAACTCATACTGTATAGTGATGAGTGGTGTATGCGTGCGATGGTGTGTGTCTGTGTTGACGCATATGTATGGCGGCGCTTTCAGCCCCTCGAGGGAGCGGTGGCCACTTGACTGCTGTTATTGAGCCGCCTTTATGCCAAACGAAAATAGCGAAAACACAAAAGAGCTGCAGGTATCGGAAAAGCGACCCCCCTCCAGTGCGCGAGTGTGCGCGTATGTCAATGTATGTATGTGTGCGTGTGTGCGTGCGTGTGTGTGGGCGCTCGTCGACGAGCTGAAAGAAACAGGCTGCATTTGCACATGTTGCCTACATGGCATCGACTGCTACGTAGGCGTGACGTTGCGCCAATCAGGCATGGCGTCTTGGGATGCGCAACAAGGCGACGATGCGGGAGTGGGTTGAAGGCGTAATTGCGACTCCAGCGGTCATGTCCTCCAGTTGCATTCCCTGCTTCCTGCCGTCTGCTTCATGCAGCTAGAGAGATACATGCGAGTACACACTTTGGTCACAAGCGAGAAATGCGACGAGCGGACGACCCCTCCATACCAAGGGCGGAACGAAAAACGGAAATGCGAGCGAGCAGCAAGCAAGCAAGCGCCCGCGACAAAAAAAATGACAGAAAACAGGCCTTTACCTTGCAGCAGCTTGAGGATGTGCAATTCGCAGCAGCTTGTCAAACGCCCACGCCCCCCGGCGATTGCTGCATTGGGCATCTGGCATGGAGCCAACGCTGGTCTGGCCCAGCGGCCCAGGGGAGCGCCCTGGGGCCGACTGTGCGAAGAAGAAGAAGAGGCAAGCGGCGGCCTTGCTTGATCCGCAACGAGCGACGAGCTGCCAAATGGCAGGGTGCGGTTTCCCACGCGCCGAGCCCATGCAGCTGAGGAGGATCGGCGGGGAGGATTGAAATCCTGCTTGACCCAGATGCGAGGGCTGGTGCGTCGAGTGCGAGCGCGAGTGTGGTGGTGTTTGCCCAGTCGCTGTGCCCAGGGGTCCCTCCCGGTGTGAGGAGGGGAAGGCGGCACACGCAGCCTGATTTGGGGTGGCCGAGACGCGCAGGCCCAGCTAGGCCGACGCTACGCTACGCTGCGATGTGTGTGCGTGAGTGGCGTGCCCCAGTGGTGGTGTTGCTGTTGCCGCTGGAGCTGCTACTGGAGCTTCTGCACCGCTGTGCCCAGCCTGTAGGAGTCGTCTGCCTTCATCGAGGTTTTTAGGGCGCCGAGATGGAGGGCACGGCGAGAGGCGAGGGGCAAGGACGAGGGGTGTATGCCTTATGCACAAGTGGTTCGATATTGTTGAATCGACGACTGCAACATGGCTGCCAGCCTATGGCCTGCCTTGTCATGTCTCGACTGGCAGTAATGTCCCGACAGTTGGGTTTAGGTTGCCCGCCTTGCGAGTATCGAGGCGTGAGGTCCGGGAGTTTGCAACTATGCATGTATCCGACTACGATTCACGCCGGTCCAGATGGTAGTGAGTTGTGGGGGTAAGCACTTAGCAGTCACAGCGGCTGTCGATATTATGTCATGGCACGTGAAGTGAAGTGAAGCTCCCCCAATCACAATCCGCCAATAACCAGCATCCCACTTCCGACAGAGACCAGACGAACGACGACGAACTCTATTTCGAGACGCAACAGAGTGTTCAATTGAGCCATCACGAGACACCGGAAGCAATGGCAGCGCAGACCGGTGCCCAGTACCTCTTCGGAGGCAACAAGTACGGCCCCATCCCGCCCCGTCATGATGCCATTGACCGATGTTTTTGTTTGCTAACATGAGGGCGCGCGTCCGCAGGCCTTGGGACTCCTCCCTCTGGATCGCCTCCGACGACCGAGTCCGCGGCGGATCGAGCATCTCCTACCTCGAAGTCATCAACCTGGAGAGCGCCCGCTTCCACGGCAACCTCGACACCAAGACGCTCGGCGGCGCCGGCTTCGCCTCCCAGCGCACCGTCGGCGAGCTCGAGCTGGATCTCTCCCACTACGCCGGCGTTGTTCTGTCGGTCGGCGCCGGAGCCTCGGACCACCGTTTCACCTTCAACCTCAAGGACACTCTTGTGCCTCGGTCGCCTGATGGCCGTGAGCAGGCCGGCATCACCTGGGAGGCCGATTTCGTGGCACCCAAGGAGGGCGGCGAGATTTTCTTCAGCTGGGACCAGTTCAAGGCTACATACCGCGGCCGCGACGTGGCGGATGCGAAACCGTTGAACCTTGCATCAATCAAGCGCGTATCCTTTATGGCGCGAAGGTAAGGATAAATCCAGCATGAATTGGTGCTCGCGAAGAGGATATCTTGGCTAACGGGATCTGGCACTGCAGCTTCTTTGACCAGCAGGACGGCGACTTCAACCTTGTGGTCCACGCCGTCTCTGCCACTAGGGCGATCGCCGCCGATGCTGATGCTGAATCATCCGACGACGAGGAAGACTTGCAGAAGCCGGCCGTGGTCGAGGTGCAGCAGAGGTTACAGCGACGGTCATGGTGGAAGAGGATGCTGTGCGGGCTGGTGTGAACGCCTCTCAGTCGCAGGACGGCCAGCGCATGCAGTATCATGACGACTTGAAAAAAGGATAAAAGCAAAGTACAATAGATATCACGATCCACATCTAGAAAGGTCATGCCTCTAGTCATCAATAATGATACCCTCAAGAAATCCTCCATCTCATGCTCCGTCTCGATTTCCGCATTCAGTAGGCGTTCTCGAGAGCAAAAGGCCCCACACTCCACCTCCAAGCTCCGATCCGGGAAGCCCGCTCCGCGCCGCTCGCCATCGGCCCGGGGGACGGCCTCGGGTGAGAAGCCCAAAGAGGTCTGCGCCACGACTCTGGCTCTGCCATTGCCGCACACTCGCTTGGATAACATGACGCGAAGGTGCCCATGCCAGGACAACGCATACATAACTTTTGTGTAACCCTCCAGGCTCCAGACTCTTTTTATCCTTCTTGTCCCTTTTGCCTCTTCTCCCCCCTTCCGCAGCCTAGAACAACACACACACCCTGCCTGCGCTCACGCCCTGGCTAATTGCCACAGGCGCGTCGCTGGCACCACACTCGCAACGTTACAGACATATTCGGTAGCGTTGCTGGCTTCGTTTTCTTTTTTGTTTTTTCAGCTGCGGTGCCGCATTTAGTGGCATGTTGAATCACTCAATTTGACGTACGATGTTGATGCAAGTACCAAGGAGAAAAAAGTTCCTCCACTCCCCCCTCCCACTCCCCTGGCCCGGAATTATCGTAGGCGGCACATATGGACAATTCCGGAGTGTCAAGATACTGCGACCTCGTGCATGGGGGTAGGTCCTATGGGGATTTTTTTTATCCCGTTGGGGGCTAAAAAGGCAACCAAGACACAGGCATGTCCTTGATGATGGGTGATTTGCGGGGAAAGCGTGGTTCACCACCATGGGCTTACTTACACACAGGGCGTGATCGTGACTAAGTTGTATGAGTGAGATCCTACCCTTTTTCTCTAATTCCTGCCCAACGCCACGCAGCTTCGGTAAGGCGCCGAATCATGCAGGATAAACAAATGAAAAGCCCTTCAACCTCCACCCCCTCCCCCTTCCTTTTTTCCCCTTCCCATGTGTCGCAGTTGCCTCTTTCCTCTAGTCCGGGCGGATGAGGCTCTGCATTGTCAGATGATGGAAACCCCACCTCTGGATTTACCCTTGTTTTATTTCTTGTTGTCTTTGAACCAGGAAGAAGAAAAGCGAGAATGCTCTCTTCTTGTCTAAGATCGGACCTAATACAGAGCTGAAGCGAGTTGCGTCGTAGATCAAACAACAACAGCAACAAAAAACAATCCCCCCCAAGCTGAAATCGGTAAGACACGCGCAAGAGAAAAAAAAAAAAAGGTGGTTGGTTTCTGGTTTTGTTTTCGATGAGGAGGTTATGACGCGGTGCTCAAAGACAAAACGACGATCCCATCCCGGTGCCGGGGGGGCGAAGGGGAAAAAAAAAAAAGGCACCTGACGGAGCTTCCCCATTTGCAAAAGCAATCCTACACCACCCAACCGGACTATCCTGTTTTACTTTCCCATGAGGTCCGAAAAAGAGGAGGGTGTGTAATATGTGCGTGCGTGTGTGTGTGTGGTTGTTTCGGCATGTGAGAAGAAGCAACGAATCGGCACTCGGTTGGTTACCTTGGCTCATGTACGCTAGGGCTGATTTTTTTTTTTTTTTTTTGACCTTGCAGACCGGCCCCCCCCCTTGCCTCGGAGTGCAACAGTCTCACATCTGCTTTTCCCGCCGTGTACATGACATGAGAGAGCCGAAACTGGCCGGCCGTGGGAGCGGTCCTATCCCGGGATCCTCGGGCTCGGTAGGGGAGCCGGTCTCGACGGGGCTATGCTCCGGCCACTGCACGCTCAACACGTCTAACCGCGTCGACTGACCCTGTTTGGATTGTTGATAAACAAGATACAATGCAGTTACACGGAACCGCATGGTTACAATGGGAAATTTTCAACCGGAACAGAAAACAACGTCCCGGAACCTTCGGGGTCTGGAGGGGCATTCGGAACGGGGTCGGAGGTAGGTGGGTCAGTATGAATCCATATTCATCATCACAATTGATAATGTAGATGCGGGGGAGAGATTGGTAATAGAAGCTCATGACAGTCATGATCATTAAATTACTCATTCTGCTTTATATGAGTTTTGACATTTTTTTTCTCTTCTGGCGTATGTAATTTGCTTGCTCCCAAAGCTTCCATCTCATTCTATTTACCCATATTTGAACCCCGTTTCATTTCATGACATAATTTACTTGTGGAACTGCTTGACCCGCTCGACCTCGTCGAAGCTGCCCATGAAGATGCCGGCCTTGTCGTGAATGTGCTCGGGCACAACCTCGAGCATTCGGTTCATCTTGCTGTCAATGGCCTGACCACCGGCTATAAGAAAAAGCAGCGTTAGTATACGTGCCATAGTAGAAATGTACTTATAGAGGTTCTATAACTTACCATTCTCGAAAACGAGAGCCATGGGGGCACACTCGTATAGAATTCGGAGCTTGCCCTTGGGGCTCTTCTTGTCGGCGGGGTAGGCAAAGATACCTCCGTAGAGGAGAGTTCGGTAGGCATCGGCAACCATGGAACCAATGTATCGGGAGCTGTAGGGCTTGCCGTTGTCCTGGGCCACCTTGAGAGAGTTGAAGTAGCCAATGGTCTTGTCCTCCCAGTAAAGGGAGTTACCCTCGTTGACCGAGTAGATGGAGCGGGACTTGGGGATGCGCATGTCGGGGTGGGTCAGGATGAACTCGCCGACGCCGTTGTCGAGGGTGAAGCCGTTAACACTGCCACCCTTCATGGTAATGACGAGCTGGGCAGAGGCACCGTACATGGTGAAACCGGCGGCAATCAGCTCAGTACCGGGCTTCAGGATGTCCTCCTTGGTGCCGGAAGAGCCAGGGGCGAGCTTGTGAATGGCAAAGATGGTACCGACCGAGACACCAGCGTCAAGGTTAGAGGAACCGTCAATGGGATCGCAAGCGACGGCGTAGTGTGCGTCCTGGCTGTCGTGGAAAAAGATGACCTCGTCCTCCTCCTCAGATACTAGTAGGCGGCACTTGCCCGAGGAGCGCATGGCCTCGATGAAGAGGTCATTGGAGATGACATCGAGCTTCTTCTGGTCGTCGCCGGTGCTGTTGGAGGAACCGGCGAGACCGGTGAGGTTGACGAGGGTGGCTCGACGGATGTAGTAGGCAATGGACTTGAAGGAGAACTGGAGGGCGTGGCAGAGGAGTCTGATGCGCGCGTGTCAGTCAGTACATGGTGATAGCCAAATGGAAGGAGGGGGGGTGGGCATCATACGTAAAGTCACCGGTAGCCTCCTTGTGCTTGGCCTGCTCCTCAGTGAGGAAGCGGGTGAGTGTGACAATGTTGGTGTTGATCTTTTCCGAGTCCTGGAGGCCGGTGCCGTTACCGTTGGTCGCCATTGTGACTGATTGAATTGATGCGAATTTGGGGGAGAGAGAGAGGTGAAGTTGAGGAGGGGTCGGGCCAGGGGAGGATATGAGTCGGCTAAAGGTGGGAGGGAGTTTTTAAAGCCGAGCAGAGCACAAGGTTCAGATGTTAAAGACTCGAGGCTGCGGTTGAAAGCTAGGCTACTTTTTTTTTTCTGGCCGTGGAAAGGTAAAGAGGAAGGGGGAGGGAGAGAGCTACGTCAAGAGGGTATCGTCAAGGTGGGGTTGGATTGGAGAAGAGCAGAATGGAAGATTGGAAGAGGAGGAACAAGAACAAGAAGTAGAAGAAGAGAGAAGCAAAAAACGGGAAGAAAGAATTCCCACGGCCCAGGGAAATGAGGAGCTGTCTGACAAAACGAGATAGCCCCGGTTACGAAAATAAATCAGGTCCCCCCCGTAGCTGGAATCCCTCCCCAATACAGAATCAAAACGGATGAGGTCTCGTGGTCCGCCACACGAGCACGGGAAAGGACGTGTCGCCGGGCGCCCGCTCGGAAAGACAAGGCCGTGGGCGGTAGCGTGACCCGCCGGGGGTCTTCCGTCGAGTCCCTTTTCCACCAGTCCGTAGCTCAAATTGGGGAGGGAAAGGTAGGGGGAAAGCCGTTTCCAGGCGCGTCGAGGGCCCCAAGCTTGTCGGTTTTGGGGGTTCGTCGTTGTCGCTCCCAGGCCCCTCCAGGTCCCTCGACGTCCCGATGCGGGAGCGATTTGGAGATCGATTGGGCCATTGCCGGCCGAGGGGAAGCGCAGCAAGAGGATTTCCCGGGGCTTCAAGGCTGCGGGAGCCGCTACCTCGCCCTTCCCTCGCCTTTCCCTCGCCCTGGGGGCCTGGATCTTTCCCGGTTCTCCCCACAGATTGGGTAATTGGCGTCGCCGGCTTTGGCCCGCCATTCGGTGGACGGGAGGGGCCTTGGAGGGGCCTTGCTTGGAGAAACGCTCACATGCCGAGCTCCAAGTGTCAATGTGTCGTCGAGGGACGCTCAGGGGCTCGAGCGGTCAGCCTCTTGTTCATGCCTCGATGCTTCTCGTGTCTGTGGCTGGTTATGACTTGCAGGAGCCTTCTGGTCAACCGGTGTCCCTCCCCCATTCCCTTCGCTGGTGTTTGTCCGGTGCCTCGTCTCGCCGCTATTTTCTCGAATACATCCCGGGGTTATGTTCTCGCGGCCCCCGCCAAGCTTGCTACTCGAATCTCGGGGGCAGACCGAGCTTCCCCGCCTCGGTGGGGGTGGCTCTCGGCGATTGATGACCGACGTGCATGGATTTTTTTTGAACATTGAATCTCATCTTTGAATGAGCAAGATGTGGCTGCGCGTGCGTTTGTGGCTGGTGAGATTGGCATCTGTGGCTTGGTGGCGGGCTGGCAAGGATGGCGCCGAAGATCAGAATCTCTGGGAAGTCGATGCCTTAAGCTCGTTTTTTTTCGCTTCTTCCTGAGGCATCAACACCCCGGCGCACCAATCTCGAGACCGATCACGTGCAACCCCGCCATTCATGACACCCTCGCCAGGCTTGTCAGAATTGGGTTAACATGGCATCTGGCCGACCGGGGTCATGACAAGGAGGGGAAAATGACGGCGAAGAGCTGGAGCTGGCGGCTTGACGTACGAGGCAAGTCACCGCTACGTCCGGCTGTTTGGTAAGTTGGAGTAGACGACGATGATGCAGCAGCAGCAGCTTTATGTGTGATCCCATTCTGTCTGCTTTTCCCAATTCGTACAAATACTCACTGCGCACACGGTGAACAGCCAATCCCCGTATTTTTGGTCATTTCTCCTTCGCTCGTCTCACCGCGTCCTTTTACCCAAAACCGAGCGCGCTGTAATCAACCCTAGGTCAGGCCCCCCCAGCAGCCGTGTCTCTTGTCCCCTTCATTAACAACGCTGCGTCTCCTCCCCCTCGGCAATTTTGACCTGGATGGGAAGTGCAGCGACATGTGTGCATTACGCCATGGCCAGAAATGCTATGAAGAGAGATAACCAGCGGCCCCCCGTGCCCACCAACGGACCCCTTCTCCCCTGAAAGCGGCCACTGAGCTGCAGCGCATTACATTTGTTCTTCACGGGCCCTGGCGCCTCGTTCTGGGTC
Source organism: Calonectria ilicicola (assembly GCA_020809705.1). Lineage (NCBI taxonomy): Eukaryota > Fungi > Ascomycota > Sordariomycetes > Hypocreales > Nectriaceae > Calonectria > Calonectria ilicicola. The sequence continues at coordinate 1,760,907 of CP085825.1, read as the reverse complement.
GGCATGCCGCTGAAAGCTGCCGCGGTCGTTGCGACGCTCTGACCTCGGCAGGGTTCCTCCCAGCTGCATACCGCAGATGGAGCAGCAGCGCAGCACTGCATAGCATAACGCTGTCATGAAAGAAGAAAGAAAGATTCCATGTTGGATGCCAATTATTGTTTTTTTTTTTTTTGTTGGCGGTGGAACCATGTCCAGTCTTGCTGCGCAACTAAGGGGTCCTGTTGCACTTGCAGCGTCTGCTCGCTATTATTCTTCCCCCTATGTATGCCTGTCATAGTTTGCCCCAGCGCCTCGTGCCATGACGCCCATATGCCAGACAGCTCTCTCTCTCTCTCTCGCTTGTACGCTGGGCGGACCTCGGCATGTGAAGCCGTAGGTGGTGTTTCGCATCGGCCAAGTCTCCGAGGCCCAGTGTCGCTCGACTCCATAATAGTTCATAGCGCAGCTTTTTTTCCTCTCTGGGAACCCGTCCCTTCGCCTGCTGTGACCTAAATCTGACACCTCTTCTACCCCGTCTCTCCCCCCATATCCTCCTGCTGCTTGCTGCTACTGCTGCTGCCCTTGATCAACCACCACCACAACCGCCGGCCCTCATTAGCTGCTGTCCGATTTACCCGCCGCTCCGCCCACACTGACGCTTCGACGAGAACCTCCGTTCGTCCATTAGTTGAAGGAAGCTCCAGCTGCTCGATCCACGTCATCCCATCTTCTCCTCACTCGCCGTCTCCGTCGTTTCCGTCGCCCCCGTCGCCATTCATCGTCGCGAAGCGAAAGAGTGAAAGAGGATTCGATTATTCCCCCCTAAGCACACACGCGAGCAGCACCAACAAGAAAAAAAACCACCACCAAACAACCAACCCATCAACAACAGCTTTCACAATGGTCGCCGACGCCCTCGTCTACCACCCCTCCGTCGCACACTACCTGCGCTTCATCGCCACCACGCTCGGCCGCGACAAGCTCCTGCGCGTGGTGCAGTACTTTGCCCGCTTCTACGCCTGGTACCTGCTGCGCACCAACGGCACCGCCGACTCCATCGCGCCCTGGAACACGGCCAAGAAGCAGTTCGGCCTCACCCGCAAGCTGCTGCGCGTCGGCAAGAACATTGAGCACTTCAAGGCCGCCGCCGTCGCCGTCGACGCCAAGTCCGCTGCCGCCTCCGACCCCGTCCTGCGCTACACCTCCGTCGGCCGCCAGCTGGGCTACGCCGGCTACCTGACCTTCGACGCCCTCACCATCCTCGACGCCACCGGCATCAAGAAGTCGCCCAAGGCCTCGCGCTTCCAGCAGGAGGCCTACCGCAGCTGGGCCATTGGCATCATCTTCAGCATCGTCGGCCAGCTCTACACCTTGCACACCCTGAGGCAGCGCGAGGCCAAGGTCGACAAGAAGGAGGGCGAAGGTGTTGTTGAGGCCAAGCGCATCGCCATGTAAGTCAATTTTCCCGCCCAATCCAATCACGCGATACATGCCATCCATCCACCCATCCACTCATCCATGCCCCCTTTCAACCGGTTGCGAAACCGAAACCAATCCCAATGCAGCCCTCAGAAAACTAAAAAGTATAAATAATGTTCCGCAATGTGTGCTAACCTCATCTTTTCTCTTCCCCTCAACAGTGAGCGCTCCGCCAGCAAGCTTCAGCTCCTTCTGGATCTCTGCGACGTCACCGTCCCCGTCTCGGCCCTTGGTTGGGTCGCCCTCGACGACGGCGTCGTCGGTCTCCTGGGAACCCTCAGCAGCGCGATTGGAATCTACAGCCAGTGGAAGAAGACGGCCTAAGCTGTCATCATGACCACCAACCCATCATTATACCCCCTCTTCAACCCGACCTAGTCAAGCCACCCGGACACCAAAAGTCTATCCCTCTCCCCCAACCCATACATATTCTTTATATATATGGCTGTTCGTCAAACTACCTCACACACATCCTCTCCATGCTTTCATAATCATCCCCATCATCTCACAAATTCGCACGGTCTTTTTTTTATTGTATATTACTGGCAGGACGGGAGTAAAACTGTTCGGAGGCCGGTTGCTAGTAATCCATTTTTGCTATGTATGCTCTGGTGCGACTCTTGTCAAGCAATAGATTTTCTCGTTGGTGAATCAACAACCTCAAATGACTACTTCTCGGCTCGCAAGATTGATCTTGCCTTTTTTTCTCGTGTCTAAACCTCCTTTTCCATCACGCGCAATGTGCCCAGACGTGAAGCAATTGGTTTTTGAAGGCAAGAAAAAAGAATATATATAGCCATTTTTCTTCCCGTGATGAGGAAGACGTACCAAAGAGACCGAGAAAAAAAAAAAAGGTAAAACGTGAAAAACGCAGAAGAAGCCATCGCAGCCGTCCAAGTAATCATACACTTATGATCCTATTATCCAAGTCCCCAAGATTCGCATTTGCATCGCCGCCCGTCAAGTACCCATCTCCTTCGTGTTCTTCGTCAAGCACTGTTCATAACTGTCCTGTTCCTCCTCACCCAAGGTCCGTATGGGGCCGTGTAGGAGAAGTGCTCCTATGGTCGTGACAAACTATCAAACCGCCTACTTGATCTGCGTACTCAATCGCACATAATCATAAACTTGTTGTTGATCGGGGAAAAACCGTGGATGCGGCGGAGGCTGGCGCATCCAAGCAGGGTATTCATCTAGTACCACTGGTAAGGACAGTTCCCGCCAAAGGAGCGGCTGAACGGTGATAGGAAATGGGAGTTTACCAGTAACGCCCACCGCGATCGTAATCGCGCGCATATCCTTCCCGCGGATAAGGACCTTCCCGGGGAGGGAAGTCTCGAGGAGGCCGATCGTAGGGAGGTCGGCCGTTAGCATAGGGGTCAGGGGGAGGAGGGTAGTCCCGGCGGTAGGGGTCTTCGTAGCGTCCGCGAGGGGGACCGTACTCCTCGGGGCGACGGGGAGGTGATCGGTAACGAGCTCGGTCTTCGTAGTACTCGCGTCGCGGGCTTCGATCGCGATAACCGTATCCTCCTCCTCCTCCTCCACCACCTCCACCACCACCATCTCGTCGAGGACTGTAGCCACGGGGAGGGCCGCGGCGCTCGTAGTCGTCCATGGGTGGAGGGTACGGCCGGCGGCTGGGAGACCGGGAACGGCCTCGGTCCCGTGGAGGAAAGTCGGGCTGGGTCTGGAAGGCGTCAGTAGGCTGTAGAGGGGGAGGGCAAATCACATCTAGTCATACGTCAGCAACACACTGGACCCGCTGTCCCTTGAACTCGCGGCCATCGAGCTTCTCCACAGCGGTCCTCAAGTCGGCAGCTGTTTCAAACTCGACAAATCTACACTCATGTCAGTTTCAGACCGCCTTGGCGAAACAGCTGCTGATGCATCTTACCCTCGGCCGTTGGAGTCGCGGCCAGTCTCAGAGTAGACCACGTCAAGGCTGGATTGACGAGCAAAATCTTTTAGGTCCTATTTCCAGAATCCAAGTAAGTCGCTATCCAGGTGCAGGGAGATTGTCGGAAGTCCATGTAAATCCACACAAGAGAGAGGGGAGGAGAGCCATCGGTCAAGGCAAGAACCAGGAAGCAGGACCGGTAGGGCAGGAAGAAGCGGTCCAGAGTCGCCGTTCCCGAAACCGAGTCCTGGCATAGTCCCGATAGGTCGAAGCCATAGAAACCGGAGCTCCGCGCGGGGCACAAATGGGAAAGAGTCCATGGAATCCTGCGACAAGGAACGGGGAGATGAGACAGACCTGCCAACTGGTATCGTTTGGAAGTCCCGTGATTTGCATCCTATGAGGGGTTCGACGAGGCCTTGGCGCGGCGCGCTCATGGTTGCCGAAGCCGCCCTCACGGTGCCGGGAACCGCGGGCAAACTGGACGGTAAGTCGTTCTCCCATAAAGTCAGATCCATCTTGGCGGGCGAAGTTAGCCTGGGGGCGCATTGGGTAGCGAGAACTGGAGTGGTGACGTACGGAAGGCTGGAGGGCGCAAAGATTGGCGGTTAGCATGTCGACGGCAGAAAAAAATTTTGAAGGCGCGAGGGGAGAAGGCGACTCACCCGGGACAACATCGCGGGCATCCATAGGGTCCTTGTATTCGATGAAGCCGAAGCCGTTCATCAGTTTGACCTCGGTGATTTCTCCGGTGCCATGAGTCGCAAAGTGAGCCTCAACATCGGCCTTGGTAGCTGTCGGCAGCGTGTCAGTGGCATAGCTAGCAGCGTCGGGGCTGTGAGTATGGACCATTTCGTGGGAGGTTCCCCAAGTAAAGACGGGTGGCCGAGACCTCGGTCATTGTGGCGCCGTTTTGGGAGGAGGGATTTGGTCTCGAGAAGGAAGAAAGAATCGGATCCAAACCAAGCTGGGGGGGACGAGAGCAGCAGCAGGGACGGGACGAGACGGGACGAGACGAGACGATACAATACGAGGGCTTCCGGGCCTGAAGTCGCGCAACCAGGGACGAATCCGGGACTCCGGGGCCAGGCGCAAGATGGAAACCAAGTCGGGAAATGAATCTGGAAAGCGCCTTTTGCGGGAGGAAGATGGGCGGGGATGGAGGTTGCAACGGGGCGGAGGCGATGGTGGTGATGAGGTGAGGAGAAGTTCGGTTGCGGCGCGTGCGTGGGCGACCAGGCTTGCGACCGAAAGGCTGGTAGCAGCAGGATTAGGAAACGGTAGGCGGGGAAAAGTGGCAAAATTCCTGTTCAGGAAATGGCACCGGGGCAGGACAGTGGAAGCTGGGGCCACTAAAACTGCCGCTAAGAGGTGCCACAGGCTGGCACACGAGACCTCATGCGAGCGCCCGGCGACGCTGACAGCCGAGGACCGACTTCTGCATTAATCCGCATGCATGAGGCAGGACATGACATAATTTCACCCCGGATTTTTGGGTGCCTTTTTTTTTTTTTCTTTTTTTTTTTTCCTTTTTCCAGGCGGCCGACCTGGGGAACACAGCAGCGGCAGCATCATCAACACATGAACTACACCTTGTGCCTCCTACATGCTTGCTCTTAAGTGGGCCATGGTTCTTAATTCTTAATTCCTTTCTCGTTTTTTTTTTCTCTCATCTGATTTACTTTTTTTCCTTTCCCCTCCCCCATCCATCCTCATTTCATTACAATCACGCATTTAACCCCGCCTCGTCACACGATCCTGTACTAGTAAAAATCGGCGCACACAACCCTTCATCGTATCATCCCAGAAAATCAACCAAAAATATCCACTCCTCCTCTCCTTCTTCGGTCCTTCAAAAGGGCATTGGCCCCTCAGATCCCCACTAGCTCATCCCGTCCCATCTCCCAAGCGGTTTCCCCGGTCGACGCCCAAACGCCATGCATGTATGCTATTGATGTTGTGTGTGTGTGTGTGTGTGTGTGTAGGAATCTTTTTTGTGTGACATGTGACTGTCATCATAGATACGAATCCTCCCCCATTTCCTTAATCTGTGCCATACGTTACTATGACTCGTCAAACAGCACCGAGATTATTTCATCCAATATTGTAAACACAAGATGGGCACTGCAGGCTGTTAGATAACGCATCCTTCTGACGTCAAATCCGAATGCACTTACTTAAGCCTTGAATTATTCAACGTGGCAAACACACGTCGACTCGCCGCCTGCGCATTGACTCTGCCAACTACGCTTCCAGCCAAATCTGGCACCAGCGTCGCCAGCATCAGACTAGCCTCAGTTCGCGTCTTCTTCTTCTCGGCGTCAGTCCTCGGCTTGCGGTCCCGTTGGAGTTGTCCATCCGACCACAAGCTGCCTTGAACCATGCCAATGTATTTCAGGAGGGAATCTTCCTGCACGAGCATTTTAACGTTGTCGCGCACTTTTCGCTCGATTGTGCCTCCCAGAAGTTGTTGAAGAACCACAACCACAGCACGTCCTCGTAACCAGTTATTGCCCTTGTTCAATTCAAATACCTCAAGGAAGATGTCGCAAATGGGTTTGATGAACGGCTCGAGTTCTTTATTCTCAAAGGCGTTCAATTCAGCCTCGGCCTCAGCCGCCGGGAATGTCTCCTCGTTACCGTTGAGTGGCACAGTAGTCAGTTGGCTCGTCGCTGCCGCAATCAGACTCTGTCCAGCAACAGAAATCTGGTCCAAAACAGGAATGTTGCCCAGGATATCTTCAACTCCATCTGTGACTGAATCATATAGTCGCGTCATCATGTCTTTCTTATCCTGGTGGTCCAGAATATCCTGGCCCTCTGCGATAACGCTTTGGGACAGGAATGCCCGCAAATCCCTGCTACGGCATACTTCTGGCAAATGCAACAGCTCTCGCATGTATTTTTCTAGTGCCTCCCGTCGCTTGCGTAGAAATTCGCTCTGAAACTTCATCACCATGCGTCGCCTAGGAAAGTCTAGGTTACGCACGGAAGGATAACGGGAGCGGAGTTTTTGGTGGAGTTCATGAAACTCGCTGTATCGTCTTGAGATCATCCAGGACGCAGCCGGCATTTGCTCTCCAGCATTTCTTTGTACTTCAATGACGTATAGAGCAAATTCTCTGCCATCGTCCTCCCTTCCAACTTGAATCGACTTGATCCTAATAGTAGAACGCCCATAAAGGCTGTTGTCGCTCTCCTGCACAACGTATTGTTGTCGTTGGAGTTCCTTTCGTCGAATTTCTCTGTTAAGACTGGCCTTGGATTTCCTCAAGATTCGTAGCTCAGCAGTATTGTTAGTCAATTCTGCTTTCTTTGTGAGTGAGTCGACCACTGCTTCCTGAGCCACGAGGCGATCAATGTCATTCGTGAGGGCAGTGATGGCTTCTGCCAAACCGAGATCTCCAGGTGCAGCCTCGTGCACTTCATCCTCTTCATCTGGAAGTGCTCCATCCTCTACATCCTCGCCAGCATATCTATCCTCATCGGCAAAGAGATCATCGTCGACAAATACTCCAATTCTGGATGCTGGACTCACCAGGCCCAATGATGAGAGGCTTGGCTTTTCGGACTCTTTCTGGGGTGCGAGAAGCCTTACGCCACTATCAATTGAACCACGGTGGGACTCATTGTCATTCCCTCCAAAAATGCTCGAGTTATTGTCCTCGGGAATAGCAGGCCCGCCAAATAATGAAGCGCGAAGATCTTCAGCGGTCAAAGGTCTATCATCTTCCATGATATTATTGAGAGCTTTTTCCACAGCTTGAACAACCTGTGTGTCTGGAGGCTGTTCCCCTGGTGGCTCCTGGTCAAGGCTCTGGACAGAATCAACAAGACCATCCTGTTCAAGATCGTCGTCATCAAATAAAGGATTTGAGGGTTCATCGTCGAGTGATCTTCGAGGCCGGGATAAAGGGTCGGCGCCGTTGCCATTAACATTCGCGGTTTTCAGATCAGATGTAGAACCTGCCCTTCTTGTCAATGGGTTGGATCTCTGGGTTACTAGGCGCGAGACCGTCTTGGGTTTCGCCTGGAATGATTGTGCTGCTTTCACGCTTGGTCGGAGATCCTGTGGCGGTGGCGCCATTCGAACTGCGTTGGCGCTGGCAGCCTCCTGAGCGGCCAGGCACTTGTAGTATAAGTCTGTCTTTTTGAAGGTGTGGAAGTATTGAGACTGCATCTCCTCCAGCACAGCACTTTGGGCCTTTAGAATTGCACGTCGTGCTCTGTAGTATTGCGCCGGAGTCGCTGTCTTGCCTGCTTTGAGAAATTCCTTAATAGGTATTCTTGAAGAGTCCGAGATCTTAAGTTCGGGCTGGGCAAGATAAGCCTGTTCGATTTGTAAAAGATCAAGCCGGTCAGAATCAGTCCACATGGGAAGGTTTGATGGGAGCTCGTCATCCTGGCCATCGTCCTCGAGTGGGTTTCGAAAGCCGTCTACAACCAACCAAAATTGAACCATGGGCATGAGCCGTTGTCGGTCCATGTACTCCATGAAATAGGACAGCCCTGAGGAGTCTCGCAAGAGCTCAACGAGCGATGCGGTTTCCAACTTTGACTGGGAAGATGACATTGATGTGGCGGCTGGCATTGGCGTACGACGGTCACCGCCAGCTACGAGGTAGTTGACTTTTTGATCGAGCATGCGTTTTCCCATCTCCAGTCGTCGTAAGTAAACAGGGTCTTGTATATCTCGTAAGGAATCACGTTTGAGTTGGCTAGAGACTTCACTACGGAATCGTCGCGCATCCGAGAGGTTATTGACCTTGCGGATGGCACGTATGAACCTTTCAAACTTGCGTTCGTTATCTCCGGGGCTTATTCGAGGCATCGAGGCTAACTTTGCAGATTTGGGAGTAGGGGTTGCGTGCTGGTCCAGGGCCGCTCGAAGCTTCCGAACAGTTGACCGGTCCTGGAGCATAGAGCGACCCAAGTTCTCCATTAACTGGTTCCAGGTGTCTGGTTCGGACAGAAGTTGGATGACGGGGAATAGCACAGAGCAGCTAACAATCTCACGAACAATAATAGAGACGGCTCGACTAGACAGGATATTCTCGGGCAGCAATCTGGGCACGATCTTGGTGACAATGGAACGAAGATAGTCTTGCTGCACCATTTTGGTGTCGGGAAAGGAGAGCGAAGCAGCAGGATGTAGGCCTCCATTTCGAAACTTGGAGGCAATGGCCAGGTCGAGCTCTTCGGATTCGGTGACGGAGCGGTTCAGCTTCTTCCCGCGAACAGATCGCTCCGCCTCATAGAAGTCGCGGAAGTGGGCGGTCAAGAGGGGAACCAGGCGGCTGGTGATTATTTCTGCGAGATCCTTGTCCCGGAGGAATTCGCACAGGCTCACAAGGGCCAGACGGATGGCCTTGTCGATTTCGTTGGGGAAGGCGGGGTTGCGGCTGATGTTCGAGTACCAGCTACAGATAAAGTCGCGGAGGATCAGGTCGAGGAGGCCGTCGACGGCCTGGGACACGCGGGTGGACTCGACATCGATGGGAGTTCGGGTGTACGACTGTCGCTGGCGCAGGGCTTGCACCTCGGTGCGCCATGCCCTGGGGGCGAGAAAGGCGGCGGCGTTCGGACGGGGAGTGCGGATAGTTGGGCGTCGGACGGTGAGGACCAGGGAGGCCAGAAGGGCGGCGAGGGCAACGAGAAGACCAGTGACGAAGGCATAGCCAGCCCACCGCAACACTGGGAGCCAGCTGATGGCGTAGCCCCAGGCCACGAAGGCGGCCAGTCCTGCTAGAGCCGCATCTCTTCGCTTGAGGGCCATCGCCGGGGCAGTGGTTGCAGCCGCATCCGCATTGTCTGCAGTGGTGTTCGTGGCAGTAGCGTCGTGGCCGTGGTGCTATCGGTATCGATTACGATTGCAGCCCGCAAACACCCCTGTCAGTCAACGCTCCCGCATGGCCCGGGCAAGGAGTCCCATGCATGCGCCCGACACGGCACGGCAGCAAGACCGCATCCTCAAATTCCATCCCTCCCTTGCCGTTATCTGCGTCGGTCTCTGCATTCCGTCGTCATCTCCCCCTGTATTTACCAATCCTGGTTTGAAGAAGCCACTCTCACGACCCATCTTTCCAGCATTGCTTCTTCATTTGCCCGACACTTAAGATAGTATGACTCGTACGACGTCACCCCACCCATGCACCGTTTTCCCACCTCGCGTAAAACTGGAACCACGCACACAGCCTGCCTCATTACATGCCCAGAATTGCATGTGATTATCAGCGCGGCCCTCGTTTGTATGTTCGGGTCCGTCTATTCGATCCGGAAACAATCCTCAAAACTCCTATTCAGTCTATCATTTTCTACCACGGCGGATCCTCCAGTCTTCGGAACAAGGCCACAAACTTTTGTCCATTGTTTCTCGACACCTTCTTGCCTTCCTCTGTCTCGTCCAGCATCACCTTGACACACTCGTCAGCATCCTCTTCCTCTTTAGAAACCCTCTCAAAGGCCGGGTGAGCGTCCAGGTGTTGCACCATCCAATTGTGCAGGTCTTCGACGTCGGTAATAGTGTAGACAATACCGCCTGGTCTAAGGGCGTACGCATACTCAGAGTTGAGTGTTGTCGACACAATTCTCGCCTTATGTTTCCGGGCCTTAAAGTGAGGATCAGGGAAGCAGATGAAAATCTTTGAGAGCTGTCCCTTTTTAAAGAAATTGGGGAGAAACTTCATCGTATTCGCCCTGATGCACCCAACGTTCTGGTAAAGATTATCCGAGTTCTGTGAACGCAGTGCTCGGATGCGTTCCTGAACAAACTGCGTCACCTGTGTGCGAATCTCAAGACCTAGAGTGTTCAGCAATAAGTCTTTTTTCCTTCCCACCATTTCACTTACCAAGAATAAGGGTTTCGGGCAGGAGAGGACCCAGGGCAACCAAAAGACCGCCAAACCCACAGCCAATGTCAACGATTTCAACATCTTTCGTCAGGCGGGCAGGCTTGGTGCCATCCTCAGATGATCCCTCCTCGACGTAATTAGGGTAGTATGAGGACCAGTCCATAGTATCTGGCGACGTGGGGCTATTCACAGGTTAGACAGCAAGCAACCAACGGCAAAGGCTGAGCAATGGCTACGCACTATTCTAGTAAATGATCCGAAAAAGGATTCGCATGCGCGCGCTGGCGAAAGAATTTCTTCCGGGGAAGCTGAGTAACGCCATCTTTTGACCTCGTAGAGCGAGCCTCTTCGCGGTTTGGTCGTTTTGGTGGATCGCCCGCCATTTTTGTGCCTTTGGAGTGAATTTTTTTACGCGCCGGCTCACGTTCCTCCAGGTGAGGCTTGAGAGCAAGGACTTTCTAGGTGGGCATGGTGTTTTGCATTCTATCCCAAAAGGGAAGGCGGTGACTAAGGCACCCTGGCTAAACTATGGGGCCCGCCCTGGTCTGGCGCAAGCTGCCACTCAGCCTCCTGGGACGGACCGCGGGAGCCCGTGATTCCATCAACAACTAAAATCAGCTGCTCCTGAGAGATGATCCCCCTTCTCCTTATCGCATCCTCAGCATCTTCGCCATGTCTCAGTCTACGCAGGACTCATCGTGGAATCTGCTCGGTCCCTTGAGGTCCGAGTACTCTTTCATCATCAACTCCATCTCCTTCATTTGTGTAAGTGTCCCCAATCACCGGGAAACATGCCTCCTTGGGAATGGTGGCTGATGGTTGGGCAGCTCGGTCTTGGATTAATGTTCCTGGTCCCCATATTCATCCTCATCGTCCTGGACCTATTTTTATGGCTCTGGCGCATGTACCGGAGCCCTCCCGAGCCTCGCGATTCAAAATCCGCCGATCCCATAGCGTTTGACCCGGAGCCCACCGCCATGGCGACGGGACTGGACTCGTCCACTCTACGGTTATAGCCACAGCGCCACGCGAAACGAACGACGAAATATTAATTTATACCTTATATATTTTATGGCCTTCTATTTTACTATTCAATACCCAACATTTTACACAATTTGGCCAAGGACCTTGATCAGGTCACCAGTCACACCCATGGCAGTCACCTCACCACCAGCACCAGCACCCTGAATAATCAGGGGGTTGCTTCCGTACCTCTCGGTATAGAAGCTGATGATGTTGTCGCTACCCTTCAGGGCGGCAATGGGGTGTGATCGGTCAAACTGCTCAAGACCGACCTTGACCTGCTTGCTGCCAACATCAATGCTACCGACGAATCGGACAACCTTGCCAGCCTTCTCCGCAGCAGCCTTGGTTTCCTCCATCTGGCTGTCAAAGGCGGGTAGCTTCTCGAGGAACTCATCACCGCTGGCGCAAGACTCAAGTTCCTTGGGGATCAAACTTTGGACAGGGAAAGCAGTGGGAGACTCAACGGGAAGACCAGCAAGACGGGCCAGGATGGTCAGCTTGCGGGCGACGTCAAGACCGTTGAGGTCGTCACGGGGGTCGGGCTCAGTGTATCCGAGCGACTTAGCATTCTTGACCTCATCGGACCACTTGCCGCCCTGGCCCTCGGTGGGGGCAAACGAATTGAAGAGGAAGGACATGGTTCCGCTGAAAACACCCTCGATCTTGGTAACCTTGTCACCAGTCTCGACGAGATCCTTCAGAGTAGAGATAACGGGAAGGCCAGCGCCAACAGACGACTCGTGGTAGACACGGGCACCCGAGGACTCGGCAGCCGAGAAGATGTCCTGCCAAAGCTTGTAAGAGCCGGAAAAGGCCTTCTTGTTGGGAGTGACGATGCTGATTCCTTTGCTCAGAGCAAGGGGGTACAATTCAGCAACATCCTGGGAGCTGGTGTTGTCGACGAGGACGGCCTTGGAGGGAGCGGCAGCGAGGTACTCGACAACTTGGGGCAGGGCAAGGGGTGCCTTGGAGGAGGAGGCCAGAACATCCGTGACGCTGTCAAGGCTGACAGCAGAGTAGTCCTCGTTGTAAACGGCCTTGCGACTGGTGGCGATGTAGGACAGAGTCAGCTTCGGAGAGGGCTTCCGAGCAGCCAACGACTGGAGCTGGTTGATGAAGCACTTGCCGACGCCGCCGGCGCCTGTAGATTAGCCAATTGTTAGTACTTTGACAAGCAACATTGTATATATTTTCATGCGCATACCAATAATGGCAATGGTAACTTGCTTGGTAGCGGCCATGGTTGTTTTTGCCTGTTGATTTGTTCGGGTGCTTGTGATGGGTGAGGAAACTTAAAAGTTCCGGCTGCGGATGGCGGGGCAATGAGGGGAGTTATTCAAATTCAAGCACGCAAGTACCCCGCGGTAGCCTACCCTACATGATCAAGCTCCCAAATACAAGAAACCAAATTGTGTGCATTACAACAGATATATCGGAAGTCTATCAGTGAGTAAAATTTGAATAAATTGGATGTGCTTATATCTATATATTTTTTTTTCGGTTCTTTTTTTTCAAGTATTTTGTATTGGTTTCTCTGATTTTAAAAACTTGGGGGATTGAGGTTTTTCTGCTTACGGAGACATGTGCACTATTTTCATGACCAAAGCTTGTGATTAGCACATGCACCAACCACAAAAACTACTCGAACAAATAGTTGAAGCCCTTTGCGTCGCTCTAAGCAATGCTATAGTTTATATCATAATCCGACTGCAGAACACTAGAAGGTTTTACATGCTGTGCTATGTGAATGTGTTGTTGGAGCCACAGAACACCTCACTGGGCCAGGCTTGATTGATTGCCTCAGGCTAGGCTAGAGGGAACGAGCTTCCTTCAACAACTAATGTATAAACTTGAACTGTCAACCACACACATAATTGGCATCGCCCACAACGAAACCAACAGCAGTACAAATCATAATTTTACTGCAGCAACTGAGATGTCGCAAGCAACTAAGATGCCCCAGGACCCTAATCTTTATGGCCAGCGGCCACCGAAGAAGCAGAAACGAGATGCGGCCTTGTCCAGCTCGCTCGACTTTACAGCACAATTAACATCACTAATGTCAAATGCACCATCTGGATCTGCACCATCAGGCCGATCGCGTCCATCCAAGGAGCGTCGGGATGATATTTTCAAAAGTGGCAAGCAGAAGCAACCGAAGGAATCTGCGGATGGGAGAAAAAAGCTACAGCTCAAAGAAGTCATTGGTACAGAAGAGGAGACGCAAGAGCTTGCGCGAGCAAAACGCAGAATGGAGGAGAAAGCACGTCTCTACGCGGCCATGAAGAGGGGCGATTACGTACCAAAGGAAAACGAGGCCGCACCTTTGATAGACTTTGATCGAAAATGGGCCGAGGGTGTTGAAGAAGGAAAGGAAGATTATTCCACAAGCAGCGACGACGATGACGACGCAGATGACGGGGGAGAGATGGTCGAGTACGAAGACGAGTTTGGGCGAGTACGACAAGTCACTAAGGCAGAAAAAGAGAGGATGGAACGAAGAGCACGCCGAGGCCTACTGGGTGCTGAGGAGCTAGAGCGTATGTCGGCGCGACCCAGCGCACCGAGTAACCTGATTTATGGGGATGCGATCCAGTCGATGGCCTTCAACGCGGAGGACCCAGAAAAGATGGAGGAGTTGGCGCGCAAACGAGACCGGAGTGCAACACCACCTCCAGCACAACACTACGATGCGGACCACGAGATCCGCACCAAAGGCACAGGGTTCTACAAGTTTAGTAAGGACGAGGACACCCGGGCCGCGGAGATGGCATCGCTTGAAGAGGAACGGAAACGGACGGAGGGCCAACGCCGGACTCGCGAGGATCAGAAGGAAGCGCGCCGGAGGGAGATTGAGCGGCGCAGACAGGACATGGCGGCGCGGCGGGCAAAGAAACAGGCGGACACGTTCTTGGATGGATTGGGGGACCGACTAGGGGACTGAGGTCCTGTGACGGAGAAATGCACGCCGTCAGATGCGACAGGAATGGATAGGTTACAATGCAACACGGCGTGGAAAACGGACACGGCGACGGCGACCATGATCCAATGACGGTAAAGGAGAAGGACACTGGAGGGTGCAAAGCAAAGTGTAAGACGAGGTAATTAACAGCCATTCCCATGGCTCCGGGGACCCGAGCTGAGCAGAGTGGTTCATATTGAGTGATGTGTGGCCGGGGTAGGAAGTACCTAGGATCCTCAACACCTAGTGCCGCCTGGAGAGGTATCACCTACATGGACGCGGCAGATGGGCGAGGGAATTTGCAGAAGCAGAACCCCAGTTTTCCACAGATTGTGGAGGAGTAGCGGCATCAATGGTTCAGTTGAGATGAGGCGGCCGACTGGTTGGTTCCCACACCTCCATCAGCCTCTCCACTGTGCGAAGGCCGAAGGGCGAAGTTTTGACATCGTACTCGGAAGAGGTAAGTTTTGGTTGGAGACAGAAATCCTTCGCTTATCAGAAGTTTTATTTTTGCCTTTTCATGCTGCAACTAAGGAGTGGTTCGAAATTATATTTTTGTGCACAATTAGCTTGACGACAGCGCATTCGGGCGACCTAACCAGCGTCAGCGCCTGCAGAGACTTGCCTGTACGAGGTGGCTTGCTGCTGGGTTGGCTGCTGACATGGGCACGACGATTGCATACCTGGCTTGCGAGTGCGAGAGATTAGCACACTAAAACCAAAACCAAAACCAAATACCACAGTGTGGCTGCAGGGCCAAATAGTTACTGTGTCTGTTTGAACAAGCGAGTTGATAAACAACAGCCAAGTCGGAATAACGGGGCGTTGTGATTTCCCCAAGGGCGTCGCCGGCGGACAGGGGTATGCAGAAGGCAGACACAAAGGCAGAACTGCGCCAATGCTCGTTGAATAGCAAGATGCAGGCGACTACTGCACTGCACTGCACAGCATTCGTCGGCGGTTGCTTCTTGGATCGTCAGCTGAAACAAATCGCGGTCAGCCACTGGCCAGCACTTGCGGTGGGCAATTGGTAATCATAGTATTGGTTGCTATCGCTGTAACCCTGAACCCTCTGCATTGCCTCTGCTGGGAACTTCCCCCAATCGCCAAAGCCAATCCGACGCAGCACGCAGGAGGTGCCAATGGAGGCTTTGCACCAATTGGGGCTGGGGCGCAAGGCGGCTGGGTTGTCCCAGTTTTCCCTCCGTCTTACTATGGATGCTGTGGTCTAGGGGATGTGCTAGCTCCAGGGCCTTTTGGTGGCCTGGGGCCTCCATCTTAGGCTAAACGAGCCTCTTGCGTTCTTCGCGACCTAGGTACCTTCAGCGCAGGCCTCAGAGGCGCCGGCAGCAGGTAGCGCAGTACGTACAGTACATTTTTTGATTGCATACCGCCTGGAGCAAGGGCGCACAGGGACGTAGAGCAGGGCGCCGTCTCAGGCGCTGGTCGCGCTGGTTGCACCCGGCAGGACCGGCCAGGCCCAAAGCGGGTTGGTGCTGAAAAGTGTGACTCATCGGCGGACCCATGTCTCTCCGAAGGGCGCTCCCTGTTTCCAATACCTACGATTGCCTGTACTCGGCTAACAGCATATCGCAGCCCCCACAGCGAAAACCCGTTAGTGCACTCCCACGCCCCGCATTGACGCCATGGTAGGCGGTACCTGTGGGCCTGCGCCTCGGTCTCTCGCTGCTGCGCAAGCCTGCCCTCTACGCGCACACAGCCCTCGCTGCCCTCCCGCAACAGGTTTGCTGCCTGAGAAATACAAATTCTCCTAATTTTCCGGTCCACAACTTTCCGTTTCCCTCCTTCTCTTCTCTTCACCAACTTCCTCCCCCCCAAATCATCCAAAATACTATCCACACAGAATATTATACAGTTGCTCAGCGCCTCAGGCGACCATCAAGATGTTCTAAACAACCCCCCTTCCAACGTCTCCCCCCCCTCAGTCAAAATTCCGTCTCCGGACTTTTCCACACATCTCCCCACTCAACCCCCCCGTTCAGCTCGCCTCCCGGTCGATCTGAACTTCAGCCCTGCTCTGAATAGCATCAGCTCAAGTTCCCTCACAACCGCCACCATTTCAGGCCAAGACTTCCCAGTCTTCACCACGGATCCCCAGTCACCATGGCTTCCCTCCACGAATTCCAGCCTGCCGGCATCATCCGCGCATCAACTCCAGAGTCCCGAAACCCCGCAGCAGGACTTTGTCTTGTTCGATCAGCCTCGTCAGCCCCTTAATCGGTCTACAGCCTCGCTGCCATCACAGCGTCGTCACTCGTCTCACCAGCAAATCCGTCGTCAACAGCCCGTTTCCCCCGCTGTCCAGAATCAACGAGTAGCCCAGTTACTCCAGGCTTTTGGTCAACAATCGTCTACTGCAAACGCAAATCGCCTCTCGAATCAGTTTTACGCTTCTTCGGCTCCTTCGTCGTCCACCACCTTGAACCAGCAGTCTCGTCCGGCTCGCCCGCCTGTTCCTCTATTTTCCCAGAGTACCGGTAGCGTGCCACAAACCGCCAAGATGATGAACGCTGCAGGTTTGTCTCCCCCGCATACTCCACCTGACTGCCCCCGCTCACAATGTAATACAGACGTCGAACTCGAAGAGTTCACTGCCTTCGAGGGCGGGGCCAACACGGCCTTCTCCTCACCAGCTGTCCCCACTGTCTTTGATTTCAGTGCCAGCGCTTCCAGCTCTACTTCCAACCTGGGCACTATTTCGCCCCAGGATCTACTCGTGCAAGAGCCCTTCATGTCTGCTCCAAACTCGTCGGCCCTTACGGCCTTGACATCCCCATCCATCTACAATGAGTCTCCTGACTTTGATGGATACGACGTCTCACCAAACTTTGGCACTGCTGATTTCGAGAGTGCCGGTGACCCTTGGTTCCCACTGTTCCCTCAGCAAGATGCTTCTGCTGTTGCAGCTGTCGCGGAGAAGCCCAATGTACCAAGCGCACCAAGTGCCGAGAACTCTCCTGCTCAGAACTCTGATGAGTTCGAGTCCACAAGCCGATCGTCTTCTGCTCGCCGGAAGTCGGCTAACTCACCCCCGAGCTCTTCTCGTCACTCGTCGGTTTCTGGTGTCAACGCTCGTAAGCGTGACAAGCCCCTTCCTCCTATCATTGTGGAGGATCCTAGCGACATTATCGCCATGAAGCGTGCTCGCAACACATTGGCTGCCCGAAAGTCGCGTGAGAGGAAGGCTCAGCGATTTGAGGAATTGGAAGAGCGCATCGCAAAGTTGGAAGAGGAGCGAGATCATTGGAAGAAGATCGCTCTCGCACACGCCGGTGTGCAAAACTAAAAGTGGAATTTCTCTCTTTCGCCAGACTAGGGGATACCGTTGGTTTCCCGGTTTTTAATGACTGTAACTTGTCTTTGTTCGAATATCATTATGTACTTTTGTCTCAACTGATCAATCTACTTTTACTTTTTATTGTTCAATTACAATCTTCGTGCGTATTCGCTATTTAAAGCTTGACCGATCCTTCGTTGTGTTAGTACCTGTGTGTAGTGTTGATGAAAAAAATTCCAATGTTGTACTTGTATCTTTTGCTGCCATCTTCCATCCGCGTAAATAAAGTTTACTGTGCATGGGTGATATGTATTTTCTTTCTTTTACTATCAATCGATATTTCAGACCATCTGAGTTTTGTAGTGTTGAAGGTAAAGAAGTCGCCGGAGCACGATCTTTCTTATGGTGTATTGTATATAAACTTTGTTCCGAACCCTTTTGTCAACGCGCATATTGTGGCATTGGCTTTCGCTTCTTCCATGTGATAAAAGCGTGGACTGTGGCATCGGTTTCTCTTAATATTCCAAAGTTAATAAAATGCGAGGCTTACAGGAACAACCTTTTAGATTCTTTTCATATTGTTTGTTGTGTGCCATTCTCCGTGCTGCGTGTCGTCCTTCATTCCTTTTGGGGATATTTTGAAGTTGCACGCAATCACTCGAGCCATGTTTTTTTATAAAAAATAAAATAAAATCAACACCATTAGTTAAAATTTCCGCCAAGGTTTCCATGGGAATCTACTTTCCCCAGACGAGAGTGATGGCAAGCCCAGCGCTTTATGTTTTCTATCCCCCATATGTGCCCCTACTGTACAATTAACTCCCTTGCAGCCATGTACGGCACACAACTTTGATGGGCAGCAACTTTGAACCCACTATGGTTTGAAGTGGACGCTGAAATTACGAACTCAAAAGAGAATATTACACGAAAATAACCAAATAAATGGATGAATAATACATCAGCACATCTACGGATATTGTTGGAGTAAAAATTTTAACTATGCTTGAACCAGGGAAACGGGGAGCGCCGGGTTGACTCAAATGCAGATCGAACCTGTGCGTTTTTATGTTTAGGCTTTCACTATCGCTTCACTCTCAAAGTAGAAGACATTATATATAGCAGTCGTTCCCTCTACCGGACCAGAAAATATTTCATCTAGCACAGTTCTCCAAATTATAGATATTTCAACCATGACAAGTCCAAGTCAATCGCCGTTCCCGTTCTTTTCTTATCTACCTTTGGACATTCTACTTCTCCTTATCCATAATCTCCCGACGATATCCCGAATCACTTTGGCCTTGACGTGCAAGTGGCTATTTGCATCCATTTATCCAGCTGGTGAGCTTCCTGCAAATGATATACCGCAAGAGGAATATGAACAGCTGCTCTTGAGCCTGGAACGGGATCTACCAAACTATGTCTACTGCTTTGAATGCTACCGCCTTTTTAAATTCCGTCTATATAATAGAGTTTGGTGCAAGCAAAAACATGTGTGCTATTCGGGGCGCAGGTATCTGTTGGCTCACTCTTGGGAATATGCACATATATCACCGCCCTTCAACCGATTTCTTTGTTGGAAGACAAGCGAAGAGAAATTAAGCATTGGTTTTTCTGAGGCTCGGCTTGTATTAAAAGGATTACTGCCGGTTACAAGTCTGGAATACCATTATCAATTCCAGCGAATTATCGACCTCGACAGTACCCAAAGGATAGCTGCTCATTTCCCAATGAACCAACACCCACAAGGACAATACTTTACTAGACTGAAGAGAAAAAAAGCATTCCAGACCCTGGTTGCCTTAAATCGAAAACTAGCTCTCGAACGTGAATCAAGGACTAGGTGTCGCCGAATTACCAGGAGTTGGCGAAAGAAACCGGAGAAGCGCCAGCCGTATCATCAAAAAGAGGCATCCCTGAAAGAATTTGATGCTCTAATATGGGACTTCACACATACCCAGAGTGCGAAAATCATCAAAGGAGAATTATATTTGGCCCGTTATCACTCCATTTCTGGACCTGAGGTGGACCCGGCAAAGTACGGAAGGCTTCTTGACGCCATAAAACTACCAATTTGTCTGCATCTAATAGGTTATCCAGACATCATGAGAAGGAGTTCGATGTGGGCATCTTCATGCCATGCAATTGGTCAACCCATACCCCAGGTACTGTCCTCCCCGGAAGCCATGGAATGTGACATGGTTGGATCGTCTTGCCAATTTTGTTTCACGGATTACACAATCAAAATTCTTAATGGAAAAACGGGGTTCACGCTTCAACTGGCCACCTACCATCGCCTCGGCTCATTTACCTCACTAGAGGATAGATTTTGGGCTTGTCTGAAAGAGTTCTCAATTCCAGGCTCTCGTTTCGCAAGCTCTAGCTCCAATGTGGATGGACCACTGGCATGCTGGAACCAGGCCGATGAGAATGGTCAAGATTTTCATGGAGAGTTACCGTGTGCTCCAATGCCTCGATATCAGGAACTATTTGCTGTTGAAGCCGATACACTGTTCTGGCAAGAAATACATCATGAATTCGATGCTTCCAATCCAATGTAGACATCTGATTGAATGAATTCTGGGTGATGAAGAACTCATCGATCTGGACGAATGAGTCTCCGACAGCGGCGTTACCAAAGGAGTAGAGGGGATACCTCAAGGAGTGACACCTTAGTCTATAGTTCAAGGCAAGTTTGATCCCTATCAATACAATACATTGGTTTCATGTGCATATCGTGGCTAACATTGCTTCGTAGTACAACCTTGTTCTCGACCAAAATAACGGAGACAGACGAAGCGACCAAAAGGCCTAGTGAAAGGTTCTCACTAAATCACGTGTCCGGTATGGCATAATGAGTGGCATGTCACTAGAGCATGGTACTGGCAGTGAAGCCTGATGAGAGCATGTCCATGTTGCGGTGCACGTTACAATAAATGCAGTTAGAGTAAGCGCATTCTATTTTTACAGTGATGCTCATTTCTTGAATCCTTTCCGGAGCTAAGAAACTCGCCTGCCACATGGGGAATGTGGTACGTCCAAACTCCAGCTAACAACACAACAGTTGGCCAATCCAACGTGATTCACCACGTGTAGTCTGGCGCACTGATTAACCGACATTTGCAATGTCCTCAGACGCAGCAGAGGGTTGTAACGTCGGATCCCACAGATCATGGACCAGGGGGCCTGTGAAACCTTTTTTGTTACAATATTGGCGCTTGACCTTATTCAACCATTCTCGGTAACTGGGTCCTTGGCCAACATGACTCGACTTGCCAGCTCTCTCGCCGTCTCTCACCGTCTAGCATGAGCAAGCCAACTTGATTCGGGGGCTGCATCGTGTGCTCGGGTGGATCGGGATGAGAGATGGAAATTTCCAGGCATTAACTCCGGAATCCCACCGACTGGCGCGTATAATGGAGGATTGGGTAAGCATACTCATATTGGCGTGGGCCGCTTTTTTCGAATAAACTCGCGAGTCGGAAAAGAGGGATCGGACCAGGGGCCGTCCATGCGATTCGGCTAGTTTCCTCGCTACTCCATACTCTCTTGTCGTCCGTCTGTTTTTATTGATACGTACTAAAAGAGAGAGAAAAAAAGCTACCGACGTCTTTCATCACACGGACTCGCGAGATCGGTGTTGGTGGCAACGATGCATGGTTAAATGAGCAGCAACACCAACAGCTGAGCCTAATGGCAAACGGGCGAATAGGAATGCCAGCAGCATTGCCATTTCAAGCGTGGATGGGTCGTGATGCACCACTCAGGCTTGGCCTGCAGCACCACGCCCCTTTCATGCTAGATCTAGTGCGCAAGAGCAAAAGCGCGACGAGGATTCAGGTTTGACAAAGCAATGCAGGCTAGTTTTGAAATGTTGGTAATTACCGGCAATAATGAGTCTCTCAAGCCCCATTCCCACCGCATCTCTCGTCCGATCGCGCGCCCTTTGGCCGAGCCTCTAGCACCGAATCGAGAAGCAACCGGCCATGGAGTCGCCACTCAAGCAATAGTCGACCCACTGCTCCAGCTGCTCCAGGGGCTTCTCTTGGGATCCCCATCCCCTGAAAGGATCCCCCCTTACAGGCGCTTGGAGGCAATCTCAGCCCTAGGATTCGTTGAATAACGCGCTCCAAAACCTAAAGATGGGCCCTGTTGCCTGGTGTCGGAGCCGACTGGTCAGGGACGGCAAGCAAGCGCTGGGGGAGAGATTTTCCAAGCTAGTTCGAAATAGAATCAAGCGTTGGCGAGAGGCGGCACGTTTGTTGCCGCCTCCTTGTCTGACAATGGCCTGTTGACCGTTAGCTAGTTGCTGACTTATTATAAAGTCATGGCCTCCCACGAAACAGCAGAGGGGAGTTTTTTGAGTCGTTAGGGAATAATACCGTTTCTCCAGTCCATTCGTTCTTTGCAACAGTCCCCAGACCGACATCACAACTGGTCGTCCTCTCGTTCAACTCGCAAGCAAATCAAATCGTTAATCCAGTAATAACCACCGTCAACATGTCTGCCGTCAAGCTCTTCACTGCTGCTGCCCTCCTCCTGGCCGCCCCGGCCATGGCCAGGACCGACATCGCCGGCTGCGTCTCGTCCGACACCGTCGTCAAGCCCACCGGCGGCGGCACTCCCTACGCCAGCCGCATCTGGTACGTCCCCGGCACCGGCGAGATCTGCGAGTTCCTCGACTGCGGTGGCGGCCGCGCTCCCCCCAAGACCAACGTGCCCGGCTGCCCTTCGTACGAGGGAACCGAGACCTACTCGCCCAGCTACCTCGACCTCCAGACCTCTGAGGCCGCTGCACCCACCACCACCGAGGTCCCCGCCAAGACCACCAAGAAGGACAGCTACGAGGCCACCATCACCGATGCTCCCAAGACCGACAAGGTCAAGACCACCCTGAGCACCGCCGTCGCTGAGTCCGAGTCCGAGTCGGCTGTCCAGAGCGCCAACGGCACTGTTGTCACTGCCGCCCCTGCCTACTCCACCCCGGCCTCCGGATCCGGCTCTGGTTCCGGCTCCAGCTCCGGCGCTGCCTCCACCCCCACCGCCTCCACTGCCGGTGCCTCCTCCATGTCCGCCGGCAGCGCCCTTGTGGCTCTCGTGGCTGGTGCCGCCGTCTACGCCATGCTGTAGATGCTATCCTGTCAGACAGTTTTAATAACAACGATAGTTATTCAACCCCGCCTCTTGTCTCCTCCGTTCGCTTTTGCTACTTGACCCATTGACTGATTGATTGTCCAAACTACCTCGCTTCGCCTCGCCTCCCCCGCCTTTTGCCCAATCTCTTGCATTTCACAATGACGCCCACCATCTGCATCCTGCTCCTCATCCTCTCCAATGACACATGCATCTCTTCGATCTAGACGCTGCATTTTCCTGCATTTCTGACTGCGCCACTCGTTGATACATTCCTAATGCATCAACCGACAGCCCCAAACTCGTACGTAAAATAAGCAACCCTGGAGGGGGATGGGCGCACGGCAGACGCGATCCTGACCGTATCTACCCGTGCCTTTCCCTGCTGCCCGCTTGCGGGAGAGGCTCAATCGGTGAGATGGCCGCCCTACCGCCGTGGCCGACCGTCATGGTTCCGCCACCAAGAGCCCGCCGTCAAAACGCCAATTGCGCCCTACGACCCGAAGCCCGGTCCAAACTCGTCATTTCCCTTATCTCCTCCCCCCCCCCCCGCTGTCCGCCTTTTCAGCCTCCTGCCTAGTCAGTCCAGGGACAGACAGCGTTGCGCCTGCGTGCCTCTCTTGCTCGAGTTCCACCTGTTGTCTGTGCAGTTGCGGCCGCGATAGGTGGACGGGGCGGTATAAGCCAAGTCATGCGAGCCAGTAAGCTGCATTGGTCGTGCCTCGGGGGGGACCATGCGCGCCATCATCATCATGATAATGCTGCAACGGCCTTCGGTTGTGTAGCAACCCATTGCGCATCCCCAGATCTGACCGAGCCCTCCATGGGTATAATAATAACAATAAATCTACCACATCTCTCACGAGAACCCAAAACAATCAACCTGCTTCTTCCCCGCACTTCCCATTGACACGGACCCTCGCCTCCAGCCCCAATCCATCACGGCCATATCCACCATTCCATCATCATCTGCCTTATCCTCTCTTCCCTTGGCTGCTTTCTCCCCGCAACTAAACCTTACCAACTGCTTCACATGACCCGCAGTCCGACTCCCAACCAACCGTTTGCCTCTGAGCCAGACTATTAGTGCTCCCAAGCATAGATCACACGGTCGGCCCCTCATCGTCATTGAAAGCCGCCACTAGCCGGAACGGGCGCGGAGGACTCCCGCGTGAAACTATCATTGATTGCCCTGACGGAAATCCAAAAGGGTTCCTCGCCACCAGAACGCAAACTTGGAATCTTCCAATATCATAACACGGGAACACACGAGAAAGTGGGTGGATACAACACAACCGCTCCATCAAGAGACGCAACCAAAGAGAAGGTTCCAATACCACGGTCCTTTGCCTAGAATCCTACCCTATCGCATCCTATCGCAGCACACCACCAGCCATCGCCGTCGCCGTCCAATCCTCCAACTCCAAGATGGGTTCTCGAGACATCGTCATGCAGCCCGAGGGCGAGCCCCGTTTCTGGTATCGCGACAACTTCTTCCTCACAAACGACAAGTCCTATCTCGATCCCCAAGTCTTCAACAAGTCCCTAGATGATCAGTGGTGGAGCAACTCCCTTGAGCCTTCACAACTCTACAAGCTTCTCAACAACTGCATGACCTTGGCGATATACTGGGTTCCCCAGACCGCCGAAGAGATGAAGAGTATGTACCCCTCATATGTCACAGCATCGTCTATTCAGCCTCGGTTAACACGATCCGCACAGCACAAGGACTCATCGCACCCAAAGACGGCTCGAAATTCAAAATGGTCGGCTTTGCCCGCCTAGTCACAGATTATGTCACATTTGCCTATCTCACAGACGTCTTTGTCATCGACGAATTCCAGTGCAAAGGGCTGGCATCGTGGTTAATGCGCTGCCTCAAAGAGATTGTCGACGAGTGGAAAGACTTGCGCGGCCTTATGCTCATGACACACGATGGCCCTGCCGCTAGGATGTACAGGCGGGAACTTGGCGCCCTCGACTTTGATAAGGGACCCTCGGCTGGCTTAGTGGTACTCGAACTGCCAGGCCCAGCCGAGAAGCCCACGCCCAAGCTTCACTGATAACAGCGTGTTTTGCATATATTGGCCGCTTTGGGTTTCCTCCCCCCGGCAACATTTCTTTTGTTATGGGTATCTCGCTGGTGTTTATTTTTGGTTGTGTAATCTTATCGCGGCGACCCGGACATGGCAGCCCGCATTTGGATAGCGCGCTTGTACGGAGGAGCAATTGGTGGCTGAACGGGATCTAGAGAGACATAGTCCTCAGGGAGCTGGTACGACGCATCGGAATCAAAGGCAGATAGATCTCCGCATGCAATAAATGGTGCGATCCACCGAGTGCTTCTCTCCTTGTCCTCTGGTGTCTCGTCGTAGACCTCCATCTCCACAACCCCGTCCTCAGCCACAGCACTGGCATCCTGCACATCCGCGCCAGCCTTCTTCGCCTCGCGCTCCTTGAGCATCTCGTCTAGTCGGTTGCCGACACCGAGCGGCTCCTCCAAACTAGCACGGAACCCAGCCGGGGGTTGGAAGTTGATGCACACAATAAAGGCCTCGACACTGCTGGCACGACTACTGCGGGGCTTCGCGACAATGACCTTCTCGAAGAAAATCTTGAGCTGGGCGTAGAGAACATCAACATTCTTTCCGCGGAAAATCTTGGCCACAAACTTGCCACCAGGCTTGAGGACGCAAAGCGCAAGGTTGAGCGCGGCAAAAAGAAGCTGGGACTGGACGTAGATATCGAGGTCGTGAAGACCGGTGACGTCGGGAGCGCCGTCGCTCAGAACCAAGTCCACCGGGTGTGAGGCTTGTGTCCCAGCCTTGGTGGCATCGTAGTCGGGATCAAGGGCAGATAGTAGCAGGGGCACAGTCGCGGGGTGAGTAATATCGGCCTGCAGGGTGGTGATTCCTGCCAGGGGCGAGATCGGCTGCAGATCAATCGACACGATCTTGACGTCGTCTCGAGGCTTGGTGCTCTCCTGCTGCTCGTTGACCAGCTTTTCCGCCTCAACCTTCTGTTCTTCGCTCGTGCCCTCGGGCAGAATTCCTAGCATTTGCTGTCGAAACTGGGCTTCCTTGTCCTGCCATGCTGTGCGGCCAAACTTTTCTCCCTTGATCAAGACTCGCGAAAGAACCTGGGACCAACTTCCGGGCGCTGCGCATAGATCAACCACTCGAGTGACGTTGGCGAAAAGGTCGAACTCTGGGAGAGTGGCCATGTCAGTGGCATGCGCAAGCGAAGCAAAGGAATAAATACAACGAAGGGACTTAACAAACCTTCGTCAAGCTGCAGGAGCTTAAAGGCGCTACGAGCGCGCCAGCCCTGCTCCTTGGCAAGACGGTAGTAAGCGTCGCGCTTGTCTTTGGACGATTTTCCCATGATGTGCGGTTGAGCAGAATATCAAAGGTTCTAGTGACAAAATTTCTGGCAGTCTGAATTTCGTGCCCCGCGTTGATCCATTGTGGGACCAGTACCCCTCCATCGGCTACCCTAAACCAATTTTGTCACCTGTGCCAGCATAGGAATTAAATATACCACTTAAAATAAATGCCTTTTATAGCGAGCGAGGTACCAATGATGCCAATGTAGTTGCACTTGTAGAGATAAATCCAGAAAATTGTATTCACTGTGCGGACTTTGGCTATCCTGACTAGCCCATGAAGCTAATATTATCACACTCTAGTTGAACGAGTTCTTAGCCTATTCCACAATGAACATATACTTATCGAATCTAAAAGGAATGAAAACCAGAAATTTATCGAATGGAGGTTGCAACCCCTTTGGGAAAAAGCATGTCTGTTTTGGGTTTAAATTCTTTTGCTGTCTCCATTATGTGTGTAGTCGTTTGACTGCGAGATCGGGGTTGTAGAAGTCACTGAGGTAAGTTGCCGATGTAAGTCGCTTAGGTAACATGTGATGCTATATAACTGAATATGCTATACGATCTCTCTGGCACTCCTCGCTTCTTTTCGGACAGTCAAATCTGGCTAGCTACTCTGTGGTCACTGGGTACGAGGGCGGTGCGTTCGAGTATTCGAAGGGACAATCGCAACGCATCCCAGTCAGCCTAGCTCATTAGTTCATGTACGATGTTCTGGCGGCCACTGTCCTGCGATTACCATGCTGCGCCATGGAACATGGAATTTTTCCCGCCATCCAGGGGAATACGAGTTACCTGCAGGGGCAAGCCACGCCGTCATTTGTGCGCGCAAGTTGGATCTGCCTAGTTAAACAGTACTGGACCAGCCCGCTTAGGTCCCAAGGCAGAATCTTTAAGGTCGCGTAACACAAATAAATAGCAATAATTTGCTGGAAAGCCTGCATCTACAAACGGGGCGTTGAAAGGCCATCTCTTGGCGTTTCACAATTTGTTGGCCTCCAGTTGGATTTTTGGCACACCTGGGTGATAGAATGGATACGGCGTGCTTAGGCGCATGCGGCTGAGCCCCCTTCGGATGGATTGAGCTAGAGAATATAAACTGGCATAAGAGAGCCGCTCCCGAGTTTCCCTGAATGGTATTCCTATCATTTTATAGGCCATCTACAGCACACTATCCTCCCCCATTACCCTTTGGGTCCTTTACAACAAGACATCCACAAAAAAAGACCTTGCATGCACGTCGCAATGAGCGTGAGCACCGTCGCGGCGGCGCTGTGCACTTCCCCCCATCACTTCAACCAAGCGTTTCGTATTGAAAATGTAGAGATGGACCGCTGCTTCAATTTTCCCACCGAATACACCGGAGATGCTGACTACAACACTTCCACGACTATCTGTAGCGAGTACTGGTTCACAGGAGCACCAAATATCACCGCAATCCCTCCGTCTACTCTTGAGGAGGAGGTCAACGTCTGGGTCTACAAATCGAAGACTAAACTCGCCGACTCGCTCCCCATTTCAAAGCCCCTTGTTATCGACTGTCCTATGCCAATCTGCGCATTTGGAATCTCAGGTCCGTATGCTGACCTACAACGCTACCTGATCTACACTAACCTGGTGCTGGCTGTCATTGCCACCGCTGCTCCGATTCTGCGAGGCGTTGCCCAAATATATCTGGCTACAACGGGCCTGTCTGCATTATCCAATTTCTTTGTCATGCATGCCCTGAGAAATAAACATCTTGTTGACATGGATCTTTACCCATTGCTCATGTATGGAGCTTCGGGATTGCTTGCTTCTATCTTTTGGGCACTGTTCCGATCACAAACTAAAATCACGGGACTTTCCACTTTCTATATTCTGGTTATAGCCCCTTGGTTCATTACTTTTGGTTACTTGGCCCTTATTGCGATATTAATGGGAGAATTTAGCCAACAACCCACTATTCTGCTCCTGGAATCCGAGACGGCATTTCGCCTTACAAGTGTTTGTTATGGCGACAGTGGCGGCTCGGCTAGCCTATGGACTGGTTCCTTCGACTACCCTATCCGGCAATCATCAGAGCTGCAACTTTTGCTACCTGACAATGGAGGAGATGGGAATTCAGTTATAACCTCCCCGGTCATGTGGGAAAAATTCACCTTAGGCATGCTGGCGGTAACATGTATAATGTGCCTGACGAATTTTCTCATCGTTATATTCGGAAACAGAATGCTGTCTGGGCGGCACGAAATATCACTATCCTGCCTGAAATTTCTTCCTAACTGGATTAAACGCATATAAGCACCTCAATCTTGTCGTCATTTACATCAAGCTCTGGCATATAAACTGACCTGCCTGACTCTTAGCCTCTCTCCTGGATTCGCACCTAGTCGGCAAGTGGTAGATCGGGTTATTTTTATAGATAGTTCTGTAAAGATGCTACTTATAACCACGACTATTTTCCTGCCTAGCTATCTGGTTTTTGTGGTGTCCTTTGAGCGCGGAATCCGCAAGCATCACCTTTTGCAGAGCGAATCACCCTTTCAGTACAGCCAGTGGGGAACATGGGTCATCTCCGCCTGGGTTGCTGCCATTACAATCGTTGTCCAATTGGCTAGAGGAGATTCTGGTAAAAGACAAACGACCGACGAAGACGAATCCCAACCAGAGGATAAAACTAGGGGACAAATGGAGCAACACGCTTCGCAGCGGAGCGAGTACGGACATAGAATGCGTAATTTAGGCTCCGAGTCCCGCGAATATATGGAAACCAGATATGGGTATTGAATATTATAGAACTAATGGACATAATAAGCATTGATTCATCATGCTTTGTGGAAGGATTTGTGTATTTTTGGATAGACGAATTGTTGATTATATTTCGGAGCTATTAGGCCGCTATAAAGGGATTTGTGCGAAAGCCTAGATGCTCACAGTAACCCGATGATTAGCGGGTGTTTATTTGATTTGGATGCACAGAAGAGTTATGGCCCTGCTGGGGAGAAGCCTCTTTTTCTTTTTTACGTCGAGGTTTCGGATTAATGAGATAGCCAGATGTGTCAGGAATTAGATAGATAGAATTGAAACCAATATGTCTCTTATATTGCATAATATCCTAGTATATATTATCAAAGCCCCAACTCACCACCCACAACCTCCAATGCTTCTCTGAGCAATGCCGATACCTTTTCATCCCCAATCACACCGGATGCGCGGACAATTAAAGGATACAGTCTTAGCAAATGTTTCCTTCCTTCACTTTCAACCCCGGTCAACTCTGGGATAGCTCCCGTTTCGCTCTTCAAGTCTACCAACTTTCGCAAAATCCACACAAGTTCCTTTCGTTGGCTCAATGGCTGTGGCATCTTTCCTCGTAATGGTTGGTCTGCAATGTACGCTCGCAGCGATAGTGCACACCTCAAAATGAGAAATGGTGCGACCGTAGTAGCTATGCGCACTTGCAGCGCTATAGGAGACTCGGTGTAGTGATTCTGCTTTGCTGCCGGGGACAAGGGTGTAGGTGGTTGAATGACAATAGTGGGCTCTTTAGTCTCCTTAGTGGAAGCAACCAATGAAAATAATTCCTCGCATGCCACATACGACATCCGGGATCGTTTTGTTGGCGGAACAGTCACTGTACGACCTGCTCGTGGAGAGTAAAGGGCAGACAGTCCTGATTCATGCGTGCCATTGATCATAGACTCCTCTGTTGGCGACGGAGCATGAATAATGGACGTCTTAAAGAGACTCTGTGCATATGCCTGGCGGCTCTTGTCCGATACCTCCTTGGTCCCAAGGGCTGGAATGATGAGCTCCCTTAACTTTTGAAATGATAAAATATCGAAACTTTCATCATCAGCAAAATCGATCGCGTCCGCGGCGTTTTCGGTGTCTGCACTAAGAATACCATCCGCAATAGCAACGATGGTTGCCCAGATGCTCTGCACAACGTCAAGAGAAGCATCTATACTGATTAGCTGAGCGAGAGTTGCCTCCAAAACGACAAGCGCTGTCGATGTAGCTAGTCTCCAAGGCTGGACAGACTTGGTGATAACTGGGAATTGATATTTAAGACCGATTGGTTTGCAAAGGGCACCGAGGGCTTCTGAGAACGCGCCACTTTGGTAAATATCTACGTCTGCAAAGTGATGTAGGACGAGGGTCTCAAGTGTCTTCATGCTGGACTTTGATAGAGCAATATACGTTCGCTTTGAACCTTGTTTTGACAATGCTTCTTGGTTGAAAGCTAGCATGACGAACTCAGCAACCTGGGTAATCATGGCAGAAGGAACACCGTCGATATCGGTGCGAATCATTTGAATGGCCTCAAGAATATGAGCTTGTAGAGGAGTAACGTACTCTATATCGAGTACGTAACCCCCAATAGTAGCCTCCTCAAGTGTTTCTCGAAGTAGGCTTAGCATTCGCTGAACTCTTTCGACAGTGAGGTCTTCTTGAATGAGCCTGTAAATTTCTGTGAGGGCCCCGACATAGGCAATGAGGCAACCTTGATTGTCGGTAGCCTTGCCCGGGACTGGTTTTGAAATAGGGATATTCTTTGACCATAGCTCCCAAGCAATATCGACGGTCGTCGTATTGAAGGTTGGCTTTTCATCGTCACCCGATTGAGATAGTATGTGACCTAAGGCCTTGAAAGCCGCAGTATTAATGTCAAGAACTTTTAAGTCGAGCAAAGTTGTAAAGTGGCCAAGAAGATCCCTCCAGAGCTCATTGAATGACTCGTGCATTGTAAGAATGTCAATGTAGTTCGCGAGAAGGCTTGATATTCCGTTCAGCACCACCACAGCAGTCTCGTTCCATTCTGAGCGATTGTTCTCGTCTACATCTTCCGATTCAGTAGCCTTGAGCTCTTCCTCGATCGAAGATAGCAGTTTAAATATGACAGACTTGACGCAAACTGACCAAGCCTCCGGATTTAGTCGATCCCCGTAAGCATCGAAAATCCTTAGCAATGTTTGAATCGCGCTATTGCGCAATTCAAGTCTATCATCAGTCGTCACGTTTGTAAGTCTAAGCAAGAGAAGCATCCATAGTGCTGCATCTGACCCCTTAGAGCTCTGGTCAGCAGCCATCTTTTCGAGGTCTGACACTTCGGTTCCCTGCATCATCTTTGCCGTGATGTCCAGGGATTCATTTTTGGAAGACAAAAAGTCTGAGAGTACCCAAAAAAATGTCACAGTCTAAAATAACTATTAGTAGGGTATTTGAAACATCTGGGCTGTACTTACCGTCAGAGCAATGTTCAAGTCATCATCCTGGGAACAGAATTTATACAAAGTATCCACTAGAATGAGGAAACACGAGTTTGGTAAGGACGCTAAAAAGTCGGAACAAATAAGTTGAAGAGAGCTGAACGAGGACCGAATAAGTTTTGCTGATCGGGTATCTAGAAGAATTGGGTTGACGAGCGAGCCGCGACGACCAGCTGTGTCAAAGTTCTTTGTGACAAATATGGTGCCGATAATCTCAAACGCAATGTCCCATCCACTGACAAGGCTTTCCCCGCAACCCTCAATGATGCTTTTTAGACCCTCAAGGATGATTTTATGAATGTCCACATCCGTAGAGTGACTTGCAACAGAGGCTTCGCGATCGCCCTTAAGTAATGGGGTAAGGGACTCCCGCAATGCCTCGAACAACCTCAGCTGAATATCCCCACGTGACTCGTCAGGCAATGTAGCGGTCACAGTGGCAGCCTCCAGAGTCAGTCTCACGAGAATATCTGCTGCTCTTGTTCGTACCGATGCGTTCGTATTGGAGGACGTGAGGGTTCGGATAAGCTCTTCAACTAGTATTGACCAGCCAGACTCTGTGGGGCTGTACTCTAGCAACCTCTCAATATTGATTGTCGCTATTTCGCCAAGCTTAGCCAATGCAAATTGATCTTCCTGAGTTGAAGCAGAACTTGATTGCATTGATGGTTTCCGAGAGTGTTTGAATGAAGCCTGAAGTTTTGGACCATCGCCGGACTGGGCTTGTTCAGTAACTCCCTCGAGGTTTTCGTTTGGCGTCCTGAGAAGATTGCATATAGCAGTCACGACCCCCAAAAATGAGTCGTTGGGAAAGTCGATAGTGCTTTCAATCAACCGAGAAGCAGCTGTTTCCACAGATCGAACCTCAGTTCCAAAGTTGGCCATCAATGAACTTGACTCGTTTTCGCCGCCCTGCTCAGTCCGAGAAAACGTCGATGATTTCCCGGGAGCCTTTCCAGAAACAAAAAGAACAAAGTCGGCTTGTTGTAAGGTTTCTAGGATGATACTCCAGGCTGGACCTAATGTCGGGCCCAAGGCAATGCCCAAATTGAGAAGGGCTCGAAGGCAAAGAAGGTTTCTTGTATTTAATGAAATAGACGCAGCATCAAAGGAAGCCTGGCGCTGCTTCTCCGCCGAAGGTGTTGTGGGTGTTAAACTGTCGACGCTTAAAAGACCTCGGGCATTGCTAAAGAGACCTTGTCCTGCCTCGGTAGGCGTGCTAGGCGTTTGTGGTCGGGTCTGCCCGGCATTGAGACAAGCGGTTATGACATTTGGTGGAACGGCAGCTTTTCCTAGTGTTGTAAGAAAGGCATCTCTTGGGGTCGAAAGATGCAGCAGGCCTGCCACATGGGCAAAACGCTGGAAGGCTCGAACTAAGCCGTGGTAGTACTCTGAGTCTAGAGCAGCGTAAAGGAATGTAGAGCATGTTGCGAGTATTGCTGGCCAGCATTGCTCGACAATCGTGGCGCATATTTTGACCTCAGGGTAAAGGGGATGCTCTTCCAGAGTGAGCGGGTTGATCGGAACTGGGTTTCTTTTAAAAGAGGCCGACCTCTCAAGTTTTCCTTTAGATAATTGAATATCTGAGTCAGTGCGAGATGGAGCGGGGGAATCGCGCCCCTCCTTTGACATCTTACGTCTTCCCTTGGTATCGCTTGTTACTGTCAGTGGCAAAATAAATTTAGCAAGGCCGTCTGATATGGATGAAATGCAATTTAATACAAGGCCGTAGACATATGATTCTGGGATTGGGGGCGCCTCTGTTTTGTCAAGCTGATCGATGCATGGGACACGAACGGAACTCCATTGGGTACTGATACCAGTGGTTGTTATCTCTGAAGTCATAGAACCGCCGATTATTCCCGTCATGCCACTAGCTTCAAGGATAGCTTGATCAGATGAGGAAGAGTTTGACTGAATATTAGCGGAGGGCATCGTAGATTGATGGCTCAGCCCGATGACGGCCGGCTTCTCCGTGCTGAGTCGGACAAAGGTGGCAATTACTGGCTTGAGAACATCCCGCTCTCCTTCTCGAGCATCGTAGATGGCAAAGATACGTCGTAGTAGGGCATGGTCAGCAAAAAGACCCCTGAACACCTCCATGCATAGAGCACGCTTCCAAAGATAGTCATCTTGATCAAGGAGTTGGGTCAGGATCGAGAGGGATTCTCCGCATTCAGACGGCAAGATACCAATGTGTCGTCGCAACATGGTATAAAGGATACGAACAAGTCTCACTGTTGTGGCGAAGTTTGGCTTTCCTTTTAGCGCACTTGTAATGAGTGGCATCACTCGAACTCGTAGAATCTGAGCCTGTTCTGGATGATTGGTGAACACGGTAGCGTGATTGGTGATGACGGACTCGATTAGCTCCAAGCCGAATGTCTGCGGTAGCCCAGAAAATCGCAAGAATTCAGGACGCTGGCTCTCAGTCATGAGGCATAGATCATTAAATATCTGACAACAGTTAATAAATATCGAGGATGGACAGGATCAACGTACTCTATAGGCATCCAATGCGGCAGGCCGAGATTGAGTTTGTCCGTCTAGAAGTGAAGGCTCGCTCGCATCCTCAGCCTTTTCTAGAAAATTGGTGAGTATTTGTAATTGGGCTATATTTTCTTGGTAAAAAAACACTTACTGTCCTCCGCGACAACCTTGTCAAAAACCGACACAACCAGCTGCTGGAGGGTTGCTGCGGAAGTATGGCTGACAATGGCATTTTTGCTGCTCTGCAAAATGAAGCAAATATTTAATGCAGTCACTAACAGATTGCCATGGAGATCTGAAGCATAGTTTTGTAACAGAGATGGCAGGGCTTGAAGGATCTTAAGTTGCACGTCCAGGCCCGCTGACGTGGCTTGCATCAGGGCCTCCAACACTTGGTGAAGTTTGGTACGCGGGAGCGCCCGGGCGACAATGAGTCGCTGAAGGCAGACTATCGCGATAGCAGTGAATTTCGCATTTTTTGTGCCACATGCGATGATGAATGGGTTGACAAAGTTGACTTTCTGAGCGAGCTCTATTGGACATTAGAACGGTACTAAGCTGAGCGGGACGGGTTGCGGACCATCGGGGGCTGTCTGCTCAGAAGGGTTTCGCAAATTCTTTAGCTCCTCAAGCGATTTCTCTGCAGCCTAGACACACACACAATGAGATTTCTGATTTATTTTGGGATGAATCGGCCGCTGTTGGCTAGGCAAGGTGGCTCACTTGTCGAAGGTCATTGTGCTTCCGCTTGCTCTCCTGAATGAGGTTGGCCAGCTCCGTGGCTAGCAGTTGGGTCGTCATTTTCGGCAACCCAGGGCTCGAATCAGCTCACCGGTGAACATGGAGCTTTTTTGCAAGTCCCTAAAGCTCCAGAAACCAAATTTACGGCCGTCCAAAAGCTCCCCTTCCCTGGGGATCCGTCCAAGGTCGTCAGAGGCAGTGATGTGGCCCTTGAGCATGAGGCGGCAGAATCTCACCGCCTAACTCACGTGGGTCGTGCTGACGAAAACAGACGAATCCCCATGGCGCTTCATCGCTCAAGCTCGTTACGGTATGTAAGTACGCAAAACCGACTGAAAAGCTCGATTTCTCTCATAAATTTATTACATGAGAAATTACAACCATGAATTGAGATTGATTGCGACAGCTTCATGATGCATCGTTAAAATTTCGGTACGATGAAACACGTGACTGCTGAGCAACTTTGAATCCCCGGATCCATGGATCAGATGTTGAAAGTTCTCATACTCGGGCAAACCTGGATGGTTTATTCAAAGATAGGTAACATTGGTCGTTAAATAGTTCTTGAGGATTTTACCGAGCGTAATTTAAAGCCAACGAGGAAACTTTCCCTTCTTGTACTCTAAAACAGGATCAGCCTCACTTTCGAGTCACACCTACAATCCACTTCTTGGACTTGACCCAACAGCCCCTGTGATCTGTTCTTTACTAAACATCGCAAGTTCATATGCAACTGAGTAGCCACCTTTAATCCAGCTCTCATCTCAGCGAGGGGTTTGAGGTGAAATAAATGGGCAAAAACCTCATGCCCACCGTGATGTAAAATGGACACTTAAAAGCTGCCAAGTCATAAAAGAATATCAAGCACCAAATACCAAACTAGCGGTACTACTCAGTGAGTCATTCAGATACAATTCAACTAGGAAGATACCTTTGCGCCCAACTGGTCCAAATTCTGCAGGCCCAGAGCTTGTGGCTCCATTCTATGTTTTAGACTTTTCATCATCACGACACCGTCTGTGTAAGCATGGTGGGCATGCTATAAAGAGCCGCCAACCCCACAACCGGAAAGAAATTTTTCGTTTTCATCCAGCATATCTCCCAAGATTGCAGATCTTCAGTCATGGCAAGCTTGAATCAATCGCCGCTCCTTTTCTTTTCATACCTACCTTTGGATATTCTACTTCTTCTTATTCATCATCTCCCAATAGTATCACGCATCACCCTAGCTCTAACATGTAAATCGCTCTTTATACTTATTTACCCAACTAATAAGCTTCCTATAAAAGACATATCATCTTTGGAATATGAACAACTTTTATTGGGTCTAGAAAGGGATGATCAAAACCAGTTTTACTGTTTTAAATGCCAGCGCCTTTGCGAATTCAATCTACAAGCTAGGAGAGGTCGGTATATGCAAAACCATGTATGTGGTTTTGCACACAGGCATATGGATATCCATTCATGGGGACCTTCAATAAAATTGTTCTTCAATCGACTTGATTGGAGGCCAAACCCCTGGGAGCCAGGCATTGGATTTTCCGTGGCTCGGTTTGTGCTGAAAGGAATCTTGCCTGTTACAAGTTTGGAACACCATGCTCAATTCCAGCGATTTATCGATCTCGATAGCGATCTTGAGATAATTACCCATTTCTCAATGCTTCAACATTTATCGGGACGATACTTGACCAGATCAAAAGGGGCAGAAACACTACAAGCCCTGGTTGGTTCAACCCCACACCTATTCAACACAACTGGACTATCAAAAACTAGATCCTTACAAGAGATTCAGAATATTCTGTGGCCATTGGGACAAAGCTATTTGTTTTTTGGGGAATTTGATCCTTTAAAATGGACCTTCACGCATACTCAGGCCGTCAAAATCATCAGAGGAGAATTATATTTAGCGCGCCATCATTGCATTTCTGGGCCTCCTGTGGCTCCAGAAAAGTTCAAGAGACTTGTTGAGACCATTAAGCTACCAATTTGTTGCCATCTGCTCGGTTATTCAAGTTCATCTCCTCCTTTCTCCAATTACCAAACCATCCCCCAGATACTTCATTTCTCAGGATCTTTGGAATGTGATTTTGTTGGAGGGTCTTGTTGTTTTTGTTTCACGGATTACACAATTAAAATTGTCAAGGATGAAAGGAAGTGGTTGCTTCAACTGGCCACCTATCACCGCCTCGGTTCGTGTGCCTCGCCCGAAGAAAGATTCTGGGCGTGCCTGGCCCCTTGTTCGGGTTCCCGCTCTCGCTCCGAAGGTTTCGGCTCCAAAATGGAGGGCCCATTGGAATGTTGGAACCAGGATGATGGGAAAGGCCAAATCCCTCAAGGTGGTTTACCGTGGGCTCACCGTATGGTTCCATGCCTATTTGACGCATTTGCAGCTGACACGGGAGCGTGACATGGGTGGTCTTTTAGAGAAGCTCCAATCGCCTGATCGACCAGTCGTTATTTAATTTGTGTATATGCAAATATGGGTCCTTTTGGCTGGTGTTGCATGCTCTTCCAGGTTGATTGAGACATGGGTACTTATTGGCAACGGCCGAGTCACCTTCACGGCCCATCCATTATACCATACGATGTTGTATGATTGCTAGTCGCTAGGAGGTTGTGTAACCAGTAATACTACTCACTAAATGGTTCTCTATCTATTCTTGGTTGAGATGTGGAAGTTTGCAATTCAGTAAAAATAGGACTTGTGAGCTAGCGAATTTGATACGATAAAGATCGATAATAAGATTTTGAGATCTTCGTCGCTGAATAATATGCCTAAAGTAATTATTTTCGTCAAGCCATTTAGTATATTGATAACCCATAATATAAATGAGCGATCTAGAATTCAGGAACTACCAAAACTCTAGGTCAAGAGCAAGAGGCCTTGTTGCTAAGAATCCCAATAAAGGGTCCACTGAGTAAACAAGGATAAAATCGCGAATATTTGGTGCGGAGTAGAAAAGGTAATCGTGCCCAATCAATATGAATGAACACCACAACTAGGGCGACACGCGCTACAAGTGTAATGGAGATTGATTCATCGTCGCACTGCACAACGACTGATAAGTTAAAGAATACATCTAATTCTGGTTCGCTGTGATTATCGGTTTGAAATATTATCCCAATAGAAATTTTGAAGAAAAAAAAAGTCAAGAGTATACTAGGCTTTGCGGGGCAAATTCCCTAGTGAATGAAGACGGAGAATTGTAGAAAGCTCACGCAAACATGTCAAAAATCTCATTGAGGCAGAAAAGAGTCAGTAGTTGTGCGCACATAGGGCAAACCCCTTCTGTTGCCGACAGCTGGCAGTTTTCACACGACAGTCCCCATTCGCCACAGCAAGTAGCGAAAGTTTTCACCTGGAATTTTCATCTCTTTTCCTTCTCAAGTCGACATATAAACCTTCGGAGTGTAGTGAAACCCACACGAACTTCGTCATGGCGGCACCTACCGCACCCCAGCAGCTGCTTACTCGGCAACTAGTTAGGTTCTCTGGCGATATAGCCGTTGCACCTGAACTCAGGGCCCGAGTCGGTAACACAACCCTCTGGTGTGCTCGTTGGATGCTAGATCACAGGGTTGAACCATTTGGACGTCTGGCGAGACCCGAAAGCTTCAAGGTCGATGCTAATGAACCCAACTTTCCACCTGAATGGAACGCCATAGGAAGTATCGATATGGCCGTGGCCCAGTTTCGGCAACTTATCCCTGAACTTCTTCCTTCTTGGTTACCTGCAAAGGTCCTATCAGGTACTGTACCAGCAGATATGATAGTGCAGAGTAAGGAAAGTGGGGGCTATTCACACACGCCACATGTCAGCGTGGCTGACATGCAGCCAACTTTGGCCCCATTGATGGTCGGGCTATTAGGGACTGGGGTAAGGTGGGAGTGACAGTGGCATTGGCGTCTGAGATACGGACTACTGTGACTAAAATGAAGATATGGTGGGGAATCTTCAAGGGAGCGGCAAAAGCAATGCCAGATGCCACTACTACATACACGCAATGACTTGACAGCACCCTGGGTTTCGTATAAGTGTGGCCAGTATCCAATAAGGTCTGTGAGCAACACCATGCATGATTCAAGCTGTGATGCCAATTGGCGACGCCCATGGGCATGTAGCTTTGGCGCAAGTTCTATTATGGAGATGATGCTAATTTACTGATTTGCATTGTAATACTTACGATTCTTGAGGGCGAAAAAAAAACTGATGTGAATTGTCTTGGTACATATACATACATGTGTGGATGGGTCAAAATAGGCTAGCTGGATATGAGTGGACTAAAATTATTGGTGGTGGGAATTTGAGATAAGATGAGACTAGATAATGATACGCATGTCCAACAAGGGTTTGTATTGTAAGAATAAATCACGAGCAAAGTATTTTTTATGACGGGTCTAAAGGCTGAGATGGTGGAGCGTCGTCGTCGCCTTCATCGCCATGCGTGGTGGGAGATGATGGCCTCAGGAGAGAGAGAGTCATGTGATTGGAGACAGATCCGATGCCAACCAGGGCTGCGGGGTCGGCGGGACCCGAATCTCTTGTGATGAAACATTGGGTTGTATACTTGCGAGCCCGGCCGCAGGGATTTGAAAGCGCATGACCTCAATACATGACCTTGAATGGCGATTTGGCGATATTTTGACCAGATCATCTCGTTGCAAAATCCAGTCAACGTCACAGGAAAGCGCCCGTCCGCCGGTGGGAAGTTGGAGGGCGGGCTAGGCAGGATGGTTAGAGGCTTCCTTGCGCTATTAGTCTTTCGGCACGGTGCTTAAAGTTGGAGCTTGAAATGTTGGAAAGTTATTATGTATATAGTATAGGGTAAGGATATTTAAAGTAAATGATAAGAAAAATAAGAGATAAAAAAAAATAAGTAATTAATAATCTAGCTGTAATAAGTTTATAATTGAAAATATAAAGTAAAATTATATAAATTAGATTTAAAGTAATAGAAAAAAAGATTACTTAAGACTTTCTAGTTAGATGTTTTTTTTTTTTATTTGGTTTAGTAATTAATAATCTTATATTAGATTAAGAGAATTCTTAAGTTATAGGGGATATATTATTTTCTTTCTTTATTTTATTATAATTATATTTATTATTATTTTTATTAGAGTTTATTGATATGATGGGAGATGGGGGTATTTTTGTAGTAATCTTAGTTATTGTAGTAGTTATACTAGATCCTTTAAGTTTTTTAGATATTATTGTAGAATTATTGGAAAGTATTAATTTTTTATTTGGTAAAGGAGTTATAGGTTATTATGATAATTCTACTAGTAATGATTTTGATTGTAAGGATACCATTTACAAAGATTCTATTTGCAAGGTTATAATCTAGGATAGTTTTATTGATTTTAATTGTAATTATATTCCTTTTAATGGTTTTTTTGGTAGTATTTTAAATATAGATCTTGCCACTATAAATCTATTAATTTTGGGTAAGCTAGGGTTGTTTTTTAATAAAGAGGCTAAGTTAAAAGTAAATATAGATATATTATTTTTCTTTAAGAATATTTAAGAGTTAAGGATAATAATAAAAATATAATTATTCTTATTTTTAGGCAGATTAATTATTAGGCTATAATTAAGGATATTAATAAGTTTGCCTATATAGGTTATTGAAACCCTTAGAATAAACTATATAGTTTTATTATTTATTATTTTTTTATAAAGGATAGAGTAAGGTAAGGTATGAATAGGAAAGAGAATAAAGATTTTAAAAGAGTAAAAGCCTTTAAAAGGGCTTTTATTTTATTAATTTAGAATAATATAGGTATAACCTTAGATAAAAGCATAGTATCTAAATTGTAGGTTATTAAATAAGGGGATATATTTATAGATTAATTAAGTTAAGCCTATGTTAATAACTTATCCTAAGAAGGTAAGAAATAGATAGATAAATGGAAAGCCTTCTATATTGGTAAGCTCTTGAGGTAAAGAATTGTATTTTATATTAGTAATAAATATATTAAGAATACTTAATAAATAATATAAGAGCACTTATAATTAGAACTTACTATCTTGAACCTGGCCTACTATAGCCCTATAAATATCTCTATTATTATCTTCTTTATTAAAAATATTAAGCTTATATAATATTTATTTTAATATATATAGATATATTTTATATATAAAGAAAAACTATTATTTTACTTATTTTTTATTAATAATTTAATAACTATAAAATAAGATATTTAAACTAAAGTAAATTTCTACTAAATTGCTAGTTTGATATTTCTTAGGGTATAATATAGAATATTTAGATAATATTATAAATAGAGTATATAAAATATAAACTTTATAAATAATTTTAATATTAAGGCCCTTTATTAGGCATTCTTTAGATATTAGAAAATAGATTAGAGTATTAATTTGATTGAAAAAAACATAGTCATATCATTACCTAGGTTTTTTGTGATATATAGGGCTTATGTGGAGGGGAGGCTTATTTAGATTAGTAGTAGAAGAAGGCTTTAATAAAGATATAGCTTAGTAAGTTGTGAGATTTAGAACTAATTATTATAATTATTTGCTTATTAATATTAATAAGATAATAAGTGTAGGATAGAGAGAGGTTAAGGGTAATATTAATTAAGTTAGTATAGTAATATATAAAGTATAAATTTAAAGAGAAGATTCTTTGGAGGCTTACTTTATGGTAGAAATAAAGTTAATTATTTTACTAAGATAATATAGTTAATTTAATAATAAAGGTAGATTTATTTTTAATAATATAAATATTAAAACTATAGAATTAGTCTATTGATATAGCTATTAAATATTTTTACTTTTTTATAATACTTTATTATTATATTAGTATAATAATAATCCAAATTATTATTATTATATCTATAAAATAAAGAAATATATAAATCTAATATATTAGTTGATCATTAGTATAATAACTATCTAGGTTTAAAGTGATCTTAATAAATAATATATTTTTTTTTAATACTATTATATAAAATAGTAAATAAATAAATATAATACTTTATTAATATCTTTATATAGATTAGGAATATAATATACTAAAGATGTAGTGTAGTATATAATTTAGTTATATTATGCTGGATATAGAAGTAGTAAAGATATATATAGTGTAGAGCTCTGGGTGTCTTGGAATAGAATAATTCTAAAAGATATATTAATTAAAGACCCTTATTGTTATAGGCTGTAGGTTTAGTAAGAAGGTTGGGGTAAAATTAGAAGAATATAATCTATATAAAAGGATTAATTTTTATTTATATAAGCTAAATAATATCTATTTTAAAATAATTTTATTATTCTATCTTAATATATTAAAAATAGATTATAATAAGATTTATTAGTATTAATTTATATAAATTTAATATAACTTTATTATTATCTATTTTATTTAAAAGATTATATAGTTAAGCTCTAGGTAGTATACTTACTAGTCTTAGGTTAAGAATATATAATAATATTTTTAATAAAGCACACTTAAATATAGGTTTAGATATAATAATATCTTATATTACTACCTAATTAATAATACTAAGTCATATTTAATAAATCAATATTATACACCCCTTATCTAATGGGCTATTTTCTATTATTATATTTAATACTTTATTAATAGATCTAGTACTTAGATAAATACTTATAGTTAATTTATTAGAAGATCTAGGGAATAATAGGAAATATTTGTTTATTACTGATAATACTAATATTAATAATGTATAAGTAAAGGTATTTAAAGCTTGGTTATATTAGCCGCTATTAATAGATATATCTTATAGGCTAAGAGATAGGCTAAGAGGTTCTTATAATAAAAGATAAGTAATTTATTAGAAATATGAAGTGATTTTAAATTAGAGTAATATAATAAGTAGTAAAGTGTAGAGAGTTAAAGCTTGGATAGAATGATTATTATTAATAGGTTTAATATTAGTATAAGTATATTAAAGTTTAAGAAGTATAAATGCAAATTTTAACTGAAAATGAAAATTAGTTAAGTAAAAAGGTAGCCAAATATAGTAAGATAAAGCTATTATAATCTAAGTTAATACTATTAATTACTAGGTATTAGTGGCTAGGATGTGGATAGGTTAAGTACCTCTAATAATTAGTTTACTATTGCTATAGTTAAGAGGATTACCTCGGATATCTTAAGCTTTTAAATAAAAGGAATTTTGTAATAAGAGATTGGAGGTAAGGAGGGAAATTTAATAATAAAGGTTATTAGTTGCTGCCAAGTCTAATCAACTTTTTAAGAATATTAGGTTATAATAATAAGAACTTATATTAGTCTAATTTCCTAGATTTATATTATTAAATCCTATATAGATTATAGTAGGTTTTAAAGGGGACCAAAATCATCCTTATAATAGATTAATTATAAGAGAGTGTATAAGTAGGGTAAAGTTTCTAATATAGGGCTAGCTGGCTAATAAGAGGCGGAGGGTTAAGTGAGAAAACCTAATAGATGGCAATTTATAGTATATATTATAGGAAATTTTATTTATATCTATTCCTACTACTAAAACTTCTAATTTATATGTATTTTCTTTAAATATATATTAATAAGATAATAGAACTTATGGTAGGTAAAATCAATATATAAGGTAAATCTAATAATAAGCTTAGCAGTTAGTAAATGGTAATTTTAATAAGTAGGTTCAAGTATTAGATGTTTTTATTAAATATTTAAAAGATGAATTTAGAGAGAAGGAAAGGTTATTATATATTAAA
Source organism: Calonectria ilicicola (assembly GCA_020809705.1). Classification (NCBI taxonomy): domain Eukaryota; kingdom Fungi; phylum Ascomycota; class Sordariomycetes; order Hypocreales; family Nectriaceae; genus Calonectria; species Calonectria ilicicola. The sequence continues at coordinate 1,717,694 of CP085825.1, read as the reverse complement.
GCTTAATATAAATCTATTCCTTATAAAAGAAATATATCTACTACTATAGACTTTTACTAAGTATTCTATAATATTAATATTCTTCTTATATATATATATATAATATACTATTAGAAGATTAATATTCTAAGTATAAAAGAACTTAATTAGATATAATAAGTAGATAATTTTATAAAGTATAAATATTATATATATTCTTATCTAGATTACTTTCTTTTTAGTAAATCTATCTTAGTATATAAGGCTTATGTAAAAATTATATATAATGGTAATATAATGTATAGCAATTATTTATATTAAGCATTTGGTTATAAGTATATATATCTGGATGCTTTTAAAGGTTTAATATTAGTAAAGAAGAAGCTAATAAGGTTGAATATTTATTTTAGTTTTATTATAAGAATTAAAGTAATAAAAAGTATTAAATAAGGTATAGTATATATAAGATATATTAAAGGTTATATAATAGTATTTCCAAATAATATCTAAGATTTAGCTACTATAGTATTACTATATTAGCTATTATAGTCCTTAAAAGATATTCATATATCCTAGCATAGGATAAAGAAGTTAGCTTCTATTAACTTATCTAAGTTATTCTTAGTTTATTAAGAAGTTATAAAATATGTATTATTATAATTAAAAGAGTTCAATCCTTATTATAAAGATATTATAATTAATATAAATAAGCTAGATAGTTAGGGTAAGCTAGTATATAATATTCCAAGCCAGATCTATAATAGAATTAAAAAAATAAGCCATCTATATGGGAGCAAACATATACAGTATATATTATATCCTTAGAAAAATATAGAATAGAAAATAATGGATCTTAATTACTTAAAGAGATTGTTAATAGGCTAGGTAGGCCTTATGATAAGAATAATATTACTTATAATAAGGATCCTCTGCTTTATAATCAATATAATCAAGAAGAGCTAGAGTATAAAGGTATAGGAAGCTTTCTTGATAAGATCCTTATAACTAGTATATTTCCTTTAGATATAGTGCTATGAGCAATAGATTCCAATAGACTCTAATTTACTATTAAGACTATTAAATATAGCTAAGATCTGAACCTTAAGCTATATATTTATATTTTAAAAGGTAGTAAGTATATAAATATTAATAATCTTTAGTATTTTAAAAAGCCTTTCTAATATTATTCTTATATAGGTTTAGTAGATCATAATATAAAGAGGAGATGTAATTAGATTTTTAGAAAAATTATTTTTAATTTACTAGTAGTATCTATAGAAATAATTTTAGGGCTAATATAAATGTACCTTTTCTAATATAAAACCTTAGACTTCGCTTATAGATAAAGAAAGTAATATAATGGTATAATAATTATTTTGTTAATTATTAAGCTTTTATATTTTTAATATTTAATATTAAAGTTTAGTATAAGAATAGAGAAGTAAGTATACTAAATGTATATTAAGATAATTTTCCTAAGGTTAAAAGGATTATTTAATTACTAATATTTAAGAGGTTAGTTAAAGTATAGAAGGAATTAGAGACTAGGAGAAGCACTAAAGATATAGATATAAAAAGACTTCTTCAATATATATCCTATTTTAGCTATAAGTAATCTATATTATAGGAATTATGGCTAGCTATATGTAAGAAAATTAAATTACTTATTATTAGATATAATATTCTAGTAATATAGTATATATTAAACCCTAATAATATTATAAATCTAGTAAAACTACATCTAGCTATACATTAAAAGGAAGATAAAGATGATATAGAAATAATCTTGCTTTAGGCTTTTTATAATTGGTATGAAAGAGTTAAGTTAGTTATAATAGACTTGATTAATTTTATAATATTTTTTTATTATAAAGTCTAATTATTTTTTGAATATTATATTAAAGTGGGTGAGGAGTTAGTCTTTGGCTAGATTGAATAGTATTTTAATATTATTAAGATTAATGAATGTGGTGCTCTTTATTTTTATAGGTTATTATGGTTTGAGAGGAATTTAGAATTTGGTAATTTTATTAGTGCTTTTTATAAAAATGATAAAGATAATAAGAATTTAATAAAAAATAGAGAGGTAATATTAAAATATATTAATTCTATTTTTAGTAAGGTAAGTATTTCCATTAATCTATCAAGATTATAAGAAGTTAATATATATTAGTATTTTTTTTTATTTAAGATCTAGATAAATTTATTACTTTTAATAATAAGAGTATGACTAGAGTTGTTTATAATAGTATATCCTATCTTATAATAAGTCCTAAGTATCTCTCCTAATAATTCGAGAATAAAGCCAATTTCTATACTAGTTAAGTTTAGATATATATTTATATAGTAATATATATTAAATATTCTTCACTGCTCGTATCCTATTAGTTGTTTGATTGAACCATTATTTGCATTTCCTATTCTATAACCTTTCCTACCTTTTTCCTTCCACTATACTATATTTATAACTATTCAATTCAATATATCAATCTACATAAAACCCTCATTCTTTATTTCCTCCAAAAATCTCTCTTAATTCTCCTTAAAGGAAGATCTTTTATATTTAGATATATTAAAATACCTTAGTATTAATTTTATTATCTATTATTACTTTTAAATAAAGATCTTATTCTTATTTAAAAGATTCTCCTTCTTAAAAAGGAGTTTATATTTCTAAAGGATCAACTTAATTCTAATCTAATCCTTTATATTATCTTACTTTTGTGCCTTTATTACTTCTTTTTGGAGTTTTTCTAATTTTCAATCCTTTGTATTCAACTTAATATTATTAACTTAAATTTCTTAATAAATATATCAAGCTATAAATTCCATTTCTAAAGGGCTATCGCCCTTATAGATAATATATCATTTAAACATCTTGGTTGTACGTGCATGTATTTTTAAGAGGGTCTATTTAGTGTGTATTTGAGAGAGGGTTGTTTAAGAGAGGTTTGTTTGAGTAAAATTCTTCCTTTTATTGTACGAGGGTTCTATCTATCAAGGTTTTCATCTTGTGTTGCCTTTAGGCTTCAGAGTTGGCACAAGGGCGATTGTACCAATCGATGTGAAAGTCTATTATGAGGCGTGCCTTTAGGTCCCGTGACCTTGTCGGCATCTTCCTTTCCTAAAAGGAAGAAAATAACTATATGAAAGACATATTAAATATTCTTATAATAATAGAGAGGGCAAAAAGCCTACTTATAGATTTTATATATCTTAGAAGCTGTTTGAGAAGAGCGAGTTTGGGGCAGATAGTATCCTTTACCTGTAACATTTATATCTAATAATTAATTACTAGAATTAGTTAATGGTAGTTGGACTTAGACATAATTATAATATCTTATTTATAAGAATATAAAGTAAAATAATAGCGTTAGTATATTACTTAATAAACTATATTATAAAGATCTAAGATCCAATCTAAAAGAGAGTAGCTATAGTAGCAGAGCTATTCCTAAATATTAGCATAATTAGCACTATTAGGCTATATAATATAATAGTAAATTATAATATTAAAAGAAATTTAAATTAATAGTATTTAATAAAAATAGTAAATAGAATATTTACTAAGCATCTATTATTATAAGTGGAGATTATTATACATTTTCTAGATTTATTAAGTAAATTCTTAAATATTAAGCAATAGTTATATATAAATATAATAATTTTATACTAGGCAATAGTGTAGTATTAGTAGTATTTTCGATAATGTAGTGATATTTTAGGTGGTGATATTTTAGGTGGTGATATTTTGGGTAGTGATAATAATTATACTAGTGAAAAGATAGGCTATAGTGCCTATGGCAATAGGAATAAAGTTAGCACTAAGCCTAGCACTAAAATAGTCCTAGTGGGTAGTAGTAGGAAAAGATTACTATATATTAAGGCCTATTATTATTATAGAGAAGTTCTCTAAGCTTTATACTTTTATAATTATATATTACTTATTTAAATAAAAAAAATAAAATTTCTTTTATAAGAAATTAGTATTAATAAATTTTAAAGAAAGTTAGTGCTTGGGAAGGGGATAGGTATAAGCTCTTAGACTTATAAGGAAGTATATAATACTATATATTAATAATTATCTTAATATAGACTTTAAGATTGATTTAAATCTAAAAAGATATTAAAGGTAATAAATATATATTTAAATAGGCTTATTTAAAAAATTAAAAATATATACTAATATATATATTAGAGTAGTAGTATAGCATCTTACCCTTTTTATACTCTAGGAGGACTTTCTTATAATAATATCTAATAATATTAATAATATCTAGAAATAATATAAATAAAGACTTCCTAGATAACTACAAACTATTATTAATAATATTTAACTTTTAAAGAGATTAACTAAAAATATATATTAAGATATAAAATAATAGGCTGCTATAGAAGATGATAGTATTTTGGATGATATTAATGTTTTAGGGTTTAATATTTAAGATCCTATAGGCCTATTAACTGCATATTGTTTGGATTGAGTTAGATAGTTAAGTAGATTTATTAAGATAGTATAAGGTACTATAGCTCCTAATTAGGTAACCGCTAGTTCGCAATCTTTAGCCAATCTATTAGATTAGCTTCTTAAAGCCTAGGCAGATATTATTGATTTATTAAATAATATTAAGACTATTACTCTTATAGAGACCACTAAGTAATACCACCTAAGCTTAATACCTAGTATTAAGTTATTAATATAAAGCTAATTAAAGAGAATTAAGAAAAAGTAAGATAATTTAAATAAGAATATTATATAGATAATCTAAGGTTCTAATAAGATCTAGATAGTATAGAATATAGGTATAAGTACTAAAATATCTTTAAATTATACTTTTTCTAATATAAAAGAAAATATTATAAAGATATTAGAAAGAACCCCTTAGAACCCTTAAAGGCTAAATATTAAGGTTGCTTATAAACTATTAATCACTTTCCTACATACTGGCAGAGAGATCTTAAGGAGATTTACCCTAAATAAGAGGCAAGAGATTATCTTTCTCTTTATATACTATTACCTTAATATAATTTTTAAAGAGAATAATAATAATAATAATTTTAATACTAGTAGTATTAAGAATAATAATATTATATAATTATTTGAGTTTCTAGGTAAGAAGGGTAGTATAAGTAAATCTTAGGTAATTGAGGTATTAGTAGAATTATTTATAAGTAAAGATATATTATATAGACTATTTATAATAGTAATTTTAAAAGTAGTTATAATATAGATTAATAGTATGATAATTTATTTTACTTATAGGATAAATATAAACTCATCTAGTAGAAATACTAAGAATAGAATCATTATAATCTTTATAAATAAGAAGGTTTAGGAGAGGTAGAGAAAAAAGTTGTAACGGTCTGGTCAATTCCTAACTTGATGAACTAATCAGAACGAAGGGTTTATTGTTAGCAGGATGGTTAGGTGTGTTATAGTAAAATAGAGTAATGGAAGTATTATATTAGGTAATAGTTAATTATAATTAAGGTAATTAAGTTATATTAAAAGCTAGTTAATATTAATTATAAGGGTGGATTTTAATTTGTTTATATATTACTATTTTATTTTGGTATATATAGTATGCTTAGTGTGTTAGGTATGATATCTTTTGTACTTGTTATAATAATTGCTTTTATTATTTCTTATTTAATTAGTTATATATAATTATAGGGTAGCTGGTTTTTTGTAAGGTGTGGTATTCTACTATCCTAGATTGTTTTAGGTATAATATGGGTTATAATATGATGTCTTCCTTTTGTTGGTCTTGTCCTTAAGGCTAGTATAATAGGTTATAATAGTTTTTTTATATATATTATTTAAACTTAGATTTATAATTATTTTATTATATTAATATTATATTAGGTAAGGTAGTAAAAATATCTTCTGTTAATAAAAATTATAAAATTAAAGGTCTTACTAATTATATTAGTCTTTTTAAGATGCCTATTATAGCTTGTATATATTATATAAGTACTAGCTTTTCCTATATAGTAAGTAAAGATTTGATTTATTATTTTGAGTGTATTTAGAGTTATAAAAGTTATAATTATATAGATATGAAGAGTATAGCTTATATATATTTTTATTATTTTTTATTTAGCTAGCTTAGTATATTAATAATAATAATTCTTTATATTATTAAAAAAAGAAAAAGTTATATTAATAATATTTAAAAATATAAAGTAAATTAAATTTACTATATACTTTTTTAAAAGCTTCTTAAAAGATTATCTTAAAAATCTAATCTTAAATAATAATAATATTTATTAAATTAAAGCATCTAAAGAAATTAAAGGATAATCTAGAAGAGTGGGGTATTAGAGTAATAGAGGTAGTAAAGGCTAAGATTATGGTAGAGGAGGGCCCTCCCTTGGAGATAGTATTAGTGCTATATATTATTGATGTTGATCTCTTTTTTTTATTTGTTAAAGGAATGCTTCTAGTATTTTTAAATAATATGTAAGGTGTTTAATGGATTCCTAGGTTGTTTCTTTATAGCCTTTTTATTTAATTTTGAATTTTTTATTTTTTTTTCTTTATAGGATTTTTTGACTTTCCATTGGTCTTCTGGATTTTCTATTTATGGTTTATAATTAGGTCCTATATTGATTTAGATATTATTACTAGATTTTAATAGTAAAATATAAAAGATAAAGTAAACTTTAATATTATCTAGGAAATTAAGTTTATAATTATTTTTTAATATTTTTTTTAATAGGGTATAATCTAATCTATATAAAGTTAATTTTTTTATTTTATTTTTTTATTATAAGATTTTTTATTGTTAGGTAGATTATATCTCCCTTTAAGAAGGATAGTCTTTTTAGTCTTTTTAGATTGTAATATCTTTTTATTATATTACAAACAAACTTAAGTTCTATCTTTATTTCTTTATATAATTTTCTTAAATTATTTAACTTAATTATAACTTTTATTTAAATTATACCTTCTAAAGAGGCTTAATAAGCATCTAGTATAAAGCTAAAGTTAGCCTTTATTAGTATTATTTTAATACTATAATTATAGGATGTATTATATATTAATTATACAATAGGTAACTTTTCTACCTAATTAGTTTGTTTATAGTTAATGTAGTATTATAGATATTATTTGATTTCCTGGTTTTGATGTTTGGTTTGTTTGTTTATTTAGGGGTGGAAGGCTATATTTAGCTTATAGTTTAACCTTATTAAGGATATTAGGCTTTGCTAAAACTTAAATGCAAATGATTATCCTCTATTTAATATAATTTCGGTTAGTAGGCTATATATAGTAACTATATATTAAAAGAAAAGGTAAGTAAATTGTTCTTCTTTTATTGCTTTATTATATAGGAGATAATATATTATTTTTATAAAGTAATTAATAATAATAAAAATATTATTATAGTATACTTTTATAATAAAGTCTACTAATAAAGGAAGGTTAGTAATAAAGTTTATTATAATTAAGTTTTATAATTATTATATAATAGAAGATAATTATAATAATCTATATAGTTTATATCTTGGTTTTTTAAAATGTCAATATAAGCTACATTCCTTATATACTTATTTAACTTTCTTTTTCATTTTATTAAAGGAGAATATCTATTTAACTCATTTAAGGGTTTTATTAATATCTTTATAGCTATATAAGGGGTATTTATAAATATCCTTTATTAACTCTATTTAATATTCTTTTAGTATTTATAAGTAATTTGTTTTTTTTCTTCTAGAAGTACTAGATTATATTCTTTAATTTTCTTTAGTAGTGGATTGCCTTGTTCTACTTGTTATATTAGTATTTCTATAGTAGTAGTTCTAGTTATACGCAGCAATCCTTCTATTCTTATAGTAGTAATTATTTTTTTTATTTTTATTATTATTTTATTAATTAAGGTTTATTCTAGTCCTCTGTTAGTGTTATAGATTAATAGTTTTTCTTATGTTTTTAGTTTTTTTATGTTATAGTTAGGTTGGCGGCTGATTGTATTAGTATAGCTGTTTTTGGTTTCTTTAATATAGATAATTTGATAATTAAATTTAGATAAATATTCTATATATTGTAATTGCTTTTTATTAAGTTTTTAAGTAATTATAAAGTAAATAATATTTTTATAATTAATATATATTATAATTTTATAATTACTTTTTAAAAAATATTATTAGAATTTTTTAAAAATATTAATAATAGTAAGAAATTCTTTATTATAGATTAAGTAATTTAGCTTAGGGCTATATAGTTTATATAAGTAGAATGCTATAGGATGTAGATTTCCTTTTTATCTTATTATCCGATCTAGGCCTTTAAAGTGAAGTCTAATATATCAATTTCTAGCTCTATGGGCTTATTAAGGTTGAATATTGTAAGGATAGGTTCTTTTAAAATAATATTTTTTATAGCTTTAAATAATTATTATACTTTATTTCCTTATTAAAAGATAATTCCTTTCTTAATTAATTCTATTATATTTAAGGCAATTTTATTAAATCTTTTAATAAATCTTTAATAATAGTTAGTAAATCCGAGGAAAGCTTATACTTTCTTTATATTAATAGGTTCCTTTTAATCTTTTACTGTAGTGACTTTCTTTAGGTCTATGTGAATTTTATTAGAGCTAATAATATATCTTAGAAATTCTACTTTTTAAATGTAGAATTTGCTTTTTTTAATTTAATTAAAAGTTTGGTGTCTTGGAGGGCTTTTAAGATCTTATAAATATATTCTTTATATTCTTTTTTATTTTTAAAGAAAATAAGAATATTATTTAGGTAATAGATAATAAAGATATTTAAGTATTCTTATAATATATTAATTATTATTTGCTAGAATAATATTAGTATATTTATAAGTTTAAAAAATATAATTAAATATTTAAATAATTTAAATTTAGTTTAGAAAGTGGTTTTCCATTTATATCTTTCTTTAATGTAAATAAGATTATATATTCCTTTAAGATCTAGTATAATAAAGATATTAGCTCTATAAAGACGATCCTTTATTTTATTAATTAATAATAATAAAGTATAATCTTTAATAGTAATATTATTAAGCTATTAGTAATCTATAATAAGATATAGCTTCCTGTTTTTCTTAGGCACAAACATAATAGAATAACTAGCTTTGGAGTTTGAAATATGGATATATCCCTTTTTAAGTATATCTTAAATATATTCCTTTAAGATATTAAGCTTGATTTGGTTAAGATTATAAATAGGGTAAAATTGGGTATTAGATCTGTCTTTAAGGACTATTTTGTGATCCTACTGGCTAAATTTAGATAGTCCGGTATCTAGTTTTTCTATAAAGAGCTTTTTATAGATTCGGTATTATAAGGGTATATTATATAGTCTATTTGTTTTTACTTTAGCCTTCCTTTTCTTAAGGCTTTTATTAATTTATTAGAACTATATTCTAAGGTAGATGATTGTTTGTTATTTTTGCTTTTTTTAATTATTTTTATATTTATATTTTATTCTTTTAAGTAATAAAGATTCTTTTTACTTATATCTTCTACTTAATTAAGGCTAGAAGTTCAAGATCTTTTATTATATTTTATAAAAATATTATTAGCTATATTATACTTCTTAGGTATTTACATCTAGCTAATATACTAGTAGATATTAGGATTGTATTAGTATAATTATAGGTATTTTAAAATTAAATTATATTATCTAATATTAATAATATTAAAGATTATTTTTTAATTCTTTTTTTAATAAAGACTTTTAAGTAATTAATTTTCTTATTTATAATATTATTGTGAAGGGCTGGTCCTGGGTTTATTTAACCTGAAGGGTGCTCTGTATTGGTCTATCTAAAGCTAAGGAGGAAGGAGAAGAAGATAATTAGAAGAATGTGTTCTTCTGATTATATATGCCTTGGTGTGCTCTCGCTACCAATATAGTCATGAAGCTTAATCTAGGTGGATATGGCATAGCTGTAATCCTCTGCCAGGCTTTAGCTTGTGACATTACCTTTTCTTTCTTCTAAGTGGTGACTTTGCTGCTTCGGTGCTGTATACTCGCTCACTGGGCTATCTGATTCCATAATCGGCCTATAGGTAGCTTTATATATATCTAGGGCTTCTAGTTCTATCAAGAACTCTACTGGTTGCTAAGTAGGTTCTTTATAGCCATACTATTGAATAAGAGCTTCTTGGATTTTGCCTCGTCCTTGTTGCTTCTACCTAGTATATAGGATTTCTTTGACTATTCACTCATCTTTGCTATCTACCTGAATTGGTGGGGGCTAGAAGTCATCCTGTTATTATCCTAGCAAGGGATCCTGCCATGCTCTTCTTAAGAGGTCAATGTGGAATTGTGAGTATATTGCCCTAGGCACATCAATCTCTACTATATATGTACCTATTACCTTTATCACAGTATATTGCTAATGTAGCCAATCTAGCTTCTTGCAAGGCCTAGAGGACTTGTAATTGGTCAGATTAACCCAGACCTTATCTCCAACCTTAAACCTCTCCACTGGCATCCACTTCTTATTTGTTACTTATTTATAGCGCTATTGTGTTGCAGTCGCTGCAGCCTGTGCAAATTCTATAGCATCTTGAATCTTCTGTAGTAGGTTCCTAGCCCAGGCCTCATTGCTACTCAGTGGTAACTCTATAGCAATCTCCTGGACCTTAAAGGGCTCTATATAGTACCTATACTTTAAGAAGAAGGGACTCATCCCTATAGCCGAGTTCTCACGGTTGTTCAGTGCTAACTGCACTACTGGGAGATAATGACCCCAATCCTTCTGCAAATAGCAAACATATGCTCGCAGGTATGCTTGGATTTCCTAGTTCATCCATTCTAGCCCCCCATCGGTCTACAGGTAATATACCATGCTAAGCTACTATATAATACCAGCTAGCTTGCAGAAGGCTCGCCAGAACCTACTAGTCCAATTGCTCCCTCGGTCATTAACAATAGATCAGGATATCCCATGTGATCTATAATAGCAACTAAGGAACCGTTCTGCACAGGCTTCTACTTCCATTATAGGCATAACCTTAAGCATGATAGCTCATGTAAGTCGATCAATTATCACCTATAGATATTGAGACTTATCCTTACCTATTGAAAGAAGATCTATTATAAAATCCATAGCTAGATCACTCTATGGCCATTCTAGAACCGGCAAAGGCTTTAATAGCCCTCTCTTTAACTACCGCCAGATATAACTTCTTCCGCAGACTTGACAATTAGCAACAAACCGGCGAACTAGCTGCGATAGTCCTGGCCAAAAGAATCGCCTTGATACTAAGGCTATTGTGCCATCACAGCCTAGGTGACCTCCAATAGCAGCATCATGCTCCATCTGCACAATGCGAGTACACAGTACCTCTGCATCAATCTCACTACCAGGTACCCACAACCGGTCTCGGAAGGTCAACCGACCTTCAGCATCTAAAGCACATTCTGAGATCTGAACCTTCAGACCTAACTTAGGTGGCAGACTTCGCTCCTGCTGCTGTACCGCAGCATATACACTTACATAAGTCTCATCCATAGCAATAACTTAATCCTATAAATCCTATAGCTCCGGATAATCAGAGAAAACCACCATCTATAATATCTCTACCTGGGCTACCCGAAGAATAACTTACTCCGGTATAGTTACTCCATCCTGTGGAATAGCTAGTTGAGGGATCAATTGTAGGTAATGGCCCTGCTCCCTAGGGTCTTCGACCCCCTTGGGTATATCCTGCTCTCTGCGGCTTAGCGCATCTGGCGCTACTGCCTTGCTGCCGGGTCGATACTCAAGCTGGAAATCATATTCCGATAGCTGTCCTGCCCAACGACTCTGTCGCTCTGTAAGATACTGACGTTTCATAAAGTATATCAGGTTCTTATGATCTGTAATGATAGTAAATGGGCCACAGCTATACAGTTCTGCTCTCTAAGCATCTAGGCAATATATGATCGCCAGCATCTCCTTGTTGTAGATTAGGTAGTTGTATTCTGCTGGGCTTAGCCGTTGTGAGTGAAAGGCAACTGGCCGACGGCGGCCCTACTTATCTTCTTGAGCTAGCACTCCTCCTAATGCATTACCTGAGCAATCAGCCTCAAGAAATATTGGTCTATCCGGATCCCACTATTGCAACATAGGAGCTTCGCAAAACCTATGCTTAAGTTCCTGGAAAGCTGCTTCCTCGCTAGATCCCCATTTAAAGGCAACCCCTTTCCAAGTTAACATCATCAGAGGGACTAATATCTTTGCAAAGTCCGGTATAAAGATCCAATAGTAATTTGCAAAGCCTAGAAAACTCTGCACGCCTTTCACCGTCTAAAGTGCTTTCCATTCGCGAATTACTCGCTGCTTCTCTGGGTCACAGGATACTCCTTTCCCAGCCTGCACAATAAATCCTAGGTATTTTACCTCTTGGACTGCAAACTCGCACTTCTTTAGATCTAGATGTAGTCCAGCAGCGGCCAAGGCACGGAGTACCTTCCGTACCTTTGCTAGATGATCCTTCTTTGAGCCGCTGGAATAGATCAATATATCATCCAAATAGGCTGTAGCAAAGTCATCTAGAAAGTCTCGCAACACCTTGTTCATATACCTCTGGAACGTAGCAGGTGCGCCGCTCAGGCCGAATGGGCATACCAGCCACTCGTACAGCCCAAACCGGGTCCGGAAGGCAGTCTTAGCCTCATGCCCTTTAGCCATTCGGACCTTATAGAAGGCAGCAACCACATCCAGCTTAGTAAACCACTTAGCCTTGGATAGGTTCCGCAGTATCTCTGTAATCAGGGGAAGAGAATACCGGTCCCGCCATGTAATAGCATTAAGCGCACGGTAGTTGCAACAAAAGCGTAGTCCTCCTCCAGGCTTCCTAACAAACAATACCGGGGCGCCAGCAGCCAAGCTACTAGCTTAAATAAATCCCTTATCCAATAGATCCCTAAGAGTCTTCCTGAGGATTAGCAATTCCTCCCTAGACATATTGTATAGAGGTCCCCAAGGGAGCAGTAGTTCATCTCCGAACTTATCTTACTATAGGTTGACCTCATAATCAACGCCTGATCGGTGTGGTAGTAGTTTAGCTGCCTCCATTACTAAGAATAGTTCTCCAAATTCATCAAGCAATGCAGCCGGAACCCGTTCCTTTGGGTCTTCCTCAACCTTCCATTAAAGGGCTTCTTCAATATCTTTTAAGCTAATAGATCGCACTAATAATACTACTAGACCACATGTCCTATGCAAGCGGCGATATTTAGTTGTAAAGGTTGTAGCTATAATATAACAAGTTGCCTGTATCTGACAGACCCCTAGGGTTTCTTCTTCGCCAGTAAGCCGCAGCTTGATTCCAGCTACCCCATAGGTAATACACTCCTTTACCACATTATAAATAACCTCATTTACCTTTAATTAAGGCTTGCCTAGGAATAAATCCTCTTCTAGGCCTTTCATAGCATAGGCATATAGCCTCTACTTATAACCTTCTACCTCAAGGGTTAATGCCACGACCCTGGAGGTATAAGTTCTTTCCTTAGACTTGGTAAAGTTACTGAGCTGTTGTGGCTTCTTCTCAACATACGGAAGGGCTAGCCGGTTGGCTAGATCTTTACTCATAAGGGTAAAAGCATTATAGCCTGTATTAATAAGGGCTTGAATAGGTTGATTGTTAACTCTTATTTTAACTAGAGCTAATCTACTAATTATTATAGGCTTTTGCTTTGCCCACTTTTGGAGATCTTCCCTAAATGGCTCTAATACCCAACTTTATATTAAAGCTCCTTATTTTCCAAGTCTTCACCCTTGCTAGTAAATAAGTCTAACTCTGCAAAGTTAGCATTACTAGCCTGCTTGGCTTTCTTTATATAAGATTGTTGGACTGTTAATTGGCGAATTGGATAAGAGGCCTTTAAGTGATTAAGGCTTCCATAGCTAAAGTAACATCGCACATCCCGATCTTGGTTACCAGCAGGCTACTTACAAGAGATCGGTTTCTTAGCAGCTATCTTGTCTGTCATTGGCGTATCACCTTCATAGTCCTTGGTCACTTTAGGGACCCAAGAAATATGATCTTGCCTTTGGCTGGCAGTAGGTTCCTTTTTCCCGGGCTTCCTGAGTTTCTCTAGCTTCCAAGCTATATCCTGTACTTGAGCCAGCTAGCCTGCATAATCGTGCGGTAGGTCTACCGTGACCAAGCTATGTTACAACTGTGAGTTCAGCGCACCTTCTAAAAAGATGATCTTGGCTTGATCAGCCCACTGGGAGCCTCCTGCATCTGCTATAATCTGCTTAAACTTAGGTAGAAAGCTTACAAGAGAGGTATTCTTACCTTATTGAAGGGTTTATAAGGATACTGCTACATGTGCCTATAAATTAGCATCCTTATATATACAATCCAAATAGTGCATAAAATCTACAGGATTATAATAACCTCCAGGTCCTCTAGCAGCATAAAAGGTAGCCACTACCTTCTGGGGTCCTGCTGCTAAATATGAGTTGACCAAGTACCAGAGCTCTCGGTTTGATGCGTAAAGGTGAGCATCCAGCTTTAACTTGTCTCTTATCTGCTGTGATTACGTTGGGTACTCGCGGCGGTCACCTGAAAACTTTGGTGGGTTCGGAAGCGGCTTCCGCTTCAAGAGGGACTGTCGAGGGACATCAGTGTCCAGCCCAATTGAACCCAATAACTCCGCCTTGACTGAGGCCCTCGGGCTCTCCTCAGGGCGTTCCTGTGGTGGCATTGATCTTTTTGCTGCATTACTCTGTTGGGCTCTCAATTACGTAATCTACTCCTAGATCGGGGCCAAAGCCGCACTTAATCCCTGCTATATAAGCTGCGCTAGCTATTGTTGGGTCGCCTTATCCGGCGTCGAGCTACTGGATCCTTGATCTGCTATTGTGCCCGCGAACGTCTTGACCGATAGTTCGTGTTGAAGTTGGTTGAGCTTTAGATATGTGAAGGGCTGGTCCTGGGTTTATTTAACCTGAAGGGTGCTCTGTATTGGTCTATCTAAAGCTAAGGAGGAAGGAGAAGAAGATAATTAGAAGAATGTGTTCTTCTGATTATATATACCTTGGTGTGCCCTTGCTACCAATATAGTCATGAAGCTTAATCTAGGTGGATACAGTATAGCCGTAATCCTCTGCCAGGCTTCAGCCTGTGACAATTATTATTATATCTAAAGGGTATTTTCTTTATATTAATAATTTTATATAAATTAATTTTTATTATCTATAGTAATTAAAGTTTGTTAATTACTTAAGGATTTATATAATTTTACTTAGCTTTACTATCTATTATAATATTATATTACTTCCCTTTAATCTTTACTTTTATTTTTAATTATTATTAAAGTTGCTCTTTAATTATAAAGTATAGAGCTTTTTTAAGGAGTTCTTTTAGTAACTCTAGGGGTTATTGCCCTAGCCGCTCTTACTACTTTTTTATAAGAGGCTTTATTTATTTTTTAGTTTTGTTTGGTATTAGGCTATTACTTTATTTATTATATAGATATTATATTTAGAGTCTTGATATTCATTCTAGGGTAGTTTATTATAATTAAGGAATTTAGGCTTATTTAGTTCTAATATAATGAACTAATAGTAGGGGTTTTTTTTATTATTTTATATTAATTGAAGTATTTTTTATAAATATAATAGATAATTATATCTTCTACCCTAATAGGGAAGCATACTATATACTACTTTTGTTCCATGTATTAAAGGTAGTTGTAGTTGTAGTAGCTTACTTATAAGATATTCTTATATTCTTTGTGTGCTATGTTTAGTCTAGGGTTATCCTCTTTATATTGGATAGGTGTGAAGGGCTGGTCCTGGGTTTATTCAACCTGAAGGGTGCTCTGTATTGGTCTATCTAAAGCTAAGGAGGAAGGAGAAGAAGATAATTAGAAGAACGTGTTCTTCTGATTATATATGCCTTGGTGTGCCCTCGCTACCAACATAGTCATGAAGCTTAATCTAGGTGGATACGGCATAGCCGTAATCCTCTGCCAGGCTTCAGCCTGTGACATTACCCCCCCTCTCTTCCAAGCGGCGACTTCGCCGCTTCGGTGCTGTATACTCGCTCACCGGGCCATCTGATTCCATGATCGGCCCATAGGTAGCTTCATATATATCTAGGGCTTCTAGCTCCATCAAGAACTCTACTGGTTGCCAAGTAGGTTCTTCATAGCCATACCATCGAACAAGAGCTTCTCGGATCTTGCCTCGTCCTTGTTGCTTCCACCTAGCACATAGGATTTCTTCGACTATCCACTCATCTTCGCCATCTACCTGAATTGGCGGGGGCTGGAAGTCATCCTGTTGTTGTCCTGGCAAGGGATCCTGCCGTGCTCTTCTCAAGAGGTCAACGTGGAATCGTGGGTATATTGCCCTAGGCACATCAATCTCTACCACATGTGTACCTATTACCTTTGTCACAGTGTATTGCTGATGTAGCCAATCTAGCTTCTTGCAAGGCCTAGGGGACTTGTAGTTGGTCAGATTAACCCAGACCTTATCTCCAACCTTAAACCTCTCCGCTGGCATCCGCTTCTTATTTGTTGCTTGTTCATAGCGCTGTTGTGTTGCAGTCGCTGCAGCCTGTGCAAATTCTGTAGCGTCTTGAATCTTTTGTAGTAGGTTCCTAGCCCGGGCCTCATTGCTACTCAGTGGTAACTCCACAGCAATCTCCTGGACCTTAAAGGGCTCTATATGGTACCCATGCTCTAAGAAGAAGGGACTCATCCCTATAGCCGAGTTCTCACGGTTGTTCAGTGCTAACTGCGCTGCTGGGAGATAATGACCCCAATCCTTCTGCGAATAGCAAACATATGCTCGCAGGTATACTTGGATTTCCTGGTTCATCCGTTCTGGCCCCCCATCGGTCTGCGGGTGGTATGCCGTGCTAAGCTGCTGTGTAATGCCAGCTAGCTTGCAGAAGGCTCGCCAGAACCTACTGGTCCAATTGCTCCCTCGGTCACTAACAATAGACCGGGGCATCCCATGTGATCTGTAATGGCAGCTAAGGAACCGTTCTGCACAGGCTTCTGCTTCCATTGTAGGCATAACCTCGAGCGTGATAGCTCGCGTAAGTCGATCAACTATCACCCATAGATATTGAGACTTATCCTTGCCTGTTGGAGGAAGATCTGTTATGAAATCCATAGCTAGATCACTCCGTGGCCGTTCTGGAACCGGCAAAGGCTTTAATAGCCCTCTCTTTAACTGCCGCCAGATATGACTTCTTCCGCAGACTTGACAATTAGCAACAAACCGGCGAACTAGCTGCGATAGTCCTGGCCAAAAGAATCGCCTTGATACTAAGGCTATTGTGCCATCACGGCCTGGGTGACCTCCAGTAGCGGCATCATGCTCCATCTGCACAATGCGAGTACGCAGTACCTCTGCATCAATCTCGCTACCAGGTACCCACAACCGGTCTCGGAAGGTCAACCGACCTTCAGCATCTAAAGCACATTCTGAGATCTGAACCTTCAGACCTAACTTAGGTGGCAGACTTCGCTCCTGCTGCTGTACCGCAGCATATACACTTGCGTAAGTCTCATCCATAGCAATAGCTTGATCCCATAAATCCTGTAGCTCCGGATGATCAGAGAAAACCACCATCTGTGGTATCTCTACCTGGGCTACCCGAAGAATAACTTGCTCC
Source organism: Calonectria ilicicola (assembly GCA_020809705.1). Classification (NCBI taxonomy): domain Eukaryota; kingdom Fungi; phylum Ascomycota; class Sordariomycetes; order Hypocreales; family Nectriaceae; genus Calonectria; species Calonectria ilicicola. The sequence continues at coordinate 1,700,094 of CP085825.1, read as the reverse complement.
GGTGTAGTCACTCCATCCTGTGGAATAGCTAGTTGAGGGATCAACTGCAGGTAACGGCCCTGCTCCCTAGGGTCTTCGACCCCCTTGGGTATATCCTGCTCTCTGCGGCTTAGCGCATCTGGCGCTACTGCCTTGCTGCCGGGTCGATACTCAAGCTGGAAATCATATTCCGATAGCTGTCCTGCCCAACGACTCTGTCGCTCTGTAAGATACTGACGTTTCATAAAGTATGTCAGGTTCTTATGATCTGTAATGATAGTAAATGGGCCACAGCTGTGCAGTTCTGCTCTCCAAGCATCTAGGCAACGTATGATCGCCAGCATCTCCTTGTCGTGGATCGGGTAGTTGTATTCTGCTGGGCTTAGCTGTTGTGAGTGAAAGGCAACTGGCCGACGGCGGCCCTGCTTATCTTCTTGAGCTAGCACTCCTCCTAATGCATTACCTGAGCAATCAGCCTCAAGAAATGTTGGTCTATCCGGATCCCACTGTTGCAACATAGGAGCTTCGCAAAACCTATGCTTGAGTTCCTGGAAAGCTGCTTCCTCGCTAGGTCCCCATTTAAAGGCAACCCCTTTCCGAGTTAACATCGTCAGAGGGACTGATATCTTTGCAAAGTCCGGTATAAAGATCCGATAGTAATTTGCAAAGCCTAGAAAACTCTGCACGCCTTTCACCGTCTGGGGTGCTTTCCATTCGCGAATTGCTCGCTGCTTCTCTGGGTCACAGGATACTCCTTTCCCAGCCTGCACAATAAATCCTAGGTATTTTACCTCTTGGACTGCAAACTCGCACTTCTTTGGATCTAGATGTAGTCCAGCAGCGGCCAAGGCACGGAGTACCTTCCGTACCTTTGCTAGATGATCCTTCTTTGAGCCGCTGGAATAGATCAATATATCATCCAAATAGGCTGTAGCAAAGTCATCTAGAAAGTCTCGCAACACCTTGTTCATATACCTCTGGAACGTAGCAGGTGCGCCGCTCAGGCCGAATGGGCATACCAGCCACTCGTACAGCCCAAACCGGGTCCGGAAGGCAGTCTTAGCCTCATGCCCTTTAGCCATTCGGACCTTATGGAAGGCGGCAACCACATCCAGCTTAGTAAACCACTTAGCCTTGGATAGGTTCCGCAGTGTCTCTGTGATCAGGGGAAGAGGATACCGGTCCCGCCGTGTAATAGCATTAAGCGCACGGTAGTCGCAACAAAAGCGTAGTCCTCCTCCAGGCTTCCTAACAAACAATACCGGGGCGCCAGCAGCCGAGCTACTAGCTTGGATAAATCCCTTATCCAATAGATCCCTAAGAGTCTTCCTGAGGACTAGCAATTCCTCCCTAGACATATTGTATAGAGGTCCCCAAGGGAGCGGTAGTTCATCCCCGAACTTGTCTTGCTGTAGGTTGACCTCATGATCAACGCCTGGTCGGTGTGGTGGTAGTTTAGCTGCCTCCGTTGCTGAGAATAGTTCTCCAAATTCATCAAGCAATGCAGCCGGAACCCGTTCCTTTGGGTCTTCCTCAACCTTCCGTTGAAGGGCTTCTTCAATATCTTTTAAGCTGATAGATCGCACTAATAATGCTGCTAGACCACGTGTCCTACGCAAGCGGCGACATTCAGCTGCAAAGGTCGCAGCTGTAACACAACGAGCTGCCCGTATCTGACGGACCCCTAGGGTTTCTTCTTCGCCAGCAAGCCGCAGCTTGATTCCAGCTACCCCATGGGTGATGCACTCCTTTGCCACATCATAAATAACCTCATTTGCCTTTAACCAAGGCTTGCCTAGGAATAAATCCTCTTCTAGGCCTTTCACAGCATAGGCATACAGCCTCTGCTCATAACCTCCTACCTCAAGGGTCAATGCCACGACCCCGGAGGCATAAGTCCTTTCCTTAGACTCGGTAAAGCCACTGAGCTGTCGTGGCTTCTTCTCAACATACGGAAGGGCTAGCCGGTTGGCTAGATCTTTACTCACAAGGGCAAAAGCATTACAGCCTGTATCAATAAGGGCTTGAATAGGTTGATCGTTGACTCTTGCTTCGACTAGAGCTGATCCACTAATCATCATAGGCTTTTGCTTTGCCCACCCTTGGAGATCTTCCCTAGATGGCTCTAATACCCGACTTTGTATTAGAGCTCCCCGTTTTCCGAGTCTTCACCCTCGCTAGCAGATAAGTCTAACTCCGCAGAGTCAGCACTACTAGCCTGCTTGGCTTTCTTTGTATGAGATCGTCGGACTGTTGATTGGCGAATCGGGCAAGAGGCCTTTAAGTGATCAAGGCTTCCGCAGCCAAAGCAACGTCGCGCATCCCGGTCTTGGTTACCAGCAGGCTGCTTGCGAGAGGTCGGTTTCTCAGCAGCTACCTTGCCTGTCATTGGCGTATCACCTTCATAGTCCTTGGTCACTTTAGGGACCCAAGAAATATGATCTTGCCTTTGGCTGGCAGTAGGTTCCTTTTTCCCGGGCTTCCTGAGTTTCTCTAGCTTCCAAGCTATATCCTGTACTCGAGCCAGCCAGCCCGCATAATCGTGCGGTAGGTCTACCGTGACCAAGCTATGCTGCAACTGTGAGTTCAGCGCACCTTCTAAAAAGGTGATCTTGGCTTGATCAGCCCACTGGGAGCCTCCTGCATCTGCCATAATCTGCTCAAACTTGGGCAGAAAGCTTGCGAGAGAGGTATTCTCACCTTGTCGAAGGGTTCGTAAGGATGCTGCTGCGCGCGCCTGCGAATTAGCATCCTTATATGTACGATCCAAGTAGTGCATAAAGTCTGCAGGATCGTAATAACCTCCAGGTCCTCCAGCAGCATAGAAGGTAGCCACTACCTTCTGGGGTCCTGCTGCTAAACATGAGTTGACCAAGTACCAGAGCTCTCGGTTTGATGCGTAAAGGTGAGCATCCAGCTTTAACTTGTCTCTCATCTGCTGTGACCACGTTGGGTACTCGCGGCGGTCACCTGAAAACTTTGGTGGGTTCGGAAGCGGCTTCCGCTTTAAGAGGGACTGTCGAGGGACATCAGTGTCCAGCCCAATTGAACCCAACAACTCCGCCTTGACTGAGGCCCTCGGGCTCTCCTCAGGGCGTTCTTGTGGTGGTATCGATCTCTTTGCTGTACTACTTTGTTGGGCTCTCAACTGTGCAATCTGCTCCTGGATCGGGGCCAAAGCCGCACTTAATCCCTGCTGTATGAGCTGCGCTAGCCACTGTTGGGTCGCCTCATCCGGCGCCGAGCTACTGGATCCTTGATCCGCCATTGTGCCCGCGAACGTCTTGACCGATAGTTCGTGTTGAAGTTGGTTGAGCTTTAGATATGTGAAGGGCTGGTCCTGGGTTTATTCAACCTGAAGGGTGCTCTGTATTGGTCTATCTAAAGCTAAGGAGGAAGGAGAAGAAGATAATTAGAAGAACGTGTTCTTCTGATTATATATGCCTTGGTGTGCCCTCGCTACCAACATAGTCATGAAGCTTAATCTAGGTGGATACGGCATAGCCGTAATCCTCTGCCAGGCTTCAGCCTGTGACAATAGGTTGGGGATTGTGGTTTCTTGGTTGCTATTTGCTTTATATAAGTAGGAAGACTTTATCTCTGTTTTATAAGGGTTCCCTAATTTATTAGGCTATTTTTTTAATATTAGTTGTTTATTTCCTATTTTTGTTTTTATTATAAGTATAGGTATTCTATTATATTAGTGCTTTGTTAGTATATATATCTAGGATAGATGTAGGGATTTTTATCTTCTTGGCTTATTTTAACTATTTATGGGGAAGGTAGGACTAGCCTTTTTATTAGATTGATTATACTTTTTAGATAGCTTTATCAATTTCTTATTATAAGATAAGTTTTATTTTATATAATTTATAGTTTTTTATATATTATTTAATTATAGTAGTTAGTTTATATTTCTTAATAATAACAAAAATAACTTTCCTTATAATATCCTCTTTTTTTTTAATACTAAGGTCTATTAAGTTTTTATAGTATTAAATTATTTCTATCCTTTTAATATAATTTTAAATTAATTTTCTATTTTTAAGGAGTAGTATTTAAAGGATTTATATCCTTTCTTTCTATAGTTAAAGTAAGTAATCTTACTTTTATTGTATTCCTAGATAGTGCTAAGTTCCATTAATCTTAAATAAGTCCTATATATAGTACTTTATTACTTATTTTAGGTTTTTTCTTTATTTAGAATATATAGGTTTTTATTATTTTAGGTATGTTTTTTATATTAATTAAATTATCTTTTATTAATTTTAATAATACTTTTAATATACTTTAAGAATTTCTTTAGCTGGTTTTTTTTATAGATTTTATCCTTAATTTTACTTTTTAAGCTTTTATAATAAAGTTTTATTAGTATATTATTATCCTAGGCTATTTATACTATAATTCTTTTAAACTTAGCTAAATATTAATTATAAGATTTTATTTATTTAAGTTTATATAATTAATTTATAATTTATTATTCTATATTAATTATACTAAAATTATCTTTAATAGTAATTTTAAAATATTCCTAGTTTTTAAAGATCTCTTAAATCTCTTTATTTTAGTTAGCATCATCCTTATTTTTCAAATAGTCTCTTATAATAGATTCAAACTATACTTCTACATTCCCTTAGAGGAGGGTTTTAATGTATAATATCTAGGCTTTAAGGGTTGTAAGTTATATTAGGAAAAAGCAAAAGTATCCCTTCATTCAGGTAAGAAAGGGGACTATATTAGCAGCCTTTCCTAGAAAGGGTTCTAGGACTGGGGATCTTAGAATTTCACTAATATCTTTACCCTTATTTCCTTTAACTATGGTGGTTCCAGCTTTTTCTACTTTAAGTTGTGCTTATATATTTATAAGTTTCTTCTTAATTTGCTACAATTCTATAATTAACTTAGTATTACTAGAAGGAGCAATAATAGCAAGATTCTTTCCAAATATTATTATTATTTAATTATTAATATAAGTAATTAACTGAATAAAAGCTTTTAATATATAATAATCTAATTAATTCCTAATTTAATAAATTAATTAAAATAAAAGGTTTATTATTAATAAGATGGTTAGGTGTATTATAGTAAAATAAAATAATAAAAGTATTATATTAGGTAATAGTTAATTGTAATTAAGATAATTAAATTATATTAAAAGCTAGTTAGTATTAGCTATAAGGGTGGATTCTAACCTATCTATATACTATTATTTTATTTTAGTGTATATAGTATATTTGGTGCACTAGGTACAATACCTTTTGCACTTATTGCAATAATTGTCCTTATTGCTCCTTATTTGATTGGTCGTATGTGACTATAGGGTAGCTGGTTTCTTGCAGGGTGTGGCATTCTGCTATCCTAGACCGCCCTGGGTATGACATGGGTCATAACAAAAGTAACTACTTATTATTAATAAGATTAATATACTAGGTCTTTAAACCCTTTATAATATTAATAAATGACTTTATGCCTATTAAGGATTAAGTAAAAACTTTAATAATATCTTAGTAATATTATTATTAGGAGATTTCTACTAATTTTACTTAATAAATAATAAATTATTATTAATATTATACTTTATTCTTAATATTTTAAATAAATTAATAGTATATAAAATCTAGGCTTAGTTTATGATTATTATTATATTAATTAAGTAAGTTTATATATCTAAAGATTCTAAATTATAGCGGTTACTAACTTATATCTAATAGGGAAAGTAAGATTAATTTAATATAGATCTTCTTAATTGCCAATACTTTAAAAAAGGTTAAGCTATATTATAAAAAAGAGGCATTATAATTATTATATTACTTAATAGTATAAGATAATCTTTAAATATAGATATAATTTTAGCTTTCTAAAGATAATATTAGAAGCCTATCCGAATATTTCTACCTTAATATTATTAAAGGAAACCTAGTATATTACCTATAATAAAGGAAGAGGCTACTTTAATAGTTAGTATAGGAGATAATAGTAAGATCTATATATTGTTTACCTTTATATTTGTGCCTAGTATGCCTATTATAATTATAAAGAATATAAACCTAGGATTAAAACTTATAAATAGTGCTAGATATATTATATTAAAGGTTATACTGGATATAAAACTATTCTTAGATTATTAATTAATACTAAATATTATTCTATACTTTAGTTTACTTGCTAGCCTTATTCTTTTATCTGAATTAATTTAAGGCTTTATATTTAAAAATATATTATTAAATATAATTCTATTTATACTAATAAGTAAATTAATATTAATTAAAGAAAATAAAAGAAAGTCTAAGAAAAGACCTTAATAAAAGTATAATATAAGCTAGTAAAGGCTTTTTTATACTACTATATTTATATATATTAATTATAAAATATAAGGTAAGATATTACTTAAGATTGTATTAGAACTATAAGGGAGAGTGATAAAAATATATCCTATAATTAAGAACCTTAAGCTAGTAAAGTATAATCTATATAGCCTATATATATAATTATTAAGATATAAATCTTTTAATAGTATTATATTATTATTAAAAGTATAAGAGAAGGATATTCTTAATAATTATATTCCTTTTAAAATATTAGATAAAGAGGCCTAGTTGGAGAAGCTTTATAAGATTATATTAAATAAAGCTTAATTATTATTATTAAATCTATTTATATAATATAAATAATATAAAATATATCTTTAAATATTAAAAGCTTATTATATTATTTAATTAATAAAGCCTCTATTTCTCTCTATATCAATATAGCTAAACCATATTCTAATTTTCAATAACCCTTAATAACTACTAATAGCTAATATTTTATCTAATAGAATTAAATATAAAAATAAAATTAAACAAAAACTTATAAAATATCTCACTATCCAATAAAAATAATAAAAATTAGTATTTTCTTAAACCAAAATCTAAGTAAAGAGAAAGAAAATAAACCTTAAAGGGCAGATTTTTTAAATTAATCTGGTCTAGTAGGAGGTCATAAACTGCTTACTAATCGGGTAATTATTAGTCCACCAATCGGAAGGCCAGTGACAGGGATCAGGGATGTAAGTGTTCATTTTTTTGAGTGTAGATTTTTGGCAGGATTAAGACCATCTTTCGTGACCGAAAGACATATCTGTGCTCTGAGACTCCCGGCTGCTACCGGGTGCTCGGCGGTTTTTTTTGTGGAAAATCGCACTAAGGTTCGCGGGCGCCGCCTGACCCTGACCCTCCTTGCAGTCGCAAACACTATCCATCCGCAAACTTGCCGCCGTCCGACAGCGCTCTGCCCCTGTGCCTTTCTTTCATCTCGACTTACTCGCCACAACGCATACGCTCGTACCTCGCGCCGCCGTCGATTCTTCGTCACCCATTCGCTGTGGAAGGTCACAGTTACAAAAACTACACGTGATCCCACATCTCCTCGAACCAGTTATTTCATGCCCCGTCACAGTCCGCCGCCTTCCAGTCACCACACCGCTTGCCCGCCTGAGCTACTGCGTGGAAACCATGTTGGATCCCGATCATCTTCCAGCATGGCTTACCATATTAATTCGTTTTCACCGCGGCTGAGCCCGTCCTTTTCCTCGTCCTCGTCGCTCCACGACATGACCCAGCGCAAACGCAAACTTCGACTCCTTGTTGCCGCCACCGGCCCCCGCGATACATCTTGGGCGCAGACCCTGGTCGTCCGCCTATCAAAAAATCCACAGATTGAAGCCCGAGCTATCGTCGACGACGTTGTACCACGCCTAACCCAGACCATTATTGTCATGCAGAATCGGAGCCTAGCCTTGGGCATGGGCGATCGGGCAGATGATGTCGAATTTTACCGTCAACAAGCATACGAGCTGGTGGAATGGGCTGATCTCATGGTGTGCGTGCCGCTTGATGCCGATACTATTGCCAAGATGCTGGCGGGCGTGACAGATACTTTTCTCGGCGAAGTCCTGCGAGGGTGGGATGTCAACAAGAGAATTGTGCTGGTACCAGGCATGAGCACTCACATGTGGACGAACCCAATGACAAAGAAGCAGCTCCAGGAGATCCACAGCAAATGGAAATGGATTCGAGTGGGGGCGCCAATCCTGTGGCATTACGAGGGCACGACGAATCCAAAACGAGTGCCCAGCTGGAACGGATTCAACGAGGTGCTGGGAATCATCAAAAACCAAGCGGAACTTTTGGGACTTGGGCGTGATGTTGATATTGCTACGGGAATGGGCATCGTCCCCGATAGCGACGTCAAGGTCCATTCCAAGCTACCTCCTGAAATCTGGACCATCATCCTCGACTACGCTGGTGATTGGGAGATTGCCAAGGCGTTGGGCGTATACACAAACTTAAAGATGCCTGCACCGTGGACGTTTCAACCCAAAGATCCATCAGATGCACTCAAAGTTTATGAGCATGAGCTAGAGTGGACTGTTCTCACTTGCCGTCCGGCCGCCATATGCAAGAAACTATCCCAGTCTCCACCCAACTTTGTTGATATATCTGCACTTGTTATCAAGCTGGTTATAAAATTTGGCCTTATCGAAGTCTTGGATTATTTGGAAGCCAACCGACCGGATCTTTTCAAAGCGTTTGATGGAACAACATTACCGACAAAAGCGTCTGCATATTACCCACGAACCGATGTGTTGGATTATTGGAAGCAAAGCCATTGGTTTAGAGATCGACATATTTATGATGCTGAAGCCATTGACAATGCATCCAAGAACGGCCATGTTCGCGTCCTAGAGTGGTGGTGGCGGCGGTCGGGACTGCCATTACGATATACCGAAACGTCGTTGGAGCAAGCTAGTGGAAATGGACATCTCTTAGTGTTGGAATGGTGGCGCGACGCGGCTGCACAGGACGATCAAGTTGTGTTGCGGCCGGGCCGGTCGCTGCTTTGGGCAACTCAACACGGCCAGGCGGATGTGCTGCGGTGGTGGGACGCCTCCGGAATCCCTGTTGCCCACGGGGATGGAGTAACCAAGATGGCTAGCCGCTGGGGACAAGTTGAAGTTTTGGAAACTTGGAGACAACTCAAAGGCGATGACAAATTGGTGTTTGACGCCGACGTATTATTGCCTCCAACTATGTACTCTCACGTACCGGTTCTGGAGTGGTGGCGCAAGTTCGCCCATGGGGAGCTTGAAGGCATGGAAGGCCGATCACAAATGGTCGAGTTTCGGACCTGCAACATCGAAGAAGCGCTCGAGGACAGCATCGGAGACCCGAGTGCGGTTAGGCGGTGGTGGACACAGAACGGGCTGAACCTGGGACTGCGAAATGAAGAATGGCTCAAGACGAGATATCTCTAGGGCGCTTGCCCACCGGACTTTTTTGAGTTCGGGCACCGGAGTTCCGGGTCCCAGGGACCTGGTGTCGTCTAGCGCCCGGGAGATCCTTGAGTTACCTGGATTGGATACGCGCGAAATGCATGCACTCCCGCGCTGACATGTCTTGTTGGTGGGCATCCCGAAAATATGGGAAGTGAAAAGGAGCAAGGGTTTTTTTCTGGGAGAGAGGCGTGGGTGGATCATGGGTACTTCTGTCATTATGGGGCGCCGCGGGTGTTTGAGTCTTTGTTTTGTCTTTTGCTGCTTGCATCGGATGCGGTTTCGTTTTGAAGATTGACATGGAGAGGTTTTTTGATCATGATGGGTTACGAGAGAGAAGCATCCTGTTCGGAGTCGATTGCATATATTTGAACACAGACATCGAGGGCGAAAATGAGTAAATAAGAAGGACCTCTTGCGAAGACGATCAAGTCACCAAACAAGTTCACCTTGCTGCATGCATGTCCCTGCTTTGTTCCTTGACTACGCGGAGATTGAGTTGATTTCCGATGCATCATCCATCATTCGATCCACGTTTCCACTCCATTGTACTCTCGCCGCGTGGCAATCAACCATGGGGGGTTAATAACACGGAAAGTCCATATACATTAAAGCTTCAACATCATTATCGTGCATAGCGCGTTTGTCAATGAGATTACATATTGGAAACATGACAATAAGGGAGCCAGATACATCTCATCCGAGGCTGTCTGAATGCCAAGAAGCGGCTTGATGCCTTAAGCACAGCGAACGGATCCGCTCTCAGAAGAAACATGTCTCATCCGCCCATATACTTGCACGAAAACCTGGGGTGAGAAGCGGGACCGGCCCGGTCTCATGGGGGAGGGAGAAATACGCAACCCGAGAGAGGCACTATGGTGGGTAATAAAGAGTGTTCGGTGTGCCTATCGTCGAAAATGGGTTGAGGCTAGTCTTTGGAGGCGACGATATCGGTATTTCTCCACACATCCTCGCTTAGCTAAGGGCCGCTAGCTGAACAGAAGCCACCACAAGGGTCCTTGCTTGCTTTTGTCGGGGAGCTTCCAGAAATCCATGCTACTGCAGGCTGCAGCGTATCCGCGCTGGCAAGGAACTGCTCCACTCGCTTGAGAAGAGGCTTGGGACTCGGGAAGCGAAGGAATTGCCGTCTGGTCGGCAGTCGACAATGTCACTCCCGCATTTAGATTCACAAGCGACGATTTGCCTGTAAGCCAAGACAAATGTCGGCCCGAGGATCGATTTAATCGCTAATCAGCTATGAGAAAGAAAAAATCTCAACGTTGCTGAATACTGGGAAATTCACGCGGTCAAGAGGGCGAGATACGAGAGGCGAGGTCGGAACTGGTTGTCCGTTTCCGCGTCAGACGTATGGACCGAGCGCTCATCATGGCCTATCCTAGCCTGAGTCAGGCCCCATTTTGTCTACTGATTTTTGTCCCCAATGCACGGCCTCAGATGGTACGTGTCTTGCCAGAGGTAGTATCTATTACGTTTTGGCGCGTCCTTTGTTCCCATGAATTCCTGGGGCCCCGCGAGCTCGAGCTTTTCCTTCAGATGCAAAAGCCCTTGTTTTCTGGAGAAGACGGGGTCTGTCCGAGGGAAAGCGGAGAGGACGAGAGATCTGGTCGATTTTCTGAAGATTGTTAGATCCAGGTGGGCATGGTTCGTGAGGTGAAGTTGGAGGTGAATATCAAGGTGAACAAGCTACCAACCATCAGGGAACGTCTGCGCCCTACGAATGAGGGGCGAAAAGGGGAGATGCAACCAGGTCGCTTTTACGTCTGCTCTAATTCGCGGTATCGGAGCCACAGGCCTTGGTTGTATCGATAGAGGGAGAGTAGAGGTGCGATAAGGCGTGGCTAGTACAAAACGGCGGTGCGGTTTAGGAGGAGTTGCCAGGGCGCAACATGACCCCTTGTAAAGGCAGGCCCTTGTTCCCTGCAATCAGGTCAGAGGGATGTAAACGCTGAAGACGTTGGTAATATCCGTGTACTATTGTGAAGAAGCGAACCCAAAATTGGGCTGTGCGTCGGCGAAGTGTCCGGAAATGGAGCAGATTGACTCTGCTCCGACAGTAAAGCTTGGAGATGAGATGAGGGAAGCGACAGAGTCTCCCCGCATTTCTCCTCTGTTGACCTCTGGTTTCTGTCCCTGGGATTTCCCCTCGCTGGACAATGCACTGAGTTCATTCGACTGCTCGTGGTATCACACCCCGCAGCGGATCCCATGTGGCCCAATTCTCGGCGAAAGCGAGTTGCCAAGACTTAAGAACGGTCGAGGCGACGGCGACCTCCACTAGGAAACCGTCACCTGGGCTTGCGCTTCGTAGTTTCTCGCAAGAGGAGAAGCGGTATTGTTATTGCGGTTTACGTACGCGCATTCAGTCGGGCTCGTCTAGTCTTCTTCAATTGACCCAGTCCGAAGCCACAGACGGCATCATCAATGCAGTCATTGGACGCGGTCTTGAATTGTCTGGGTCCCGCCCTTGTTCGATTGCCGCCTGCATTGCATCCCGTCATCCCGTCCCATGTCCCGTGCAAACAAAGATACATGGCTGGCATCCTTCAGCTTTCCTTTCGGGGCAATGGAAGCTGAGGCAATGGGCCTGGCACGATGGTGGTGCGTTTGCTGTTATGGGAATGCGGCTGCGGTGCGCGGTTCCAGGCCCTAGCAGCGGCTCGCTATCAGCTCCGTATCCCGGCCGCCCTTGTTTGATGTTTCTTGGCATTTGCAAGAAACTTTTTCAAGTAATATGCTTCAAAGAGCGCCCGCTTGGTGCAATCTGATCTCCATCTTGCCGTGGGTGGGTTGTTACTGTTTGAACTGCCCCGTCGGGAAAGGGTTCTTATCATCAACAACGGGGAAATTGTGGGTCGCCATGTCGATATCAAGGTATTTCCCCCGTTCTGGAGCACTGGAGCACTGGAGCATCGCCAGGCCTCCTTGGGACCCAGTTAGGACGTCTATATAATCAGTGTCGGCCAATACAAGCAACTATTCCCGGGGCATGGGATCCGCCGGCGGCCAGATCCCCACTCGCAGCCCATGGTTGTGGGATTACAGCATCGCTGATAACAGCGTATTGATAGGGTTGACTACAGCCTATTACTCTAAATCGCCGCCAGATTCATTGTGTCTTGGCACTCCGTAGCTTCGGCAAACCAGAGCGCGATGGCACGCGTGTTTGAAGACGCAGAGAATTCATAAGCCCGTTTGTCTTCAGGGATGCTTCCAAGCGATAAGCAGTTTGCCGCGGAGTGGGCGAACCGAGGGAGATGATCGGCAAACGACACTTTGATGCTGCTGTGCCACATGATGACGGCTTCAAGTTTTTGGGAGGCATCAGCCAGGAGATTTGTTTTAATTTTTTTTTCTTTGCATTTGCATCTGCAATCTCAAGGCCTGGCCTGCGTAGAATTGGAAAAGTGCGGGCCTGACTTTGCATGCTCGCTCCTTGAGGCTTTTGCCCCGACAAGCCTAAAGTCTAAGGTTAAGAGGTTTTAGCTCAAAAAGGCCTCTATTTCCAAACCATGTTAGACCATCCACAAATCCAGCCAACCGTGGCTCCCGATGCATCTCAGGAACCCACACACACAAACCCCAGTAACCCTGCTGGCTGCTCCCTGTCCCTCCCAACCAACAGAGCGCCGTAAAACCTTAGCTCCCAAGCCATGGTCGCTGCACATCACCACCGTCTTTCTTGGCAGAAGCATCGACTCTTCCACGCAGCGTTCCCTCGAATATCTTCACCCGCCATCCCGATCAGCCGAGTCATGCTTCGCAGCCCCCCACACTGGAGGGTACTTCCATGAGGCTCACGTCTACCTGGCCCCTGAGGACCGGCCCGGGTCTGCCTATGCCATGTTGCAGCGAGCAGATGCTGCTTCAATTGAAGGCCCGTGTAGTCGGTAACTAACTCCACGGGAGCCCTCGAGTACCCAGCATGCATACGCACAGCTTATCATCGAACCACCCCGTGTCGAGTCTTATTGCCGCGGTGGACCTTGCCACACCTCGCAGCCATGTTCAGCTCCCCCAGTTTGTCGACGGCCGATTACTGGTTTGTGTTGGCGCGTCATCGCCAGCCCATTCTTCTAGAAGACCGGCCCGGTTGTCGCGAACACCCTTGACAATATCCTGGGGTCAAGGTCTCGCTGTAACCTCCAATTTACAGTCATCTTTAAGAAGGAACCCCTCCCTCGACTTGTAAACCATGTCATGACCAGAATTGTGTCCCATCCTCAACCCGACACTTATTCCAATCCTCTCAACCCAATCCAGGCTTTGACCTGTTAAGAGGATTTCCATCTGTTGTCTTCAAAACAACCGCAACCATGGGCGTCCCATCCGACCCCGAACACAAGGGCGGCGATGTTCCTACAACCGAGGACACCGCCCCTGGCATTCTTCTTGATGGCAACACTGTGGAGGCCGAGTACGGCCAGACTCAGCGTGGTCTCTCGCCTCGTCACGTCCAGCTCATGGCCATCGGTGGTTCCATTGGAACTGGTCTTTTCGTCGGTATCGGTGGTGTTCTAACCAAAGCTGGTCCCCTCTCTGTCGTTCTCGGTTACCTGATTTGGGGTGTCTTCTTCGTCTGGCCTTGCAACTTGTGTGTTGCTGAGATGTGTTCTTACCTTCCTATCCGCGGTACTATCTTTGAGCTCGCTTCCCGATTTATCGATCCCGCCTTCGGTTTCTCTCTCGGTTGGACCTACTTTTACGCCGGTGTCATGCTTGTTTGTGTCGAATACAGTGCTGTCGCGACACTGATGCAATTCTGGGTTCCTGATGTGAATCCAGCAGTTTGGATCGTAATGGCAATGTTTATTTGCGTTACGCTCAACGTAGTTGCAGTCAAGTAAGTGAATATTTTCTGTTCAACGGAAACCCAAATTTTAACAGTTCCTTTTCAAATAGGTGGTACGGAGAGTCCGAATTCATCATGGCCTCCCTAAAGATCCTCTTGTTGTTTGGTCTCCTCTTCCTTACCCTCATCACCATGTGCGGTGGCAACCCCAAAGGTGACGCGTATGGTTTCAGATATTGGAAAGGCGGTTTAGCAATGCAAGCATATCACGGGTCTGGAGCCACTGGTCGCTTTGCAGGTTGGTGGAAGGTTGTTCTCTACGCCGGTTTCACCATTGCTGGTCCCGATATGATCTCATTGGCTTCCGGAGAGATCCAGAACCCTCGCCGAACCATTCCCCGCGTTGCCAAGCTCATCTTCTACCGTCTTATCGGTTTCTACGTTCTCGGAGTGTTGGCTGTCGGTATCATCTGCAGCTCGGAGGACCCCACTCTTCTCGCTGCTCTTGAGACTGGCGAGTCTGGCGTCGCTGCATCCCCCTGGGTTATTGGTATCTCCAACCTTGGCATTAGCGGTCTGCCTCACTTGATCAACTTCCTCATCCTGACATCTGGTCTGTCTTGCGGAAACGCCTATCTGTACTCCGCCTCTCGAACTCTCTATGGTCTTTCTCGAGGTACGATTTTTCTATTTCCAGACCTGAAATAACTGTAGCTAACTTTATTGTGACAGATCATCAAGCCCCTGCCTTCCTCAAGAAGTGTACCAAGTCCGGTGTCCCCATCTACGCCGTTGGTGTTGTCAGTCTTATCACTTGCATCACCTTCCTTGTCGCCTCCAACAACTCAGTCACCGTGTTCTACTGGTTTGTCGATTTGACCACTACCGGTTTGATCGCCTCCTACACAATGATGATCGTTGTCTTCGTTGGCTGGTACCGCGCTCGTACTTCCCAGGGTCTCACTAACGAGTCCCTCTACTATGCCGCTCCCCTCGCACCCTGGTCTGCATACCTTGGAGTGTTCATGGGCTGTGCTGCTCTTATCTTTGTTGGTTTTGACGCTTTCAAGCCCTGGAAGACCCAGACCTTTGTCACCGCATACTTCTGCTTGCCCTACAGTGTGATTCTGTTCGCTGGCTGGAAGGTCATCAAAAAGACCAAGTGGGTTGATCCTGCTACTGCCGATCTCGTCAGTGGCAAGAAGGAAGTCGATGAAGAGTGCAAGCACTGGGAAGAGGGTGGCATTGAAGAGAACTGGCAGCGGGAGCTTGCAGCAATGCCCTTTTGGAAGCGCGTTTGGGAGAGGATGTGGTAATTTGGTGTTTATTAGAAAGATTATTGTGGCCCATAAGACCAGTAGACCTGTTCTATATACCCGAGGCTAGAAATGATATTATGCATTGTTTAAAAGAATTCTCCCTATGTGGTTCCAACTAATTGTGTATGGGGCATCTAAAACTACCAGATATCAAGTCAAGCTTATCATCAGGTTCAATTCCAATGTCTAACCGCAAAAACAATTAACCTTGAATATATCCCCTATGCCAGCATTTAAAGAAGCTCATCAGTCCATCAGCGTCCATGAGTTAAGCAATACTAAGATTGATCATTTTTTATCTATAGGGTAGCTGGGTAGATAAATCGAACAGAAGATCGACCACGTTAGCAACAATCACACCTTGCAAATGACTAATGTTCTTAAATTCCTTGTTTAATTAAAATCTATGATGATATTCTTCTAAAATATTCCAAACAGAGCTGTGCGATGGCTAAGTCCTAGCGCTTACTCGAAACATCATGTGCATTTCTAGCCAGTTAGCCCTGAGAACGGTGCCAATTCAAGCTATCTTAGTTCGAGCAACTTGCAACCTGTACGTAGTTCCTGGTTTTTCTAGTGCGTTTGTTTCCTTTAGTAAGTCTGAACTAGTTAGACTTGATTACCTCCTCGGTAGTTCGGCTCATCGGGCTAAAACTACAGACATCGGTCTGCCGCCTTCGCCTTAGTGCATCGCCGGCCATGCCCAGAACGATAGGTTTATCGATTTAGGTCTATGATAATGTTATTATGTTCGTATTCAAACGCCACCATTCAAAAATCCTTCCTCTTCATCATTACATAGCGGGGCAGCAAAGTGGTGACTTTGCAGGTTGCTGGCTTCAGACGCGCATGGCGAGAGGAAATCCAGCAAGCCATTGGGTATCCGTCCTAAGCGCGAGACCTTCCAAAGTTTCCAAGATGTTTCCATGCCTGGAAATTTGAATCTGATTTATTGGAGACAGTAATAGTATGGCTCTGCCTTATTAATTAATATATTGTTTATTAGAGTAAGCGAGAGTTGGTATGTTGTATTAAGGTTATGTCAGTAATTGGGCATTTCGTCATAGCACTTCGTTTAAAAAAAAGATCCCAACAATAGTATAACTGTGGCAAGGTTACCCTCTTGAATGGCTTTTTATTCCTCGTCATAGAAGTTGCTTGTGACTCATCCCTCTCAGGAATTGCTGACTCGGGGTCTTTTTTTCTTTTCTTCTAGAGATGTTCGTATTTAGAGATGGTTAATGGGACCACATGCAGTTATTGGCAGGTGGTTGAAAACATACGAACAAGCGACAACAAAATTCCATCGGCGTTACCGAAACCTATATCGATTACGTCGTTCAAGAATAACCATTGAGCCGGATGTACCGAGCGGGCTAACACTTTACCAAGGAGCACCCTGTTAATTTATATAAACTCAAACAAGCAACAAACAAGACCCTACGGAAACAGGGCTGCAGGGTAAATTGTTAGTGTGTATAGCTTTAACAACACTCATCTATTGCAATTGATTGAATTCAACGTCGTCCGCCTCAACGTCAAATTGTTTTTGTTGAAGTCGTAAATGGACGGACCACCCTCTACTCTCGAGGGGGCTACCTAGCTATCGCCAACCGCTCTAAGCTACTTTAAGTTATTACCATGCCTATGAAACCATTTCAATGACGAGTGCATGCGTCAATGTTGCCTTGCCCATTGATGTCGCTTGCAGAACCCCCACCAGAAAGACTCCATCGAGCCTTTCCGCGGACGTGATGGAAGAAGCCTTGGCAATACAAACTTTGACCTGATCATCGAGGTATCGTAGGTGGGTCTGGGGAAGGCCAAACTCAATTCGCCATCTGTTGAGAGAGGAGAGAGCGCACCAGGACCGGGAAGTTTTGCGATGCAACGTCACGATGTTACTCGATTGGTACATTGCGAACGACTGGGGCAACCTCTTGGCCCTACATACGAGCTGGCAACCATGACTGTAACAAATATTGTACGACAAGCAGGGTCGTGGGAGTAAGGGGAACGACAAGTCATAGGGAACATACGATGCAAGGGAGCCCCCTCCGAGCTTAGGCGACATCTACGCGGCGGAGCGGAATGACGGCCGCGCAAGAGCAGGGAGTTTGGGCCAAGTGCACCTATTGCGAGCACGCACGACAGAGCACGCACGACAGAGCACGCACGACAGAGTACAATGACGATCGCCGGGCCAAAGGTCTCAGCTGCTCAACAAAGCCGGCGACGGGGATGGTTACGCGGCTCTGCAGAGATCTCCCCTTCCCCTCCCCCGCTCCCTCCCCCTGGTCATATTTCAGCTTTTCCTGGGTCTCGTGTGTCTCTCTACAGGCTTGCTAGGACGGCCGACAAAAAAAAAGGCGAGTCTTTCCGCGAGCGGCGGCCGCAGTCCACAGCACGAATCGGAGACGGGCCAGAAAGACACGGCATCACATCAAGAGGGAAAAAGAAAAATACAAATGCACACCGAGAACTTAATTGCCCCTATTGGCACTCAAGAACCGTGCCATATTTGTCACGGATGGGTGTGTTTGTGCACCCAACCACTAGAAACAGGGGCTCATATGGCCTCTCATGTTGTCTCCGAAAGGATTTTAGCCGCAACATGACGTCTCGACATAATTTCTTTTTTTCGCAAGCAAATACCGCAGAGGTAAAAAAAGCTTGATGCCCTTGTTTGTGATGTATCGGAATTTTCCTTGCTTATTTCCACACACAACAAGCTCGAGGAGCGGCATGGATGTTGGTTGACAGCGAATTGAGCCGCGGGCGTCTAAGTTGCGGGAGGAGAGGCCGGTCAATTAGTATGGCATGTCACCAGCTAGTTGGTCGGCGGCAGTCGTTCCGGGCTGCAGATGTGTTTCCCTGCCAAGCGAGTTTTTTTTTTCGTTTATTTCTTAGTTTGTTTGCGGGCTCATGATCTTCAAGTGCCGCTCTGTAACCGAAGCGAGGCAGGTCATCGAATGTTTGCTTCTTGTGCGCGGTGGGCAGTGTGAGTGGGTTGCGGACCCGTGGGTTTGGCTCAACGGTTATCCATCATTGCTTTTTTCCCCCTTCCTTTTTTTTTTTTGGTCTTTCTTTACTTTTTTCGTCAGCGCTCTTCGTATCAGGCATTGGCCCCTCTGCCCATCGCCGCTCGGACGCGTCCCGGGTTGGAGAAAATGACGTGCCGCCACTGGGTCGAAGAATGGAAATGGGCGCGAATCTTCCAAACACAGACCGGGGTTGGATGCAATACCAAGAACCCAATAAAACGATGCGAGGGGGTGAGCATTGTAAACCCTTCTGTTGGCCAAAGTGTTTGATTGATTGTATTACTCGACTCGAATTTGTCGTACGAGTTCATGGGAATTCACGGATAGTAGACAGCTTCGCGAGTCATTGCTCATTTCCGATCTATCACAGTATGGGATAGATTCATTCGCTTACACGTGCGTACCACCTGTCAAACCAGGCACCATGAACATAATGGTCAAGGTCGGTTGACTATTGGCATCTAGCTTGGGGCTCCAGGAGCAGTCGGCCATGTCATTGATATGAAGATGAGCACTAAGACAATCTGCCATGAAATCAAGGTTTGTTCTTAGACAGCATCGCGACGATCCGTCAGGGCAAGTCTCTCCTACAAGGCAAAGACCATATTGAAACATGGCCATTCGGCCACACGTCGGTGAAAGCGGCTGATCGCCCTTGACAAGAAGCCCACAGATCCAGCAGGAACGTGGCCACGATGCGGCCAAGGGGTGCGTCAATACTCCGCCATGGGGCTCATCCTGGTCAATGGGCAAATGTTTGAAGCCTCTTGGGAACAAATAGTGGGTAGGACAGGGAATATGAGGGCCGTGGTAGGACTGACGAGAGTGCTATGTTAGACAGCGCAATCAAAGTGGCTAGAGGTAATGGATATGAGGCTCGTAGAGGACTATGAGCCGCCGTCACCGCCGGGAAATTTCCAGGGACGTGGCATTTTCACGAGGCCAGGCTAGAGAAAGGCGAGTCATGCGCTCGGACTGGGGGGGTCCACGAGTAAGTACTAAGTGATGAGGCCTCGTCAATAGCCATGCCAGGAAGGTAAGAGGGCCGGCGCCAAGTGATTGCAAGTGGGTAGCATCGTCGTGGTTGTAGTGTTCTAGCACCATGGCTAATAAGTTTGGCAGAAGACCGTCTGCGACGGGGCCTCGTTTGAAAATTGGTCTGTCCGGCCTGCTGGAACCACGAGGCATAGGTTGGTGTCTGTTCACAAACGGCGTTTACCATGATATGGCCGGTGGCTTTTGAGGCAGAGCTGTCTGTTTCGAATCGAGGTGTCCAAGAAACGAGAAACAATACTAGCTGGTTGGGGCTATTCCTTGCAGGATCGCCTCTGGGATTTGGTGGGAAGCAACCGCAGGTGGTGGTGGTTGGCTTAGCGCTAGGGAAGGGGGTGGGAGCATCAGGGACGAGAGCCGAATGGTGAGGCAAGCCACCACATGCATCTTGGGAATATTGTCAATCCACATGTTCATGCTTTGAAGCCGTTGATGCAGCGCCATGTAGTGCCATTGCTTTGCTATCTGGAGGTTAAGTCTGGGGAAGGTGGACGAACGCTTGGGGACACGACTGTGCGCGAGAGGCACTACGCGGATAGATTGGCCTGCCGTGGTGAAAGACAGAAGAACCTCACGTCCCATCGCTCTTAGGCTGTCTCGGCCTCGTGGCTATTCGTTCACCGTTGCTTCACGAAGGATTGACCCAACCCCGAATCCGCTTGGCTTGGGAATGTGCAGCGTGTTTCAACGCTCAGAGATGATAAGGGGGGAAGCAGACGTGCCGTGCCGTGTTGCAGGATGCACGGCTCACCAATAGTCCAGAGGCTCATACGGACGGATGCATCACAAAAATGCGCCTGGACCTCACCGGACCCTTTCCTTTGTCCAGTTCCCACTTGTTGCTCCAGATCGGGAGGAATCGAAGTTGTAGGAACTCGAAAGGAAGCCCAAAGGTGGAAGGGAATTGTGGACTGTGCGTAGAGGTGTAGGAAGGCGTCGAGGCTGAAACGGTCTGTGCACGGCGTTGGGATTCCCCCACTGCGCGGCGAACGACACTGTGTTGGGCAAAAGAAACAAGTTGCTGCACGCTGCTGCTGACCTTGCGTTAGTTAGTTAGCACCCTGCAACCCCGTTTTCGACCCTGTTTTACTCCCGTCCCATTGCTAAATCTATCTGCAACCACCGCCCATAGCCCAGAGTGAGCCCTTCGTCTCCAGTGAGGTCTGGATGTTTTGCGTAAAGACAATTGAGAGCCTAATCGCTTCTGATGGCGGTGCGGGTGCTGTGGTGCTCAATGTCGTGACCGCTAACCGATTGGCTCTGGGTGCACCACACACCTAGGTGCGGCGCGGCCCATGAGGGATAGTAATCGCGATCTCTTCCATGGCGGGAGTCAAAGGCACAAGGGGAACCTGGGCGGGCCAAGGACCTCCTTGCCTGCATGAGACGATCACGGTATCCAAACCGTGGCGGCGTGGCACAGCGAGCGAGGGACGGACAGCGAGGACTGTATTCCTGGACCGGGCCCGGGCTCGGCAGCATCGTATCCCTCCAGCCCCCGTTCCGCCCGCCGCAGGTAGAGTCCAGGGTCCTCGACTACGGGCAGCATGTATCACAAGCACGCTGAGAGGGCGAATTGCTCCACCGGGCTGTTGAACTGGGGAACTGGCTAGCCCCGATGCGAGAGTTGTGGCACCTGTGATGGCGTTTTTTTGGGGCTGGTTCCGCCGCACTCACCTGGCCCTGGGGCGCTGGAGGCGGCAAGATTTCACATTGCCATGCATTTGCCATGCCCATTCGAAAAAAAAATTGACTCGGTGCCTGGTCCACCCGGAAGCTCCAGTCAGCCGGCCAGGGGCTCTCTCGCTTGTTCACAGGTCTGCCAGGACAGGACGATTGTCGAGGTCACTGTTCATCAAGCGATCGTCGGCACTGCGGTGGACCGAGATCGTGACCAGAGAGAAAAAGAAAAGAAAGACACTGGTGATCCCTGTACTCGGGCAGTTGTGAGTTTGGGGCGCTTCCGGGGAATTACAATTGCTTTTTCTTCTACACTGGCGCTGTCATAGCAGTCGGTATCCAGTCACGGCGATCACTGGAGCATTGAAACAGCAGAACCTGGGGGTCCCTTGCTGGAGGTTGCGCCTCTGGGCCACTAATGGATGGCCATCCCATGAGGTTGAATGGACTCGCATAATGCCTCTCTGTGGACAATGCGCCATTACAACATTAGCTGCATTTTACCAATTGATGCATGCCAGCATCCACGTACTGTTTCCCCAGCTTGCATCATGATTTTGTCCACGAACTTCCATCCCATCGTCATCTGATCATGTTGTTCGTCCTTGGCTTGATAAACTCTCACCAAGTAAGCCTAACACAGGGGTCTGATGGGCTTCGGCAGAGGGCGATCTTGGAGGGTCCCACCCAAAGCCAGTGGCCCTCTTCACTGGATTGGGCCCCGCAATCGAGAACTTGCCCCCCAGCTCGCCATCCCCGTCCCCCTGGCGGATGGAACCACGCTGGGCCCATCCGACCCTGGCTCTACCACGACCACCGGTCATGTCCAGCATTTGGCCTCGCTCGCTAGCCTATTGCGTGTGATGCGATGGACCAACCCCTGCTGCTGTTGTGGTCACTCACCGGAAAAAGTACAGCAAGCAATGGCAGAACGACCGAGAGTGCGAGAGAGCGACAGGCATGTGTAAAATAAGAGTGGATGATGGCATGTCATGTCAGGCTGGCCATCGTTTTTTTCCATACCCTTGGAGCTGAAGTCGATGAACTCATCTTTTGCGAGATGAGTGATGCCGCAACCCGGCCGGGTGATTCGGTCCACGAATCAGCACGGCCAAGAGGCATCGGATCGCTGGCTGCAAGGTACGGATACCACGTCGGCCCAAGAACTAGCTATGGCTGTGACGTGCCCAGCACAACGCAACGGTGGAGAGGTGAAGATTACACCGACTTTCTTGAATAGCAACACTGACAGCTAGTCATGATGAAACCAATTGCAACTGAAGAGGGCATCCCTGCGACTAAAACGTCGTCGGCGGCTGCTGCCACTGTCAGGCACCACGAGGGGGGCGATGGCAAGCCTCGCACACGGAATTGCCGTCATGGACGACATTCTGGCGTTTAGGTCCAGCTGCGCGTGCTTTTCCCTGCGCTGTCCAGTTTAGCCGTCCCGACACGGCAAATTAAGTTTTCGGCACCAAGACCAGCACCAGCACCAGCAGCACCACCACACCACACCAACGGGTTCCTTTGCCAGATTCCTTCCTTTTGCCGCCCGCCTCAGCTGGCCTCTGGGTCTGGGCCCCCGAGACACGGTAGTTTGGTTTCTTGGGGGAGAACGGCCCTAGCACCGCCCATGCTTCATTTTTTCTGCACAGAACAATCGTCGAAGCTTTGTACCTGCGCTCAGACACACGTCCCATGGCCACGACTGCATCACCCGTCGATATGCTTCATCACGCCCGGACGGAGACGCACTCCTCAGTCCTGGCCATGGGTTCCCCCCCAAACCCGCTGCCAAAGGCCAAAGGGGGCTCGGCTAGATCTCATTTGCTTGCCTCTCGCGTGCATGTGGGTAGCTCAGTGCTAGTCTGATCGCTCGGCAGGATTGGCAGATTGCAACTAGGGTAATTTTAGACAATCCCACGCCCTGCCCGGAAGCGCTCCTAGGATGAATCGGTGTAAGCTAGCCCTGGGTAGCCCAAGCCCTGCCCCCAAATGCCCGCCTAACGCCTGTGCTGTAGCTAGCTTGCCTGGACCGGCGTGCCCTGGGAGCCCCTGGGAGCCTTTGGGTCCTGGCTCCGCTGGCGGCCTTGGAGGGGGTGTACGGTGGTGGTGATACGGGTGCAAGTGGGTGGGCGTGGAGTGCCATGTAGGTGTGTGTTGGCTCTCCGCTGCGCTATGCTCTGAAGAAAAGCCTCCAAGCCCATTCGTTTTTTTCCTTTATCTGCCTCTGCCCGCCTCCGCCTCCAACCACCCACTGCCCCGGCTCTGGTTTGGATATTTCCTTCTCTCTCGCCCACTCGTCCCAGCGCTCGTGGAATCGGCCATTCGCCCTACGTTGTTGGTAAACAGGCAACCGAGGATCAGCAGGTGGTGCACCCAAAACCACCCGAGACACGCAGAAGTGGACGCCCGCTCCATGGCCCGCCCTTAGACTCACTCGCCCACCACTCGATCTTTCAGGACGACGACACCACACACAACCTGCCCTGCCTCGAGGCACCTTTCTGAAACTCACCACACTTCTCCCTGCGTCGTCTTGGACATTTGCTTGTTCCGCAGACGCACGCCTAAAAGAGCCCTGGGTTCTTTTTTCTACTCGACGGTCCGCCCTCTTTTCCCGACCAAGAGGGGCACTCAGTGGATCGTCTTGCATTCGCGACCGTTTTCACCCGCCTCTCTACCTACAGCTGCCCACTGCGTCACTGCACATGTCGTTCCCCGCCACTTCTTTTCTCTTTCGCTGACCATAGCAATCCCTCGAGGGGAAGTTTGGAGCTGCTTGGATTGGAGAGGGCAGACGAGGAATTGCACTTACACGTTGCCGTTGTCACACGACATTTAGCAGCATGGGCAAGTTCTCTTTCACCGGCCGCAAGAAGCAGCCACCCCAGGTCACCGTAACCGCTCCTCCCATGAGCAAGGCCCAAAAGATTCTCGGATCAAACGTCATCAACATTGACGATGAGTCTTCCTCCTCAAAGACGAGCCTCACCGTCAACGATCGCCCTGGCATACCCACCCGCTCTCCTTCACTTCGCGCATCGCCAAGAGCTGCGCCTGAATGGGAAGAGGAGTCGGACATTATTCCACGGCACATCCGGAACAACGAGGGGGGAAATTATGATGGCTTCGACGAATATGATGACATGACCGCCGACATGACAAGCGTTATGCGAAAAAGGCGTTCTGCGGCATCCTTAAATGAGTGGTACGACAAGTCAAAGCAGCCGCTTGCCATTTCCCAGCAGACATCTAGCTCGGCCATCGCCAAGGGTCTTCCCTCCAAGGCGCATAGGATGCTTGACATGGACCACACCCAATCCAATGTAAAAACGAAGAACAAGCCTTCTCGGCTGGATTTGACCCAGATCATGACGAGAAAGAGCAAAAAGAACGAGCGAGGGCCTTGGGAAGGCCCTGTGCTTGGTGCTGAGCATTTGACCAGGTCTCCTTCAATCCTATCGCCTTCGGGTTCACCGGGGCTCCGTGGGAAATTGAAGAAGCGCCCTACAAAGGAAAGTCTCCAGTCTGTGCAATCCGGCCCGCGATCCGGTGGGTCCGATGTTAGCCGCCGCGGGAACCACCTCGACGGACTGCCCAACCTATATGAGCACTACGAGCAGATGTCTTTCCGCCAGATTATGGAAGAGGAACTAAATGCGATGGAAGACGAGGAAGTGAATGAGCCACTTCTGGAAGAGGTCCAGGAGGATGTTTTGGAACAGGTTTTGGAGGATCTTGCCGAGGACGATATGGAGCCGGTGGATGAAGAAGAGGAAGAACACTACGAGGAAGAGGAGAGACAAACGTATCTCGAGCCCTTGCCTCAAAAAATGTACAACGTCCCCGTCAGCAAATCCGCCCAAAACCTTCCCCTACCACATCACGCCGAGCACATTGTTTCGCAGTATGCGAGACGCACACTTCCACAAACCCCACAGGCCGCCCTCCTCACCAAGACCGACATGTCTTCTCCTACTGATTGCGCTGCTAGCGTATCAAGCAGGCACACCCGCACGTCGAAAGCGTCGAAACGCACCGACCAGAGTCTCCATGAGTCGGATCTCCAGGAGAAGAGCATGCTCATGTTGTCATCTGACTCGGAGGATGAAGCTGAAGTTTACAACCCATCGTTCAGGGGCCCCGCGTCGGTTCCTGAATACCCGATTTCTGACAGCAGCTCCGTGTATTCCTCCCAACGCCCAACCAGCGCCCGAACCAGCCAAAGCGCCGACAACAAGCGTGCAAGCAGAGTCACTAATAATTCTCAAAATGGAAAATTCCTAGCCATTCCCACCGGCCATCCCAATGCCGCCGCCGTTACCCGATTCAGCTCGCAATCTGGAAGCTCGAACAACACCATTCAGGAGGCCAACAGCAACACTCTTGCTCGCTCTCCCTCTGCTGCATCTTGCATGTCCAACTCATCTATTAATACTACCATGACATGGCAGAGCAAGATCGGTCTCGGTTTACATCAGGCCCGTGCCGTAACTGTGCAGAGTGCTCGGGGCCCCGATGAGGATGACCTCGAGTCCCGATATAGCGACGAGCAAGACCAAGACATGATTTACAGACATGAGCACCAGCCTGAGCCTGAACACGAAGCTGATGACGAGCTTGAGACTTCTCACATTCAGGCATCCACCATTAGGGATTCGATTATCAGCGGAGGTGAGCAGCCAACGCCACCCCTGAGCCCCAGTTCCGTTGACTTCTACATCGACGGCGCTGCTGCTCACGGCCGATTCATGGCAGTCACTCGCCAAGAAGAGATGCTTCTCTCCGCACTCCGCCACAAGCGACAGATTATGCGGGAGACTATCCTGAACGAGATGGAAGACAATGCCCGCGCCGCCGAAGGACGCTCTGTGCAACGAGGGCACATGTCGAAGCCTTCTGAGGCCACCATCGCCGAGTCTCACTTTGAACTCGACTTCCCTGCACCACCCATGTGCAAAAACAAGACCACTGTTACCGCGGATGGCACCACCATTATCGACCTCCGCCATGGCTCTTCAGCAAGCCAATTCTTCAACCCTCCCGAGGACGAGGACATCCCAGATGTGCCTGCTCTACCCCCTAACCACCAGGCACTCGCCAAGGGCCAGAAGGAGGTTCGCGGCAACCAGCACGAGCGCATCCTCCTCTACCTCGACCACCCTCTTCACGACCACGACGGCCCTATCGAGGAGGCCGAGCCTAGCCCTGATCTGAGCGACTTCATGGAGTTTGACGCCGAGGAGTCCGAGTCTGGCGACGGCCTTTCTGAGGTCGTTCTCTACCCCACACAGATGCGCCGTGGCGACAACAGCCGGTCCTCCAGCAAGCACCGCTCGGGCATGGTGAAGCCTCTCCAGCTCAAGCCCAACAATGGCGAGCGAGTCATCGAGTACGACATCCCTCGCCCCGACAGCCCCATTTCCCCCGACCCGATGACGGCGACGAAGCCCCGTCGAGGAACCATCAACAGCAGGACCGCCCGCCTCAGCGCCGTGGGCCCTGCCAGATGGGGTTACGAGGACTAAGCGGGTCAAATGAATTGGCACAACAAAAAGAAATCTAGTCGTACAATCACAGAATTGACGACCTTCCTAATTATCCACATCTTTGATTGGCTCATAGATTGGATACCCTTTTTTCTGTCTGGATACCTTGATCAAGCAAAGCTTCTGACACACTCCGCACATCAACTTTCTTTTGTCAGCGATGATATCTTCTTCTTTCTTAATTCTACTTAGGGGATACAACAAACAAGGCGGTTCTGGATAATTTCATATGAGTTTTTTTTTTTTGGACGGTTAGGTTACATAATACCGTCTCTGGGCACGGAGAATCTGCAACCAGGGCTTTCACCCTGTCATGGAAATACCCGGCGGATATGGCGTTGCTATTTTTTCTTTTGACGACATTGTTACACTTAGGAACTGCTTTTCTCTGTTTCTGCAACTACAACAAGAGGAAGAGATGAACACACAAGACTATTGGGGAGGCAATTGTGAAATTAATCTGATGAATATGACGAACACCACGGGGAGGAACCAAATAGGAAGGCAAGGCAGGGCAGGGCAAGGCAAACTCTTAATGTCAGCCCAAGCGATGCGGGTCGGCATGGTTGAAGATACATCATCTTGTAATTCTCACAAACATCATCATCATTCGATGGAAGCGTTCCGATAGAGCCTCGAGAAAAAAACACTAGCGAAGGCTTCAATAAATGTAAAGTAGTCGGTTCGTTAAAGAATTGTCCTATTCATGTCTTCATGTGCATTTACCTTTTATCCCCCCCTCATGAGTATGAAGAATCTCGCTGAGTTTGCGCCGCTACCCACACATCCAGTTCGAAGAGGTCAGTTGGTAACAAGTTTAGAATTCCTCGCCCTCTGGAGGCTGGGGAATCTTCTTGTTGGGGGGAGAGGCCATGAATCTGTTCTCGCGCGCGTGTTAGTATTGTCTCTAGATTTATCCAGCCGCCGTGCTTCCAACAGGAGTGGGAAGTATGTTTTCGGATGTGGACGCGACGAACCTTCGCAGCTCAATGAGGATGGTCTCAATGGTGTTGTCTCGCTTCCATTGGGCCAAGCAGGGCAAGCCGCTGTGTTTCACGTCGCCAGTGACGGGGTCGACGCAGGGAAGGACGATCTTTGTGTTGAACTTGATGGTCGGGGGGAGGTCGGGGTAGTGCTCGCCGCACACAATCTTGAGACTGTAGATGCGGTTCTCGTAGACGGACTGTAGATTCGGGAGCGGCGACGCTGTGGTTAGCAGGTGGATTTGCTGGAATGGCGGGGAGGGGAAATAAAGAGTGAAGCGCTGTTTCCACTTGGAGACAAGAATGAAATATTTTTTTTCTGATTTGAGGACTTTTTTTTTCTCTTTAGAGGCATAGCGGTGGTGAGATTGAAATAGGTTCCCGTCTTGATTGTATCTGACTCCCGGTACCAGAGTTGCATCACGGGATGTCGCAGGGCTTTGGATCCGATATTGGCGCCAGATGCGGCATCCTCCAACAAGGGCTTTAGATAAATGTTAGACTTACATGAGGAGGTCCAAGGATGGTTCCGTTCCAGTTGGTCATGAGGAGATCGTCGCCATCTTCGAGACCATAACTGCAGGCCTCGGCACCGAGACCCTTCTCGCCCTTCTCAAGCTCTTCCAGCAGGCGGAAGTTGCGGGGGACCTTGGCTGGCATGGCTGCTGCACTTGGCGGGGTTTTCTAAAATATATGCGACTAGCGTGCGCGGGACAGAGGAGGAGGGCGGACAAAGAGCAAGATGCCGGGATGCAGTAATGTCCGTGGTCAAAGTTGGGTGCCCGACAGGGAGGTGAAATGACAAGGCTCGGTGATACGTTTCTGGAGAGCGACACTTGCAGGTACAACGCGGGGCACTTTGGGTTTTAGGAGGGGAGGTGATTGAACTGATAACAACCCACATGGCCACTTTGGCGGGCAGCACCGCCACATGGTCCGCACAAGGCTACGGCTGAGCCACACGGTACCACGGCACGCCATGGACGCCATTGACCACTGGCGTCACCAGGAAATACTGAATACTGCCGCCCACTCCGGATAATTATCGGGCTCCAGAGCTACCCCCAGCTTTTCCAAGCTTCATGGGTGCGCTGCTCTGGCTGAGTTAGTTTTTCCTATCCTCCAGCCGCGGAGACGTCATCTGGCACCAGTCCTCCCACCTCACATCGCCAAAGCCCCGTTCCCCTCACAACCCGCAGCCATGGCCACGTCCCTGACGAGGGCGGCCCTCCGCGTGCCCACGCAGCCGCGCCTCCTCCACGCAGCCGCCGCCATCTCCGCCTCGGCCCTCGCCCGCCGTCCCTTGACCACCTCGACCCGCGCCCTGCTCCCCGCCGGCTTCGGCCCTCCCGTCGTGCCCTCGTACTTCTCCAAGCCCCGCCTGCCCGCCAACACGGTGGTGCGCTTCGTGCCCCAGCAGACGGCCTGGATCGTTGAGCGTATGGGCAAGTTTAACCGAATTCTCGAGCCCGGTCTGGCCATCCTAGCGCCCTTTATCGATCGAATTGCCTACGTCAAGAGCCTCAAGGAAGTAGCCATTGAGATTCCCAGTCAGAGCGCCATCACCGCAGACAATGTCACCCTTGACTTGGACGGTGTCCTCTTCACCCGTGTTTTTGATGCGTACAAAGCGAGGTGAGTCTGGGATGCTAAGCGACTACAAATGAGACCACATGGCTGACATTTTGTCACCCCGCAGCTACGGCGTTGAAGATGCCGAGTATGCCATTTCCCAGCTTGCCCAGACGACTATGCGATCCGAGATTGGTCAGCTGACCCTCGACCACGTCCTCAAGGAGCGCGCTGCTCTCAACACCAACATTACTGCCGCCATCAACGATGCCGCCGAGGCCTGGGGTGTCACGTGCCTGCGTTATGAGATCCGTGACATTCACGCACCAGGCGCTGTCGTCGAGGCCATGCACCGCCAGGTCACTGCCGAACGATCCAAGCGTGCCGAGATTCTAGAATCTGAGGGCCAACGTCAGAGTGCCATCAACATTGCCGAGGGTACGAAGCAGAGTGTTATTCTCGCTTCCGAGGCCTTGCGCGCTGAGCGTATCAACGAGGCCGATGGTGAGGCTCAGGCCATTCTTCTCAAGGCCAAAGCTACTGCCGAGGGCATTGATGCTGTTGCCAAGAGCATCCTCAAGGGCGAAGCCGGTGCCCAGGCTGCCGTCAGCTTGAGCGTTGCCGAGAAGTACGTCGATGCCTTTGGCAAGCTCGCACGTGAGAGCACTGCTGTCGTTGTTCCTGGCAACGTTGGCGATATTGGCGGCATGATTGCTACCGGACTTAGTGTATACGGCAAGGTTGGCGAGGCCCAGGCTCGCACCATGGCTAAGTCACTTGTTGACAAGTCCGATGCTCAGGCCGCCGAGGACTCCGCTGCAAGCGCCACGGTCAAGGACACTGTCTTGGAAGGGTTTGATAAGACTGTTTCCAAGCATTAGACTATGTAAACAAGCTGCACCATCTGGTGATGGGCACATTTCTATGGGGGCATGGTTCTCCTCACCCACCTCCCACTCAATTATGCATACGCATGCTATGCACACATATCACTCTACACTACTACAAAATCGGCGTTTAGTGGATGTACTTATATGGATCTCTCGGGCCTCGTCAGAATCGATTAGAGAAAGCAGGGGCTGGGGGTCAAGGAGCAGAAGCCGGTGAGCGAAACGTGTATTATATGAACAAGTCTATTTCCCAGAAGAAAAAAAATCCAGGGAACAGAAACGAATGTCCGAAACAATATGACCTAATCCGCCAAGATGCTATTTCTCATGTGTGGTCGATTACACGAAGAGTAAATATGAAAATAACAAGACTGCTACCATCAATCGTGCACCTTGGTGATACAAAAATTATTGCCGTGGGCCACACGGCTCGGACCGGTGAATGATGTGGAACTCTGTTAGTGGTGTCAACTCTAATTGCTTCTTCAAAGGATACCTGGACTCGGGCTGGATACCCATGCTTATTTTTTTTTCGGTACCAGTGGTTCGGGGCGCAGTGTGGTGTTTTTTATATGAATTGATCACAGGGGTATTTGGTGGCGTTTGGTGATCCTGGTGGTGGTGGTGGTGGTGGTGAACTCCATCCGCTTAGAGAGACATCTCTGCCCGCGTGTGTTAATTTTACGCATGCTCCTAAGGTTATTGTGATTAGTTCGACACAGCATCTCTCAGGACCCCTCCCCCTCCCTTCACAGTGTTAAAACTACGGCTACTGTGGTGGCGGCCGTGAACTAGCATGCCTGCCCGCCTAATCTCTGCAATATCAAACAACCAGATCAACAGATGCAAAACATCACGGGACCGCATGCATACGAGTATAGGTCCGCCCTGCATACGCGGTTCTCGGCAACGGCGCAGCCCTGCCGGCAGCTCAGACCACTTCAACGCTTTTTCAGCCATTTTTGCCGATCAGAATCCATGTCTCGGGTCTCGACGAGTGGCTGAGACACCGCCAAAGGTGTGCGCCACCACTACATCCATGCAGGTAGCTCAAATGATCCATTCCGTCTCATTTCACTAATCTCATTAGAAAGGGGGCGATGCAAGATAGCGCATGCAGAAGCTAGCTAGTTTGCTCGTTCGACGCTGTGGGCACATTTGGTGAAGGAGATCAAGCACGAGAATACGCGGAACAATTTCGAGATGGACAATTATGAGGAGAACATGAAAATATATTGCGTATTAAAGCCGCTACCGAAAGCAAATACTCCCTGTCATACCAATCCCAGTAGGATATTATTTCCCTGGCCATCCGCTGCGTTGAAAGAAAACACTCTGGCAGCTATTCCATCTGCCCCTGCCATAAAAAGGTATACGTTGGAATAGTTTTAAAAAAAGATATCATCATCATCCTCAGTCTTCGACCCTGCATTCATCTTTCATGTGTGGCATTTAAAGCATAAGAGGGACGAGAACCGCGAGTCCAGCCAGAGCGCCAGGGACATTGAGTGCACCTGCGCCGCTGCCACTGCTGCTGCCCGAGCTGGAGCCGGAGCTAGATCCAGAACCGGAGTCAGAACCAGAACTGCCGCTTGATCCAAGTCCAGTGGGAAGAGAAGAGGAAGAGGAAGAGGAAGAAGAAGAGTCGGAACCAGAGCTTGAGCCAGAGCTAGAGTCAGAACCAGAACCAGAACCAGAGCCAGAGCCAGAGCCAGAGCCGGAACCAGAACTGCATGTACCATCGCTCTCGCAAGTCTGGCCCGACAGGCAGTACTTGCCATTGTTACAGCAGACACTGCCTGTGGGCATACAGCCGCTGCCACAGAGCTCTTCGCCCGAATCGCAAGAGCCAGAGCCAGAGCTAGAACCAGAACCAGAGCCAGAGCCGGAACTCGAACCGGTGCTGCAGGTACCATCGCTCTCGCAGGTCTGGCCCGACAGGCAGTATTTTCCGTTGTTGCAGCAGACGCTTCCTGTGGGCATGCATCCGTCTCCACAAAGCTCTTCGCCTGAATCGCAGCTGCTAGAACCGGAGCTGGAACCGGAGCCGCTTCCACTGCCAGAGGAGCCGCTACCAGAGCCGCTACCCGAGCAGTATCCGTCGGAAGTGCAGGTCTCACCAGCATCGCAGTAACCTGTATCACAGCAGACGGAACCCTCAGGAATACAGTACTGCCCGCAGAGCTCTTTGCCCGTGGAGCAGCCTGAGGGAGCACCGGAGCAGACCTTGCCGTTTGGACAGCATCCGTTGCTGACACAATAGTATCCGTTATCGCAATAGGAACCATCGCCGTTGCCACAGCATATTCCGTCGGAGGAAATGCATGAGCTGTCGCATTGGTCTTCGCCCGAGTTGCAAGAGCCTGTTAGGAGGACGTGGAAACCATTGTTGGAGCTGGAGCCAGGAGCTTCGGGAGCCGGCGCGCCGTTGAAGTTTTTCTGGGTAGTTTGGCCAGCAATGGCCATGCCAGCAAAAGCCAAAATCAGAGTTGAGCGCATTGTTCTTTTGCGGAAAAGATGTCTTAAGGTTTGGAGAAGAAAGGTCTGAATTGATAAAACCCAACAACAGATGAATGGCGTGGAGAGGCGAGGCGAGATCCGACAGAGGCCTTCAGCTCTTTTATAAGGCCGATAGTCCTAAAGCTCACCTCTGTCCTAGCTTACTGGTCGGCTCCTTATCCTCCCGCATCCTTGACAATGCCTTGTGGCTTTCTCCATCTTTTCGAGTGATGTGACTCCAAGCGAGCTAGGGTACTCATGTATGTTACGGCGCCATCTATGTCGGATGCGGAAAGGCGGGTGCTGTGAAGAGATGGGCTGGTGATGGCTTCGGGCCGGGTACTGAATCCGCATCAAGCCGCGACCCAAATAGCGTGGTTCTGAGGCAACGCCTCCCCCAAAAAACAACACAGCTCGATTGCATGTGACCAATTCTCGCTGTGTGCAGGGCAGAGCTGCCTCTCTGGACCGAGTTGATGTCCAGCACTCGCTGCATTCAAAATTCTCTCGATTTGCCCATTTTTTTTTTTTTTTGCTTCTTCCTATTCAATGCATAATGGCGAAATTGGCTGTCAGACGGCCCAACCTCCGCCCGACCCAGCGAGCATCTTGACTACCGACTCCCAGATCAGGGACCGGCCCCAACAGTAGCCCTGCTGGTTGGTCAGGTGGGGGGATTGGTGTTCAGCTCCTCGAGCTATTAGCCTGTGCTAGGTGTTCTCGGCCTGGCTTGTTGACAAGACGGGAAGGCCAAAGACGATCGTCCACCAGCTGAGTTCCTCGAGTCACGCATCCCAAGCCGCGAGTTAAAACTCGGCAGCCCTCCTCGACATTCTTCGCGACTGCGCCGCCACTTAACCATCTCGCCACAACAAACTGCCACACTCAACTGGAACAAAGATATTTCCTGTCAGGTTGTTAATCATTTAGAGCGTTGTCTGGGCCTTGCCCTTGTTGACAACAAAATGAACTGAGAATTGAAACCGCCACCTCAGAAAGCTTAAGATTAGACTTGTTAGCGGCAAGGTCCGGGGTGCACAGGCTCAGATCAACCACCAATGCCGATCACAGAATTGAAGTTGAACCCCACAAAGCTGCCTTCTGGTGCTCGTGCCCATCCGATCTGTTGTGCTTGACGAAGTGTGTGATAGACCATGGAACCCAGCAGGATTGGGTCTCCATTTGTTGTTGACCAGGTGAATGCACCATACCTAAATAAATAACCCCAAGGTCATCTATGATGGATGTGTTGATGCATATCAAGTAAGCGTCAGTAGAATTCGCCTTCGGGCCATCGCTGTCGACAAGTTTGCTTGAAATTGGGCGACTAGCGGAATCTGCTTTGCCAACTCTGCTCTGATCAATTAAGTTTGGCGCGACGGCTCATATCTTGAATCGGTCTTTGCGCTGCTTTTTCATGATTGTGATATGACGGTATGCATAGAGTGTCTGTGGATAATCAGTCGGGGTCTCGCCTGGAAGAAAAAGAAAAAGAGCCAACTTTCAGAACATACCTCATGCACAATATCAGAACATGTAATAGAGAAGAAGGTTTTCCCATTGCATCTGGCCTATTATTTTCGGTCTGCTCAAATGACTAATGTCTCTTCAATGATCGTTCCAACAATTTCCTCGCAGGCAAAAGTGACCTTGAACTTTTCCCCCTTGAAGCCATTGAGACCAATGACCATTTCTTTACCATCAACCAATCTCTTGACGCTGCCTCTCTAAAACCACGCCAACCTCCCACCTTGGCCTTCGATCACCAGCGTTGTCCATGGACAGACTTTTTTCCAGTTCGGAACTCGATCATTCGTGAATCCTAATATGATACGAATGATCCAACTGCAGGCGGAAGGTGGCATCGTGGCGGAAATAGCTGGATTTTCTGCGGTACGTGGTGTGATAATCCCTGTAGTCTGTGGGTGATACTGCCCAAGAACTTCTAGGTTTAGACTCAACCTCGGGAATCCAGCAAGCTCATGTACCAGTTTTTGGCCGAAGGGAGGATTTCGGCTCAAAAGCCGCTCAATGTGGTAAAATTCCAAGCGCGAAAGATGAAGAATTGTCCTGATACCAGCTTGAACCAGGCGATCCATTTTGACCCGACCTATCCCATCAATTTGCATCAATTGCTTCTCGCTACCCTCCCAAGCTCCTGCTTTGACGCTCCTCAAAACATCTAGTGCAACGCTCACACCTTTCCCGTCGTTCCGTTCGCCAAGTATGTCTACTAGGCACCTCAAAACTTGATCTAGAAGCCTGTACATGTGGCCAAGCCCTTGATGAAGTGCCTTGCGGGCATTACCCGAGATCTTTCGAGGCCATTCAATGCCTAGGAGATCAAGTTGAACCAGTAGGAATATTTTGTGCCATGGTTGAGACAGACTTTCGGCGATCGGGTAAGGAATTGCGGTATGGTCGTTGACTTCGCGGAGAAATGCCTTCTCGGCCTGTTGGATTGGGAAAGACCGAAATTCGGTTGCGAAACAAGCCTTCTTGAGGATTTCCTGGCGAGATGCCGACTTTGGAATCGTAGAAAGGGTTTGAAAGGTTGTCAATGCGAGCTTATATCGCAGTTGAAGCTCGTGCGATCCTGAGACAGGACCTGGTTGCCGTTGAGAGACCAGGGTTGAGGAATCGAGGGTTGAAGGCGGTGTCGGGTCGCACACACTGTGGGACATGGTTGGAAGCACACCACAACGTACTGCACAATGCAGAAACGGTGA
Source organism: Calonectria ilicicola (assembly GCA_020809705.1). Taxonomy (NCBI): domain Eukaryota; kingdom Fungi; phylum Ascomycota; class Sordariomycetes; order Hypocreales; family Nectriaceae; genus Calonectria; species Calonectria ilicicola. Next base: position 1,664,671 of record CP085825.1, on the reverse strand, counting down.
ATTTAGAGGGCGAAACGAAATTCAGACCAATGAGGGCGATGATTAAGGTGTGTTAGAAGCACTCGCTTCGTGGCCCAACATCACTTGCACCTCCTTCCTCTCGCCAATATTTCTGCCTCGGGCTTTGACAAAAGAACCCGGAGCGGCAGGCACGACGGCACCGAGGCAAAAGCACCACCTTCCATTGCGATACGAACAATAAAACTACAGAAGGACATGATTGAAATCGTTCAGGAGACAGCGCAAGTATCTGCTTATATGCTTGGCCAACAGCTCTTGGCGTCTCAGCACTAATCGCTTTCTAGTCAAGCAGACGCGCGTTCACAGGGCATGTTGGCGCGTTAGTCAATTACACCATGTTGACTTCTGCTTGGCCTTTACCTGGTTAGGTCAAATTCCGCCCACAAGGCTTAAAATAATGGATTAAATCAACTAAGAGGTGCAACTATGCCCGAAAAATGTGAATTAGCACCGTGTCTTGGGGTTGACCGAAAACCAGGTTGAAGTTCAGCTGGACGATGTGAGACGCTCAGACCCACCAGGTGGTACGAAGGCTTGGTCCACCACCACACAAATGGCCAAACTAGACCAACATCACCATGGACTAAGAAGCACACATAGAAATAGTTGATTACGTATTCTACAGGATCAACTCAAATTGGAGGCTCGCTCCGGCTTGATAAGATATGGGCCGCTCGAGGGGGGGAATATATAAGACAGCCTGATAAGATCCCAAACGACTGATGATCAGCTTGATGTGCGCCAATGTTACATCGCTGACCAAGGGAAATCCAGCTATGTGTGTATTTAGCCAAGAAACGGCTCTGGGGTTGCTGCCAAGAGCGACTTGCCAGATGGTGGGGACGTGCAGGGAATGTTCGTATTAGAGATCGGATGCCAAGTATCGGTATTGGTCTTGGAGGCCTGGAAACCTTGGCCCACGACGCGGCATTCGTACGCTGTGCTGGCACCTCTTGATCAAGCCTGGGCCTAGCCATGGTGACGTTGGCTTCGTTTGAAGAGCGGGACTGAACCTTACCCAACCCTGTCCGCCGTCTTAATGCGGAGAGTTTCAACATCGGGGAAAAGCAATGAACAACCCGGGCCCATGAGTGGCTAGCCATCATTGAATGGCGTATCAGCTGGGCAAGCCTAGGACCTCCCATGTCTCTGATGCATTGGGTGGCGGCGAGTAGCATAGTGATGATGCCTACAAACTTGGGCGTTTGCGCAAGCCATCTTACCGCACTGTCTGGAAGAAGCCGCATAATTTATGACGGAATCAATATTTCTGAATGATTGCTTGTGGTATCCATGTATGTACTCCGTACTTGCCGGCCATTCCCTTATCTGCGGGTAACATTTCTAGCCCCGCAAGCGGTGAGGAGAAGGAAAACGACACAACTAAACAAACCATAGATGCATAAATTAAGCCCGAGAAAAAGAGACGATGATTAATTTTATGTTTATCTTTATTTTATTTTATCCGAGATAAACATTATTTTTTTTTGGCTTAGTTTAGCTCCCTGAAGGTTGGGCACCTGAGGTAGGCAGGAAATGTTACTACGTCGTATCACCTACGCAATGCTCCATCGTGTCGCAAATGCCTGTCGCTGGATTGGGTTCTGCTCCCCCCACTAGTCGGGAGCCACGCTCGGTCTCAGGTCTCAGCCCACCACCACTGTCACTCAAAGTTGCAATTGCGCCACTCTCTTGGCCCAGTCTAGGTGCTGACTAGCCGAGATCTCTGAATCAATAGTACCTCCTGGTGTCCTCGGGGTCGAGGGCACGCGCCAAAGCACGCAGTGCCGTCATTCAAAACTGATGGATCAACATCATGCGTGACCCAACCTTATGCAACCCACTCGGACGGAGGTGGTACGGAGAACTGGATTTGGCATACCTTGTACCGTAGGGGCTCCTGGTACAATACGCCCCTCGAAAGATTGTGCCCCTGTGAGTTCAAGCAGCGCAGAACTTAACCGCCTTGAAAGATCAATTCGATGAGGGAGGAAAGGAAATAAATAAATAAATAATTCGATATAAAAATTATTTATTTTATTTATATTATGTTTATTTATTTATAACTTGGCTGAACGACGGTGGGAAGAGGTAGAGGGGGTACAATCGTCCAAGGATTGTGTACCTATCGGCATGCTCCCTGGCGCCTAGGTTTGTTTGCTTCTTGCTTCACATTGAACAGTTGCATTACGCCATCATTCTCGCTTCCTTGATTCCTCCTTCTTCTTTCACACCCACCTTCTCGATAGGGTATGAGACAACTTTAAAAGGGAGCCTCTCCCTCTCTCTTATCCTGTTTACAACCACAACTCTATATCCTATTGCACTGCACAGCACAACACAGCACTTATTTTTCTCCACAACACTCACTACCAACCAACCTTCCCCGCACCAAAACATGGCTTGCCGTCACTACATCGTCCCTCCCCATCTCCTCCGAGCCATCGCAGAGAGTGAAGCCAACTCGGATACAATTCGACACTGCGCACGCCGATCCCTGGCCTCCCGAGATGTTTACACGCGTGTTCGGGGTGAGCGTCTCGCTGCACTGACTGCTCCCCGCGGATACAACCGTACCGTAAATTTCCAGCGCCAACAACAAATCGTTCCCCCACATGTCCTGCAGAACCTCGCCCAATCTGAGGAGGCAGATGAAAGTACCCGTGAGCAAGCGAAGCGGGACCTAGAGCATGTGCATGGTCTCATGCAACAAAAGCTAGGTAACGTATTTCCCAAGCACGCATTTCTCTTCCAATCCCATCGCTGTCTTTCAAAAAGTCTTGAGAAAAATAAAACTAAAGCCTAAGATATTATTTTGTCATAAATAAATCTAAAATAATGTCTTAGGCTTTAGATTTATTTTTCTTACGACCTTCCTTGACCTACATTGCTAATGGAACATGCAGGCTCGACTGAATCATCGGGTGTCGCCGAGCTGGCAAAGAAAACTTCGATTCGCCGTGCTGTTTATGACGCCAAAAATACCGAAGATGAATCGAAGCTTCCTGGAGACTTGATCCGAGACGAAGGCCAAGAGCAAGTCAAGGATAAGGCCGTCAATGACACGTATGACAATGTCGGCATCGTTTTGGACTTTTACAAGAAACACTTCAACTGGAACTCCATTGATAACAAAAACATGGAAGTGATCAGCAGCGTCCATTTCGGCGAAAAATATGAGAACGCCTGTATGTCAAATCGTGTACATCAGTGTGCTTCAATGTCACTAACACCCTGCAGTTTGGGATCCCGAGCGTTTGCAAATGGTCTTTGGTGATGGTGGCGAGTTTCTCAATAACTTCACAGGTTGCATTGATGTTATCGGGCATGAGCTTACTCATGCTGTCACCGAACATACCAGCCCTCTCGATTATGATGGCCAATCTGGAGCCCTGAATGAGCATGTTTCAGACGTTTTCGGCATTATGATCAAGCAGCAGGTCCAGGATGAGAAATCCGATGTAGCTGATTGGCTCATTGGTGAAGATTGCATTCTGCCAGGTGTGAAGGGCGTGGCCTTGAGAAGCATGAAGGACCCCGGTAGCGCTTACGATGATCCCCGATTTGTATGTTGAGAATTCCGCTGGTGAAGGAACAAAAACTGACAATTGTGGTATAGGGCAAGGATCCACAGCCAGACAACATGAAAGACTACAAAGTGACATCGGAGGACAACGGAGGTGTTCACATTTATTCCGGTATCCCGAACAAGGCCTTCTACCTTGCGTCCGTCGCATTTGGCGGTTACTCGTGGGAAAAGGCTGGAAAGATTTGGTGGGAGGCATTAAATTCAGGCAAAATTGCTCCCAAGTCTAAGTTCAAGCATTTCGCCGACGTAACTGTTGAGACTGCCGAGGAACTTTTTGGCGAGGAGGCGGCCAAGATTGTCCGCAAGGCTTGGACAGACGTCGGTGTTACCAGGGGCATTTAGGAGTCAGGCGCTCGATGCGGTATCCTCTGATTGTCCGACAAGACTACGTGACGTAGGTTTCGGTGGTAAACAACAATATTAATATTGGAGATTAAGTCCCTATTACCTAGTAAAAGAAAGGTATTACCTCGCTGTTATATTTAGCTTCAGGCTTCCAGCTTGGGAGTGATTTGTCCAAATGTATAAAATTGTGACGAACCAGCCAACGAAGGGGACCCATGTGCAAAATAGACGTCCTATGCAGGCATGTACCACAGGATAATCGAGGTGACTGAAATTACTGCCAGATCTTTTGCCGTGGTGGTTGCTCCGTTGAAGCGTACGTGTACAATGCACCCCTTGAAAGATTGTCCCCTGTGACTTCAGTACCTTTCGCAGTATGGAACCAAACCGCCCGAAGATATCAATATAACAGCAAAAGAAAGAAAATAAATAAATAGATAATAATAAACCTTATATATAAATTACTTATTTAGTTTATTTATATAATATTTATTTATTTAAAATTTGGCTGGAAGGTGATGGGAAAAGGGAGAGGGGGTACAATCTTTCAGGGATTGTATTGTAGTACCATATTGCGATATTTAAAAAAAAACAATAACAAGAAGAAGAAGAAAGAAAAGGACTATTCATAAATGACTAATGCAGTATCTATTTCATCATCATTATCATGGTGATAACTGGATCTGTGTGATTCTACCGTTTTGCCCTTTATCTTCCCAAAGAAGTCTAGGTGAGCACTCCCGTTGACGACTCCTCATCTATTCTATCTCGTTTATTTCAGTTCGTCAAAACATAGCGGTACCTCGCCTTCCCAGTGTCCATATCCACGATTGCCTGGTTGGCCTCTTTCATTGGTCTCTGCTGTACCCATGGCTTCAGGCCCTTGTCTGCTGCTACCTGCAGCATCTCTGCCATCTCCTTCGGTGAGCCAGTGCTCGATCCGGTGAACTTTATGCGACGCGCAATGACTGTGCCGGCTTCTAGCGTAAATCCACCATCGTCTGGGTTGCCCACTTGCACGAATGTTCCGTCTGTTCTAAGTAGATTGATGTAGCTTTGGATTGGGACCTGTGAAGGTGTAAATATGATGAGCAGGATATCAATGGGAACACGTTTTTCGCTGGCGGATCCTTACCTTTGAAGATGACAGAGTCGAAAGCACAATGTCCAAGGTTTTGTTGTGCTTCTTGGCCCAGTCCTTCTCGTCCTCTGTGGCAATGTATTCATCCGCTCCCATCTTCAATACCTCGTCTCTCTTACTCGAACTTCTTGAAATACCTACCACTTTTTCTGCGCCTAGAGCTTTTGCGAATAACACCCCAAAATGCCCGAGCCCACCAACGCCAACGATTCCAATCTTCTTTCCTGGGCCGCATGCGTGATACTTGAGCGGTGCGTACAGCGTTAGACCGCCGCATAACATTGGTGCTGCATACTCGGACGCTAGTCCTTCTGGAATTTTGACAACAAAATGTGAAGGACACCGATGGTGTGTCGCGTGGCCGCCCATTGCCTTGCCGCCGTTGTAATGGGTTGAGGCATATGTTATCACCATCTTGGGGCAGTAACTCTCGAGACCGGCACTGCATTCTTCGCATTCGCCCTGACGGCCAAGACAGGAATCATTCTGTGCCCCAACGCCAACGCGGTCACCAATTTTGATTCCTCCCTCGGCCTGCGAGCCAACTCGGACAGCGATGCCAACTATTTCATGACCAACACACACGGGATACGGAGTTGGGCCCTGCGCGCTCATGTTAGTTGGAAAGAATATAGCCACACTGAGTGACTCTCACCCATCCGCTTCTCAAAGTATGAAGATCGGTACCGCATATGCCGCTATGGGTAACTTTAATGTCGATATCCGTCTCTTCCCACGCCTTTGGCTCAAATTCGCGCCACACCATGTTGCCTTCCGCAGACTCAGGGTCAAGGCCCAGCCAACCTTCAAACTTGTAATCTTGCGTAGCCATGTTGTTTAGGGAACAAAAATACTAATCAATTGAAACTACATGAAAACTAGATGGTGTTATAGTGCTTTGATAACAGTATAAATATTCGTTTTTTTATTTACCGAGGTTGATGCAGGATACACGCAAAGATGAGGAGGGGCAGTTGGCTGATCTCCATCTCAATAACCGCCACTATCTCCGGTAATCCCGCAAGTCAACGGTTGGAGAAGTACTGTCAGCATCATAACGAAGTTGACGGGGTTTTGATGCTGAATCTAGTTCATGGACGTCACTACAATGAATTCGTGATCGAATTATGCCTCAATATTGCAATCGGACTTCCTACGTCTACAATTACCATTGGCATGTTTCATCCAACCCTTTGATCTCATAGAACAGATTGAAGGGGGAGAAAGACACGCAAAATTATGGGATAGATTGAGACCGAGTTTTGCACGAGTCCGGAACATCAACAATCGTCAGCACCTTAAAGACAACACCGCATGAAGCTTACTTGTGCAAGTTGCCATCAGCCTCACGGGCTATGGTCACACCACCATTGACAGCTCTCCCAAAAATTCACCCCGCATCCGTTAGCAATGTCGTGGAATGCTAGAAGCTGACCCACTGATGATCACTGTGGAACAAAGTCACTCGGTTGTGGAACACGTTTTCCGGACAATGCGCAACTGTGCTACATTCCTCGGCTGAATCAAAAAAAAATAATACGGGATGGAGTAGACAATGCAGAGTGCAGCGAAGAGGGAAAAACAAACAACACATCCCTTTGCTTCATCTCCCTCAGACAGCTTGTTGTTATTTGCAAAAGGGGGCGACGGATGCATCAGTGTCAGGCTCAATTCTCACATTGGTTGGCTGGCTGTGCGATGCTGGTTTCATCTTTATTTTGATTCTCAGTAGATGAGATGTTTTGTGCGCCCGGCCCATGCCGTCCCGACGGTTTGTTATTGGGGAAGAAGATCTCGAGGAGAAAATCATGTGCATCGTAATTATTCTGAGCCTCGACCAGGGCGATCACCCGGAACTCAGCCGCCCGGGCTTAATTTCAGGGGTTGTTTATGCTCAACAAAGGAGTCCGATCCCAGATTAGTGCCGATCCGTGATCCTGGTCGTGCCACCAGGTCTCAATAATGTGACGGCGCCAATGCCCTGATGTGATGATGATGGATGGACGATGGATGGACGATGAAGATATTGGGGGGTTTGCGTCGTAATCTCAATAGCATTGTGTAATGATCTGCCATTGTGCAAGTGCAGATCAGCTTGCTGCTGTGGAACGGCTGCGGGACGTGAGACGTAGAACGTGGTCCGCGCATCCCGAGTTCCATCATCATTCCCACAGCACTGTTGGGTCCGGGCCCGTGATGCGCCGGCCGAGCGCCTCGATGCTTTCGGACAATAGAGATTGACAATCAGGCATGGGCAGTGCACGTCAAAGTCGGCATCGCGGGCATTATCAAGTAAGGCGCAGTCGGAACAAGGTCCAGGGCAGATCAAGGGAGCAGCTGGTCGCGGCAGATTAACCCGATGGTTATCGATCATCCAGTGTCAGGTGTGGAGTTCATATTGTCTTCAATCTTCCCTGCATCATGCCATTTTATTCATGAGCTTAAATTAGGGATGAGAGTCAATCAATTCATCTTCACTCGATTAGTCGGGAGGGAGTCGTGCGGCATTATGCTCTCTTGGCAGTTTGACATGGCATTATTCGAAGGCATCCGGATCATGTGGTTCGATGATCCTTTGTGGATTCTGAAACTCGGAGCTTGGTTTCGGGGCAAGGGCCGGTTTAGCCCCGAGAGAACCAAACATCTGGGACCGCAGAGGGGGAGGCGAATAAGTTAGGAGAAATCTGCAACGAGCTATGCCGCAGATCAAACGCAGATATGGGGTTCGAAAGAGGCAGTGAGCCACGCTGAGATGGCGATTGGTGGTCTTCTTTCTTTTTTCGGTGACAAACTGGTGCGCAAGGATAGTCTGTAACTTGCCAGCAATCCTATCTAGAAGTGGAAGAGTTTGAGATAGGAAGCCATCCAGGGGGTTTTGTTCTCGAATATTTTTATTCAGCTAGCCATAATCTTGGCGGTTTCGGCATGAGCATGCTCGCGAGGTAACCCAATTCACCTCAAGTAAACACGAAAAAAGAAAGCACGGCAGTCACACATGGGTTTGTGACGTGGTGAAACATGAGACCTGTCAACGAGAAGGTGGATTCATGAGCGGTGAACCAGTGAGACTTGGCGTAAGAGCTATCATTTGATCTATCACTTGAGCTATCAATGCGGAAGACAACGGTCGTAAGCTTGAGACGAATTTCAGACGGAAAAATAATGGGGAAAAAGCAACGGTTATGGCAGTGTCAAGGCAAGGCCATCGTCAATGGAAGAACGCAGTCCACAATAAGCGATTGAAGGATTTGGGATCCTCTTTTCCGACCAAAAGGAGGACCTGCGATGCACTCAACCTTCCAGATTGAGGGGCGGGAACGAAAACGATTTGTGGGCGGGGCGAGGTGCAGATGCCGGGGCAATTGAGATGGAGATTCGGCGGCCTGTCAGCGAGCATCCTGGCCCTCCAGCACACTAAACTTGATGCGCCAGCACCTAGCATGTCAGCAAAGGCCTCAGTCAAAATCGCCGACTGGAACCCCATTGTGCTTCGTTACATCTCTGCATAACAACCGTCGTCCACTAGCCTAGCCCAACGCGGCCGGCACAAGGCATAAATTTAGAAGTGTGTCCTTGTCGTATTCTGCCTGGTCCGTTGGTGAGGTTAGCGCAAAGCTTGACGGGCTGGGCCGGTTGGTCGCCGAAGGCACAGGGCTCGTGATGGCGATGTGCAGACATGGGCAAAAAAGCGGCACAGTTTTCTTTTTCCTTACTTTGCCGTTATCAGTTTATTTTTATTTTTGGTCCATGGCAATTCTGGCCCGCGCTCGCAATGGGGTCTTCGTGTCGATCCGGCGAAGAATGGGGAAAAATGGTACGTCGCCGAGGGTCTAGAGCTTATTCGTAAAGGAAAAAAGAGCGGGAGAGTCATTGGGCATGCATGCTCAAAAAACTAAGTGGGGAGGCGGGAAACCAGACCCATGATCATGATCGTGACCACGAAAAGGTGGATACGATGCCCCCGTCGTCCCATGGCCTCTGATCGTAAGGCAACGATACAACGTAGCAATTGCCCTCGGAAACACCAAGACCCTGGAACATAGGCAAGGCAAACCTCTACAAGGCAGCGAGCGAATGGAAGACCGGCTGCGGGATCACAGGTTGACATGGTGCGACTCAAGGTGGATGAGTAAAGCCGGCAGGGTCCGGGACAGGGACCTTCTTACACCCAATGCGCTCCGGCCAGAGCACGTCCCCCAGATTCAAGAGCGACATTCGGTGACATTTTCCAGAGCGAGCCCATGCCATTCTGCAATGCATCATGCAGTAAGTCGCTCTCGGCACCTTCGACAACAGCTTTCCGCCCTCGATTCACACTCATACAGCAAGGCTGCACAAGCCTTCAGGGCTGTGCTTATGCTATTGCCAGTAGTGTCGGTATAGCTACCTAACTAGCACTTCGGCCGGGCGCCCGGCACCGCTAGTTAGCGAAACGTCATTGTTGGTCCGTCTTTGACATTCCAAGCCCAGTGTTGACTATCAGTAGCCAAGGCGCCGCTAGCTGAGAACCTCGTAAGCCGTAGATAGGACATCATTTCGTACCATACCCTACTCGCAGCAGCAGGTGAGTCTAGAGCTTCGACCGCCAAAAGCCTAATGAGCACGTAAATACGACGGCTTGAGGAAGTTGATCAGTATTTGCCTTTGGTGCCTGGTGCCTGGTGCCTGGTGTGTTGTTGGGGCACACTTGTTGCTAGACGGTCACCGGTCACTGGGCGACAGCAAAAAGTCGGGGCCCAGTGTGATGTCTCGTACCGAGAAAGAAAAAAAAAGATATGTCACCGCTCGTGTTTCCGGCCGATGTCTGTTTTGGAGTCACCGCCGAACGGGGCGGCGAGAATTCCCAAGGCAGAAGGACGCCCAAGAGCCATGGCGCGGCACAGCGAGTTTGGCGATACGAAGTGAGGGGTTGGGCTGGCCACGCTATGTGCTGTATGCAAGACGAGGACGAGAGTTGAGTGGTTCAGCACCAAACAACACCACGGGGTGCAACGAGCCAGTCACAGAGCATAGCAACGAGGCCACCGGCAACTAGCAACACACTCAAAGCCCGAAGCTCTGACTGAAGGCTTTTCTTGGCCATTTGCCCAGGAGTCCCTTGCCACTGCTCATCATCTATGTATCGACTCGGGGACCCGATCCACCGGGCCATAGGGCAAAGGCGTCATCTTCGGTACCAACCAAATGGCGCGCTTTGCAGGCTGGGTCCAGCTGGTGTTACAAAGCGGCGACTGCCGGTCTTGTCCTTCCCAAAGAGCGCTGGCACTGCATGAACGGACACCCGTTGATGGCACCCAGTGGGTGACTGGCCACGGATGCAGCTTAACTGCGCAGTGGAGCATGCTAGCACTTCCCGATCGAGCAGAATGTGGCGGGGGGCGCAAGGTGGCTGGGGAACGGCACTCCCGGGACAGAGCATGCCACCCAACAGCTTCCCCTCCTGCACTTCAGCTTTCAAAATCTTTCAAAGTGCTTACTGAGGGCGCATTGACGGTCTGGAAACCTTCTGCAGGTCGGCCAGCAGCGGGGAAGTCTGCTCACAAGGCTCCGCAGTGCTGCTGCAACGAGCAATGGGCGGGCAATGGACAATGTGCAATGTACAAGGTACAATGCTCACTTGCCGAAACGGCAGAATTGAGAAACAGAAAATACTTTCCTGTCCGAGTACAGATGCAGATGCATCCCTCTCGCTAAGCATGTTCCAATGACACAGAATGAGGGGAGCATGATTCTTTGTCTTGTTGCGGTGAATGCAGTAAGCTCACGAGAGACTACCTTCAGCTCAGGCAGCCTCGGGTTTTCGGCATGCAATTCAGCCGCGAGGCTCTAAGCGGCAGCAGCCTTGACCAGGACATCACATCACCAACCTGCTGAATTTGTTTTGTGTTTCGCCTTTATGCTCGCTCTAGTGCACCAAACTCAACCGACAAAACAGGCTATGCACCAGCCACGCACAATTCACAAATGCGCACAAAACTTCCCGACAATAGATTGGGATTTACCTTTTAGAGTCAGAAGCGCAAGGCCTCGTATCACCTAGTGCCCCCCGCCCTCCACCATTCTCGTTTGCAGCTGCACACCATGTGGACGGTGGGCACACTTGGCACCCTTACGCTCTTTAGGAGGGGAAGCTGGTGGCCGATCGACCAGGGACTGAGGCTATCTGGTTGGCGTTGCCAGGGTTTGGCTGTGACAGGCCCGCATCCCACTTAGGACTTGCTCCCCTCCAGCTGTCTCGATCTAGTCGGGCCAACACGAGCAGAGGAGGGATTGTCGTCATCAGCAGATCTCCCTTTGCAGACACAAACGTACGGGTACACCCTCCCCTCCCGGCCAAGTCCCCAGCAACCGTCTAGAACCGTATACGCTGGGTCCGCGAACTCCGCAAACCTCGCAAGCACAAAAAAAAACCACACTCAAAAACAAGAGCTCGTGTTCTAGACGACGGATGATCTGAGGCCCGGCTAGACTGAGACGTCATTGTCAAGTCTATGATCATCTCCACCTCAACACCCCCAGCTCGGACCGGCATCACGGCAAGCTTGGACCCATGATAGCTTTTCCTTCCCCTCACCTGTGTCGCGAGAGATAGACAACGGGAGGGAGGTAGAGAGGCAGAGAAGCAGAGAACTCGGCCGCCCACCGAAGGAAGCAGCATGCAGTAGTGAAGCTAGAGGCGGAATGTGTGCATATCCCACGCAGACTACCAAATGCGGTCAGCTCTCTACCCAAAGCGACAACAGTGAGCTGAGCACAAAGAGGTAGTAGTGCGTGGCATGTCTTGCCCTTGTCATGAGCAATCAGCTTTCTTGCACGCTGGCACTCTCAAATTCATTGCCATGTCTCAACCGTTCGACGCCCCCGTGCCGCCACGAAGTTGCTCTGTCTCATACGTTCTCCCTCTGACTCTTGGCTTTCTCGCCTCTCTGCCCACTGCCCACTGATCCCGGCGGACCAGGGTCTGGGATCCCAGAAACCCGGCCCCTCGCTTTTGTTAGTTCCGACCACCCTTGTCCGGACGGGGCGTCAAGGGGCTGCACATCCCGACCCACCATGGTTCCGGGGGCGCCTGCTGGTGCCGCTATCTCGTGGCCCAGCCTCAATAAACCGCTGCTGGCTGTGTTGTGTTGTGTTGGATGCACCCCATCCGCCTACAGATACTATGCCCGCCATTTATTAATATCCTCCTCATCCTCCCTTGCAAACAGTCCACCAAATCACTTGCATTGTGTCTTTCACCCTTACCTCCTAACCACCTTTCGTTGTGTATATAACTGGGCGGCTGTCTCACTCACAGTTGGCACGCCCTCTTACACCAACCGCCTCTCTCCCAACCTCTTCAAAGATTCACACACAGACAAGAATCTACACCATCATCAACCCTCACCATGTTCACCAAGGCCCTTTCCGCCGCGGTGGCTCTGGCCGCCTTAGTCTCGGCTCAGACCAGCACTTCATGCAACCCTCTATCGCAGAGTAAGTTACACGAGCTGTCATCTGCATGTATCGCCGCTAGTGCAACATGGTCACGATGCAACCAAACTCAATTGTGCCAATTGCTAACATGAATCTTACAGCTTGCCCCAACGATCCTGCTTTTGGCGGCACAGCGTCTTGCGACTTCACCAAGGGTGCTTGCGATTCTCTCAAGCCCATGGCCGGAACCAGCGGCATCACATACGGTAGCAACGGTGCCAAATTCACCATCACTCAGGACGGCCAGGCCCCCACTTTCCGATCCGACAACTACCTCTTCTTCGGCCGTGTCGACATTGTCGTCCAGGCTGCCCTAGGCCAGGGTATTGTTACCAGTGCCGTTCTTCAATCTGACGACCTCGACGAAATCGATTGGGAGTGGGTTGGAGGAGACAACGCCCAGGCTCAGTCCAACTACTTCAGCAAGGGCGATACCAGCACATATGACCGCGGTGCTTACCATGCTGTCAGCTCTCCTCTGACCTCTTTCCACACCTACTCCATCTTGTGGACTCCAAGCGCAGTTCAGTGGATCGTCGATGGCAACACTGTGCGAACCCTCAATGCTGCCGACGCCAAGGGCGGTTCCGCTTTCCCCCAGACTCCTATGCAGGTCAAGCTCGGAACCTGGGTTGGTGGTGGTGCTAACAACGCTCCTGGCACTGTCACATGGGCTGGTGGCAAGACCGACTTCTCCAAGGCTCCTTTCAACGCTTACTACAAGAGCATCACCATCACTGACTTTGCCGGTGCTGCTTCCGCTGGTCAGAGCACCAATGCCAAGGAGTACGTCTACGGTGACAAGTCTGGTAGCGCCAGCAGCATCAAGATCATCCGCGGAGATGGCTCTTCTGGTAACAACCAGGCTGTCCAGCCTTCTTCCACCGGTGGCATTCAGCAGCGCGAGACCACCACTTACGTTGCTCCTGAGGCCACCTCTGAAGCCCCCGCCACCACCAGCGTTGTGAAGCCCGAGACGAAGTACCCTACCACCACCCAGGAGGCTGTCAAGGATACCACTACCGCCCCCGCCCCTGAAAAGACCACTGTCGAGAGCAAGACAACTGTTGTCAAGGAGACCACTACCGAGTCTGCCCCCGAGGAGACTAAGCCCGCCGAGACCAAGCCTGCCGAGACCAAGCCTGCTGCTTACACCACCTTCAGCACTGTCACTGCCCCCAGCTACACCACCCCCAGTGGCTCCAAGCCTACCGGTGGTTCCAGCTCTGGTTCTGGTTCCGGCAACTCCACCTCCTCTACCACTACCAGCAGCTCTGGTGCTGGCCAGACCACCACTCCTGTTCCTGCCAGCGCCGCAACACGCATGGTTGGCAACACCATTCTGGCTGCCGCCGGTTTTGTTGTTCTTCAGCTTCTCATCTAAGCGTTTTAGGCTTGAAAATTTAACGAACACATTCCTTACATTGGAGCAGCCATCCTAATACTTATTCTTCGAAACTCTCATTACGCCTGCCAAGAATGGCATCTCCTCTCTAGCCCTCATGGGGATGGACAAGATACATCATCTTTCCAAGGATAGGACTGTCTGGCGCGCACCAACCTTAAAGCCTCTGGAATTTTAATCGCGGCTTGCTCCAAGCATGATAACAGATCCAACACCCGTGCTCCCCCCTGGTATCACCCAAAGGCGGTGCACAAACATTTAAAAAGGATCTACGGAGGCATATATATCAATTTTACGCGGTGTTTATTGGAGGATACGACTGATTTTTTACATGCCCTACATCGGGCCACAGCATATACTGCATTAGAAGTACAGGGATTCCAGGAACGGTTTGAGAATTAATTGCTTGATATTTGGGGCTGGGGATACCCAATGATACCTAGAAGGAGGAAGAAGGAGGTAGTCGAGTAGATAGATGCAAATAACAGCTTGAGCTGATTTGGATATACTTAAATCTTTGATTACCTTTCAATCTCGTGGCGCATCAAACCTAGAGAGACGGGGAATCATTTCCCGTCGGTTTCTTACACAAGTCTCGTATCTCTCATCTATTGACATTATCATCAATCAACAAGACGTATTCAACAAAATCCTGATGCTCACTAAACTCTACAAATGCCTATTCTCGCCTCCTTCGATGTTTTCATTTCCGTTGAGTATACTGCAACAAACGGGAATCATACGATCCGGAGCAGGATAGTGAACCTTTATTTCTTGAGAATTTTATTTACTTCATGACGCTTTACTTAGATTTCACAATGATTAATTAGATGGAATCCACATCACACCAACATAAGACTCAACCTTGCTCGCAAGTATGAAGTTTGAAACAAACCGTGTCAAAATATTCCCACCTTGTTCAGTTCACAGTAAACCTTTCGCCGCGGTTCCTCTTGTAATCCTCAAATACAAGGTAAATGAAATTTGAAGGAGGAGAATTAATAAACATACGACTAAGAAATAATCAAGGCACACACACATATAGTTTCAAGGGACAAATTCCCAGATAACAAAACTCGATTTTTTGTGACAACTTCAACGTATCCCACAAGAGATAGTTGTAACCTATCATATAAGAATACATATATACAAAACAAGAAGATATAGACAATTCCTCCGCCACCTCCATTCATCAACCCCCTCAACCACACATCGAATTAAACACTGCAGCAGCTATAAACCACACCTCAGCCTTACTCAATGGAACTATGTTTCGCCATTTACAGAGAAAGGGTGTTGCCGGCGGTGCCGTAGACCTTGCTCTTGACCTTGCTAGCACCGTAGTTGGTGTAGCTGTAAGGGATGCTGGAGCTGGAGAAGGAGCCGGTGGGGGCGTTGTTGGTGGCACCGTTGAGGGAGACATCGCTGACGGTGATGGTGCCGGTGGAGGAGGACTCGGCAGAGGTGAGAGCATCAACACCGCTGCAGTCATCGAAGTAGGTGGACTCAACGCGGACGCTGGCACCCATGCGGCTGTTGACACCAGTGTCGCCGAGGCTCAGGTAGTAGTTGTTGTAGATGTGGACAGTGCCGAAGCGGACAGAGGGAGCACGGGAGTTGACGTTGTACCAGTAGTTGTTGGCGTAGGTGACGTGGAGCTTGCCCTTGTCCTCGCTCGAGTTGCTGTCAGAGTGACCAACGAGGGAGGCCTTGTAGTGGTCGTGGAGGAAGGTGTTGGACACGGTGATGTAGTCGGAACCGTGGGTGATGTCGAGTAGACCGTCATAGTAGTCCTTGCCGTTGTTCTTGTCGGAAGAGAGGTCGCAGTGGTCGACCCAGACGTTGGTGGAGGCCTGGATGCCGATGGCATCGCCGTTGTCGGCCAGAACCTTGGAGATGGCAAGGTTGCGGACGATGACGTTGGACTGGTCCTTGATGTACAGACCAACACCCTTCAGGGCAGCGCCGGAAGCACCAACAATGGTCTTGTCAGACTTGACCTTGACCTGGGTGGCGCCAGAGATGGTGCCCTTGACGTAGATGACCATCTTGCTGCTGGAGGTGGCAGCCTTGGTGAACTGGGCCAGAGTAGAGACGGTGGTGGTGGTACCGCCCTTTCCACCGGTGGTGCCACCGTTCTGGGTGGCGTAACCAATGGTGCAGGTCTCAGTGATGGAAGCCCGCTTGTCGAGAGCGTGGGTGACCTCGTCATCGGTGGTGGGAGTAGGGGCGGCGCTGGCCAGGCCCATGAGGGCAAAGGAGAAGACGTTGGAGAACTTCATTGTGACCTAAAGAGGAACTGTAGAAGATATTCTTGGAAGTTTTTGTTAAAACGATTGCAGTTTGTGCGGATCCAGTCCAAACACGAATTTGAAAGAAGGACAGAAGAAGGAGAGGAAGGGAATGAAGAAGTTGGAAGTGATGGTGATGCTACAAGAAACTTGAAGAGGTCACGATGCTCAGTCTTATATACTATCAACACAGCCCAGCAACATCCGACTACCGGTTCCCGACTCCCTCCCTCCCCTCTCCCAAATCCCAACACCGAGTTAACGGCCGAGTTCCATTCCTGTCCAAGACCCCAAGAGCTCCGTTCAGATGGGTCGACCACGAGGTGAACATCAGCCAGGATCCCCAACACCCCGGGACGAACCAGGACGAACCCTGCCAAGATATGTTGCACGAATGGGAGAATTCTCCGTCAAGAGCCCAGACTGCTCTTTGCTGAAAATCCGGGACTTGCCGCTGCCTTAGTGAGCGGTATCGAGGCCACCCAGGACTGAGATGGGAGAAAGATGAAACGGATGAGGGACCAGGATGTGGTGACTGTGGACCCTGGATGCCGGAGCAGGTGTCCCATTTAGGGCAGTCCCGCCCAAAAGCTCAAGCCATGGTGACGACTTCACCTGAACTAAAACTTTTGGTTCCCAGCAGTCTGGGAATGTGGGCGAGGACTGCAGGAGGCCATCAACAACGTCGTTCTGCACCGACGGGCTTGATCTGCGCAGCATAGACGGATCGCCGCGTTCAAGCTTCCCAGAGCTTGGACTTCCATGAAAATCATGTCTATTCAAAAGGTTATCTGGCGACCCTGGTCTAGGGCTGACGCTAACTGATTTCCTGACTAAATCGCGAGTTCTATAACTTAAAGAAGCTCCCCCTGTCAGGAATCGGACAGTCGTGGTTTTCGGCGCTGCCCCCTCTCCCCCTCCCCCCACCTCCCGAGACCGAATAGAGACGCGGACTAGCACTGCCCTTGGTACCGACAAAACGTCACGTTTGCGGGTTTCACTTACGTCTTCGCCCTCGCCCTGGCTTAATTTCCCCGGCGCCGAGCAGGGCCCTGCATGGTATTTGCCGCTGTGGGGAGCCAAGACAGGAACTAGAAGAAGCATAATATTAATATTATTATTCCCTTTTGTCAATACGATGTCATTCTGTCGACGGAAGATTTCTCGAAATAACAAAAGAGGCTGGGGGGGGGGGGGGAGGAGAGACGAAAAAGCCAAGCAAAAACTTTGGCATCCCTAGCAATACGGACATTGCGAGATCGCCTATGTGGGTTGCCAAGAAGAGCTTTAGCCTGAACCGTCCTTGTTAAACGACGTGAGAAATGAACAATGAATGGCGGTCTAACAAGCAGTTTGAAGGGGCGAAGCTCAAAGCTGGGCCGAGAAAGGACCGCAAAGCACAATGTTGATTGGGATTGTTTTCGCGCTGGTAAATCCCTCCAAGAGAGTAAAGGGTGCAAGCATAATGATTTTGGTTTGCTATTTCGTAACACACTACCCTATAGAGATATCTGCAAAGAAGCTGCGCTACATTCATGTAAATGGAACCTGATCTGAGAAGTTTAAAAAAAAAAAAAAACAACGCGGTTCCTGGAACCACGATGGATTGTGGATGAGAGCCATTGGGTGATTCGTGCCCCTTGTCTTAATATTGCTGGACCAGGGCCTCGGCAGCACCCGCTTTATGCTTGATAGGGAAGCATCTCTGGTGGTCCCTGCTAGTCACACCCTTGATCATCTGATACCACGCAATCCATTTTCAGAAGCCCCAAGAAACATATGGGCTCCAGTTCAGCTGTCAGCCGGGTATGTCGGCATCGAATTCCTGCTGCCAAGCCGTGATAGGGCCAAAATTCCGCCCTGCCCCAGATTCGACTGCCTACGCACCCCTGCCCCCTTTTTATAGTGAGGAGGCAGGCAACGTACTCGTTTCAGGTGCAAGCTTGTAATTTAGGTTAAGATTGGTACCGATTATTACGCGGATAGCTGTTAGTGAGACTACTCTAAACAGAGGATGATGACATTGCTTTTTAAAGTGTGCCAATCGGTGTCGACCTTGGCGGGCCAGTACTACTGAGAGCATAGCATACAGGCCGGATAAAATCCATGGATGCAGTGGCCGATTTCAAATTATATCCTATTTTCTCTTCGTTCTTTTTGTGATTCTGTACGAATAAAATAATTGGCGGAAGAATGCCCTGGATCCCTTCAAAAACTTAGATGCCAATTCTGTGCCCTCACCCCGGACCAGCCGTTCCTGCGGCATTGCATTCTAGTAGAACTTGTTGGAAATTTGGATCAAGTAAGGCTTTGGAAACGAGATGGCTAATCAAGCGCCTTCTGTTCGATCCACTCAAGTATCTCCGCTCCTCGCAAGTCCTCCGGAACATCATCCAACATCTTCCGCAAACTCTTTGCAGGAATTCCTCGGCACGCTTTTACTGTCTTTTGAAGCTGAAAGCCTATTTCGTGCTCATCTGGGCTGAGAACCAGGTTCAGTTGTACTTTTGCGATTGATGCCGCGATCCACAAAATTACGAGCTTCACACCGGCATCTCCGCAAAATGCACCACACCCCCATAGACCTGTCCACACGGTATCACGCTCTTCGTACGCTGTAAATCCCAAGGCTGCCTTCTGGATCTCTCGGTCGATGTTGAATCGTTCTAGATCTGGCAGAGCCTCGTCATCTTCAGCCATGTCCATCTCTAGTGCATCCATAAAAATCAGTCGACCGCCACGCCACGATCGTAACCATGCGTCATATCCATCGTTAGGCGAAGGCACGGAACGAATAGTCCATGAAATATCACGTTTCTGTCCCTTTACATTTAGCATTGCTCTCGCACCAGTTACGGTGATGACACTTGAATCTTCCAAATGTGGCGCCACCAGAACGACGGGGCAGGCCTGTGGAGCAATGCCGACAAAGATTTCCTCTTGTGTCGCGGATTGGCCAAATCCGATGACTCTATTTGCAGATACGACCACGGAGCCCTTTGGTCCTTGAACTTTGGGGAGGTGCGAGTCTGTTGTGTGATTTTCGACATGGTTGACAAGTACTGGTCCGAGGGAGACACCCTCCAGGGGCGCAGAAAATAGTGCCTGATGCAACTGATATGTGACTGAATTCTCATTATTTTCACCGCCAGATTTGTGTTCTTCTCTCAGCCACTGGGCCTCGGGAAGATCCGTTAAATACGTAAACAGGGCCGTTAGATACATCTCGACGGCGGCCGGATGTCTCTGTTCTGAAGCGAACCAAACACTAAAGTCCTGGTACCCATCATCATGTCTTTGCTGTACAGCAGAGCATAAAAATTGGTGGGTAACTAAGCAGGCTACTTGACCATTGCTTAGATGGAGTGGGTGTCCCGGCTTGAGAAGCTCGAGCTTCCCCTTGGGAAAGTAATAATCAAGGTCCAGTGCGATCTGGAGAAATCTAGGCCACGTGGTGCTGAAGAAATTCTTTTTGTCAATGATTTCCCCATCAAGAAACCGTTTCAGGGACTCGTGGCCCTCGCCATTTGTGCCGCCAGTGACGGCTGTGATGGTCTCGAGCAGGTCGATTAATTGGGCAGTTGATATAACCGGACGTTGGAGGTAGCGGGTTAATAGCGGCCAGAAGCGAATGAATCCATCTTCGTCCTCTGAATCTCCATCCAGGTCACTGAAACGATCAATGACGCGGCATGAAGTTGAGTTGGCAAGAATGAAATATGGATTTCGTGGATCCATTGTGGTTGAGGATGATTTGGATTGAGAAGGGTCTGTCTTTTAAGACCATTTGTGGGCAAAATTTTGCAAATCTCTGTAATTAAGGCGCGAGGCTCGTACTTTTCATTTCCTTAATGAAAGTGACATCTCAATTGCTTTGAAGCAAAGTCTGAACGTGGCGTTTCTGGAATAGATGTCGCACGCAAAGCAGCCTGGTGGACGCACGGTGCTGCTGGTGCTCCACACTGTCCCTCCACACACGTCCAGTGATGTCTCCACGTTGTTTCGCAGAGCCTCAGGCGGCAGGCTGCGGGCGCCTTGATTAGGCAGCTCGTTTAACCGCTGCACCAACCTGTCGCCTTTGCTCGCTTTTTCTATTCAAGAACATCTCAAAACTCCACACGGACGCATCATTTCGGGAGATAACCATCAGTAACCCACCCGTCTATTGTCCGCCCTGTTCTCAGCAGATAGACCATGTCGGAGAATCCGCCGCAAGACTTTATGCCCTCCTCACCCTCGCTTCAAGTCGCCGATGGCGACACAGACTCGCCCGATCGAGCTGACTCTCCCGATCTCCCGCTAACCATGTCGGCATCAGTAGTTCTGGCCGACCTGCCACGGGATGCAACTGCCGCTTTGGCTAGTGCTGGGAGCTTCCCTGTCGAAAAGGTTGTGGTGCGGTTCAAGCCGGTTGGATCAGCGCCCGCCCTTGCACAGGACGTCTGCAAGATCACCGCAGTGCGGAAATTTGAAGAGGTGGTGCGATATTTAAGAAGGAAGCTGCGTTGTAAGGACACAGACAGTGTGTTTTTGTACGTAAACAGCGCCTTTGCACCGTCCTTGGACGAGGTTGTGGGAAACCTGCATCAGGTATGGTCCCTCCATTGCCAACCAACGCTATTCCCTGCCCTGACTTTTGCGTTTTGTAGTGCTTCAAGAATGCAAATGACCAGCTGGTTGTCGCATATTCACTGACACCTGCTTTTGGGTGAAGGATGCCTATGTGGGCTACTTTCTCTCATCTAACTCTTGTGGATGCTAACGGTACAAAAAACAGGGCATATTCTGCCCGGACTAAAACTCCCAACAAATGCCAGCTCAAGTGCCTGCTATACCATGCACTGATTGCAAAATCGCTTGCTTCCCCCCTCAACAAATCGCTATCAATCATGGACCCTTAATCCAACCATAACTTCTCCATTACTCAACATTTATGCATCCTTAACAGCCTTTTTAAAGTCCTCAAGCTCCTCCTGCGGAATAGGGTAGGTGTGTTCTGGAGCAGGGTATTCTCGGCTCTTGACTTCAGCATGATACGCTTGGATGGCCCTCAGGCTCTCGCCCCAAACATCGCCGTACTTCTTGACGAACTTGGGGATGAACCGACCTGGCGGAAAGTTACCAGTCATATCAACTTGAACCAGAACCTGTCCAGAGCAGCCGTTGCCAGCACCAATGCCAATAGTGGGAATAGATAATTTCTCCGTGATAAGAGCAGCAATTTCAGCAGGGACAGCTTCAACAACTGTAGCGAAGCAGCCGGCTTCCTGGACTGCGAGGGCATCTTCAAGAATGCGCATAGCACCCTCAGAAGTCTTGCCCTGAACACGGAATCCGCCGAGGGCATTTTGGCGCTGCGGCGTTAGACCGATATGACCAAGGACTGGGATGCCAGCGGTGGTGATTTTTCGGATGGCCGGAGCCATCTCCTTTCCGCCCTCAAGTTTGACACCCTGGACACGACCCTCCTTGATAACACGGATGGCTGTAGAAAGAGCTTGCTCTGGTGAAACCTCATAGCTACCCATGGGTAAATCACCAACCTAGATTGGGTCAGTGCTGGCTTTTTTTTCGGGATACATAGGGGCCATGCTTACAGTAAAAGCTGACTTAGTGGCCCTTGCGACAGATCTGCAATGCAATAGCATTTCATCTAGCAAGACTTCACTAGTATCCTCCATGCCGAGAGCAACCATGGCTAGGCTGTCACCAACAAGGATGATTTCCATGCCAGCATGGTCGGCAACGTGTGCACTGGGAAAGTCATGGGCAGTGATGACACTGATGGGCTCTCCCTTGCGATGCAGTGACTTGAGGGTGCCAATTGTTACCTTCTTGCGTTGGTTGGCTGGTGCTGAGCCCATGGGCGAATGTGAGCTGTGCCGGACATGTGCGCCGGCGATAGCCCGGGTGGCGTTACCGAGGGCCCATGTGGCTGGATGGAGGGGTCGTGTGGCCCGAGGCAGTAGGGAGGCACACGACCTCGTAAAGGGTGCGACGACAGACGACATCATGACAGAAGGGCTATCGACGATTTTCTATGTAGGGGGTTGGAGTTGGGTGTGGTGTGGTGGACTAGAATTGAAACCAAGCTTGCCCCTTGAACCTGTACGTACCGGAAAATCCCCAGTAAGCAAAAAGGAAAGAAAGTATATGGGAAAAAAAATATGCCGAATGCCTAGTGATTTTCGGCGTATTTTTTGAGGTGCAAAAGAACTAAACGGTCAACAAGTTGCGTGAATGGGGCTCGGCCGGCTTTTTAATAATCTCAACCATGATGGTTCCTACGTTGTAGAATTGAGTATCTTGCCCCAATGAGACACCACCGTTCTGCTGGTGTTTTTTTTTTTCACTTGCGCCCCACGGCCCGCCCGAGGTACGTACCTCCGGGCCCGATACTAAGCAACTTTACAAGGGAGCCCCGAGAGCGCCGAGTGGCCGAGGGCCAGAATGGCAGGACACTGTGGAAGTCTATGGAGGCAGCTGGCGTGTGTGTGGGGCCTCGAACGGGTGTTTGTTTCCCTTGGTTGGACTGGGACAGGGGAAACCCAGGGAGTCGGTCAGAGGATGACTGCGCTCCAGCGCTCCAGCGCGCGCGGTGAGCGGTGAGGTGCCATGTCGTGCAGCGCAGTGGTCTGCGCAGTGCTGTGCATGTTCTGACGTAAAGGAACCGAGGCAGTTCAGCTCGGGTGCAGGGCGTGGGTGGTGCAGTGCGGAGAGCCCGCGTAGTGATTGGAGGGTGTGGCAAGCAGCACTAAAACGGCCATGCATGTACTTCTAACACAAACCTTTGTTCGACATGGCGGACCGCAAGGCTTAATAACTGCGGCATGTCTTGAAGGTCTTTTTTATCAGGTATCATACGGGGAAATATGCCACTTGCGCCGTAGCAGAATACGAATTGTCTCCTGAGGCATTTTGGAGATATAAGGTTACTGGCTAAGCCAGGCATCAAGGGCCATCCAAATCTTTTACATCTCCAGAAGCATTGAAATCTCCCAAGATGAGAGCTGAAACAATGTAAACTTTTTCTCCTTTCTTTTCTTGACGCATAGCCTCGATGGTGTTAGATGGGGTTGGGGAAAAAAAGAAAAGAAAGCCCACTCTGAAGTCATAGTTTCATCCCAAAGCGAATGGGATGTACGTACTCGGTCTGTCATCGACATGTCACAAAGCGAGATTCTACTTCAAGGCAGCCAAATCATGTCAAATCAATATGAAGTGCTTTCGACGGCTTTACTACACAGTCCTGTTTAATTGAGTGTATGTCTATCATCAAACGCTGGCCGCTTGCTTGTCGATCAGCAGCAAGGGCGATCGCTGCTTGGCACCTGTTGCATGCATGGTTGCATGGATCTCGAAACATGCTCGATCTTAAATTATTGTTTCTTTTTCCGCCTCGACCACTTTATGCCATTGAGCACTTTTGCGTTGCATCAAGGTTTCATTACATTCTGGGGAATGATTACTCACAAATCGGAAGCGCAGGAAGCAAGACGAAATGGGTGTCCATGACGTCGCCCAGGAGTAATTAGTAAGAGTCACATTCGCTTGCTTGCTGAAAAGGTCTCGGATTGGATATACTTGCAAATTGGGAGACTGAAAAACTTTTCAACCCTCTAATTCAATTCAGTGGCTTGGGACTGGTCAACCCACGTGCTAAATCACTGCCTGGTGAGACACTCTCACAGCGTGGCGCTTGAATTCGGTCCAAAATCATTGCGCATGGTGCGCGTGGCTTAAGTACACTTGCAGCAGTGCGTCAAAAGGGGTGTGCGGTGAATGTGAATGTCAGAGTGCTGGAACTCCCGAGATCAATGGTGAGGCGAACAAAGCAAGCATAACAGCCGCAACTCCACGCATGTTAGACCATCTTCTGATGTACCGAAGTCGCCTCATAAGCAAATTAACCACTGCCCACAGTTAGGTAGGTACACGCCCAAAGTCGGGTCATGATGCTTATCGATAAGTGTTGGCAAAACCCCGGCCCCTCTTTCCGTCATTAGTGCGGCTTATCACGGTTGTCCACGTCCACATCCCACCTCATACATTCAGACTTGTACCTCGCACCCATGACCCTCGTGACTTGTGACTTGGACCGGAAGCCGATCACTTCACCTCCCCTCATCGCCTGCTGTGACTCTCACAACCACATCAAAGCACCATCATTTCTGCTTCGCTTTTCCCGCCCTTTCACCCCGAATCTCTCTACCACACCACCTCAATCTTTTTGCGGCACGTCGTCTCGCTATTACTCCCCTGACTTTGCCATTTAGTACCTCTCGCCGGTCCCGGACTGCTTGGATAACGCAACAACCCCACATCCGCACCCTGGCCGCCATCCACCGCAATCATGAGCAGCCCACGCCGCAGGATCGAGACCGATGTAAGCCGAAATTCGCCACGCAATGTTGTTGACGGTATCCAAAGCTGACTATGTATCCTTATTTAGGTCATGAAGTATGCCTATTACCGCTGTCCCGTCCATTCTGAGAGGCAGGCATGCTAACAATGTTACAGGATGTACGATGTCGCCATACTCTAGCGTCAGCAACGACATACTAACAAACGCAGGCTTATGAGTGACTATGAGGTCACCTTGGTGAATGACAATAGTAAATATCCCACCCGGTTCTGTTTGCATCCCTGTGCTAACATTGCATAGTGTAAGCTCATGCTGCCCGACATTCAATGCCTGCCTCCTACGCACGCGGCCTAACCGACGCTTTTAGGCAAGAATTCTTCGTTCGATTCAAGGGTCCAGCCGAGAGTTAGTAAAACAAAGAGCTTCCATCAACTGGGTGTGTCCGCTGACACCTGGCAGCTCCGTTCGAGGGCGGTATCTGGAAAGTTCACGTCGAACTCCCCGACACTTATCCGTACAAGTCCCCTAGCATTGGATTTGTGAACCGTATCTTCCACCCCAATATTGATGAGCTGTGAGTTATGGCAAGAGTCAAAAAGAAATAATGACATATTTGGGTCCATAAATACTAAAGAAGGCTGTCTTAGATCCGGATCAGTCTGTCTCGACGTCATCAACCAGACATGGTCTCCGATGTTCGATATGATCAACATCTTCGAGGTCTTCCTGCCCCAACTTCTGCGATATCCCAACCCCACCGATCCCCTCAACGGCGAGGCCGCTGCCTTGCTGATCAGGGAACCGAAGAGCTATGATGCCAAGGTCAAGGGTACGGGCTCTCTGCCTCACCTCATGACACAGTGCTGATTTGGATAGAATATGTACAAAAGTATGCCAACAAGGATGCTGCAGACGAAGCTGGCGCCGAGAGCGAGGACGACGACGATTTATCCTCAGTCGCCAGCTTTGGCGACGACGATGACGAGCCCGCGGGCCAGATGGATGATGTATGAGCGCGCTGTCAATTGCGCGTTTACTCAGCAAGCGTTTCGTTTCTCACACGGCGTAATGGGGACCACGGTACGGCAAGGAGCCATCATTGGACGGAGTTGCAGAACCCACGAGGCCTCTGGACCTCGAATGGACTGAAGGGGTCTTATTTGCGGTGATCAGGTAGGTAGGAATATATTATCACTGCGCTATTCATACTTTTATGAGCAGCAGAGGCTGGAAACTGCAAGGAGCGGGCAGTTGAATCAGGCAGGCAGTTTTGGATTTTCCGCAGTTGGCCTCGCTCGCTCTACTCAAGAATGCAGCAGTCGGAATCGCAGAAGGATTGAATTTCATTAGGATTGCACATTTCTATATATCATTCCCCTGGGTATATCGAGGTCGTAAAGCACTCTATGCCAACGCCATTTTTAACACAATCATGATCATTCATCATCATCAGAGTCATAATTTACAAGTCCCGTTGAGACGCTTGCTTCCGGCGCAGGCGCTTTTGCTATTGGTGCTGTATCTTCTTGCGTTGTACGTTTTCTCTTTACGCCTAGAAATCTAGCAGGCGGTTTCGTTTCGCTATTTTTGGTGTCCAAGAGAAAAGGATCCTTGGCAGCTCGGGTGTTTCCCAAGAGCTCTGACACCAAACCCTCTTTTCTCCGAGCAGCCTCTTTTTCAGATTTTAATTTACCAGGCTTAGAAGAGGAAGCTTGATGCGGTTTGCCAGTTTCACCAAACAGCGGTTTTGATAGAGCGCGGTCCCGAGAGGTCTCATCATCTGCTGGGCCAAAGTCGACCAGGGCAGCGCGGCGGGCATCCTCTTCGGTTCCCGGGACGAGATCGATACCAAGGCTCATGCGGTCTTTTAAATCTTCTGTTGCGGCAGCAGTGCGCTCGCGACTTTTTCGTTCGGCGCGAAATGTCCGCCGTAGCTTTTGGTTCTGCGTGTACGGGTCATCCCAGTGGCGCGCCGACGCCTCGACCAGGTCATCGATGCGTTCTGAGGCTACCTTGAGCTGCTCTCGATCGCCGATTGTCTTCTCTAACTTGGCAAATGCGTTCTTGCGTAGGGCCTCGCGCTCCTGGTCCGTCAGGATGACTTGGTCGCCGTCGCGGGCCACGTCGTCGCCAGTGTCGCGCTTAGCGGCACCCTCAGTGACGACGTAGGCTGTGTTCTTCGGATCGGTGCGAATCTCGATTTCGGAGCCACACTCGTTGTGGCGGAAGCGAAAGGCCCAGATGGGCGTCGTGTAGTAGTTACCGACGCGGCGCTTCTGGGCGTTGAAGCGCACGCCCTGGCCAATGATGGTGGGCTTTGGGCAGCCCTTGCACCATATGGCGAAGGGCATCTCGAAGCGCACCGTCAGGATTCCCTGCGAGGCAAGCTTGGAGGCGCGGCCGCCGAGGGCGTGCTTGCCGTGTAGACGATTGCCCGACGTGGTGCCCTCGACGTCGGGCGGGACGTAGCGTCCCATGTTGAAGCCCTGCATATTGGGCGCGCGCGGGGGTTATCTATCAGAGGACTGACTTTTATTTCGTATACGTATGCGGTTCGAAATCGTGATGTGTGAGTATAGCAAGAGGCAGTACTCAAATGCTGCTTGTCGGTGGTGGGCTGTTTCGATGATGGTGGGGAAACCAGACTAGGCTGAGACGTCAGAGCTCGGGGTTTTCGGTGACGCTGGACTTTTTCCGGACTGCCGGGTCCAAGGCTCCGCAGCCTGATGTCAGTTGCAAACCGCGTCGAGTGCGCCATAGTGATTGTCATATTTCCGGATCCAAGCATAAATTGGCATGTGCTTCATCTCATTGGATGCGATTTTATTTGCGTTGCAGATTCTACAACTCAGGCCAATTTTTATTTATTTTATTTTTTTCACCAAGATAAAGAAAACACGAGATGTACGCTGGTAATTTTTTTTTCTTTTTTTAACCTCTTACCAGACTAACAAGCGACTTCCCCAGGACGATGCTGGTAAGCCCCAAGGTGTCAAAACTTCAAACCGTCGCTAGCGCCTAATAGTTCTCGACAGGTAACTGTTTTCCAACGACTGCGGGAAAACTCATGATGAAGCAACACCATTGCGCTTCAGCTGCTCTTCGGGGAGCTTGCCAATAACAGGTTCCAGCAATATCGGAAGATATTCGGCAGCATCCTGGCCAAACGCAAAATCGCCGGGTTTGACCTTGTACATTTCCTCGTCGTTCTCGGCGTCAGGGTTGATAACCACGACGCGGGCACCATGCTCCTTGGCCCGCGAGATGTAGCCCGCGGCAGGCCAGACCTGGGCTGATGTGCCAATGACCAACATCAAGTCCTAGAAACGGTTAGAACGCACGCCAAAACCCTCACAAAGGGACAAAGGGGATATTTTTTTTTTTACTGACCAGGGGAGCCTCCGCCATCCATCGGTCCACGCCACCCAACATGCCCTCATCCAAGCTCTCGCCAAACCACACGACGCCCGGGCGTTGCAGCCCCGTGCCGCAGGAGGGGCATTTGGGAAGCTCGTCTTCGGTGATGTGCTTAATACGGTGGTACGGGTTTAGTAGGGCGAGCTTCTCGCCAGGAGGCGGGTCCTGCGAGGCGGGGGCGAGAGCGGGACAGAAGGGGTCGTCGGTGTTGCCACGCTGGATCCAGCCGCAGAGGTGATTAGAGCACTTGATGTCGAACAGCGAGCCGTGGAGGCTGCGCAGCTGCTCCGGAGGGTGGTTTGCGCGCTGGGAGAGGTCTTGAGTGCGTTCTCAGTCAGCCCGGGTCTGGTGGGGGAATCCAATGGCACGGCAGAGCAGAGCACTCACTGTCAACATTTTGTGTCAGGCACAAAAAGTCCTTGTTCTTCTGGGCCAGAGCAGTCAGCGCATAATGAGCGGGATTGGGTTCAGCACGCAGGCACATGTGGCGGCGGTAGCCGTAGAAGAGCCAGACGAGTCCCGGATCGGTGCGGAAGGCCTTCATGGTAGCCAGGGCGGTGGCATCGTAGTTGCGCCAGAGCCCGCCGGCGCCGCGGAAGGTGGGCAGGCCGGACGAGGCCGACAGCCCGGCGCCGCAGAGGGCCATGATGCGCTTGCTGGAGCGCAGGAGGTCGTGGAAGGCCTCGACGTCGTTGTGGGGAGCCATGGCGGAATACAGGCGGCGGCGGCGCGGGAGGGTGGGTGAGGGCGAGGGGGATGGGGATATCCCAACCGGAGCCAGGGACGGACGACGGGGGCTACGGGATAATATATGTAGACGGTGGAGAGGCAGAGCCATGTTCACCGCGTCGTCAACAAGAGATTGGCTGGCGGACTGCACCATGTGATGCAATACGACGGCCCTGCCTCGCGCTGCCTTGGACGAGGCGACGATCACCATTCCCATGGTCCGGTTTTTTCCCAGAGCTCGTCGATTGGGCAATTCGAGACAGCCAAGAGAGGAGAAGAGGGTTGACAGCCCACCTGGCCATCATCATGCAGCTGCAGCTGCAGTAGCAATAACGACGGCCATTATCGCCAATAAGCACTCCTGCATGCAGCCGGGGAGCGGGCACGCGATAGCGCAGCGGAGCGTTGCGTTGCGTAGCGTAGCTCAGCTCCTCCAAGCCAAACCAAACCAAACCAAACCAAACAAGAAGTGGCCGCCGCTACGAGCTCCTGGCATTGGCCCGCCATTCTGACGTCCAATTTCCAGGGGTCTTTGTTTCTTTGTGGGGTTGGCTGCAGCCTCCAGATGTTGTAGACTAGCGCTGCTGGCTGCTGCAGGGGATTGCAACGCCAAAAATAGGGCCAGTAAAAAAACGTTGAAACGGCGAGACGAACGCGGTATGCATGTCCGTGATGCATGCGAGTGACGAAACTGGGGTCCTCGCTTTCTCGGGTCAAAATAAAAAAACCCCCACGTGCGCGACGACCAGGGAGGTGGATGAAGGATGATGGATCAAATTAGTTCCAGGCTCCGTTTTTTGTTCATGTTTTTTTGCTTTTCACTTTTTTCTCTATCTCTTCAAAACCTCGCTCCTGAAATATCGATACACGCTTTCCGAGAGATCTTCGTGGGGCCGGTTACGTATTTCCCATGCTCACCTGAAGGGTGCCATCCAATCACGAGTTCGATCTGCGCCCAATGACTACCATGATCGGAACAAAGACGATAGCAACCTTCGTTGAGGCTTTGTCTGCACCCAGGCCATGTGATTTTAAAATTGCTAAAAAGTGGACAAGGATTCCAAAGAATGTCGATCAAACGTCATCCCTAAACTATTATTCCTCTCAAAACACTGTCCTTGTATCGCTTCCCGAATATGCGGCTATCAAACCCAATTGCCCATCACCATTCCTTTTAACCGATGTCGATCTTGACCTGATCAAGATAAAAGCCTCGCTGCAGGGTCACCGCCAAAGACAGGCATATTGAGGCTCTTGGGTTCCACTTGTCCACCAAACCCTTTGCATATCAACGTCGTAGATCTCGAGCCCAAAAGCCGCATTCATCCATCCATCCCCTACGATACTAATCATCTTCACATACAGCTTCTGTGAGATCCCTTACCAAACTCTCCTGCAAGTTAATGAAAGGCTCTTTCAGCAATTCCTCCAATAGTGGCTTTACAACCACCCAGTAGACTGCAACATGTTCCGGTTTCGCCCCAGGTCCAATGAGAGGAAGCAAGATTGTCAAAAAATCAGCCACAACGATTCCAACTGCCATGGACAAGGCTGTAAAATCTAGATTTCCGAGACTGTCTCCAAATGCTGTCGATTCAAGCACCCATTTGGGGTAGAGCCCGGTGAGTTTCATGATGGAGCGAGGCAAGGATTTCATGAATAGCAACATTGCTGCGTTGTCTGAGAAGACATGGCCGCGGTCGCACACTTGCTTCATCTCTCGTATATCCGCACAAATCTCGGCTTCCATGTTCTCGAGGGTCTTATTGAAATCCGCGAATGGCACCGCGTAGCAGCTGGAAAGCATCTTCTCGAGGGCATTCCACTCCTCCGCTTTGTGTGGGAGCTGGCACAAGATTTTTAATGCAACCTTGCAATTCTCCTCTGAAAGAACAAGGACTGATGGCTGGAGTTTCCAAACATGTGTCGGGTCTGAGGCCTTAGTCGTCATTTCAGAGTCCTTGTCGCTTAGCGGTAGTAGTAGCGGTGGTAATTGTGGTGGTAATTGTGGTGGTTGTGGTGATGGTGGTCCTCGTCGTTCTGGGTGTGCATCCTGTAAGATTACAGTATTCGCTGGTTTCAGATCGCAGAATACAGGTCCTACATTTGCAGCACCGCCCGTCATGGCAGTCACCTCCCCTTTCATTTCTGGGAGCCAATAGGACTCCAGAGGCGTTTTTGAACCCACGGCGGGAATCTCCTCGCCTTTCACCCACCTCTGAGCAATGTGCCGCGGGAACCCCACAGCTTGAAGCCCAGAACCTCTCTGATGGTAGCTCGGCAACATGATTGTACGTATATCATTGAGCAGAGCCAGAGAGTTCAGCTCCTGCGATGGTCGTTCAGCGCTCCCTGTTCCCTTTGGCCAAACTAGTCGGGTCCCTGGCATAGAATGGGGCAGTAGGATGAGTCTCTTCTCAACTGGGACATCATTGGATTTAGAGAAGATGCTCTTCCACAGTTTTCTTAGTTTAACGGTGTCGAGGTCTTCGTGCAGCACTCGGAAATCGCTCAAGAATTGTCGGTCGGCCTCATAGTGATGAAGACAAAATCGAACGGGATGGACATAACGAGTGAGGCGCCGGACTTCAGTAAATCGCAGCAAATGAGGGAAATAGAGAAGGAAAATTCCTAGAGGAACTGGCGGTACCGGATTCGTGGTGCTATAAGAAGCGGCATCCCAACCTCGTGCTTCCATGTCGAAATAAATGATCGTGGCAGCCACAGCCAAGTTGATTGGCATGGGATCCATAGGGTGCTCCCCCAAAAATTCTTCTAGTATAAACACCATTTCCGGTGGTATGCCCAAAACACCAAGAGGTGGCCACTTTAAATCCCAAAAGGAATATCTTCTTTCTTGTTGGCCTATTTGAAGATCCGGTTGCATTATACCGCCTTCGACTGGGAGATACTGAAAAGGCGGGTCAATAGATAACCCACAAGACCATCGCTGATGATCTTGGGGAATGCTAACGAATGGCTTGGGACATCCCAAGAGTCTATGTCCAGGTTCATTCACGAGTAGTTTTAGGTGCTTCACGTTACCAGGAACTGTGCACAATTCATGTAGTATCACAGAGTTCTCGCAAGGGTCTAGTCCCGGCTCGGTCTTGATAGTGCAGTTGGACAAATCGTTAGAAGGCTTGCGATGGCCTTTGCCCGCTGACATAAACGCAGACTTCAGGTGGACAGATGATAACCCGATATAAACCTGAGGGAATGGATATCTCATATTCAGCCAGTCGTCGCGTATGCCCAAACGTAGGTGCCACTGCCTTTGTGGTGACATTGGGAGCCGCAGATCATTGCAAGCTCTTGTCCGAATTTTGAATATCATGACATCTTGATTGTGTTGCTTTTTTTGGCCCGCATTGGCTGAGGGTTCGGTGGTTTGGTTAGACGGCTTTTCCTGAGTTAAATGCCAAATTTTTAATGTGTAGGGCACTTCGATGGCTCCTCTTCGTTTCTTAGCTTCATTTGCAGCGGAGCCATCACCAGCCAAGGCATGCTTCGGCATGGCGACTAGCGGAGCGATTTTGCAGACAGCCTTGGGGCCGCAGACACAAATAGGATTTGAGAACACGATAAAACAGCTCAATTTGGCTGTTCCTTGTGGGTCGATGTTGTAAACGTGGTCTACAAAGAGAAACGAAAGAGAGAAACGAAGGAAAGCAGGAGTTGAGGCTATATAAAACCAGAGATGTGAACATGTGTGAATCACACACAAGTTGTAGCAAAAAATAACCAATATTTAATTTGTTTATTACACAACAGATCAGCCAAACTTTTTTCAAGTTGTTTACTATTTAATATGTATAGTAGATATGCCCCTTATACGGATTATTCGCTATCGCCCTAAGTCTAAATCCTGTACATTACCCGGGAAACTATTGTTTCGCTCCAATGCAGCAGCCCAGTCTACTATTCTTTGGCTCATTTGGCAAAGATTTGGCGAGAAGAGAAAAAGAATTTACATACTTTCAAACTATCAGATCTATACAAAATTATCGCCAATACTCGGTTTCTTGGCAAGATGGATGGCTCGGAACAAAATCCAGGTCAGTATTTTAGTCATGGTATAGTGCTAGTGCGGCTATATAAGGTCTTTATTCTTATAGCGTTCGCTAGTTGCATCGAAATGCGCTTCTAGATGTCCACCTAAGTCATGTGAAAGGGCCTTAGGTGATTAATATATTTGAGTAATCAAACCTGCAGAGATGCGAACCAAGCTATTGCAAATTCTCAAAGATAAATCTGAATCGAGATTCCTGCTCATGATGAACGCATCCGACATATCAAAGAATAATAAACCTAATCATATTCCTCCCTTGGTGACAAGTTTTGCCCTTATGGATATTCGCTGCGCGATAAATGATGTTTTCCGAACCATGCCGCCCCTGCGAGGCGTCCAGGCAACCACATCACGTGAATTCTTATGCAACCATTTATCCCAGCGAACCTCACATTAATTTTACTAATAATAAAAGCCCCTTTTGCAATGAAAATAAGACAAAAATTCTCATCCGCGTCATCTTATTGCTTCTGGCAACCCCATCCAAGCTCACTCATATAATATGAACAAGACAATATTCAATGAACCTATTCATGTTCACGATGGAAATGCCCTTATTGGGAACACATTCTCTGGTAGTACTGTCATTTTTGAATCAGAGCCGACTTCAACGAGACAGGCTCGAAAACAGTCCGTCCTCAAAGCGCTCTACGCCACATACCGAGATAGGAAAGACAGGAACCCAGACCGTGTCCCAGGTACTTGCGAGTGGTTCACACAACATAAATTATTTCAAGAATGGAGATCGCATGAATCGTCATGTATGCTCTGGGTATCTGCAGATCCTGGCTGTGGCAAGTCTGTTTTAGCAAAGTATTTAGTGGATTCTGTACTTCAGACTACAGAATCCGGAACAACAACAACTTGCTATTTCTTCTTCAAAGACGATTTTAAAGACCAAAGAAGCGCAGAAGGCGCTCTCTGTTGCATCTTGTATCAGCTTTTCAGGCAAAGGGGTGATCTTTTTTCCAACGATGTTGCCGAGCGATTCGAGATTGATGGATCAATAACCAGCTCATTTAGCGATCTTTGGGATATCCTAGTTACATCATCGCGAACTCAGCACGCTGGCGAGATAATATGCGTGCTAGATGGATTCGATGAATGCGAGGGGCATGGTCAGACTGAACTTGCTCGTGCCTTGTGCAGTTTCTATAGCCGTGCAAATCACCGAAGCAATTTAAAATTTCTTATAACCACACGGCTATACGGCCAGATCAGACGTGGTTTCGAGCCTCTTGGCATAAAGGACCTGCCTGTTATCCATCTAAAGGGGGAGGATGAGGAAGAAATGTTGAAAATCACCAAAGAAATTGACATCTTCATCAATACTCGGGTCCTTGGTATCCAGGCCCTTTTGAGGCTTAACCCTGATGAAGTGGCCTTACTTATAAAGAAGCTTCAGTGCAATCCAAACCGTACATATCTATGGGTTTACCTTACCTTGGATATAGTCCAAAATGATATAAATATTGATAAGATTGGCATAGAAAAGGCAACTTCTCAGCTCCCACAAACTGTTAATGAGGCATATGAAAAGATTTTAAACAAGAGTTGCGATTTTAAGGAGTCCAGGAGATTATTACATATTATTGTTGCAGCAATAAGACCCCTAACCTTGGATGAGATGTCTCTAGCATTATCACTAGAAGAAGGTCATCGGTGCTACGAAGATGTCCCTCGAAAGTCAAGGGAGCGTTTTCTTGAGTATATGAGAGATCTATGCGGGCTCTTTGTCACCATTGTTGACTCGAAGATCTATCTTCTGCATCAAACAGCAAAAGAATTCCTAGTTCCAGAGTCGCAACTCCACAAACACCTGTTGGGCTTTCGTCTAACTCAAAGAATTCGAAATCATAATACCAACAATCCTGCGTGGAAATCATCGCTCCACCCTCAAAACTCTCACCTGATTCTTTTTCGGATATGCATATGGCATCTCATGTTCACGGCGTTTGATAACCCCCCCTTCAATAAAGACAACACCTTAAAACCATATCTTCGAGAGCAGCCCTTCCTTGACTACTCTGCAAAAAGCTGGGCCGCCCACTTCCGAGCATCGCACACTCAAGATTCTTCAGTAATAAAATCAGTACTGAATATTTGTGATGCTGGCTCAAACCGCTGCCTTACTTGGCTTGGAATCTATTGGGAAGCTAAATATGGCCTTATTCCTCCACGCTTAACGACACTCATAATTACCTCTTACTTTGGTCTGGAACGAGCAGTAAAGGTTCTGCTGGGAGAGAAGTCGATCAAAATAAACTCAGCTGACAATCGAGATAATCGCTCGGCCCTTTCATGGGCATCGGAGAATGGATTCCATGACATTGTAGGCCAATTAATTAAAGGCCCTAGAATTCGCTTAGATCACATTCTTAACCTATCCTTTACAAATGGAGCCATGGTAGAGACGAGGGATGTGCGACATCGCACACCCTTGTCATATGCAGCTTTGAACGGCCATGAGGCCGTCGTCAAACTTCTAATTGATGCAGGGGCCAGTGTTGATTCAGAAGACGATATTGGAGGAACCCCGATTTCGTATGCCCTTTGTAACAGAAATATCCCTATACTCAGTCTTCTTCTCAAAAAGGGTGTTGAATTGGGGTCAGTCGACAATGCAAATGATAAGTTGCTGTTATCTGCCGCCAAGGCAGGCGATCGGGTTGTCGTCAAGCTCTTGCTTGATGTTGATGCAGTCAGTACACAATCGGAAGATAATAACGTAGAAACAAAACGTACTACCGATAGCCGCCATGAAGCCCTGATCAAACTTGCACATGATAGTAATGCTATCGATGTCAACTCGACAGATCAATCCTTTCGGACACCACTTTTATTAGCAGCCGAAAACGGCCATGAAGCTGTAGTCAAGTTACTACTTGACAATGACAACGTGGATGTCAATGCAAAAGATCAATCTCTTCGTACAGCGCTTTCGTTAGCAGTCGAAAATGGCCATGAAGCTGTAGTCAAGTTACTACTTGACAATAACAACGTGGATGTCAATGCAAAAGATCAATATCTTCGTACAGCGCTTTCGTTGGCAGCCGAAAAAGGCCATGAAGCTGTATTCAAGTTACTGCTTGACAATAACCAAGTGGATTTCAATGCAAAAGATCAATCTCTCCGCACAGCGCTTTCGTTGGCAGCCGAAAAAGGCCATGAAGCTGTAGTCAAGTTACTACTTGACAATGACAACGTGGATGTCAATGAAAAAGATCAATCTCTTCGTACAGCGCTTTCGTTGGCAGTCGGAAATGGCCATGAAGCTGTAGTCAAGTTACTGCTTGACAATGACAACGTGGATGTCAATGCAAAAGATCAATATCTTCGTACAGCGCTTTCGTTGGCAGCCGAAAATGGCCATGAAGCCGCTGTTAAGCTGCTGCTTAACACCAACCAAGTGGACGTGAATGCACAAGATCGATCAGGTCAAACACCATTTTCTTTTGCCGCCGAAAATGGCCACAAACTCATCACCAACCTACTTCTTGAAAGTGGTAAAGTCCATGCTGAATCAGCTCTACTGTGGGCCATTAAAAGTGGCAACGAAAATGTTCTCAAGCCTCTATTCGTAAGCAAGCAGATTGATGTTGAATCAAAAGATAAAAAAGGTCGCACTATGGTGTCTTGGGCTGCATCAAAGGGCCACGAGGGCTTAATCAGGTTACTCGTGGAGAGCACTAACACAAATTTCGATACCAAAGATAAGCATGGTAGGACACCGCTGTCATTGGCCGCCGAAAATGGACACAAAGATGTCGTCAAGTTACTGCTTGGGAGCGGCAAACTGGATGCAAAGTCAATTCTTTCCTGGGCTGCAGAGAACACTCAAGTCAATGCCGAGTCAATTCTCCCGTGGGCCGTTACAAGCGGCCACATTGGAATCATCAAAATATTTCTGAAAAGTGAGAATATCAATTTGGACGTAAAAGACAAAAGAGGCCGAACAGTTCTTTCTTATGTTGTTAACAATAGCCATGACCACGAGGCCATTGTCAGACTTCTGCTTCGGAGTGGCAGGGTTAATCCTGATTCGAAAGATGTATACGGCCAAACCCCATTATCTCTTGCAGCTGAAAGGGGCAAAAAGGCCATTGTCGAGTTGCTACTTGAAACCGATAGCATCAAAATTAATTCGGCAGATAAATACGGTCAGACACCGTTATCTTTAGCTGCTAAGAATGGGCACGAAGCTGTTGTTGAGCTATTGCTTGACTGCAAAAGCATTAATACCGAGTGCAGAGATATTTCAGGTCGAACAGCACTGTCGCATGCCGCTGAAATGGGTCACGATGCTGTCGTTGAACTGCTCATCAATCGCGGCCATGTTAATGTCAATACAAGGAATGATTCTGGCCAAACACCATTATTATGGGCTTCGAAAAACGGTCACATATCTGTAGTCAAACTTCTCCTTAATGATAAAAACATCAAGCCTACTCTTCAGTATGTCCACAATCAAACACCATTATCACAAGCTATTTGGGAAGGACATGAAAATATTGTTCGACTACTTTCTAAGAGTAGCATAGTGTATTAATACTAGCTCCACTATCTAGTAAATGCAGAGCTTGAAGCCAGGCTAGGTTTAGTAACAGAAAGTACAGTATTCTAATAGTTAATCTAATTCAAAATATTGCCTTTACTCGATACGTGCAATGCTCTTTGAAGAAGTTTGCTTCTAAAAGAGAGTCTTTGGCAATGTAACAGCCAAGCCTGTTCTGCCCAGTATTAAAAGGCATGCCCCGAGCGCAAGCCATCCAATTCAAACCATCTTTCTCCTCACTTCGCCGACCAAAAATGACACTCGTGCGCACAGTCCTTCGTGAGCACTATCAGCATAATTAGGTACCATATGGTGGTGTAAAAAGAGATACAAAGAGGGAAAGTCTGGAAACTACAATAGGGGTTGAGATTTTAAAAGTGCATCAAGAATACACAAATGCCAATAAACGTTGACTCGGTGAATCATCCACAGAGTGCCCTTAATTACGCCCTTCTTCAAAGTTTGCTCACTACTAGGTTAAGATCTATTAACATATTTAAATCTCTACAGCGTAGGTTATAAGCCAAACCAAATATTTTCAACTATAACCCATTCATGACTCCTAATTTAGTAGTTGTCTTTCATCGCTTTGCAGAATCTCTCAAACTCTTCAGGCGTCCGAGGTGCAGCCTGCGACATTTCCATGCTCTCCATAATCATGTCCATCAAGTCATTCTTCAAACTCTCATATATAATGCTGACCCAGCTTCCAGTTGTCTTTTTATCTTTCGTCGGCCGTCCGCTGTGCGCGTTGTAAAGCGGGTCATCATCGATACCACAGTGAGTCGGCACGCCCAACTTTGAGCGAACCCAGGTGTACAGGTGAGATGTCCCATCCCCCAGTTCCGCGGCGACATCAACAGGTCTAATAGCCATGTTAGGGTAGAAAATAGACGACGATGTTTCGACAAAAGCTTTATGGAACGCCGCCTTGAAAACAGCGAGGGTGGAGATCGAACAATCTTTGCTCTGTGTGGACAAGAATTGGGCAACAGGTGCCATTGCAGCATCCACTGCAGGCAAAACACGGTTCTTCCAGCTCCCTGCGTTGTTTGCATACCAGGCTGACTCAATCACGGGAAAAGTAATTTCAGCAAGCTCTCTGACCTCGCATTTAGTCAATCCAAAGACATGGAACGGGCCATTCTGGGTCGTATCCATCAATACCCGATCCCTCAGAGTCTGAAGGAACAGTTTGTGGGCTGCACGAAGTTCAACCGCCTGGCAACAGACATAAATATGACATGCGCACATGTGGGCGACTAAATCTACAGCCTCCAATGTACGCCGAGCCGAAATAAGAGCAAGGGAATTGATGCCCTGGTTGTGCATCTCGGCAGACATGACATGGGCTGAGACAGGGTGAGCGAGCGCTGCCAATTCCGACATATACGCAGCCATGTTAATGTCAATGCCTTTCATGGTAAAATTCTCCTTGTCGCTAGCATTGAGATTGGCCTCGAGGTTATTGTTAGTAGAAGGATGTATTATCTCGCTCACTTGCGAGAAGAGCATACGTCCAATCATCTGGAGTGCCAGCCGCGTCTTGTCCATGGCCGAAGTTACAGCCACGGCCTGAAAGTTACCACCAGAATAGACCTCTCCTGTGGCCTTGCCCTCAAACTCTGAAGCATCAACCAATGGATTATCAGACGTGGAGTTCAGTTCAACAGAAATCTGTCTCTGGGCCAAAAGAAGATCCTCGAGATAAGGTCCTATCCATTGGGGGCTCGTTCTTGTAGAATATCGATCCTGCCACAATCCCTCGCCAGCTCGTTTTCGATCATCAAGACCGACAACAAACTTGGAGCCTCTCAGAAAACTTCTAATGTTGGCCGCAGCTTCAATCTGCCCGGCGTGTGGTCGCACGGCATGGATAAAAGGGGTCAACCACTCAACATTACCAGCCAAACTTTCAGAAGCGAACGCCGTCAGCATCTGAGCCAGGACAGCGAGCTGCTGTGTGTCATGGAGTACGATACTTCCAAGGGCCACGGAAGATGCCGTTCCGTTAACCAAAGCGAGTCCCTCCTTTGGTCCAAGACCACTTGGCGAGATGCCACTACTTTTGAGGGCTTCGGGCGAGGTCATGATTTTAGCCGACTGCCCTTTGCCAATCTGCACAAAAATGTCCGGGTTGCCTGTCACAGCGCCAGCGATGTATGAAAGCGGCATAAGGTCTCCGGAAGCTGAAATACTACCTCGTAAGGGAACCAATGGTGTGATGTCATGGTGCAGCAACTTGATCAATGTCTGGAGAACCTCGAGCCTCACGGCACTCTGGCCACGCAAATTTTGATTCGCACGAGCGACCATAGCACCACGCACCCACTCGGGAGGCATGACATGAGATGGCTCACGCTCAGAGTTGCTTCCCGGTGTCTTGTCCATCGTGGTAATTATGGCACAATGTTGATGCTGCAAAAGACCAATCTGGGTCTCCAGCAAATCTTCGGTGCGTACGTCTGCGCTGCCACCGAAGCCCGTATTCACTCCATACACAACATACTGGTTAGCAAGATAATTGCCGAGAGCCTCCACACTGAGATTAAGGCGGCGACGGGTTCCCTCATCATCTGGTATCTCAGGTTTGATGCCATAACGGGCAACAGCGATAAGAGAGGGTATGTCAAGATTGTTTCCATCCAAGGTTATGCTGGACTTGCCGTTCTTGAGATCTCGGAGACGACGCCAGATCTCCAGCGTTGAGGCCGCGTGGGCAGAAATATCAGAGACAGTCATAGTGAAATTTGCTTTTTTTATCATGCGTATATCATCAAACGGTTCTTCTT
Source organism: Calonectria ilicicola (assembly GCA_020809705.1). Taxonomy (NCBI): domain Eukaryota; kingdom Fungi; phylum Ascomycota; class Sordariomycetes; order Hypocreales; family Nectriaceae; genus Calonectria; species Calonectria ilicicola. Next base: position 1,624,473 of record CP085825.1, on the reverse strand, counting down.
TTGGACCAAATGATCAGATGTCGTTAAATTTAGTTCGGAGATGTGGAGCGAGGCACGATGTATGGAGAAGTGTGGGGAGAGATCAGGGAGTTGAGGTTCCAGGATGCCGGTATTTATGCCAGGGGGGGGGGATTAAAAGATTATCAACTCAAAGTATGAACGCAAGGGAGAAAAAGAGGAAATGGGTGAGAGCAAGGAGTCGACAACCGAGGTACGACGTGAGAAGTTCTGTGTAATGGAGTGTTTCTCAGAAGGGCGTTAAATCGTTGTGATCGAGATCAATAGCACAAAAGAGTCTCGCTCACACAGGAGAAGAAAAGGCCAGTACCAAGTTTCTGCAGCTTTGATGCCGCTGTCAAATAGCAGCCCGTGAAAAAAACAAAAGAAAAACAACAGGCGGTGAAACAAGGGCACGATAACCCCTTACGTGAGAGGGACGAGAGACAACGAGTCCAAAGCGACACCGTCTACTTTTCCCGATACAGGTTTTTGTCGATCTCTTTTCGGCGGGAGAACCAACACGGACTTGCAGTTCACACCGACAGTGATAAAGGTGGGTTTTTCAATGTCATTTACCGAACAGTTGGTTCAGTTGCCCGTCGGCCGGTCCGTTAACGCCACATCCAGGAGAAAAGAAGATCTGGCTTCCTAGATGCATACCAAGGGCGAGGAGGGTCCGAGACCTTTGGTGGCGTGCCTCAGACACACGTCATTAAAGTTTCCGTTTGACGCCTGCCTCCTTAAACTTCCCGAGTCTGAGAGGCGACGCCATGTTGCGCCACAATTAAATGCCCCGCGTAATCGTGGACGTGATGTATCAGATTAGTTATAACATCCCCCTCATCCTCCGACGCGACGCGTCGATTAATTAATGTCTTATCGGGCCATCAAAATGAGACTGCGTCTAGCTCTTCTAGAAAAAAAAAGCAAAAGCCGTGTCATTTCAAGTTGACATCCGATGTCGCCAATCACGCTACCTCCAAAATGGCAAATGCTACCTACCAATCATGACGACGGTCAAACCAACCAAGTCTTAAAAACCAAGCATGAAACATGAACAATTTGGCCAGCTGACTTTGATCTCATGGTCTGAATCTCAAACATCAACAAGGCAAAAGACCGTTTGTGATTCAAGGCAATTGACCATAATGATCTATCATGACTCGTTCAAAACACCATCGAGCGAGCCATTGATACGTCAAGTCACAACAAACATTCCACAACTTGTTCAAAAAGACTTCGTTATTGTAACATGTAGGCTACATATACATGCCCTATCCGCATATCTACGTCATTCGACCATGTCTTGAGTCGCCACCTGACCTGATTGTGTCCCTTCCTCTCACATGTCGATCCCTCTAGTCTTCCAAAACCAACCACCTCAGCCTTTGAGCCATGCAATCCCATGCCGCCTGCCTTTCTCTCATGTTTGTGTGAATAGACCGTGACAAACGCCCCGTGTGTGTATATATGCAATGTCAGGTAGAGAAAAAAGAACAAGAATGAGAAGTAACAAGAAAAAGTACCAAACCATGCCGCTGGACGCCGTCGCATGCATTTCATATAATGGGGAAACGAAAAAAAAAAGTAAGTAACGAAGATGAATCTCAAAAACGAAAGACGGCCTGAGTGATGCAACCTGCAATCACTGCATAACCAAACCATGAGGTATCTTCGTTGCTGTTGATCTGTACTGCGAGTGGGAATCTGTACCAAGATGCGCAAAATGGAGCTAAAAACAAAAGCTCGCTTCATTCAGGGCTCATTATTGTGAGCCGTAGAGTTGCGAGAAAAGAAAAGCCATGGCAAGGCCCGAGATGATTTATTCGAAGTTTGAGAGTTGGATTATGGATTCGTGTCGAACACGGTATATCGTCAACGGTGTTGGTTGCAATGTGCGCAACAATTTAATACCACCCTTCTTCCTCATCCGACCCTGACGAGTACTTGGGCATTCGCTTAAGCTGAACAAGTAGGGAGTCCAGTTCCGTCCAGTTGTCGTCGTTTTCGGCAAACTTGCGGTGCTTGCGAGATAGAATATGCTAAAAGACATTGTTAGTTTAGGCTGATATATATATATCACCAAGTGTTCAGCGCTTACCTCGTCAAAATCACGGAACTTGTCCTGGCAGTTCTCGCAATAGCCAGGCTTGAGGTCCTTCTTGCTCTTCAATGACTGTGTCTGGGCCTTTCGCTCTCGGTTATCCGTCTTCTGGCTCTCTTCCTCCTGAACCTCCGCAGGGCGCGACGTGTGCCGGCCCATTGTTGTTGTTGTTGATCTGCTAGAAGCAACATCCATTGACACTTCCGCGAGACGGCGCGAGCTAATATCTTGTGATGCAGGCGCAGCCTTCTGCAACACCTTTCGCTGAAGACCGTGAATCTCCTTGCTGGTTCCAGCCTTGGCTCCATTGACACCAGATGTTGACGAGATCATCTGCGAACGAATGGCAGAAGTAATGTTAGATGGCTGCACGCCTGATGCCACGGGTTCACCGGCAAAGAGTCGAGCAGTGCTTGCCCGACTTGTAAAGGCATTCTGCTGTCGTCCCTCCACTTGTTTTGATAGCGTCACCTTGGCGGGGTTAAAAACCTCAGTTGGGGTCACAGAACGCATCTTGTTATGACCGTCTTCCATTTCTCCCAACGATCGCTTTCCTGTCACAGGCTTTGGTACCGGGATCTGCGGAGGCTTTAGGATGGGGACAGGATCTTCTCGCTTGACGTCTTCACGCTTGGCAGCGCGAGCCTTTTCTTGCTCTCGGTGCCGGCGATGTTCCTTGTCCGGAACCTCAATCTCTTCCACAAAGGGACAACGTCCGTTGCCTACACTTCGGAACTGAGGCCACTCGCCATCTGCCTTGTTCGCAACCTTGGGATACTCGCGAACCATGATAGGCTTTTGCTTCTCATCCATATCCCAAATATAAAGGTGGGGACCCTTAAAGTAACACAGTTCCCTGTTTACTGCTGTGGGGTCACGATCTGAAGGTCCATTCAGACGCTCGTTGTGTAGAAGCTGAAGGAGGTTGGGCTCGTGTGAGCCTTTTGTGGTTCCATAGTGACCGCGGTTGCTCGCTGATCTAGAGCTGTAGGAGTTGCTATGGCCCATTTCGGACTCGAGAAGCACAGACAGCATCGTCTGGAACTTGTCCAGAGACCAGATCTTCTTGCCCATCTCACGGGCCTTGTGCAGAACATCATTGTTGCGGGCTTTGCTTCGCTTTGTGGGGTCATCTAGTTGATTTGATCGTGAAGGCGCGTTACGGAAATCGAACAAAAGACGACGACGTGCCTCGCCAGTTCGATCTAGAAGCGACGGGTTAATGGTCTGAGGCTGTTCTTCGGGTTCGGGCTCCTCGTGGTGACGAGGTTGTTCGGGCTCTGGCTCAACTTCGGCCCCTGATGTCTCGGGAGGTATCGATCGGGTGGTGACGACGTGGGTAACTGCAATGGAGAAGAAAGGTTCCTGACGCTGTACATAGGACAGTTAGCAAGTGATTTGTGGGATAGAGAGAGAAGGTATGGACATACAGCACCGAGATAGGTGACTCTCTTTGTTAGTCTGGCCCGAATATCATCTGGGATACTCTCAAAATAAAAGACCATTTTCGGGAATTTGGCCCGGTGGTGCTTCTTCCACACCTCCTTCTCGGTGTCAATATCCTGAGTATTTCTGGACGTCGAGACGGTCCTTGACGAGCGGTCTTTGGGCTGAGGAATAGAACGCGTGGTTCCGCGGTGGGTGAGGACTGATGGGCGGGTCGGCCGAGTTGGCGACCGCACGGCACGTTGGCTGCCATTGTCGAGAACCTGCTTCTTCATAGGCGGAGGCTGGCCATAGGCCTCCTCGCGCTGCATTGTAGCGTAAGATCTTCTAGGTTTCGCGTAGCCAGCCAGGGCAGAAGCACCTCTCAAGGGCGAATTGGCGACATTGGGGTTGTTTGTCAGCGGGCCCCGTCTCGAGGACATGGCCGAGATGGGAGCAGGCTTGGGCGATAGAGATACGGTTGCCATAAAACTAGACCGTTAACATGCTCTGGAGAGACTAGCACACCAGAGCAGATCACGTAGGTCGGGTTGGGTATAGGACGGGCGCCGATGGCGTGGTGGGTGGGTGGTGGTTGTTTTTTGGGGGTGGTGACGAGGAGGGGCTGGGAGGAGCTTTTGAGAAGCACGCGACGCGGAGGGCCCGACACGTCAAATTTTGGCGAGGTGGCAGCGGGAGAGGGGGCAGGAAAAAAACGAGGGTAAGAGATGCTACCAAGACATGGGCGGCAGGCGAAGGCACGAGAGACCAGAGAGAGGAAAGAAGGACAAGGCAGGAGAGCAAAGCCTTGGAGAGAAGAGATGGAGGATGTTTTTGTGCGTGGTGGTCGCCTGGCCTGGTCGGGGTCTGGGTTGGGGTGGTAGTTAGTGGTCGTGGTTTTGCGTGTGCGAGCGAGAACTGTTGTCAGAGACTCTTTCGCGCTTGGCACAACAGCGCTATGCCCGCTTCGGCTGCAGTGCCAAAAACACGCACGGACCCAGGCGGCTGCACCCAGCAACCACCTGAACTACCTGCACCAAACAGGATGGAAAACAACAGCGGGATGGGGCCAGCCATTTCCGAAAACTGATCATAATGCGACTCTGCTGCCGCCGGAGACAATGGGAGAAAAACAAATGCGTACTGTATCACTTCTACCCTGCAGCCACTGTGATCCACGCGCCTGGGTAACTAATCTCCAAGGAGCTCAGCCCGGCCCAAGCGAAGTCCTAATCCTAATTGTCCCGTCCAGTGGCCTTCCGGAAGGCTTTGTTTATGTTGTTTTTGTTGTTTTTCTTTTTTCCACTCTGTAGCGGGTCTTCTGCTTCCTTCTTCACCTGCAACTCCCAGGATACCGGATATGCAAGCCCATGTCTTCATCGTGAGCTTCCTTCTTCCGCCTCCACACTGCTCATCACCTTCCAGCCTGCTTCCCTGCCTCATCCGTATCTGTAATTAGCAAGCCCTTTAAGAATCAAAGCTCAAGCCATCCGGGCAGTTTGGCGTTGACGTGTTTCGTCTACGTAGCCATCTGCAACAATGGCTGCATGTGCATCGCATTGACAATCGGTCTTTTTTCTCACCCCCGTATGCTCGTCATCTTCTGCTCATGCACCCGAGCACAATAAATGACTTGCATCCTGTTTTTTTTTTATCCTCCCTGCCCGTTGGCCAATTGCTTTGTTGTGACGAGGTAGCCTTGTCCGCCTCGGGACCGTAGCCTCGGCTGCCAACCACAGACCCTAAAACCGCCAGCCCATCCTAGGATAGCCGCGCCGCTCGGATCTGACTTGGATCGATACGTACACCAACAATCACTCTTCAAGGGAGGACCCCAATTGTAAGTACGAGACGAGACGAGATGAATTCCACACATTTAACAATGCCATTGATACTTTACCGTGCCTGCCTTACCCCTGTTTGGACCCCTTTCCGCTTTACGCTCCCGCCCTACCCTAGGATCTAGCCGGGGACAATTTTTCTTGTCCATGTCCACCATGCTCACATTACTTCGCCTAGAAATAATCCCACACCACCTACCCTAAAATGAAACTCCCTCGAGCTCCGTTCCGGAGCTTCCACACGCACCTTGCCTTTCCCTTTCGAGCCACAACGCCTCTTCGAGTAGCTTCGCCATCGACGTTGAAACGGGCTTCCTGCGCCACGTCCCGCCCTATTTCATCCGTCACCTCTTCTCGCCAGCATGCCCCAGCACGATGCCGCAATTATGCCACTGTTTCCGCAAGCGAACTCCGCTTCGGACAACCCGTCTACGAGACCCATCCTCATATTCTTCAGCCTGGCGAACGTGCGTTTCCCCTATATGGATCAATGGCCTGTCCGCGATGTCTCCGCAAGACCCTGCTGACCCCATCGTTCTCAAACAGTGACTGCAGGTATCACAGCTCAGGAATATGCTGACCGTCGAGCCGCCCTTGCCGATTCCATGACCGAAGGCAGCATCGCTGTTCTACATGCCGCCTCGCTTCAGTACAAATCTGGTGCCGTCTTCCATCCATACCGTCAAGAGTCCAACTTTCTCTACCTGACGGGCTGGCAGGAAGGTGAAGCTATTGCTACAATCGAGAAGACGGGTCCAAACTGGGGGGACTATGCCTTCCGCATGTTTGTCAAGCCCAAATGCCCGCGTGAGGAGCAATGGAATGGCTACCGCAACGGCGTAGACGCCGCACGCGATGTCTTCAACGCCGACGAAGCATACTCTTTCGACCAGGCTGAAACAATCCTATCAAAGCAGCTTGAGTCAGCAAAGCTTGTCTATGCTGACTTTCAACCCTCCCGGGGCAACGCCGCCAGCTGGCTGTTGAGCTTCTTTGCCGGCCGCAGCTCAAGGCCTAGCCGCACGCCTCTCTACTCCGTCATGAATAAGTTGCGTGTCATTAAAAGCCCAGCCGAGGTAGCCAACATGCGCCTGGCCGGCCAGATATCTGGACGTGCCATCACAGACGCCATGCGCCGCCCGTGGAAACGGGAAAAGGACTTACACGCCTTCCTGGATTACCAGTTCATAATCAACGGCTGCGATGGCCCTGCCTACATCCCTGTGATCGCCGGCGGAGATCGCGCGAACTGTATCCACTATACTGTCAACAACAGCACGTTCAAAGAGGATGAGTTTATTTTAATTGATGCCGGTGGTGAGTACGGCACTTACATTACCGATATATCACGCACATGGCCCGCCTCTGGCAAGTTCACGCCTGCCCAACGCGACCTTTACGAAGCTATCCTCAAGGTGCAGCGCACGAGCGTGTCCCTGTGTCGCGAGAGTGCTCGTATGTCTCTCGAGGACATCCATAACATTACCGCACGGGGTCTCGTGGACCAGCTGCGCTCCATCGGTTTTGATGTCTCCATGAGCAACATTGACCAACTCTTCCCTCACCATGTCGGTCACTACATTGGCCTTGATGTACATGATTGCCCCGGGCACAGTCGCCGTGAGACCCTGCGCCGTGGCCACTGCGTTACCATTGAGCCGGGTATTTACGTCCCCCATAGTGAAAAATGGCCCGCGGCGTTTAGAGGAATGGGCATTCGAATTGAAGACAGTATATGTGTCGATGACGATTCACCGTATATCCTCACTACTGAGGCTGTAAAGGAGGTAGCTGACATTGAAGCTCTACGATAACGTGTATGATGATTATTTAAATGAGCAAGTGTACAACACCTGTAATGAGATAAAACAAAAATGGTAAATGATTAAGACGGAGCAATCCGTGGTCGATTCATATGGCCGCTATGTTAATCGCCGTAACTATCTTGTCATCATGTCCCGTCATAAGTACTCCGCTCGCCTCTCGGCTATACGAGTTGTCAAATCGAGCACACCAAAACATAAATCACCCCATAAGCCAAGCCACCCTGCCGGGTATGTTTTGAACCCGCCCAATCGTAGACTCTGTTTATCTCGTTTGCAAGTCATCTCGCTCTAGGGCACCGCTCACCTGAAGATCAATCCTCGAAATAACCGTCTGAGACCCCTCCGATGCGTTGTGAAACATGATCTTCGCATCTAATACAAATAACAGCCCATATAACATCTCATTGTCCATCGCTCTATTTCATGCACGCAAGGGAGGGCGTTACCAACCAAAAAGTCCGTACACAAGCGAGACGCACGCACCAAGCTCTCAAGTATTCGAAGCCGAGAGGCCGAGACAAAAAATAAAACGAACAGGCAAAATAAAAAAAATATAGAAAAAAAAGGGAAAAAACATATGTACGTTGAAACAGGATGAGCAGTGTTGACACCACGAATCATCGCTGGGGTATATTTATACACAATTCCAAGCACCCTTGGAACAAAACATCGTCTATTTTAGCAGAATCCTCTTGGGTCGAAGAGGGTTCGGCTGTGGTTGGGCATCAAGAATGGCTGTCGAGCCGAGGCGCTGAGTAATTGCTCAAATGCCTGAAGCCGCCGCGCCAACTCCTGATGCTCCTTCAAAATGGCCTTGTTGCGGCGTTCTAGGTATTGGATATATTCCGTAGCCTTTGTTAATACGGTCCCCTAGAAAATAATGTTAATCACGATGATTTAAAAAAGAGGAGAAAAATAGCTGGACACTGACCTTGCTCACTTTAGGGGCTCTTTGTGGATTTGAACTCTCTCCATCATCATCCATGCCTTCTTCAGGGATGGACTTGAGAGCAGGGACAGCGTCGCGCAACTCCGAAATCTTATCTTTGAGGTTTGTTCTGTATTTCCGCTCAATGTCATTATGAGCTGTCCGATCACCACCAGCCTTGGCCTTCTCTTTGCCCTTGTCCATGGTGCCATCAGTGTTGCTACGCTGAACCTGTGGTCGAGAAGAGCTCAAGGCAGCTGAACTGCCGTCGTTGGACGAAGTCTCGCGCTTAATTTCTACCCCAGCTTTGGAGCTGTCAGCAGGTGTTGGAGTCTGGTTTTGACTCTGGCCGCCAACTCCAAGAATAGAATCGATGCTAGCGTTGAACTCGGGTGGCAAGCCAGTTCCGAGACCAGCTCCGAATCCCAGACCAAAACCGCTCGGGGGCATGAAGCTTGCTGGCGTTCGACCAGTGTTCATGGCAATTGCTAGAAGGCGTCGCTGCTCCTCGTTGCTCAAGACCTGATTGATCTGGTTTCCAACTCCGGGCATCGCCTGCTGATATCCGCCTGGGATGCCTCCGGGACTCTCGCCAAGTCCAAAAGCTTGCTCCATTCGCAGGCCTGGCTCAGGCTTCTCCCAGCTAAGAGGAGTAGAATAGAGACCCTCGCGCGGGGGCACCTCTGGCGGGGGCATTGTCTCGATTTTGGACAGTTGCTCCTCCAGATTGATAGAGTCGATTCCATCTTCATCGTCGGATAACGCATTATCGAGCGCGTTGTCATCAAAGAACTCGGCACCTTTGAACGCAGGCGCTGTAGCATAAATATTCGTGCCTAGACCTGGTGTTGTCGAACTTGAGACATAACTCGGAGGAGGTCTTGGAAGATTAGCTAGTGTTCGCATTATTCAAGCAGGAGCTACCAAAAAAAAAAAAAAGGTACGAACCTGGCATGGCTTATCACATCAAAACGCTTGGAAAAGTCAATTTCAAAGCTTCCGGCTCTATCAACCTCATCGTCGTCAAATTGAATCCAATAATCTAAAGACTCCAAAGCAGATTCAGTGTCAACCTTCGTGCGCTTTCTATCATGGGCATCTTTTTTTCGTTGCATGTGTTGTCGTGGGTGTCCTCTTGTGGGCAGTACTGCTTTGTGTTGGGTATACGGTGATATCATAGGAGCCTGTGTGAATGATATATCGCTGGGCGCAGTTGAGTTGTTATCGAATGAATTCATAGCAGATCCTGATGGCCCGGATGTTCGGCCCGAAAGGCCCATGTTATCGAGACCAGTTGGTTGCCATGATGAAGGATCCGGTTGTTGTTGTTGTTGTTGAGCGCTAGAGGAGGATTCGGCATTTTGATCAACCGGGTTCAATGTCTGGTTGTTTGGTACCGAGAAGAAGCTGAGAAGATTAGGATCCATCGCTAACACGGCATCCCCAGACCCGCAAAGGCCGTTAAGATGTCGTGGATGGGGGGATCTCGTGTCAGCGCCCCGGATATAGGTCAGGCCAACTCAATTCGCGTAAAATCGAACGACGGCGGCGATGAAAATAATGCGACGTAGGTTGCTTATCTCAGCAGGCCGACTGGTTCATTCGTGAGGTTGAATGAATCGAACAAGATGTCGCTGTGGGAGATGAGGGAGTTGTTGAAAGTCGACACGGAAGGTTTCGGAAGGCGACGCGACGCCGACTGCGCGCTGGGTTCGTATGAATCGCTATTAAAAAGCAACTGGCGAGAAGAAAGGATTTTTTTTTTTCTTTCAAGGCGGCTGGTCACTGATGCTGACTGCTGACGAGGATAGCGGGTGGGCGGATGGGGAGACTGGAGACCCAACACAGTGAGGTGGGGTGTCGCTAAGAACGAAGTAGACCTGGTGAGGTGGTTTGGTGTCGGAATAGAGACGAGCAGACAGATGCGGGCGATCTGGGAGCGGTGCAGAAACGGCGGCTGCAGAGGACAAAGTCGCGGGGGGATTGATGAGGCCGGCAAGGTTGGCCAAACCGCGGGATCGAAGTGAAAGGTTTTACGGAGGAGTATCAGTCGACAGGAAGGCGACGGGGGGTGGGACGGGATGCGGCTCCCAATTCGCAGAGGGAAGGGGCGAGACGCGGGGAACAGGGAAAGATGAGGCCGAATGGCAAGCGGCGAGACAAGGTGAAAACCGGTTATTCCGCTCTATGTGCGCAGGTGAGGTGTGCGGTGCGTGTCCCGAGTCGAGTTGAGTTGGGACCCGTTTCTGGTCGGATTTGCTTGGGGTCGTGCTCTGTCTGATCACTTTTGGTGTTGGTGGTGGGTGGGTAGCAGGTAAGGTTAGGGGGCAGATGGGCGACGGTAGGTAGGGACAGCACAGCACAAGCAAAAAAAAAAATAAAAAAGACACTGTCGGGACGGCGTCGTGATGTTTGTCGGCCGTAATGGCGTGACTTTGGACATGGCTGTCCATCGTCCCCAGGGGCCCTGAACCCTGGCGTAGCAGAAATTGTCCACTGCCTGTCGAGATCGTATGATGGGCAAGGCTACGGAGGGGAATTGTACGATGGGCGAGGCTACAAGCCATTGGCTGCGCTGAAGAGGAGCGTAGGGCGGCCTGCTATTGGCCTGTTTTCAGCTACCCCGGTCGGCCGGGGACCCTGGTTGCGATGGAATGCACCTGTGCTCTGGGTGCTCGGAAGAGCCCTGAGCCCTGTAGGAAAAGGGAAAAAAGAAAGAAAAACAAAAAAGGGCCCTGGCGGTAAAGAGCAGCACTCAAATAAGCATTCGACCGCTACCAGGAAACCCTACAAAATAATGCCCCAAAACCCCCCAGCCGCCAAACGATCCCAACACTCCCAACCTCAAGCTTTGAAAAGATCACCTCAGATTGCCAGCCACCAATCAACACACTAACTGTCACCACTCGTTAGCGCAACGGCCGAAGGCCTGGAAGCTTTCAGCCTTGTTCTAGCCCCCGCTTAACATTCCGACTCGACAATTTTTGGCACCATTTGGTTGTTTCCCGAGCCACACGCCTCCCCTTTCCCCCATGGCGCCGTTGGCACGCCCCTCCAGGTGGGCCCTCGATTCTGACTCGGCCTCACTGTCTCGGTTCGGCGCGACAGGCGGTTGGCTAGTTGCGCTGCCCATCCACGTTCTCGACTCGTCCCGAATGCCCTGCCGATGCGGACAGGTGGGGGATTCGTTTTGTTGTCTCGTCAAGGTTGCTTTCAATCATCTCGCTCCCCGTTGTTGGGCATGGGCGTGCTCCATATAATCCCAGTCCTGGACCTGATATGCAGCATGTACGTACGCAAGTTTTGTGAGCGTACGTGGTCTGCAACGTGATCCGCTTGCATACCAGCTACCCTACGCTTGTGCTTCGGCATGTGCAACGAACTGTAACCCCGTGCTCTTTGTCCTAGTACGGCGATGCCATCGTAGATATACAAAATAAAAGTACATCTTATTCCCGCCTGACCCCGGCCTTCCATTAGGGGTCGAGAATGATCGACGCTTGTCGGATCTATTTCTGGATAAAGAGATCAGTACTCGTTGCAACGTGCAACTGATTTACTCTCTAACCGGACTAGGTTCTTCTCCGGGGTCTAATAAAGGGAACTACAAGAACCTTTGTTATTTACATACCAAGAAGCTTAAATGCTTCAACTCACCAAATTCTTAGATCCGTATTTTTATTAATTACCTTTATTGAGTACCACTTTTGGACCCTGGAAACATTACATTTTGATGCCCCGGGTTCAATCATCTCTCTATTTTGTTGCTATAAATTTGAGCTGTCGATCGAGATCCCCAAAATGTCAACCATCTGTCCGCCAAGGGCACATAATATGCTCAGTACCATCCATTATTGCTGGATTAGATCGTCGAAGGGTGTTCAATGATGAATATTTTATCCAACCTATCATGACTGCCGTCATCTTTGTCAAGCAGCTGTCTTTCGTCACAGCGATGAGCGTACCAATCAACACACCGAGTCCAATGATGCAACCTTCATATCCCGCCTGTGCTCAGTTCCACCTCGCTGGTGTGGGCGAAGATTGCAACGCTATCATTTCCGCCGCACGCATTGATCGTGCAGAGTTCTTCCGGATCAACCCGGCCGTTGGTGGTGAAGAGGGCTGCAAGGACAGGATTGTCCCTCACACATGGTACTGTATCATGTCCAGGGGCGGTCCGGTCAAGGCTGCTCCATCAGCCACTGCCGGTCCTGGAGCCGAGTCGACGACAAAAGTACCCCAGAAAAGCGACCTGAAGCTGGATTCCACCAAGAGCCGGCACGAGACTCAGTCCCATCGAACCAAGGACGCGGGGGAGGCAAAGGTCACTAGCGTTGCACCGGAGGATTGTCGATTCGGAGATTGTTGGTATGCTTTTGGCACACTGAGCACCGGGGATGCCCAGAAGCTGGCCTCAGCAACCAGCCTATGCCATTTAGTCTTCGCCTAGGGCTGCGGAGGGAAACACAGCTGGGACTGGCCGGGAGATGTTCAAAAACTCTGCGGCACTTGCGAAAGCCTCAGTTCAGCCTGCCCTTGCTTCCTGGCTGGGCATTACCATACGAGAACTACCAACCCCATGTACTCGCGGCCGTGGGATGGAAAAAATTGGCACTGGCCTGGTGATGATGACTAGACTCGTGTCGACCCATCCATCGTCATCTATCAGTTCTTGGTGGCGGCGAGGCCCATCTAGAACCATGCATCAAGTTTTTGGATGTGGATCTCCGGAATGTCCAGGAACGGGCGAGGCTTATGGTATGCGGCTCCGGGGATCAGGGCAGTTATATTCTTATTTTCACATTCTTGCTCTGTTTTCATAGGGTTGGGTACCCCCCTAGTGGTTTTTTTCTAACTTGTCACTTGCATGTGCTGATTAAATAGTGGCACTTTGCCGTTTCAACGCATTTGTTCCGAACCTCTAACTAAATATGATTTACCGGTCAAGATCCTGTGTTCACCGGCCCATCAAAAGCACCCGACATAGTGACCTGTACTCCGCGATACCATTTAGTTCGATGTTGTACCCCCCATGCTCGTCACCCTTTCACGATACGTCTCGCAGTGTCATGCATTCTTATTTCATGGTGAGGGGTGGCGGAAGCGTATCCTTTCGGATACAGTCGTCGCATTTATCAGCCATATATATGATATCGTGCACAGCGGACGTTCCTTTGCAGCCCTTGAATGCCTTTTCACACCATCGAATTTGGTAGTATCCAAAGTGACCACACGTCCACTGTCGACCCACCTGTGTGCACATGGCGGCGAAGGTATCCAATTATCTTCTTGGTTTGGAAATGATCTTGGCTGTTGACAAGGTCTCGCTCGTGGTAGGCCTGCGCTAGAAGTGAGTTTGGCCGGCCACTAAGGACGGGGGGTCATTCAAAACCTCTTCGAGTAGTTTTTCTAGAGTGACTGGCTGGCAATCGCGATGGTGATTTGAACAATCACAACGCTCCATGCGTTCCGTGATGGGCGGCCTAATAGCTGACCCTTTGGAACAAACCAAACTCGGCTCACCCGTTTGTGCTACCTTGGGCGGGAAAAAAATTCGCCTCGCTCTTTTCTTTTGCTTCGCGCAACGTTTGGGGGGGCTGTCTAATAACAGCACGCGCCGCCAGCCGGTGAGTGATCCCGCGTTGTCAAGCAAACGAGTAGGAGTGATGCTCGATGCCGAGACTAGTCAAACGCTCCCGTGGTGTCGTGAGAGACTCGGTGGGACAAGTCAACGAATCACCACAGGCTTCAACGGGCCTGCCGCCCACGTACCGTAACCGTCTACGCCAAAGCCGCAACTGCTTTGGACTTGCACTGGGGCCCTGGCTTAGGTGCTTGGTTCTCAGCGCCAAGGGCTAGAGGGGTAGGGGAGGGGGGACCCCTGTGTCGCCATCCGGATGACATTCGCGGCGCACGGCTGCAGTTCGCTGTTCGAGACAAACGAGGTCTGGATGCCCCTCTCTACCTAGTGTGTCCTGTGTCCCGCCACTGACCGCTCTGTGATTCCAGGGTACCTCTGGCTGGCTACCTTGAACGACATGAAGGACCGGAGCACAAGGAAACGCCGGTGTTGGGAGCGCAGTCGTAGTTTTGATCTGTGCAGCGGGTCGAACGTCCAAAACCGTACGACAGGCTTCCGCTCCCGATCCTCGGCAAGGGACCGCCCTGGCAAAGCCCTGTCGGCTAGCGGGTCGCTGAACGCTAATGGGGTAGATGGACATAAACAAGGGATCCAATTGGCCCTAGGGAAGGGGCCAAACCGTCATTGTTAGCCATAAATCGTAGTTGATGGCCATCATTCTGGGCATGTCGACGATTACCCGAAGGTTCGCATCTGCTTTGTACATCGACGGTAGCGTGGACATTCCACTCTGTTGGACACATAAGCTGGGTCGCGTGAGAAACCAGGATTGGGCTCGATAACAGACCTTGGCCCGGGAAAAAAGGCCCAGCTACAAATCCCGGACAATGTCAGTCAAAGGTCACCACCACACCTATGCGACCTGCCAAACGTGGTCACCGGCGCAACATTCCTGGTGTCTCTCACGGCTGGACACATATTCCGATGCTAATCCTCACGCATATCTCACCGCCGAATGGCGCGGCCTCCCGCCTCCGCGCGGCACTGCAAGCTTCCATGTAAGTGCCGTTCGGGGCATATGCCCAGGCCCGTTCTAAACGGCAATCTCTTTCTCGAGCTAGGAACAAGCTAAAGATTGTCGCCAATCTCGGAACGCTTGACATGCCGGGTGCTGGATGCGACACACTGCAGCATGCTTCTGAATTCCGCGATTGGAGGGGACATGCTTCTTGTTGACATCGATGCGAACTGGTTTGATGCTCTAGCGATCTGGGGATGGCGATTATCGTCGGTGAACAGTTGAGAAAACGACGTGAGGGGATGACAGCTCACAAAATTCTTGCAGATGGGTGCGCAGTGAGACCTCTCGCTCGCCTGTCATTGGCCGCTGATGACCTGGACTCCTGCCGTGACTCCGTTCTTTTCACATCTAAGCCTGCATGTTGCCTCCATGCTATGCCGTACAACCACGTTGGGTTTTAGTTGCCTCCATGGACCGTTGTATGCGAAGTTGTCTCCAATAGACAAGCTTATCGCACATTGTACATTCCTGTGACATTGGGGGCTCTTTTTTCACGCCATCGGTGTTGACACACCAATACCCGGTGCCGTGTACCCTGAAGGCTCGCGTAGGTTACTCAAAGTCTCAATACCCTCGCCGTTGGCCAGTCGAATTTGATAGGCAATAGACGTAAACACGTAACCTTGCATTAATTACCGGCAGGCTGCATGTACAACTGCAGTTGCCCACTGCAAGCCAAGCTGTCCGGCATGCGCGATATCTTGCCTTAGAATTTCGGCTCATCTTGCTTACCTCGAGATGCAGCAGCGAGGAATAGTTGGAGGGGACGGCATTACTCGCATGGTGGTATTGAATCGCCATATATTACCTGAATGAGTATCTGGTAAGCTCAACTTGCATGTGGCAGGAATTCTGACATTGCTGGATGTATGTTCTGATTCTGACCGGGCAACTTGCACAGCCCATATGTAGTGATGCGGAGTATTCGAAACTTGGTTGGAGTGGATTCAGCCGTCGACAAAAATGCGCAATGATGACGGCAGACGGAGTGTAGACACCACCTTGGGCAAAATTGACCCCTCACATGGTCCCCTAGACTCCTGCACCTTGGTCTTTTAGTTGCATGCGCTCTCAAATATCACGCTTCCGAATGGCTGCTACAGTCCGCTAAAAAATCGATCTGCAAAGGAGCACAAGAGTGCCCGTTTCAAATATATGGACAAATAAGAAGCGGGTCCATGTCGCATACTTCAAGAGCAGGAAACTTTCCGGCACAAATACATATCACTCGGCCTAATGGGAAATTTTGTACTTGGAACTTCAAAGTAGAACAATTGATGGGAGTATATTTTTAGATGGACGTGAGTCTAATTGATAATCCAGACATAGCCATGGTCTGTGTGGTTTAATTCGAGATCTAGACAAAAAGATACGTTTCTATGATCGCGAAATCCTGAAGATACTCTGCTTCCTTTTGGCTATGTCTCACTAGGGGGTTTTATAGGATGAAAGAATCGTGATATAAAAAGGGGTCATTGGATACTGGTCGAAGGTCGCGATCATGTTTGGTTGGTATTTATTAGTTGAGCTATTTGCCTTTCTTGAGGCGACCTGGATTTTTCTTTTGGTCCGAGGCTTATATTAGTAAAAATAAATTGGCGCAATTCTTATTGTGGCTCTTGGTTCCTTCCACTTCTAGAGCCGCGCTTCGCCTGCATCACCAAACATGGGTCAAACACTTTAGCTTCCTGCCTTTCTCCTTGCTTCCTCCAACAACAAACCCACCGCCACTCTCTGCCTCGAGTTTGAACTCGCCACGAAGCCAGGGACCGAATTCTTGATTTAGGGTCGGTTTATTTCAATCCCGCAGGCCGCGCGCTCGGCAGGCTGAGAACATGTTGCCCCAACGAGGTTTCATTCTTATCTGCCGTCTCCTTCTCCTTTCCTTCTTCACTAATGGCAGCCAGAGCTTCCTGTAGGGCCTGGAGCGGCATGTCCAAGGTAGGCCTGCAGGCTGTGCAACACCTCGTTTGAAGCACTGACAGTTCTGAAATTAGGAGAAGGAAGCTCTGTACAGCCGGCAACATCTGGCCACATAACTCCCCAACGCAACCCCCCAGAGCAACGACTGTCCAACATGTACACCATTGCTCTCACTGAGCTTCAAGAGTTGGAATCCGAGCCTCTGTGCCATCGCATTGCTGCGCGACTGCTGGTCAATAATTGCCAACTTCTCGATGGTCAGGACGAGGCCACGGTACATCTAGAGAGCGGAAGAGAGGCGAGGGACTTCGTCGATTCGTACGCTGCTAGCCTTGCCATTTGCGATCTTGAAAGGGGTAGTTTTTCCATCCCTACCACCTGTCTTAAATTTCGCGAGACTAGTTTGGCTTCACTTCCTATTCCTAAACAACCTCAGCTTCACGTTTCGACACAGGAGATTGACGATTGCCTGGAAGGGCTCGCCCAATCTGATTCCGCATGGAATACATGGGTTAGCTACCGTCACAAGGCTCTTAGGTTCTGTGAAGTTGCTCGGGCGGATAACGAAAAAGGTTTGCTGTTTCATTCTTGGACTACAATTGCTATACTGACTTGTTCGAAGCCCATAATATTCATTTGTACCAGAGGGTGACCAAGATACTCGAGAGGCTGACTATTCAGATCGAGTCCGAACTCGAAGAGAGGCTCGAATCGGTTAATCTCATATTTTCTAGCACGGTTGATTCTATTGGCAATTTTGTTGTTGAAGTTGACCAACTAAGAGTACAAATTGACAAAATAGGACAGTTTGTCGAAAGCCAATTGCATCATCATGCGCGGGTAGGCCAGGCTCATTCAAAACTGACGATATATTATTAATATTTGCTAGGAATCTAACGAAGTTGTCAAAGGGGGACTTGAGGATGCAAAAAGTTTGTCGCAGATTCTGACAACGCTGCTTCGCACAACCATGGATGCAACTGCAGAAGTTGCCGCTTCCCATCACGTGGCGCTTCAAGGAGTCACCCATGCTACGGCTCGTGAGTTAGAATCACTCACAGACGTGTTTTCTGCAGCGCTTGCATCCTCCATCTCCCTCCAACATCAAATGGTGAGTTGGTAGTTGTGCTCCATTGCCTGCCACCCGACTTACGCTAAGTAGGTTGCCACACAAACCCAAACACTGCAGATATTGCAGAATCAAGCTCAAATAGAAGAGGTGCGTTAGAGGGCTAAAATTAATTTTACAAGCTAACGCGTTCAAGGGAATGGAGAGGCTCGGAAGCATTGCGTACAATCTGCTTAATAAGTTTGACCACCACGACGAACGCCTCGACGAAGCACAGCAGAAAGCAGACAAGATTCTGAATACACTTGAGGCCGCAACAACATCTGCCGAAAATATTGGAAATTCGATTTTTGGTGGCTTGGGATTTCTCAACATCTGGCCTTATGTCGTTTTCCCAGTGGTATCTCTCGTTATGGGGTCTTACGGACTAGAGCCATCCGTTGGCCGGAATCTCTGGCTTGCCATCATTGGTAAGCCCCAAGAGAAAAAGAATTGTTGAATGTATTCTGATTCTATAATAGGCGAATTCACCGGCTTTCTTGTCTCTAGCATGAACCGGCATAAGAATTTATTTTCCACGTATACAGAATTGCTTCTCCAACACAACATCTGGGGCACTTCTGTCAACAACATTGCATTTTCAGATATTCTGAATGACCCTATTCCTGAACATTATATTTCGAAAAATAACCAAAGTTCTTATTAGCTCCCTAAACGGATTCGGGACATTTATATCCCTTGGAGGTAGACTACAATTGGAGCAACGTGTGGCGTTTTCGGGTTGATGATTCTTACTGCTGGCTCTTTGGGCTTGAAAAAGGTTTAAAGCGGAGTGTGGATTTGGGAACTCGAAAGCCTTGGGGAAATGGAGATATACTGAAGAAAACACTTTTTTCTTTCTTTTTCTTTTGGCGCAGCAATAGACTCTGAAGCGGACTTTGAACCACTTTGCCCAGCGTCTTAGGTAGCGAACCAGTAGTCATCAAAGGCTCTAATTTAATACAAGACAAATAATACGCATAATTGAGAAAATAATTTCGGAGTTCCCTTTGGTATATAACAAACTGTTCATGGGTATTCTGCCCCTAATCTGGACTCGCGAAGTAACGCCATACACCGTTCTCCAATGGGGCCGTCACCGGCACCCGACCAATACAACAAAACCGTCAATTAGAAAGTATACAAGAAGATGAAGGCCATGGAGTTGAATCGAGCCAGCGGATGATGTCCTACTCACCCAACTCGCCGCTTCGTTCACCCATGCCCTGTGCTTCGAGAAATGCACTCCTGAGTTTGACCCTCTCCTCGTGGTGCTTGGCATCGAGCCGTTTGATGGCTCTTTGAGCCCTGCGGTACTGCCGCTCTTCAATAGGCCCGACGGGTTCTCGACTAAAGTCAATGGTGCCGATGAACTGAAGATCGGCATCATCGCGGTCCGTCCAGATGCCCTCGTAATTGGAGGGCACGCCCTGACCCTCGTGAAGTTTTTGCATCACGACGCTAGCGAGAGTGCCAGGGGTGAGGGTTGTGCGCTTGAGGCCCTCAATGACAATGGAGCGTGGAAATCCGAGGGCTTCGTAGTACTGGATCCACTGATCAATGTCACGGCGGTTGGATGGTGACGGAGCAGGTTGTGGTGCGGAGTGTGCTTTTGATGGTTGTCGTTTTGGCGGGGTTGATTTCTTAGCCGGTTGTTTCTGGTTAAAAGCGGACTCACTGGCCGCGGGTTTGGACCTGAAAGAGGAAGGGAGTGAGCGCCTAGAGGCCCTTGTTATCTGGACCACAATGGGTGAACGCTGTGTGGGAGAAACAATTGGTTGCCTTGAATCAAGCTCTTGGCGCTGGTTTGAGAGACCAGCCTTTGGTCTCTGCACAGGGTTGGAAGCGGATCTTGCAAATGCTCCCTTTTTAGCTTGGGATGATTTACTAAGGCTGAACGGAATCGGGCTAGGGTTCAATGCTTCAAATTGCAATTGCTGAGATGGTGTATGGTCGGCAACAATATCCTCTGTGTCGAGTAAGGGAGACTTTTGTCGGATGGGCTTGGGCGTTAGTTCCTGAACCTCGGGTTCTGGATCCTCCTCCTCGCCGTCATCCTCCTCCAGTTCATCTTCATCCGCTGGGGGGAGAGGTGGAAGCTGCTGCGATGCTTCACTGGCATCCACGTAGTCTTGGCGCATCAGGCTTTTTCTTATACTGGGAGACAAGTATTGAGTGGAGGGAACTCGTCGGCCCTCGCCAACCACCATATCCGGGGTGGACGGGATCACAACCTTTTTGTCAAATCGCGTTCTCTTGGTCAGCGGCCCCGAGGAGGTCAAGGGGAGTTGATCGAAGGGGCGTTTTGTTCGAATCGGGGGTGAGGATCGAATATAGCTCTGCTGGTGCCTCAGCTGAGCTTGTTGAGAAGGCGATTCCTCTACCCAATCACTCTCCTGCGGCTGGGTAAGTTCCCTATTCTCTGAGGATCCACCATGTTGGCGTGGAGAACTATGCCCGTGGCTATCAAGGTCGGCGTCAGCTTCTGTTTCATCAATTCCACCGTCTGGACTGTAGTCTCTAATCGCGCTTAGGAATTCTGCCAAGTTCTCATCAAAACACTCTTGCAACTGGGATAAAGTAGCATCATCCTGACGCAAGAACCCCAGAGATTGGGCGATTTGGGCCCAATCATTCCTAGTCAGGGCTTCAGAGCCACGTTCTTGCTGCTTTTCCTCAACAGCCATCGAAAGATCGTATAGCTCAATTATTCGACCTGAAATCTTGGGTTGTAGTTTGATGTCGGCCTCAGTTACGAGTATGTATTCATTGAGGTCTTGGTAGAATCGATTCTTCATACTCGATGAATCCGATTCAGCTTCATCGTTTTCTTCTGTAGGCTGTCGGTCATTGTCTTGGGTTTCTTGGGCGACCTGAGGATTTGGCTCGGGTGCATGATCAGGAGTTGGCCCAGGGCTTGATTCAGGCAGTTCAGCTCTTTTGGTTTGCGGCGGCGGCGCCTTTTTTCGAGACTGAGAGGGCCGTTGTTTCGCAGGCTCTTGTGGTTTTTCTATAGGGGGCTCTTCTTCTTCTGCTTCTTCTTCTACCTCGTCATGTTCGGTAGTAGGAGGCTCTTTAGGGGCCGATTCGGCCATTTTTTGCAATTTTTCCACTGGAAGAATTTGTAATTTTTTGACAAATCGGTCTCGCCACGACTGCCAAGTATGCCTGGGGTTCTAAATAAGTGTCAGCACTGTCATTAATCACCACCACTACTGGCTTGCTCATACCTTGGCAGCAAGTTCTTGGTAGATTTTGTTTCCCCCCCGGTCAGAATTGTGAGTCAGCACCCATTTCACCAGCGCCAGATCATCAGCTTGACTGAAGGGTGTGCGCTTCGATTTAGCACCGGCACCTCCTCCTGCTGGTCTGGGAAGGCTTGGGTCAAGCCCAATAAGATAACGCTCTTTGAGCTGAGCGATACCGTTTTTCACGGAGTCATCTATATACTTCCACGAGTAAGAACCTTGAGGGGCAAATTTTGGCCTGGCATGGTCTGCGATGAGCATATCTGCCTGTCTCTCGAGGGGCACGACTTTCCCGCCGTTGGACTATTGTTGGGTCAGATACTGACGGGGGCTGCTCAAGATGATGGCGGACGTACCTCAATCTGCTCAACATAGTGCTTTCTGGATGGAATGCGCAGTGCCACCCAGAAGCTCATGTCTTTGAAAATATTCCCTCCTTCGGCGCTTGGGACGCCATCATACGTCACTGCCGCCATCTTGATAGATGACCGGCTGCCGCTTTAGGATGAGCCGCATCAATGGTCGCGTCCAGGGTTGTTGGTGTTGGGTGCGCCAAACTGTCGCGTGAGCGCTCCCCGAGCCCGGGAGCCCTGGAAATGTGGTATAAAAAATTCTAGGAAACCAATAAGCAAAATCCACTGTTCATTGGGCTCGGCCTTTGACCATGTGGTTTTTTCTCGCACCAGTTCGGCATTCGCACGGCACTCCGTATCTTCTCCCTCAAGTGACAGGAGCGCGTGGTCTCGCGCATCGCGCGATCACGTGTTGCAGGGAGACGTCACCTAATTTATCAATTTATCCGTGCATTAGCTAGCTCCCGCTACAGGCATACCTGCATTCGTTGTCTCGTCACCGGCTGACGGGCTCAAAGCCACAAACAGATACGTATTCTTTTTAAGGTCTGCTCTTGGAGAGCCTCTTATCCTCTGATTCGCAAAGACGAAATTCTATCCTGCTTGGGCTCATTTAATAGGTCAAGGTCATGGCCGTCTAGACAGGACCATTGAGTCTCAACTTACAACCTTGGTGCCAGGTTCCTGGAGGTGGCGCATTCTCGACCCTTGAACTCGCTTCGGTTGCGCCGCCATTGTGTAAGCCTTTGGGCAACCGTTAAAGATGTCTTTCAGAACGGCAGTTTATTTCATACTCTTCATCTCATTCATGGTCTTTGTGGCCTTTTTTGGGAGATTACCTGCTTTGAGGTAGGTTTCGGGTTTGCACGGATCGGATCGCGGATGCTGATTTCACTTTTCCCTCAAGGCGCACTCCTATTGCGAAGCTACATAAGCTGCTATGGGTGCAGATACCCCAGGCCATTTTGGCCATTGACCAAGTCCTTACTGGCGGAAGGATATCGCGGTATTTAAACAGATTTGGCACGTATATAATGCATGATCGCCACTGGACTGTAGTGGTAAGTGTTTTCGTCGGACAGTTGCGCTTTACGGCAACACACGAGAAGCCAACCCGTGGACTGACTAGCAACCGTAGAGCTTCTTTGTGCTTCTTTTATCTATCTCTGAATATATGTATCTTCCACATATATGGCCAAAGATTGGCGCCTTTACCAAGTTCACTGCAGCCATAACTGTGGTCATGCCATACGTATTTCTCTATCTAGCTTGCGCGAGCGACCCTGGGTACATCACGCCAGAGAACGTCGATTACCATCTCTCCCTGTACCCATACGATCATGCGCTTTTCCGCCCTGGTCACGAATGCCGGACATGCCGCATTCTCAAACCTGCACGCTCCAAGCACTGCAGCGTATGCAAGCGATGTGTTGCCAAGACCGATCACCATTGCATTTTTATCAATTCGTGTGTTGGGTACGGAAACCAACACTGGTTTATCCTTTTACTCGTTTCTACTGCTCTTCTGTGCACTTACGGTGGTCTTCTCGGACTTTCAGTTCTCGTTGAGCGCATTAGAGAAAGAGATCCAAATTGGTCAATTCGACCACCCAAAGAGATGTCCTGGGAAATGTACCTCGGCACTTGGGGCTGGGGCATCCAGGATAATGTCAACATCGGGGCGATAACACTCCTTGCTCTCCTCACATCCCCTCTCGTCTGGGGACTCCTCATCTACACGCTCTATCTAGTGTACTGTGGCACCACGACCAA
This sequence comes from Calonectria ilicicola, assembly GCA_020809705.1. Lineage (NCBI taxonomy): Eukaryota > Fungi > Ascomycota > Sordariomycetes > Hypocreales > Nectriaceae > Calonectria > Calonectria ilicicola. The sequence goes on along the minus strand of CP085825.1, from coordinate 1,601,279 downwards.
CGAAACCTTGAAATGGACCGAATGGAAAGAGGATATGCAAGATGGTTACGCTTTCCGCCGTCCGATGCCTTCGGATTGGCCCAGGAACGCACAGATCGAGCCGCTCTGCGCTCGTTGGCCGGTGAAGCCGGACCAGGTTCTAATCAACACGATGGATGGACAACCACCCAGGGAGAATGGCCGCATACCAGGGGAGGGACCGTGGGAAAAGGTATGGAATCTAAGGGATGTGGAAAACTTGTATGATATGGGCTTCTGGGATAATCTTGCCGACATCTTTGTGACTGATTACACTTTTGGCAATAGGGGGGGTGAGCCCGCCAGTGAACGGGGGTGCCGTGCAAAGTAGGAGTCGAAGAGGAATTCCCACTGTACATGGAATAGCACCTTCAGGAAGCCGTGTTTTAATAGAGAGAGTTAACGGGTTTATTCCCAGCACGCTTGAACATGGTTGGCTTAAGATGATTTGGGCCATTGGGTGATAGGTATTCCATTTATTCGTTATTCAATTCGCTCGTGATCGTCGTATCCGCGCGCCTCTCGGCCTTGCGCAGGCCGTCGAAGACGGGTTCACGTCTTCCATCCCCCGCCATAGTAGTGACCTTGTCCCCTGGTACTACCCTCATGTAGGGCGCCTCGATTCTGTAAGTCTACCATCACCCTGGACTCCTTTACTCCATTCAATCCTTCCCGAAGAACCGTTTACAAGATGGTACCAAAGCTGATTGATTAGTCAGTTGGTCATACATCACAAGGAATTGTGCGACTTACCCGAATGTTTGCTTGATGCTCTTGACGTAATACTCGAGCCAGTTACGCTTAGTAACGTCCTCCTGACCGACAGGAACACCCTCCCAAGTGACGCGCATGACGGTAACGTGGTCAACATCGTTCTGATCAAACTCAATTTGGAGCTTAGAGTAGTGGCCAGCGGGCCATTGGCTCAAACGCCAGCTCTGAACGATCTTCTTGGGCTTCACAAGTTCGAGATACTCTCCAGAGACGTTTCCGCCGAAAAGCTCAAACTTCCCGCCCTCCTTAGCGCCCTCGAAAATCTTGGGGGGAGATCGGGTGAATGCGGCCAGGCGGTTGGGATCAACGAATGTCTCGTACATTTCCTCAGCAGTAGTACGGAATTCTTCGTTATCGGTGACCGTAACAGTGTTCACAACACTGCCAGTGCTGGTTTGGGCGCTGGAAATGGGAGCAGACTTCGGGGCGGAAGTATTTTGGGGCATAGTCTTGGGAGTGGTGAAGCCACTGGAAGGGTTGGAGCCAGGAGCATGCTGGATGTCCTTGCCATGCTCGGTGATGAGGGCTGGGGCAAGCTTCTGGAATTGCTCACGCAGCTGAGGCACGAGCTTGGACCTGACGAGGTCCTTCACGGGCTGCTTTTCCTTGGACTCGGCAAAGATATCTACGTCAAACTACGAGGCACTTAGCTATATTCTACGATAGAGCACCGAAGGCACAAGGACGAAAGGAGCATCACGTACCATGTACTCATCCTCTTCGGTGTCATGGGCGACTTCAGGCACAGTGATAGTACCTGACACGTCGTCCTCTCCGGGGGCAGAACCTATGGAAAAGGTCAGCTCCCGACAGTGACATTAGGCACAAAATATTGCCTTACCAGAATATTCGAGGACGAGCTTCACGTCGAAGATGGTGATGACCTTGCCCTTGCGCTGGCTAACATCAACGTCGCCATCCATGCTCTGGACCTTGCTGATCTTGGCTTTGACATCACCATTCTCAGCCTCGACCTTGAGCAAGTTCTCCTCAAACCACTCCTTGGCCCATCCCGACACGTCCTTGTTGACCCAGTGCCAGTTGTTGGGGTTGTGCAAGACCATTGTGAGAGTCGGGGGCTCGAGGAGCGATGTGAAGCGGGGAAATTATCTAGAACTTGATTGGGCACGGTCAGCTTCAGAATTCAACGCAAACGTAGCAGAAGACTGTAAAAAATCAAGAAATGCGCAATTGCAATGTCAGAAATGGTCTTAGACCACAGCATATTTGGTCATCAATGAAGGGAGTACAAGTCACTCTATGACTGGTGCCAGCTGATTGTCTCATCATGAAAAGCAGATGCACAGAACGAGGGTGTGAAAGCATAAAAAAAGCGGTATTGGTACTTACAAATGCGCGAGGATGCTAAGGGAGGATGGTAAGGAAGGATGGGAGAAGGAGGAAGGAAAAGAAGGAGAGAAAGGAAGAAAATTGCGGTTTTGGAGAAGAAGGGGAATGAAGAATGGAGAAGTGAAAGAATCAGAACCCTCTAGAATTTCACTTGAGCCTTGTGCCCCACCTTTGCCAATGTGGGTCTCATTTCCTGAGGCCAAACCCAGCCTCGTCCCAATGCAGCCGAGATCGAGATTTCACTTGAGCCTCAGTCTCCTCTGTCAGACGCAAATCTCAGAAGGAGCAGAGGATTTCGCGGCTTTATAGCTTTGGAAAAGTTGATAATTAGATCCCCACGAGGGAATTTATGCCAGAACCCTCCCGCTAGGTCCGGTACTAAATTTGGCGCATAAGATGAACGTTAGTGAAAACTCTTCTAATATGCCTCAGGCTGGCATGCAAGGTATAGTAATTCTCGAATTATTTCCTCGAGCTATTAAAAAGATACACCCTTGGTGTTCCTGGGATTTTTGTCTCTTGGCAAGCTATTAATAAGTAGAATATGGTAATGATGTCCTCATGTGGCAGGACACCATCCTGGGAATACAGCATAGAGTATTCCGCTCATCTAATGCTAAAGCCCCCATTATTCGTGATACTTGTAGGCAACATCCCCGTCTTTGCAGAAGAAAAGGATAGTTTAATATAGGTCACAGCAGGCCACCCAGATGCTTCAAATAGCATATCAATGTCAACAACTAAACATCTTATGATGCGAAAAAGAGCACACGAAGCTTGCATTAAATCCTTCTGGAATCCTAAGCTGCTTTTCTTACTTGCGTCCATATCTCTGGCGGTTGGTTGGCGCCGCGTCAGAACCGAGATATGCGACAAGCGCCGATTGCCTATAAATATCAGCGGCCACTCGGCCGGTCTAGGGTCGCTCCTCAAGCACCCAAATCCTCCGCAATAAAGCGGCGAACCGAGCAGAGTGGGAACGAGCCGAGGCTATGGCTTTCTAGCGGACCGGGCGTCTAGTGTCATAAACGAGGGCATCGTCAAGCCTTAGATGGGAACTAGGAGTCCACCATCAAGCTAGATGAGGAGGGGAGCAATATCCGGAAGCGGGGAGGGTCAGCTGGTTCCTGAAATAGGTCACCAACCCTGGTCACTTGTCGATCTGTGGTTTTTTTGGTTCATAGAACGTCTTGAGAAGATTGAACCCATGAAAAGACGCGGCCGTTGGTTCCGATCATTGGGCGTACAAGGATCCACCATCCGGAGTTCTCATACCCGTTGATACAGTTGGTTCAAAGGCGTGAAGCAAAAAAGCCAACAACGGATACCCGTTAGAGACTATAGTTAACGTCTTTAGCACGGTCCGATGACATGATAACCGTTTCTTCTGTGCTTTCCTTGCCCCCTCTATTCTTTCTTTTTTTCCCCCTCTCGCCAAAAATTCCCCGGCGTTAGCATACAAGCGGTGACCGCTTTGATACTGACCCTTGTCCATGGACTTGCCACCAATGGTACTCCTGGTCGTAAAAGTCGGTGCAAGAAATAAAAAGATGCGAGTGTTGCCTCTTTGGCGTTGCCGTTTTCCGTTGATGGCCCCAATGCATGGGCTCACAATCCAGTCTTGCCTGGACGGGATGTGATGGACGGAACCATGGGACACCATTAAGCGCCGACGTCCACATTCACCCGCATGGAAAACCAGAGGTAGCCAATAATGGCCCCGGTCAGTCATGGGGATGGCTAAGAATAGAACTAAGCTGTGGAACGCCCGTCCAATAGAAGCGGGTAGCCCGCCACTTTTCCCACCATCTCTGGCAACAGTGGGGCGGGTTCATGGACGAACAGAAAAGAAGCTGGGGGGCGGCGGCGACGTACTCTGTTTTGACCTTGAAAAGAATCCACTCAACCATCAGCGACGGTTCCCTACCTGGAAGGGAAAGGATCATGGAGGGGACGGGCGGGCTAGGAAAGCTAAAGCATGCTACAAGGATCTTCACATCCTCCTGGGCGAAAAACGACTCGTCCTCAGCTCAGGGGATGCCCAAAAGAGGGTGCTCAGACCCAACATGACATGCGAGTTAAGGGCATGGTGACGGGACGAGAGGGACAAGCACAGACTTTGCCAATGACGTCTTGAGAATAGCAGATGCGTAAAAAAAGAAATCCCGTCTGGGGTTGCGGCACCGGACGATGGAACTGAACCAGGGCAAGGGAAGTGGTCCGTCTTTTTGCTGGGTCCAATCCCAGCACCCAGCACCTAGGGAAGGGATTTCGAAGTCGCCGCCGTCGGCACGCTTGCGTTTGGGAGGCACCGGTGCAGCATGTGGCATGCAGGGTCGCCTACCGAGACCAGGAAGGGAAGTGTACTGGCTCTGTATGCCATCCATGTGTGGATTGTGTGGGCTGCCTATGGGCTGGCCTATGGATTGTGGGCGGGTTGCTACCAGCCAGGAAGATCGCGCCTTATCACCATCTACTTCGACTGTCCCACCTAAAGTGACATGACATCCCCAACCCAACCCTCGTCAGTTGGCAGTAACTTTTTCCTCTCCACCCAAACAAGGGGGCCCAGGAGCGTTATTCTCGCTCCTCGCTCATCTATCTCTGGCCTGTAGCTTTGGCCCTTTAACTCCGTCGTCGCCGCCAAGACCATCAGGCAATACCATCCGGTCTTGACCAACCGCGGGGTTGTCCAATTCCCAGCCTCTTCACTCTCTCAAAACTCGCCCTCTTCGCACCTCCTGCAGAGCTCCCTCATGGCTTGCGTGAATCAGGACGAGTAAACCCGACACCCCGGCCACTCGCAGCAGCCCTGTGGGTTTTTGAGGCGTCCTGCCTATAGCTCCCCGACTACTGCTCGCAGGTCAGCGCCCACACACTCACGCGCGCGCGTGGGGCACAGGAAGAGTTGACACAAAGAGCTCCTGATTCCGCCGCTCGTCGTTGGTCTCTTGTCGCCATTGCGTTTGGACTCCTGTTCCCCTCTCGTCTGAGCATCGTCTCATCTCTCACCCACCGCGCCTGCGCGCCGGCACCCCTCCGACAACCAACCTGCCCACCAACACCCAACGCGCATCGTGGTCCACGCCCATTGTTGCCAGCACCCGCAGCTGCCGATCCCGCTTGCGCGCGGGCGACAGGGTGCTCAGTGCTAGTTCTTTTTGTCGAGAAGCCGAGTGGCTGGCCTGCACGCTATTGCTGATCGCCGTCACTGTCACCTCTGGGCCGGCGTCAACCCCAGACGAGGCCGAGGCCGTGCCGCTCTGGTTTCTAAGAAAAGACAAACTCAACTAGCCCTCAGCCTGTCACCATGGCTTCTCCCCGTGATCCCTCGCGACTCCGTCTGGGTCTCAATCCTATAACTACAACATCACTCGGCATATACAATAACCCTCTCAACACGCCCATCTCTGCCGTGTCCATGACGCCGTCCCACCACCTCCAATCCGCCGTCACTCCGTCCAGCACCATTCAGCGTTACAATCCTCAAGAATGGGTCGCTCCGTCTGCTGGTGGCCCGGATCGGTCAATCCAGTATGCTGGAGAATCCCAAAGTAAGCTCAATGTCATGTTTTCTTTACATCTTTAAATCCCACCATCAAACTTATACTAAGACATCTCAGTGTCGCCTCCCCCGCCGCCTCCATATAGCCCCCCGAGAAGCCAACGGCCTGTAGCCAATGCATTCGATCCATTCGATCCTGCCACTCCTTCAGCTTCAACACCACCACCACCAAGAATCAATCCTGTTGTCCATCGACCTTCTCCAGAACCTCAGGCTATCCATCAGTCGTTTCCTCCCCCACCAGGTGGGCGAGGGCCTTCCCGAGATCGGCGTTTCGGACTACCATCATTAAGTCGTCGAAGAGATGTTGCCGAACACGGCTCAAGTCCTCAGGACCATCCTCCAGTTCCAGCAATTCATCCCCATAGGCAGAGCATGTTCGTTCAAACAACATTTCAACCATCACCACAGGAAGCAGTTCCTCCTATGCCAATGTACTTTCAGAATGGTCCACCAGCAGCACGCAGAGCAGCTTCAGCTGGCGCCATTGAGACGCCCACCTCCGCCCGATCAAGGTCATCGTCGCAAACCCGTTGGGGACCAGGTATGCCTCTTCCACCGCCTCCACCTGGTCCACCTCCAGCCAGTTCTAGATCGCAAAGTGTGCACGCCGCAGATCGGACTACGACCCCCGTCCTATCTCCTCCCACTCGACGGCCTCCTCCTGCTGGAGTAACCACACTAGGACCTGTCCCCCCAACTCCAGCGGACTGGGTCGATACGGAAGCTCGGCCAAGCCCTGCAGCTCCTGCGACTCTTGCGGTGGCTGCAACTCCCGAAGCTCCAACGCGGGGTCGATCCCCTGGCCTAACTATTGATACAGCCAGCGTAAGTGCAAGCGCCAGCAGTTCAAGCCAGCCCACCGAAGCTGGTACTTCTTCTGCTTCACCCAATTCTGGCGCTCTGAATCGAACGGGTGCGGTGCGTCATGACAAAACAATTATTCAAAGAAGAACCGAGAGTCGAACCCGCCACAGCGTTCGCGGCTCGATCGATGAGAGAGTCCAACCAAACCCCATCTCAGATATTGTAGTCCCTAGCGGTTCTGGATCTGGATCTGGCTCCAATTCAAGCGGTCTCACTCGCAAACCGACTATCGGGAGATCAACACCACGAAGCGCTGGAAGACCACACCCTGAGCTCTCACTCAAGACTGGCGACTCACTCAACATTGACTCTCGAAATTCAACTCCAAGGGCGGTCTCATCCGGAAAACTTCCTCAACTGGATACGGGGACCCCGCCATTCTCACCATATCCCTCCAAGCAACCCCAATATGGTGGTGGTAGCTCGTCAACCGTGGCACCCAAAGCTCTTCCTACCCCTCCCCCTCACACACGCTCAGCATCTGGCTCGCGCGCTCGTGATTCATCTCGTGGGCCTACTTCTGCATCGCTTCCAATCTCAAAGCACACGATCATCACTCAAACTGCGGAGCAGTTTTCAGTTGGCACTATTGAGAGATTCCAAGCATTTGCTGCCAGAGAAGCAGCGGCTCCAACAGACGCAGAGCGTGTACGCATGTTTGCTGACTTTATTGTTAGTGAATCGAGAATCAGGAGAGAAAGATACTCGAGCGCTATTGGAGCCATGGGGTCCGAGACCTTTGATCTTACTCGGGATCTGTTCAGACCCATGGTTCCCACTGGCCGACGCGCGTCAAACACGTCTCAGGATGGATTCACACCAGGATCAGCTGAACCAGGGCGTTCTCGTTGCAATTCGTTTGGATCTGCCCAGCCTCCAGAGGGAAACACCAACTCAGCTCCCGGTTCAGCAGGCATCCCAGCTTCACCAAGCGGCAGTGCAGCCCCTGGCAACTGGTCATCGGGCAACTACATGCCATCGCTATCACCCATTCTTAGTATGAGTGTAAGCGACAACTACGAAAATGGCAGCTCACGCGGAAGACCCCCAAGTCGTTGGTGGGAGGCAGACTCTCAGGGCTCACCATCCCGCCTAGAGAGGTCTAAGCGAGAATCGAAATATATGGGTGTTTCAAAAACTCAATGGATCGAGGATGACTCACAAGCAACTTATGGAGGCCCTAGTGAGCCAAGTTCTTCTTCAGAATACCCGCCTGAGAAGACAGGATGGCATGATGCATCGCCAAGTTTGACTCCCCAGCCAATGACGTTTCAACAAACTCCCTTAGGCTCAAGCCCGGTTTCTTCCTACCGGGACCGCGATCATCTTGATGTTTCTCGCCTTGTTACTATGCCCCCTCCCTACCCAAGACACCACCCGGCCGTAAACAACAACCACCCTGAATTGACTGCAAAACGAACGGCAGTTCGAGCGCTAAGTGAGGTCTCTGAAGTCACCGCGGCGAAGGATAAGTTTACGGCTGAAAGCACAAAACGCCGTGAGCAGTTCACTGCAGCACAAGCAGAACGGAAAGCGGCTCTCCGAGCAAACTTGCAGCAGGAAATCGGCGCTGGGAATATCGGTTACGCGGACGCAGCAGCCATTGAATCAGATGCACAGAAGAATGAGGTCGACAAGCAGAAGGAGCTAGGAAAGAAGGAATATGAACTCTTCCAGAACGAAGTAGTACTGCCACTGAACGAGCTGCTGACTGGCCGCATCGGCCGGGCGACGGAATTGTTTGATAATTTGGCTCGTAATCTTTTTGACGACGGAGAAAATGCTGCCGACATGCCACAAGAAGAGGGCGATGACAAGCCGGAGTTGCTGGAGAAGCTGACACTGCTTAAGTGGATATTTGAGGCTCGTGAGTCTCTGCACCGAGTTATCTACGACCTCCTTTCCGACCGCAACAGTCGCTATGCTGAAGTTGTCATGACTCCATACCGTCTGTCTGGTAACACAGAAAAGCTGAAGTCGGCCGAGGCCTTCTTCGCTGAAGACTCATCGAGGCGACAGTACGCATTTGCCCACGAGGTGCTAAACCGAGCACGAGACTTCCGAACCGTACTGGAGGAGGCCGTGGAACGTGGCGTGGCACTGCAGCTTTCGGCCTTTTGGGATATTGCTCCTCCATTGTGCGAGCTTCTTGACAGCATTCCTGTCAACCTCGAAGGCTTCCAAACCCAAATTCCCGCGGCCGAGTTTGATGAGAACCCCTCGTATCATACTCACCCGATGCAGTATCTATTTAGCCTGCTACTCCACGCTGAGAAGAGTACGTATCAGTTCATTGAGTCGCACACGAATTTGCTCTGCCTTCTACATGAGGTGAAAGAGGCCGTTGTCAACGCTAAGTGCAAGGTGCTCGAGACACAGGCCGAGGAGGCTGACGGCAAGCCCATCCCCGTTGAGGAGCGCAACTCGCGCGCCCAACAAATGCGACAGACTGAGGATCACCGTCTAACGGAGGATCTCAAGGAAAAAGTCCGTGTGGTGCAAGAACAGTGGAAGAGCTCTCTTGGAGAGAACATGACGCATGTCAAGGAGCGTTTGGGCGAGTGGCTTCTCCAGACGGGTGGATGGGACGAGTCACTCGAAGATGGAGGTGTAGGCGGAGTTTAGATCAAGTAACGCACACGCGCCAGATTTATTATATAAGAATGGGAGTGAGGGAAAGAGAAAGGAAATGGGACAGAACAAACCAAAGAGTCGTTGATACCCCCTTGTGGCCCAGGATGGGCATTTTAGCATCTTGACGATATATTCTTGTATATACTTTTTTGGGTCAAGGGCACACTAAACAAGTGCGCCCAACTTATATAAATGAGATACGATGACATGGGATTTTCTTTTTTTCCTCGTTACTTGAATTGGGTGCACATTGTGGCCAGCTTCCAGTCTCCTTATTTTATACATCTGATCGTACAAGGCTTAGCCTGCATCCAACAATCACTTGGACCTTTAGAGGCTCCTCCTTTCTGGTATATATGTACATTTCCATCGCCTTCCCTTCCTTTTTTTTCGACTCCGCCCACTGCGTTGTTTGTAAACATTGTCGTAAATACGGTACCAGCGATGGAGCCGTTATGTCGGCCCCGATATATCGCATAGTTTCCAATGCCAATGCTATCCAGCACACACTGTTATATGTGTGTGCATCCGTATGTGTGTTTGTGTGCATGTTCGTCATTCATGGCAGCTTTTCCATTGCAGAATCCCCCGCATCTTTTTATTTGTACTCAACCGGCAGGTCCATACCGACTCGCCTGGCCGTCAGCCGCACACGCTCCTCCTCGTCCATTCCCATGCCCGGGTTGTAGCGCTCCAGCAGCGTGGCATACATGCGCTGGGACCGGAGGTAGGCAACGGCCTGTGCGGCGGCGTGCGCGCGGGCATCGGGGTTGGCGGCCGGGGCAGAACCCGAGGTAAAGGTCTCGCGCAGGTGAGTGTGAAGCGGCGCGCGCGGTGAGGCGAGGATTGGTCGCGGAGGCAGCTCCCTCAGGATGGAGCGGTAGAGCGAGCGGAGGGAGGCGGGTGATGAGGCCATGTTTTCGGGTGTGGCGTGGGGGAATTGACGCTTTTTTTTTCGTTTAGTTTGGGTCAAGACACTGATGAAGCTGGCTGGGATGAGGTCTGCGAGTGCAGTCCGATCCAAGACCGTTGTTGAAACGGCGGGCCAATCAGAGAGACGAATGGCTTGCCAGGCGTGGAAAAATTGTTAGTGCAACGGCAGCGCTGCAAGCCCGTGCCAAGCAAGTGGGAGGTGCCCCTCATGGCCGCGTAGTTCGCTTGGGAGCGATTAAAATGGAGGGGCAAATACACGCAGCGAGACGCATCATGTCATGAGAGTGCCGACGGTATACGCGAGACACTCACACACACAGCGCACCCTCTGCTGCAAACAATGATATAGACCATACTGAGCCTCGAGCACGTAATCCTGACCCTGCTAATTATTACACACAATTAAACACCCGTCCCACGCATCATCCCGCGTCCTCTTCCACGTAATCCCCGCCCCTCCACTCTCCTCACCTCGTCTCGGCCGTCTCATACACACTCCCCACACACACTCACGCACACACGCACTCGGCCTCTTTCACACGATTGCGACGACCCGCCCGACGACCCGCTGCGTCAAGCATCCCTCACTTGACTTGATGCCCTTATACAACCCACGCTTCCTCCTCTCGTCTCTGCTGCTCCTCATCCTGGCTCTCTTCCTCTCGCCATCCTTCCTCCCCCGCCTCCGCCAGCTCTCGGCCCATTTCCTCGTCTCCCAGACTTCTCCCTCTTCGATCCTCCACCGAACCTCGTCCACAATGGCCGCCCCCGCCTACGCCTCTGAGCTCCAGATTGCCCAGCTGGCTGTCCAGCGGGCCACCATCCTGACCAAGCGCGTCTTCCACGAGAAGGCCAAGGGCACCGTCGACAAGAACGACAAGAGCCCCGTCACCATTGGCGACTTTGGCGCCCAGGCTCTCATCATCGCCGCCCTCCAGAAGCACTTCCCCAACGACGCCATCGTCGCCGAAGAGGAGGCTGCCGAGCTGCGCGAGAATGCTGAGCTGAAGCAGACCATCTGGGACCTCGTCAGCTCCACCAAGCTCGATGACGCTGCTTCCGAGGACCTCCTCGGTGGCCCCATCAGCGATGTCGACTCCATGCTGGAACTCATTGACCGTGGCAACAGCCCCGGTGGTGCCACCGGCCGCATCTGGACCATTGACCCCATCGACGGAACTAAGGGATTCCTGCGCGGCGGACAGTATGCTGTATGCCTTGGCCTCATGGTCGACGGTGACGTCAAGGTCGGTGTCCTCGGATGCCCCAACCTTCCCGTCGACGACACTGCCCGCCTGACAACCGATATTGGCTCCAATGCCACCGATGAGGGCCGCGGTGTCGTCTTCTCCGCTGTCCAGGGTCATGGTGCCACCAGCCGACCCCTCACTGCTGGTGCCCTCGCTGCTGAGAAGTCCATCTCCATGCGCTCTCTCGATGACCTGTCCCGCGCCACCTTCTGCGAGAGTGTCGAGGCTGGCCACTCGGCCCACGACGACCAGGCCCTCATCTCTCAGAAGCTCGGCATCACTGAGCCCAGCGTCCGCATGGACAGCCAGGCCAAGTACGGCTCCATTGCCCGCGGTGCTGGCGACATCTACCTCCGCCTGCCCGTCAAGGCTACCTACCAAGAGAAGATCTGGGACCACGCTGCCGGCGACCTTATTGTTCGCGAGGCCGGCGGTCAGGTAACTGATATTCATGGCAAGCGTCTGGATTTCACCGTTGGCCGAACCCTCGCCAACAACAAGGGTGTCATCGCTGCCCCGGCCGCCGTTCACGGCAAGGTCCTGGCAGCAGTACAGGAGGTGCTCAGCGCAAAGCAGGCTTGAATGAAAATTAGACAATTGGGATATAGTTTATAAAAGGAGAAGGAAATAAGGGAATTGGGTTAAAAGAGGCGAAAGGGGAAGGCGGCATCATTCTATAAAGAGCGAGAAACCCAAAGTGTTTTTTATATGCCATGACAGATAGTACACGTCTGTACACGAGACTAGAATACACACGCAAAAAGCGTCCCGCCAAGTCGGCCACCGGTCCAACCACAAACCGATGCCAATTGGCCAAGGGCCCATGCCCACCAAAATACCTCGTACAAGATTCTTCCCATTTATTTGATCTTCTTCTGCTTCAATCTAATCGTCTGGTCGTTGATGAAGACGCCCTTGCCCTTGTACGGCTCCGGAGGTCGCCACTTGCGCACCTTACCGGCAAATGACATGATGGTCTCACGGTCGATACCCTCAATCAGGATACGGGTGGGCGAGGGCGTCGTGACGGTGACACCTTTGGGAATACCCTCCTCAACAGGGTGCGTGAATCCGAGCTTGAGGCACAGAAAGCGCTGGCCAGGGAACTCCTCCTTGCCACCACGCTCCTCAACACTGGCTCGGTAACCAACACCAACGAGACGCAGAATCGCTGTGTGGCCTTCCGAGACACCCATAATGTAGTTCTTCAAGTATGCCCAAGACGTGCCTGTTGCAGAAAGGACATGGTGTTAGGTAACGTAGATCCTAAGAAATCTGGACGGAGGGGCCAAAACTCACCCCACATCTCCTTCTGCTCCTTAACGTCCGAGTCTTGGACACTCAGAATGGCCATGCGGTTCTCCTCGTCGTGTGTAACGTTGACAAACTCGGGAACCTCAAGATCCAGTGATCCTGGTCCTCAAGTCAGTGAAAAATTCCACCAATGCCTTGCCAGTCTTCCACCTATCGGCTCAGCTCAACCAAAGCAAAAAACGCACCCAGCGGTCCCTTGACCGTAATGTTCTTCTTGTAGATCTTCTTGTACGATGTCATGTCCTTCTTGGCCTTTGGTTCACCAATGGTGAGCTCCACTCCGGGAGGCATCGAAATAGGCGTCCGGCCCAGCTTCGAGGGTCGTTTCGAGGTCGTCGAGAAAAGAGCCGCCGAGGTCGCGCGCGTTATCGCAGTTTGCCATGCTGGCACAAGGAACCGGGGGATCGTCACCGGGGCTGACGTGGTAGAAACGACATGGCCAAAGGCCTTCCCCCTACTGGGAGCAAACATGCCAGCCATTGATTCGACCCGAGTGTTGGCACGAGGGTCAAAGGGTGGTTGTCGTTCGCAGGCGGTAGATCAAAATGCACCTTGGAGCTCGCAACTTTTCGAAGCTTAGTCATCCCATCACGTGTTGCATTACAAGGTCCTATCCTCCAATAAATCGAACCATTTCAATAACCGGCATCAAGACATTTAAGCAGACAAGATAAACATTCACGGTGAACATCGAGGACGCCAATATTGGTACCAATCCGTACTTCTTTTTAATCATTTTGGTCTCGCACAATTGCCATTTGAATTGCACGGCCATTGCCTAGGATATCTAAACCCCTTTCATCAATTACAATCCCGAATAGAACTTAATCAGGCCGACTTTGCTTTTTTAATTGAGACAAGCCAACCCGTAGAATAGAGGCACAAACGCATGCTTATTCCTCATCCTCAATAGGAACCTCCTCCTCGTACTCCTCCTCATCATCAACACCAGCTTCCTGGTACTGCTGGTACTCAGAGACAAGATCGTTCATGTTGGACTCAGCCTCAGTGAACTCCATCTCGTCCATACCCTCACCAGTGTACCAATGCAAGAAAGCCTTGCGTCGGAACATGGCAGTGAACTGCTCACCAACACGCTTGAAGAGCTCCTGGATGGAGGTGGAGTTACCAATGAAGGTAGAAGACATCTTGAGGCCACGGGGAGGAATGGCGCACAGAGCAGTCTGGATGTTGTTGGGGATCCACTCAACGAAGTAGGTGGAGTTCTTGGTCTGGACGCTGCGCATCTGGTCCTCAACCTCCTTCATGGCGACCTTACCACGGAAGATGGCAGAGCAGGTCAGGTAGCGACCGTTACGGAAGTCGGAAGCAGCCATCATGTTCTTGGGATCGAACATCTGCTGGGTGAGCTCAGGAACGCTGACAGCGCGGAAAGAGTGAGCACCACGGCTGGTCAGAGGAGCGAAACCGACCATGAAGAAATGGAGACGGGGGAAGGGAACCATGTTGACGGCCAACTTGCGGAGGTCAGAGTTCAGCTGACCGGGGAATCGCAAGCAGGTGGTGACACCGGACATGACGGCGGAGACGAGGTAGTTAAGATCACCGTAAGAGGGGTTGGACAGCTTCAGGGTGCGCATGCAGATGTCGTACAGAGCCTCGTTGTCGATACAGAAGGTCTCGTCGGAGTTCTCGACCAGCTGGTGGACGGAGAGGGTGGCGTTGTAAGGCTCAACGACGGTGTCGGAGACCTTGGGGGAGGGAACGACGGAGAAGGTAGCCATCATTCGGTCGGGGAACTCCTCGCGGATCTTGGAGATGAGCAGAGTACCCATACCGGCACCAGTACCACCACCAAGGGAGTGGGTGATCTGGAAACCCTGGAGGCAGTCACAGCCCTCAGCCTCGCGACGGACAACATCGAGAACGTTGTCAACAAGCTCGGCACCCTCAGTGTAGTGACCCTTGGCCCAGTTGTTTCCAGCACCGGACTGACCGAAGACGAAGTTGTCGGGACGGAAGAGCTGACCGAAAGGACCGGCACGGACGGCATCCATGGTACCGGGCTCAAGATCGACGAGGACAGCGCGAGGGACATACTTGTTGCCGGAAGCCTGTATCGTGTGAGTTTGTGCACAAGTTTTTCGACCAGGCGAGCGTTTTATTTTAACCACATACCTCGTTGAAGTAGACGTTCATGCGCTCCAACTGGAGGTCGGAGGTACCGTTGTAGACACCATTGCTGTCGAGGCCGTGCTCGCCAGAGATGGTCTGCCAGAAAGCAGCACCAATTTGGTTACCCTGATCGCGAATGTTAGTGAATCCCCAGGGCAGTTTTTGGAAGCTGGAATGATCACTTACGCACTGACCGGTCTGGAGGTGGACCTAGAATTGAGAAAGAAATAATAGTCAGCAACCTTGTCCTCCGATATCACATCGTGCTTGGGGTCGTCGAGCTTTGTTGCTGTCGAAGCGGTCGAAACCGGGGCGGCGGGGTACGCTCAGGGGCAGCAACAAAGGCACGCGTCTCTCAAGAGCTCTGGGCATGATGCCGTGCGAGGGCAGGAAAACTTACAATCTCACGCATGATGGCTGTTGTGATGGGGTATGGGAGGTGAAGTGGATGTGGATGAAGAGGAAGAGTGTGGAGGAGAAGAAAGAAAGTCGAGAACTGAGCTAGCTTTCAAGCCTGGAGCAAGTGGGTTGAAAGGTGGTCGGACAGGCCAAGGGGAGTGTTGATTTTTGTTGGAGCGGGACGTGAAATTGTTCACCGCCACCGGGGGGGAGCCAGCAAACCAGGGCCCAGCAGGCCAGCAACACCACCAGCAAGGGAAGGGGGCGCCCAGAGGAGGGGCGTACTTTCGCTTGTTTACTACACCTGGCCCGTGCATGGCTCAGAAGGGCATGGTGCCAACGCAAGGAACCCGCCCACGCCAGCCAAAATCTGGCCAGAAACGTACCACGGGGAAGGCATTGGATAGGAATAAAAGTTACGGAGCCTGTGCATCAATGGCGAGGATATCAAGAGGCTGTTCAATGTGCATCCTTCAGTTTGTCCGTGTTGTTGCAGCAGTTCTCTACATGGTCTCACCACGGGCCCTTCACAGCCTGTCAAACGGGTGGTATTTGCACTGCTCTAACAACAAACAAACAAACAAACAAAAAAAAAGAAAAAGTCCCCCAGGCCAGGTGCCAGGGCCGCCAGGAGGCCAGCCACGTATTTCCCACTGACGGCCCGGGGCGCCACGAGAAGCGGGCCCCACTCTTCACTTGACAGGACACGGCTCAACGAGCACGATCGACATTAGCATTACAGTTTACCAGGCCAAGATAAGGGGGGAAAATGAGGCGGCAAATTGTCTTGTGCGGTCTAACGGCTCTTGTAATCTCGACTACTCACCGTTCATCGGCTACCTTCGTGTCGGGTGTCACGAGTCCAAAGCTATTCTGATATTAGATGTCACTGCCCCCGTGCCCTTTTCTCCCCCTTTTACATTCTCCAGCCGTGCGGAATGTCTAAAAAGTCCTAGACCACTGTTCCGTCGCTGTTGAGAGCCACCGGAAGCCATTTGCGGGTATCCGGCGCCTAAGGAGCGGTGTTTTGCCGCTCCAGTGCCACGTCCGGTAATCCACAGCCCAACCTCACGGCTCGTTGGGTTTGAGGCGTCATAACTGGATCAAGGCACATATGTGCCCGAGCCATTGCCGTAGTCAGCACCATCGATACTCGACGGTATTTCCCTGGGGGACCACCTTCTTATTTCTCTTCCTACCCAGTACTTATGACAAGATTAGGTGCCAGGGTCAACGCTCCACCAAACCCAAAAACCACTACCCTATACCTCAACATAGTCTTAACATACAATTAAGAACAAGTAAAGACCAGTTCGCCTTATGAGTGTTTGTGTTATTTCCAACCCGCCAAGAGTAAAATCAGTCAAGGAAACTAACATTCACTTCCTCCCTAAACCTGGTTTCCATACGGTCATATTGTCCCAAAGTGATGGTACAGATAATTACAATGTGGTCATAACCAGTAGCCACTACCATATATCAGCCACAAACAACTGATGGAAATATAGTACCTGACTACTGCTGCTTTGCAAGGTAACTACAATACACCCCTTGAAAGATTGTCCCCCTGTGACTTCTGTACCTTCAGGAGCATAGAATTCAATCGCCTGAAGGTATTAATCTAACAGTAAAAAAAAGAGTGAATAGAACACAATAGATCCTCAAATATGAATCACTTGTCCTTATAATCTTTATTTGTTTATAATTGGGCTAGAAGATGATGTATAATCTTTCAGGATTGTACTACAATAATCCCAGCAATATATGTGGAAATCAAATGCCCCCGAAATGGTCACGGATAACTTTTTACGACTATGAAAGCGGCAGGGTGCAAATTCCCAATCAAGTTGAAACATATTTGCTAAACATGAGTGAATGGATTTGAACTTGTTGCAACTTATTGTCATCGAGTCGTGCTACTGCGAGACTCACCAAAGTTCCAACTTGTCTGAATGTTTGCGTGGGGAATATGGAGGACAGCAGTGGCATACTGGGGCAACGCATGACCAGGCCCGGGAACTTATTCATTTTCATTTATTTCTTGAAGTTATTTCTTCCAAAGTCTAACTCCGGTATGCCCTTAGTGGGCCTTGACAACACCAGCGGCATTGGCCTGGGCTGTAATTCTCTTCTTGTATGCCTGCACGTCGCCAGGGAACTTCTCAACCGTACCACCATCGCACACCCACAGCGATGTGCACACGGTCTGCAGCATCGTCACGTCGTGAGACACCATCAGCACACCACCCTGGAACTCGTTAAGAGCCTCCGCAAGTGCATCCATGGCTTCGATATCGAGATGGTTAGAAGGTTCGTCAAGAACAAGGATATGGGGGTTCGTAAGAGCCAAGCAGGCAAATGCCACACGCGACTTCTGACCTCCAGACAACAGAGCCATCTTCTGCAAACCCGTCGTGCCTGTGATACCAAACGCACCCAGTCGGCGTCGGTACTCCTCGTCTGTCCTACCAGGATAGGTCTTGGACATGAAACTCACAGCACTTGTAGTTAGGTCAAGTGCATCAACGTGATGCTGGGCAAAGAAACCAATGCGGAGACGAGGATGTTGTGTGATCAAACCAGAAGAAGCCTCGAGCTTTCCAACCAGAAGCTTGAGGATAGTAGTTTTACCAGCACCGTTGGGTCCCACAATACCAATACGCGAATCAAGCTGGACATCCAAATCAACATCCCGCAACAAAACGTTCTCCTTCGAGTATCCAAAGGTGACACCTGACATCTGAACGATAGGGGGAGAAAGTTTCTCCACTTCTGGGAAAGTGAACTTGACACTGTACTCGGCCTCGGGCGGCTCCAAAACAGGCATCTTCTCCAGTTTCTTGATACGCGACTGAGCTTCTGAAGACTTGGCGGCGTTGTAACGGAACTTGTCAATAAAGGCCTGCAGATGGGCACGCTGAACCATCTGGTTCTCGTATTCTCGCTTGGCAACCTTCTTTCGCTCCTCACGGGTGGCGTAGAAGGAGTCAAAGTTGGCACCTCGGTAATAGTCAAGTCGCTGCGAGTGCTGGTGGATAATGTCCGTGGCGACCTCGTTGAGGAACGCTCGATCGTGAGAGACGACCAAGACGGTGCTGGGGTAGGTTTGAAGATACTCGGAAAGGTAGGTGATAGAGGGGACATCCAACATGTTTGACGGTTCGTCCAGAAGTAGTAGATCAGGCTCACAGAATAGCGCTCGGGCCAGTGCCAGACGCATTCTCCAACCACCAGAAAATGTCTTGGTGGCAAACTGTTGTCGTTCGGGAGAGAATCCAAGACCAGCAAGAATACTGGCTGCCCTGGACTCGGCCTTGTCAGATTCCATTTCAGCCAACTTAGCCTGGATATCTCCAAGCTTGCCGTCCTGGGTTTCCCTGTCGCGGTCAATTCGGGCAGCATCTTCTGAAGTGTCGGCAAGGCCTGCTCGTTGTTGTTCCAAATCTGCCAGGCGACCCATGATTTCCTAAAAAAGGTCAGAAGATATAAGACTGCGAGGTGAAGTGTGGTACTTGCATCTTGTTCCTTTAGAAGGACCTTGCGCCAAACATCGGCATCGAGAACAGCCTGCAAAGCTGGAGTATCATCACCAGTAATCTAATAAAGTTAGTAACATATCGTATGTACTGGGATAATATACTACTTTACCTCCTGTTCGACGTGAAGAATGGAAATGTGTAGAGGAATAGAGACCTCTCTTCGCGAGAGTGCTCGGAGGAGCGTGGATTTACCAACACCGTTGTTACCAACAAGACCATATCGGTGTCCATATGCGAGAGTGAGATTGGTATCTGTGAGGATACGGTTTCCACCGATGGAGACATCGATACTGTCCAATTTGATATCCTTCGTCTTGTTTGAAGAGCCGGAGCCCAGTTGAAGGGGGTTGACGGCCATGTAGAATTCCTCGTAGGACTGAGTGTTCTCGGGCTGCTCGAGCAGTCTCGATGCCTCATACTCGACAGTCTTGAAAGTCTTCTTTTGCTGTTTGGCCGCGATCTTTCTCTCGGCTTTTTCGAGCTTCTTACGATCAACCTTGGATTCGACCTTCCTGGCATTGGCGGATTCAAGATCAACACCTCCAGTAGCTACAGCCAATGTCGAAGACATGTTGCGCTGAGAGCTAACCTGGATAGTCTGATCCAAACGCTTCACAATCGAAGGACCTCTCCTCTCGCCGCCATTGGCCTCGGTATACTTGTCAACCCATTTCTCAACGAGTTGCTTGATTTTCTCTTCCACCTTGGCATCCACCTCGCCAGATGCAGACAGCAGTATGTCAGTGACGGTCGAGGCTGCCTCTGCCAGCGGGGAGGGACCGGTGGGATCCTCCTCATCTGACCAGGCAGTAGAGGCGTGCGTGAGATAGCCCACGGAGTACTCCGAGACCACAGGGTCGATGTTGGGTAGGACAGCTCTGATATCAGCCTCCATTTTGAAGTGTGGCGTGGGGCTAGTTCAAGATGCAAGAAGTGGCCGGGAGCTTGGAATGATACCAAAAAGAGGCTAGATACCCCCTAGAAATTCCAATTCGCCGCAGTGCGAGGCTGCAACGGGCAATGTGGGATGCGTTGGCGGCTTCACGATACGCTGAGTGCACTCTCAGTTTGGTTTTGCTCTGGCTTTGCGGGCTGGCAGCATGCCCCGCCAAGGCTGTGGACTTTCGTCGTCGAATTTTGTGGGTTGCCGGCCCGCATCGGACCGGCTACCCATTGGCAGGGTCGGCGCTTAAACCCCCCGACAGCCGACCACTGAGGAATTGGGTGAGGGAGCCTCAACATGCTAGCATCACACACACGGATCGCTGAACTGGCACAATTCGAATTGTTCTATGGGTTGTTCTATGGATCCCGCTTGGGTCATCGCTTAGGTCTCAGTTGAGAGTAAAAAAAGTCTCCGACGCTTGTACGGATTACATGTAATGAAAACAACACGTCTCGACAGACGCCTCTGTGGCACCCAAAACAACAACACGTTGTGCCATGGCCCTCGAGCATCTGATACTGAAGCTCAATCTCCTCCTGCAGTAGTACTGTTTGCAATAGCCTCATTGATTGATTACTGGCGCTACTGGCTTGCGGGGATACATAATTATGGCGAGACGTTGTGGCCAGAGGGAACAGCACTAAATACGAGGGCCAACTGGCGGTGAGGGTCCAACTATCCAGGATGATGCTTCCGTCAAATCCATATTCAGTTGTGTGCAGCCCCCAGTCCAAATTAACAAGTGTGCATCCATCATCCGATTGTGCCTTTGGAAGAACACCCGACTCCCAGTCAGAGTGTGTAGGCGCAGTTTGCATCTCAGGGTTCGCCTGTTCGCAGACTTTCGTGGAGATTTCATCTGGTCACGAGAGCCAATCCATTGCTTACTTAGTTGGATTGGGCACTGACGTGATGCTCTCGACCCTGTCCATGAAAAAAGAAACCCTTTTTGGGATGCGCTTATCATAACCTGATGTCGCACATTGACCATTGGGATTGGACAAGCCATATTTGATGGGAAGTAATGCCACGAAAGCAGGGCTTGGCTGCCTGCATGTTTTCAGTTGCCTCTCAGCTTGGTTTCAAGAAGCCAATCAAAGGCCGCAGACGCTCACACACATGCGCGAACATGACACGCGAAGACGCGTGGTATCCCGCGTCACGTCACATTTACTCAACTTTCTGATGTTTTCTCCTCATTTTTCTTGGCTGCACTGGTACCTTACGTCCAGCAGGGTAACTTCGCTTCGTTTTTGGTCCATAGAATCCCGTCCCCCGTCCTGGCTCATGCATTTGCAGTCGCATCCGCTAGGGTCTGGAGCTCGATAGCAGATGCAAACCATACTGCATTTGCACTGCACAACACTGCATTAGAGATCCACTGCGGTGTGCGCATTACGAAGATCGATGCAAAAGAGTCGGGTTATTCTGCACGACAGAGCCTGGGCCACAATCCCACTTACAGGTCCCCGGTACTTGGCCAGCCGAGCCAATGCTTGACGGTGGAATGGCCGATGTCTGAGCCTGCCATCTGCATTTCTCTCCACTGGACAAGGGGGCCTGAAACACTCGACGGACGTCTGTCTCACATCGCAACTTGCCCGTATTTCTCTCATCGGCGAGCGCGTCCTCTGACGGGCTCTTAGGAGCGCCATTAAGGAAAGCGATGAGGAAGGGCACGTAATGGCCTTCCCACCTTATCCAATGTGCTGGCCATAGCCTCTCCACTTGGTGGCACACTGTGTTTGCGCTATTGGCAGCTCAACCTAAGCTTGGGAGGAAGCTCATGCCAAAATCGGCAAAATTAACTGTTCATTTCTGGTCTAGATTTCAAGAATCAAACGACCTCAGCTCGGTGAGAACTTTTCATCAGCCAGCCCGGTTTTTGATCCCGACAGTACCCCGGTATGGTGAGGGGTATTAGCTTTACCGATGACATGCGTTGTCGTAGTCCGTCTCGAATCTGGCTTGCATGTCCCAGCCTCCATCCAACTTGCAGACAGATGGCGATGTCTTCCGTCAGATCATGCATTGCGATGACCGCATTCTCGGTAGCTGCATGGTGCCGAAGCTGGAACTGCGACTTGCATCAGTAGAACGCCTTGCAACGGCATTGCAGATATCGGTATTTGTGATCATGATACAACTACGGGCCATTGCTCTCATGCTCAATGAATCATTTTCCCCCCGCTCAAAAGGAAGAGTCAGTTAGAAAGCAGGGACCACCCGGTAGCAACTCCGGAGCAAAGGCCATTCAGACGTCGAAAGAGGGGACCACGGGACGCCGTCGGGAGAGTCGCTGGCTGCCCGAGCGAATAGCTCCAAACCCAGCCAGGCGGAAACTTGACAAGCATCCCATGACATCAAAGCCCTGTGCTATTACTAGACAAGAAGCTCAACTGTTGCATCAGCTGCGACATGTGAGCGCTAATGGCATCCATGGCCGCATTCAGACCAGACTGGTTGATTCAGCTGGATACTTGTGTCGAGTGGGAATTGCAGAGGCTGACCAATTGATCCATATCTCCATGCATTGGCAGATTGGCTGCACATGTCGTAGCTTGAGCAATGGATGTTTGTTGCTCGATCTGGACTGATTGCTGACAGCAGGGCACGTCATGGAGGCGACGAGATTTCCTTTTCCGAAGCCCACACACTCGGATGGCTCTAGTGGCAAATGACTGGTTCGCACCGGGTGCGGCTGACTTGTTTTTTTTTGCTTCGATGGATACATGGATACAAAACTATTCGCTTGTGCGTCGGCATCAGAGGGCATTGACCAAGGAAGGTCCCGGCACAAGCACCTCCAATGAAAGAAGTGAGAGGATATCCCCTCCGCACTGCCATATCGACTTGTTTCAGGTATGGCTTGAATCAGTGCCTGTTTTGACACCCACAGGTCCGTTTCCAAGTCCCAAGCTTTCTTAGGCTCATGCTCAAGAAACCGGTTCGTGGCTGGGTTGTGAGCTCTTGTGTGAGGAGCTCCCATCCTTGATTGATCACAGGCCTTGTCGGATAGCGCCCTGGAATCCCGGGCCCGGCGGCCGTCCAGTGGGCACTCGCGTAGGCTAGGGGAGATCTCCAGCAGCTCTGGGCTGCGGCGTAGACTTGTAAATTTCCATCTGGAACATCTCAATGGTGCCCGCCTTGCAGTCTTTGTCCATCTCGGAGAACATCAAGACCCACTAGGCTGCGCAAGCGCCCTGGATCTGGATCGAAAAATTCGTGATAACACGATGGCCGCGGAACAAGACCGACCCCGAATCAAGGTGGCGTGTCGACAGAACCCACCGTGACGATGTGCAAACAGGGGCCGGAATCCTCTTTGTTGTTCGTTTCTAGTCTAGGAGTTTGAACATCTACCAGGGGCGGGAGCAAGGTTGAAGCTGTTGCTTTTTCTTTGCCATTGCTTACAGATGCGAAAGCCGAGGGCTTAGCACAAGCTAAAGAAGTGCGACACACGAGCGCCCTGTTTCTGGAATCAAAGAGACTCTGTTATTATCCAGCACAATGTGATCAGCGGTTCCGCCGATGGCGTTTGGGATAGTTGGTAGGGGCTGTGGCACTAAGGCAAGCTACGGGCAACTATGAGAAAACAATGATGCACTTCATAGCGTGGGCAAGATTGTGCATTCTGTTTGTTGTGTCTCCGACCATGTTCCCCCGAACTCTCTATTAGTTAGAGACATTGATGATTGGGGATGGTGCTCATCGGTCAGTTTGGCTATCCTCCTTGCAGACCATGTCCTGCATCGCTTCACTAATGTAACGATTGGTGCATGACGCAACAGTGTGGCAACGAATAACAATGCTCCCGAGCAACTACGATGGAGCAGGGCCCCCTTGCGCCTGGTGTTAGATGAACAGGACCGGTTTTGGTCAAGAAGGGGAACCTGCATCCGCGACAGTAACACAAGGCTTGTTTCTTGATAATTATTCTCGCCTGAACAAAAGAAAATGTCTGCAAATGGTTCCTGTTTCCAGGGTCTTGTCATGTTGATTGTTATGATGTTGGTCCGGTCTCCATCGACCGGACGCTAGAGAGCGGGGCAGGCGTGTCCACCATCAGGGATGCATTGAATACTAAGGAGGAAGTGTGGAGTTTGGCGAAGCAAGCTGAAAAGCCGTATCTCGACTAAATGGTTGAGTACCGAGGGCTGTACATCGGGTGCACGACTGAAAAGTACATGGCTCATCAAGGGCCTCTGTCGCGGCCTTGTTTACCCCCGGGGGTCCTTTGCAAATCAAAACAGAAACGTATTTTAAGCTCGAATCAAAGATCAGATGAGACCCGTTTGGAGGCCCTAGCTTCACTTTTCGGAGCACAAGCTGGAACAAAGGGCAACGTCAACATACATTACATGTAAGCTAAGGAGGAATTGGCGAAATGAACGAGCAATTGGTGGTTGTTTTATTGTGCGTGCATGTATGCGCTGTCAGACAAGCAGATCTCATCTTACAAGCTGTGCAATGACGATGCACGATATATACAGAAGAATAGAGGCACAACACCCCCTTTTTGCCACTAGAGACACGAGGGGCACTTGCGCTGCAGGAAATCTCGTTGGTATCTTTTTTTAACTTTTTCCCGTCTCTGCGGATGACGCCCTAAACAGGCGTAGGGCTATAACGCACATCTTATGCCCGGCGACTTACAATGCTAATCAAATGACCTCTCCTATGGACCAAGACCACGTTATTGGGGTTAAAAAAAAAAAGCCAGGTCCGGGCAAGCGCCGCAACGGCCACAGCCACGCACCCCTCGGCCGCGGTGTTACGTCGACGAGACCGGAGAGGGCTTGGTGCATGTACAGGACAATCCTTGAAAGATTGTACCCCCATCCCCTGAGTGACTCGTGAAGAAATAAAACATCATATAAAAAACAAATAAAAATAAATAAAATGATAAAAAAAATTAACCGTGATGAATTAGGTATGACCATTTTCTAATTGATTTTGGTTATTTATTCCTTTATTTTATTTATTTCTGGTTGAATTGATGATGAGTTCTGTGGTGTCAGGGGCATAATGTTTTGAAGCGGTACACTGTTATTCGTACCCTACACGTTCAACACAGATGAGCAATGGGATTGCATCAGTCAACGCCAAGTCGATGGCGAGATTTCGGGGCACAAGATCGGCTGCTAGCCTCCGCCGGGCGTTATGCTCTCACATTTTTATTTTACGTATTTTAATTATCAGGCCTGGGTTGCGTGGCGCTTGCAAGGTGACACAGCTGTGGTGTGGTGTTTTTTTTGCTCAATAACAAACTTGAAGTGGCCGGCGGTTTTACTTGTTTGTGTAGTTGTATGTGCTCACCCTGCGTTGCGCAAGCAACGGCGTAGGAGCCAAGAACAGGGCTGCCTCTCGGTCGACACCGAACGGGGTCTTTTGTGCCTTGAGGAACCCCGGAAGGGGAACTCGTGGCCGTCGGATGTGGTGCTGACCTCGCCTCCGGGACCCCGGGGAAGCCAAAAAGCAACGCAAAGAATCGAGTTGTGTGACGACGGAAAGCGCTGCATATTACTGTTTGGGAGGAGGAGGGGAAAGAAGCAAGTCAAATGGGGCATCGTAAGGAACTGGATCCTATCCCGACCTGACCTGACATGGCCCGTCATCGCCAGTCAGCCCTTTCCGGGCTCCCCAACTCCCTAGCACCCAGCGCCCACAACGATAATCCTCATGGGATGGACGGGATGGCTTCTCGGGGACTTTCTTCCCTCAATCAGCAGCGGGCTCTTGTCCCAGGTCTTGATCACACAAATGCCGCTGTAGGCATAGCCCAAGATGCAAACCCCGGGCCAGCAAACCAAGGAAGCCCCGGTGACATATCCCGCTCCGGAGGTGTTCCCCCAGGGGGCCCCCGGGGGCGTGTGACGGTTTGGCGAGCGATGAGCGACGGCGGCTTAGTTCTATTGCGTGTGTCTGTGTCCGGCGCACGCGGGATGGGCAACGAACCTGGCATTGTACGAATCACCTCGCTTTATTTAGAGCCATTGGCATTTCGGCGCCTGCGAGTTGTGCGTCGTTGTACCACCGTGGTGAATGAGAGGGTCACGGCAAATTGATAGGCGGTCTGCCCGTAGGCGCTAAATGCCAAAACGGAGCTGGCTCAGTTCTAGCTCTTGAAATTTTTGGTGAAAATGGAACAGTGGCACGTCTGTACCGCATGTACTTTTCTGATACTGACTGGGTCTGCCCGGCCTGCTAGGCGGCTTGACAAGCCGAGCCAAGGTGAAGAAGGATCAAGAAGCACGGGTGGACAGACGCCGAAGACGAGGAAGCGCGCGTGCACGCTGAGCTGACATGTCGGTCTTGTTTCGTGTCTGCTGCGTCTGCATCATCTCAGTGACATGAGATTTGGTCGTCTCTCCTCTCCTGTTGCGCTGCATGAGAATTACGCCGCCAACAGCAAATCAATTTTAAAAAAATTTATTTTTACCAACGCGCCGAAGACAGTCCCCATGAGACTACTGTACGCTGCACGCAGGTCCGCTGTCAATCGAAATTGAATGTGTTTACTGCCCTCCACTCGATCCAGAAGCTTCAATCTCTCGTGCTGCTGAGACGGACCCAACTGGCAAGCCCCAGGCGCCCCTCTGGCCTCGCCGGGTCCAATCAGGCCTCGGGTACAGTCTGTACCTCGTACCTGATTGTCGAGAGAGCGCCTCAACGTCCAAGTTCATGGCTCACCTCGCGGGGCAACGCGCATCTCAGCGTTGCTTTGGGCCGCCCGCTACAGGCCCGCAGCGGCGCTAGACATTCAGTGGCTCCGCCCGCTAATAAGGGAAGCAACGCAAGCCCTGGACCCCGCCGTCTCGGCGCTCCGGGGCGTTGCACCCGCTTGGAAGTACCTACACGGGCGCCACGGTAGGGGAGGTACTGGGCTCGCCTGCAGCATCCAGCGGTACCTATAGCGCAGTGTTATTGTGCACAATGGCCTGAGGGGGCCCTGATCAACGAGGCCCGAGCAAGTCGTAGAGAGCGGGGGGGTGAATGAGGGCGCTGGCCCGCTGCAGTCCTGGGGCCCCCGGCCGGCGGGCTTGATGCCTATCCCTGCAGAGACGATCCGTCCTCGCCCAAATCTCACTTGTAATCTCCAAGGTCGCAGGTCGTTGGTGCTTTGGTCCACGGGCTGTCTTTTTCGGGTGGATGTTGCGGGTGCCGCATCCTGCTCGCAAGTGGTCTGGGCTACGTGGATGGAGCAATAGTTGGTACATTACATGGACTCAGGCTCCGTAGGGTTCCTTGGTTCTCGTGCATTGCATCTGCTGCTCTTCATTGACGACCAGTCAACTTTCCCTCTACCCAAACAAGGGCCAGGGCACCTGCGAGAGAGCGCCCAGCGGAGCAAAACGAGACGAGATATCGCAGACTTGTATTCCTTCTCTCTCCTCTTTTCTCCTTCCCGTCTCCGATCCGGCCTGGCTTCATCCATCCCCATCTCCATATCCGAAACGACCCTCGCTCTCCGCTCCTCGTACACGCACCCGCGCACACGCACCCTCAAACAAACACAACACACGCTATCAGAGGCGTTTCCGTGGTGCCAGCGTCAAATCTCCAGAACGCGGCTGCTTCACCTAGAGCCCGCGCGCGTCCTTCGTCTCGCATCCCCACCACGTACTCGGTGTCACTCGTTTTCTTCTCGGCCAAACTACTTCTTTCTTTCGTCCGTTCGTTCCCCAAGGAACCGGAGCATCGACCACCGCGCGCACAACAACCACTCCCAGCCTTGAACCCTTGAGCCTTTGTTCATTTTGCATCTGCTTTTGCAACTTGACCCCGTAACTGATCCGGGTCTCTGGGGCGAAATTTGGGTGTGGGTTGCATCACTACAACGCTTCTTTCAACTTGTGGGCTACACCCGCCGACGAATTTCAGTCGTTCCGTCCATGGCTTGACTATGCGAATCCCGTCCGTCTCCAGAATTACCGTCACCCTCCCCTAGAATGCGAGCCGCTGCCTTCTCTCGATTTAGTTGAGTCCCTCGCAATCATGCAGACCGTTCCAAGTGTAAGTTGTTGGACCCGTTGGACCCCATTTTCGCACTTCCATATCCGTCAAGAGCCCGTGGTCAACTTCACACACGCCGCTCGACTTAGTTCACCCACCCGTCTCATCACCACCTCCACATTAAACCCCCATCTTCCGCAACACACTTTCCCTGCTCTCTCCCTTCTCTCGGCGCCTCAGACCCTCCCGCGACTTGCATCCCTGTGTCGCCTCTTTGTGGCATTCATTAACCAGCCTCCAGCTCGTTGGATCAGGCACTGCCATTGCTGCAGCGGCCAGTGGTTTGGTATTTGGCCAGCCCAACGAACCAACCACCACGGCCTCTCCCTCGTCTCGACCTGCCACCCGCAGCAGACGAAACTCTTCTGAGCGCCACCAGCCGATGCGCACACGATCAAGCAACTTGTTCTCACGCCCCGCGACGAGTTCTACCTCGGCCACCAACGGCACCTCTCAATACCACACCCTCCCGCGACCAACGACGGCATCGAGACCTCCCCTCTCTCGCTACCAACGACCACCTCAACCCCAACCACAATCTCAGCTCGAGGGAATACCCACCAGAGCCGACAGCCGGAAATCCTCTTTTGTTAGACATACAGAGTCGCCTGGCCCTACAGAGTCCAGAGACTCAATTTCATCCAATGGATCTTGGATGAGACGACTGTCCCTCCGCCCATCATCTCGCCACGAGACCCCCCGATCCAGCATCGGTCACGATACTCCCTCCGTCTTCTCACACGGCTCTGCAGCCCCGATTCTCCCCGCGGGTCCTTCTACTCCTTCTCTCCCCCCGAACAAGCTCGTGAAGCGATCGACGTCCACCCCATACAACGACGAAACCCCCGCCTCGCAACGACGAACGAGATCCCAGTTTCCCACTCTACGACGACCCGCCACGAGTCACCAGCGTTCAGCTACTCTTCAACGGTTCAGAGCTGATTCAGCAGCGACCACTCCTACAGAGCCAGTTAATCCTCAAGTCCTTGAAACCGTTCAACCGACTGAGTATTTGGCTCCCTCCCCGATCGCAACCCCTGTCCGTTCTACCCCCCGAAGTGGATGGACTTCATTCTTTCACTCCAAAACCACCAGCGTCAGTTCACGGGCAAGCCCTGGGCGTTTCGGCGACCTCAGCCCACACACACGAGTTGTGTTTTGGAAGCGCATTTTCACAAGCGACGATAGTAACTCTAATAAGGCTCATCTTGTTAAGCCAAGAATGGTATCAAGCGCATCCGCGCCCCCAAGATTATTACCTGCTGCAGATATTTACGAAACCCGTAATTCACCAATTCAACCCGTGGAAGAGTCAGCATCATCGTCACCCGAGGGCACACCCTCAAGAGTTCCTCGAAAATCTGTTTCAATGCCTTTTGCGTCTGCAGGAACCTGGGTGTCGAGGACTTCGGGCAGCCTCCGTCGCCCCAAGCGTGGCGCTGAACCCAAGGCCGGAAATAAGCGACATGTGTCAGAGCCACTCACTGGCGCGCAGCCCGGTGCAGGAGCGTCAGCCAATCCGCCGTTGGAATTGGCCAACTCCCCGTTATCGCCTAATGGGCCGGGGCTGGCGCTTGGTTCAGCTACCATCTCAGCGCTGAAAACGCGTAAAAGGAACTCGTCGTCGCCAATCCCCCCGCTTTCTGGGCATTCCAGCTTCTATGTGGATGCGCCTCGATTAGGGTCTTCAGGCGGGGTGCCCACTCTGCATCACATCCGACCTAACCAACCCTCTGGCAGTTCTACCAGCTCCACTGCAATGTCACAACTTAGGGCATCCACCCACGACAGGACTTCCACCATGGAGAGTTCCGAGGACACTCGGGACTGCACATCGGGTGATGATGATGACACCGACTTCAGGAGTGACACCGTGTTTGACTCAGTACGAACTGTTGCATCCGGTCGCGCACGGGCAGTTGAAACGCCTCTGGAGTCTATGTATGACGAGTCGCCTCCTAGCACTGCCGGTAATGGTAAAACGAAGCGCCTATCTATTCAAGAAATTCTCGGCAAAACGTGGGACGAGGATGACAGAATTATGGAGGAGGATGAGAGCCTCCACACACCAGTTCGCGCAGCTCACCGCAACGAGGCAAACCTTGCCCGCCGAGAGGTGTCTGGAACCCGTTTCAGACTTGACTCATCACCCCGCGAAGTTTCAATTCCCAACAAAGATCCGAATCGAATCTCATTTGATGACGACTTTGACGAAGACTGGGCTAGGGACGACGACTTTCCATGTAACCCTCTATCTCCCCCGACCAAGGGAAGCTCCATAAATTCAAGGAGAATAAATCCCAACGTACGCCTTGCCCTCGCCAACATCAGCGGCAACAGCACAAACGGCAGCGATAATCACAGCGAGCGACCGCTCAGCACTTTATTTGACTGGAGCGAGCCCCCGGTCCAAGACAAGTATAACACAACCAGTGGACGATTACGGCCGCGAACCGCCTACGCCAAGCAAGAGATGGACTCTAGAGGTGGTCGCTCTGCCCTCCGCAAGGGACCCACGCCCACTCACGTACGCAGCCAAAGTGTTCCTGTTGTGCACGACCTTCCGGATGATCCGAAGGCCGCCGGGGCCAAGTATGGCACTTGGGGCATGGGAACTAAGACAGTGAGCGAGGATTGGGATGACGACTTTGAATTTGGCGGTGGAGGCCTTGGTGGCGGCGACAAGGACGATAAGATGTTTGCGGTTCCAGAGTCTATCCGTGCGACGCAACCAAGTGTCAAAGCGCATTCAGGGCATATCCGGGAATTTTCGCTCCTCGTTAACGACCTCAAGCGCCTTTGCCGTCATGGCCGTGAGATGGAGATGCTCGAGGGCCCTCAAAAGGGCCTGTGGAAGGAGGCAGAAGGTATCATCGCCCTAGCTTCACCAGATGAAGATTCTGTGGAAGAAGTGGATGATGATCAGAAGTCTACGTCCTCGATCAACTTCGATGCCTTTGAGATTGACGAAACCTTTGGCGACGAGGGCTTCAATGCTCATTCTATGGACCGACTTGATGCCGCTTTTGATGGCCATGAGCCGGCAATGTCCAAAACTGCCGTGGTACGGGAGCGACATTCTCCTAGGCGACGATCTGTCTTCTCTCCCGAAGATGATATATTTGGCAACTGGCCATCCGTAGAGTCAAGCCACCCCCCTAGTCGATCGAGTCGCCCAAGGACACCCGAAAACAGACATCATAAATCAAACGACGTATCTGGAGTTGTTCGATCAGTTATGGAGGCTATGCAGCATCGTCCACCGCAGCCTGACCACACCCCTAATAATAATGACGGAAAGGTGCACTTCGATACTAATAGCCTCAAAGCCCTCGTTAAAAGAGCTGGAGATTTAAGGGATGTCCTATCTGATATTGTCCGCCGCGCGGACCAGATTACACAGAGCCCTGCTCAAACTCCCCGACGCGAACGTACTCTTGATTCGAGCCCGGCTTTCACCCGTGTCTTTGATGACCCTGGGTCTAGTCCACCACGACGAACTGTAAGAGGTCGCGGGAATAATTCTTTAAGAGAGGGCACATCCAGCGAGAATTCGCCCTCCAGCCTGCCCCAGCGGTTGCAGATGATGACGGTCAGCTGAGTCTGTTGCCGCGGGTGGGTCATATAAAGTGCTCTGTATATTATGCATGGGCGTGTACAAAACATATTGTGGAATTTTGTTTGCATAGCGACGGTCTGGGAGGGGTTCATGAGGTTTTTCACATGCATTCACATGGCTAGAAGGGGTGCACTCGCCTTGATAGACGATGGTCGACCCTAAGGGCACCGACATCATGCCGGTACTCCACCTTTGTCCGAGTTCTCTCAACCCCCGTCTGGATACTATTCGGCATCATGGATCAAAACTCTTTGTTTTCTTTTGGCAGACGGTTTTCGCTTGACGAGGACTAGTCACGTTAGCCCTGTCAATCCCCATGGCAGTCGGCATTGACGTATCCATGACAGCTCACAGTTGTGTGATGCGGCCAAGACTTGCACGCCAAATAGACGATCTTACGAGGACCACTTGAGCATACATACTCAACGCCCTTGATGAGGATACGCCTCCTTAATGAACCATACACAAGTAATAGGTAGACAGGACAAAGAAACGCTGCGGCGATGGTTGCCGGTACTTGTTCGCACGGGTATGACTTGTGAGGGTTGCTTTTTAACAAAATTTCTTTTCTTGCGTTGTTCCCTTTGTTGTACGAGGAAACGTCACGTTTTACATTTCTTTTCTCTCCTTTATTACAATTACAGTGCCTCTTTCTTTTGTCGGCACGACTTAATGTTCTTACGATTATTCAAAGAAGGAAACAGACGAGGGATTGGAAGCATCGAGGTCACCGTTTCTCTAGGCTCGAGAAGATTACGTCCTTTTTCTCGGCGATGGAGAAGCAGTTTTGCTTTCTCTCAAGACGACGGATCTACATCACCCATTGCGAGACATGGTTGTGATTCAAAGGAGAAACAGCACCAAAGGAAGGGGAGACGAGCGCCTATGAAGAAAAGCACACACGCATTCTGGCCAAAGAAAAAAAAGCATGGATTGTTTGAAAGGTTTTCTCTTTTCAGTATTCGGAGGGATTTGGGATAACATAAAGGCGGATGGAACGGGTACATGGTATTATTTTTTCTTTTTGGGGGGGGAAGGGATGGATCGGGTGCAGTGGAAGA
This sequence comes from Calonectria ilicicola, assembly GCA_020809705.1. Taxonomy (NCBI): domain Eukaryota; kingdom Fungi; phylum Ascomycota; class Sordariomycetes; order Hypocreales; family Nectriaceae; genus Calonectria; species Calonectria ilicicola. Next base: position 1,568,858 of record CP085825.1, on the reverse strand, counting down.
GGTGAAATGGGTTTCATGTTGCATTGGGTGTACAATTGTACGCTTTTCTTGTTCTTTATGATTGCATGCATGGATAGAGCTTAACGCCATGATGATTTATTGCCTTGATAGGCTTCACCAAGATGGCCGTTTATGATGTTTGTGAATGTAGTGAATGCACAGAATGCAGTGGCTTACTTGGCAGCGGTGAGACAGGTGATGGAATTTAGTAACTTGTCGATCATAATAAGTAACGGCGCTCCAACCAACGCTCTCCTGTTGAAGACATTTCTCAAACCGGCCTCGGCGACTTGGCAAGATCGAGGAGTCTTGGCGCATTGTCTCTCGCCCTTCAATCAATACATTGTTGCACGTGAACTAGCACAGCCTCTCGAGCTTGATCTGCGGATGGAGATTACGGCAAATTGGTTATCAAACGGCACTGAACAGCCGGTGGCATGAAGTTTGAATCCCAATATCATGTGTCGTATCTGGCACAGTAACATCTGGAAAGCACAGTCGTCCACCACTCACTGCTGATTAAGTCTTAGAATAAGTCCTGGAATAGTCCCAACACCAAATATAGTTTATTCACACAGTACACGAAGTATATTTCTTTTTTTCTTTTTTCTAATACTAGATTAAAAAAAAAAGTGGCGGGATATGATTTCCTTAGACGACTTCTTTGTGGTGGATACAACAAGCGACCAGGATCAAATTGGTTGCCAGCCACTGTAGATAGACAGATACGCATGCATAGATATATTTCTTTTTGGCGTAGACATGCATGCGTGCATACACTAACAAAATACTCTCTCTACACCCCCTTACTGATATCAACAAGACATGCACAAGACGTCTGCAACATACACTACATACGCACGCACCCTCTCGAAGGGATGGATGGACGGACGGACCACAGCGACGGAGACGGGCCTCGACTCCGAGAGACAAAAGCTTCCCTTCTCTCCAATCGCGAAAATGGACAGCTTTGTGCTAGATCTGGGGGGCGGGCATGCGCAAGACCAACTAAAAAAGAACCCCGCTCGCTCCGTCAATCATAAGACACTTGGAATAAAGGCTAATTGATCGCTGCTGCATTTGACGTGTGGGCGATGATCTGAACGTGTTCGTTCCCCAGTCTCAGTCATCATCCATCCCCTTGTCATGCCCGTAGCATTTTTTTTTTTCACATCACGATGCACCTTCAAGTGGCCTCATCTCCACATAAACACACCTTTTTAGTGAGCCCTGTTTAACCGGCCTGCTTGTGAGGGTGTTCGTGATGTATTTTTGTTGTACGATTCCCCCCATAGTTGTCATACAGGGCCTAGCTGCCATCAAGGATGGGTGGTTAGATGGGTGTGGGTGGGCGGAGAAGCACGGCCGTTAGCGGACTTTGAAGCCCGGCGCGGATGGATTAAAAATCAACAAAAATCTTTCACGTCACACCATAACCTCGGGCTACGTCACAACAATTGTTGAGCTAGCCTCGATACGAGGCACCGTCTCCTAAAACTCTTCCTCCTCAAGCAACCACCAGCCTATAATCAGGCTACGTATGCCCAGTTAATAATGCAATTTGATGGAATTGGTAATCAATCGGACTTGACACATAAAAATATTATTGCTTTTTTCATTTTTCTTTCGCTAGTACAGATATTTCCGCTGGTGCGCTTGTTATAACGTTACAAGAAACCTTATTGTAGTCCCCCTAAACTCCGAAAAAGTAAACAAATAATGAATAATCAACGCTTGCAGTTATTTCCGTCATCCATGCATTTGATGCGCGTACACAAAGAAACTTTTTAGCTTTGTATCCGAGTCTTTGTAATTTTGTCAGTGACTCAATCATTTCTTTCCATCATTTTGTGCTTTGTAATTGCTAGGGCCGCCCCGCCTGGTCTTCGCGGCGGCAATGGGCGTCCACATGCCGAGGTCGGCTTCGGGATTAACCACGCTGCGCGAGGGGCATGCCCTGCAGCGACTTGTCAAGCCAGGCTCGCTCCTCGTCGAGCGCTTCCATGTCGGCGCCACCGGCAGACCAGAGGCCCTGGGCGCTGAAGTCGCGAGGTGTCTCGCTGACCGCGGGCAAAAATGCCGAGTGGGTGCACCCGTGGAAGACGGGTGGCGGAGGTCGGGCCGCCGCCGAGTTGGAGTTGCGGCGCAAACTTCCCGAGGAAGCCCGGAGTTGCTCATAGTCAAGCGCACCCGGTGCCGCAGTGAGGACCAGGTATCTGTTGCTCGGTGAGGAAGACGGCTTCCACATGGAGCTGTCCTCGTCGGCGAGATCCGCCATATCCTCACGCATGGACCAGAGTTGGTAAGCAGAGGATGGAGAGTCTGCGGAATCAAGGGCCAGATCCCTGTCCAGTGTCAAATCATCCTGGTCGCCCACAACGGCTGCCATGCGGCTGGCGAGAATAGCCTCCTGCAGGGCCTCGAGCCACTCCGCCGGGGTGGCTCCCGCGCGACGGGCCGGCTTAGAATCCGCTGCGGAAAAGTCGCCGGAACTGACGGAGGAGGCGAGAGTCGCATTGGCAGATTCCTCGTCGGTTGATGACGCCAGCGAGCCAGTTCGCGACTTGCTCGTGGAGATGCTGAGCCAGTCAATCTCAACAGGTGCAGGGGCCCGGGATTGCACGGACCAGAGGCGATCTGAAGTGAGCTTCGGCAGAACGCCTTGCGAGATGCGAGGCTGGGTCTTGGTGACAAGGGCAGCGGGGGGCTCCGATGTGGTGCGGAAAGTGTTGCGGCGGTGCTTCAGGCTGAACAAACCCTCGAGCACCAACTCATCAATTTCCTTCTGCTCCTTGGCCTTGGCAGCAGCGGCTTCTGCGTCCCAGAGAGAGGCCTGGTTCCAGAGGCGAGCAAATACGTAGTCCGCAAAAGGCTCGAGCGGAGCCCGGGGTTTGCGTTCCATGTCCAGCGCGGCCGGAGGCAGCGAAGAAGTCCGGAAATCGGATCGCCGATGGCTGAGACTAAACAGTCCCACGGGCTCGGGTTCGGCCACCGGTGCCGGAGTGGGCGCCCACAAACCAAGAGTGACCTCTCGGGCCTTGGAAGAAGTCCAGAGTGACCCGTCGTTGCTCTTTTCCACCATGATGGCCTTGGTAGGCTTGGTCCACAACGACTGGCTCTCAATCGAAGCGGGCTCAGCCTCCCTCTGCTTCACTCGGGGAGTTTCATCCTGAGCCGTGAGATAAGCAGCCCATTTGTCAGCCTTGGGCTGAGCAAGTCCGTAGGAAGCCGGAACAACTACTACGGGCTTCTGCCACATGGCTGCGGAAGTTGCAGCTACAGTCTGGGGCTTCCTGACGGCCCAGAGTCCATCGTGAGAAGGCCCCTCGGGCTTCTTGGGAGCTGGGCGGGTCCAAAGGGAAGAGCTTTCAAGCTTGGCGAGTTCGGCCTTTCGAGGCAAGACTCTCGCAGCTGTGTCGACAGGTGTGTAGGAATTCCAGATAGCAGCGTCAGGTTGAGAGAGCCCCTTGGAGGGGCGCAGGATGGGAGCGGCTGGGGGGGTCCACAACATGGCCATCGGACCAGTGATTGATGATAGTTCGTAGGCGTTCCGGAGCAGGTTTTGGTGCTGGGGAATGGTGGTCTGGGGGAGTAGTTGCGAGTATTCAGAGGCGGACAGTTGCGATGGTTCAGGAACTAGCAATTGCGGTGATTCAGAAAGGTGCGATTGAGGAAAAGTAGGAGGAAAGTTGACGAGTGCGGCAGAGGATGCGGTGGGAGCGGTTTGTATAGATATGGCCTTTGCGGAGCTATCGGCGGAGGTAGCGGAGGAGGGTAGCAAAACCCTTGAGGAAGGTGCAAGCACTAGGAGTTGGCGGGGAGGCGTCTCGGAGTTCAATGTCCACGCCCGCACCCGCTCCCGCTGGGGGTGGTGGTCGTCATTAGGGCCCTGGGGGTCCTGGGGGGCGGCCTGGGGGTGGCCGCTAAAACGTGCTATGGGGGCGTGGAATCTTGCATGGGGAACACCTGTCTCATGAGCGCCCTGGGCCTCTGTCATTGGTGCGCCAGCCTGTGAGCGACAGCATGGTCGAGGCACAGGCATGCTCATTGCTTCGACATCTCCACCTGCACCACCATGGCGGTCGCTGTCGTCAATAAGCTCGGCCTTCGGTGTCAGGGTCCTGGCGGCATCGGTTGCCGAGTACAGATTGGCCTCGTCCGTGCTTGCGCTTGTGCTCCTATCGGCCCCCGAGGGGCTGCTGCTGCTACTACTGCTGGTGGTGGTGCTGCTGCTGCTGCCACCCTGCAAAAAAAATCCGTGGAGCCGCCAAGGGCTGTCCTGGTCCGTGTTGTGCGCGACGCCGTGGGGGCCTGTGTTCCTCTTACCTGGTGACGCGCTGGCCTGGATGTGACTGGCGCTGCTGGTGCTCCTGGTGGGTGTGGTGGCCTTGTCCGCTGGTGCCCCTAGGTGTGGTTGCTGCGGCTCGGTCGTTGGCTCTGGTTCTGGCCCTGGCCTTGGCTGTCCTATGTCTGACGATGCGAAATTAGTCCTGGTAATCCAAAAGTCATCGAGATGATCCCTCCTCACTGGTTTGGTCGACTCGTCGGGGGGAAGCCCGGTAGCGCTGCCCTCTCCGCACTGGCGGGCCTGGTCCTCGGCGCTATTGTTGCTTCTGCGTTCTTGGCCTGGGTTCAGAAGGCTGGCCATCTCCCACAATGCCGTCTCGTCCAGGTCACTGTCGCTTGAGTCGCTCTCGGAAAAGCTATCATAGTCCCCCTCCTCCTGCGCCTCATAGTCAAAGAAGGACGCGGATACCGCCCCAAACCCACCAATGTCACCCCCCGCTAGCATGCTGATTGGCCGAGGCGGTAAATAGGGTATATCTGATGTCTCCCCCCAAGGAAATTTGAAGATGCCTAGGGTTCCACGCCTGTCGCCAATTGGCTTTGGGCTCTCTAGAATATCTGGAAGCACTGTAACGCGCCTAGTTCGTCGTGGGGGCCTACGCACCGCCGGCCGATCAGTTTCTGGCTGGTCGGCCTGCTCTGGCTCGCGCGCTGCTCCTGCAGCCAATTCTGTCTTTAGCTTAGGGTTAGAAATGGAACGCGAAGCTGATCGTCGCCAAAGCACGTTGTGCGAGAACCGGCGTTCGGAGACTGGTTTCTCCCACAGGCGCGAACTCTGGATAGTCAGTGCTTCCAAATTCTTTTTAATGCGACGCGGCGCCACCACTGAGGCCATATGGTCCATCACTATCTCGAGAGCCGCAACTTTAGCAACCTTAACAGCCGGGGGGGCCCAGAGGAATGTTTGCGTAGCCCCAGGCACAGTTGCACCAATCTCAGAGAGGGGGCACCATAGCGCCTTGGCAGGATCTGTCTGCACGCTCCCGGCACGGTCGTCGTATTCGCTCCCCAGCTCATCAGAGCCCTGAGAAGCAAGGCCCCTCGACAAATGCTTAGACTTTGGGGAGATTCGTAACTTTGAGTCCACGTCCGGCAAGCCGACTCGGTCACCCACGTAGCCCGTTTCGTCCTGTGCCAGCGTTTGCTGCGAAATGCCGCCCTCGGTGGGGTATGCGCATGGGGTCGAAGAGGAGGGGGGGTGTGCATTATCATCGCCAACTCGCTTCACTTCCTCCTCCGCCTGCCCCAGCTGTGCTTGTGTCGCAATCGACTGCCTGCTCTCATGCAGCGAATCTGCATCCATACTGCTCTCGTCCGACCACTGCAAGTCTGCCGCCATTAGCGTATTCCTGAGGCCTTGCCACTGCATTTCCTGCTGGCCTAGCTCCGTCTCCAGGTTGGCCAGGAGTGTCATCTTCTCCCGCTCCTGTTTGCCGGTCGATCCGCTCAGTATCGGTTGCTCGAGCTTATTCAACTGCTGCTGGATCATAGCTAGCGCATGGTTTGGTGATTCCAGCGGTGAGGGTTCAGCTTGGATTGCCATAGGCACTTTGTTCGTCCTCCTAAGCACCAGTGGTGCAGGCGGGGGCGCCCTTCGCGCTGATCCGCCACCACCTTGGCTCCGTTCAGAAAATGTTGGACACGGTTGCCCGACACGACGGTGCCATGCATGCCCAGCGATCCCCCGTGAATTCTTTCCAACTTGCGCATTTTCCGAAGCTGAGTTGGCGCCACCATCTGGGGTGGTGCCATGCGCGACGGATGCCGCCGCCTTGTCCTCCTCGGTCCCGTTCTGGCATTGTGGAGCATCTGCACCAGTTGCGGTTTCGGACCCATCCACCACCAATTCCATCTTGGAAGCGGCTGGCACGTCCACGGCTCGGGCCTTTTGAACATTGATGATTGTGACTGGAGAGTGAATTGAACCCCAATTGGTCGACGCCTCGTCGTCACGGCTTTTAGCTTCGCTCAGAAATGAGAAAATGCTGGCGTCCTCAGCCAGCACACCAGGAGAGGCTTGATGTCGGCCCAACGTATTCTTAGATAGGCTTTTGCGCTGCAGTGACTTGACTTGCAGAAAGTTATTCTGAGCCGGCTTAGATAGGGGCTGGGGGAAGTCCTCAAGCAAGCGGGAGATGGTCTTGCTCGCCACCGATGTCCTCACCGACCCCTCTGTTCGATGCGTGAAGCTTCGTGGGGATTTATCATCCCCCGCATCTTGCAGCAGCATTGACAAGATAGGAACATCGGGGACAGACCTTGACCGTCTCCTCCGGCTGCTGGCAACACTTGACCTGACACTTCCAGAACCGGGATAAAACATCTCCATCTTCTCGTTCAATGTCATGCTTCTCGTATCGCCCGCCCGACCAGAAAGCAATCCAGCGCTTCTGGGTGGTGCTGGCATCGGAACAAGCTTCCGTTCGCCGCCCAAACAAATTACTCGCATGTTGAACTTAGAAATGGTGCTCGAATTTGACCGGTTGTGTTGGTGCAGTTCGGGTTGTCGTGGAATAGGTCTTGGTCGGTCGAGAACTGACACGGTTTTTGGCGAAAAGATCGAGCTGGACTTGTTTGACCGGCTGTCCCTGGCTGATTCTATCACGCTTCTAACCGTATCTGGGTCGTTGTATTCGATATTCTTCATGAACATGACGGTCTGTTTTTGAGACTCTCGCCTGCTCTGTTCCTCGATTGCCCTGCTCTTGGCCGAGCGAGGGTCACTCGGCAGTCCCAGTGCTGGCGAACTCGCGAAAGAAAGTGGCAGTCCGGGCGTAGATCTAGGAGTTGAATCCTGCTCTTTTCCTGAGGGGCGAGCATCGAGGCTGTAGGTTTGGCCTTTGAGGGACAGAGCCGATTTACGATAATCCACAGGCAACGAGAAGTTGGTGACGCAGTGGGATACTTCTTCTGGCAATCCCTTCGAATTTAATGAAGTTGTCGATTGCTGAGCAGAACTCGGCTGCGATTCATTTCGTCGGAAGCTCGGTCCTGGCGTAAGAGGAGAAGAGGTCCTTGGTGTCTTTGATGCATTTGCAAATGCAGGTAACCGAGGAGACCTTCGCCGGAGTTCCTCCAACGCAGGGGATAGCATGATGGAAGAACACGACGCAACTGAAGCATCGCTTGCGAATAGCATCTTGCTTGTTCCTTGAGATCCTGTGGTTGGCGAAGCGGCGTCCTTCAAGATCAGAGAGAGCTGTGATTTCCTGTTTGCTGCCTTGGGAGGGATTGGTGGCAGTTGTAGTTCCATGCGGGATGCTAGTCGTCTTTCGGGCGCAAAAAATTGGCCATTCGCGACTCTCTCCCGTTCATTCTGCGCCGCAGTATCCAGGTCGACAGTCGGAATCTTCGCTTGGACTTTCTGCGCACTCTCTTGAGTGATTACCGGAACCGAAATTTGCAACCTCGGACCCTTCGCCCTGAACATATCTCTGCGCCCATCTAAACGAAGAGGCAATGTCTGAGCTCTCATCGGAGGAAAGAATGCGCCTTGAACTGGGAGACCACCAACTCCCTTTCCAGCCTCTGTTGCACCGGGAATTGAGATGAGAGGGAGAGTTGTTTTCGATGCGGATCTGAATGATGTTTGAGCCTGTGTTTTCACATCCATGTACTGGCTAGCTGGTCGCGCCGTGGAGGCATTCGAGGTCTCTCGGCTGTGTATTTGTCGGGTCGCATAGCTATATCGAACCATTCCGTCTTCAACTCGACTATCGGACTTCTCCTTGGAAGGTAAAAGGCTATCTTTGAATAGCGTCAAGAAGCCTAGATATGATGAGTAAATGCCCTTGCGTCTAGAAGTGTAAGTATTACCAATAAGAATTGAAAGACCAGTCGCTGGAACTGCGGTCCGGGCGATCATGTCGATCGACCTGATGCCCAGCATCAGGGGGACGCTCATCTAGCATTTTCAATCAGACATTAAATCCACAGGACAGTAGCCCATTCAAAACTCACTGCCGTCCAGATACCAAAGCCAACGATGGTGAATAATGCCGCTTTGCCGTGTTTCGACTCTGTCGTTCCCTGCCTCACCTTCTCCAAGAGGCCGAATGAGATTGCGCGAACCAGGAAAGCAACTGTAAAGACCAGGTCCACAACAACAAGCGCAACTCCAAAACCCGGGGCCGAGATTCTCGTAACGCAGAAACCATCGAGCTGTGGTCGTTGAAGTCCAACAAATACGCCGCCCAAAATAAGTCGAACGAGGATGGCGCCCTGAGCGACAGAGGATTCGGCTGGTGAAACTCGGTCATGGTGGTTGATAGACCATACTATGGCTTGTTGAAGCGAACATCGGGCAAGTTGATCGAAGATTGATGCGATGACGATGGCGGCCTGGCACCCTGACGACGAATCTACGCTGATTAAAGTGGTAATGAAATCTGTTTGTGCCCACAGGGCGGAAGAGATTAGGAAAGCAACGAGGACCAGCCTCAGGCCATCTCGTAATAGTGAGGAGGCATGGCCCTTGATGTAAAGAAAGGCAGTACCCGTCGCAGCATTGACAACTATGCCACTGTTTGTGTTGGTAAGTCTCAAGTTGTCTCAATGCATGATAGAGATGATTGACTTACAATGAAAAGGCTGCACTCAATGCCTGGAAGTTGCTGGAGTTGTCCATGTTGACAGCCACAGCATTGAACATAGTTCAATGCGGCGGGGGTTGGTAAAAATAGATCCCAGTCAATGAGAAAAGAGTGTGACAAAAATAAGAAATATTAGTGAAGAAGATTAAAGAGAGCCTACAGGACAAAAGAAAACATGACGGTATCCGCGAGTAACACTGGTGGTACCCTTGGGAATGCCGAGACGGGAAGAGACAGAAAGAGAGTTGTTGCAGAAAAGAGAAGAGTTAGAGAGAGAAAGAGAGAGACGTGTTGCGTCTCGATGCGTTATGTCGCATCTGTATGAGCTGGATCCTTGAGCAGACGATCCAAGCATGGGGCAACTTCGGGGGGTGGGCGCTTGCACCAGAACTTGGGGGGCCTCTAACCGACAACCTCAGGTCAAACAGGTCCGTGTTGGAGCCGGCTTGAAGGATTCATGATGATCTAACGCACTTGCGATGTTGATTGGGTGGAGTTCTGAAGCTGAGGCGAATCACTAGCGGTGGCATTGTTTCATTTGAAACTTGGCTCGTCGAGAAAAAGCATGGGCCCACGACGGTGAAGCACCAGCACCTGAGACGAGCGGATCGGCCGATGGCCACGACACCGAATAAGCATAGGAGACGGACGGCCAGGAACAATCGTGCCTAGCGTGGTAAGGGAAAATGAACGCCTTCTCTTAAACGGGGAGTCTCCCACACATCTGCAGCTCCGTTTCGCGTGTTAGGTGGCCATTTTCGTCCAGTTTCCGGGCCACCGTCGTAGGTGAGGACGGGCAGAGGACGGTCAAGCAGTGCGGTCAGGGTGTGTGTGTGGTGGGATCCCCAATCTGGGGGCCCGCCTGCCCGTCTGATCAAGTCTGATGCAAAACCATGGCCGGGGGGTGGCAGTTCGAGAATGAGCAGCGGTTGGGGCGCGCGCACCACGGCGTCGAAAGCGCAGCTCCAGAGCGGCCACGAACGAAGCGAAGCGAGGAAATAATAAGAAGAGGAGAAATCAATCGACGCCGGGCACGACAAGAGGAAAAGAAGCCCAGGCTTAGACACGAGCTTCGGATTGTGACCGAGAGTCGGGGCACACGCAAATGTGGGCATCGCACCCGGCTGCACCCGTCATGCAACGGGAGACTGGGGTTCTGGGGCTTGGTTGCTGGGTACCATTGCCCAAATGGGTTAAAGGGCGAGAGCTTCCCCGAGGAACGGTTCGGGTGCGCAGTGGGTGGCTAGTTAGTCGCCAGCCCGCCGCCGCCGGCTGCAGACGGTCAGGGCCATGTTATTTCTGGGGCGTGCAATGTGCAATGTGCAATGCGCAATGTGTAATAGTTTATGTCTGATTGCTCACCAAAGCGAGATGTCATTTCTACCCCGAGCTTTTTGGCTTTGGTTGAGCCAACAAATGCTACCGGGCGACCTCAACACGACGAGCACTAGCCACCGAATCACAATGCCACCTCGCTCTGCATCTCATCACGCACCTGCATGGCCACTGGCAATCAGCCATCTTGTTTCGCCCGAAACATGCTAGCAGCAGTCACCGCAATAGCAGCCACAGCTAATCATAGGAGGCCTCGCAGGAGAGATAAAAGACATTTTGTGCCAGTTGCCATGTGAGTACAAGCCTCTTGGCATTTAAGCTACTATTTGTCAGTGTAAGTGGAGGCTCCATGCCGAGCCCTGTCCATCTTGCATCGCCAATACAACCCTACCCTGCTTGGATTTAGGGTCAGATGAGTATGGGGAAGATGCGCCATGTGGTCACGGTCCAAATGGCAGACTAAATTAACATGAGACTCTAAAAAAAAAAATCTTGATCAGAATTTTTCCATCGTGACAAGAATATTCTAAAATACATGAAACGGCCTTTCGCTTTGACCTCTTGCAGGCCTCAGAGCCTGTCCTGTCATTAAGCACAGCGCGCTTCGACGTGTTCCCCCACAATTAGGAGACTACCTTCAAACTTTACTTGATCAAGGTATTTTGCCGGGCGCCTATTTTGTGGACGACGTCCTCTTCTGCACATCAGCGAATCTTCTATTTGTGTGCGCCAACAAAAGTACCCGCTTTGTCTATATCTGAAGCGACCTTTGCTGGCTGCTGGCTGCTGGCAGCATATTAATACAGTACCAGCTACCCTACGACGTCATTACTCAATATTTTCAGACACTGCTCAACAGTTGTCACTAGCCAAAGTTGGATTGCTAACCTATTGAAGTGTAGAAACGGGATATAAGTGAGGGCTCTTGTTGGATGTCACAGTTTGGGCCAATGGTGGTTCATGCCGTCAAGTCAACAAATGTGAAACCACATGTCGCATCCTATCCTACCAGAGACGCCGATCTCGTCCGCCATTTTGACTGCGGAGGTATCGATCTTCAGTCGAGATAAGAATGATAACCATGAGGGGATGCAAGTCCCACCCACTACTTCAGTTGTGGCGTAGGGTATTATGGTGAATATTTCAACAACACGGTGCCCAAAACAGACCATAGGAAAAATTCAATGAATTCAGACAGTCTCGTGTTTTTATATTCAAATCAAATATCAGAGCCAAAATTCCTAGGTGGATGTTTCTTGCTAATACGTAGCGTGGTAAGGAGACACTTTGCATTACATGCTACCCTGAAGGCGGGATGACTGGTGAGAGCGAAAAATGCTCAAGAGTAGTGGTAATAATGAGAGTTTTAATACGAGGGCATGATTTTTTCGGTTTAAATAAATTATAGCGTTTGAAATATGACAGCGGCGAAATGGTCTTGACAAAATCATTTGGTTGAGTCTGTTCTTGGGTTCTGTCTAAAATATTCAGCACCAGGCTTGCAGAGTGCAAATTTATTGAAACACTGCGACGATAAGTCAATAAAAACCGCCACTCTACCCAGCCTCGGATTTATGAAGAACGTGCATGGTTATTTTATTTTCTCCATTGCCGAATTTTTGTATTGATTCGTACTCGACAATGTCACATTTTCTGCTACACGCGTGCTTTCAAGGCTCATAGTTTATAGCCTACCTTAACTTTCCTGCGATACTCCCCGGTGGACCACCCTCTATAAATAAATGATATTGTATTAACAAGATAAACCAAACCAAGACAACCTGGATATCGGATTTTTGGATTTATTTATCTATCTAGTTTGTGTTCTTCCTATCAAACTGATGTTTAGGGTAGTTTGAGTTTTGTGTTGTTAGTGGTGAAGAAATCCCACGACTTAAATCTTTCAAGCGGTGTATTACACACCCCGTCTAAATGGCCAACAAGGCGTATTGAATATATCTTATTCTCATCATACCAAACTTATCATCTCCTTCACTAAAATCCCACCCGTCTCCCTTTACCTTCCGTATTTTCTCTGCCGGCCCTTCCCGGTCGTCTGTCACCACCTTGACCGGCCCGGTGCTGTGGCTCCGTTCGCACCTTGCCTACCTGCGTAGCTCAGGATCACCAAACCATCCCCAGAACGGATGAGGCCCGACCTCCGGCCCGCCGTCCACAGCTCAAAGATGCTCCTTCGAGCAGCCTTCGGGCAGAAGCTCCGAAGCGGCGGACGCGGCCTGGGTGGAGCTGAATCCTTTGTAAATGGAAAGTCCGGGATGCGTTCGAGAGGGCACGACCATGGATGTTCAGGCCCGGCCGTTGCAAGCAGTCAATGGGCCTTTTGATCATGATGGAATCTGCGATCTGCAATCCAAAAAATTCCCACATGCATGGCTAGCTCAAAGCCCGCTGTTCGCCTGTGTCATCTCCGCTCCGGGCCTTTTCTCATGGCTGATGAGCTTGTGTGGCTTCCCCGCGAAATGACTCGCCAATCGCCGCCCGCGTGATGGTCAGATGCCGGCCCAGCCGCACCACCACGCTCCCAATGCATGCTGCACGCCCTTCAGAGGTTCGGTAAGCGTGTGCATGTTTGGAGGAATTGCCTTGCGCGGATGCATACATGCGGACTCACATGTCCGGGAACAACTGCATGAAGAGTCGGATGTACGTGGTAGTCATTAGATAGTTCGTCACACGGTGACTCCGCCAGGATTGCTATCTAGAGCAGTTCCACCGTCGTTGGCACCGTCTAGATCAAGTAAAGCTAGTCATGACATCTTCGGTCCCGACATGATAGCAGTATTCTTGTCGTAGATAACCTCGTCTATATAAACCTACTGGCCACCTCTCTCCGGCACGAAACATTGATTGAAACAACCAAACGAAAGCATCAGACCTCGCCATCAACTTCTCCTACAAATTCTTCTCATAATAAAAACCAGAAAGCCTTCATATCAAATTCAACCATGGGCCGCTACGATCTAGAGTATCCCAAGGAGGCGGCCAACACGGTCAAGCGCATGAGTGAGCGCGGAGCCTACGCTCTTGAGACTATCCACCGTCTCATCAACTCTACCCAGATCCTTCACATCTCTTTCAATACGCCCTCGCAGCCTTTCCCCGTTATCCTCCCCATGATCGGCCAGATGGGTTCCTTTGACCGCCCCAGCGCCGACCTGGGCGACCCCCTTGACCTCTACCTGCATGGCTACGTCTCCTCGCGTATCATGAATCTTGGCCGAGCGGACTCCGAGGGCGAGAATGCCAAGGGAATGCCAGTGTGTGTTGCTGCATCACACGTCGATGGCCTTGTACTTGCGATCTCCTCGTTCTCCCACAGCTACAACTACCGCTCCGCTGTGCTATTCGGGCATGCCACATTGGTGACGGACGAGGCAGAGAAGCTGTATGCCATGGAACTGATTACCGACAGCGTCGTCCCGGACCGCTGGCGTCATACCCGTTTACCCCCTACTAAGGGCGAGCTCCAGAGCACTGGAATTCTCAGGGTCAAGATCGCCTCTGGTAGCGCAAAGATTCGTTCTGGGCAGGCACACGATGATAAACATGACATGGAAAATGAAGAGATGCGAGATTCTGTGTGGACGGGTGTTTTGCCCATCCACCAGACCATGACTGAGCCAGTGGCAAGCCCGTACAACCGCACCGAAATGCCTGGATATATTACCGAGTTTGCCAAGGACTTTAACGACGACAACAAGCAACTGTCTCTCGATGCAGCTAAAGACCAATGAGTGGGGTTGAGGAGGATATTGATGACGGAACCTAGCGACAAGGCTAGAAGAAACTGAAAAGTCTGCTGGTTGGTTCGGTATTTGTTTTAAATAATATCCTGCTGGGCTTCTTTGACCCTAAATACACAATACATAAACCTATTTCCCACTTATTACCGCCCAAAATGGTGATTAATTTACCACAACTCCCAGATCTTGCCCGGAATGACCGTCCTCATAATAGTCCAGTGACCAGTTGCACTCTGCTGGTGCAGTTTCGTTACTGCATCAATGTTCTTCTTTTTTAGGATGCGCTTCTTTTCATCGTCAAGCCAGACAGACTCTGGGATCTCATGGCGTGGCTCCAAGAATACGTGTCGTGAGCGGCTTTCGAGGAAGTCACCTCGAATAGGCTGGCGGAATTTGAGCTCGCCAGGGTTCTTTTGACAGAAAACAACCATGTTGATAAAGTCACTTCCCCACGCTTTAACGTTGGATTCAACCTTGGGGCTCTCGCGGTAGACGCGGCAAGAGGGGAAGACAGTGGTAATAGTGCGGATGATTCTTTTAGGCGTAGGAGCGTCAAAGTCACCAGCATAGTTCTGAAAGGAAAAAAAAGGTTAGTTGGCTAGGTAATTAGATTGGCATGATCAGACTCACAATGGCAATGACACCGTCGTCCTTGAGCAGGGCATTCAAGCCCTGGAAAAACTCTAGCGTGAAGAGCTCAGCGGGCTCCGCACCGCCAGTGAAGACGTCGTGGACAATGTAGTCAAACCTGGTGGTAGACTCGTTGGCCAACTTGGCAGTGTAGCTGACTGCATCTGCAATGACAGGCGGGTTGTTCTCCCGAAGATCAAAGTACTTGTTGGCAAACTCATGTACCACGGGGTCAATCTCTACAACCGTGGTATTGATGCCATGGGTGACAAAAGCAGATGGCGTAGTACCGATACCAAGACCACTATAGATTGCCATTAGCAAATGCGACATTCATTAGTGCGGGTGAATGCAACAACTTACACAACAAGAGCATTGGCATCTTTGTCAGAGACTGGGACTTCTCGTTCAATAAGTCGAACAGCCTCGAGCATGACAAAGACACCATAAATGGGCTCGGAGATAATAGGGCCCTTGTATCGTACCCATTCACCTCCGAGAAGACTGTGATCACATCGCAGAGCTCGAACGCCCTTTTCTGTGTCCTCAATGACGGAGACATAACCTGTGACGGATTCCCGACGCTCCAGGAGCGTCCAGTTCTCAGCCTTCAGAGTGCTGTTCAGCGCATCTGTAGCCATGGGTGTCATAACGTGGTAGTTAAGCGTAGCAGTATGCAGCAGAGCCGGGATTGCGAGAACGAGATACTTGGAGGGAGCGAGTACGGTGTACAGGGCGCCCACGAGGACCTGCAAACCAACGCGAGTGAAGATGAAAGTGCGTCCTATGAAGCCTTGGATTTGCGATCCCACAACATTCTCTGCCAACCGGAAGAAGCCCCAGGATCCAATACCAGGTGCCGCTTCAGCAACGAATTTGGGCAGTGCCTCGAGATCGGCACCCTCGAGATAATTGGCCGCAGACGCCGCAGAGATAAGAGACAGAGGGAACAGAGTGACTCCTTCAATGATGAAAGGGCCCCACCAACATCCAAGTTTCTCACTGAAGCCGCTCGCAAAGAATTGCACGACGGGGACGTATAGCGCGAACACTGGCAGCAGTTGTTCCGCAGAAAAGGGCAACACGTTCCTCAGGAACACATTGCCGGCCCAGCCAAAGAAGCAGCCTGCCATGATGATGGGCATGTGTGGGATGCTGGCGGGAATGGCGCCAAAGACAGGGGATAGGCCCAGCTGGGATGCATACGACGCAGCACCCAGCAAACTCAGGACCAAAGCTGTCCTGAGGAAGACGGACGCTTGTCCTAGAGGGCTCTTATTCCAGCCATCGCTCTTGGCTTTCTGTGCGAGGTCCTTGAGCTCCTTTTCGGCCTGCTTAGATGTGTTGCTGCCGGACGAACCAGTCGCCTTGGGGGCCGGAGACTTCTTCTTGGACGCCATGGTTGTATTGAAGTGCCTAGCGAGGACAAGCTCGAGCTAGATGGGGAAGAAGGAAATATATACAAGACGAGATGACAAGCCGGAAAACAAACGCAAGAAAATCCCCGAGAAAGGACAAGTTTTCAGATTGGGAATATCGACCGATGACTTCAAATGGCCCGCACCTGAAGCTCCGTTGATTTCGTCCGTGTTTCAGCGAGGGATGAAAGAACGCGCGACATGGATTCGAAGGGGCAACACGTGGAACTAAGCGCCGTTGGCTATGCTGCCAAATGGGCATTTGGTGGCTGGTGCTGTGGCTGCCTGTGGCGAGTGCCCCACGGAGAAACGCGCGCAAGGGCCACAATCCGGCCCTGACGCTCTCTTGAGACTCTGCCAAGGCAATTTCTTTTTGCACCAATGACCATGCCCTGCTCTCGTGAACCCGGCCATGACAAAACGGTAGGCCATGTTCCGGATCACTTGCTTGATTGTGAGACGTCGAAATAGGGTTAGCTTTTCTTGGCAAGTCAAATGCTTTTTCTCCGTAAAATGAAGTCTATCTCAACGACCTTGTACTCGGATAGCTTATTCGTACATGGGGCTTCCCGTCACTGGATGGACAAGTATGGCGTAATATACGCCAGTTTTGTTCTCTTACATCTATTCCCAAATACTACCTTCTCGAGTTGTCGTCATGCCAACTTTGCACAGTACTCCAATCCGTCCACATTCACACCTGAACCAATGAACCTGTTTCCTCAACAAGCCACCTTCATCCAACCTTCCATCTCCTCACGTGGTCTTCCATACCCCTCATCTCCATCTCCCGCCCCTCCACACCAGGAACGATCCCACGAACCACGCGCAAACGGTTCGTCCCGGCCACACCATTCCCAGGCCCTATTGATATCCGCACCAATGCAGAGACTATTGGAAGTCATTCCCAAAATCCACCCATCCAATTGGTTTCCCATTCCGGCCGTGAACATGCTATTCCGCCGGACCGGGATTCCATCCGGTCCGATCTCGGCATCTATTGGGCGTAACTAGTATAAGCGATGGTGGGTAGAAACTGCACGGAAGAGGGCCCTCGTGATGGTACTAAAGAAGTATACAATTTGGAAAATTTTGCATTGTCGTGGACTCCGCTTGGGCTAGCTACGTTTGACTGCTGCGTAAGAATGCTGGTGCTCTATCTTGACTTGTAATAGTATGGTTAGCTGCACAACAGTGTAAGACTTGTGTCTTTTGTGTATGTCGTAAACCAGCAACTGAAGAACTATGTCCCGTGACCTCATGATTCTGGACGAAAGGAAGGGAACTTCCGGAAAAATGAGATGCTGGGCCGACTGATATGCCATAGTCTGACACTAAGCAGATGCTTATTCTCCGAGCCCCATCGTCTCCGTTATCCACTATCGGCGTCAAATTAGAAACAAAACCATTGCAGTCATCAATTTATGATTGCGAGTGGGGCGCTTCGTCGGATCGTCTTAGTTCTAATGGGACAGGTGTGAGTGGGCTCAAAGAGAAGCGGTGGACGTGGCCCATATGTGGTTCCAAAGCGCCTCAACAAGATGGCTGAATCTGTTAGCAGAAGAGATGTACACATAGTCCAATCCTGAGATCTCGGATCGCCAGGTTCTAACAAGTCAATGTGGATTTAATGTCCTCACAATAATGTTAATTTAACACAATTCGTTGTGGTAGCGATACCATTTTCGTATCTTAGGCATAAACTCGTAACAATCTAAATCATCGTGATCCTATCCGATATAATTCAAAATTCCTCATACCAAAGTCGTACCAAGTCATTCTTGTACCCGTCCAGTTCACAAATTTCTTAAGATGAAAACTTGAAAATGTCTCGGGGCCCCAGCTCTTCCATTCGGGCCCAGCCGAGAAGGTATCAATCATTCGCCCCCAAACCGAACTTAAAAATGGTTAAAAAAAACAAGGACGAGATCCAAAAAGACGACAACAAACATGTCCAAACAACTCCTCTGCCGTGCCTTAATGCGATTCAATAACATCGACAGAACGCCTTGAATAATGCATGCCGTAGCCAAATCTTTTCATTCCCAAACACCCCCAAATATCGGGTTCTGGCCACTTGGGACCACAGACCCCTCGTCATTGCACCGCCATTGAATCAAACTTTCTGTTTCCCTAGCTTTTTAACCCATGTGCAGGGATTCATCTTCCATATCATCATCACTGCTATCGTCTTCTTCACTGTGAGGTGTGTGCATTTCGCTAACATCGGCGCTCCCAAGGTTACTTAAGCTGTCGAGAATTCCGCCGCCGTTAAATGCTGGTGGTGCTGACATAGATAGTTCGACGAGGCTTCCATTTCGGCTCATAGATGGCTTCTCGGGCAGCTTTTTGAGTAATCCAGTAGAAATATCCAGCATCGTCATGGCAAACTGGGTGAGGCCAGTGCCTTCGCCGGGCTTCGAGCTTACTGACAGGGTCCAGCGGTACTCTCCTAGACGTCGTCGATACCAATCGGCCTCCTCTCGCCCAGGTGATGTGGCCCAGAGCAGAGATCCAAAGGTTCCAATGAGCGCAAAGTTGGTTTTTGAAGCAAAGTACCAGAAAGCGCGGAGGTGACTGGGTGTAAGACGGTTGACAAAGTCCATGGCAGAGATAAGACGAGCCTTGGCTGCGCTGCGGCAAATGTGTTGCACATAAGGGTCAACCGCCGCGGATGGCGAGGCTAGTGACCTAATAATACGGCGATGGAGTGTAATTTCTGCCGCAAAGTAGGCCAAGTGAAGATACCCAATGCTTGAAAGCCTATTGGGGGTGGGGTTGGTGGCTGTGTATGACGAATCGAGTCGGAGCAATTGAGGCAGACTGCCGTACCATTCCTTGAGTTTCAGCTGAATTGGTTTCGCCAGCGAAAGTACAAGCTGTGTGCCCTGAGCCCCGGCGTTCGAAACGGTCTGCATCGCTTGCAGTGTGTAAAATGTGTCGAGAATTTCCGAGAGGATTTCAGATAGCTGGACCACTCGCATAAATAGTAAACGCCCTCTCTCAATGTCAATCTTTTCCTCCTGATCGTTCTCATCCCACTCGACATCAGGAAAGTCGTTTGGGGTAAGGCTCTGGACGCCCCAGTTGGATGCAAAGATGTGAGATGGGCGGCCGTGAACGAGAGCACCCCATTTATCCTGCATGTATAATGCCCAAGCCAGACGTTTTCTCACACCCTTTTCCCATGGTGGTATCTTCCAGTGGGTACAATCGAGATGCAATCCTAGCTCGTGCCCGAGTGCTACCAATTGAGCGGTTGGGGCCCACTGATCGCCCTCGGGACGCTGCGACAGCAATAGGCCGGCCTGGATTGTAGATAGTTTAGGCCTGAAGCAAGCATCTTCTAGTGTGGTTCGGACAATGCCCTCGAGCTCCTTGACATTTGGTCGTGGGAGGTGACATAGTTCGTCGCTTTGTTCCCACCAATTGATGGCTAGTATGTAGACAGCGGCGAGGAGGGACGGAGAGAATTCTCGGTGTGATCGCTCGTACTTTTCTAGAAACACATGCTTCTGAATAATGGGGAACCCCGGGTGGATAACGCGAAAGTAGATATCAATTAGCTTCCGACCGTGAGGTGCGACTATGGACTCGACGTGATCGGCATCTTGAGTCACATGCTCGTACCCTGGTGTGCTGTGGTCGGGAAGCATCAAGAAGGTATCGTTTTCGCTCACCTTGCGCAGGGTACCTCGTGCTAGGAGGCTCTCGTCGTGCGGGTCGAATGGAGAAAGGTTGATGAGGGAGGGTTCGAAATCTGTGGTGGGACCGATATATTGACTGTAACGATCATCCTGAAGGCCTAGGGTTCGCTTCAGCATGGTCGGACCGCCAACATTGGCCATTTCCTCTAGGAAGGAACTGCTAGCGGCGGTGCTGGAGAGACTAGAATTGTGGTTTCGACGCCGAGATGCGACACCCGGTGAACTATACGAGGCCAATCATATGTTAGATGAGTGACTAGGACGCAAGGGGCCGTGCATGGCAGGGTTTCCAAAGTGAGACGGAGGTTTAGGTAGCAGAGCAGTGGGATTGGGAAAGGGAAGCTCGGTCAAGAGGGAGGGAAGCATGTGGGAGAAGTTCTCGCACGCACGGGCAAAAGAAGTGTGAGGTGTGTGGGCTGGGACTAAAATGTGGGCAAGGCCGATAGGTAGGTAAGGCAGGCCAAGAAGCAAGGGGAAGTAAGTATATGCAATGCAATCAAGCAAGCAAGGCTCACCCGCGTGGGGAACGAGTCTTGTGGGCGCGCACGGGATGTGATAGGGACCGGTGGCATGGCTATGGAGACTAGATGGGGATATGACGGTGATGGGTGTAGATACTGACCTTCTCTTGCCGTTCAAACCGTCTGATGCAGAATCGCCGTTCAATTTCCTTTTGCGAGACTGGGGACTAGATACTAGAGAGCATTCGGAACCTGTGACTTGGCATGGGACGCAGCCATCCTCGTCGTCTCCCGTGACGCAGTTGGCACGCGAGTATCGACATGCAAGGCAGGGTGGTACTGGGGAGCCGTTGAAGGAGGTGGTCTCGGTCGACGCCGAGTTGGTCGCTGGCAGACTGCCCTGTCCCATCTCGAGCCTATGGAAGCTATCTTGGCGATAAGCCGCGGGCTCGAGCCGGGGTGGCTTGGGTGCAATGGCGATGGGCGCCGTGCGCTGTACGGACGAGGCCTGGGACATGTTGGCGGGGGGTGAAGCGAGGAAGGGAGGGTGCGGGAGCGGCGCGGAGGCGGATGGCAGGATTTCCGAGGGAAGGGAATCCAATCCAGTGCCGGGGCTGCCAGCAGCGGCTGAGGTTCGAGTGGAGGTTGCGGTGCAGAGCGTCAAGCAGCCAGCGTCAAACGATCGTGAGTCTGTGTGGTTGTGCGTTGCAGGCTTGGCCTCTGGAATGACGGGCGGGGAGGCCTAGAACGCCCGTTGCCCGGGATAAACGGGCGCACAAGTATTGGAGCCGCTCAATGGGCTCTCGTTGTGCTGGCGCCAGCGATAAAGCTTGGAGGGGGGCGCACACACGACCGAAGTGGTTGAGTTAGAGATCGTGATAACGATGACTGACAAAAAAAGATGGGCCCCACGCACGACGGGTGACAGTGACGCAATGTGCCTGGGAGCTACGACCAGTGAGCGACGAGCCAAATGATTAACGATAGCTAATAGAGCTACGTTATGCAAACCAGATTGATGATCCGTCCAGCTCAGCACCAAGAGGCTTGTGGCTCGGGGTTGGTGCGAGATAACAATCTGGGGAAGCGGAGAGGGATGGGACGGGGGAATGGGAATAGGGATATGCGAAGGGAGAGGAAAAAAAAGATAAGAGATGGAAGAGTTGTGTAAGTCGGTCCCAGGCTCGATGTAAGTGGTTGAATGGAAAGTGTGTGAGCCACGAGTGGGATCCGAGCGGCCGGGATGCTAGAGTAGCGAAGCTTGGATGGCGGGCGCAGATGGGCGCCGATGGAGACCGTCGTCAGACGGGAGACCGGGGGGTTAGCTGATAAGGCGGGCAAGCGGGGAGGGCACTCAGACGGGGATAGTGGGATCGTGTGCCCCTGTTGTCAAACCAATGCCCGGCTCTTGTCCGCGAGCGAGTTTGCAGTATGTAATTAATCGATGTCTTTCTGGCGCCAGGCTTGCGGCCCTGCTGGCGAGCAGATAAAGAGTGCAACCACCAGCGACGTCGTGAGAAAATCTGATGACAACCACTTGATGCGGCCAAGGATGCGGGCAGACAAGGCGGTATGCCACGCGATAAAGATAGAGCGTCGGGG
Organism: Calonectria ilicicola; assembly: GCA_020809705.1. Lineage (NCBI taxonomy): Eukaryota > Fungi > Ascomycota > Sordariomycetes > Hypocreales > Nectriaceae > Calonectria > Calonectria ilicicola. Next base: position 1,547,002 of record CP085825.1, on the reverse strand, counting down.
TTGGTGAACTGGAGTTCAGTGCGCCCGCTGCTGCTGATTTTTGTTTCTGGTTCTGATGCTCTCCGCGATTGTTTGGCTGATTCCGCTTCCGACCTATAAGGGGGGGTGTATTGGAGGAGAGGCGTGTGCGTGAGCGAGATATGAGGGGCACAAGCCGAGGAGCACAAAAAAAAAAGAATGGATGGAGACTCAGTGCGTTTGTGGCCCTTGTCGGGAACCGGGGTGCAAGTGGGTTTGGAATGCTGCGCAGGCTGGGCCTTGATTCCCTCGTCTGCGCTGCTCTGCTTGCACTTCGATTTGATAGACAATTGTGATGATTTGGGTCTACTTCCAATTGCCCTTTGGAGTAAGAAGGGGTGTGGCGGGGTAGAAGGAGGGGTGAGGGACTGGTATCGATAATGCACCAGCGCGAGTGATGGATGGAGGGAGGGATCTCGTTTTCAGGTAACGATGGAGACCAGGACTAGATAAGCTAGGCTTATCAGCGTCATTGATAAACGGATGCTTTCCCTATGTTTGCCCGCACAAGCATGCTACAACGTCGCTGCTGACTCGGTGTTGTGTAAGCAGGACGGGAAGCTATCGTGAGCCTGGACAACAGTTTACGGTGTTGGATAGTGTCTAGCGGTAACACGCGAAGCCCAGGGGAGAGGAAGGGAGAGGAGAGAGAGAAAGAGCCAGAGGAAGAAGAAGAAAAAAGAAGAAAAAGAGAAACGGTCCGACTAGGGACGCGAGGACAATATGAGAAAATTGTCCAGCAGCAGATCCAACAAAAAAACGAGACGGAAAGAGAAATGACAGACATGTGAGCGAGGGTACCTGCGTTCCAACACTGAATGCAGCAGAAGCGGAGGTATCCTCGGAGGGTCTCGAGTTCCTGATCCAAGCTCATCCACCCCTAAAAGAGGCAGCGGCGTTGGGCCCCTTCGAGGGGTGTGGATGGGAAAGGGAGCGGGAATGGCAATTGGACGAAGGGAAAACTAGCTTACCTTTACCTTGACCGTGCGGCGCTGTGCTGTGCGTATGTGCTCCTCAGATGGCTCCAATGTGACAGGACCCAAGAGTCATGGACATGGGGACGGGACAGCCGCCCGACGTCTGGCTCTTGGCCATTTACTGCGTGGCAGTGTCAACCCACACTCAGCCTTCACCGCACCCTCGCTGCATTACGGTGCGCTGCACGACCAAAAAAAAAAAAAAAAAAAAAAGCCGTTGATATTGCTGCTTGCTTGTCCTTGTCAAAAGGAAACAGCCGGGGTTTCTCCCCCAAATTCAATCTCGAGCAAGCTTGGGCATCGTTTACACACTCGAACCATGAGCCACTGCCCTGATGGACCCTGACTCTACGTTACCGTTGCCTTTCCTGGCCTCGACCCAAACCTTGGCAAGCGCGGAGCCTACCGATGAGAATGGGAACCGTCGCGCAGTTGGTGGGTAAAGTTCCCATTGTCTCTGGCCCGTCGGTGTTCCGGCGGGCAGAAGCGCCCCGCCTCAGCACCCGCATCGCGTCAAGCACAAGGCCGTATCGAGTCGTGTTAGTTGATGTTTGGTGGGCAACATCAGCAATAATAAAAATACAAAAAAGCGAGACATTCCAGAAATATTCCCAATCCGCTGATTCTCGCCTGTTGATGCACACCTACCTGGCACTTACTGGCAAGCCAACCCCCGACCTTGCACAAGAGAGAGGGAGGGGCCCCAGCTCGCTCAATCTCCGAATAGCACACTGCCCGGGTGTGGCATCCGGGGAAGCAGAACGGCAAGGGAGCACAAGAGGGTGTGCAAGCGTGTCTCGCTGGCCATCCATCTGGCCATGGCCCGTATCAGTAGTCGACCTAAAAGATGGGGAAAGAGGAGGATGGATCCCTTCCCGTCGTGACTGTAAAGGTGCGATTGTACGAATTTCTCCGCGGTGTTGGCGGCCAAAAGGTGGCATATGTCATCCCCAGCTCCTCCACATTCCCATGCCGTTCGCACGCTTTCGCCTCCAATGTCGTCAGGCACTGGGCGCTGGCGGATCCGGCGGTCCCCCAAGCGAGAGCTATTCCAATTTTGAGACAAGTAGGTGTAGCCGAAAAAAAGAGCAGAAAAAGCAGCAGTATGGTAAGTATGATCGGCAGGGTATTGGTTGGCCAGGATCAGTCGTTGACAAGTCAAAGGGATTGAAGATGAGTCGAAGGCAGGCTTATCTCTGGGCAAAGGAGATAGAAATACATAATGGTAAAAGATAATCAGTAATAAGAAAGGCAGTCAGATAATATGTACATAAGATAAATGAAAAAAAAAGGAACCAACGAAACAAAACCCTCTCGTGCGTCTCCAACCACCAGTCGCAACTCGTCCAAAACGCCCGAATTCTGTGTAATGAAAGTCTCTGTGACCTTGCAACACACCAAGGCGGGTGGCAAAAAGTGTGTATGCGGTACCTGTCCAACACAAGCATGGGCGAGGGCGCAGAGACACGCCGATTACCAAATGGAAAAGGCTTCAGGGCCATGTCTTCCCTCATTCTGCATGGTCCGGCAGTTGCTTTAACGTAATGGCTCGTCCGGGGAGTGTGAGGTGTGGAGGGAGGGGGAGATGGGATGGGCCCAGACCAAGACCCCGGGGTCCCGCAACCTGCAGTGGTGGTCGCGCAGGCGCAGCGCAACGCAATGCGGTTACAGGGCAGCACGGCGAGTTACAGCGCGCGCATCACAAGCTGGCAGTGGCCCCTCTGAGGACTCTAGGGAGGGATCTTCAGCTATGTTGCACCTGCTGTGCTCGACAATCTAGCATCCCCAGGGTCCCAGCACCACTGGTTCGATGCCCAACAAACTTTACCCGAGGTGTCCGCCATTATATGCTAGGCCACTGCGCTGCGCGTCCTTTCGACAGCCCATCCTTGCTCTGGGCGGCTAATTTAACCTTTTGCCGGGGCTCTGGGACTGGGTGAGACTTGTCTTTGACTGGATTTGGGGTCTCACAGCGAACGAGTTTCAAGAGCTAAAGCAAAGAATGGGATTCCACATTTAGAAGTTGGAGCCATTGCCTTGGCTGCCATCATCATCCTGCATCAGGGGCGGTGCCACAATAATAAAAGCAAAAGGCCGAAATCTAGATTGTCAACGTCCAAGCTTGGGTATGACTTTTGCCGAGAACTGCACATCTCGTTCGATCACTACACACACACACACGCACACGCACAACACCCGAGGTTGAATTTTTAGTCAATATTGGAAAGGACACGAGAGGGAAAAAAAAAGAGTTTAGGATAAATTACACAAAGAACCACATCATATCACATCACATCGCGTCGCATCCGCAGTGCAGCGCAGCGCAGCACACATCGCATATGTAGTAGCTCCATCAGCCATCTCATCTCACGGCACCGCGCGGCATCCCATCAGGCTGCAAACTGCGGAGTCGGTCAAGGGTGAAGTAGGTAATCATTACCTATCCGAATATCCCAAGATCCAATCGACGGCCCATCATCCGTATATCCATTTCGAGAACTGACTTGGCCGACAACCAACCGACCGATCGCCCGACTCCACGGCTGACCGGTCTCCTCTGTTCCCCATATTTTGCGAGCAGCCCCCTCCCCAGTGTGTTTGTCGACTCTTCGTTCCCAGTTCCCAGTTCCCAGTTCCTAGTTGCCCCCGTCTGTCGAGCTCCCTCCTGGGTAGCCCATCTGCTCACTCTCATCTGGTTTTGACACCACAAATCTCCATCCCCGTCGTTCCGGAGCCGCCCACCGCTCTCGGCCTCGTCCCGGCTTCGTCCCGGTCGCTTTCTCGCAGAGAAAAATATCCTAAACCGGACGCCTCGCTATTCCCGTGCGACTCGACCGACATGCTCCGATGCCGCCGAGTACTCCCTCGCCAGCCACCTCATCCATATTTCATTACCATCAACTAATTCCCGGTCGGGCAGGAGACTGGCCATCAGCCTTTGCCCGTAAGTAGTGTCGTGTCATGAATCGATAAGACGTGAATGCATGATGCAACACAATGAGTAACACACTGGTGCTCCCTCTCCCTCTCCCTCTCCCTCTCCCGCTTCCCCCCGTCTCGTGGCCAACCACACCTCCCGCGGCCTCGCCGCACAGCGACTTCTTTGTCGCCATTACCATTTTCATCGCCGTCGTCAACCGTTTTCAACAACCGTCGTGCGTGCGCAAATACTCTCCAAATACCCCATCCATGATTGGCCTTCGGAACGGACTCCCTCGGTGCCATCCCCTTGTCCCTGACGTAGGCCCGCGGCTTGGCTTCAATGTAAGTGCGTCCCGCATGCGCGCCTATCGAGCCAGCCCTGGCCTGCTGAGACCAACATCTACCCACCCAATTCCCCCAGTACACCCATTCGCCCTCGCTGCGATCTTGACCCAGCATGCTCGCCTTGCAGACAGGGTGTCGTGGGGGCACTAGGGTGCGTAGCATGCCCGGCGGCCAGTGCTCCTGCACAGACCGACTTGTCCCATGGCGCCAAGCGTCATCGTTCGCTTACCCCCCCAGGTCTATCTAGGCCTGCGTTGAGAGGTTTGAGGCCCCGACACTTTGAGGCTGGACAACGTTCCTCTGCCTGCGAACGAGACAAGCAGGGCCGGTCGACATTTAGGAGGGCTCCCGCCTCCACCCGATGGCTCGTCGATCGAGGGGCGGTGAAGCCCTCCTCCAAACTTTCCCATTCACCCAATGACTGTTGACCAGAAATTTACGCTTCATATCCGACCCAGGAGTTCAAGCGTTGCTCATCCTGGTTTGTGGAGCCCCAGCTTTCTGAACATCAAACATCAAGGGACCTCCAAGCTCCATTATGTCCCCGACTCGTTACGACCACGTGAATGTGGGGATGTAACGGTAGGTTGATGGTCATTGCACGAGATTCATGGCCGGATTAGGTATTTTTTTTTCTGTTATCCCAGCATCTCAAATCTATTCCTGTTATTCATAGTTATTTTCCGATATTTGAAAGAGAGTTTGGGTCCATGCTAGGTTGTGTGTCGACTAATTGCTAATACCGCACTGACTGCGTCCAGACCATCGTTCTTTCAGCATAGTGCTCCGTTGGTTCACTCGACCCACGTGGCGGTAGCATCATTTCTAGGTCTTGCCGGACGTCGAAGCCAAATCGTTGGTAAAACGTAACGGCATTCATCGTGGCCTCCAAGATTGCCGGAACTCCAGCCGCCCCAGCCCTGTCCTGCACACTTTTTAATAATGCCGACGCCGCTCCTTGGCCGCTCCATTCGGGATGGGTACACAAGTACGTCACATCTGGGACGAAGAGGTTTGTTAGTGCCAGGAGACTTCCAGGATGTTCCAAAACTGCAACCCGAAGAATTTTCTCGTTGTTCGGAATTGACTTGGAAACCCCTTGAGATGACCAAACCAATCTTATCCATAGTTGACAACTCATGCATGAGTCCCGCGAGTTCGGGGGCTAGCTTGACCCGCACCGCTCCGCTTGTGGCAAGTCGTCTGGAGAGAGAACAAAAAAAAAATGAGTGACTTACGGTAATGTGCCCGGCCACCTAGCACTTGACGTCTTGCCTGCCAAGTGAGTTTCGCATACGAGTCGAGGTACTCGCGTCGGCAACATTGCGGGACCTCTTCTCCATGTTCCTCATCCTCCTCGTCAAGCCGCTTCTGCCGTTGTACGTTCCACTTGACAAAGCTTGCGATCCTGCCAGTGCCGGGGTCCCGAGCCACCAGAACTCCCTTGTCCTCGTCGGAAAGGTGGTCGATTGTGTCCTTTTGGAGCCACTCCTCGAGAAATTGGCGAGCCTCGGCATTAGGAAATTGTGCGTGCATCAGCAGGTTGATGTCCATGGCGGCTATATGCACCCTGGCCAATTCGGGGGCGTCCGCCTCTGAGGGCACAACAATTTCGAATGCCATCTCTCCTGTCGATACTGGGGTTTGTCAGTGATGTTGCGGTGCAAAGTGGACCAACCGGAACAGAGGCGATTAAGAATATTGAACATGCCGTGTCATGTGATCTGGACCCAAAATCAACGACAACTATACGATCCATGTCAGTGGAGCCGTGAATTTTTGGTAGCCGCAAGAAGAAATTCATGATCGGTTTGTGAGTACAGAGTCGAGTTCCTATTTTATGTTTAACCGAGGTTTGCGGCGCGAGGTCGAAACTGCCTCAAACTATCTTCGTTCGAAGAGGATAATTGAGGAAGCCTAACTTTAGAACAATCACAATCTATCGAAGCGCATTAATATATATTCAAGTTAGCTCAAGCCCAATTAAGTAAACTAAAGCCTAAGATCAACCCAGTTGGTGAACCAAAGAGTATCCTTGAGGATCAGTGCTCTTCTCTCACAATCAATCTCACTCGCAACCATCTACAATACGATTCCAAGATGCCCTCGAAATTTACAGAAAAGTTTGTAAATCTCAATGCATACTTAACGTGACTCTTGTGGCCAATTTGCATCCTATAGTACATAACCCAGCCAATCTTGTACCAAATGGAGACTGAATGCTATGCTCTTGTCTGTCCCATTGTCCTCTCTCAGAAATATATCAACGACAGACTCAAATGGAGCAGGTAAATCAAGAAACATCTCCAGTAAGTATTATGAAATCCATGATAAATTTCCGTTGCTTAGCCTGCTTTCAATCAACCTTTTACCATGCCGCCCTTCAAAATAAAGAAAAGTGCGGGCTAGCTTCAGGATTTAGACATGATGACGTGCATCATATAGAACGCCTCTCGACTTTGGTAACTCTTTGTGACATGCTGTGTTATGTCGACACCATGTTTGGGACTTTTATTATTATCGCGTGGGAGAATACAAAGCAATACATACGGTACGTTAGACATGTCTGATTTGTGTTGGCAATATGCCCACTCGCGAGACTGATTTAAAGGAGGAAAAAATGGTCGTAAATTTAGAGGTGTCTAGAACCGTGGCGAGCTAGAAGGCCGACCATTATGCGAGAATCTTGAAAGCCGTTAAAAGTTCATTGTCCTTCGCATTCCTCTCTGCATGCCAACTGGCATCCTTGCGATTAGTAACTAGACTTCTTCATGGTTGGCAACAACCTTCCTATTCCAAAGAGACGGGGTAAGCCTTCACAACTAGGATTTCTTGTAGACTTAAAACATCGATCGTTCCAAAGCTGAGCTAATATAAGTTGCGATTCAGGCAATAATTAGAGAGAAAGCACATGAGTATAATGACAGGATTATGGCAAGGGAGTACCCTCCAACGAACATCTGCATGCAACGACTAAAAGCATGGACGAGTATCACTTCTAAAGTGATACCCTTAATTTATCTGCCATCATAAGTACCCCAAGTCAATCAGTGTGGAGGCGGTACGGACCCGCTCATATACATGTCACAGTGTCATTCCAGAGGAGATATGCAAGTTGTAAAAAAAAATATTGAAATCGATTCAATCTATGAACACGAATTCAAGCCCAAGGCCTCACGAACCAAAACTGCCATTAATAGAGATGATTTGTACATCTTTTAGCTACAAAGGTAGCGGAATTCAGTAATATCGCAGAAATCACACAACATTAACTCGCAAGCGCCACATTGTTAAAACGCACAGATGCTCACGTCTCTTTTCCCCTTTAACTTTAAGCAACAACTTAGACCCTCCTGGCGTGGCGTCGCTTCTTGCCGATTCCACCGCTAACATCAATGCCGCCGTGGGCGCCAAGGTGGCCGCTAATACCGCCACTAAGGCCACCGCCAATGTTGCCACTGATGCTACCACTAATATCACCGCTTCCATCACCCGAGATGTAGCCAGAACCAGAGCCAGATCCGGAACCAGAACCAGAACCATATGCAGAGCCGGAGCCGGAGCCAGAGTTGGAGCCAGCGCTAGAATCACCACCAGTAGCAGCAGGAGCAGAGTAGTCAGTAGAGGTAGGGGCCTCAGCGGCAGGGGCGGAGGTAGAATCAGCAGGAGAAGTAGCAGCGGGAGCGGCGTAGGTCTCAGCGGGAGAATCGCCAGACGAGTCACCGGTAGCGCTGGGAGCAGCAGAGCTGGAGGCGGGAGCGCTGGGGGTGCCAGAGGACTCGCATCCGCAGGGCTGCTGGACAATCTTGGCGGAAGTCATCTTGGAGTTCTCATAGGCAGGGAGGTCGCAGTCGTTCTCAGGAGGAGTAACCTCGACGTGCTGGATGTTAAGCTTCAAGCTGGGAATCTTGTCAACGGGCAGGTTGGTTCCGTCATGCTAAATCATGGTTAGCTAAAATACTTCAAATGCAACGTGCTAAAACATACCTTGACAACAGCAACAGTGACACCGCTAAGAACAGACTTGAGAACCTCATCGACATCAGAGCCATCATCGTGGTGCTCCTTGAGAGCATCGTCCATGGAGTAACCACCGTGGACAGTACCGTTGGCGGGCTGCATCATGACGATGTGCTGGTCGATCTGCTTTCCACCAAGGTAGATGTTGACAGTGCAAGGCTTCTGGACCTGGGTGACATCGACCTCGACGTGAGCGAAGAAACGAGTGTAGGTGTCCTTGCCACGCTTCTTGAGCTTGAGGCCACGGCTGCTCATGGTCTGGCCGCTGCCATACATGTTGTTGATCAGACGAGTAGCGTCCTGCTTAAGCTGAGTGGCGCTCTTGGAGGCGTCGAGCTGGTCATAGGTGTAGCCGAACTGGGTGAAGTTGACAACAGACTTGGAGGTGTGAAGGCTGGAAGAACCAGAGTAGAAAGGAGCAAGGGGCGAGTTAGGGGTGATGGTAGTACCAGCAGTGGTAGACCAGCGAGCGCCACCCGAGTAAGAGGCGGTAAAGACAGCCTGGTCGGGGTGGATGGATTGCCAGTAGGCCCACATGCGATCGACCTGGGTGTGGTGAAGCATGAAGATGGGATCGAAGCCGGAGTAATCGGCAGTCAAGAACTGGCCACCGCAGCCAGCATCCCAGTGAATGGCGTTGTGAATCTGCTCGAGACTGACACCGTTGTTGGCGGCAGTAGAGGCGAACTGATCAAAGGTGGAGCTGGAAGTGAAGGCATCGTACACCCACTGCTTGTAGGTGCGCTGGCTGAGGTCCTGGTTAGCAGTGCTGGGGTAGCTCTGGCCACGAGCGTTGCATCGGTAGGTTCGGGTGAGTCTCTGGCCGTTGTAGGTCATGTCACCATAGTTTCCGTTGAAGGTGTCGCTGGGGAAGCGGAAGGTGTAGAGAGGGTTGTTGATAGTGACCCGCTGAGTACCGGTGCCCCGGGAGTTGGGGGCAGTGACGGTGATCGTCTGAGAAGTGGTGGCCTGGGGGACACCCTGCTGCAGAGCCCAGTCCCAGTAAGGGGAGCGGAGCGAGTTGGCAGCATTGACGTAGCTCTGGCGAACGTTGGAGGGGTAGCCTCGAGCGAGACGCTGAGCAGTAGCAACAAGGATTTGCTAAATGATGTTAGACACGCTGCTCTGATGCACACAATGTAGGGGTTTAGACAAACCTCATAGAGAACAACGTAGGGTCGGTGCCAGGTGAGGAAGATTCGCTCCTACAAGTCGAGTTCAGTACTGATTCAACGATGGTCAAAAACCTCGGTTCACTTACACCGTGGGGGCAGTAACCCTCCCAGTCAGTATCGCCTACTCCTGAACCGGCGTTGTCCCACTCAATGTAGGGCTTTCCGTGGATACCAGCGATCTGGAAAAAAGAGAAAGGGTCGTCGGAGTTTCTTCCTTGGATATCGGCCAATGCTCGGATGTACAGGTCCCTGTGTCTCAGTGTAAGCTGATGAAGTGAGTCGCCGGTGTGCCAATTCCCACGCACCAAGCTGGGCCGCCCTGGCTCTGCAAATCGTTGATGTTCTTCCTCACGGCAACAGTGCCGCCGGTGCCGGTAACAGGGTATGTCGACTGAGCGTTGACGAGGGACGCGGCGCCCAGCGCCAGAGTCAAAAGGGAGGAAATTTGCGACTTCATTGTGTACAAGAAATGGCCCCGAGGGCGAATAGAAAAGAAAATGGACGAATAGTAAATAACAGTCAAAGACAAGGTGAACGAGTGTATTTCCGAGTTGGTTGGTGAAAGAGTGCCTTTTTGTCAAGAAGATGGTCGGCAGAAACGACTGTGTGACTCGGGCAAGGAAAGAAAAATTAGTAAAAAACTAGTTCCCGATGAGAAGGGAGAGGGAATCTGATGGTGGGAGTCTGGGACGGATGCAGGGCCGTGTTATACCATCGGTCCTAAATCTCAAATGGCTACCTGGTGTATCCCGGGATGAGGGATGCAAGAGCCGTCGCCGAACCAGGATCCAATAGCCCCAGCCTACTTGACACAGAGCCGTGCACGTTTCTTTTTTGCTTCCTAGTAGCGCCACCCATGTCTGTGCCCCTGTGTTGTGTTGCGTTACCACCTTGTGAGCGCTGCGGTGTGGTTCATGAGGGCGTGCGGTGGCCGAGGGCGTGTGTGGTGGGCGCGGGAGCGGCTCGGATGTGGGTGCCGCTCTCTGTATGTACTGTAGCTGCGAATTATGCCTTTGCACGACAAACAACCAGCAGCTGAGGATAGATTTGGTCCCCGGCCATGGGGCGTGGGTAACTTCAATTGCCCAGAGCATTGGTTGAGGTGAGCTGCAATGACCACCACCACTCCGTCCAGTCAGTCAGTCGAGCAGCCACCGCTCGTCAAGTGCTAGCCTCGCAACGGGTCCTCAAAACTATCCGAGTGGGTGTATCAGACGATGGGGGTGGAGAGGGGGATCAACGGGGCCATCTGGGCTCAGGTAAGGAGGCCGGCGACCAGTCGACTTCAGGACTGGCTCAGGCGGCGGTTGGCCGTAGCACCGCGTCATGCCGTAAGCTGGTCAACATCATCACCGTCCGGCCAGCATCACAGACAGTGAGGTAAGCGTTGGAGCAGCACGATTCGAAACGACCGGGCGCTGAGGCTGGCCCAACCTGGTTGCCTCAGGGAGGCCAGAGCCCTAGGCCGCCCTCCTTTGGGTTTGGCTGCGTGGAATCCATGATCCATGCTCACCGTAACTGGCCATTGGGCGGGTCAGGCGTTGCCGACTTTGATGAGGAGATATTACTTTGCGACTAGATCGGGCCGTCCAACCCAAGAGGTGCTGCCAGCGAGGCGGAATGTGCAATTCTTTTTCATTTATCTCGCCCACGAGCACAGGATGCGGTAACTTACCCGGATCCTACCCAGACCCAGTCTCCAGCCAGCTCCAAATGCAGACGTCGCCGCCCTTGTTTAGCTGCCGTGCGGGAAAGGCTCATTCATGCACGTAGCAAGCAAGACGTGTCTCTGCGTGGTGAACAATTCGGCAAGCTACAGCAGCGATCATCTCTCTTCTCAGGTGATTTGAAACATGGTCAATGCTCGTTTTGCGGGCTGGTGGGCCCTGTTCACCCCGCTACCACCTGGGGTGCCTTTCTTTGGGGCTCTCTCCCTTTAGGGCCCAGCATCCACAAATGGAAGCTTAAGGGCTGTAAAGGTTGTAAGGGCTGGTGTTATGCTTAGCAGCTGCACTGCCGTGCCGATTATGCCGACCGCTCCCTGCTGCCATTCGTAGGAAGCAGCCCAGGAACCCGTACCCCCTTTCTACTACAGCTCTGCACAAAAAGATAATATCGCTACCTTCTGGAAATCCAGGCGACAGGGGGTGAATGGCGCACCTTCAGCACCCGCTGTCGGACGCCTCAGGGCTGGCTTCCGCCTTAAGGTGAGACTAGCGCCACAGTATCCAGTGTTGCTGTTCGCCCAGAGCCTGTGTGCCCCTGAATGATTTACATTGTGTGCCATGACGATCTTCATCCGCACCGGCCATTCAACAATGGCGCATACAATGGCGCATGCAAGGGAGACAGCAGATGACATGACAAGAGTCAAGAGGAGCAACAATCAATCAGCACGAATAAAGCCAAACGAAACAATCCTCCCACTCCATCCCCATGTAACCACCCCAAAGTCCAGAACAAGCCTTGGAGGGGCTATTCGGCAAAGGCGAAAAAGCGGGGAGCTAGGGGGGGGGAGAGATTTGGAGGAGATTGACGACGGGGGCCATCACTATTTCGTTGGCAGGCCATTGGCGACCGTTTCTCGCTCGCTACCATTGGGGGGAAAACTATCGGCACCGGGCTGCAAAGGAAATTATGAACATCTTGTTCACACGCTACACATTAGTTTGGACCAATTAATGGCGCGGTGCCAGCAGGCCAAAGGTCGATCGCGACTCTTTGTGCGCGCAATACGAAGTCACTATACATGCATTGGCCCTGGTCCGGCATTCTAGGCTTGTACCTTGCAGCCGATCTCCTTGGAGGTGGAGCCAGATCGTGGAGGGACCCCCAGCTCATGTCTTTCAAACACTCGCGTGTTTGACAGAAACAACACTGCCGCCGCCTCGTCTACCCGGCGGCGCCCTCGCCCAGCTCTGCGCTCGCTTCCTCTGCAAATAGCACTAAGTTCGAGTGCCCGTACTGGGCGACCGACGGTGGCCCGTAGGAATCCAGCCTTTTGAGTGCGAGGTGGGAGCTGAAGGCTCGTGAGACGCGCCAACCACCACCGCGAGACCCCTGACAGGAAAACGTCCGCCGTCTCTAGGTGTCTAGCCTCAACAGCCATGCCATGCCCTGCCATGCCATCCATCCCATCAAATCATGCCAACAAAAGACAAGCAAATCACCACCTAACCATTATTATTATTATTAGGCCACCAGGGGGGTTGTGACAGCGCTCCGTTGCAAACATTATTTCTTTTTTTGGCCTTGGCGGCTTCTTTTTTTATCCCACCCACTCACTGCAAGTGTGATGTGACGTTGCCGTCTCATATGCTACGTCAAGCAGTCTTAAGCCGTACAACGCCCATCTTACTGATTGTCAATGCATCCTCCAAAGCCCATCCCAGCACCCCAAGCAACCAGCTGCACCCAGCTGCCCTCCCGGAAATAAGCTGCTGACCACGGAAAAAGTAAGAATTATGAACCAGAACCAACTAGATGAACCCGATATTCACATACAGTCCCATCCATCCTGACTCCGACGCACCGTGCCATGTGCAGCATTCGGTCCTCGCCTTAATCCTAAACACGCCGTCATGCCCCTCTGATGCATTGACGCGCCCGTCCACCCTCAATTTCCCAACTCCCACCCCAGCAGTCGGATCATCGGCTACACGGCGCCCCTACCAGACTGGGGCTTTGGAAGGATGATCTACGGCCTCAGCTCGTTCAGCTTTTCCCAAAATCGCACTTCGCTTTCCTGTTCCTGCATTAGACCGCCCTGCTGAGCCCCCTGGTTCCTGTTTCCCTCAGGTCAAAGTCCACGCGGACTTTTCGGCCCCGAATGGGCCTCTTCCGCCGGACTCCCGTTGCGCTAACCCACAGCCGTTTCCGCTCTTGCGCTCGGCTTACACGCTGTTTCGCTGTCAACCCATGTCAGCCCAACACAGGAATGAAGTTACGATGGGGAAAATTATGGGAATATCATGGAGATGCGGTGGAGACTTTTCCAACCATCCTGTCGTCAATTCTCGAATGCTGTTTTAAAAATAATACCCTGTACAGCCAAAATGGAAACTCGTCATCTCATCATCTTACACGGGTCAACCAGCGCACCGACTCCCTCTCCCGACCCAGATCTGCTGCTTGCTTCATGGTTGATCGGCGCACTTTTGTCCAAGCAGCCCGAGCTCGTCTCGTTGGTGCTATCAATTCGCGCCAATAGAAGATCATGCCACCTTGCTGCTAAAAGATTTTCCTTCCCTCATGCCCACTCTCCATGACTCCCTATATGCCACCGTTGTCTTTGTCCTACCTATGAAACTCGGAATCCCACATCCCGATAACCCATAAGCAACATTCAGCATGGAACATCACACCACAGTCAAGTGGGTATGACTTGTCCTTCGTTCATAGGGTCTGTTCCAAAGAAACCAGGTCTCGGAAACCTTCCTTCCACCGCTTCGTCTGTTCCGCCGTCGGCTTTGGAAGGGGACTCCGGGCATCTCCGCCATAACCAAACCATGACTGCATACCAGCCTTGACACCGATAACACCACCCTGAATGGCAGTCCAGTCACCCTGCGAGACAACTTCCTGCATCTTGGATGCATCCGCTGTCTGGCCCTCCTGATGGAGCTCCATAGTGCGGATGCAGGCCTTGGGTGCAATGTTGGCCAAGCCTGCCAAGATGCCGTGGCCGCCGGCAGACAGCGATGGGATCAAAAAGTCGGCAGAGCCAGCCAAGACGAGAAATTCAGGTCGAGCTGGGTCGTACACGCTCGAGAGCTTGCGTGTAGCCGCTGCTACTCGGTTAAGCTTTCCAGTATTTCCACATGTCAACTTGACGCCAGCAATATTTGGATGCGCGGCGAGTGAGATAATGATATCAGATGAGAGGTCCAAGCCACCGACGGCGCCGGGGAAGTTGTAAATGATGATCGGGATGGGTGACTTGTCTGCCACGGTTGTAAAGTACTGCAGGATGGTTTCCGAAGCCGGCGCAAACAACGTGGCATAGTATGACGGAGGTAACACTAGGGCATAGTCACCGCCAGCTTCCCAAGCTTCTTGGCAGTATTGAATCGTCTCACGGGTGCTCTGGCTGCCGCATCCGACGATGATGGGCATGTGGGTGAATCCATCATCATCCAAAGCTGTCCTCGTAGTAGCTGTCACCAGTTGGCGCTCAGCATGAGTCAGGTGAACAGCCTCTCCGTTGGAGCCCTGAGTTGCAAGGCCAGTCACACCTGCGCGTGCCAATCGCCTCGCATGAGCGGCAATAGCATCGGTATCAACGTCCTCCGTTTCCGGCTTAAAGAAACATACGGTGGGGACATAGACACCAGGCACAAGGGGTCGAGCGGGTCGCGATTCTGCATGCAGAGAATCGGCAATGTCACTGCTGGTAGAGGACGACGGGATGTCTGCGGGATCAAAGCAGTCGTGCCCTGACCTAGAAGGCTGCCAGAAGCTAGTCCCGAAGTTGTTCGTCAATGATCCAACGGGAGATGGTGTGTCTCTGTGGGGCGCCATGGTTCAATACGAATATTGTGCCGTTGTATGATCGAAAGAATAGGCTTGGCCTGGAGATGTTCGTGTGTTTGGTTGTTGTTGTTGTTGTTGAAGTGAGACTGGCAACTGTCCAGTAGGTAGGAAGGAGTATATATAATCTAGGAAGGTAGAGTGTGGTATGGAGGGAAACTTGATTTTTTTTCTGATGTGGTCATCAATACAACCTTGGAAAGAGGAGGGCAGCTTGGGCTTTTATGGATTTTCAGTTTACTTAACAACAGCTTAAGGCTGTCTTAGGCTCGTCAGAGTCTGCAGGAGCATCCGATTCGGCCTGAACGTGGCACGGTATTGACCAGGCGCATCCAGGGCCGCAGTTGAATGGAGTCATAGATCAAAGGCCGTAGCATCTCTGGCGCACATGGTGGGCCGGAATAGTGTCTGCCTCAGTAAACCGGATACGACAGAGGCCCTTCCCGTCAGAAACAACGGCAACGCTGAGATTGGTTCGAGACAATCATCACTCCATCGTCATGCATCGGCACTGCCATGGCTTCTCTAGTGGGAATGGCGCGGTCCCGTAGTCAGGATACGACACGGCGTCGAGGAAGGCCGCTCGGGAGCTGCAGGTTGATGTAAATCTGGGGTTGACGAGCCATTCAACAGTCGGTGATTGCTGCCTCAGCGCCTCGGCTGGTGGGCTGGACCGTGGGGGTTAGCGTCGAGGACGCCGCCATGACTGCGTGAGCCCGACAAAGCAAGGTTGGCTGGGTGTGCAGTTTCTCCAAAAAAAAAAAAATAATAATAAAACCAAACCAGAAGAGTTGGAGTTGGGTTACAACACCGGGAACAGCATGATCGCCTGTTCGATGCTGTACCTGGGCAACAGGTGACCATGGCTAGGAGAGACACTGCGGCCGTGGTTGGCCGGAGTCATCCTTCTGCATGGCCAGGTCTACCGGTCTGGATGCAGGAGTGTAGAGCTCGGTCGGAATGGCTGCAGGATGACGACCGGCCGAGGCCTTTGCTAAATTGCCCGGGCCTTTTCTACTCCTCGTCTATATATTTAACTCGGGCTCGGGGTGTCATGTAGAAACAGACTAATTCTAGAGTGGTGCTGTCAAGTTGACCGGGTTCCGTTAAGGGTCTGGTGTAAACGTTCTGTGTAAGACGCAATGTCGCTCGCCGACGATTTACAACCATTCGAGTTTTACAGCCGAGCTGCCCATATGAAGCGCTCAAATTTGGCTTCACGATGGATGGCCCTGCATGTCCATGTGGTCATCACACGTGTCGTGACAATATGCACCAGGTCACACATGTGATGTTAAAGCTGCTGCATCTCTGGGTCCCGGGTAGGTCTTGGGTTTGTTGTCAACTTTGGCAGCCGCATTTGGGGCCGGCCCCACGATGCCCAGGAACTTGGGAGAACCCATGGTGCTGACTTCGGTATCTAGCTCAACTGTATGATGTAGAATGCAGAATGCAGAAAATGATTATATGTACACTGTACACGCCCTCGCCTGCCGAGGTGCGTTAGGGGCTGGCCGTGTTGTGGTCAGAAACGTTGGCCTCGTGACCCTCAAAACTTTGGATGCCGGGTTGTTGTTCCTTTCCTGTAGACCCCGCATTGGCCCAGTGTGCAGTTTGTCGCCTGTACACGCCTTGTCCCATGTACGGCCTCTCCGGTATGGATCCAGACATGAACTGTGCTTGCTAGTCGGTGTGGGCAAGACGAAGTCAAGGACGGCGGCAGCAAAATGCATCCCATTGCTGCCTGACTTTGCCGCAGGGACAAGACCAAGTGGCAAGGGACGGACCAAATAAACGCCTCTTCTTTGGAAAGCCGACTAGATTGCTTGGTCCCATGCAGGATCAATCACTAAATCCTCACCACAGCACAAGGCGAGGAAGCTGCGTAAAGCGAGACAATGGAACGCCAGGCGTCCCGACTGAGGCGCCGTCTCCAATTCCGTCTTGCAGCTCGGACTGGCCCACTACCACAATTGGCAAGACCCCAAGCGGGGTAGCATAGCAAGCTCAAGGTTTGGGGGCACTTTGTTTTCTATGCGGGGGCAACGATCCCAAATACGCTGATACATTCTGCATCGACTCGCAGGCACTTTGCTGGTCAGACTTTTACACCGCATCTTCTTTTCAAGCCCTCTCCAGTCGGAATGAGCCTCAATCAGCTGCTTGCTTCGCGCCTGCATCGCTTCTTCACATCGTATGTCGTCGCTATCTACCCGGAACTCTATTTAGCACTGTCTTGTGAGGGACTCGTCTGATGAGGGACTCGTCTGGTGAGGGACTCGGACATCACATCCAACCCCCAACCTGCCTCCCCCACCTTTGCCTTCACTCTGGCATGATTCATAGCTGGCCACTGCTGCCTTGTCGATGACGGAGATGAAAGCAATTCTCCTCTGAATCGATCCTTCTCCTCAGTTCACTGTGCCGATCATGTTCAATGTCAAGCATCCATTGCATTTCTCCACACTCTCAACTCAGTGAAACCCCATTTCCCTAGGATATGCCCCCATCCCCACCCCTCAGCTCCCCCAGACGAACCCACAAGCCGGCGCTTCTCGGCTCTATCCTTTTGACTCTCATTGCATCCCATTGCATCCCCCTCCTGGCTGTTTGACCATCACCGTCACGGTTGCAGCACTCTAGCTCGTTGGGCTTCAAATGGCTGACTGCGTGCTCGCCGGGAAATGGGCACCAAAGCACTGTGCTCCCTTAAAACGGGTTGGTCTGACTAGATGTGTCCCGTAGGTACCGTTGGGGGTGGGCTCTGATGGGGCAAGAGAAGGCCGATGTACGGGAGATGCCCATGGGGTGCGTTCCCGGTGCCCCATTGACATGCGTTAGGAAGCTGTGCGTCTTCCAAGAGCGAAAGGGGTCTGGTGATGACGTTGCAGCCTTGCCGTCCTATGTCGACCGACTCTATGACTCCACCGTCGCCGTTGCCAACGAAGCGGCTCACTCCCCTTTTCAGCCCTGTTAGCGAGGGAGGCTGTGTCTAAGGACGTGTTGAGGCCTCGTTTTTGTCACGGCATCATCTAGTTGGGTAATGATTCTCTCATCGTCATGGTTCACTGCCGGAGTTCTGCGGTCGAGTCTCGGGATGAGTCGTTTGAAATTTTAGACACTGGTCCTTGTGACTCTCATATCGCATCATGCGACACATCGGTGATTCTGTTGAAAAAAGGGACTTGAAATGATGTCAATTGAAACAAATGTTAAAAAAAAAAAGCCATGCAACAGAGCGTCTGTTGTCGTCATAACTCATGCATGCCGCCCACGGCGAGGATCCAGTATTTCTCCTCAACTCCAACCCGGCCGGCAACGTGCCGGCCTATGCACCAAGTATCCAGAAACAAAAGAAAATGATTAGTTTATACAATGACCAGTTCATCATCGTCATCTTCGAGCGTGACCTGCCGCTCGGCAAGATCGTGCCCGAGACTATCCCGTCCCGCTTCGCGGATACCCTTGTCCGTCACAAACCGCGTCTTCTTGCGCACTGGGGGTAGCTCCTCTTTGCGCAACTTCTCCCCTTCCTTCATCCTCGAGAGCTTATCTTTGAGGTTACTGCCCCATCCAAGTGCCATCCGTCCACTGCTCATTGATCCGGCCTGTGAGCTTTCAGGCCGCTTGCGCTTAATGGGGCTTAGGTGGATGTTGGACCCTTTTGTCAGTCCGAGGGACTTGGCGTCTGGCCTGTATGCGTCGTCCATAGATGCCCGAGTGCTAGGGGGCTGAGATTGTGATAAGCCAGAGCCCAATCCATTCGCAGCCCGTGATCCTGCGCGCTGCATGTATTCTCGACCAGCCGCATTACCGATCTTGCCCAGTTTTTTCATCATTTCCCGCTCCTTCTCTTTAGCCTCCAAATCTCTCTTCAAGAACTCCGCCCTGTCTTTACGGTCCGCGGGGGTTCGGTCCTTTCCATCAATCAGATCGGCGGCGCTCATAGTGCGGGATACAAACCAATGGGTTTTTGTTTCCCAATCATATTTCCCATTCTGTTCCTTCTTGTTATCTTCCTGTTTCTTGCCCCAGCCGTGCACTTCTCGTTGGTTGTGCTTGCGTTCACCTGCAGTGCCAAATGAAAAGCTGTTCACTTCTATGCGACCGGCTCGTTTTTTGGTGATTGCCTGATTGGAATGAAATTCACAGAAACTGGTCCTCTTCTGATTGACCCAGGAACCACACAAGTCTCCGTCCTTCTTCATCGATTGGCAGTATCCTAGATCACGGGCCTTGCCAACTTCCACGATACTGTCTTCATCCGAGTTGATGACGAGGCTAAACTTTCCGGTGTCTTGTCTTCCTGGAGGGGGTGGCATGATGTTGGGGTTGAGAATTGCTATAACGGTTCCTTCCGTCAACTTCCAAAACCGAGTAAATCCTGAATTGAAGAGGAATAAGTCTAATTCGTATTGGAGATCGACAAGGTTCATCACCATGTATTTCCCCCTGTCTTCGCCTCCGTGCTTTGAAGGTTTGTGCGAGCGTGGTTCCGACTTCTTGGCGAGAATGGCAAAAATAACAATGTCTTGCTCGATGTCTGGGAGGGCAAAGTCCGGAGCTTTGACAACCTTTAGTAGGTCTTTAATAGAATGTACCTTTTTGCCAGAAACATGCCTGGCAAGAACATTGTGAGGGAGTATACGCTTAGAGAGATGAAAGCTAGAGTAAGGTTCGAATGATGAAGCCTGTTCGTCGGACATCTCTCCGGGCGGTACTTGCTTGTTGCTTCCAGTTGTAGACGGCGCTGTTGAACCTGAAACGGAGCTGCTTGTTTGTGAACTGGGACGGACGCTGGGAAGAGTGTTGCTTCGTTGCACGCGAGTCGGTATTGGCTTGGTTTGCAACACTTCTTCTCTAGAGAAAACATGTGGTTTCAGAGGCTCGTCGGGAATCTCAACAGCAGTTTTCTTGAATTGCTCCATCTCCTCTTGGCTAATTCCAAACGCAGCGGACCTCATTTGCTGGATTTTTTCTTGCCTCTCAAGCCGAGTGACCTCCTCATTGCGTGCGGATGCGAGCCGTTCGTTAAAGCTGAGCGGGCGAGATGCATCAAAAGATAAAGGTATGCTAGTCGTTGTTCTTGATCTTCTCAAATATCCACCACCTGGCGCCGAGTCCCGACTGACTTGCGAATCTCGATAGCTGGGCGCTCGTTTTAGTGACACATCCCTTGCTGTCAATCCTTTGTCAATCCCTAAGAGCACTCGGCTTGGCGAAGTTGGCACTTGTGGTGGTTGAGTCTTGCGAACGGGCGATGCTGGGACTTCCACATATGCTGCTTGTGATGTGGTTGCCCTCTTGGGGCTGGTTAATGGTGGAGGCATCTGTTGGGTTGGTTGGTTTCGTGCGTCGCGAGAGATCACAAGCTCCGATGTGGTAGCCCCTAAACTGTCGACACCATCCTCAGAGACCCTCTTGGATTTTTGCAGTTTTTTTAGCCTTAAACGGGCTTGGATCTCTTGGAGCTTCAACTGGAGCGTCTCCTCATCCTCGTCCTCGTCCTCATCGCCCTGGTCCATTTCTTGGAGTAGGTTGACCGAAGGTAGGTTCCGAGCCCTTCGTTGGGGCGAGGGCGTCGGCGATGTCTGATCGAGCATTCTTCGATATCGTTCGCGACCTCCAGGTGTGCTAACTAAGGCTTCATGCGGAGATCGAGGCGGCCATTGCGGCGAGGTAGGCGCAGGAACTGTGGTCGGGCAAAACAGTTAGATCAAATCCTCGACACAATATGTGAGGCGGGCAGAAAATGGAATGAAGAACTCACCAGGAGGCATGTTGTTGAAGATGATTTGGAGAGAGATGAAAAGACCAGGCTGGGAAATGCAAAACTGGGCCCAGGATCAGGCGGTATGGGGATGGCTAGAAGATTTGGGTGGCACTCTCTTGCGTCGCAGGCGCAAAGCTCCAAGATCGGGCCCAAGCCAAGGGAGCGATGGCCATTCGGCAGCGAAGAGTGATGGCGGGATGCAGAAGCAGCGCGAGAAGCAAACCAGAAAAACAAATAAATGAGAGGGGCTCGCTGATTCGAGGTCTATGCGGAGCAATGTTTTGAGGCGTAACAAGCCTTGGGTGGCATTGTGGTCCTGGCTTTTGCATCGAGGTTGGGTTCCGTTGCTGCTATGCGTTGGCGTCTAGTTTAGACCCCAGCTTGGGAACCTTGTCTTGAGGCTGGGGCTGGGTCTGAGGTGTGTGGCGCACCATAGAGTGGGCGGCACCACAAATCCGAGCCGGGGATCTTGCATAGTGCAGACGCGCCTCATCCTCTCTTAACGCGTCAAGCCGTGTGCCCTCTACCAATTTCCAGGACTGGAGTAGCCTGCGACCGGTTTTGCGACAACAAACCTCAACAGCAAACCACCACCCTTTCCATCTTGATGAGTTAAACAATACTTAATACTGTCGCTTAATTAACACACTCGTTACATTTCCTTTTTCTCCCTCCTTTACAACTCCTTAATACAGCTACGCTACCATCGAGAATCACCATGGCCAGGACTCGATCAACCAAGGCCGCTCCGAAAGAGTCAAAGGACTCGACGGAGTCCAAATCTTCAACATCCAAGTTCACTCTAGCGCCCCAATCCGAGAATCCTTCTCACGTATTCATCTTTCCCTCCAAAGCCACTCCCGACTCTCGAATTGTTACTCTTCCCCATCCTAGACACTCGCGACCTTCGCGATACCTAGTCTGTCCCGAGACTGGTATTTACGAGTTTATCAAGGTCGCAGCCCCTAAGACAACACCACGAAGCTGGTTAATCGAGGCCTCGCCAGTCACTCCCGAGGCGAATACCGCCGCCGATGCCAATGCGACCATATCGACCAGCCAGGATCTTTACCTAGCGACGACGATCGATCCCCTGTTCCTGTCGCTCCCCGCTCTAGCTGGCGCAAAGAAATCCAAGGGTTCAGATGAATCAAAACGCATGTTTCTCACGAGCGATGATTACTTTGATAAACTTCCAGAGGAGTCGTCACATCTCTCAGAAATTTTGCAATGGCCCAAAACTCGAGCATTGCTTGAACGGCGAATGGGCGCAATCTGCGATACCGTGGATGCCGGCGACGAGACTATGTTCCGTCTAAATGAAGACAAACTCGTCTCCGTTATTATCGAAAAAGCCAAGAAAATGAGCGAAAATATTCTACCCCCTAGCATGGAAGAAAAGTTTGTCAAAAAAGCATTGGAAGCGCCAGTCTTGGTCCAGAAACGGGAGATGAAGGGTGGCGAGGTCGTCGTCACAACCTCCAACCATGATTCTGACCCCCAGTCCGACGCTATTGAGACTCAATCAACCACTGCATCTACCGAAACTACGGCAACCTCTGAATCTCAACCCTCTACTGTGGCTACCTCTTTTACCGAGGATCCTACCCCAGCCGAGTGTGTGAAAAGCGCTATGGAAGCTTCGTCAGAAGTTGTCAAGCTTCAGAGGCTGCGAGTTGCCTTCAACTTCATTTGCTCAAGCTGCATTGAGCCCACACTAGCCAATCAGCTCGAAAAGTCGCTTGCCAGTGCAAGCTCACTCGACTTCTCTCCTCTCGACGAATACATCAAAAAGCTTACCAAGCTGCGTTCGGAGACATTGGCGGCTCGTTCAATGGGTGACTATTCACGTAAACATGGTCGGGATGAGGAGGAAGACGAGGCCCGCGCTGAAAAGAAACGGAAAATGGAGGAAGAGAAGAAAAAGAAGGCATCTGAGAGCCGAGGAGTCCGAGAACTCAAGAAGGTCAACACAAAGGGTATGAAGAAGATGAGCGACTTTTTCAAAAAGAAGTAGCCACATTTGGGCTCTGTATTTTGGGTATCTAAATGATAGGAAAAGATGAGCGCAATTAATTGAATTGTGCAACCTTCCTCAACCGCGAGCACCCCGAGACCGAGTTCTGTTAACGCCAAATCCTCTACCAATTTTAGATGCGCCGCGACTGGATGGGATGCTTGATGTGTTGCTCCCTGACGGCTGGCTGGTGCTTGCACTGGCGCCCCCTCTGGCGGTGGCTCGCCCTCGCACCCTCGTCCCTCGAGCGCCTGGCCCACGAGTACCACGAGTTGAAGTTGTACCTGCCAAATTTCGCCTCTGCTCTTCTTCTTCGCGGCGTCGTCGGAGGTCTTCTCGACGTTGCTCCTCTTCAGTAGCCTTCCTTTCAGCTGCCAGCTGCTTCTGGAGAGCTTCGGCCTCTTGTTCGGCGAGGTCTTCGGTTGCTCCCTTCCAAGTAGGGTCCAGTATTAATCGCTGGTTATGTTCGGTTTGAGATAGTATACGGGTCCAGCTATTTAGAAGCACAGAGGCGTTGTTTACAGTTTTAGACACAGTCTAGATGGGCGGTCAGCCAGGGTCACGGGAACACACAAGGGACAACCAGTCAGCGCATACATCCATGTTGCCCCCCGCTCGCTCAAGGGTTGCTATAACGCCCTCGATAGCTTCATTGATGTTCCGAACCCCCTCCAGCTCCTTTCGCAGGGCAGTTTCATGGTCAATGGGTTCAGTCGGACGTTCCTGGCGCGAGGGAGTCTTTGGTGTCCTAGGGGTTTTTGGAGTTCGAGGTCGAGAGCTAGGTGGGGCAGCATTGGGCGTCTCCCACATGTCTGACTCTGTAAATTGGGTTGTATCGTCAGCCATAGCTGGGATCGGCTGCGGAGAGATCAGTAGGCGGGACGAGCGAAAGGGAGGGTATGCCGGTAGTGGCCGCTGGTCGCGTTTTGGAAAATAGAATTAGATAGCCGAATCAACAGAAGGGCGGACGTATCATCTGAGATGAACGCACAAGCGGAGACTGCACTGTTTTGAAGGGCTGCAACGATGGCCAGTGACGTTGGGTGCGGCGCGCAGTAGAGGCCGATAAGATAGGCCAGGCGTGAACGGACAGGGTCTTGAATTTGCGACCATGCGTTGTTCGCGTGTGCCGTGTTTATGCTGTGCTGGCAATGCTTAGTTCTGATTCGCTTTGTGCCTCGTTGCCCTGTGTTGCTGTCATTGTGTGAGGGGCATGCCTGCGTTTGAGCCCCACAGAAAGCTCTGCCGGATTGGTACGTACCCATTGAAGTGTCGGGGAACGCGAGTGTTTGATTGGACGCGTCGGTCGCGAAACAGACGCGTTTGAGCGGGGCTGGACGCGTTGTGTTCAAGGGATGTAAAGTGGGTCTCTACCCGAAATTTGACCATTAGCAGGGATGAAAGTCGGTGGCTGGTGGACGAGCAAGGTCTCCAGGGTAAGGCTCAAGTACTTGGAGCATTCCTCCATCGCCCCAGCCACCAGCCTCCTCCGCTTTCTCTTGTTTTTGAGTCTAACCATCCATCCTGCGAAGCGTCATCTCTGACTCTCCCATCATCATATATCCCCCCCAAGAATCAATCGCCGCGATTTCCCCATCATTATCTACATATCGCATACCTGACGCTAATTATCCTCGCTACTCTACGTCTCTACTCCTCTCAGAAAAAAAGATTTTCGCGCGGTTTTACGATTCGCCGCCCCGTCCCACCGCTACGCCTAACTATCCCAACTTGGATAGCATTGGCATATCTGGTGCTGCTCATTCTCGAGTCGCGACGTCGCACTACCTCGAGAAAAGACCTCCCGCGTGAGCAATAGTATCATCCATCGCTCGACGCAGCGCTCCGCTGCTTCCGCCTTTCACCATGGCCGCCGCCTTCGATGGCTCAATTACGCCTCCTCCTCCCTCTGGCATTCGCACTCCTCCAACTCCCCGTCTCGGCTACCACGACAACTGGGAGCCTTTTACTCCTCGCAAGTCTGCCCGCATTTCTTCTCAGCGCGCTCGCACCCCCTCTCCCAATTCTTCCAACCGCCAACAACTTCGATCACCGCGCACAACAAAGAAGTCAAGCAAGCACTCTACCATGTCTCCGATCGCTTCGCCCCAGAAGAAGCGCCTGCCTGCCCTCGACTCTGTGCGTCGCGCTTCAGGTTTCCTCACCGCTGGAAGTTCACAAGCTGCCGCCGCTCTTGGAATCAACGAAACCTCTCAGCGTCCAACTAACTCGAGCGCTTCTCGCGCCACTGGAATGCTTCCTACTCCATCAAAGACTCCCGTGAAGCCTCCGAATGAGAAAACTGCCGCCAACATCAAGTCTATTGCTCGAAACCTCTTCCCCTCAGATGCTGAAGTGATGCCCAGCCCAAAGAAAAGACGTACCAAGAAGTACACTGGGATTTCATTGGAGAGCTTCACGGCTGAAGAGATTGAAGAGCCCATTGAAATCTTCACTGATTCGCAAGACCGCATCCCAACCAAGGATGAGAGTGAATCTAACCCTTTCTATGGTGATGCTGCACCTCCTTCACCATCCAAGCGCCGAAGCAAGCGCAGACATGTCAATATCCCCGGTGAAGGTGCCCTGTCCATTGATGACGCCTCACGTCGCGAAGATGGAATGGTCTATGTCTTGTAAGTTTACCCTTGGAGCTCCTTTCCTGCGCCTAAGCTAACCTTATTTCCGCAGCCGTGGCAAGAAATTCTTCCGCAAATTCTCTGATGATAACGACACAGAGGATTTGGAGGAGCTTGATGATGAAATTGATGAAGAGGTTCGACTGGCTCGTCCTCTCACTCGCTCCTCCATTAAGCCTCGTCTTCTTTTCCAGACTCCAAAGACACAGGCCATGATTGATGAGGAAGAGGCAGCAACAGACATTGAAGACCAGCTCGAGGAGGAGCCCGTCGCAGAGAGCTCAAAAGCCGCTGAGGTTGAAGAACCCCAAACTCCTGCCAAGATCCGCCAACTGCGTGCTGGTACTCCAGAGGCGCCCAAGTTTGCTCCCGTATCACCTCCAGACACTAGGCGAACTACGAGATCCACCAACAAGCTGGCCGAGCAAGCTACTCCTATCAAGACTAAGAGCCGAAGGAGCCCATTTGACTCGTGGCGAAGAACTAAGGGAGACGTCAAGGCTACCTCAGGGACAAAGCGACAAGCTGATGATAGCATCGCTCCAGCGCAGACAAAGCGTACTCGCACTTGAGATGTCTCCCTGTATTCTACTAAGTTCAGCCAAGTGGCTTTTTTATGGTTTTAATTATCTCGGTTGCACATGGCAACAGTCGGGCGGACTGATGCGCAAAAAGTTTCAACAACCGATTTTAAATTCATTTCTCCTTGTTGATTTGTTAAATCCCTTGACCAGGGGATGGAAAATTTCACGGCGTTGAATGGAAACTTTGTAATGGACCGAATGGCAGGCAACGTTTTGATTTGAATTGAAACAAGGGATGGCTGAATGAATAGCACTGGTAAAGCATTAGCAACGGTCGGAAGAAAGAAGGGTGAATGAATGGGCGGATGGATGGATACCTCATGGAAAGGCGAGTCTAAGTCTACTAGTAGATCGAGTTAGTCAGTCTTGTTTCGTGTGCTTTTAGGTAGTCTAAATTAAATAAAATAAACCATGGATGTTAAGGATCCATCTGAGCTGCAAGGAAACCATTTTGTGTGAGCCAAATGCCTGATGTGCTTGCGTGCTAAGCGGGGGCAGAAAACATACGACACGAAAACCAGCGAGTACATGACCCTAACAAGAAGAGATAGTTATATTGAATGTATATATTATAGGTATAGAAGGCCAAGTGTGCAATAATTGTCCAAGAGAAATGTGACCGACCAACGATTATGCCTCTGACTGTGTTCATTTGGTGGCGGCTGAGTGTGAGGATTTGGCGTCTCTCGTTTTCTGTCCCCGGGTTGCGTGCTTGGTCTGGCTTCCGCCGGTTCTCGCTGCCCCACGTTGCCCCTCACCTACGAAATCCATTTCGGCTCGATCGACGCCCCAAACCGACTGCATCAGGACTGTGAGAGACTGACGCCCAACGGGACGTGTCTTTGGCCGGGCTGTATCTGCTTCATTTTTTGTTCATACATCTCGCCTCGGGAGCCGTAGGCCACACTACTCGTCGTTCATTTCCTGTCCCCAACGCTTGAAAAGATGCATATTCTCGTCACCAACGATGATGGCCCGCCATCGCCTCACTCTTCCCCCTATGTCCACTGCCTGATTAAAAAGCTTCAGCAGGCCGGGCATACCGTCTCCGTGTGTCTCCCCCATACGCAGCGCTCGTGGATCGGCAAGGCGCACATGATCGGCCAGACGCTGAAGCCTTTGTATTACCGTCCTTCGGCCAACATCCACGGCGAGGACTCGGAGGGCACCACCCATCGCCGGCCCTCTCCCTCCGGAGACGTCGAGGAGTGGATTCTTGTTGACGGGACTCCCGCCTCTTGCGTCCAGATCGGTCTCCACCACTTCTTCCAGGAGCGTGGTCCCATCGACCTTGTTGTTAGCGGTCCCAACTATGGCCGAAACTCAACGGCAGTATTTGCCCTGAGCTCGGGAACCATGGGTGCGGCCCTGGAAGCAGCTGTGTGCCAACGCAAGGCCATTGCTCTGAGCTTTGCCTTCTTCACCCGGAACCATGACCCCGTCATCATCGAGGCTGCCTGCCGACACAGCGTGAGGGTCATCGAGGCTCTTTACAAGCAGTGGCCGACTGATGGCAGCGCTGATCTGTATAGCGTCAACGTGCCCTTGATTGAAGGTCTTGAGAACAACAAGACCATTTGGACCAATGTGCTGCAGAACTACTGGCGGGAGGGTGGCTGCTTCCAGGAGATTGAGGGAGAGTCTGGTGACGGGAACGAGGAGGAGGAAAGGATACGCGAGGGCCTCGAAGGTGAGGTCACCGACGGAGACAAGGCCAGCGCTAGGAAGGGACATGTTCACAAACACTTCAAATGGGCTCCCAAGTTTACCGATGTTTACAAGAGCGTCGATGAGTCCAGCCCCGGCAACGATGGGTGGGCTGTCAAGGAGGGTAAAACGAGGTAAGTTTCGTCCCCCAAACTGGCGATGGTTCATCTGCTAACTCCTCTTCCAGTGTTACACCTCTCAAGGCCAACTTCATGCATGGCCCCGGCGAGTGGAACCAGAAAGAGCTAGAACTGTGAGTATATCCCTGAAGTCACGGTCATCGATGTTGTCGGTTGGGTCTCGAGTTGGGTAACGAGTAAACGATGCATGATTTGTTTTTTGGCCTGTATTGTATGCGGAGAGCATATTTCTTTTTCAAATAGATCACATTCTTACCAGCAATTGTGCAGTCCTAGCCCCCCAGTGGAAGCAACCAACCCCAGCAAGGGAGTTGAGATCCCCCTTCGTCTCAAGGGGGGTAGTGCCGGGAAAACTCCCATCCAAGCCATCATCTCATACGAGGATTCCTATGTCCAGCCCCTGATCCTGGATGCCCTGAAATCTCTCTTGCCTGAAGGTACTGTCAATGTCATTACGGAGCTGCCTGAATCCGGTGATGAAAACATTGTATCGAAAATGTTCCCTTCCTCCGGTACAAAGGTGTTGCAGATCACAGCCTACGAGACAATCGACTTTGATTACGCTGGTTCTCATGAGAAAACTTCACTCATCAACTGCTACATGATCAGGAAAGCTCTGATCCGCAAGCACTACCTCTCAACGACCGTCGACCACTGGGTCGCCAAGAATCCTTCATCCATCCTCAAAGACCACTTCAAGCGGAGCGAGAATTTTGAGGTCGACTACGCAGAGTTCCTGGACGATGCCCTAGTGGAGGCATTTGACCTTAGAGAGAGTATGGATCGCAACGAAGCGCTTTCGGAAGAAGAGTCTGCCTCCAAGGAGTGGTGGATTTTAAAGCCTGGAATGAGCGATAGGGGCCAGGGAATCCGACTCTTCAGCTCAATGGATGAACTACAGGCCATATTTGATGGCTGGGAGGAGGATCGTCCTGATAGCGACGACGAGGACGAGGACACCGCCGCCGGGACAACCAAGAAGGATGAAGACGATGGTGACTACATAACGACTTCACATCTTCGTCACTTTGTCGCTCAGCCATACATCCACCCGCCTTTGTTGCTAGAGGACAGCAAACACAAGTTCCACATCCGCACCTACATCCTCTGCACCGGCAGTCTCAATGTCTACGTCTACAAGCACATGCTTGCCCTGTTTGCCGGGAAACCCTACGCTGCTCCTGGTGACGCCCCCAACGACATCGAAGCCTTCTTGACAAACACCTGTCTTCAGGACTCTCCCAACGAAAACAGTGTGCGCCGGTTCTGGGACTTGCCCCTTCCGGCTTCTACCCGCGAGGACATATTCCGCCAAATTTGTGAAATTTCCGGAGAAGTCTTTGAGGGTGCCGCAAGGGCCATGCCTGTGCACTTCCAGGCGCTGCCAAATGCTTTTGAAGTTTTTGGACTCGATTTCCTAGTCGATGCAAAGGGAGCAGCATGGTTACTCGAGGTGAATGCTTTCCCCGATTTCAAGCAAACGGGAGGAGATCTCAAGGAGATCGTGGGTGGCTTTTGGAAAGGTGTCATCAGACATGGAGTGGCGCCATTCTTTGGCATCAATGGAGACCTACTCAAGGATCAAGAAGGATCAGAAGACATGGTATCCGTAAGGAAGGTCGCTTTGGGCCGATGATGGAAGGCTCAGAGCTTTTCGTGAAAAAAAAAAAGAGTATTCCTCTGGTGATGTGGTTTAGCTATAGGGTAAGCCACAATGTTTACATGGGTGGGAACATAGAGTTGGGTACAGCTAGTTAGGTTCACAAAAGTCAATTGTTTGCATCGAATGAACTGTGAGGAGATTGCTGGTTCGATCCGCGTGGGCCGGTGAACAGCTGCTATCCTGCCGTCGTATGACACGTAGTAATGTGATGTTGGCAGACGTGGAACCCAAATCTGAACCCCGGTCCCCCGGGACCGAATTGCATAGCCCACCTGGAGAAGAATAAACAACGAGATTATCAAAGGTTATATCCTATGGTCCGGGCGCGCCGTTGAGTTTTGAACCATTCTCGACCCGGCCTCATTTGAGATAGATTGAAGCAGCAGCAGCAGCAGGTTCGACCCGTCCAGACCACCAGACTCTGCCGGTGAACGGCGGCTCACTGACCGAAATTTGACGGGATGCAACTAGACCCGGCCTCGACCAAGTACCAGTTGGTCCTGATTGCCGGGGGAATGCTAACAGAGGCCGCGGATTGGACTAGACTATAGCACAGCCACGCTCGGCCGGGTACGCGGGTGGAGAAGGAACACCTCCAGGTGAGGGGTGTGAAGCAGCAATTTTCCCAATTCTCTGCGCAAAACGGGCATCGGCATCGTAGATTACGGCAGGAGGTGCAGGATATGATGCAGAAATGTACCCCCGAAGTGAGGGGTTTTGTGTGCTCTGTGCAGTCTTGACCGGTGGCAGTGCTGTCGGAGGTGTGATGCAGATACAAGGTGTATGCATGACAATGGCGGCTGGTGATTGCTCAGGCGCTTTTTGATAATCGACGCTCTTCGCATATCACGCGAGAAAAGTCTCATTGACTTTGCTTGGCGCTGGATACAACGAGGGGATACGGAACCAGGAGCAGAGTTTGCTCTTGCTTTGCCAAGGAAAATCGAGTGCACTTACACCCCGGGGTGATTTGTTCCTCTTCCGATGAATGCCAATTTTTTTTTCTCCTTCAGACTCTACGTTACGGGACCTAAGGGCTTGGCCATGTCTTGGCGGAGATCGTACACTCCGACCAAAGTTAATCATCCATGACACTGCGCGCGACTGAACATGTGCCAAGAGAGTTTGCATCAGCCTTGAAAGGGGCCATTCGAGGTGGTGTGAAGCTGAAGTATAAATTAGCGTGAACCCGAAACCGAAAACTATTCACCAGGTGCTCGTATCGTCAAAAGCAGCCAAGTAGGCCGGAAAGGTGAAAACACCAAGCTTAAGTCAAATACGATTTATAGAAACCGTCCGAGACTAAGGAAATAGCACACACAGTTCTGCGACAATGATTACCGCACCTCACATTCCGAAATAGTGACATATCATATCTACTGCAGCGTACAACCGGGAACTGATTGGTTGATCTCGGTCGTACAATGCATCCCTTGCAAGATTGTGTGACATCTTCACCTTCGATATCAATCTAGCAACAAGAAAATCAGCAAGTAAAAGTGAAGGGAAAATTGTTACATATAATTAGGTTATCTTTTATTTATATATTATTTATACATTATTTAATTGTTGGCAAGTTGGTTGGAGGATGCCGGGATAGGTCGAGGGGGCACAATCTTTGAAGCATTGTGCTATATCGAAAGCGCTTGTTGCGGCAGGATGCACGGAAATGCTGGATTTCTTTTCCCCGATAAGGTGCGTCTTGTTTAGCATGACCCACGTAACGGCGAATGCTTATTTCGCCGACTCATTACGAATACGCCTCCACAGCCTCAAATATGGACCGTACTTTTGTCAAATTAAGGCACTGTCGAAGGACGCGAGGTTTCCGGTGGCTCAGATGCTTCACCATGTGTCGGCCACGGTAGGTTAGGTGGGATATGCATAAGCTAGCCTATGGCGAAGCGAGTCTGACATATTGTTGAAATCATAGATCTGACAGGTAAGTGAGCCTTGAGGCGGTTGACACGAGACCCCATGCACGACGTGGGAACCTGTTCCACTCTAGCGTATGGCTGACTTGGGATTTCTCTAGAGTATCAAGTCAGACGGGTGGTTGAATATGCTCCAAGTATTAGGCTCCAGACGTAAACGCACTCGGTCCGCGTTGCTGCCTGCCACTGAAGATGACCCGAATGGTGGCTTAGAGGTCATTGTGCTGACCAAGTCTTCTGGCATCGATGTGCTCTTTGGTGCCAGGATTACGGGCCCGCTGGCTTCTGTGGACCGCACCAGACGACAACTCTTGACGACGCCAGCTGAATGTAGCCTGGTGGCGGGAAATCCATCTCTTGTCGCAAAGGTTTACTAACCGGGCACTCCCTCCTACGGCAAGCGGGAGAATTCCCGTGAGCACTGCCCTATGGGTCGAGCAGACCGCCACCTGTGTTTGTTGGGCACAGTGGGAGTCAGGTATTGATTTAGCGAATGCTTTGCGAGGTTGGGTCGGTTCACGATGGCTTTTTAGTCAGGTGGGGGTTGCATCGACAACATTAGTCCCATCCACGGTTCAGTTAAGCTTCTTCACCGGCGTGGACATGACAAGAGTGGCGGGGGCTTCTTAGACAGGGCGGGCTGGCTTGGTTGGCTGATGGCAGAGGTGAGACCAAGGCCTAGGTCAACATGTGTTGGCGTGGGTTCTGGGGGGGCGATCAACTAGCAGCTGCCCGTTCAAGAAGGTTTCAACAGCTCTTCCGAAACATAACCTGTTTCCTGCAGGCTTCATTCTGCAGATGCTGACCGTCATCTCCCTGTTCTCTCCCTAGTTGCCGCCTTTGGCAAGGTGTTGGCCATGCCCGATTCCTGTCCTTATTACAGTGCCCCACTCATTCTCACCCATTTATTCGTTGCGTCTTGACCTTCTGGATCACATTGAGGCTGAGCACCTTGCATAATCCCGAATAGGCTTAGTCGGGCAGCAAAAAGCGGTCTTTTGTTGTTGTGCCATCCGATTAACGAAGGAAATTCATGACTTGAGTCCCGGCAGCGAAACACTAGTCCTACAGGGCTATAATTTGCGAAAGCCAGGGCTTTTGCAAAGGAAACAAGAAAACCTGATCTGATTACGGTGATATGCATGAACTGGTCAGTGGCTGGCCCCCCTATTGCGAACGAGCATGTTGATTGGCTGTTGGCCAGACCATGCAACTCTCTTTTGACGACAGCCGAACCATCTGTAGCAAAGCGTGGTGACAAACAGGAAAAAAGCCAATGCCCGTGCCATCAATCAATCACGCCTTTCAAGAAACAAGGAGGTTTCCGCATTCGAACAATGATGCATGGCCTCCTTGTTTTTGCGTTGTAAGCATCACGTGTGTGTTGCAATGCTCCGTCTCTCTGACTGTAACGTGACCGACATCCAGACACAATCCGGAATGCTGGGCGATGGTACACGGGTGCGTGCGATCTCAGGCCTCCTCGCACCGCCTGTGTTGATGCCGTGTGACTTGTTATCGAGGCTGTGCCCGTGTCGCTCGCCACCGTCAATCATGGTGAAACTGTTGAGGGTAATTACTATGGAATTAATTTATCCTCTCCTAGTCTGGGCTGGAAAAAGAGGCCTCACTATACGCTCTGAGCCAGGTCAGGTGACAGTCAGCAAATCTCGAATAAGCCTCGGAGTGGCAACGACGTCAACAAAGCTGCACAGCACACAAACGAACCCAGGCTCATGAAACCCTGGAGGGCAACTACGCCACCCCAATCCAGACTGTCTGTCACCTACGCCATTCGGTTGGCTGGCTTGTCAGGTCATGGTGGATGTCGCGAGGCAATTTCCGCGTACCCCCAACTCTATCCATGCATCCTTCCAAACAACAGGACCCAGGTGCGATGGTCAAGCCATGCCATGATTCATCGTTGAGACGGGCGGTAGCTCGATGGACCAGACAAGGGCAATTGAAATGGAGGAAGCTTGGCAGGTCTATTGTCCTTATTGATGACAAGAGTGGGGGCGGCGCTTACGAATGGTCCACGGGAAAATAGTTTAAAAGTCACGAAGGTGGAGCCGCCCACAATTTTCATACAGAGGGACCCCAGTCGTTGGTGATGGATGTCCGTGAGAAAGGAGAGGGAAAGCGCCGAGTGGGAGGCTCAGCGCCAAATGTGTTTGAAAGGTCAACGCATTACGACGTATCAATTGTGTGCGCGTCCAGTCGCCACTATTCAATACTCAAAGTGAAGCAGAACAAACCTACCAGCTGGCACTGATGTCTTTTTTTTTTTTTTTTTTTCTTTCGGATGACCTTTTGTGTTGGGTTGATGATAGCATATGTATTCTAATTTCCGGGCCCAAAGCACGGGGCAGATGGTATAAATAAGCTCATCATGTATACGGACACACGACCAACTTGACGTATAGATTACCACGATAGGCAATTGCAATAGGCCCCGCGAAGTGTGCTGTGTTTGGTATTAATGTGATCGGTACCCACAGCTCAGTGAGATTGCCAAAATTATTAGTCGGAGAAATATTTCTTGGAGCTTTTCATTATTTGATGGCTCCAGGTTATCTTGAGGATTTGATGTTAGATCAGGTCCTAAATACCCTGCACTCTACGGAGCCAGGAAACCACCGCCACCATTCGCTTCGCGCGGGGGTTGGAAAGGATTCTTCTCAGGGGTTGGAACAATTCTGGTATTGGGGGTGGCTCCGGGTCTCACATGTTCCGTTTTTCGTCATAGCCGCCTCCATCATGTTGACCGCCAAGCTAGCCAATGATTATCATGCGGTGAGTATAAAGAAGGTCCTGAACTAGGCCTGAGTGCGGATACGAAATTGCAGCTGTTGGTTTAGTCATGCCAGGTATTGACCAGGGCATTACAGGGTGTAAAAGACGTCACTGCGCACTTCCGTCTGGCTTTCCAGAAAAGACTACATCGGACGGGATTTGGTTCCTACAGGAGGCACCTGCATTTTCATGAAATTTGGCATGGATATCGAGTACCGTGCCAAGAGTACATGGGAGCTTTGATTGCACTGGTGCGGGACTCCATCGGATACGACTCTGGCCCTGGCTCAACTGAGGAATTGTAATGCCCATGCGGGCCCATCGCACCTTGAAGAGTCCGAGAGGCACCACGATAAGAACGCACAAGTCGTCGCAACGTACAAGTATCCTGAAGCCACGAGAAGTGATGTGCGGGTTGTGGGATTGTGGACGTGGAGCTTTGAATTACGCCAAGTAATGCCACAGCGATGGGACCACTGCTAGGCTGGTTAGAGGGGCTTGGCTTTCCGTCGCCATTGCGGCACCATCTCCAGATCTGCAGGTAGCCCGGCCCTCGTCGAATGAGGAGCAACAAAACTGTCGCCGGCGGCTGTTCGGAGTACTTGCAAATCAGCCAAGCTGTGCACCGCACAGTGCCTTGCTGGGGGCCCTGTGTCGGCGTCGCGTCGTGGCTTCTCATGGCCTAAACGATTTGGAGGCAATGGCACGATCGTTGTTCCAGAGCATGTGACGGGTAATAGTCCACCGCGCTTTTCCATCGAGCGTCATCGATTTAGCCTTGGGCTCGCCTAATGGAGAGGAGAAAGAAAAACGAGGGCTCGCATTGAAAATGCTAAAGACTCAGCCTCTTTGATTGTGCGTCGGCGCCCACGAGAGGCCGCCCGGTAGGTAGAGAGAGAGGTCTGGAATTGAAGGTAGTGGAGCAGGTCGAGTCATCGGCGCAGGATGATCCGAGTGGTTTCTACCCGTCTTCACCGTCGTTCTTCAGCAGGCTCTTGGGAGAATCAATCCGTCAAAAACACATGAATCAATGCTGTTGTGAGGAAAATAGCACTGCAAAATAAGTGATATAGGGCATTGCACTTTCAAAATGGGGCACGACAGACTGCTGACGCAGGGCGCCAAAGTGGAAAAAGTCTGTGGCCAGTGTCATTTCGATCAAGATTACACTGGGTCAACGCGGCGTACAGGGGGTTGGACTTCGGGCAAGACGACCTGAGCGGAAGGGCCCATAGGTCTCGCCTGGTACCTTGCTTCGCTAGATTACGTGGAGGGTACCCATCGACTACATAAACGAGACTACACGGAAAGGCTAAAGTTTTCACCAGTAATGATTCGTGAGTGTTAGCGCCTGGCCACTGTGGAGCACGTCCAACCTTAGGTGCCAGCTCCGGAGTGGTTGCCCTGGATTCATCCTGGTTGTTTTCAACGCCCACGCCGGGGTGCAGTGATTCAGCCCACTGTCAGCAGCCAATCAGTTTGCCTGCATGCACTGCCTCACACACGTCTTGGCGGGCAGTAAAACAGAGGAGTGCTCGCACTTCAACGCTGGTCTGCTTTCTCGAGACTGCTGCTTTTCTGGATGTTCTCAACGCCAAAAGCCTTCATCCCATGAGAATGCTGACAGGCTGGTCGTAGACCATTATCCCTCTCGCCGGGACGTTGTATCCCGACCATTCTCTACCTCTAACTAACTGCTTCGCCTACGCCGAGCTATTGGCTCCACGCCTCACATCTCGTTACTTCTTTTTGGCACCTCCTTGCCATTGCCAACACCTCGCCCTTGCATAGCCTCGAATATCAACCTCACCTTCGCCGCAGATTTGGAGGATTTGACCCTAATCACCAGACCCCCTGGGTCTAGCCACCCAACATGTCGGAGCCGTCGAGTGACCCGCCAGCGAGGCGCAGAGCGTATGTACACAGACCGACGGGAGGCATCCATCGCCAGGACCCAAAGCCATATATCTCTACTCTTGTATATTTTACTGACTGCCTTTCTTCTCAGTCCTACCATAACCATCGATACGACGGATGTCAATCCGAGCGCCACACCTCCTGAAATGGCGCCTGATTCGCAACACCAACAAGCGGTACACGGAAGATCTCCTTCATACCCACAAGACGATACCGTGAGCCCGACAACAACGGTCGATCCATTATCAGCCAGCTGGGTGTCGCAGCGACAGCCCCGGCTCGACTTGAACACGTCTGTCCCGCCCGATAACCGAGAAAGCCGACCAACCAGCCCGCATAATGTATCAAGTCCGGTCACATCGCGGTCGGGTGAGCGCGGTGCTGCTTTCCTGGCCGTCCCCGAAAACGTCCGGTCACGTCAAAATTCGGTGGATTCGGAGGATATGTCGCGTTCATTCTCATCTCACGGAGAAACGACAGTCGTGGGGTCCAACTCGATGTCGACACAAGTGGAAAAATATAAGCAGTCCAATCTCTCCAGCCAGAAGATTATGCATGACGAGACCGCTTTGAAGGCCGATGTGGGCACTGAACAGGATTTTGAAGTTGAAAACAATCCGTTTGCCTTCACTCCAGGTCAACTGAACAAAATGTTTAACCCCAAGAGTCTGCCTGCGTTCTACAAGTTGGGCGGTCTTGCTGGTATTGAGAAGGGCTTGAGGTCAGATCGGAGATCTGGACTTAGCGCTGATGAGACGCATCTCGAAGGCCAGGTCTCGTTTGACGAGGCCACGATAAAAAACCACAAGATGGAAACTGAGGGTGTATCGGCCGCTGCTCCACAGCCATCGTCTAACTTGAATGGTGAAAAGTTTGTAGACCGACTACGAGTTTTTAAAGATAATCGATTACCCGAGAAGAAGGGAAAGAGTCTTTTGGAACTAATGTGGATTACTTACAATGACAAGGTACTCATTCTTTTGTCGATCGCTGCCGTGATCAGCTTGGCAGTTGGACTTTACCAAACTTTCGGAGGAGAACACAAACCAGGTGAACCCAAGGTCGAATGGATCGAAGGTGTGGCTATCATCGTTGCAATTGCAATTGTTGTCATTGTTGGGTCTCTCAACGATTATCAAAAGGAGCGCCAATTCGCCAAGTTGAACAAAAAGAAACAGGACCGCGAGGTCAAGGCTGTACGATCCGGAAAAACTATTGAACTGTCTGTCTATGATATTTTGGCTGGTGATGTAATTCACTTGGAACCTGGAGACTTGGTCCCCGTGGATGGAATTTTGATTGAAGGGTTCAATGTCAAATGCGACGAGTCTCAGACAACTGGAGAATCCGACATCATCCGCAAACGACCTGCCGACGAAGTTTACGCTGCCATTGAAAACCATGAGGATCTCAAGAAAATGGATCCCTTTATTCAATCAGGCGCTCGCATCATGGAAGGTGTTGGTACATTCATGTGTACTTCAACTGGCGTTTATTCTTCATACGGAAAGACCCTGATGGCTTTGAACGAAGATCCCGAAATGACTCCCCTTCAGATGAAGCTGAACGTTATTGCCACCTACATTGCCAAGCTTGGTGGTGCCGCTGGTTTGCTCTTGTTCATTGTCTTGTTCATCGAATTTCTTGTTCGCTTACCGAAACAACCCGCCGACGTCTCCCCCGCCGAAAAGGGACAGATGTTTCTTAATATCTTTATCGTTGTTGTAACGATTATTGTCGTTGCCGTCCCTGAAGGCCTTCCTCTCGCGGTTACGTTGGCTTTGGCATTTGCTACAACTCGAATGCTTCGCGATGCCAATCTGGTGCGTCATTTGAAAGCTTGCGAGGTCATGGGTAACGCTTCTACAATTTGTTCAGACAAGACAGGAACTTTGACTCAGAATAAAATGCAAGTCGTGTCTGGAGCTATCGGTACAAGTCATCGATTTGGTGGAGCTCGTCCTGAATCCCCCGGTAGTGACGGCGAAACAAGCCCTGTCGACACTAGTGGCGACATTTCTGCCTCTGAATTTGCCTCGATGCTCAGTGCTCCTGTCAAGGAACTGCTTCTCAAGTCCATTGCTCTAAACTCAACCGCGTTTGAAGGCGAAGTTGATGGCGAAAAGACGTTTATTGGATCCAAGACCGAGACGGCCCTTCTCCTGTTTGCTCGAGCTCATCTAGGAATGGGCCCTGTTAGCGAAGAACGTGAGAATTCTCAACTCCTTCAAATGATTCCATTCGATTCTAGCCGAAAGTGTATGGGTATTGTGGTTGCTCGCCCCAACGGTGGAGCAAGAGTTTACATCAAGGGCGCTTCTGAGATCATTCTCTCGAAGTGTAGTCAAGTCCTCTGCAACCCTGCTGCAGATGATTCTGTTGCTCCCATGTCTCAGGAAAATATTGGCACCATTAACCACCTTATCGAGAGCTACGCCAAACGCTCGCTGCGAACAATCGGTCTTTGTTACAAGGATTATGACACATGGACCCCTAAGGGTGTTCGATTTGCCGAAGGTAGCACTACTGAGGTCCTTTTCGACGACCTCTTTTACAACATGTCTTTCCTTGGCGTCGTTGGTATCCAGGATCCCCTGCGAGAAGGTGTGCCGGAAGCTGTCCGACTTTGTCAGCAGGCTGGTGTTGTTGTACGAATGGTTACTGGTGACAACAAGATCACAGCTCAAGCCATTGCCAAAGAGTGCGGTATTTTGCAGCCCAACAGTCTTGTGATGGAAGGACCCGAGTTCCGCAATCTGTCTAAGTTCGAACAGGAGCAGATCATTCCCCGACTCCATGTTCTGGCCCGATCTAGCCCTGAGGACAAGCGCATTCTTGTTAAGCGACTAAAGGACAAAGGCGAGACCGTCGCAGTCACAGGTGACGGCACGAACGATGCGCCTGCTCTCAAGATGGCTGATGTTGGCTTTTCCATGGGAATTTCCGGAACAGAGGTTGCCAAAGAGGCATCTGCGATTATTTTAATGGACGACAACTTTACCAGTATCGTTAAGGCCTTGAAATGGGGTCGAGCTGTTAACGATGCCGTCAAGCGCTTCCTTCAGTTCCAGCTTACGGTTAACGTCACTGCGGTTGTCCTGACATTTGTTACCGCTGTGTCTAGTAGCGAGGAGAGCTCTGTCTTGACTGCCGTCCAGCTGCTCTGGGTCAACCTGATCATGGACACTTTGGCTGCGCTCGCTCTTGCCACTGATCCTCCGCATGATAGTGTATTGGATAGGAAGCCGGAGCCCAAGGGCTCTGGAATTATTTCCCCCACTATGTGGAAGATGATTCTGGGACAATCTGTCTATCAGCTTGCTATCACCTTCTTGCTCTATTACGGTGGCCCTAAGGGAATCCTTCCTCTTAATGACACCCCTAGTGATGACGAAATTGCTACACTGGTTTTCAACACCTTTGTCTGGATGCAAATCTTCAACCAGTGGAAGTAAGTAACACCAACCCAGTAAGCCCCTTGTATGATACTAACCATGCTTTTAGCAACCGACGTCTCGATAACAAGTTCAATATTTTTGAAGGCCTTTTGAAGAACTGGTTCTTCATTGGCATTAGCGCTATTATGTGTGGTGGTCAAGTTTTGATCATCTTTGTTGGTGGTCATGCTTTCTCTATTGCCGACGAAGGACAGAGTGGAGTTCTTTGGGGCATTGCTATTGTCCTTGGTTTCATCTCTATTCCTGTTGGTATCATCATCCGACTTATCCCAGACAAGGTCATGTTTGCTTTGATTCCTGAATTCCTCAGGAGCCGGGCCAACAAGGTTCCCGGCTTGACTATCTCGGATGAGGAGATGGAAATGTATCCCGAGCCACTGGCAGATCTGCGAGATGAGCTTAACTTTCTCAGGCGAATGAAGGGAGGTCGCTTGAACAATCTCAAGTTCGCGATCCAACACCCCAAGGAAACGCTCATGTCGCGATCGAGAAGCCCATCACACTCACGATCTCAATCACGATCGCACTCGCGCTCCAACTCTCTGAATGTGCCACACACACCTATCCAGGAAGATGGCATTACGTCGCCTGTGGCGGCGACTCCGGAGTCGCGAAGAAGACCTCGATCTAACCGATCTCGGTCTAACTCTGCCTTGGGGGCACCTACTGTTATGGCAGGCATCGTAGCAGCAGGAGTTGCAGCAGGATGGCAACCTATGACTCGGTCTGCACAAGAAGGGCAAGTAGAGGGGGAGAATCGAGGTAATG
The DNA here is from genome assembly GCA_020809705.1 of Calonectria ilicicola. Lineage (NCBI taxonomy): Eukaryota > Fungi > Ascomycota > Sordariomycetes > Hypocreales > Nectriaceae > Calonectria > Calonectria ilicicola. The sequence continues at coordinate 1,506,620 of CP085825.1, read as the reverse complement.
GGAATCAGGACAGCGCGGCGCACAAATAGGAGTAATGGTGTTGTATTATACGGGAGGCTCTAGACCTGGTTCGAGTATTGCTTTTAATCATTGTCTTTGCTGTTGGGTTACGACTGCGTTCAAAACTTAGTTTTTTTTTTGTAAGACCTTCATACATTATTATGGAAAATACCCTTGAATAGCATAAGATAATAGTGTTCGCCAACGCGTATTGACTACCAAGTGTTTGTGACTAGTTCTTGATGAGTTCCAATGGCATGACGTGTATAATGGGATGAATACAAAAGCAATCAGTCTATACTTGGCCACTAAGAAGCTACTCATGTGGGAGAACATGTGTGTCCAAACGCACATCTTCAAACACGGAAAAAGCTAATATGTTATCTCATACTGCGTTGTTCAAGAATGGAAAACTTGGACAAGGAGGTGATGGCAGTAGCTGAGGCAATTGGTGCTAATCTCTCACGCCACCGAGAGCAGAATTCAAAGAAAAGAACAGCGATGATAAACCTGGTCTAGTATGTCATTGTTTAGACTTAGGATTCATTGAGATTGTCATATTCTTGTCTCTCTTGATCTGTAATGATGGCGAGTCCCTGTTTGTGACAGAATATGGTTAACTGTTAATGCTTATTCTTATCATTATTATCAGAGATGCTGGGGGCCATATTAAATGCCCTGAAAGCGTTGCAATCGGCTCACAAGCTTAAGTCTATGCGTATGAATTGACTGTGGTTTGTTTCGAGTTTCCTTCTGTTCTGTCCGCGTAGCAGACGGAGAGGCTCACAGCCTCTTCTTTCATATGTGAATAGACTTTAGCTAGATATTTCTTGACAATGGAGGACTGTAACTCGGATGGGCAGATCGGATTTTGAACATTTACAAAGTTATTTGCTTCCCCCTATCTCATGCTATGCTAACTTCAAATAAAAAGATTTCATGTGTAACATTTGAATGCTATACTATGTCAAAATGAAGTTCGTTTGGTGGATGGGACTTTTTTTTTCTTTTGCTTTAAAAAAGACAGTTGGCTTTCTTCCCATGAGTAAGTCAGAGAAAAATAAATGTTTAGCTAATTTGAGTTTCTCAGGTGCATGTGGTCAGAGAAAAACCCCCCATTTGAGACGCTCTGACACGGGTGACGGCCCCCAAGGAATCTACAGTGATCGCCGAAGACGGGTTTTGGAGTATAGTGCACAGCTTCTATCAAGTGTGATGCCGCCCGCGTTACTTTGATCTTGAAGATGGCCAGACTCCAATATGGCGAGGATCCTTTTTTTTTTTTTTCCCCTTTGTTAACCCTGATCCTTGGGAGGATTTGCATTAGCAATGGTTAGGGTGGAGATCACACCAAGGGCTAGAACCTGTGGGAGGGCGAATTAGCCATTGCTAGGTGATTGGGCTTTTTTTTAGTGGCTTGGTTGTTGCCACGGGCGGGCCGTCATAGGTTTATTCGGAGGGCGGACAGTCAGTTTTCACATAGCCCTTGTGGTGAGGAGGGGGGTTATGCACATTGTCAGCATGATGATGTTGGATGAGTGGCTGGCTAGCGGCGAGTGGACGCAACTGGGGTAACATAGACGAGGCAAGGCGAGGAAGCAGTCCAGCCGGGCTGGGTTGTGTTGTGGAATGCTTGTGAAACCTGGGCTACTGCACACACCCGACTAAGAGGTGCTCAATCACGGTGGGTTGATTTGATTGCTTTTAGTTCTCGTATTGTTTGCTACTGTCGATCGGTTTGCCTTGGCGGCACGCTTACTGGGTGGCATAGAGTTCCGAGGCTGTTTGGGTTGTTTATGCGTACCGCGTTTCCCTTTGTGTACGAAGTTTAACATGGCGAGATCGCCGTATTTAGGCGGAGTGCATGTCGCCGTTTTGGCAACTCGCCGATTGATGTTGTGTAACAGCATGTTACAGGGGTACACATCCCGGTGGGTTGAAAAAAAGGGACACTGGGCGGGCGAAAGGTGAAGTAACTGTATGAGAAGGATTTTGAAAAAAAAAAAAAAAAACAATAGCGCATGTGCTGGGCCTGAAGTGCGGAGCTGGCCGCCAATCACCACCCAAAGTCTTAATCTACCTGGCGTGGTCGGGCAAGTCGGGAGCATGCGGGTGCTGGAGCAAAGAGCAAGGGGGCTACGTAGGAAAAGTGAGATGTGAGCAACGGCGAGTTGTTGAGAGGCCAGGCTGGGTGCTGCAGAGAACAAGACCTTGGGTGTTGCTGAGACAGAATGCTGGTTATCGGCATGTCGATGACACTCACGATAAATGGCGATGATCATTAAATAGAGCGAGAGTGCATTTTTGCCTCAGACGTGGCTGAAAGGCTAATTGCATCGAAGCCGCCGGTCCGTCAGCGTCTGTGTGTTTTACTTGTTGGAGCGATAGCTCAGCGTCGCCCAGCCAGTCCCAGAGTACACAACAGCAGAGTACCCGGCAGCGGCAGCCCGTGATGGATAGTAGTTCAGCCAATCAGCCAACGACGCAGCGCCATGTTTCCTCCCCGACTGGGCGAGGGAGGATTGTGGGGGCAGACTCAGTTCAGGTTCAGGAGACGTAGAGGGACAGTGGGAGGATGCGTTGTGCTTGCTTGCTGGCGGGTCGCGACATTCTATCGCTTGGTTCTTTGGGCATTTGAGGAGGCCCAAAAGAAAAAGAAAAAAAAAAAGACTGAACTGACCGTCTATCAGGAAGCCAGATTCCATGTTGGGGAGGGAGGGGGGGGAAGACACCCAAAGAGAGCAGCTTCAAAGAGTGAGCAACAAGTGGGAATAGGTAGCATAATAATAAGCCCATCATATCATGCAACTACAGCACTAACACACCCACACTGACACAGGCGCGCACGCACACCATATGCCGTCCCGCCCATTTCTCCGCTTTTCCTATGCAGCAAAGAGAAAAAAGAAAATAACTCTGGACGACAGAAGGCCGAGTTACGAGACAACCAGAGCCCAAGAGGACATGTGCAGCAGACTCGGCGGGCCTGTCACTAATCATACACGCGCAGACGGGGGCACAAGGAGGGTTGGGACAGGGGTGGCGCCCTCACGGAAACTCTGCTGGCGCTATTGCTCGTGGTGCGTAATAATTTGGACGGGAACGAGCCTTGGTTGGGTTGGTTTGACTTGGCTTGACTGGGGGGGTGAGGGCCGGCGGCGGGAATGGGCTGGACTCGGCTGGACTGGGCAGGTTAGCATAGCCGCATTGTTGGACAGAACGAGATAGGGAAAACGGGTGACTCGAGACACAAAGACGAGATGGAAGCATGCGAAAAAGCCTGGACGAGCAAAAAAGAAAAGTGCAGCGAGGGATAGAACTAGGCGGTGCGGCAACTGGCATTTTGTATGGGCATGCGTTTCAATGTAGTATGTAGTATGTATGTAGGCCATCCCTGCTTGGGCTTTTGCGACTCATCTGGTTTTACTTTGCCCGCTCACCTCGTCACTCGTCTCGTCACTCGCAGTCACTGTCACTCGGGGGCGCTCGCATTCTTTCGTCATTCGGATTCGCTCTCTGTCTGTGTCTCTGCTCACCCGCCGCCCAAAGCCCAACCCACCCATCCATGCCCTTCTGGTTTCCATCGCCCTTGATCTATCTCTTTTCTGTCAACCCTCTCTCTTGCCTTTCTATAAACGCGTTTTATCGACCAAAGTTTCGCCAAGGACTTGTCGTGACGCATACTTGCACCCGAGAGGTTACGGATTCACAACCAAGAGGAAGGTTTTTTTTTTTTCCCTCTCCCCTTAAAGACCACCATCACGCTCGCAATCGAAAAGCGGGCGACTGCTACGACACACGACGTACCCCCCAAAAAAAGACAACACATCACATTGCCTTCACGATAGCACCCGCAACACAACGCAACGCAAACCCAGAAAAGGCAAGATTCAGACCTCCGCCATTCAACTCGTCCTCAATTCAACTCAGTCTCGGTTTTCTGCGCCTTGTCAGCCGGTCTGACTAACTGATTTGCCTGGCCCACGACTACTACTTGCACCTAATTACTTACCAGCCGCACGGACCGCAGGGACCGAAACGATAAACGCGGTGGTTTCCTTGCCTCCCATGTTCCCATTTCCCCTTTGAATATTCAAATCAAAACCAAAACCAAAACCAAAATCAAATCAAACATCAAAACCATCGGGCGGCTTCAGCTCGATATTCAAAAGTCATCTTCGCAACGTGCTCCTTCGCGTTGCTGTGTGTGTCTGGTCTTTGTGGCTACCTTCTCCATCCGTCCACGTTGGCTCGCTTGCATTCGCGTTTGCCTGACTGCGTCTCGCACTCGCAGCAGTCTTTACGTCTTGCATTCCGCACCTATCCCCCTCTCAGGTTTTAGTACCTTACCGGCCTGACCGTGACCTTAATCAAGGTGCTTTATTACCTTTTGTCCTTTGGACTTCTGGTTCACTTTCTTCTTTCTTCCCTCCTTCTCTCCTTTCCTTTTTTTCCCACCCTCTCACCCGCGTCGCCTATCTAGTGCATCGCCCTGGCTCCCTGGTCCCCATCTCTTTCTGCCCCCGGCCACGCTTCCTCTTTCTTATCCTTCACAACCCTTTGGCTTCTCAGGAATCAAAGCTTTGAGAAACCACACAATCCCTTCCCGCAATACTTGCCTCAACGAGAGGGCACAGACCTGACGAACAGACAAAGTCACTGCAGGGAGCAGAAACGCAGGCTTCACCGCGCTCATCTTGTCGCCATCGACTTTAATTTTAGATGCCGTCTCCGTGTCGCTGACCCGCTTTCTTCTACCTTATTCTACTCTACCTGACTCCTGCCAGTCTATTTCCTCTACATTTCCTCTTCCGTTTTCTTCCTTGGCAACCTTTTCTCTTACAAAACCCACGCTTCCACGCCCCATTCCAACCATTCCCCCTCTCCCCTCCGTCCCCCTTGGGCAAAAAAAAAAAAAAAAAGCACTGGCGTGACCCAACTTGTCTCCATCGCCTATCGCCCATTAAAAAAACTGAGACACCGAAATCACCTTGACGCTCACCGGCTTTCTCACATACCTAATTTACTGCTGACTGCCGCGGGTAAATTCGCACCGCACGCCACGCATCCTAAAAAAAAAACAACCAACACATCCTTGCAACCAACTCATTCACACACTTTTATTAATTTCCAACCCACTGTTGGCTTCTCCCCTTGTCTTCCCTTTTCGTCCTGTCATCTTCTTTACTTTCACTGGTCGGCAATCAACTCTTTTACCCTTCGTTTCATTTCCTCGTCAACTCTCCCCATGCCCGGCATGAATACCAAGCGAGGTGCCGCTAAGGGCGTGTCGCTGGCCAAACGCAAAGCCAACGCCAACGCGTTTGACAAGTTGGGCGAAAACCCTACCGAGGATCAGATCAAGGAGGCTGCCGCCAATGTCGCCCTCGCTGAACTTGAAGAGAGAGTCGCCGATGTCCGAGATTCGTGGGAAACAGATTCGCTCTTTGAAGATGCTTTTGAGGATCTGGCCGCCGATCCTGGCGCTGTTTCTGATGGTGAGTTTTGGCCTTTTTTCTTTTCTGTGCTCACCTAGCAATCTCCCTTTGCTTCTTCCTCACGCGTTCCCCCATGGCCTTATCGGCGACCATTTCATTGCCTTTGCTTGTTATTCACAACCACGTTCCAAGTGGATCCGAGGTATTTCTGCATCTCATGTCGGTCATCTGTCGCCCAAAGTGGAAATGGACCCGGCATGATTGCATTGTGCTTGTTGCTACTGTGGCAAACTTTAGTTGCTAATCAAGGACGCTTCTAGATCCCGATGCCTGCACGCCCGAGGAAGCGAGCAGACTCCGTCGGGAACTCCGAGAACAAGGCCCTGCCGTTTTTTGTCAACGCACAGTTGACGCTGGCCGATACACGGCCAAGAAACTTCTCAGCGCTTTTGGCATCCGCGCCCCAGCCTTTCTCGAGGGCGAGGATGACGAGGCTTACTTCAGCTTACTTTCGCTGGCTATCACCCGTGAGTTGTCGAAGCGCGCAAAGCTATCGCGCTACAACTCGGTTGAGGATGCCGTCAATTTAATTCAGAAGAGCAAGAACATTATTCTTCTGACAGGCGCGGGTATTTCGACCTCGCTGGGCATTCCCGATTTCCGTTCTAAGGGAACCGGTCTTTACTCTAAATTGGAACACCTTGGTCTCAGCGATCCACAGGAAGTCTTTGACATTGATGTCTTCAGACAAGACCCTACTATCTTCTACTCGGTCGCCAAGGACATCCTGCCCAATACCGATCGCTTCACGCCCACGCACAAATTCATCTCTATGCTCAATGACCGCGGCAAGCTTCTGACCAACTACTCGCAAAACATTGACAACCTTGAGATCAAGGCTGGCGTTCCTAAGGAAAAGCTCATCCAGTGCCATGGCTCATTTGGTACTGCCACCTGTGTGCAGTGCGGATTCAAGATGCAAGGCGAGAAGATTTTCCCTGAAATCAAAGCCGACAAGATCCCTCGCTGCCCCCGTTGCATCCAGCAATTGCGTGCAACTGGCGGTGCGGTGAAGCGAAAGCGCTCTGCCGGCGCCGAGAAGAAGCGTCGGCGCTGGAGCGCAGATGAGAGTTCCGATGATTCCGAGTACGACATCCCCTCGGCCGGAGTTATGAAGCCGGACATTACATTTTTCGGCGAGGCACTGCCTGATGAGTTCTCTAAGCGACTCACCGAGAACGATCGTGATAAGGTCGACTTGGTTGTCGTCATCGGCACATCACTCAAGGTAACGCCCGTATCTGAGATTGTGAGCTGGCTGCCTTCGCACATTCCTCAGATCTACATCTCTCGCCAGGCGGTTTCGCACATTAACTTTGACATTGATCTTCTGGGCGATTGCGACATTGTCGTTACCGAGCTTTGCCGGCGGCTCGGCTGGGCTTTCAAGCACGAAATGGTGCCCAAGGGCCAGAAGATCGATGTCACTACCGAAGAGGGCTACAAGAGCCGTCACATGTTTGAGGCTCGTGACCCCAAGGGTAATAGCCCTTGAAATAATTCTCATGCATGACGAAAAGAAAAAAGTGATTTGGCAACAATGAACGCGCAAGCAACGTCCTGGAAGACATAGGTTGATGCATCTATAATTGGAGCAGTAGACGACCGCATTGTGCGCATATGACGCTCGATTAAAAGTTGAAATTTCTCATTGTCGCAGGAACTGGTGGAGGACTGTTGAAATCCTGTCTTCTATTTTTCCTATCCTGGTCTTTTTTTTCCCCCTCTTTCTTTTTAACTTGATTCTGCGCTTGGGCTGGCATTGTCTTTTTATTTTGAATCCAGCTTCCCAAGGTGGTGGGAGGCAAGGCGTCACGGATGGCAGAGGCACAGAGGAAAGGGAACGGTGTATGGGGCGTTGTATGTAATAAGGATGGATGGGAGAGAGACTCTACCGCTGCGTAGGACTCGCCCTGGGTGCTTGGACATTTTATCATATTTTATCTACTTTTCTTTAGATGTATGTGAGAGTTTCTTCTTGGGAAATAATGAAGCCGATTGTTCTTAGCATCTACGGTTTATGAATGCCTTTCGTAAAGATGTCCCAAGTTGTCAGTCAGTCAAGTACAGTCGACAGGGTCCGCAGCAGGTGGGTGGCACAGGCGGGGCGTAATGGCATGGCTGGGGGGGAGTTGTGCGCGTGCGTGGAAATGGTGCGATGTGATGCGATGGAAATGGGGAGTAGTCGGGACCCGGTGCTTCGGTTGACCAGGGTAGGGCTGATTACTTTATCATTAGGCGATCAGGGTGCTGAGTTGCGGCGCTCCCTTCTCGTCTCAAGGGAGGGTCAGCGGACAAGGTGCAATTCAGATTCAGGGCATTCGCGATGCGGCCGTGAGCTGCGGCCTTGGGCTGGGGTCGAGATAGGTACCTCGTGTCTGCGTCGATCGAATACAACGTCCAGATCTCACCCTGGCCAGAAGTAGTAACGCGGCAGATGATGGGCAACTAACTAACACACCACCCAACCCAACAACATCTCCCACCACCTTCTCGCTCTCTCTCTCGCCCCAAAAGAAAAACAGAAAAAAAAAAAAACAAGGAATCCTATACCCAAGCATCCTTTGGGCCGAAATAACAACCTCTTTAGAAAGCTATCCAAACACACCCACTCTAAAAAAAAACCAGAGAGTCCTACGCTCACCGACAAAACTGCTTGTGGAGACTAGTTTTGTTTTTCCTTCTTTTTTCCTTTTTTCTCTGCCGTGCGAGAAGGAGAGGAACAGACACACACACACACACACACGGATGGGGGAGGGGGTGAAAGCCCAGCGTCTCTCGCGCGTGTGTGCGTGCGTGCGTACATGCATGTGTGGGCGGGGGATGGGGTGGATGGTAAGTGGATGGTAGGTGGTAGTGGACTATCCTGTCCTGTCCCGCCCTTGGGCCTTGGCCAAGCATGTGATGCGTGATGGGGGAAAAGCCGAAACGGTGGCTTCCACAGGCGGGCTGACAAGGGCACACGACGGGCGAGGAACGTGGCGTGTAAAAAGGTGGAAAGTGTATGTTGGCTGAGTGAGGCAAGGGGAGAGAGAAAAAAAAACAATCGGGCCAGGATGCTCGGTGTATCCGCCGTGTATTGGGCAGACGAAACTATCTCAAGGGCTTCACGCATGTTTCTCCATCCAACAAGCTAAACCGAGTTGAAAAAAATTCAGTCCAAGAGTTTGGCCGAGACTTGCATTGGCTGTGAGACAAGTCAACTTGCGTTGCAGACGGCGTGGTGGCTAGCAAAAGCCCGCAGCATGATGACGCACATGAATTGATTGCACCACAAAGGGCCGGCAAATCGACACGCTTCTATTTCCATTCCTAGGACTCCATAATAGAGCCAACTTTATTTGTATGCTGTTCCATATCCATCGCTACAATATGTCCTCCCCCCCAATTTTACACCCAAAGTAACGCCCATTGTCTAAATCAGACTCTCATACTTATCCAGGCCAGACTTCTGCTGTTGTTGCTGCTGCTGCTGCTGTTGCTGCCCACCGCCCATCATATTGCTATTGCCCATCATGCTATTCATGCTCGATCCTCCCATGCCCATTGGTACACTATTCATTGACACGCTGTTCATTGACATGCTATTCATGCTCGTGTTGCTTGCGCCCCATGGGCTAGCCTGTGCGTTGGAGGGAGGCGGTGCAATAGTAAACGAAGGAGTTGATGATTGTGTAGCGCCACCTGGGGGTGGCGGTAGCGTAAAGGAAGTAGATCGCGAAGCAGCCATGCCCTGGCTGAGCGACATATTACCCATGGCTGAGCTCATACTGCCACCAAATCCGGATGTGGAGGGAGAAGATGACGCAGAGCCCCATGGATTGGATGCAGCTGCGTTGGTGGCAGAAGACCAGTTAATTGATGTGCTTGCAGGTTTGGGTTGCTGTTGTGGAGGAGGCGAGAAGCTCGACTGCGTTGGTTGAAGAGGCTGGCTGAATTGAGTTGAGCTTGGCGTCAGCGACTCGAACCGGCCAAGGTCTGGAGTTACTGTTCGGAAACTAGGCTGAGTCTTGACGGCAGGTTGGGGTGGGGGCTTAGTAGGGTTGGTTGACGGAGGCGGAGTTGACCACGAGAACGCCGGTGGCTGAGGAGTACTTGACGAGGATCTGTTGGCAGAAGAAGTGCCTGGAGTATCATCCCAGCTGGCACCTGCAGTGCTTGCTCTTGGGCTGGTCATGGCACGACCCTTGACAAGCGCCTCGAAGTCATCTTCCGTGCCTCCATTGCCCTGGTCAAATGTAGTTCCCGTCACACCTCCAAATGCCATAAAGTCCTCGCCAGGACCTGCCGTGGCACCGTTTGAAGTACCTGAGAGTTCCTGAAGTTTCCTCGTTTGTTCATCCTCAACTCTCTTCGAGAGCTTCTTGATTAGTTCCATGAATGATTGAAACTGTGCCAGGTTAAGTAATGGCCCTAGACTCATGCTCCAAAGAATCGGTAGCAAATCCATCGCGACGAACTCGGCATCAGCCACTTCTCCCACAACGCGAAGTACATTCAGCGCTGCCACCATGACGGCAGGTTCCTTAGTCTTGATTGCTTTGACAAGGGGAATGATCTTTTCTTGCATAGTGTACTTGTCAAGGGCGCTGGATGATGTCTTCTTATTATCGCTTCCAATACCATTGAGTCCATCATCGTGACCTCCGTCTTCATTGGTACCGCCACAGAGGATTACAAAAGCTCGCAGACCACGGACTTTGATGGCAAGACTGTTGGTCTTACTAAAAACTGCTGCAATCACTGGAAATAGTTCATTCTTAATTGTGCTAAAGTCAAGCACCGGTAATACAACTGGCAGCGTCCGTAGCGCGGCATCGACAATGGAATGGGTGGGGCATTCAATAGCAGCCATAATAACTGGTAACATATCTGTAAAAGAATTAGAGTGATGCGAACCTGGTTAACGAAAAAAAAAAAAAAAAACATACCATCTTTGAACTCTTTCCCAGAGCAATTATTGGCGATTGGGGAAGCGTTCTCGAGTACAACCATCAAACCGGCGTCTCTCGCCGGATCCTTCTCTTGGTTTTGTTGTTTTGCATTGGCAACAAAAATATCACGTAAAGCGGGCCTGACCTTTTCACCAAAGGCACGACGCGCTGATGGAAGTAGATCAATAATTTTAAAGATGTTTTGGAGAATCAGCGATAGGAGGTCTCGATCCTTCAACTCCTCAAGCAACGCAGGCAACACCTTCTTCTCCATGACTGATTTGGGAAAAGATGGTAGGACTTTGACTAGGCCTCGTAGAAATTGAGATTTCTCATTCGGGGTTTTGGCAGGGAACGAATCAAGAAATCGAATGGTTGAAACGAGGATGTTGTCGAAGTATTCGCTTTGTTGAAACTCTCGGGCCGTCATTCTTTGGGCGGGACGTCTTGTGATGAGTCGTGGCAGGACTTGATATGACAGTTCCTTTGGCAGAGGTCGCGATGAGAGGAAGTTATTGTTGGTAGAAGGAACACTAGATGAGGACTGGAAAAGTCGTTTATATGTAGAGAGACTGCCATGGCTTTCTAGAGGGGACGCGTGAGGCGAATTGTACAGCGCCACTGACAAAAGACCAAGAGAGAACATGTCTGCAGATGAATTCAAGTTATTGTCCACAACAAAGTCAGGCGAAGTATAGTCGAGATTGAGTTGAAGAGACTTAGGGAGGCGAGGATCCATGTTGAGGACTTCGTAGAGGTTGATCCCTTTGATCGACGTTGGCTTGTCGGAGTTGCCTGGAGGGCTGGCAAACGCCAGACCACTGATCTTCCAATCGGACTGCTTAATGTTAGCGACTGAGGAGCTCCAAACAATATAGACGGCTGTCATACCTTGGCATTGATCAGGACCGAATCTGGAGTCAAATTTCCATGAACAAGACCTGCATTTTCGTGCAAGAATTCAAGAGCCTTGCTGATTTGCAGCAATCCCTTTTGGATTTCCAATTCATCAATCTCGAATTCCCGCCTCCTCTTCGTGCCGTCTGAATCTTCTGTGACGAATCGGCTCGACCTTCCACCAGGACCTCCAGAGCGCTCTTGTTCGTCCTTTTCTTGTAAAACGCTCGAAAGCGAAGCTGTTACTGCTTCGGTAACAAATTGCAAACCTCCACCTCTTGTTTCTTCCACCGGTTCGACCAGCTCGAGGATGCTGGGGTGTCGCAGCTTTGCCAAACTGGAGGCTTCCTTCTTCAACCGTTCAACAACCTCCTCCATCGTCTTCTTGTACGAAACGGCGCCTGAGCGCCCTAAGGAGTTGCCATGAGCGTCGATGGACTTTTTGTCAAAGACAAAGACGCTGTAAGGCTTGCCGGTGGACTTTTTCTTGGCATCGTAGATCTTCCAGGGGCCAGCCGTCGATGTCGGGTTCGAGGAGATGGAATAATTGCCTGTGATGTTGGTGGCGGAGATGGACTTGAAGGCCGAGGAAAACATGATGGGTCTATGCGGGGGGTGGTCGGGCAGCTTCTGCGATCATATCGAGGGGTCAGGCAATGTCAGGGGATGTCGAATGAGTGCTTTGCGCACACGCGTTCCCCCCCGTCGGCAAATGCAGCTGATGGAAATAGCTGCTTGGATTAGTATTAATATCAAATTCGGTGCAATTCGGGTTGAAATGAGCGTGGGTCGCTGGATCGCGAAATCGTAGATGGTTGAGCTTGAGCTAGGATGACGTGGGAACTTGGGCTTGCGACAGCACAGCCGCGTGAAAATGAACACATATGTAATCCATCGCGTCGCAACATTAGTTAGCTATCAGACGGCTGCGTTCAGCTTATCGATAAGCGCGCCCGAATGCGGAGGGGTTGGCGGCACACCAAAACTACAATTTACGTTGCTTGCAATGCGCCCCTCATTCGCAATTCGTCGGAAACACTAGCAAAAGGCGTTAAGTACTGTATATCCCTCTATGGGGATTACTAAAAGTAGAATGAAGATGCATTCCCTCTTCCTGGGTTCTAAATGCTATGTGAATTGCGTGGACTTCTGGTGTGTCAGGTTCCCAAGTACCAGGGTACCTAGCTCCCATGCGTACTACTGAGCCCACTAAGGTAACACGCTCGCCCGGCTACACCGTGGATTTGGCGCCGATTACAGGAGGGAATCGAAGGAAGTCCCCCTGGAAGACCCCATGGAAGACCCCCAAACTACTCGGAAAATACAAGTTGCTCGCGGCAGGACACGGCAAGAGGGGGCTGCCAGCGGCATGTCTCACCCATGTACCGAGGGCAGCAGCCTATCGGGCGGTTTCCAAATCCCAGTCGTCCGATTCATCGCCGAAGGTTTGGTCGACCCGCGACTCACCCACCGCATTAAAAACCCCGAATCCCTTGACCGTCATTGCGGATTGACCATTGATTGTTGTGTTCAGGGACCGAGTTTCTGAGTCGCACGGTTTTCTTTCCCCCTCAATTGGTTGTCTGGCGCTGTGTTTCCATCACGCCGAAGAAAAAAAAAACTTCTTGAAGCAGTACCCAACCAGATCTTTTGTTCACCATGGGACCCTCACTTCTATCTCGCTCTGCGCTGCGATGCGCAACTAGAGCCTCGAGCTTGAGGTTGGCGCCTCTTTTCCAGGCCTCGCGCCTCTACAGCGCTTCCGCCGCCAGGTTTCGGGAGCTCGACCCCTCCAAGCTCAGCATCACCAAGACCACCAGCCCCAAGCCTTTGAGCAAGCCTGAAGATCTTGTTTTCGGTCGCGAATTCACTGGTGCGACTTATGGCCCCATTTCCTACGATCGCATTATCTTGCTAACCAGTGTCCTACAGATCATATGCTTACGATCGAGTGGACTAAGGACGACGGTTGGTTGGAGCCCAAGATCACACCCTATCAAAACCTTTCGCTCGACCCTGCGACTTGCGTTTTCCACTATGCGTTCGAGTGCTTCGAGGGAATGAAGGCCTACAAAGATAGCAATGGCGAAGTGAGACTATTCCGACCTGACAAGAACATGGCTCGCTTGAACAAGTCGTCTGCCCGCATTGCCCTCCCCACTTTCGACTCAAAGAGCATGACTGAGCTCATCTCCAAGCTCGTCAACCTCGACTCACGCTTCATCCCTAACAAGCGTGGCTACTCGCTCTACATCCGACCCAACATGATCGGAACACAGAAGACTCTCGGTGTCGGTGCTCCTGGATCTGCTCTCCTCTATGTTATTGCTTCGCCTGTCGGCCCATACTACCCCACTGGTTTCAAGGCCGTCTCGCTCGAGGCTACCAACTATGCTGTCCGAGCTTGGCCCGGTGGTGTTGGTGACAAGAAGCTCGGTGCCAACTATGCGCCCTGCGTGGTCCCTCAGTTGGAGGCTGCCGGTCGTGGCTTCCAGCAGAACCTGTGGCTATTCGGTGAGGAGGAGTACGTTACCGAAGTCGGTACCATGAACATGTTCGTGGTTCTCAAGGATAAGCAGACTGGTCAGAAGGAGCTTGTCACTGCTCCTCTTGACGGTACTATCCTGGAGGGTGTTACCCGTGACTCTATCCTTGCCCTTGCCCGTGAGCGACTTGTTCCCGAGGGCTGGAAGATTAGCGAGCGAAAGTACACCATGTACGAGCTTGCTGAAGCTTCCAAGGAAGGCCGTCTGGTCGAGGCCTTTGGTGCTGGCACTGCTGCCATTGTCAGCCCTGTTCGTTCCATCTCATGGAAGGGTGAGCTCGTTGACTGCGGTCTTTCCCCCAACGAGGAGTCAGGCGAGATTGCCCTGAAGGTGAAGGAGTGGATCGAGGCTATTCAATACGGTGATGAGCAACACGAGTGGAGTTATCCCGTTTCTGCCTAAACGGTGTTGAAGTTGCTTTTAACAACTCGTAGCATGTGTTATGGATGTAGGCGTTTTAAGTCGGTTCTCGGTACAGCCTTGGCTACCAAAAAATAAATAGACAAAATAGTTCATGAGAGTCACGCTTAGATGAAACAAAGTGAAAATTGGTCACCCATGCCTCAGTCTTCGGGTGCCCAACTCGATGTTACAGTGCAGATGCTGACTCACGTACCGCCCCCAATCATATATCCGCGCCGAACCAAGATGAGGAAACAAACACGAGAACCAATCGAGACATTTGGTGACTTTAACAACCAGTCTAGTGATTTGAACCATTGCAAGAAGTCGTCTTCCGAGAAAATGCAGATAACATATACAAGTTTGACGGCCAGATGAGGAGTCTGCCCTCGTCCATCACGACCAGTTTCCCGACCTCCCCCTCTATTGTGAATCCATCCGTTCCGAAATTAGTCCTTCTTCTCCTGCTTGGCAGGGTCGGGCAGGATGCCCTCCTGCTCTAATCTTCTTCGTGCCTCCTCGAGGGCCCAGGTTGAGACACTATATGGTGACATTGGTTAGCATTGGGTCCTGATTCCTGCCAAAATACCGCACCCCCGGCAGCCGGCCATTGAGATTCGAGTTGGGCCCAATGGCGACCCGGCGGGGGTTTCGAGAGGGGTGGCGTGTCCAGGTCGTCGATTGGGCAAGGAAATATCGCGCTGGAACTCACGTAGTGTCGGGCTTGAAGGCAAGGGCAACGCCGGTGGCGACGAGGGAGCCGAGGAAGATGTACATGGGCCACTCCCAGCCCTCGGCCTCAGCCTTCTCGCCGGGCTTGACTCCCCAGAGCCAGCCGGTGGGGGGTTCGAACTGGGACTCGCCGTGGCCTCCTCGTCGGCGGGCGGTCACGGAGAATGCTCTGGCGGAGATGGGCTGGCGGGCGCATCGGACCGCACGGAGGGGCGCGACGGCCTGGCGGATGAGGGCCATTGTTCGTCGAGGAATCGAGGGAATTCGGCAGTGCGGGACGTCGAGCGGTGCCTCAATGGCTGAGGTTGGAGAGGCGATTTGATGGCAGCTAGTTGCTAAGGGCTCGCCGTTCTGCTGAGGTTGACGACGGTGGATCGGAACTGACTCACGTGACACCAATCAGAGACAACATAAATAAGACGCCGCCTCGGCAATGCAACCTAATGCACACACCCATAGTGGGTGACAGAATACATGGTACGACGCAACTGTAGCTGTTCTGGCTTTCTGATTAGAAGAGCAAAAACTAACTAAATAATCTAAAAACGAAGAAAAAATCTATAAATCCGAATTGATGTGGTTTATCATTGAATTTCTATGAGAATTTCGGCTTCTTAAGCTTTCCTCGCTGTGCTCCTTTCAACCTGCTTTGTGTGGCGTACCACGTTTTTTATGTCACCCACCCACCACCCCTCATCGTCACTGTGCATGCGCTTCAAAGGGAAATACTGTACTGCATCAACCAGACAAAATAATCACCAGCGTCGTACTAGAAAAAAAGGTCATCTTTCTGAATACGGCAATCTTTCGCGGGTTGATTTCCTAACGACTTATTCCCGCTTCCCAAGGAAAAAATTGTTCAAGTCGGGCACGAATCTTGGACCAAATTCGGGACCGTGTGCAATTTCACTTGCGGCCCAATAGCTCAAAGCAAAGCAAAATACTGTCTAGGGGCCCGCTGTAGTCGGATATAATTATCATGCTCTTCGCCTCGATGCTAGAAGAGAAGTTTTCCTAGATAGAATTCGCCTTGTTCTCGCCGCTCATTAGAGAAGTTCTGCCCGTCCCTCATTATCAGTATTCACAGTGCGCCTGCTATCCACTATCGTTTCGGCTTAATTCGGCCAAGTAGGATCCCGAATATATTTCGATCTCCTCGCGATCGCCCAAAGCTCAGCTTCGTAAACAACGTCAGCCAACTCCAGCGCTCTCCCTTCTTTTGCCCATTTGGCAATTTGACGCATTCGCCACTCGGTGATTCACAAGACATTCTCTGTGTTTCAATGGAGGTTGTCAAGACTTCACCAGTGCGACGTGTTGCAACCCCTCCTAGCTCGCGACATCTCCGCTCTTTAACTTGAGAAGCTGTTCCCTAATACTTAATCACCATGGCCGACGGCGACCCCAAAGTCCGGGATTTCTCCATCCCCGATCCACAACATAGTGATAGAGACTCCTATGGACAAGAAGGTCTCTTTGTGGCCAAAGATCCATCAACAACAGACTCGACCAACTCCGGGGTTCAAGGACTAGACCCGAGTAAGCTAACAGACCCCATGGCTCGCCGACCCGCACCAACTTCGATAAGCTTTGGGGGTGTCTACGCGGCCGGTTCCAGCGATGACTCCCGGCGTAGCTCCATGGCGAGCATGGCTCAAATCGACGAGATGATCTCTGATGACCGCATCAACATGGAAACTTATGGTGTCTCGGAGATGCGTGATGGCTTCTTTGATGCCCTGTTTCTGAAGTCATCGCCAGTTACAGCTACCAGGATCGACCGTACGAAAGCTGCGCTACCGAGGGAATTTGACAAGAGTCATCCTCTCTCGCCCAAAGCTTTCATCCCTCGTCAATTGCACGAGATACAGTCGGTGGCCCGAAGGATTGTAACTACAAGAGCTGGTACCAAGCTTTTGAAGGCTTTTACTGCTTACTTTATAGCTTATGTGCTATGTCTCATTCCGGCGGTACGATTATGGCTGGGACGATATGACTATGTCATGGTCATATCAGTTGTTCTCAACCACCCTGCTCGAACATTTGGATCGCAACTGGACGGTGCTGTGTTGACAATCATTGGCACTGCTTGTGGTCTGGCCTGGGGTGTTATCGGTCTCTTGCTCTCCACTTCAACATTGGCTGCAAGCTCTGGCTATGGTGGTATTTTAACAGTATTCCTCGCCTTGTTCATGGGCAGTGTTGCTTACATCCGCTCTTTCTTCATTCGATTCTACCAAGCTGTATTAGCCGCTGGTATGGCAGTCACATTTACTACTCTTGCAGAAACAAGCGCAAGAGAAATCGAATGGCCCAAGCTGCGAAGTTACGCAATTCCTTGGTTGTTGGGACAGGCTATTGCGCTGGTCATAAACATTGTCCTGTTCCCCGACACCGGAAATCGCCCACTGGCTGCCACCATCGACAAGTCATTCAGAACCATGCAGGTTTGTATTTTTCTCGCTATTATTGGCTCTAGGACTAAAAGTATCCCAGGAAGCTTTAGTTGTTCCCCGTCCTAGAAACACCAGGTTGCGGAGGCGTTTGAACAAGACGTTTATGGATATGGCCGTTGCATATCGCGACATGAGAATTGATATTACCATCACTCGATTTCGTCCCGCCGACATACGGGAACTACGTAACCTTATTCAAGGTGTTGTAAGAGCACTCTTGTCTATGGAAACAGAAACTCTTCTATTTGAGGACTGGGATCTAGAAGACCAAGGTGTTGAAATCAATGTCCGGGGGCCAGATGGACGTCCAGTTGATTCTGACTCATCAGACGATGGGATCGAATCTCCCCTTGGGTCGGCTGACGCTGGCCGTCGAGTTGCCAACACCTTAGCAAGTCCCACGAAAGAAGTCCTTCATTGCATGACCGAGGGAATAAAACGATCTCATGCTGTCTTGATGGATCTGTCTGGATGTCGAAACTATTTCGGCCCGCCCGCCAGCGTTTCATCAGACATTGCACCAGTTCAACTTCGTTTCGAAACCGCCTTGAATGAGTTTGATTTGGCTGAGTCTAGTCTGCTCTTCTCTAGTGAGGTGCCCGAATCATATGCTGACCAGTCCGAGACGGTTGAGCTGCTTGTCTTTGCAAGACATGTTCGTGAGGCTGCCGCCACGATTGTGGCACTTATGACTAAGGTTCACGAAATCAGACTCAACTCTGATCACATACGATTAAACCTTCCCACTTACCCTCCACGGAAGGCCGTCTACAGGACTAATGCCCAAGTAAGACATGATCGCGGTGGTGTCACAGCCGGAATGTATCAGGCGACCTTTTCAGAGATTACGCACATGCTCGAAGTCATAAAATCGAGAGAAAACCACTCTGAGCCTCGGCCCAGTTATGAGGCTGTCACAAGAGTTGAAAGTGTGCCTTATACAATGGGGCCCAGCATCAGAGGGCAGCCAGCTTCGAAAAGGGACAGGCTGGGATACAGGATATGGAGAATCCTTGATCGGCTGCAAGGCTTCGAGAGCAGATACGCTCTCAAAGTGGCGATTCTCATCTCTGTTCTATCAATACCTGCTTGGGTCATCAAGGATTCGACATGGTGGGATCACTACGAGACTTGGTGGGCTGTTTGCATGGGCTGGTTTATGATGCATCCGCGCGTTGGCGGTAACGTACAGGATCTCGTTACTCGGGCCTTTTCAGCTATCCTTGGAGCCGTCTGGGCCGGAGCATCCTATGCTGCTGGAGACGGGAATCCTTATGTAATGGCAGCTTTTGCCGCTATTTACATGATTCCAATGCTGTTCCGCTTCACCCAAAGCTCTCATCCAGTAAGTTACAAACACGGTTGCACTGCGCCAAAGGCTAACATTTCTCTTCTTCTTCTTTTCCTCAGCGGTCTGGATTAGTTGGCTGTCTCTCCTTTACCGTCATCTCACTAGGGCTTCGAAACCACACGGGCGCATCTTCCGCCGCCCTTCTCGCAGTGCACAAGGGTCTTGTCTTTTTTGTTGGCACAACTGCTCCGATTATCGTCAACTGGATTCTTTGGCCTTTTGTTGCCCGACACGAGCTTCGATTTGCCCTTTCATCTATGCTCTTCTTTATGAGTGTGATTTACAGAAGTCAGTTGTCTTGCGCACCAAAATAACGGTTATTGTTAACACAAGAATCTTAGATGTTGTCGCAAACTACGTGTATTTCGATGAGGGCGAGGATCCGACTCTAGAAGACGTTAGAAGATCCGAAATGCTAGAGAGCCGCATGCGCGAAGGTTTTGTTCGTATTCGACAGCTACTTGTACGCGGCTTGAGTTTCCACCTCCTCAACCTCGCACTGACAATTTTTAGGTCATGACCCGTCACGAACTCCGCCTTCGTGCACCTTTTGATCCTATCCCATACTCTGCACTTGCTGCTGCGTGTGAGCGCTTCTTCGAATATCTCATCGCCGTTCGCCAGTCGGCTCTTTTCTATAACCCAAATTTTATTCGCGATAACCCAGTCGCCGCCGAAAAACTCCTGAGCTATCGCCGAGATGCTGTTGCGGCTATTTTGGGTAATTTGTATATTCTTGCCGGTGCGCTACGATCTCAGAGAAAAGTTCCTGTAAATAAACCAAGCTCTTTTTGATCCTCTTTTTGAGGGCAAAAAAAAAAAACCGTTCTCGGGTATTTAGACAACACCAGTGTGCTAACTATTCCCAGCGCTACCTCCCTAGTGCCGCGGCCGCGAGGAAGAAACTTCTATTGAAATCGGCGGAAGTCGCTCAAGAAATGGGCGACAGTCCTGAATACTGCGAACTTGCGAGACAAAAAACTTGGAGCGACATATACAGCTACTCTTACAACGAGAGCCTGACTGGTTGTGTTGCCCAGCTAGAGGAGTTGGAAAGGTTTACAAAGTTCATTGTTGGCGAAAAGGCGTATGTTTTTTCTATTTACGACGCCGACAAACCACGAGTTTATGCTAACTTTTCTTTTTCAGTTTCGAAGGCAAGTTCAAGGATGTGGATGATTCAGATGAAGAGAGGGATGAACGGGATGCGATGCCCAACCAACGAAGCTGATGCTATTTGAATTTCCTGATACCCTAAAATCTATCGTACCATGATATATTCTATGCCCATTATACCCATAAGCCCGATCCGCCCAAAAGGTCTTAATATGCGCCATTAGTCATTTCATTCAAAATGTCCCTCGTAATTGGTTTCCCCTTTAATAACGCCCGTTCTCCGATAGTTGCCTTCCTTGGCGAAGGTCTGCGGTTCTCCTTTCCTGCAGGGACTCCATGTGCCCTGCCCTTCGTAATATTTTTTGGTGATTTGGGTTTTTGTGTTGGTCCAGTCGCGGTGATTTGGGTGCCAAACTCTTCAAAATAATGACTGTCGAGGCCATTGGACGGCATGTTGTAGATCCAGTCTCGCTCTTCCATCAATGAGATGAACCGGCTGAGCATATTTTCATCGCCACTATTCTTCAACGTGCTTCTACTTCCCACCACGAGCAACTTGGTCTTTGCACGCGTAAAGGCAACATTGATTCTGCGCCAGTCCTTCAACAGCTCGCCAATATTGCAGCTATCGTTGCTTCGTACCAGACTCAAAACTATGACTTCCTTGTCTCGTCCCTGGAAGCGATCAGTCGTATGCATCTCCACTCCTGGAAAGCACTTCAATTTCTCTTTGAGCAGGAAAAGTTGGGCTCGATAATGTGTCATAACACCGATTTCCGAGTCGGGTACTCCCACAGTGAGGAGCGAGTCGACAAGTTGAGAAACAAGACGAACTTCGGCAGAGTTAACAATGCGTTTGCCATGGGCCTCTTCCCGGACTGGTGGTTGAATTGTATCTGTATTGATAAATCGTACACGAGCTTCGCTATCGAGTACATCAGATAGCCAGCAGCGGGCTTGCCCTGGGCCAGGGCAAAATGAGCGAGGACTGCCCACGTGGCCAAGGGTTGAAGCATCATGGTGTCGTTGCATAAGTGCACCCATCTTTGGCACCACCAGCTTTCGCTTTCGAAGCTGCTCGGTACCACAACGAAGCTTGCCGTCGTAAATCAAGGTGTTACTCAGGGTCATAATATCTTCGCACATGCGATATTGATGCTCGAGATTAACAACAGACTCAGGATGTGTGTCAGATAGGAGTTTGAAAAGACTGACGTCCAGGCCACCCTCCCGCGCCTCTTCGTTTTTTACCACAGGAGGTAGTTGGTTGTGGTCACCGACAAGAACAAAAGTCTGTGCCATTCTAATTGGGCCGGCGCAAATCGGCAAAGTGATTTGCGAAGCTTCGTCTACGATACAATAGTCGAAAGAACGTTCGTGGAAGATCGGATGGTTGATTCCAAGACAGGTTGTTGCAACAATTGGTGTTCCATGCCATGCGTGCTTAATCTCTTCGAAAGATTTCATGGGATGGCCTGCCAAGATTGCAAAGTCTTGAACATCTGGGTGCACCTTCGCGGGTGCTCCCAAACGAAGAATAGGCGTTTTATCTTGTTTTAATTTAAGAAGAATATTGTCAACAGCAGTGTGTGTATGCGACGTCAGCAAAACACTCTTGCCCTGCGAGGTAAGAGCTCGGATGATGTGGGCGATAGTGGTGGTTTTTCCAGTGCCAGGCATTCCCAGAACCAGTGCGTAATCTTCAGCGCTCATGACCTTCTCAATGGCCTTTCGCTGATCGACGTTGAGGCTGTCGCGATCGGAGATAGTGTACTGAGTAGGTGTAGCTTTAAATCTTGGCGGGATAAGATCAACGACAAGATGTCGAATCTTCCGACACCCAGGAACATTGTCAGCCATCATCTGAACCAAGTTATTTCTCACTGTTGCCATGCCATTACTAAACTCGTCCTGGTCGAGGCGGTACCGGATGGGTGGCTCTTTAATTTTGCCGCGAGATTCATCTTGGGTGGCTCCCTCATGAGCAACATCCATGATACTGGCAAAGACTTGATTATCAGTTTCGTCAAATCCAGGTTGTCTAATTCGTGCATTGTGAAGTCTGCGATCCACCGCAACGCTTATCCTTTGCCGCTTCACGGCTGTGACGTAGCCAATTGCCAAGGCAAAATGGCCGTCCTCATCCGAAACAACGATGGGCTCTCCCACAGACAATTCGGATTCAAGGAATGAAAACCCAGATACAGGAACCCGTTTAACAAAGGTATAGTGATAGCGGTTGATTCTGGGATTGTCAGTGTCGACTGAAGCTGACCCTTCTTCAATTATGACATCAGCGAAACAACGAGACTTCTTTTCTCGCTCAGCACTTGTCATTGTCCATAGTTCCCTTTTGGTCTTCTGTCCTTCTTTTTCTTCTTTAGTGAGCAGGTTCTCCCACTTCACAAAAAAGTCCTTGTGTTTCGGTGTCAGATGTTTGACAAGTTCGTCAAATTTTTCGTGCATGCCGCTGGATTCGCCATCACCATCATCAGCCAGTCGGTGATAGGTGAAACAAGAGGTTTTTGCGTAACATTTGCCACACATATGTTTGCTCTTAAGCATAGGAGGTAATTGTACACTTCTCTCTCGAATATAGCATGCCAATTGGTTGCGCTGCATAATCATATGTCGCAATTCGTGGCGGATGGCAGGAATTCTCATCGTCTTAGAAGTTTCCATGTAGTATAAAATGCCATAAGCGATCTCGATGTCGTAGCGATCTGATAAAAGTAGGGTGTATAGCGCCGTCTGTGCCATATGGCTGCTGTTGGCATGTTTGCCGGTCTTGACTTCAAAGGGGACCGTAAGAGTTCGCATTTGCTTGCCATCCTGCATGGCCACTTCAACGGTAGCATCAATATTTCCCTTCAGTCCATACATTGGAGACCAGACATGCTCTTCAACATCGAGAAGCTTGGTAACAGCCATGTTGGCCCTTTTGCCACCGCGATCCTCGACAACGCCATCATCCTGAATCACAATTAGGTGAGTTTAGATAGATTGGGAGGATTCCACGTACCTTTGGTTGAGATGAGACGAAGGCTTTGGTCCAGTAAGTAAGTTCTGTCATCTTCGACTGTAGATGCTCCCTTGCTGATGCGATTCCAACTTTAATGGTGTAAAGATCTTCAACATGTTTCGCCATGATCCGTTCGATCACGGTACATAAAAATGGAAGATCCCACTGATTCGCTAACAAGGCTTCCTGAAAAATCTCATGAAGCATCGTGCCATACACAAGGGGTGGCGTGGGCTCGCTAGTGGCCTTTACTCGGTCTTGTAGCACAGCTCGGCGCATACATCCAAAAGAATCAGCCACAACAGTGGCAGAAATGAGCTGATCAGGGTGTAAGATAAGGAGATTTTGAGCATCATCGATAATGCATTGTCCCTTTGAACAAAACTCGCCAATAACGTGTACATAGGACGATGCATGGGCTGGGGTGTCAAACCATGACGCTCGAAGGTGGACAGTTCTCATAACTTTTGAATTATCGGATTGAATGAGGAGAATCTAGTATTCATTAGCAAAGCTGTCATCCATGGCGCATTGTCTTCAACTGACTTTCTCGAGACTAGCTTGCCCATATTGGTTGACGTACTCGCCCTCCAGCACATTGGTCACCAAGTATCGCTGAATTGTTTTTGCCTTGCTGTTGCTCTATCCAATACTTAGTGAATGTTGCCGCGGTTTTGTATCTTAACGTACGTCTCGAGAATTGGCGTGGTTCTGCTGCACTGCCTGGGTTGCTGCTAGTTCCACGGCATCGAAATCAAAGTCGCCTCCGAAAGCGTCGCCAAATTCATCATCCAAGTCCCCTAGGTCGTCATCTATTTTATCTTTAGTCTTCGGGGCACTAGGTGTCAGGAAGTTGGTTGGTGGTTGTGATGCATTTTGAGATTCCACTTTCGTGATGAGTTCCTCTGCTTCGTCGAAAATATCATCATCCAGCTCATCGAACTCGTCGGCATCTTGAGTTTTGCCCTCCTTGCTTCGCTGTTCCGTAGCCTTTGCGGCGCTCTTCTTTGCTAAAGGGGTCTCAAGTTGCGTTGCGTTGATGCTTGCCTCGAGCTGCATCATGTCCTCGTCATCAAAGTCGTCAAAATCGTCATCGCCATAATCTGAAGTGGGTTTAGGTGCAGCCACCGGTCTTCTTCTAGAGGGAGAACCAGTCAATGTTGCGCCTATCCGTCTCTTCTTTGGCGAAGGAGACTCAGCAATGGGGTCGCCAGGCTCATCGTCATTATGGTGAATACTGCTCGTCACGGTATCGAGGAGAGCAGTGACGAGCGAGGATTTGGATGTCGCCTCGCTGCTCTCCTTCAAGCCACTAGAGCGACCCCCTGATGTCGTCCTTTCGATCTTTCTCCGCTTTGGCCAGTTCAACCCACAACTAATAGCTCGTCGTAAATTGCCATCGCCGGACTGTGCCGTCGAGCCCTTCATCGGTCTGGGAGAGGAAGACACCATTAGCTGGGCTAGTGCGGGATTCGTAAGGCCCAAAGGAGTGTTCGAGTTCTGTGAGCCGTTGAGTGAGTATCGGTCCCATAGTTCGAGAGTGGGGTCGGCGTGAGGCGATTTCAGAGCTTGGGCGAGCTTCTTGACGTTGACCGAGGGGGGGTTTTGATAATCGGCTGCGGGCGATGAGACAGGGGATGAGCTCCTAGCACGCTTCCTACCCTTCCTCGCCATCATTGGCGACAAAGCGGATAAGTAGAGGCTATCTTGCTTGTTGTCCCAAAGTAATCGGTCGTTGGGCGACTCGTGCGCTTCTTCCTCGGTTGTAGTTGTCGGTTCGATAAGATCTCTCCAGGTAAGCCGGGTTACCGGCGTGACGACACTATCATCCTTGGCTTTGTTCAATGGGGTCTGTCGTTGAGCATCCGCCGTAGCGGAGCCCGCTTCTTGGTCACTGCCTGGGCCATCGGCCACAGTCTTATCCAGACGGGGCTGGTATTGAAATTTGTTTAGTTTGGTCTTCGTAGCATCTGACACTGGCTGGGGCGGTCTTGGCTTCGGGGTTTGGTATACTGGGTTGCTCTTGGATCGCTGCCACGGAGAGCGGCTCTGTTGCCCGTGATTAGTGGACTGAGGTCAAAGTAAACAAGGGCGGGTGAATGAACATACCTTTGAAACGCCATTGTAGTCGGAATATGACTTTTGGAGAGGCATGGTATTCACTGACGACAACCAAAATTGCGAGAACAAAAGGCACCCATCAGTGCATCAGTGCAGGGTTGAGACGGCGTTGATGAAGTTAGCCTAGCCACTTGACAATTCCAGAGGGGGACGCGTTTAATGGCCTTGACCGCGTCGCGACCCGCCCCGCCACAGCAACACGCGCTAATGTTCTCTAATTGATCAATGCAAACAGCAGGCGACAGGAAAAATGGAACTCTAATTGTAAATGGAAGGCAAGAACTAATCAAGACAAAAAAAGCTGTTCAAGTAAATGAATATAAAAGTAAGATTAAAAATTCATTCAAATACGGCATTCATTCAATATTGAATTATTTAATTGTAATTACCATAAAGAGAAAGAACAGATATTTGGTTTCCATATGCATACCATTACCCCCCTTGGCGGATTCAACGCACGTGATTAACTTATCGATAAAGCTTGCCCCAGACAATTTGGCTGCTTAGCTGCCCGCAATTGCAGCTGCAGATCGATGTCATCCACTTGCGTCACTGCATCGTCCTGTCATCCGATTCTCCGGCCTTTTTTATCTCATGGTCAATTGCCTAGTGTTGCTACCCGCAACGCCCACTTCACCTCACTTTTGTTAGAGTCAATTAGGTCAACTTCCTAATCCTCCCCAACTTATCATCTCAATGAACACGCAGCCCAATGGCGGGGGCCACAATCCTCCCCCAAATCCCCGAGCCTATCGGAAGTCTATGGAGGAGTGGCGGCAGCAAGCCCTCGCCCAACGCAGCAAGTACGAAGAGCACGTCAAGGAACAAATCCAGCGGAATTTTCAGGAATACTCTCCTCCATGGTATGCCTCTGTCATAGGTTATCGTCGTGACATGAACCTTCTTGTCACCACCTCAAGAGTCTCAGGCTTTGCCGCTACCCTTGGCCGAGATCTCACAGACACAGAGACTAAGGTCATTGCTGAATATACTCTCAACAATATACATATCAATGCTGCTGCTAAATGGGCCACCCTTGGCTTGGCTGCTTACATGACCTACCGTGGCCGCCGCACATGGCAATTCCCTTTCTATAAACCTAAGCTAGGTGGCAAGTTCAATCCCAACGAGGCCACCAGCATCTTTACCAATCAGAAAATTCGCGGTTTTTACCCAAGAGCCACTTGGCATACACTCCGGTTTACCGCCTACGCTGCAGTTACAATGCTAATGGTTGAGCCCGTTTTCCGTACCGTTTCCTTCATCCGAACAGAGTCTGCGATGGCACGGGATCCCCGGCTCGAGAATTTCATGAAGGAAGCTGCCTCAAAGGTCGAAAGAGTCATCGGACAAGGCCCTCCACAGCCAGGGCAGTATCAATCAGGGCCCATGGAGCATCAGGCCAATCCTAATTCTGAACCCGAGGAATACGGCAAGGCCTTCAGTGAGTCGGATTTTTATAAGCAGCAAAGTCGGCCTGATGCATGGTCAGGAGCTAGTTCACAACCAGCCCCTTCACCAACTCAATCATCTCGAGATGATGACTGGTCCGTTCTTGATGACGATGGCGATGCATCCCCTATTGCATCCTCCGCTCGAAACCAGCCCATCACTTCGACTGCCGGCGGATCTGCATGGGATCGCCTTCGGCAACAGGCTCGAACCGGTCAGAAGACAGACCAACAAGCTTCGTTTGAATCCCGAGGCGGTTGGGCCGGTCTTGGCCGAGCCCAACATCAGCCTCAATCGGAATCTCAGTCAGGATGGGGAAGCAACTCCACAAGCTCTGAATGGGGTGGGTCAAAAGACAGTTACTCCTACGGCGATTCAACCGACACTCGTTCGCAGGCAAAGGACCAGGCACAGAAGGAGTTTGACGAAATGCTTGAGCGGGAGCGCCGCGGGACTGAGCAGGGAAAGTCATGGGGCAGGTAAGGCAAACGTATTGTAAAACCAAAAAAACGCTGCACTCTATTCAATTGTATATTGAGATCTCATAGCTTATGATCTACCTGTAAACTACGCTGGGTCGAATATATCTATAAATCATTAAAATATGGTCTTGTTCTAACTGTGCATTGGTATCAGGCTTGAGATGTGCAGTGAAAACATACGTCACGAATGAGTCTACGACTTTACGAGGAGAAGTCAAATCTGACCTCAATAACAATTTTACTTGCTTCAACAATATGGCGGCAACAATGCCGATTTTACCAGGTTCTGTTAGGTACAACGCAAAAACGAATGAAAGAGAAGAATGAAAGAAACACAATCAAGCCGGCCTAGGTAAGCTACCTTCCCCTTCTTTTCAATCAAGACTGGACGGGCTCCGATACCTCCACGGGCTCGACAGCCTTCTCCGTTTCCGTTTCCGGTGCCTTGTCTTCTTTATCAGGGGCTTCCGTCTTCTCCTCGGCAGGTTTTGACTCTTCAGAAGTCTCTGTCTGTGTCTCCTGTGCAGGTTCTTCAGGAGTTGATGATTCAGCAGACTTCTCAGTTTCTTCCACCTTTTCCTCCTCATCGACAATAGGGACGGGGGCCTGTTCGCCTGTAACCGCCAAACTACCGTTCTCGGGATCTAGGGACCAGAAGGTTTGGGTCACAGAAAATGACAAGGTTGGCGGAGAGGACTTTGCAGGTTCAGCGGCCGCAGGGCTCTGAGCAGGCGCAGGACTTTTAGCCGGTGCACGGCGTTGAGGTCCACGAGCACGGCCCTTTCGAGCATCAGACAGTGGTGCCTTCTCCTTCTCCTCGGTGAGGTCCTCCTGAGGCTTCGGTTCCTCCTTCTTAGGGGCCTGAGGTCCAAGCTGTAAGCGCTTGTTCAGGTCGCTCATGAAACCTGCTTGTAAAGCGGCAATCTTGCCGCCCATGGGTCTGCTAGGTACCGGGGGCTTGGCTTTGGAACCTTCCCCATCCTTAAATGGTCTGGGAGGAATTTGGGGTTTGGGTTTGTCTGAGATTGGAGGCTTCGCCTTTTGAGACTCGTCCACTGGCGGGGTCTGTCTGGGCTTTGGTCGCTCGGGAATGCTGGGCTTTTCTGAGGCGTCGCTAGGCTTCTTAACGGGGCGGGCCGGAATATCAGGTTTGCTTTCGCTTTCCTCCTGAGGCGATGAAGAGACAGTCGCCTCGTGCAGTTGGCTCTCAGGGGCATCTTCCCAAATATCTCGGCTAGGGAATCGTTGGCTGGGGGCTGCTTTCTTCTTGGTCAAGAAAGACTCTGATTCTGGCTGAGTTTCAGTCCAGATATGCTTCTCCTCCTGCTGATCAGGCTTCTTGGTGTCGGCAGATCCTTGAGCTTCACGTTCTGCCAGTTCTTCTTGTCTTTGGGCGAAGATGTGAGCTGGAGTGATAGGGCGATCCTCAACACCAGCTGACAATGTTCGATGCTTTTCAGTCTCATCTGGTGTTGAGACCTCAACTGTGTAGTGAACACTGTCGGGGGCGTCTTCCCAGACATCCTTACTAGGGAAATAGTGTCTAGCCTTCTTGCTTTCGGCTGGTTTCTGTGCCACCTTGTTGCCATCATCGTCAAACAGAGGCTCGTATTCCTTGACATCATCCAGAGGTGTAGGGGAAAACTCTTGGGAGGTGTTTTCCCTGTAAAGACTTGTAGGACGGCTACGAGGTCGAATGTTGGGTTCCTCCATCTCATTGGAACTACCGCTACGCTCAGGGGGAGGATGCACAGCTGGCTGTTGAACGTATGACGGACCATCCTTGTTAACCTCATCAGAGGCAAGAATAGGGGCGGTGTGTTCCTCGTCATCAATGGCATTTTCATTGTCACCAGGAGAGCGGTACTCGGGACGACGAGGTTCATCAACATGGACGGTCTTCTCGCCGTCGGGGCCAGTGATCTCGGACTTGAAGGACAAGGCCTTCACTTGGTCTCCTCCGGTAGGATGGGGCGACGAGATACGAGAGGCATACTCCTCGCTCGCCTGGAAACCCACTTCCTCGGAGGGGATCGACTGGTTCTCTGGCACATCTCCTGTACCCAGCTGTTAGATAAATGTCATCACAAGAAATTTCTGGGGACGTACCATGGTTAGCAGCGCGGCTTGCGGTTTCGCGAACAAGCTTGTTCAAATCGTTGCTGCTCATGGCATAATCATTTTGGCGATCATGTAGAGGAGTCTTGTTCTCCCGATCGAAAACATGGGGATTCTTCTCGTAGTAATCCTTGCCAAGCTTGTCTTGGGGTGCAACACCATGGCCGTGAAGGCCATAGCTGCCGGGAGGTCCACCACGAGAGCTATGCTTGCGATGGTGGTGCTTGAACTCCTCGGAGTTAGGAGCGGGGGATGGAGCTTGGACATCGCCCAGGTGAGGGTTCATGGGCACTCGCTGTCCAATCTCAGGGATTCCATGTTCATCGTCGATATCAGGCTGGCTCTCGCTACCAGAGAAGGTCGTGCTGGGCTTCTTCTTGATGCTTGTTCGGGACGCAGGGCGGCCAATGCCAAAGGAAGCAGCTTTATCAGAGTCGGTGCGGGTGACAGCTTGGACACGCTGCTTGGCACTCTGAGCAGGCAACGAGGGCTTCGGAGCATGAAGCTTGAGATCGTCGGCAACTGTGCTCGTCTGCTCAGGGGAGGCAGCTCGGGGTTCATCATCTTTATCGCCTTTGTACTCCTCGGCTACAACATTGTATTCGCGGCCCTCTTCGCCAAGGGACGGCATGGCAACGCTCCCGGGACGATCAATTGGTTCGTCGGATCGGTCATCTGTGCCATCGTTTGAGCCAAAGCGCAGGGCCTTGGGGCTCTTGACTGGAATACCAGCATTGAGAGGAGAGGGAGCGAAGCGGTCAGGGTTGGGAGATATCGAGCGGTCGCTGGGGCGCTTAGCAGCAGGACGGGGAGGGATCTTGGGGAGAGAATCTCCCTTGTCCTGGTTTCGCGCAGGCCGAGGGGGGACAACTGGTGTCTGTTGCATAGTGGCGGCAGTCATGTTGTGAATAAGGATGCTCAGACCGAGCTAGAGGAAAGGGGTCGGCGAGGTGTAGGTGGGCGGGCGGAAGGGGCGTCGTGGGTTTTGTTCTTCAGAGCACGCCTTAGACGGCTTATACTCCTAGAGGGGTCAACAATAGAGCAGCGGTCAGCATTGAGTTTGGAGGAGAGCAATTGAAGTAGCCAAAGGCGGGATTGAGTCCAGGACGGACAAACGATAAGAGATAGGTCCGGCAGTGAGCCGGTGGCCGGGGGCAGGAGGGGCGGGAGACAGGGGAATCATGGAGCTTCAGCTTAAGCGGCCGCGCCAGTGGAAGCACCAGCGCGACAGCAAAAGCGTCAGCGTCAAAGTCAACGGTGGCGGGAAGGGTGCATAACTCTGACTCTCGATAGTTGCTAAGAGTCGCCGCTTATCGCTGTTGGGCGATATGGATCGCGGCGCTATCAGAGATAGAGAAATGCCATGGCGCGTACTGCGCCCGCTCCAGCCCACCCGCAACTTTTTGCAGTTCGTCCCGCGCATGCTGGGCGCACAGAGGACAAGTCAGGGGAACAGAACTTACCAATGGGGGTGTCTTGATTGGAATTAGAATCTCCGGATGGAGATGGAAATGTTACTGTATCATCCACAGTCGGAGACGTCGAACAGTAGTGGTAATAAGCCTGGGGAAGTTGATCGTCGGGTAAGCTTGCGCAAGGCAGGTCAAACCATGTAAATATACAACAACGTCCGTCTCGAGTTCGACGTCTCTCGCGAACGGCCCAATTGTCACTTATATAGCTGCACACCGGCAACAGGAGGTGAACGAGCACCCGGCTCATCCACCTCGGCGGCAGCCAGGTGACGGCCCAGAGCCACTTGCTACTGTCAAGCTGAGCGACGGGGCCTTGTGTCCTTGTCCGTCCACCGTCACTTGGTGGTCAAAAAACAGGGATGACGATGACGCCAAGTGTACTGTGCGAGACGCTGCCGATCACGCACGGTAGGGCAGCGACCGATGGGCCTGCACGCCGCTGTTTAGATGTTTACATCTTGTGATTGCGACACTCGCCGCCTTTGCCAGGGCCGTTCCCCCCTTGGAATATTTTGCTTCTTTGAGAGGTCCGGCCTAAATGGAAGCGCTCGATCGTACAAATTGACCGCTTTTCGAGAGCCCTTCTCATCGTCCAACGACCTGCCCTGGGGCCTCAGCAAAGGTCATCTTCCGGACAGTCGCTCTGCGTCAGTTTTACCCCCCCGAGGCTCAGACACAGTGCGCCGTCACCCCGCATGATGCCACCACCCAAGTCAACTCGCAGGTCCCTGGACGGAAACGGCCATGTGGGTGTCTCTCGCCCGGTCGTTCCCCTGCACCATCAGGTCCAGCTCCAACGTCCTCTGTTTTGAAGGCCACACCGAGACAGCAAAAGATGCTCTTGTCAATGCGGTTGCTGTGCTTCTCGTGAGCTGGCTCCGGGCAGACGGCTCCCCTCTTTGAATTCACCCCGCCTTGGCCACCACCACCACTTCCTCCTCCTCCTCCTGAGGCCAGCTGATGGGGAGCAAAAGCCCTTGTTGGCTTTGTTGGGGAAGGTCTACGACGGTACCAAAAATGGTCGTCAATGACACCGTCATCCGGGAGTACGTGGAAGCTCCCTGTGTGGACTCCTACACCTTAGGTACCTACCTTGTCATCGCTCTCGCCGGACCCATGGTGGGACGCATCCCCACCGATCGAACTGAGCTTGCTTGACGGTACTGGAGCGAGCTAGACCCAGGAAGACTCCCAGGCGGTGTCCGCTGCGCCATGAAGATTCCAGGGAATGACGCTTACTCGCCAGCATCCTACTGGTCCACACACAATTGAGGCCGCAGCTGCAGTCGCATGACCCCAACGAAGCAGCTGGACGTTTCCGAATGGATACTTCCTCGTTCTAGTGTTTCCAGTACGAAGTTTGCAAGGCGGGTATACATGGATGCTCGAGGTACCGTTATCATGCTGAAAATAGGAGGTAAAGGGAGCTTTGTACACGGTCACATATAGCTCCAGAGATAGCCAGCCGGCTGTGGCCCGGTTGACTGGGTCAACAAAGGCCCCGTAGAGCTTCCGGAATCCCGATGCTCATGACTCTTCAAAGATTTACAAAAAATACTGGGGCTGAAATAGACAGGAACCAGGTAACTTGCAGCCCATGCCGGAGGCGATCACCGCACCCCATCGTACATGAGTGGGAAAAAAAAACTCTGACATTCCTCCTGGATTGTGTGATCAAAAATAACACTACCAGTATTGTTTTCATGAAATGCGGCATCCAACCCAACCCCACAGTCGAATCACATCAGCATCTTACCCACGTCCCTCCCCCCCTCGAGCACATGATGCTGCCAGGGAGAGACAAAGGTGCACACCCGTTCCCCACGTAGTTCGCAGTTATTCTGCAGCAGAATTGGCCATCATGACGCCATTCGCAATTATCACCCCTCCCGTCTTCCGTCCCCGACCGCCAGCTCCAGTGCCCCGAAGGGAGGGGCCGGTGGTCCCTCGAGCATCTAGATGTTCAACAAATAGCCGGACCGGCCCCTATAGCCGGTTAAAGCGTCACATCTGTTCACTTTTTTTTTTTTGGTGGCCAAAAGCATGAGTGTAATTGTTAAGAGTAATTCCAACGCGACAATAGAGAGGGACTCATTCCATTCCATGCCATTTTGACCCCTCAGTTGCATTCGCAATTCACATTCACACACACACGTCCCATTCCACCCTTGGCGATGCTCGTGGCGCCTCGGTCAAACGCCAACTTCCCTTTGGGAACACTAGGGGCAATTGCATGCAGCTACAACTCTGCAGTCAACTACCTAATACATGATAACTTTTTTGGGTGCAGTGCGTGCATATCTTCGGGCGCCTCCTGTCGGGCGATATCCACTCAGGCCAAAGGTACAATACATACCTCGAGAGCTTGTCCCCTGTGACTTCTGTACCTTTAGCAACATGGAACTCATCCGCCTGAAGATATCAATTTGATAGTAAAGAAAAGAAGAGAAAATGAACTCCATATATAAATTACTCATTGACTTTATTTACTTAATATTTATTTAGTTATAATTTGGCTGGAAGATGGTGGGAAAAGGCAGAGGGGGTACAATCTTTTAGGGGTTGTACTGTGCAAGACTGGTACTGTGCCACTCTGTCCAGTGTCTAGCCTCTTGTGGTGGACCAGACGAGATCTCGTCGTGTCACGAGGGGCCCTGGGCACCTCTTTTTTTCGCCTCGGTGCAGGGACATCCTGGGGCGCCTCGAGCTTTTCTAGACGGCCCAGGCTCTGGTGCTTGACGCCGCCAAGGGGCCAAACTCCATTGAGGGTTGTCATCTGACGCTGCCCTCTCCAACTCTTCCCAGTCTAGGGCGTACTGTAATGTTGCCAGGTTCAACAATTTCAAAGAGGGGTCACCGGCTCACCTAGTGATCCAGAAACTGCATCTTCAGCCCCTCATTAAACAGCTGCAGCGACATGTGTA
Source organism: Calonectria ilicicola (assembly GCA_020809705.1). NCBI lineage: Eukaryota > Fungi > Ascomycota > Sordariomycetes > Hypocreales > Nectriaceae > Calonectria > Calonectria ilicicola. The sequence continues at coordinate 1,473,094 of CP085825.1, read as the reverse complement.
CCCCCTTGTATCCTATTGAAAAAAAAAAATTCCATCGGCATAAGATTATATGGACGAAAAAAGAAGCATCTAAGTTAAGACAAATTATGATAATAATAATTTATCCAGTTTTTTTTATTATTCCCAAAAAGACCGTCCCCAATCAGTGGACACCTGACCTTGTTGGATCTAAAGGCTATTATTAGGTGGGAAGCTCGACCGCGGGACAGGTGGCTAGAGCGAGTGGGGTTTGTCACAACAGCTTGCTCGATAGCTCAAGACTGGAGCTATTCCGGTTCGTCACCTACCAAAGTAATGCGTGTAAGATATTCCACTCAGCATGCCCTTCCACACAATGGACTTGTCGAGTTCCATCACGCAGATAGCTGTCAACATCGTCATGTATAGTCACGTGGAATGGGAACCAAAAGAATCATGATGATGCTCTAGTTTCGATAGTGCGGTAATAGAGGATATCCAGTCCAAACCCCCTGTACCGATAAAGGTCATCAATACAAATCAACTGCTTTCAAGTCCAAAAACAAAAACGTAAAAGCCGTTCCTCATCCCAGACGCCGTATCCCTTACCGGGTATGCAGGCCAGAGCTCTCCAGCAAAGACCATAACTTCATTCAAAAGGGGAGGGATTACTCCATCAACAGACACCCTCCAAAAATAATGGTTTCCCCAGTTCTTGCTCTCACTCGAGTCTCCCCATCGCCAAGATATGGTTGCCACAGTGCCAAATTTCCTGTTGGCTTGAGCAACGTTGGTCATTCGCTCGGCGTTTTTGTTCAGATGGCCGGTGTGTGTGATTTACTATCTGCGCATTCGGGAGCTGGCTGCATCTTCTTACACAATCATCTGAGCAACACCTGCGCCGCCAAGGGTCTTGCTACCAACAAAGGCCTGGCCCTTGATGCCAGCGAGGCCGTAGCATACAGCAGTGAGGAGCAAGAAGACACCAGCAGCAATCAAAGCGCTGCCACCGGTCAGGATACTGATCATCTGCAGGGCACCCATGACGGCATAGGCGGCAGCTCGCATGTAGTTGGTCGAGATTTTGCGAATGAGGGCATCGAATTTGGCCGAGGTTGGGCAGATTCGAAGCAGGAGGGGGACTTCGATGAAGAGAATAACAAACGCCGATGCACTGCAACGTGTTAGTTGTCGGACATCACAGAGCGCTACAGCGTCGCATTGACACAGGGGAGCGTGAGGTACATACATGGCGAGAGCGCAGAAAATAATTCGGACGGGTTTAAGTGAGAAAATGGAAGAGATTCCAGTCGCAAGACAGAGAATCATGGACAGGACACCCAGCCTATTCGAGCCCATTTGTTAGCCTTCTCTCCAAAGCGCAATCATGTACTGCCGTTGATTCGCGGCGCAGGTCGAGTCAGGGCTCGGGAGAGCTCGACGGCGCAAGCCCCATGAGAACATCGGGAAGCCGACACGACAGAGGCGTGCTTACCATTGTCCGTAAATGCCTAGAAATGGGGTCAGCATCATATGCAACCAGCGCACGGCATCCAAGAGATCACATACTGAAGTTTCTGGTCTGGAACTCCTCCTTGAGCGTCATCTTGACAGCTTACGTCGAGTGTGAGGCCTCGCAAACTAAGGGCGGATATCGGAGATCGGAAGAGTGTCGCGCACAAGAAATGACGCGAGCAAGAACGTCGATTCGAGTGCTGGATATTAGCGATGCGGAAAGGCTGATATCTGGTGTCGATGTGGTTGCGCCGGAGATGACGGACAGTGGTTGAGGTCGGAGCTGATTATGTCGTGGAAACGAGTGCACGTAGCCTTTTCGCGAAAGAGCATCCGACCAGTCTTAGTCCCCAATTATTGAGGCTGGCGCAGGGCCTGACGGCTGGGGGGGCGACCGTCGGTTGCTGGCTTGCTGCTGACAGGCCACGGCAGTGGTACCTCTAGCGCCGTGGTACGCTGGGGACAGTGCCAAACGTGGAGGGTTCGAGGGCGGTATAGCGAATGCTGATTGGCTCACTCGGGAAACGTTGTGGGGATCGCCGTCTTGCAGCGCCTGAGGATCAGGGAGCTGGTCAACTGAAGCAGGCTCTGGCAGGTGTCAATTTAGGTGAGACACAGGCCAGACGGCGTTTGATCGTAACGAAGAGCGAGAAGGGGGTAATAAATGAGACGGGACAAAGGCCTGGCTTTGCTTAAACAATGTTCGAGCCTCTGGTTGGTATGCGATTGAGAGGGCTGGAGGACGGACAGTGGCTTGGTTTATGCTTGGCTGATGGCCAGTCTTGCGTGTCTGTGGGCTCAGTCAAATACAAAAGCGTCTTCCTTCGTCGTATTCGGATATCACACTGGTATTATCCCGCCACGGCTGTAGGCAACTGTATTTCGGCCTACCGAAGTGACGTACGGGGGTACGCGGCACAAAGCCAAGCCCCCAGCAGAGACCTGGCCCACCAAGACTGGACACAATACGAAAAGGTCCTGGTCAGCTCAACCTACCCTAAATTGTGAGAGACCGGTCTTGGCCTTTGCCATTTTGCATCAATTCGCTTGCTAGTGTGCATTTTTCACGGTAGCCTTGTATTATGGCTCATGCTGTGCCATTGGCAGTGGTTGGCCGCAGCCTAAACGCATATGAGGGGCTGTTCCAAATTCGTGCATGTTTAACCTGTCGATCATCGAAATGCAAAGAGCAAAGCACTTGCAGCCACGTTGAAACAAGCTCACAAGTCTCCAAAACACCACACCATTTCCGTCGTGATAGACAACAAATTATTCCACGGGTTGGCGCCAAACTGTGTTTTCTCGAATGTGTCGCTAAAGTAAACCCTCCCTTTCAAATCCATCCACTATCAGACCCAGGATAATCAGTCTTGGCATGCAACATGTCCTGTACAAAAGTCCAAGCCCAAGTGGAGATGGCGCCGCCGTTGTTAGCGAGCAAGCCAGAACCTCCAACGGCGACCATTACATCATCTTTTTGCATATCCGGACCAAGCGGGCTAAGTTCTGCTTACAACATCTTGCCTCGCCTCGCATTGAGCTTGCTCAGTAATCGTATTCGAATTATCCCGACCACGCTCGTTTTTAGACAGCGCTCGCGAACTGCTGTCGCCTGTGTCCCGTCATCCGCTGTCCCGGTATTCATTGTGGCGCGGGGTTGTTTCGATCCACCCGGCCGCCGTCATGACGCTTACCATCTTATCGGATGAGCAAGTCAATGCCATTCTCGAGAATCTCACCGTCGAGGAGTTGGATGAATTTCGCAAGGATCTCTCCGCCGCCCTCCATGAGTTTTCTACCAGTGTAAAGGCCCCTGAGGAGGGTTTCCAGCAACCTCCTCGGTCTACCACCCTACATCCAGAGACAAAAGTCAAGACATCCTATATGGTAGCATGCGGTCCTTCTGGAATGGGTTGCAAAGGTAGGGCACCGTTCAATTCTGTATTTATGGGGTATTTCTTTTTTGTTTAACATGGCATAGTTATATCTCGGTTGCAACTGGACTCCCATAACTCACAAGATGCTGCATCTGTAACGCCACATGGTGTTCTCACCTTGTTTAAACCAGATGGATCTCCTTTGGGTATGGTCCATCCGAGTGCTCTGACGGCTTTTCGCACTGCATTGGCCTCCGCATGTCTTCTCAACAAGCGGCATCATGTTAAAATAATTACCGTTTTCGGTAGCGGCACGCAAGCGTACTGGCACGTTCGACTTGCATTAATGATGCGTGGTAGCACTATCAAGCACATCAACGTCATAAACCGGCGCTTCTCTAGTAACGCTGGCGGCATGCTGAAGAAATTTGCCCTCATCCCACAGGATATAAAGCAACGAGAGGGATGGACCGGGGCTAAATTTGGACTTCTAACACCCACCTTTCATGAATATCAGCGTCTGCTCAAGGACCAGATTCGTGACGCAGATGTCATTTATTGCTGCACACCATCCCATGAAGATTTGTTTGATGGATCTATTCTGACTTCCCATGAGGGCCGAAAGAAGGGTCGACTGATTGTCGCCATTGGCAGCCACGGACCTACGATGAGGGAACTGCCTGACGATTTAATCCAGCTTGCTGTCAAGCAACATGAAAAGCCCCACAGGCACTTTCATAAGCATGCAGACGAAGGCGGCGTCATCGTGGTGGACAACCTGGAGGATGCCGTCAAGAATGCTGGTGAGATTGTCATGGGGAAAGTCAGCCCCAAACAGCTTGTTGAGTAAGTTGCTGCCTGTCTATAAATATTCGGAAGTTATTTTCTGACAAAGTGATAGGCTGGGAGAGCTTGTAATGCTCCATCGGTTAGTTAAAGAGGAGTCTGATGCCGAAGTCGCTAGTAGCCAGGCATCTGTTATTTCTTCCGAGATGGATAAGTTGGAAATCACTGACAAAGTGTCTTCTATGTCGACCGTATTTGGCAGTGGCCCTCCCTCACGCCCCGGTAGCCCATCTGGATCTACTGGATCGAGCTCTCACAAAGGCCCGTCCATTTTCCATTTCCGCAAAAATTCTAGCGGCTCATCAGACACGGAGAAGAAAAAGAAGGAAGATGGGTTGGCTCGTTGGTTGAGAGATGGCACTGTCATATACAAGAGCGTAGGACTTGGCCTGATGGATCTAGTCGTAGGGATCCACCTTATTCAGGTTGCTAACGATAAGAATATTGGAACTCGCGTGGAAGGATTTTAGGGTGTATCTACTCTGTAAAGGACTTTGAGCAGGGGCTCTAATTGATTTATCATCAAATAGGCAACTCGATTATAGACTAGGCTGCAATGCATAGAGGACAACAAATGGCTCATTAGATCAGATTATCATGGTATTCAGCGACATTCTAATTGTACAATTGCTCATATTTTACGTGTCTATTCCGCAACCCAAACAGCAGCCATGCCCATACCGGTTCCTATACACATGGATGTGCTTCCGACCTTCTTGCCTGTACGCTTGAGCTCATACAACAAGGTAGAAACCTGTCGAGCACCAGTGCATCCTAGCGGGTGACCAAAGGCAATAGCACCGCCCTTGGGGTTGATCTTTTCTTGTGGAATTCCCAATTCGTTGGCGCACCACAGGCACTGGCTGGCGAAGGCCTCATTGATCTCGTAGATGTCCACATCATCCTTGGAGATGCCAGCAAGGTCAAGGGCCTTGGGGATAGCCTTCCATGGGCCTTGTCCCATGAGGAGGGGCTTAACACCTACAATAGAGGCGCAGACGTACTTGCCAAGAATGGTCTGTCCGAGCTTCTCGGCGGTAGAGCGCTTCATGAGAAGGACTGCAGCAGCGCCGTCAGAGACTTGGCTGGCATTACCACCGTGAATGGTACCATCCTTAGCAAAAGCAGGCCTCAACTTGGACAGGCTCTCGGCAGTAGTACCAGCGCGAACACCATCATCCTTGGAGACTGTGACAGTCTTTGTCTCGCCAGTCTTGGGATCTGTCACCTTCGTCGTGATGGGGACAATCTCTTGATCGAAAAGGCCTTCCTTTTGGGCCTTCTCGGCCTTTGCGTAAGATGCGGTCGCAAACTCGTCTTGTGCCTGACGGGTGATACCGAGATCCCTGGCCATATCCTCGGACAGGACGCCCATGGGAACCTTGCAGTTGGCAGCCTCCTCGTGGTTGTCGAATGCATCAGAATATTCGGAAACAGCGCTGGCTCTTAAATCGCTGTTAGTATTTGCAACTATGTAAGGAAATAGAATGCACCTACCCGTAGTTCATTGTCATGCTCTCTACACCAGCACCGATACCGATATCGATCATGCCAGCCTTGATCTGGTTCGCCACATCGACGCAAGCCTGAAGCCCTGACGAGCACTGGCGGTTGACGGTTCGTACAGAGGTGGTTTCAGGGAAGCCAGCAACCAAGCTGGCGGCGCGCATCTCGGTGGCGCCGCCGCCGGGAGCCAGCACTGTACCAACGCAAACATCATCGACAAGGGCAGGGTTGATCTTGGAACGATCGATGATGGATTTGAGGACAGCAGCGAGGATATCGGCAGCGTGAGTGTCCTTAAAGCCGCCCTTCTTTTGTTTGGTGAAGGCACTTCGACAACATGCGGTGACGACGATCTGAGGAGCGGGGGGTGGTTAGTTGCAAGCCTCGGCGCATTGACATGGGGAGCTCCATACATCATCAGGGCGCTTCTCCAGGATCTTGTCGCGACCACCAGCGGTCGGGTTGCCGGTGAGCTGGCCACCTAGCTGAGAAATTCGGTCGGAGACTACAAAAACACAAAAGCACAAGTAGTTAGCATTTCGTGGGCTCTCGCGCTTGGAATGGGGGGCTGTCTGGGGACGGATCGCGTACCACCCATGTTGTCGGCTTCAAGCGCTGGTTGCTCGGCTGGGAATAGAGGCGAATTTGGGGGATAACGGTGAGGAGGACAGAAAATGTGGAAAGGGGAAGATTGAGGATCAAGAGACACAATGCGCAGTAGATAATATAACACGGCAATCGGTAGACCTCGGATGTAGTGGAGACGGAGCGAGGTTGAGTGTCGCTTGTGCGCTGAATGAGACAGTTCAAAGTTTCTCCGTCATGAGTGGTCTTTTTGGTGGAGGGACCCGCTGACATCAGCTGGGAGATGCGCCGACCGAGGCATCTCGCCGCCCCGGTCTTGGCGCAGTTTTAGTGGGCTCCCTTAGCGCCTTTCACATGCCATTTCCCCAGCCTTCGGGGCGTCTGCCGTCATGGATGAACCCCGACCTGTGTCACGAGCAGCACCTGATTGATGACGCTCGGCTATTTGACCCCATGATGGATGTATGGAAAGCCCGGGGAAGATCTGGAAATCCCTGGTGGGGTTGCCAAATGATTACGGGCAGAGTGTAAGCCGCGCTCAGTGTCACAAGCCAGCAACATGATGGTTCGTTTGAGTCGTAGCCGCTTTGAGATGGAAATGCTCTGAATGCCATCTAGCCGAAAACGTGCCCTAGCGGGTAAAAGAAATAAGACAGAGACTTGTATCACGACTCTGAAAAAAGCTAAAGCAGGTTGCATAATGTTTATCCATAAGAAATGTTAGTTCTGCCCAAGATCATTAGGTTTAGGTTTTATTTATTTGTTTATTTTCTCTTACGCCCTGCTGAGACAACTCTGCCAACGTGCTCTGTTTTACACACCCTCAATTCGAGAACCCACCTCAGCCCCAACAAGCAAAAAAAAAAAGAGTGTTGAACAGGCCAAGAATCACATCTTGGGGACGCACACTCAGAACTCAAACTGGACAGCGCTTAGGTAACCAACCACCATTCATAAAAAAATACCAGAGAATCGATTAAAGTTATGCGTCAGGAAAGAAACATTGCGACTCAGCCTTACCATCCGATATTGGATAGGGAGACGGTGCAGAGGAAGACATTACTGAAAAGTCTGGTGCAAGCTCTGGAGCGGACGCTCCTGAAATCGAACATGGGTAGTAGTCAGATGATCCTGCGTAGGAACTGCTCGCGCACATAGATCCCAGGGAGGACATAAGCGATGAAGGCGAAAGATTTGAGCCATCTGAACGAGTGGGGGTGTATGTGGGCACTGTTAAATATCCGGCTGCATCGAGGGGCCATGGTTAATATCCGTGTTTAATCTAGCGTATTAGAGAGGCGCATGTGAAACTGACCTGATATAGGTGGAGGCCCAGGCTGTTGTATCAAGCCAAGCAGTGACAAGGCCCGAGACCCGAGCTCGAGTTTGACACATGGATCTTCAAGTCGAACAAGTGGAACATTCAACTGTTGGTGTATTTGACCGATGCTTTCTACTTCCACTACGTCTATATAGTAGAAGTGGGTGTATGGGCTTTTTAAAGTTGATTGACTTTGACGACGCGATGGGGGGATAAGATAGGGCTTGACCCCCAAGTTTCTCAGGCTAATGTCTGCCTTGCTTTCTTGTATATTTGGACGACATTTTGCTATGATGGAAAACTCTCTGTCTCGTACCTGAATATTTAGACGTATGTTTCTCTCGGCGATTGAAGGCCGAGAAGGGAGAAATGAATTGAATGAAGTAGTTAAAGGCGTAAGCCCAGCGGTAGATCGGTTCAAGGTAATAGTTGGAAGTGTGTTATTGTGATGTCTAGTTCCAGGAATCGGCATTGCCCCGGCACTGAGCCCCATAGTATTGTTCACTTTGACTTGTGACTCATATGGAGATATTTGCGGGATACCTCCATGGAAATCGACCGTAGAGGTAATCGGTTCTGAATAATCATAGCTGAGATGGCTTGGCTGAGTTGTATTCCATGAACCCTGTTCGGGGCTTTGGAAAGCCAAGGCTGATATATGTTCTGTTGGCGGGATATCGCATTTGAACTGATGGTCTGGTAATGTAGGCATCAAGTTAAGTCCTATTGATATTGCAGAAGGCTTTCTGCTGCTTCTTGGTAATTGAGGAGACGTCCTTTCTAGGTCATTCAATCCGTCCGCCGTCTGGTGCAAATGGCCGTCGCCCAGCTGGCGCTTGCGTTGCTTTGTCTTGACCATTATGTGCTCTTGGTGTTTTCGCATTGTGTTTTAGAGGAATAGCTACGCTTAATCTTAAAAGCTGACCGAGGGGCTTTGATCCTATTTGGATTCCTTTGCTTCTTCTTCACATTCCCCCTTGTCTAGATCCGCTTGCTGCATGACAATGCTCCTATCATCAAGCTAACGATTTTGGGCAACCATAAAAGTATTAGATACAGTATCCAAGTATGCCACTTTGAAATTTGGGAATGAAAACGCCGCGGCTGAGGTGCATACATATGCCTCTCAACTGGGCGAAGTCGCACTGCCCTCGAGGTTCAAGCTAGTGTTTTGGCTCCGTTTTTCAATGTTTGAATCCTACTTAGAATCACCGAAAGCTGCTCCAATAGGTCGTTTTTTGTTATGATTTGGTAGAAGGCTGTGCAGTAGAGGCGGGACAATAAGGCAAACGTTAAGGCGACGGCACTATTAGCACCGCCAACAACGCTGGCATTGCCAACGCACAAGGCATTATCTCATATTAGATGACGCAGTTGAAATTACAATAAATCAAATGCGAACATGTTTTTGCCCGGGATATGAGAGAAATCTATGATTTGAACGAAGTTCTGCATTTTGGAGGCTTACAGTATCCACCAGTCGTGCAGATTGATATTCTGCCTCGGCTGCGGTGGTGGAGCCTGCATTGAATGTGCGAATCGCGCACTACTTTCAGGCGCCCTTCTGTTAGCGGCAGCGCACAGTTCAGGTAGAATTTATTCTTACAATTACTATTCTTTGATACGGAGTAAACTTCCGGCCCAGAACCCGGTAGCCGAGTTTCTCATCCTTGGCTGGAACACACCTGGTGTGTCATGAGTTCTGCTCATAAAAGTAAGCCATATCGATGTTTTTTTTCAGGCAATCGCCGACAGTGGTTGATCCAGTGGATCTTCAGATTTATTTATCCTCCTTATTCGACGCAGGCTGGAGATTTGATCTTCTAGGATGTTAGTGTGTCAGTGATGATCACTTATGTGCACTCTACTGATATTGCCTAGCACCAATGTATTTCCGGCTACGAAGAATGAGAAGCACTGGATCCACCACAGATTTTCGTCAAAGAGAGAGATCCAAGCTTTGGCCCAATACATCTCGGCCCCCATATCTGGCCATTTTCGGAACCTTTTTCCTTAAACGCCATTCGTCTTGTCAAAGCACACCTTGTGCTCAGAAGGAGAGGCCACCCATGCAAGGGCCTTCCTCCATACACAAGGTTTGATCTCTATGAGCCAATGGCGTATCGAAAGAGCTAATCAAGTATATTTAGCGCCAATGTCTCCAAAATCATGCCTCAGGTGCAAGAGGGATGATCAGATCTACGTTGCCATGGTCTACCTTTAGTGACGATTCATACAATATTATTAAATCATCGCCTAATCGCAAACGAACACCATCAAGCCAAGGGCATCGCTTGACACCACTCTCTGCCCCCGATCAGTACCACAATTTTTCTACCGGGTCCAATAAAGTCAATGTAGAAAAGGATCAATGCCTGCATCCTGACATCTCCTGTGAAATCACTGAACCAGACAACCAGGCATCTATGTGTGAAATACAAATGAATAGCCCAATGAAGAACACCTCCGTATCCTCCGACGAAGGTAGAAACCTCTCGAATATCAATAAGGAACGCTTAATTCATCTCGGTCATGAAGGACGCCATTTTGACGACATTCAAAACCGATTCGCTACATTGGTACTCTGGGGTCAAACTGATACCGAAGGTTCTGAAGGAGAATTCCAACGGAATAAAAACAAATTTGACATGGGAGAAACCATACCTGTGCCTGATATTGACCTACCGGAAGAGAGTGACTTAGACGATAACATGCGCTGGGAATGGGACAAAGATACAGAAAGATTCCGGCATTGGGACGAAGAAGATCAACAATGGGTCTATTACCCTGAACAATTTGATTAGGAATACATTATCTTTCAGATTATTAGCTAGAAACCATCATATTTAGTACTTATATGCCTTGAGAAAGGTTTGATGTGTTGGAATAAAAGACTGGAGTTTTTATTCAAAATTGGAGTTGGCGTTGTTTAATAAATCAAGGAATAAGGGCAATCATAAGATTGTGTAAATTTCATTTCATTCAATAAACTCTCTGTTCTCTCCATATTCGCCTAATATTCACTGGTACTACAAATCCCTATTCACTGAACAAATTGCACCTCGTTGAATCCATTAGACCTTGCTCTCTTCTGTTGGCTTTTTCTCGGTCACCTTATCATCTGCAGAAAACTTCAAGCTGATGCTATTAACGCAGTGACGTTCGTCAGTGGGCGTAGGGAAACCTTCGCCTTTGAAAACATGGCCAAGATGACCGCCGCAATTGGCGCAGACAATTTCAGTGCGTACCATGCCGAGGGTACGGTCCTCATGCCGGATGACGGCACCGGGAATGCTATCAAAATAGGCCGGCCAGCCACAACCGGAGCTGAACTTGTGGTTGGCTTTGTATAGAGGTGCGTCACATCCGGCGCATGTGTAGACACCCGCATCAGGGTAATGCTTATCATACTCGCCAGTACCCGGGCGCTCTGTTCCTTTTTCACGAAGGACGCGGAACTGTTCTGTGAATTTGTGTTAGAGATATTAAAAAAGAAAAAGCTGAAAAAAAAGACCCGTTGTCTCGAAATACAACAACGAAATAAATGCTGCAAACCTACCCTTGTTTAGGATCGCACGCCACTCATCATCGGTGCGCTTGTCAGGGAACGACATTTCGGAAGATTTAGAGGAGGAAGATGAGGCGAAGAAAGCACTCAGAAATGGGATACTGGACATCGATCTTAGGTGGATTGGGTGTAGGGCAGCAAGTTGCAAAGGCTGTCGAGGTTTCAAGCGGGGAGAAAGGCGGGAGAATGTGTAGATGATGGATGATACAAATGGATGAAGCCGCATGGATGGCGATGGGGAGGAGCGCTTATATTCTAATTGAGGTTTTAGTATGCAAGACAATTGTATGCATGGACCCCAGTGACATGAGAAAGGTTGGCCTATGAGAGTGGTGGCAATCGTGACAAATCAGAGGGTGGAAGGCGGAATCCTTTGGAGCTGGGGTTAAGGATGCGACGGAAAATGAGGGGCTTTCACGATGTGGAATCTTTGGTTGCAAGTCGAAGTAGTTGCATCATCAACTATTCCTAGTGCCACAGCCACAGCCACACTGACACTGTAGTCCAGTGGAATGAGTGCTGAGCCGCTGCTTCAGTGTAGATGGAATCTTACGGGGCGCAGTCACCTGAACTTTTAGCACTGCGTATAGCGTATTCCAATGCGGTTTCGTCATTGAAATGAAGGGGACAAATCAATGCTTGCAATTGCCATGACTGCCTACCTAGCGTGGGCTTCGGAGATGTCATGATGGGTGCCTCCTCCAAGGCAGCGAGATGCGATCTTTGTTGCCTCAGGTTGCCCCTTATCGCTACCAGTTTTGGGCTGTGGCTAGTGAGGTGCCCAATGCTGGCCCCACAGCGCTAGGATCAAGCAATGTTCGTCTTGATTGAGCTAAAGTGATGTACCTGTCTAGCTTCAGGCCGTGGTAATACCACCTTGGCACCTCCTTATTACTCGACTACGCGACGTCGCCAGGTTGCCACTTTCAAAGTCTTGAGCCCCTCAAGTCAAGGTGTCATTCTCTCGACCCGTGCCCAATTTCTTCCTAATAACCCATCTCTCTTCCACTCGACGCCATCCATCACTAACCGACACCTCTTGCGAAATACTCCCGCTTCCACCGCCATGTCGAGGAGGGCACCTAACCCCGCCGCCGAGCGGGCGGCGCAAAATCAAGCTACCATCAAGAGTCTCTTGAAACTGGAGACTAACAAGGTCTGCGCTGATTGCAAGCGAAACAAGCGTATGTGATTTTCTCCGGTTCCATGCCTGACCGGCTCTGTGCGGAGGGGCCCTCAAACTCATGACTGACATGCGACACCTCTATAGATCCGCGATGGGCCAGTTGGAATCTCGGCGTCTTTATCTGCATCCGATGCTCGGGTATTCACCGTGGTATGGGGACACATATTAGCCGAGTCAAGTCAGTCGACCTCGACTCCTGGACCGACGAGCAGCTGCAGAGCATTCTGAGCTGGGGCAATGCGCGCGCCAACAAGTATTGGGAGGCCAAACTCGCTGCTGGCCACGCACCTTCCGAAGCCAAGATCGAGAATTTCATCCGCACAAAGTATGAGCTGAAAAGATGGGTCATGGACGGCCCTATGCCCGATCCCTCTACTCTCGATGTCGACGGCGACGACGATGTGCCCCTGAGCTTGGTCAAGGAGAAGCAAGTGATACAGCGCAAGGAGTCGCTCCGCAAAGCCTCCTTGGGACAGTCGAGCGCCCCCAAGAACATTATCCAACCTCCGACAGGCGACCTCATTGGAGGAGACCCCATTCCCGTTCGATCAAGCAGCGCCGCACCTACCGCTACCAAGGTGCCTCCAAAGGCTGATCCCGCACCCCCTCGAACCACAAGCACAAAGGACTCTCTGTTGGGACTCGACTTCTTCGGTGAGGCTGCACCTCCTCCTCGACCAGCAAGTACGACAGGCACCTCTACATCGACTAGCCAATCTCGCCCCGATTTAAAGCAATCGATCCTGTCTCTTTATGCGACTGCCCCTCGACCGCAGGCCCCACCTCAGCAACCTGCTCAGAACTTTGGAGGCATGACCTCTCCTACGATGGGCCACCAGTCTCAGGGATCCTTCGGTGGTGGCTTCAACGACGCCTTTAGTAGCCTTAGCATCGGCAGTGCTCCCGCTCCTAAGCCGGCGGCTCCTGATCCATTTGCGAACCTCGGTTCCCGAACGACATCCAACACCACCACCAGCAGTGCTTTCGGTGGCCTCGGAGCAGGCAGCTTCTTCGACTCCAAACCATCCCAGCCTGCAGCTTCCTCACATCAAAAACAGCCTTCCAATTTTTCCTTAGGAGGAGGCTTTGGTGATTTTGCATCACCGGCGCCCGCTGCTGCCCCTACGCCAGCTAAGCCCGCCCAATCATCCTCTGCTATGGGTGACCTTTTTGACCTCTCTGCTCCTGTTTCTCAGACTTCTCCTCCACCTTCGAACCCGACTATTCCACCTGCTTCCAGCTCAGTATTCAACCTTTCCTCTCCCCAATCGCCTCCTGTGGCCTCTGCTCCGGCCCCTACTGTAGCCGCAACCAGCTCTATGGGCGGGTTCTCAGGTGCTGATGTTTGGGGCTCAAGTGAATGGGGCGCTCCTGCTGCCCCTGCCCCCGCGGCTGCTCCCCCCGCTGCTCAAAAGAGCCCCGGGCTCCCCAAGCCTTCTACCAGTGACTTCGGTTGGGGAAATTCTGGCGGCTCCTTTGCCAACACCCCTATTGTTCCAGGTGCCGGTGGAGGATTTAACCCTCAGCCCAAAGTATCAGCTGATGAGGAATTTGGAGGATGGACTTCGGGTCCCTCAACTACAGGCGGAACTGGCAACAAAGCTGGTGGCTTTGGAGGTGACGAGGACTTGTTCAACAACGTGTGGCAGTAAACGAAGGATTTCCAACATCTAGATATATCACGAACGCAAATGAGGATAGCAAAGGGGATATGGGAGATGTGATATGTTTGATGATAACGAATTGCGCGCATCTTGGGGGCAGTTTGCATGTAAGGAGTCCATGTAGATCGTTAAAAAGGGGGGCTTGAATGTTGAATACTGTATAGTTTTACTCTATGTTGCTCTTTTCCGTGGGGCCGCTCAGGACTGTGAAGATATTATTTGATGTATATCTGTTTATGTTGCAGCTAACGCCAACACCCGTATGCCAATAGTACTTTCTTGATAACATGAACATGATAACCTACCCTCCCAAGGTGGGACACCAGCCTACCATGGGACCTGCCTGAACCCATCTGTATATAAACAATTCCTAGGTTAATCCGACCCTAATTGTCAGGGTGAACGCCTTTTCTAACAAATGCCCCCGTCCGCTTGTCTTGAAACGGCATTTCTAGCTCCGTCATCCAAAAAATATATCGTGATCCCTCATACCTAGGCAAATTCCGAAACATTCCGTTTCTCATGCGCGATGCAGCATCATGCCGTGATATTTATAGAGCTGCTTGAGAGGTCAAGCAAAATAACGCCCTTCGTTCAGAAAACCAACTTGAAGCCGTAGTAGAGAACCAAGAATAGGCCAATGATGATGCCTGCGAGTTTAAGGACGGCGACTCGATTGCCGGATGCGGCCATACGAGTTAGGCGACCGACAGACCCCTTCAAGCTGGTCGACATCGATGAGAAGGTATCGGACTAGACGGACAAGTTAGAGAAATAATGGGAGGATGGCAGAAGTGGCGGAAAGGGCGTACAGTGTTGTCGATGACGTCCTGGGCGCGGGCGTTGTCGTAAATGTCGATGGTGACGCCGCGCAGGGCAGACACCTTGGCTGAGAGCTCGTCAAGACGAGCGTTGTTCTGGCGCTCGCGCTCGTAGGCTTCCGACATTGTGGGCGACTGGTGGTGAAGGAATGAGAGGTGCAGATGTCTGTGTTGTCCGACGAGCCGAGGTACGTCGCTGGGTCTCGTCGATCGTCGATGCTGGGTGGAGGTTGGTTTAGGATGAGGAAGACGGCTGGCGGAGCGACGTGGGAGACGACTGGGTGAAAGAAGGCTTCAAAGTCGCAGTGATCGACGGATAGGTTCAAGGCGGAGCTAACGCGAATGGAAGCGATACGGCCGATTGTGGGGTTGTGGTTGCGCGACAAGTTGACGGTATGCCGAGTCTAGATCATGAAAGGGGCTGTCCTGTCCTGTGCAGCAATGATGGCGGCGGCGAAACTCAAGGCCAATGACGATTGCAGAGAGGGTACGTACCTGCCGGTTCTTCTAGCTCTTGGATCAAGACAGCCCACCCACCCACACAGGGTAAAAGAAAAAAAAAAGAGTGCACAGCCACAACTTGCCCACAGATCAATCAACGGTAGGCGCGGACAAAGGAGGGGCAACTAGTCGCTCCGGCGCCCAGATTTTGCATCCATAGTGGACTTTTAGGTCCTTGTCCTTGTAAGTGACGCCCAACAGGGCAGCTATGATTGGGCTTCTAAGGATTTCTTACCCGCTGTCGCATGCTCACGGGTGCCATGGCTGCCACTCAAAGTCAGAAGACCCTGCTGCGCGATGGCGGCTACGAGTGCCAATGGCCCAGGGACCTTGGCATGTCCTTGAACAGGTACAGGACGTTACAGTGGCCAAACGGCAGGCGCGGAAGCCCTGCGCCACAACCACAGCATTACGCATCATGAGCCCGAACTTCGAGGACCCTGGCGCATGCTCTGCTTTATCATCGTGCTCTCTTTAAACTTTTGCCCGCCTGTACCTTTGCCTTATTTCCTACTGCTCTCCGGTGCGAAGCCATTCCGGCCTGGCAGCCTTTGCGCGCGTGTCAGAATTTTCCTTCCTACCTATATATCCCTCCTCATCTATCGGGATTCCCATCCCCAGCCAAGCCCGAGCCTAGTTCGACGTACAAGGGCCACCCCCCAGGATTTGGTGGTGACGCTGCTCCGAGCTGCCGCTCAACCCCACCCAACCACCATCCCATACCCATACACATAACACGTTCTCTGCTCATATATCTTGCGCTGCCTGGGCTCCCTCCTCCAGCAAACCTCCAGCCATAGCTCGCCCGAACCACACGCATATTCCCCGTGAGATTTCGGCGCCGCTGCCTGGAACCCCGCCATCATGGGCATCAACAACCCTCTTCCGTCGTCTATGGCGTGTAAGTCCGTCCCCGGATTCCCGGCGAGCGCCCCTCATGGCGCATTCTCCCTCACAATTCCACATGCCCCTCCACCCCAAAGCCCAGGCCCAACTGCTGCCAGCCTCGTGAAGCTGCCTCTCCTACCAGCGCATTGCTAACACCCATTCGTATCCAGCCGAGTGCAGAAAGTGTGGCAAGATTCTCTCCGCATTCGTCACTCCCAGCCAAGCCTTCGGTCCCGACAAGGTCATTCCCCCCTCCGTCCTCGCAAACGCCCAGGGCCTCGCAATCATCACCGTCCTCAAGGCCGGCTTCCTCGGGTCTGGCCGATTCGGTAGCGGTCTTGTCGTCGCTCGTCTCCCCGACGGCTCTTGGAGCGCACCCAGTGCCATCGCCACTGCTGGTGCTGGCTTTGGTGGCCAGATCGGATTTGAGCTGACCGATTTTGTCTTCATTCTCAATGACGCCAACGCCGTCCGGTCTTTTGCTCAAGCCGGTTCTCTGACTCTTGGTGGAAATGTTTCGCTAGCTGCTGGTCCTGTCGGTCGCAACGCCGAGGCCGCCGGTGCAGCTTCTCTCAAAGGTGTAGCTGGAATCTTCAGCTACTCCAAGACCAAGGGCCTGTTCGCTGGTGTGTCGCTCGAAGGTTCTGCCATTATCGAGCGTCGCGATGCCAATGAGAAGATGTACGGAACGCGATACACTGCGCAGCAGCTTTTAATGGGAAATGTCCGTCCCCCACCTCAGGCTGATTCCCTCATGAGCATTCTCAATACGAGGGTATTTAGCGGCGATCGCGCAGGCGCTACTGGCAACACCATGTACAACAACAGCCCTGTATATGATGATCGCCATGATGACGTTGTCTGGAATGGCCGACGAGGTTCTGCATACGGCGAGGGTACGAATCGCGACGATGGATTTGGCGCGCCCAAGAGATCGACGACATGGCAAGACGATGTCTACGACCGACCCAGCAGCTTCGGCAACCCCTCGCGCGCCAACACTTTCGGCAGCAACGACGGCTACGTTTACAGGGACAATCCAGGTTCTACTGAGAAAAAGGCCGGCCCCGGTCGGCCTGCAGCTCCCAAGCCTAATTATGCTGCCAAGCAGGCTCTGCTCAAAAAGGATCAAGCTGTCGCGGTATACAACTTTGACGCTGATCAACCCGGCGACCTTGGTTTCAAGAAGGGTGATATCATTACAATCCTGAAGCGTACTGATAGTGACAATGACTGGTGGTATGTATCGCTTTTGATATATGCGCCCCTCCAATGCTAACATGTCATTTTTAGGACTGGTCGAATTGACAACAGGGAAGGTATTTTCCCTAGTAACTACGTCAAGCTGAAGGAATAACTGCTCAATTATACCTTGGTTTTGTTTTTTTCGAACTACAAATTTGAGGGCCTCGCATCAAGCGGCCCTCACCTTCGGACACATTATTCATGAAATAAATCCGGCCTTATGACGCCTGGATCTATGACCTCGAACATCACCTCTTCAATGGACACCCTCAGCTTTTTTCACCACAACATTTTTACCCGACCAAATCCACAAGGAATGTGGAATTTTAAGAGGAGGTTGGAGGGGATCCGGGAAATGAAATTACGGCGGCTTAGAGGTTTACACCTTTGGAAATGGACTTTTCTCTGGGGATTTCGTGTTGAGGATTGGGCTGGACTCTTCATACCCTGTGCATCTCTTGCCCTTTTTTCCCACTATATCTTTTGTCTTAGCCTTTTTCAGTACTGCGATTGTCGTTTACGCTTCTTCTACGGTAGCTCGCTTGTCTTGTGATGCCCTTTGGTTGCCATTGTAGGCGCTCCCGCAAATTCGGAGGTTTGTATTGCTAGGAGTAGGTGGCGCTTTTTGTGCAGGTTTTGTTCAACAAATCACACATTGCGGAAGGATATTCCTGTTGTCAGCTTGGTCCAACCTTTTCTGTATCCTAGTTTGCTCCTAGTCACTCTTTTCAGAGAATGAAAAAAAAAAGCCAGAGAAAGAAAGTGGGCACAATACCATGTCAAGAGTTCCAACGCAACGATCCAGTCCATAGGATATCTAGCATGTCTTAGACTTTGCATTTCCTGGCTCATCCATAACCAAAGGAGAATATTATTGATCACGCAAAATTGTGTATTTGAGACGCTTCACTACAAGGTCCAAGACAGAATATCGTGATTAGGCATCCCCATTCCTTCATTCATTGGTGCTTGCTGCGCTTAGTGACAAAAACTTGCAATTCCCTTGCATAATCATTCACCGATCCCACAGACTTATTTTTCATACTTAGCTTCCAGCCTATTCCGATTCGTTTTCTTATCAAAATAACTTTTTTTTTTTTTTAATTCGTCTAAGAACACCTGGACAGGTACCAGACAGCCTCTTGGGGTTCCTCCTTGACCTTGGTGACAATGAATTTCTGGCATGCGACCTGTCCAGAGGTTTTCTCCATTGTCAAGTCTTGCATAACCTTGCGCAATTTGGCACGCATACCCTGATGGTTGTTGGTGGGAATACAGAATCTAAGTTTGCATTTTTCCCTTGTGCATCGGCTCCGTTGGATACTTCTAATTACAATCTCGTTATGGTTGAATTCCGCCCATTCTAGAATGTGGCGCGGGAGGTGTGGACCTTGATCGTTGGAAAGACGAAAGAGCCGAAACCCAGGTTTGCATACAACAGTCTCAATCTTGGCGGGATTTATGTCTTTGAGCAGGTCTAAAATTTCTCTGCGACTCGAAGATCGGGTGGCCGGCATACCGATGGAGGATATCAAAAAACGAGATACTTGAGTTTTACTGATGAAGAAGAACTTGGTTACTTCGTCCCGATTATATGATCGGATGAGCAATGCTTGTAAAATGAAGACGACAGTGTACACGAGGGAATTCTTCTAAAACCCCTAGAGTTACTGAGGCAGTATATATTGATCTCCAGTCTCCCACTTTCCTACCTTCAATCTAACCATCCAAGATGCCTTGTCCTTCGCAAAAGGTCCTCGAGGAAGGTTCCATGGGCGCTTTGAAGCGATGAGAGTCAGGTGCGAGGAGGATCACAAAATGAGTTGCATGGATATGTAGTAACTTTTGTGCTCTAAAAGTAAAAAGTAACAGCATAGCTGTAGTAAAAACTAGGGAGTAGCAAATATGTCATAAGTCAAGGTTGAGAAATACCCTCCAGTCGCATCAATTGGCTGCACATCAAGAAAATGCCACTCCTTCCAATTTTGCCAACCAAAAATTTGCACGAGTTCTCGCAATCTTCTCCAGGTAAAATTTAGCAAGGTTTTCTGAATTACTGCTACGCTCTAAGTCTGCAGCGTATTGATCAAATAGTTTTGTGGTGACCCGATTTAACTGGTGTAGGGTATCGGGGTCGGCGACTAACAATGTTGGTTCATGGCGAACAAGATTTGATGAACCACATGGTTTGCATGGAATATGATTTGAGATTCTTAAAACATTTGGATTTAAACTCGTGTCGGTTTGGCTTTCTGCATTTGCCGTTTTATAGGATGGTCGCTTTGGGAACGGACGGGTCTCAATGTCACAAGTAGAGAGCGTTTGGTCTGGTGGCCCACCTGAATCAAACACTGCATTGAGATCTTCACTAGCCTTTCTTTTAAGCACCTCACGTTTCCTCGGTATTTTTAAGACATTGGTTGGATGCTTGCTTGTTGTCATCGGGACAGTTTGGCTGGGATTGAAAGGAAGCTTGCGCGGTCTTGGCATGAGATCTCGGAAATTCTGGGCCGACTGGCTGGGGCTATGTTTTGGGTTGAATCTGTCCGGGTCCGTTAACGGAGATATTGTGCTATATTCAGTCTCGCTTTCTATCGGTGGAGTTTCTGTCGAGTAAGCATGTTGAAATTTATTTTGTGAGGCAGGGGAGGAGATGGGATATCCCAAATCAGTTTGATCGATGCTTATGTTCGTGCGTGCCGTATTTTTCTGAGATTTGGACTCCATGCTTGAGAGGAACGGGCGTATTGAGACTTCCTCGGGACCAAAAGATTGTTTAAGCGGCGATCCCATTTGAGATGTGTGGACCTGGCTACTGCTTGGAGTCGGGAAGAGGCTAGCGGCGTTTGGCTGTTGGCTCATAGAACCTGTAGTGAATGAGCGATGTGGAATATCGGCCGTATATTCTGGGAGAGAATAAAATCTTTGTGGGGGTTGAAAGTCACGAGCTGAAACAGGCTGAGAACCGACAAATGGAAGCGACGAGTTTAGGTGTTCAGTAAAGGAGTTTCTCGACTGAGTATCGTGGTCTGTATATGTATGCGATGGAAGATACGTAATCGATGAGAGACGTGGCCCAAATACTGAAGCCGTCTGAAAATCTAGCGACGGACTTGGGAACGTTGTCACCGCTGCCGTCGCCGTTGACGGCATATGAGGAATAGTATAGTTGAGATGAAGGTTGGACCTCTTCAACATATATAAGGCAACATTGAAATCTCTTTTCTCCTCCAATTGTGCTAGAATGGCGTGGTTATTTTCGGGAAATTTGATGCACATTTCATGTCGCTGTAGTCCGACGCTAACCATGTCGTTGGAATTTCGACAACTTTTAGCAAGATCGTGGAGACGGATGGAGATCTTTCACGAGGTTAGAGCTGAGAAACCAGGTGACGAATGATTGAATCGCATACTAATTGGCGTGAACCATGATAAACGAGAAAAATCAATGTACTTGAGTTGGCGTCGATAGACCGATCTCCCTCTAATGTCATTGTAAAAACGTTGTTGGGTCGGGAGGTGTGATATGTTCTGACTGAGCCGCCATTGTGGATTTCCAGGCGTCGAAGAAGACAGCCAGAAACGGGCGTTGGGGGACCAGGCATGATGGGCACTAGGCTGTCACCAAATACTGGATCAATTATTTTCAAGCAATTGGTGCTGGTAGAAAGAATGAGTGGTAGCATTAATGTTGGAAATTTCATGTTACTGCTTTGATGAAACGGGCTGACTGCAATGGAAAGCCTTAGGCGTCAATATTTTACTTTACATTTTACACTTTACGCATTTGCATCTCGTTTGCTCTTTCCCACACAGAACCGCCACGAGAAACATGGCAAACCTAATGGGAATCTGGGGTCGGAGAAGATGGATTGTACCTGAAGAGACGTTGGGAAACGACCCGATTGGTGGGCCAAGTAACAGTTGCGGTTGATCACGTGAAGATAAGACCGCGTATCCTTGCGATTTTTGAGGCGGCGCGCGCGCAGCTCCAACTACCAGTGACCCCAGCCAGCCGACCTGGACTAGGTGGAACATCGATAATTACTCCAGCCTCGAACTGCATCCCCGCGAGCTCTGGCATTCTACTGGAGGCTTCGCGTTGGTCAGATTTAGCATCCGACTGGGGCGCTGCTCACCGCACCGTCAACCTCGAGCATCGGCGTTGCTCTCTGCGACGCGACTTTGCACCACGACGTACTCGCCTCGACAATAATCCCACATTCTCCGAGCGCAATTGCAGCTGCGCATCCCTATAGGCTCTCGCCAGTCTCGATTCAATTCGCGCAAACCTCCTCGAGCCTCTGCGGACCGCACTTGCCGACACCATGGCACCAGTACGGCAGGAAACGCCGGTGCACACCATCGACCGCACCACCGAATATGAGGATTTCATGAATCGGTTGCGCGAGTACCACAACAAGCGTGGTACCACTCTCGATGCAGAGCCAAAGGTTGGCTCAACGCATCTCGATCTCATGAAGGTTTTCAACCATATCGTCGCAAATGGGGGTTATGACAAGGTCTCAGAGGAGAAGCTGGCTTGGCGGCGCATGGCGTCGGAGCTTGGTATCTACTCTAACAACGAGGCCTCGACTGCTTTCTCACTCAAGGAAAAGTTTTACAAGAACCTAGCTGCGTACGAGATCAGCACCGTCCACGGAAAGGAGCCACCCCCGAAAGAAATTCTCGAGGACGTAACTGCCAAAGGTGCCGGGCTCCTGTCTCGTACTCGTGAGAACTTCCGTGGCAAGCGCGAAAGCAACATTGGTGCTACGGATTCGGCTGCCTCTGGAGACGATGGCACGCCTGCACGCGAACGTCCTGTCCCTGATGCTGCGGCTAGTGCCCGGGCATCTCGTGGTCTGCGTGAAGCGCCACCTCAACGAGTAATCTTCCAACCTGACACAGGCCCGTCTCGAACTACGAGACATTCGGCGCAACAGCAGGCTAACCATCAAAACTCACCTGCATCAAACCCTCCACAAACCCCTTCGCATCAGCAGGGTATGCCGCCAATGCCTCAACCACAAGGCCACCAAGGGAACCGGGGTCCTTCAATCCTGCACCACCCTCCCAATGAGAACACGTCCAATCTGGTCACCTCATACCAACCGCGATACCTTAAACCCCTGCAGCTTCGTGCCGTAGCCACCCCGAGCAACGCACCAAACGAATTTCAAAGACCCCGCCAAAACCAGCGCATGGTTGATCCCCGTCAGCCAATGCAGCCAGGCAGTGAGTTTTTCGCATATACATGTCCATGTTTGTCACAAGCTAACACTGCATAGCTGGATTCGACGGCCCCAATATTTACATGCGTTGCCTGAATGCGCTGCGATCTAACATTCCAGAAGAGCAGGCGTTTGCACTGAACCACCTGGTCAAGATCTCCTTTGAACGTGGCGATAAATACAAGTTTGACTCCTTCCCAGGCCTTGCAGAAGGGTTGGTCGAGAAGGCTTTAGAAATTGGAAGCCTTTTTTACCACGTCAACTGGTCGATTTCGTGGGACCCAGTTTTTGAGAGCAATGATATTGGCGTGTTAGACGGCAACAACGGAACTCAAGACATCCTGGAACGAATTCAGAGCCTGATCGAAAGGGACACTCCTGAAGTTCTCCAGACCGAGGCTTATTCAGATGAAATGGTCCTGATTACAGAGGCAGTTCTCACAGTGCGGAACATGGTCACCCTCCCAGAGAATGCTCACAACATGTCAGACTTCTATCCCCTCAAGGATCTTATCTGCATCATTCTCCGTCTACCAAGCAGAGACTCCCTTGTCGAGCTGAAGCATCTAACTTTGGACATTGCTGAACAACTGACGCCGTTCATGGTGTTGGATTCGGAGGACCCTCTCTACAAAACCTTGCTTGAGCAAATGACATCAGAAGATCGCGGAACACTCTTAACTGCCTTGCGTGCTCTTGGACGAATTTCCATGAACCTCGAGGCCACCAACACATTGGGTGATGTTCCTGGTCCAGTTTTGCAAAGAATTGCTAGCTGGCTTCTCCTGAACGACGATGAGCTCACAGATGCGTGTCTCGACTTTCTTTACCAATACACTGCAGTTGTACCGAATGTCGACAATCTGGTCCGTTCCCTGACCCCTGAGAATTTGGTGGACCAGCTCACTCGGCTGCTTGCCCATGGTGCCCGCAAGGTCCAGCGAGAGTTTATTTTGGCACCTGAACGGAAGCTTCCCGCGCGCGACGAGATTGCCCCGATGCCCGAGGATCTGCTTCAGGAGATGTTGAAACTCGAGGAGCCTGAACGAGTGCATCATTGGGTTCGTAGTTTCTTCGAAGAGGACAGCGACTCTTTTGTCACGCAACTTGCGGCATGGCAAGCATACCAAAATGCCTTTGTTGGTCCGCTTAAGGCAATTGGACAGGCACTTATTACGCCCGCCGACTTTATCAGGAACAGCACATCAGTCTACAAGGATTCTAATGCGCAGGTTCTGAGGGAGCCTGGCGATCACCAACAAAAGTTCATCATCCATGGTATCCGCGCCCGCCCTAGACCCTTGAGCATCGATGGTCGAGAGTATGGCCGTTGCCTCTGGGCGTCTAACCCGACCAACAAAAATGAAAAATGCGGCCACTTCTTCCTTACGGCTAAGCAAATGTGGGATCATATTATTGGAACCCATCTGGGTGAGAAGAAGAACGAGAGTGAGCAATACGACAATGTTGAGAAGGAGTTCACATGCACTTGGGGCGAATGTGGGCGATTTCCGCAGCCTACCAAACTGCACCTGCAGGACTTTGCTCGACATATCAACACGCACATTTCATCTATACTGCCAACTTCAGAGTCAAGTGCCCGGCGATCAGAGCGACCATGGGTCATTCCCGCAAAGACTATGACTGTGACATACGAAGAAACTATGACAGTGCGGGATGAGCGGAATCCCAATGCGCCCCCACAGGCTGCAGGCATTCCACTCAGTGCAGCTTTGGTGCTGCGAAATATTGCCCGTAATGTCGTCAAGACAGAGGCTGAGGAGGAGCTTCTCAAAGCACAAGAGAAGAGTGGAGAGTCTGGTGGATGGAACGAGACACTATTCCGTCCAATTTTGCCCCGATTGTTTGAGATTTTGGCTGAAAATCGAGCATTGGTATGTTTTACTGCTTACGCCCTACTTTGCCTTTCATAAATGGAAGCAATGATGTGATGCATCGGAGCTGACAGATTCTTACAGAGCCCGTATATTGCGTCACTACTAGACCTTATCAGAACCGACGACAACCTGGATCATTGAATTCTCATGTGGGGACAGCATTCGTAGGCTGGTGGCGGCTTGGCGTGGGTCAGGCCCTGACATGACCAGCTGCCAAAGTCGATACGCGAGGACCCCTGGACCGGTTCTTGGGCTGCCGGGTGGCAAGATCGCAACCCAGCTGACGGGAATGGATTTTCGGAAGCGAATTACCTTGAGCAACCGCGTCTGCCGGAGAAGAAGCATCTTACAGACTACAACCCATCTGCAGGATGCATTGGGGTACAGGAGGAGCGGTGAGTGAGATATGAAGCGAAGCGCAGATTGTTTATTCCAAGAGGGGCGTGAGCCCTGACAAGCAGTTCATGGGCGAGCGGAAGACCAGGGGGGTAGGACGATGATGACGGGATGAGCGTGGCTTTTACATTGCTCAATTAATTTGTATCTGGATTGGCTTGCGTGATAATACCCTGCCCGCCGGCGTTTGGTACGGGTTGGCTGGCTCAGTCTAGCTGAATGGTGTTGGATGAATGTGGGGATGGAGTCGGCGGGCTAGAGAGAGGTTTGGGTGGCGCGTCTGACGTGCCTTGTGGGATAGATAGTTGTGCATTGGCGAATAGGGTGTATCGGTAAACGTCTTTCTTCCAATTTGTAACCATGTTGCCACAGCATGCCGCTCAAGTGGGATCGATCTTGAAAAAAGGAGATGGGATCTGACATGGTGATCTGATATTATCCAGATAATGACCTCCAACGGCGTCGTAACCGGGCCGGAGAGCCCTGAAGCCGTGGGATGACGGGATGGGGTCTCCGCGCCGAGCCGGGCCGGTCTCTGGATTTGTGTTTTTCAGGACCCCGGCGCCCGTCTTTCGGATAGCAGAGCGGATATTGGGAGTTCGCGCGGAGACGGCCGCGATGCGTGGGAAGCGAGCAAAGCGGCGTGGCTTGTCGATCCGGCGGCTCATTCTCGTGGAAGAATGGGAGGACCGGGAAGATGGCACTTATACCCCGGACTCTTGGAGTCTAGGCCCGTGCACGGGACAGGCACGGCTCTGTGAAGGCGCTTCAAGGTGCATGTCTGCGGCGGCGCCTCAACCTGCCAGCCCACCACACGATGCTTCCGCAGATATTCTGGAACCATGTGGCAGTACCCCACCATCAGGACCACTCCAGCGTCGCTTCGAGGTTACCCTCAAGGGGATCATCAGCACACCACACCAAAGCCCACCACACCCACGTCGGGTCCTTACCTCGTGGTCGGGTTGCTTTGGACTAGAGCCGCTATGCTTTCCCACTCCGTATGTTCGGACTTCCTCCCCCTTGGCCATCTGTCCCGCATCATTACAGTTTATGCAGGTCGGGTGTGTCGCTTGTTTCCCCCCAACCTTGTCTGATATCCGCAGCCGAGATCTTTTTTTTTTCGGGGGTGAGATCAAGGCTTGGTTCGATTTCAGCTCAGTTTACTTTGTCACGATGGTGCTAGGAGCACTAGTTGGAGCACGTGGACCACCGGGGTTAGGACCTGCTACCGACACCAGGGGAACAGATTCACGATAGTGGGGAGCAGGAGTTTTTTTTTGGGAGCCACTCTGGGGAAACCCGATCACGTCAGTCGACTAGTCGCACTGGAGAATCGTGCTGCCTAAACTAACGGCAATCCACGGTTAAGCTGACCAGAGACGATGGAGTATTCACCCATTGGTGACGGACTTTGTCTGCCGCCTGCTCCATCTCAGGGATTGTTTCAAAAATGGATCTTGGCCGAGTCTGCAATGTGTGAAATGCATGCAGCAGCTGCTAGGGTGAGTAGGCTTGTCGTGATGTGGGCATGCAGATGGAGGCTTCAAGGCCCCGCGAAATCCCTATCCAATGCAGCGAGCATCGTCTGATGGCTCAGGCCTGCCAAGACCGGCCAGACCTGCAAATTTGACACATTTGAGGATATCCAGGGCGAGATGAACTAGAAACAAGCCATTTCCAAAGTGCCACATTCCTCACGCTTTGGCGCACACACACCGCTACAAAATCTGTCGTGTCAAGTGCAATAGGACACGGGTGTTCTTGTTCCTGCTTGCTTGCTGGGACACGTTGTAGATGGCTGAGTGACACGACTATGATGAAGTGGCCTCAGGGTCTGTCGTCATAGCTGGTCAATGGCCACAAACGGCCTGGATTAGACGATATCAGTCGCAATGATTAACTCATTTCATCTTGTCATGAATTAGCTCCAACTCGCTCCTCGTGATTCGGGGGTATAGTCAACAGCCGATCTCGCAATAGAGGGTTTTAACAAACCCCACTGGCTTGCCAACCTACCCTTTTGGTCACCGTTTTCAACCCTCCTTTGTTTCGGACAGCTATCTTTTGTCTGCCACGCAAGCTGAAAACTAATCAATTAGGAGACAACAAGGGAAGGAAAAATCTGAGAGTGGGGGAAAAATGGAATCGGGTCCGTGAGTGGGCCAATCTCGGGCTGGTGTTAAGGTTGTCTTGGCAATCTGTGGTTAGCGTGGTGTCTTCCAGC
Organism: Calonectria ilicicola; assembly: GCA_020809705.1. Lineage (NCBI taxonomy): Eukaryota > Fungi > Ascomycota > Sordariomycetes > Hypocreales > Nectriaceae > Calonectria > Calonectria ilicicola. The sequence continues at coordinate 1,445,858 of CP085825.1, read as the reverse complement.
GGGACGGAATGCCACTAACCCTGCTTTGTTGTTCCCTCTTTGTGCGATTCATCAACATCATTAAAGGTCATTGTCCGTGCATGACTGGGAAGTGGCCGATCGCAAACAGTTCAGAAACGAGCCAAGAGCCTCTAGGACGAGATGGCTGCGTCTCCTCACCAACCCCCAATTGGCGGGAAAGACAATATGAATGGTTGAAAGGGATGCGCGGCGTTGCTGACTCATTTCTTTGCAGGCTCATGCAAACTGCCCAACGTATTAGGATGGAAAACCGTCTCAGCGGGATGGTAGTTTGGTCCATTCCCGGTTACCCCGTGTCGGCCGTGGCCGCTGTCGTTGGATGACGCCGGTTTGGCGGGGATGGGAGAAAAGACACCATGTCCACATCATGGTGTGCGTTAAATGAGCTATGCTATCTCGGTGAGGCACGGCCTAGTTGATGCGCCCGGGACATGAGTACCCCACGCTGTAAAGTCCGTGAGGTTTCCGACCAGGGCACTTGGAGACCAAACACCGTATATGCCCCTAACTGCCCCAGGTTAACGGGCCTGGTCTCGGGGACGGGCCTACGGAGTAGAGAACCGGGACATGCAAATTACCATGTCTGTCGCTCATCTCAAACACCCCTGGCTGAAACCTATCACATTCGGCCAAGCATCTGAATTTTTTTCATCGAACAGGACGGTTGCTGACTCGGATGGGCGGTGAGGTGGGTGGGATGGAGGGGAAGGACTCTGCTTCGTAAAGAAATTTGTCTGCCTGGAAAGGATGGGGGCCAATTGGGACCACCTAATCCTTTCTCGACTACTGCAAGCCCCCGACGGGTGCGACCTAGTTTCGAGTGGAAGATAACACGAGTCGGATGATGAAGATTCTAGTAAGTACAGTACGTATGGGGTTTTGGCCGCGGTTGGTGCATGCTGTGGTGTGACGGCTGTGACCGTCGCCGTGGTGTGCATACAAGGTGCCTAGCCCGTCGAACGTCGTCACGGCGCCTGGACCGTGGCGTTGGTTGGCTCCTCTCAGGTCTCACTTCTGACGGGCAGCCGGTCAGCTGCATACCGAAAAGAAAGGACGAAAAGCAACGCGGCATGCCAAATTTAGACAAGACGAGCCCCGGTACGGTCAGGGAAAGGAAGGAAGGGGATCTGCTTCCATTCGCCACACAGCGAATTCCTTGAACAAATGCTGCGCTCCAGGTCGGTTCAAGGTTTCTGGCAGGGCCGTGTTGGCGTGGGTGATGGAGTGGAGTCGTGGGCGCCGCAAGGTGGGTGTAGTGGGGACCATGGCAGCTACCGAGAGAGCTACCCCCTGCACCTCGCCGTGAGTCCCAAAGGGCTAGTGGACCCGAGGCCTGCGATGGCTCCCCCCAAGAGCCCTGGAGCCCTGAAGCCCGGGCCAGGCCCCGCCATAGCTCTCCACGGAATGGGGCGCGGCTGCGGACTGATCGTCCCTGAGGTGGGCATTGATGGGCGTCCCTTGGAGGGGAGGCCATGAGGGAGTCCCCGAGTGAAAAACAGGAATTGGGATGGGCCGGAGCCCGCCGTGTGTGGCGGCACCAGGTCATCTGAACACCATCCACAGCAAGCCAGGGCAAGGGGGCTGCCAGCATGATGGAGGGATGGTCATCGTCTCGTGTCTGACAGAATTTGATGAATGGCTTTTGTGGTTTTTGGCTGGCCTCTTGCTGGCCTCTGGTTTGCCGCCAACGGACAGCCAAGAGAGGCTGGCACGCCGCCGCTCTGCTCGTCCTGGGTGTTCGGCACTGGGGCTGACGCAGGGATTTCGTCTCTGGTGCCCGAGCCTACCTTAATGTTGTTGTGAGGAAACTGCTAGGATATTAGTAGCGACTAGGGAGTGTTGATAGCGATGGGCAGCCACCATGGCGTGTGCGAATGGGCCAAGGTGTGATGAGATGATGAGACGGAAGGTGAGGACAATGCCGTCCGGGCTTGAGGGAGATGCGACAGGAGCAAGGAGCCGCATGCCCCGTATGCAGGTCTGGACGGAAGGCGTGGGCAGGCAGAGGGCAACCCACCCTCGCTGGCCACTCAACCCCAACCACAACCACACCTGTTTTTCTCGTTGCGTTTCCTATCCTGTCAAGATAGACCCGGCCCGGTTAGGCGTGGGTGGAGGGATAGGATAGGAGACATCCTGGTAGGCTGGCCATGTGATCCCGCCTACCTTGAAAGACATTGGCAATCCTTGAGAGCTGATGTTGGTTTTTTGACAGCACCTAGTTTGTATTATCCTAAAAGTCGGGGGAGCAGAGCTTTGGGCACTGGTTAAACCAGGTAGGGAGAATTGGACGACGGCCTAAGACCCATTCGTCGCTAGACTCTTGGAGCCTCAGACGCTCCGCAGACCCTCAATGCTCTGAGCCGTCTCCTCAACAACAAACCCGTCAGCACAAACACTCGCTAGCTAGCTCCACGGGCCCCAGGGAGGGCAAAGACGGGGAAGACAGCGCGACGACGGGCTCCGGATGCTTGACAGGCAAATTTGCTGTGTTGAAGGGTGGTACACCGCACCGCACTGCACCGCACCGCATCGCATCCACCAACCCCCATCAACAGACTCCAGTCGGAAGCATCTTGGGTTTTCCCCATAGCCGTATCACCGAAACGCATGCACTTTGTTTTGCTCACTTGGGCTCTCAACCCCCCACATCGCCGAAGCATGGCATCTCTTGCGCGTCTGACAAACAGAATTTTGTTGCTTCTTTCACCCCTGGGCGCCCCTGCGCTGGATCTTGTGACCAGTCTGGCTCCATCCAGTCGCATCTTTGGTGGAGGGAACCCTGGCCCATGCGACATCGGGCCCGGATCCAAGGGCAAAGGCATGTACAATGTTTTTAGCAACACCCTCAACCATAACGCTCACCGTTTTACACCGTCGGTGACCCCCCTTTCAGCAACGGTCAGCGTATTTCTCCACCCTTTTGTATATAAACAGGTGGTGGTCATTAGCATGATTGCACTGATCATCCACATTTCACATCATCTCCCACCTTGTACGCTTATCCTCCTGAGCCCTTAGTCTAAAAAAAACAAACAGTGGTATGTCCATGCACAATTCCTCCCCGCAGTGGCTGCTGTGAACGGAGCGTTGTCTCCACGGCGGCCCCAACATTCACCACATCACCATGGAATCCTTAGAGCAAGTCCTGAAGCTGACCTAGACCCTTGGCCCTAGGTTTGAACCATACCTCTGCTTTTTCCTGGCCCATCGTCTTGAGAAATAAGCATTTGCCACCTGCTCGGATCCGAATTCTTCTACTCGGATTCTTCAACCATTCCTTGCCCCCCATCACCCTATCGCGCTGAAGAGTTGCCGTTCTGGAGTCGCTATTGAGGAGCTCTGAAAATAGCACCGGTTCTCTCGCCGTCACCTAGTACCCCATTGCACTGGTTCAAACCTTCTGTCCCCCTTCTTACTACCATATTTGAAACCGTACGGTTCAGAAATCGGTAGTTAGATCGACGCGCGTTGTAATCCAGGCCGTGCAATCCCCAAACACAATTCAGATCTCGCCCTAGCTGAGCTGGTTGTGAAGCTTCGCCTTACGGACATCCCGCCACGCTAAAATTTGCAGTAGCGGCTTTCACCCTCCACCCCTCCCCCCAAAAAGTTCGCCCCCGGCCCAGATTTTTTTTTCTGACGAGCCTACACCTCCAGCCCCACTATAATCTATCTCGGGCCAGAGCATACCTATATCAACACGTCCTCGTGTCGATTTAGCTCAACTTCTTCAACCTCTATTCTCCATCTCTCACTTGATTAAATACCTCCTCCCACCCTCACCTCCTCCCTCCCTCACCTCCTCCCTCCCTCTCACTCTCTCACCCATCTTTCGTTACACTTCATTCTATCATCACAATGTCTGCCGCCGCCCGCAACGTTCTTCGTCTCTCTCGAGCTGCTGCTCCTGCTGCTCGCCCTGTTGCTTCTTCTGCTCGCTTCTTCTCTGCCACCCGTATCAACCGTGTCACTGACACTGCCAACAAGAAGAGCGTTGTCCGCGAGAAGGAAGTTCCTGTCACCATCTATGGTGCTGGTCAGGGTGACAAGCACACTGTTCAGGTTCCTGAGGGTGCTGCTCGTGTCCCCCACGACAGCCCTGTCCCACCTGCAGAGAATGATTCTGTCTCTCCCCTCACCCAGAAGGTCTACGATGCCATGCCTCAGACTATGAAGAACATGTCTGTCTTTGGCAAGACCATCATCGTCACTGGTGGTGCCCGTGGTCTCGGCAACTACATGGCCCGCGCCTGTGCTGAGGCTGGTGCCAAGGCCATCATCATCTTTGACGCCAACCAGGAGCTTGGTGACCAGTCCGCTGCTGAGCTCCACGAGAAGACCGGCCTTCCCGTCTCCTTTTTCAAGGTTGATGTTCGTGACGGTGCTGCCATCAACGCCGCTGTTGACAGCGTTGTCGACCGCTTTGGTGCCCCCGATGTCCTTGTCAACTCGGCTGGTATTGCCGACTCCAACATCAAGGCTGAGACTTACGACCCCGCCATGTTCCGCCGCCTCATCGACATCAACCTGAATGGATCCTTCCTCATGTCCCAGGCCGTTGGTCGCGCCATGATGGCTGCTGGCAAGCCCGGCTCTATTGTCCTGGTTGCCTCTATGTCTGGTTCCATCGTCAACTATCCCCAGGAGCAGAGCTGTTACAATGCCTCCAAGGCCGGTGTCATTCAGCTCGGCAAGTCTCTCGCTGCTGAGTGGGCCAAGTACGACATCCGTGTCAACTGCATCTCTCCCGGCTACATGGACACCGCTCTCAACCGTGTCCCCGCTCTTGACGCCCAGAAGAAGATCTGGAAGTCTCTTACTCCTCAGAACCGCCTCGGCAACGTTGACGAGCTCAACGGTCTTTGCGTCTTCTTGGCTTCGGACTCTTCCAAGTTCATGACTGGCGCCAACTGCATCATCGACGGTGGCTACACTTGCTACTAAGCGGTTCGCATTCCGGCTTGGATAAAATCAGGCCGCGTTGTATTTTTGGTTCATCGAATAGGAGGTTTTTGAATGCGAAAGCCAGGCACGACATGACGTAAGGTTCGGATATTGATGCATACAGATATGAAGAGGGTTCAACTGAACGGGTTGAACTCATCCCCGATAATTTTTCTTTTCAGAGTCAGGAGTTCAAGGTTGTCGAAAGATAGTTTCTTTCAAATTAAAAAAAAAACTGGGGAGGATATGGAAGCATGTTGAAACACTACGATAGAGAGATGCCTCGGATGGTACGATAGAGAAGATGCTGTGCTGGATAGGCTGGCGGAAGATAGATATGATACCGAACAAACGAGATTTTTCTAATGACCAATTGGCTCTACCTTTTTACCCTTGCCAGTGATTCAGTGAAGTTGTCACATTGTTTGTCTTTTTGTTCTCACTTTTGACTCAGTGATTCACTGCTCCTACAAGATGCATGTGGGTCGTCGTTCAATTCCTATCTCAGATTGGTCAACCCCGCAGCCAATAGGCACTCGGCCGAGTTCATGAAAACGGCAATCCCCTGAGGAGTCTCACAATCGACTACGCCGCAATGGCGCGCCGGTCCACGCAAAAAATGGCAATCCACCGCTAGCATGGTTGGTCGTCACAACGCGTCTTTTCACTCACCGCTTTCCAGCTGTTTGCTAATAACTCACCCGCCGTGACGCCGCAGTGCCAAATGTGGAGCCGGATGTCGACTGATTGTGACACAGGCGGGTAGGAGGAAGGGTCATGGTCGGATGCTTTGATTGGCATGAAGCAGATGAGGATGATGATGGTTGGGTCAAGGGACGTAGGATGGGGGGTGCACCCGTTTCTTTTTCCTCTTTTCTTTTTTTGTATCTCGTTTACCATGCAAAACACAGTGTCAGTCAGTAATCAATCGTCCAAAAGAAAAAAAAAAAAAAAGAAAAAAAAGCATGTTATTATTATTCTAGTCCAAAACACCACGCGGCGTGCCGTGTCCAAACCAATCAAGCCGGCTGCTCTCTCACTCCCCCAGCCATCGTCCGAGACGAGACACCGCCTTTCAAGCTCGACAGACGATCTGCGGCAACGCACCAACCCTTGTCAATACTCCCCTTTTCGCTTGCATGCAACGCAGGCCTGACGTGCGTGCCTTTCGCCTATGGGAACAAACCAGTGCTCTCCACGTTACGCCCAAGAGAGGCAAGCAGGCAGCGCGGGCGCTGAGCCGGGCGGGGAGAGGGGCCTATCGTGCATGTCGTCTCTTGGGCCGGAGTGCGCCGCCCGGTCCATGAGCCCGCCGTGCCCACTGAACTAGATGGAAGAAGCTCCAACGACCCCCCGGCGGCGGGGTCCAGATCCAAGAACAAAACCAGGCCTGGTCCCCCCCCTCCCCTCCTCGTCCCAGCCTCTCTTGAAATCATGACAGAGGGGAATTGACACTCTGCATTGTGAAATTCATTGCAAGCCAAAGACGCAAAGATACCCTCTCCAAAGCGAATACTCTTTTCTTCTTTTTTTATACACGAGTCGGTGAACTAGAACCGCCAATCTCCTGTGGGCCGTTTACATATACAACAACCACCGTCACCGCCTGGACAAGAACACCTCCCATCATACCATTCCCGCGATAACGAGCTGGGCCGAGAATCCAAGAGCTAAAGAAGCACGAACCATACATAACCTGTCCACCTTCGACCAGCCTCCTCTTTTGGGATTTGTACATAAATCCCCTGGCTGTTCCTCACACTTCATCACTCTTATACGCTTGTATAACGATAAACTTGTCCAACACGAGCCTCCCCTCTTTATTCTCCTCCTAGCCGAAATCTCCCAACCACCTCCTACGACCGCAACAATGAAGCTCGTGTGCTCTCTCCCCGTCCGCATTGTTCGCAAGCTGCGCAACCGCCTTACCCCGGCCCTGCTCAAGGCCTCGTCTACGACACACCGGGCCGCCGCCTCGGTCCGCCAGTCGGTTTGCCAATCGCTCCATTTCCACTCGTCCCCAAGCCCTGGCACCGACAAGCTCAAGCACTACCCAAAGCCCGCCGCTCTCGGCACCGTCGCCATGCTTGGGAGCAGCGTCAAAGCGAGCATGACCACCGGCATGCAGGCTGCTCGTGGTGAAGGTGTCAAGCTCCGCCACCAAATGAGCACCATCTACCAGAACTGGGAGCAGGGCATCTTCCACAACACTGGCCGCCTCAATTAGCATCGGGATGCAAATTTGGGTGGCAGCATTCTCGGGGCGTTATTCTGCTTGGATCATTTTGCATGGGCTGGCTAGCCTTCGATACCATATGGGTGGTGGGGATGGATGACGGATTTTAGTTTGAGCACCTCATGGAAATAAAATACAAAATTGTCATTTTTGACTTCTTAATAACACATCTAGCCGCGCAAGACACTGTGAACTTTGCGGGGAGGGAAAGAGTAACATAACAACGTCTTTTTTATGATTGGAAGCTGAGAAGAAGAGTGCGGTCTAGTACCATCATAGACCCGTCTCATGGTAACTCGGCCGAAGTAACATGTTCGTATGCAGGGGGGGTATATCCAGCGTGTGTCATATCTATGTGCTTCTCGGCGTCGTCTCCGCTTCGCCTTTTAGCACTTGTGTGCTCGGGGTCATTTTTCTTCTTCTCTTCTTCTGCGTCTCCACGCGCCAGCCCGAGTTCCTCGACGTGGTATCAGTATCAACTCCAACTTCAACTTCAAAGATGCAAGGCCTGCTATGATAAGGTCATCGAAAACAAGTTTTTCGAAAAGTCGTCATTAGATGGTTGAGGATCGAGGGCCGAAATCCGCCGGGGACGCGTTATTCGACTGACCACGCTTTCAGATCAACTGCACTCTCTCACCCGTCTCATCATATCCAATTTGCCAGTGGGGAATTCCCTTGGCAATGCGGGTTTGTCCTAGGGATCGGGTCGCCTTATCGTCGCCACGATCTCATTAGTCGACCGCTTCTCCCATACGTTTTGGGAACCGCTTGGCGATTGTGAATGCCGCACGGAACAGCCTATTGTCCCTTGCGAGCCTTCTCTTGCGCCCTCTGTTCCCGGGCGGCTCGAACCAATGGCGATAGCTGTCCGAGATCAACACACAGCTTCATGAACTCATGCTGACCTGTAGTTAGTGCATGTCATTCCCGTCAGGTACCAAGGGTGGGACTTACTCGGAGTAGATCGTGGGCACTGGCTCGCTTCTCAGGATCCACCTTTAGCGCAAAGTGAAGGAAGTCCTTGAAAACTGGTGAAAGATCCTGCTCATTCTTGATCTGAGGAGTTCCGTTGGTCGCAATCAGCCAGAGGGCGCGGAGCGGAGACTCGGTGAGGTACGGGGGCTCGCCCTCAATCATCTCAATGGCCATGATACCGAGGGACCAAATGTCCACCTTGCGGCCGTACTCCTTTCTGGTGACCACTTCGGGGGCCATCCAGTACGGAGTTCCCACCATTGTCGTTCGCTTGTTTTGAGCTTCGTTGATAGTAGCGCAGAAGCCAAAGTCAGCTATCTCTAGTTAGCGGTGCCTAGGAAACCCAAAAAATTAGAGTTGTTCAACGGTGAGCCACGTACTGAGCTTAATATTGCCTTCCATGGAAAGCAAAATGTTATCCGATTTGATATCACGGTGAATAACACCCTTGGAATGCAAGTGCTGGAGTCCCTTGAGTGTTTCACGACATACTGAAGCAATCTGGCCCTCGGACATAATGTTGAAGGTGACAACATCCGTAAGGCTGCCACCTTCCATAAACTCCATCACCACCCACAGCTCTCCGCCGCAGAGGTAACTGTCGATGAAGTTGACAATGTTCGGGTGCGAACTATCCTTCATAACAAGAATCTCGTTGATAATCAGGTCCTTCTTAGGTTGCTGCTCGAGGTTCATCTGCTTAATGGCAACCAGTCTGTTGGTGCCTCGTTCGTGACCGGTAAAGACACCACCCGAGGCACCTTGGCCAATCTTGTTAAATCCGCGATAGATGTCACGAGGATCGCCTTCGCTGCAAATGCGCTTGAGAGAGGCGACGACATCAATTGCGGCGCTTTGACGAGCGCGGTGCCGGGGTCGAGCTCCGGGCACGGCTCCGGGTCCTTGCTGCTGCTGTCGTGGGGCGTTCGCAACTCCATTGGCTTGCGGTGGATACGGGGCGTTCGCCTGACCAACGGCTGCCGGGTTCTGGGGGTGAGGCGTTCTCTTACTGGGCGCTCGGCCAATTCCACCGGACATGGCAGCTTGGGCCTGGGCCAGCGCCTGCTCTTGCTGTTGCTGCATGAGCTGCTGCTGGTACGCTGCAGCTTGTGCCTGGGCCAACTGGGATTGCTGAGTTGAAGGGGCATACGGCGCGGTGCCTTGGACGCGTGAGTTCGACCTTGAGCGATGTTCTTCGGGGAGCATGGGGCTGATGTCCTTGGCGCCATAAGGTTCATCGCCAGGCTGTGACATACCAATGCCTGAATCTTTCGCAGTGTAGCCACCCTGGGGGTGATGTCGGTTGTTCATAGTGACGGGCGGTTTTGGCGCAGGTCGGCTGGGCATGAGATCCTTGCCTTGGGACTGGCCTCGGGGGACGGGCGGGGGTGCTCGGGGGTTCTCAAAACTTCCTTCATGATTGACAGTTGGAAACCTGGGTTCCGCGGATGGACTGGTTGGTGACATACCCAAATAATTTGACGGGTACATGCCCGGAGATGCTCCAGTTGAAGGAGAGTTGGCCGCATACTGGGCGCCAGCATGGTGAAACTTTTCGAGGCTCTGGTCCTCGGCAGGTCGCTCTTGGGTCTCCTTGTAGAACTGCAAAATATCAACCATTGTCTGGGGATTCTCTCGCCTTTCCTTCTCGGGGATGCCGCTTTCATTGATTAACCGTTGCCACTCCTTGGGCAGGCCCTATCGAACATGTTAGCCAAATAACCTCGACGGGGGACCGTCGCGGGGTGATGATCTGGGAGATACTAACGGTGAACTGGCCCGTCGTGCTATCGTAGCCAACATGGGTGACGTGAACGGGGTTTTCTGGGGCAGAAATAACGGGCTTCTTGGGCGAGCCGACTAAGCTATTCATGAAGCCAGAGAAACCCGACTTCTTGCGAAGAACGGCAGACTTGGGCTCCCTGCCATCGTCTGAATAGCGCTTTGTGTTCATGGAGTTGTCCGTAGGAACTCTTGGCCCAAGAGCCTTTTCTGATAGGGACTGATCCATTGCGGTGAAGCTGGTAGAGTTTCGGAGGACGGGACTCGCGTGGTGTGAATCGGGGCCGGACTTGAGCAGCGGGGAATGATGGTTGTGGCGGTGGCCGGAGGCCTGGGGGCTTGGGACCTTGGTTGACTCGATACGATTCAGGATAGCGGCGCCGTCGAATGGGGCGCCGATCAGGTCGTCGGGGGCGGTCTTGCTAAGAGGGCGATATGAGTCGGAGAGGCGATTATTGCGAGGCACGGGGGCCCAGTGGTTGGAGGAGTTAAACTCGCCCGGGGCCAAGTTGGGCGATGGGTTCGATCGAAAGGTGTTGGCGTTAGGATGTCCTGACGCGGTCGCGGGGTTAGAGCGTGCTGGGGGAGCACTGGGGGCTCGTCTCAGACTCTGGGAGCTGCGTTTGCTTCCCAGTGAATCGGCGTCGTAACCGGCACCACCATCGAAGCCAGAAGAAGAGCGGGTGTAATGATGAGAGGAGGGAGGCTTCTTGACGAGTTTGCGACGGTGGGAATGGCCGGTAGAAGCAGAAGAAGAGGTAGACCCTAGGCCGTCCATGATCCAGCAGGCGGCAGGCTTGGCCTAAAAAAAGGTCTCAGACGGCTATGCAGACGATGGGTCAAAGAGGGCAGCAGGGTGTGTGAGGAGGAAATGGCGGCGGGTTTGGCGGCCACTGCCAGAGCCAACAAAGCCAGATTCCGACGCAGTGCAGTGCGGGCGGGCGGGCCTGGCTGCTGCTTGTGCTTTTGGCTGTACCTTCGCTTGGTGCTTTTTTTGCTTGTGTTCTGGTGGCTCTTGGATGCGCCGGTGCTTAGATGGTGCTGGGGGGGCCTTGACTGGTAAGCGTATGTGCTTTTTTTTTCAATTTGGCCTGGGATGACTGGGGACTGGGAACCGGGAACTGCGACTTGGGGAGCAGGGAAGAAGCGGTTGGCCACAGCGAGGCGCTGGCCGCTGAACGGTCGAGTGCTTGACGCGGGACCACCACAGGTGGCCAAGGTGGGCTGGCAGATGGGGGTGGAGGGGAGATGGGAGGGGCGACGAGAGGGGCCAGGTGGGAAGTACTGCGTACGCCAAAATGGTAGGCTGTCTGGGGAGCGGGCTGCGTAGCGTGTACGATGGTACGGTACCGAGGTACACCCAGGGCTGGGTAGCACCTATGCAGTGCGATGCAGGTTACCGGTATGTGGTAGGTATGTAGGTGCAGGCGTGTGAGGGCGCAAGATGGATGGAATGCGGGAATGCGGGCGGATTGAGTGACTTGACGGGGGACGATGGATGGGGGTGGGAAGCCATGGGATGGGGTGCGGGCGGATCGATAACAATGAAACGGGTGTCCAGCCAAGTTCGGAACAGCATCAGAATCGGGAACCAGACTCACCAGATGCTTGTTTTTTTTGTCCTGTCCTTGTATCCCGTCTGCAGGTCGTGATTCGTATTGCTTCTGTTCCGTACTGTGCTGTGTTCTGCTGTGACGCCCTGCGTTGTGCCTTGGTCGTGCTGCACTGGCGCGGGTACTGACTGGTTGGTGCTGACGGGCAGCCAAGCGTGGCCGATGATGGGAGGATGATGATGGGAAATGGTGTGTGAATCGAAATGCGCGAATGCGGGCTCCCTAACTTATTTGGCGTGAGCTGTGGACTGCTGAACCCCAGCTTTTCCCAGTCTAGATGATTAAAAACAAATGAAGGAAACGAGAAAGGGGATGGAGAAAACACGACAGCAACTGACGAGAGATATGAGTGGGGAGGGGAGCAATGATGTAGGGGATGAGTTTGGATATATGGCCCGTGTTCAATGTGGGATGCAAAGAATTGAACCCAACCAGGTCTGGCGCGAATCGATCCTTGGAGTAATCGGTGGACGCGTTGATGGCTTAGCAAGCTGGTCAACGGCATGAATTGGTTTCTTCCCTAACATCTGCTCGAGGCTACGAACTACGACCGGTATCCTCTCCTCGGCTGGTGCTGGTGCGGTGTGCTTTGGGCATTCATCCAGAACCAGGCCAGGCGCAAGTGCGATGGAGCAGGGTCCGTGGGAGACGTGTTTTGCCGCTCCGGGAGTGCGAATCCTTCACCCTGGCCAATCCGGGCTAGGCTGCGTTTGGTACCTTTAGCCATGTGGGCTGGCAGGTGAGGGTAGAGAGGTACTCACTGCGCCGAGGCCAGCACACTGACCTAGAGGTACCAAGCAAGCACCCTTGCAAAACCCAGGAACATCGTGCCTAACTCCCCAAGAGAGACCCAAAATATGAGAGCCATGGACGCGCGCTCTCTCATCCTCCAGGGCCCCAGGGCTTGCGGGCTTGCGGGCTTGCGCCAACCACCCACACTGGCACCTCTTCCCACACTTTCCTTCGGGCCGTTGGCGCGACTTGACAGTGTGAAGGCCAACTGAAAGGCACATGGTGTCTGGACCGGTGCACTGGTTGGACGCTCATCTGGGCATTTGGCTTTTGGCTTCCCTTGGGTAGCCCTGTTTTCCATCAACTACTTCTCTGTGGCACTTTTTTTTTCTTTTTTCGGAGAGGAGTTTATAATAACACACCCCTTGTGCACCGCATCCCCCCCAAGTCGCTAAACTTCTCATGAGTAGGCCACGGCCAAGACTTAGACAGCACCAGAGGCCCTTCCGAGACATCTTGGAGGACGAAAGTCGGGGAAGAATGAGAGATGTAAGACTTTAGTATACAGAGCACAGGCAAGTTAAAGAGCTTGAGCAAACCAGTTGCACTCGAGGTGGAACTCGCCCAGATGGCTTAAAGGGCCAAGCAAGGTACAGTGCAGCGCAGTGCAGCTGCTGCACAGTCCACCACAGTGCGTGCATTGACTGGTCCATACGGATGGGCAGAACGCGAGGCGTATTGTCGCCTCTCACCATGGCATGAAAGGCTAAACCAAAGGAACACAACCCTTGGCTTGGAATCAAGACGCCTCCCCTTTGCAGACCAAAGACAAGGCACTGAGTTGGGTCCGGACGCATGTATGTTGCCCGACTCGAGAAATTTGGCTACTTCATCACCCCTAGCCAACATGTGTCAAGCCGACGGCTCACCAGCCAGCAAAAGCGACACAGCCCCCTCGGTCTGCATCTCGCTGCGTCCCATCCCTGGGACGCCAACCAGCAAGGCACTAGGGCAGCGAGGCATCAAGCGCGAATCGCTGACCACATATTGCGCGACAGGGCGAGCGACAAGGCCAGAGGACCCCAATCAGGACCCCCGTAAACTCTGACCGGACACTTGCACATCATGTTGTTGTTGTCGCCGTGCGTCCATGAGCGCAGGTGTCAGTCCCACTGGTCCATGATCGAATGTCGGTCCACGCCCAGTTTAAGCGCGTAGCAAACGCACCAGGTGCGGGCGTGAGTGGATGCGCGGGTGGAGCAGGACCCAGGATCTCGCAGCTTCGATGTTGAAGACAAGACTTTTGGGGAAGAGTTGGAGGGGGGTCGGGGCACCCAGGGTTCCAATGGTTCCAAAGTCTCCTAGTTACAGTATGGACAAGGCTGGATGGAGCTCACGGTCCTTGGTCAATCTTAGGACCGGCTGTTACCCATCCGTAATGCAACCATGTCACCAGCCGTCCAAAAGGGAATGCTTTGTCATGTGTATGTATGTATTACATGTTACCTGTATTCGGGGACATACAGCTGGACCAGTACGGAGACCTGGATCCAGAGCGCCGCCAATGGGCTGGTCTCCGTCGTGTCCGTCTCCGTCCTCCTTCGCCAGCTCGCGGTCGGTGGGACCGTGTAAGCTTGCCTTGGGCTCGGTGCTGATGTGGCAGTCTTCAAACTGTCAGTAGCCACCACAAAGTTGTAAGCCAGTCCAAGCACGCGGCACGAAAGTTATGCGGCCGCATGTCGCTCTTTCTCGGCGCTTTTCTTTTTCTCTCTTTCTTTTCTTCTTTTCACAAGGGCCACTGGCACGCCCATTCATTTGGCGCCGGACCAAGTCCTGGTGGGGCCGATTTTCTGGGAGTCGCCGTCGAGAACCGCAACGTTGAGCCCAGAGGCTGAAGCAAGTTACAGACTTGCAGCATTGGAGAGACGCGACAAGAATGGGGCGCTGGTCCTTAGCCTCCCCATCATCTCACCAATGCTGGACCTTGCATTTTCTTAATCTGCGTACTAACTCACTTTACTATCCGATGGCATCCTCACAGACTCCCGGCTCCTTCGCATGCTTGCTTGCGCATGCTTTGGAGCTACACGGCATCGTCTCATGTCATCTCGTCTTGGATCCCCGCGTCGCCAGCGGTGCCTATATGCCCATGCTTACGGTGACCATCAGGCCTCATCCATGCTTTGGGTTCTGTTTTGGGACGAATTGGCTCTCAATGTCGTAGCGACTCATCAAAATATGTTCCAATCGCATGCAGGTAAACCATCCTGAGACTGCACGCCGGGAATTAGAATCAATTCAGCTCTTGTCATCGGGATTTGGGATCCTTTGGCGTTTCACGCCAGAGGACCACAGGGGGGGCGTCTGTCTCACTTCCCCAGTCCACACAATCTATCTCCCCGGGACCTAGCACACAGCGGGACATGGGCCTTTCAGCCGTCTCGATTGGGCCCGCGCGCTCGTCCGGCGTGACGATGCGAGACATACATGATCTTTGGGACCGCCAGCCGCCGCCGATACTGATACTCTTCGCTTCAACTTAGGCCGCTTCAAACTTGTCTCGCCTCTATCCTCCTACGTTACAGACAATTGCCCTTTGGTGTCGATCAACCTGTCCTCGCACTCACTTTGGGCCATGTTGAACAAGATCCTATCACATCGCTTACCTGCAGACCAAGCCAGCGCAATACGAGGGATTGTCCCACACCATCCAACGGCGACTGCATTCCCTAATGTCGCCAACGGTTGGTCAATGCCGCCCACTCATTCAAATATTTTGGGTCTCTTGACTTTAGCTACGACCTACCGTGCCATTGAACAAAATAGTGCATGCATGGATCCCTCTTTTTTTTTTGTGATTCCGTCCAAACGACAAACGCTCAGCAACGCAACAACTGTCATCCCCCACACCTACTATCGTCTCCACCGCAAAACCTGCATCTCGATGAGCAACTTTCTGTGGCGTATCTAGCTGTCTGGGGTGATCCTTTCCACAAGCCCTGGTTTGCACTACTTTCTTTTTGACACACTTCTGTTGTCCGTTGTTGAGGTCCCCCCGTCTCGTCCACCGTCAAAGTGGGTGTGCCCATCCATGGGTTGGCACTTTGGCGACTTCAGTGATAGTGAGTGATATCAAATTATTGACCGGTTGGCTTGACCTCCATTGAGACGCTAGATACGTGTTCGATTGAGTCATATGGGATCAACGTACCGGTGAATGGCGATTTTTGGTCCGCGATGAGGATCCCGCCGAATTGCATGGCCAAGCAATGTCGTGGTATCTTTGTGTGGTTGCTCTGACTGGAACCGAGTGTTACCCCAATTACAGCCCCACGTTGCGAGCCCAACGAAGTAGCCGTCCCACGACATTATCACAAACATGATATTAATTAGCGAGGGCCAACACGTTGTGTACAGTACTTGACCAAGTACCGCGGGTGTGTGCTCGAGTCGTCAGATCTCCCCTCCCGTTCCGTGCCGTGTCGCATGTCATTTGAATCCGTACCTGCAGTAGCCAAGCGATGCAATCGTAGGTGTCGCAGGAGGGACATGGATGCGGAAACTCAGACCAGGAGAAAGAAAGGGCTCGTCGCATTTGGAAAAGCTCAATGCTTGACGGTCAGGCTTGCAAATAGCCATGTGGATATTCTCCGTAATGCAGCCACTTCTACGATCTGAGAAGGACGTGCAATTGATCTTCGGTATACCATATCAGTTTCAAACCTCCGGGTGAGTTCCGAGTTGGCCGGCAACCGAGATGGGTGTAGAATGTTCGAAAAAGAACCCTGACCATTGCGGCCCGCGGGACACGGGATCATCGTGCACTGACAACCTGTCATGGCCTCAATCTGGCCGAGCGGAGATTGCAATTGTCGGCTCCTTTACACCACATGAGACCACGCGCTTGAAACTAATCTAGGAATTCGGACGAGACCCGCATCCATCAGTGACAAACTCAACTTGCATATTGGAACATACTGGCGCTTCCCTGCGAGACCGGTGTGCTATCCCGGTGCAATATATTTGTGTTATCACTGGGAGATTTCTCATTTAGGGATGGCGACGGTGCGTTTGCCCTGGCCAAGGGCAGAGTTTAAGAGAAGAAAGACATGGCGTTGCATCCCACTCAATACCGGGTGCAACGTTCCAGTATGAGAGACACTAGACGTGGTTGGTGGCTTGCGATCTCTGCAGGCATGTTCTTTGGATCATGAAATAGTCAGATGCGACCCCACAACCAACCAATCTGCACAGACTGTGTTCTCTCGGGCCACTCGTGAGCAGGTTGTCCCCTTCGAAACACCTGTTTACACCCCAGAGGCTTCCACTTTTAGGCAAGACCGAGGAAATTTCTGACCTTGATTGCGTCACTTCGCGCGGCTCTTCGCATTGGCCTTAGTGGCACATCTCTCAGCCCTTCCTTGGGAGAACTATACAGATTACAGCTGAATGAATTGGCAAGCAACCCAGCGGCAGCGACCGAGGGCGCAGGTGCACCAACCCACGACGTAAATGGGGTCTGCAGCGAGAACCCAAGCAAGCTTGCAGTAAGCAGCATCCAAGTCAGGCAGTATTATCTGTTCTCACGTGCGTCTTTCATTATCCATCCCTCCCGATGGCGCAATGCGGATGGAATTCCCCAGAAGGATTCCACGACGAACGGTCACATGCAGGGTCCCGTGACCCGGACCCCTGTTTCTTTGTTTTCCAATTTTGGACAGCAGGCCAGGAACCAGTCCCAAGGGAGACGAAGGACCCGCTGACAGCTGGCCTTGCTAACCCGTCGTTGACCGTTGCTCCAGCGGCTTCTTTTGGCTGATCTGGTTCCTTGGTAGCTCCGGTCAACGAAGCTTCGCGTAAATTCTAGGGGGCTCTATCCATACAGGTACAGGTGAAGTACTGTATGTGTCCTTTCAAATAGCCTTTTGATGTAGTTGGCTCCGTAGGGAGGCTGGTAGTGATTCGAGACCCCCGCGATCCCCTGCTAGGGAAAAAAGTGACGGGCTACCTGGACGGCTCAAAGCCTAGAACTCCGTGGGGAGTTTGGAGAAACTTCCACCTCACCCTCTTCAACCTCCAACTTCACACTTCAACTTCTCATCTCCATTCACCTCTCTTCCCACTCCCGGTCTCTGCCACAGCTCTGGTTGTTCCTCCTGGTTACTGGTCATCGCTGTCTGTTGGTTTCTTGCACAATGTTCTAGAGACCTCAGACTCTGCAGCATCTGGTCATTCGTCGTCTCCCGCCTGTCTTGAGCTCTCACATTATCGTCCCATCATCTCCAGCACCCGCTGGCTGCAGGCTTTCGTGCTTTACGCAGCCATTAGACTCTGTATGTTTTCCTTCTCACCCATTGTCTCCGATTGCCTTGTCACGCCCAAATGCAAAAGTTGCAATCATGCGTTGGTCCTAATAAGCTCTCCACAGTCCATCTCGGCATCGCCTGATCCCGACCGTTTACGGCCCCTTTTTCAACGTCGCCACATCGAAACAAAACCTCAATCATGGCCTCCGAGACCCCCGTCGATGCCAACGTTGGCGAGCTCTCCGCCGCTCAGAAGCTTCTCCAGAAGCACGCTGAGGTTCCTCATCATGTAACCGTTGAGGATGCGCCGGATGAGGAACTCCCAACTAAGCCCACCAACGATGCCTCTGGCTCTTGGGCTGCCCCCATCAGCTCCAAGGCGGCCGGCAAGCAGGCCCAGGGCCCCAAGACTGCCCTTGATACCCAATCTCACGAATTGTTCCCCGAACTCGGTGCTCCCAAGGGCAAGAGCGCCAATGTGGCGCCTATTTGGGGAGCGAAGAACACCGCCAACGGCAAGTCTAACGGTGCTGCATCCAACGGTCCATCGCGCTCCTCGACACCGGCGTCTGGAGCTGCCACGCCCCAGAGTGCCACGCCCTCCATGTTTATTCCCGGTCGCAATGTCGAGAGTGTTACTCTCGAGCCTCAGTTCATCATGCCTCGAACTCAGCTCAGGAGACCCATCCCTGACATCATCAAGGACATCAACCGCAAGTCTCGTGCCACTATCAGCATGGCCACCTCCTCCAACGGCCGCCTTAAATTTGATGCTACCGGTCCTCAAGACGTTGCTCAACAGGCACTCAAGGACCTGATTTCTCAAATTGGAACCAAGGCAAGTTCATGTAACCACCCCTGTACTCGCTACACCGACTAACCAAACCGTAGCAAACCATCACCGTCCCAATCCCCCAATCCACTCGAGCCCACATCATTGGCAAGGGTGGCTCTATGATCAAGGCTCTGCAGGAGAAGACTGGTGCCAAGATTCAATTGCCCAAGGTTGACGAGAACCAACCCATCGATGACGATGATGATGCCACCATTGACGTCGTTGTCGAGGGTAATGCGCTGTCTGCTGCCTCCGCTCGCAATGAGATCCTCAAGATCGCTGGCGAGCGATCGGCCAATGCTCAAACCAAAGTCCGCGGCATTCCCGCTGCCTTCTACCCCTTCATCGCAGGTCCCGGAAACGCTCTGGCTCAGGCCCTGGAGGAGAGCAACGGAATTCAGATCAGAGTTCCCGCTCACCAAGCTTACACCGCTGCCCCGGCCCCTGTCGCGCCGGCCCCTGGACAGCGACCTGTCTTTGCCCCAGCTGGTCAGGATGAGGATCACATTCAGCTTGCCGGTGACCGCATTGCTGTCCAAAAGGTTCGCGCTGAGATCGAGCGCCAGGTGGCCGAGCTTCACCGACAGCTTGAAGCCGAGCAGCTCTCCATTCAGCGAGGTCGCCACCAATTCATTATTGGTGAACGAGGTATCCCCACCGAGGATTTCTTCGCTGACACTGGCTGCACTATCATCCTGCCCACTGACGAAGATGAGGATACGGTCACCGTGATTGGTCCTGCTGATCAGGTTCAGGCTGGTTTGGAGAAGGCGATGGACCTAGCTATGGGTATGCAGATGTCCAACCTCGACATTGCCCGCTTCCACCGCAATGCCCCCAGTGGCGCTGCTGCCCACGCTGGATATGTTACTCGCTATCTCCGACACCGCAAGGAGATTGAGCGTCTTGAGAAACTGTACAACACCCACATTAACACTCCCTTCTCCGAGGGCGGGGCTCTGCCTTGGGAGCTGTACTCTCGTGAGGGAAAGAATGCCATTCGTGCCCAGTCTGAGATTACTGGCCTCATCAACGCCCAGCCTCCTTCTCGTATGGCAACTGTGCCTATTGACTCCTTCTTCCACCAGCACATTCGAAACGATGTTACCCCCAGAGTCAAGAAGGATTACGGTGTCCAGGTTGTTGTCCCTGAGGCTTCTCACCCTGAGGCCCCTGTCCTGCTGGTCTTTGAGGGCCCAGACCCAGCCGACGGTCCCTTCCAGCTCCCTCGCAGCAAACCCACTGATGCTGAAATCAAGACTTTCCAGCAGGGGCTCCGCGAAGCTCAGAAGCACATTATTGAGCTCATCAACAAGCAGGAGCAAATCACTACTGCGGCCCTCGATGTCCCCTTGAAGTTCCATGAGAGGCTTCGACGTTTCATTAAGAAGGAGCAAGAGAGTCGCTCTAACGACCAGATCCCTATCCGTGTGACCAAGGTCGGAACAACCATCACCCTGCGAGGCCCTGCTTCGGCTGTCAAGTCGCTCCATTCCAAGGCTGCTGCCTTCATTGAACAGGAGAAGGAAGACGAGAAGGAGCGTGGCTTCACCTTGACATTCGATTTCCCTCAGAAGTTTGCCAACCACCTTATTGGTAAGGGTGGTAGCAACATCCGAGAGCTGCGCGACCGTTTCGACGTTGAGATCCAGGTTCAGGACGGCAAGGTTGAGCTCAAGGGCCCCAAGGCCAAGGCTGAGGTTGCCCGCTCTCACATTCAGAGCCTTTCTCGAACTCTAGCTGATGAGACGACCCATGTCCTGAAGATTGATCCCAAGTACCACCGTGAGCTTATCGGTTCTCAGGGTAGCCAGATCAACCGTCTTCAGACTCGCTACAAGGTGTTGATCTTCTTCCCCCGATCTGCCAAGAGCCCTGCGGAGGATCAGCCCAACGCAGATGCTGCCAGCGACGCTGGAAAGCCCCGCCGACAGCAGCCTGCCGATGAGGTCATGATCCGTGGTCCCAAGAAGGGCGCTGATGAAGCCCGTGATGAGCTCTTCTCCCTCTACAAGTACCTCGAGGAGCACTCCGCCACCGGTACCGTGTCAGTTCAGCAGAAGCAAGTCGGATCCCTGATTGGCCAAGGTGGTGCTGCTCTGGATGAGTTGCGACAGGCCTCCGGTTGCAAGATCGACGTGCCCGCCGACCGGGATACTGATATTGTCGAGATTCAGTTGAAGGGCACTGCTGCTCAGGTCGCCAAGGCGAAGAAGATTCTCGAGGAGAAGCGGGCCGTTTTTGACGATACCGTGGTTCGCACTCTGGATGTCGAGAAGAAGCACCACAAAGCCCTTATTGGCGCCAGCGGTAAGTTTGAGCATTAACACTATCAAGAAACTACGACTAACTAGAATGCAGGTGCCAACCTTCGTGATATCGTCGTCAAGGCCGGCGGTTCTGATGATCGTCGTGAGCTTGCCCGCACCATCCAATTCCCCAAACAGGAGGCGGATGGAAACACCATCAAGATTGAGGGCCGCACCGATATCGTCCAGAAGATTATCGAGCGCATTCAGGAAATTGTCTCTGAGCGCGAGAGCCAGGTCACTGAGATTGTTGATGTGCCCATTGACAACCACCGATCCCTGATCGGTCGTGGTGGCGATGTTAAGCGCCAACTCGAGTCCAAGTTTACCGTGAGCATTGATGTTCCCCGTCAGGGTGACGGTAAGACTGGAGTCAAGGTGACGGGTCGCCCCGAGAATGTGGCTGAGGCCAAGGAGCACATCTTGTCGCTGGTCAAGTCACAGCAGGGTGAGACACTTCAAGTTCCTCGCAACTTGCACCACTCCATTTCCAACGGTGGTCAATTCTTCCGCCAGCTTCGTAACAACCATCACGTCACCGTCGATCATGCGGGCCAACCTCTTCCCGCTAAGCCTGACACGTCTTCTCGCTCCAACGTCGGTGCCCTGCCACTGATCACGGATGATGAGGATGCCAACTCGGAGGCTCACTCGTGGAAGGTTGTCCAGGTCTCGTCTGGCGAGGAGGGTGAAATTCCCTGGGTCTTGCGGGGAACCTCTGAGAATGTGGCCAAGGCCAAGGAAGCCATTGCCAAGGCTATCGAGCAGGCCAAGAAGAACGATGCCACTGGCTACCTCGTCTTGCCTGACCCCCGAACCTACCGCCACGTGATTGGCCCCAACGGCTCCAAGGTCAACACGATCCGCAAGCAGAGTAACTGCAAGATCCAGGTGCCCCGAGACCAGGCCAAGGATGAGGCCATTGAGATCATCGGCACCCAGGATGGAGTGGAGCTGGCTAAGGATCTTATCCTGGAAGCTGTACGAGATGGTGTCAACAAGTCCCGGGAGTAATTTAGTGCCAAATAGAATGGCGCATGATGAAAAGGAGCCCTGTTTGGGTTACTGGCTCAATGACGACGACAGAAACAAAAGCGATAACGATCTCTATGGAGTTTACTGCAAGGGGAAACATAGCATTTGGTTCATAGTGGAGATGTTGATGGCCAAATTCACCAGCCTCTAGCCATTGTAATGAAATAGCAAAAACCAATAATGATTATGAATGATTGTTAGTATGTAACTGAAGCCAAACGCATGGGTGATGTCTGCACATTGCATTGTCCGGGACGTGGACATTCCGGATATATTAGTTAGTATGAGGCGACTCGGGAATCAAGAAGCCGCCCCACAGTAGCGTGGAGGATGGGTAAGGGGAGTTGGATGGTGGGGTGTGCCAATCCGACGTATTCGTATACGTATCATGCTCGCATTCTTATTGCTCCTAATGTTTGATTCGTGAGGCCAGTGTTTAGGTGCAGCGCCACACTTTGAGCCAAAATCCATACAGGAATGCCGTTACGAGGCAAGCGGAAAAGTAAAGGTGTAGCTTCTGGTCCGGCTTGTCACTGTGTGTGTGTGTGACTGGGAGGTGTGAGTAGATTAGACCATCACGTGGGGCCGCATGGCAATTAACAATAATTAATTAATCCACCCGAGAGCTTCCCCAACACGTCAACCATAAATTGAGACGACACCGCTTCCCAATTACGTACCCAGGCTACATGTCAAGCCTGCGACCCTCGCCGCATCTCCCAGATCCCACCAAAATCGCCCTTTGACGGAATGGGCTCTCAATTGACTCCTGCCCGGGCGCCCTGGGAGAGCGCCCCTTCCCACGAGCAGCTCTTTGTTCTCATTACTGGCGCCAACAGGTACATGGTCCTTTTCTCTCCACACCACCATAAACACACATGCTCATCTATTTTGCAGCGGCATTGGCCTCGGTATCGGTGAACGCCTCATTGACGAATTCCTCGCAACCCGCTCCCTCACGTCCCACCTCATCATCATCCCCACCACTCGTTCCAAATCAAAGTCCCTACAGACCATTAGCGCCCTGCGTGCCTATACTCAGCATGCGGCCCAGACGTCCAAGGCGCTGCAATCCCGAGCCGGCGATAGCTACCGTTGGCAAGACACTGTTGGGCGGATCCATATCCTGAGTTTGCAGCTCGATTTGTGCGACATTCGCGGCATCTACACCTTTGCCGACCGTCTAGTTCACCAGCCCGTGAGCAACCCCGAGGGTCTCGAGGACGAGTATCTCCGCAATGTACGGATCCCGAGATTAGATACAGTTGTTTTCAATGCTGCATATGGTGGCTGGTCGGGATGCAACTACCCCAAAGCTGTCTGGGTCATCTTGACCCAGGGTCTCACCCAGTCTGTTACTTGGCCCTCGTTCAAGATTGCTCTTCCTACGTGCATTCTAAATGAACGGTCGCAGTACAACTATGTAAGTTCTTCTCCTTCATAGTTAATAGATGGCTACTAACTAATGATAGCCCGAAAAGCCCCTCCTCGGCGAAGTCTTTTCGGCCTGTGTTTTCGGTCACTACATCCTGGCCCACCAACTCCTTCCTCTACTCAGCCGTCGCTCTGAAAATGAGGCCCCTGGCCGCATCGTCTGGTCAAGCAGCCTCGAGGCCATACGCAAATCCTTCGACATATCCGATTTCCAGTCCTTCGTCGGCGAAGGTCCCTACGAATCTGCCAAAAGACTGACCGATATCCTCTCCCTCACCACTGATCTACCTTCCTCCAAGCCCTATTCTACTTCTTTTCTCACTATTGATGACCCTGGAGAGGCCAAGGAGAAGCCTATTCGACCCAAGGTCTATCTCACTCATCCCGGTATTGTCGCCAGCACCCTCTTCCCCGTTCCTTGGTTTCTCATGTGGGCATACACCATGGCCCTTGCTGTAGCTCGTTGGCTCGGCTCTCCTTGGCACGGTGTCGACAGCTACAAGGGAGCCAAGTCCACCGCCTGGATTGCTTTGCAGGAGCAGGCAACCCTTGACGAACTGGATGCTGAACACGTCAAATGGGGTAGCAGCTGCAACCACAAGCTTGAGGAAGATGTCAAGAAAACCGAAGTGGAGGGATGGGGCTGGGAAGGCAAAGTTGAGGATCCCAGTGCGGATACCACAGTTGGTTTTCTCAACAAGATGGTCGGCAGGAAGCTCGGTGCTCCCAATGCCACGAAAAACGACATCGTTGAGTTCCAGGCACTGGGAGCTGAGTGTTGGAAGAAGATGGAGGAGTTGAGGCGGGAGTGGGAAATGGTTCTCAACCTCAAGAAGGCATGAAGATATTGATGAACCAAACTGGACTGGACAAAAGGACGGAGCACCCACTAAAAACTATATTATCATAATGCAATTTTTTTATTTATTTGGGGCCTCAAGGCAGAGCTACAGCTCGGGGGGTATATTGCGGCATGGCACGCATGGGTTACAGTTATACATATATACAAACATTAATTATTATCCCAATCCATTCCATTCCGGTCATTTCAATGCGTAGCTTGCAGGCTCTTTCCCAAAGTCCTTCGCAAAAGTTAGATCGTTTCACAAGATCAAGATTCAACTCTAGTGACAGTGTTGTGTGGACGAGGCTCCTCATCTGAGCGAATACGGCGAAGGGTAACATTTTCTTGCCGACCAAACAGGCCGAGGCATAGAGGGAGCGGTACAACAGCCACAGCGATGACAGCCTGGAAGATAAGGGCCTTCTTCATGTTCTTGGGGGGGTCGGCATGTGGCCCTGCCACAAGAGCGTCGCTGACAATGGTGAATATAGCGCCAAACAATTGGCCGCCGGCCCATGCAACGGTAGACGTGACCTCCGGGCTAAGGGGGTGGCTAAGCTCGATGAGATATTCGAGGGCAACTGGAACCAGGGAGAAGGAAGATGCACCGAGGATGGCGAGAACGACATATGGGCCGGCAAGATCGCGGGTCTGGGGCATCCAGATGAAGACGAGGTAAGAGAGGGCGATGACGGGGACAAGGAGCTTGATAGTGAAGAGGAATGACTTTGTGCGGTCGATTATCGGAGAAGAGACTGCGGACGCGACCAGACCTACGACGATGAGGACGGCACCACCAATTCCAGCCTCATCATCACTAAACCCGTATGGGTTGAGCATCTGGTTCAGCAAAGACGATATGGAGTTGAAAAAGCCCACGTAGATCGAGAAAGGAATAAGTATCAGCCAAAGCTCGAGCGAACGAGTGATGATGCCAACAGAGGCGCGCAAGCTGAGTTTGGGTGTCTCAGAGGCAGGACCGACAGGCGTGGGAGGTTTAGCGGGAACGAAGATGGCCGGCACGGCGCAGACAGTGGACTAAGTATCCATACATGTAAGCAAATTGCAGATATCAGGTTTGAATATGAAAATAACTTACAATGATGGAGACGTAAAGAACCATGTTGGACATATCGCTAGGCTTGCTCACCCACAGAGGAGTGATCAACTGGCCCAATGCAGCACCAAAAGGATTGGCGAGACTAGTCAAGGCTGTTGCGGCAACGCGGCCACGGTTAGTGAACCACAGATCCGAATAGCGAGTGGGCGCAGCGAGGATGAAGGGCTGGGCAAAACCAATGACAATCTCGCCGGCCATGGCGTGAGCAATGTGGCCACCACCGGGCTTGGTAGCACCAGCATAGCGAATCCAGTTTCCGATGAGAATAAGGACGCCAGATACGACGAAAGCGAGCTTAGGACCTCGGTGGAGGATTGCGATGCTAATGGGGAAGACTGCGACAAAGGCCAAGAAGAAAGCAGTGCTGATCCAGTTGATGGTGGATTCCGTTACACCATAATAATCGGCCGCGTGAGTAGCGACAGGCGCGAAAGTCATCCACTATCCAAATATTAATTAGCATGTGCCTTATTTGTGGATGTTTTTATCGGGGAGCACGATCCAGCGGCCCGTCAGCGAGGGGGAATCTTGCGTAACTTACATCCCAAGAAACAATGATATTCATGAGGGTCAACTGAGCCAACCCAAACCATCGACGCTTGTAGGTGCAATACTCGGTCGAGTTACCCTCGTTCACACTTCCACTTCCGTCGCCGTCACCATCGACTAGGCCAGTCCCAACGCTGCGTTCCTGAAGGCTGTAGTCGGTCGACCCGAGCTTCTGCTTGCGCCAGAAGCGCCCGTTGGTCTCAACGTCGTCGGTAGTCATGTTGGTGATGGAATCAAGGAATCGACGAGCACCGCCCAGCTTTTGCTTCTCGTCCTTTTGCTGCGCCTGCTGCAGCTGTTGCAGCTGTGACTCCTGCTCCTCCTGGTCGGGAGTCTTCTCGTCTTGAGGCATGCGCAACAAGAGAAAAGCGACTTGGATGGGATTCGCAAAAGTGGATAGTGGGATCGGAGGGGTGAGAGGGACTAAGAGGGACCCGACGTCGATCAGTGAAGGGGGGTTTAATAAGAAAAAAAAAAGTTCAAAGCTCCCCGCGAATAGGCGTGGGGCGAGTTCTTGTGCGTGATTCAGGGATTGTGGTGGTAACGAAAAACAGGGGAGTCACACGTGTTGTGGGTGTCTGAGGTGGTTTGAGATGACCCTGTGTACAGAAAAAACAAAGATGGGGAAGGGGGTGAGAAAAGCAAAAAAGATAGGCGGTCCTGCTGCTGACGGGACAGAGCCGAGAAGGAGAAGGAAGAAAAAGAAGTGACCCCAAAAGGACTGAACAAAGTCGGATCGCGGATGATCGTGACGAAGTTGAAAGGAGGAAAAAGTGAGGCGTTGTTACGCTGCAACACGCGACCCTTATTATTGCAGCGTCGTCAGTGCTGACGGCTGGCAGACGGCTGTCGATCAGGCACGCACGCTGCGCCGCGGGGGACTAGAAAAAACTCAGAATTGGGGAAATGGATTTGTTTCCCCTCCCCCAGCGCTGGCTTTGGCGCCTAGGAGCTTGGTTTGCCTTAAACCTCTTCGTTTGTTGCGGTGTCTGCAAGGGAGCTTGAATACATAGACTGGGTCTGTGAGCTCGCTTGCGCCTTGTGCCGCTATGTTTCAAACCTGCTCCTCGCGCTAAGGCCCGCCGTCTGGAAATAAGGTCGCACTAGCTGGCGACGGCGCGCCTCTGGGAAATGGGAGATGGGATTTGCCGTGGAGAGGGGTGATTCGCTGCTTCGCTGGTGATGGTGGACAAGTGCTTTGTCGTCGACGTCCTCGGAGGAGTTGCCGATAAGCTCGATCAGCCAGGGGAAGTTGGTGGTCCTATTGGTTGGAGATGCTGGTATAAGACGAAAGCCCGTCAGAATTCTAATCGAGGTGGATTCGGCCTGTAAGGAATGCAGAGGCGGAGGATGGGAAACGTCGATTGCGGAGGGGCACGACTTGTATTGTATGAAAATGGATCAGCCGGGCTGTCAATTCATCCATCCAATCGCTCCGTCCCGAACGACGACGATTGCCTCGCAAAAATAGTCGACCAACACCAGTGCACGCAACTGATGCACTTGGCCCGTTGCGGGGGTCCCGACATGTGTGATCCTCGAGGGTTCCATCCACCGGCCAGCGTTGCCCGATTTAGCCACCTCGGTTCGCCTGTCCACCCTTCACCACATGATGGTGGCCAGTCGCGGCCCTGTTCTCTGCCTTCGCTTCCATGCCGTCTACCCGTTTGCAAAGCTAAGGAACGAAAAGAAGTCGATCGCAAATCATCCCCCGCTGCGGTGATCTATGCTCTCGCTCTCGTAGATCCAAATCTGAGATGGCCTACAACACGGACGCGAACCATCGTCAGCCTCAACGGCATCATCCCGCCTTCTTGATAAAGCATGCATACAATTCAGATCCAGCACCACTTCAGTCTCAACACCCAAGTAGCATTTCCCTTTGTAGGCATACCACCGTACCAACTCACCCAACACAGCGTCTTGCTTCAAGAGGGCCCCTTGCCTGAGAGCCCCGTTGAAGTTGCATCCGCCGCAAATCCAGCATCGGCCTATTCCGGATTGGAAGTCCAGCTCCCCCGACCCTCGACAAACAGGTTGGGGGCTGCCCTAACTCCAGCCCTCCAGCAAGCCATGTGCCACCCCATGTCTCGTCCAACCACGAGCTTCTCATCATCAGGTTGATAGGTGAAAGAAAACAATCGAGAAACAAAAAATCTTGCCCCCCCCCCCGGATGTGCTACCTGCATGCTAATGCAGAGTGGATATCGGTTTGCTTTTTTGTTTAGAGTAGTTGCTTTGATGTGTGTTATAAGGCCGATTAATGGCAGTCACTTCGTTCACATGCTCCCGATCTTTCAGCTCGAAGAGAATGACCTTCCCATTTTCAACCCACCTTATCAAATGCGTTATATCCGCCCTGGTTCTACCTGTCTGCACCGCTGGATCCAGCCGTGGCTTGACACTTAGAATGTTCCATGCATCGAACCGAGGTGCCTCGACTCGTCTCAGCGTCGTAGTGATTGCCAATGATCGACGGTACCAAACTTAGCCGACAGTATTGGTGTTGGGCGCATTATTCAACCGCTGCGATAAGAAACTATTCTATTGATTCACAGATGTTGATCGGACGATTTGTGAGCATGGTGTCGATTCATAAACCCTCACCCTTGGAGCCTCTTGCCACTTGCTCATCGGTACTTATTCATCTCAGGCTTGTCCATTGCACAATCCCACATGTTCCAAAGTACTCACGTGTCAGAAAAATTTATGATATAAATAAAATAAAACAAAGTAAGTTGTGGTCCGAAGAAAATTCCAATCCAAGGTCAAAAGCGTCATCTTGAGGAAGGCAGACATGAAACCTCAAACAAAGTCATTAGATAAGGACGCTTGAAACAAGGATCGATTTGGAATTCCTTTGATTTGCATTATCGCTTTCGAGAAGGTGTTAACGAGCATTGAGTGATACTGTGCCATTGCAACCATCCCCATGTTGCAACCAAAGCGGCGTTTTTTCTCTTACAGTTACTACAAACCCAATCGATCGTCAGAACAAATATTTTGGGACCAGATGATAACAATTTGGGGCGGCAGAAGTCGTATATCGGAAAGAATAATGATATAAATTGTAACTATATGAGGCGAAACGGTCGGCGGCTTGATTCGGATGAAAGAAATGTGTATCAAAACAGAAGAAAATAATTTCATAAATGGATATCATGGTCAGGCACATTGGTGAGATTGGGCGTAGCGAGGGATAAGCATAGGAAGAAAAACTCTATTCAGGGCGTTGCAGCGTATGATACAAAGACGGCTGCCGCTCTCGGACAGTGCTCTAAAACACTGATGACGGAGAGGCAAGCAGTTCGTACAAAGGACACCCCCATGTGCTGCAAGAGCAGCCGTTGCCTCGTTCCGGCAAACAGGTGACTTTACTTTTCGACATGTACATCGTCATCTCGTCGGTACGAATCGCGTCGAATCGGATGATGGGGTTTGGTCGTAATGAGTTGTTTAGCGAAGCTTAGACCAGAGCTTAGGGGCAGCACAGGCGGTAGCGCAGTGAGCAAGGTGGAAGACTATTGTAGAGTTAGCTCAATGTGCTAATGATTATCAATTGCAAAGAGATATCGCCGCCGCAGTCATGATGACTCAATTGGTGGCGCACCCCAGGCGGAAGTACTTACACTCCTCAACGCAGTCCTCCTTGGCACCACCTTCGCTCTCCTGCTGCTGGACACGCTCGACACACTCATCGAAGTGGTGCTTAGCAGGGGCGCACTGAGCGGAGTTTCGGCACTCTGTTGTTCTTGTTGTCAGCACTGACTCTCGTCATTGGGCCACCCGGAACATCCAATCGAGACAACGAAGAGCGATGCAGCCTAAATCACTCGTCGCAGTCGGGAAAGGTGGTTTCCGTATCGGCATTGTAGTCAAACGGGGTAACGAACCTTCCTCGATAACATCCTTGGGGTCGACAAGCTCCTCCTCGTCATCCTCTTCCTCTTCCTCCTCTTCCTCTTCCTCCTCGGCCTCCTCAGCCTCGGGCTCCTCCTATCGTCCAGTCAGCATGGCTCAATTGCGGCTGTAAAACTGCTATTGGATTTCTGGCGTTGAGCGCGCTCGAATGGCCTCCAATGGATCCCGCCGGCAAAGGGGAGAAATCTGCAGCTCGAGGGAAAAAAAAGGCTCGTACCTTGGGCTCCTCAGCAGGAGCCTCGGCCTCGACGACGCTCCATGGCGTCACGGCCTCGACAATATCAGAAAAGGCGTCCCAGATACCCATTGCGACTGGCGGAAGAATTCACAACGTCGAGTGGTGGTTTCAATTGAGGTGTCGTTCCTGCGATCGTAAGAGAAGCTTTGATTCGGAATATTGCGGCGGCCAGAGCACGATCAGAATTGGGTGCACTCTGATTCGCTTTCCGCGATTACTAATTTATGCACGTGATTTTGTGGCCCAAGCGTTCTTCCTTCGGGCCGCTTTTCTCAACAATAGCCGACCCGCCAAAAATCAGCTGTGTGAATCCAGGCAAACCATTAGGATAACAAAAGTGATGATTGGATGATTGCAACACAAAGAAAAGTTTTGAAAACAGGTTGTTTTTCTAATTATGCACAACATAAAATACCCTTGCAATGTCGATAAAGTGAATATTAAACTTGCCCTTTTGTGGTATTGTATGTTTCTCCTGCAATTGATTATCGCGCCGGAGTTCACGGCTTCCCCTCCTACCCACACCCACATCTGAATAAATACCGAGCGTTCCCCCATTCTCTACCAGTTCGCCATTAACAATCGCCACGCCATTCAATCGCTCTCATATGTCTCCTATCTTTTTCAGACCCCTAGTGATATTGTATATTTCTCAAATCTCCCTGGTAAATATTTGTCAAGCAATTAAAATAAAAGCCCCAAACTCGCGATTCCCAACTTGTACTTTCCACAACAGCATTATTATCCCCAGTCACAATGTCAGAACCCACATTGAACACATTTGTTTTTATCATATTTAAAATTTTGTCTTCGTTTTCTATTACTCTGAGTATTTCCTCTAGACATTCCCTCGCAATGATAACCATTGGTTCAAGAGGTGGACTTAGTAAGGTCGACTCAGCCAGTGGTTTGATACCCATTTGTGGATGGACAATACAAACCTTGAAAGAGTGCGCCCTCGCGACTTTTTTCTACCATTTACTGGTTTCCTGATAAATGGAAACGAAAAATAAGCAAATAAATTAGTTTTATTATTGCTGGCATTGTTTGTTTATTTTTAGCTGTCAAATTAACATTTTGAGCAGTTAAGTTCTGTGGTACCCAAGGTGAAGATGTCACTGGAAAGCAATCTTTCCGGGGGGGTATCGTCCATGCCAATTCTATCACGTCTGAAAAAGCCTCTTTGTTTGATTTTTTGTTCAATGTGTGAATCCCCGGCCATACCCCGCTGAACCAGTCAATTCATTTGTATAAACACTTCGCGGTGCCTTATCTTGCCGCCAGCGTCATAAATTCGCCTTGTCCTTTAATTCATATCCCTTTCTCAGGTTGCAAATCTGACTTTTCTGCATCATTTTCATAAATCCCCTTCTCCTTCCTTTTCTTCTTTTTAGGTAGTAAAATTGTCCCCTTGTTCGGGGTGCGAGACACGTCAGATATCCTGAAAGCAGCTGGGTCCTCTGGCTCGATAATTGTAGTCACATTTCAGAACCCGTCCATACTTGCTTATACGAGTCGAAAGAGTCGCTTTAGCCGTGGTCCACCGTCGCGGCGGAGTAGTGAATATCACGGCCGCGTATGGTTTAATCATGACTGAATACCACATACGTACTTATATATAATTTACATTATTACTTTTCGGGTCCCTGCGATGTCATGTCCCAAAAACCAAGGTCCCAAAACAATATCGTAACTCAACAATCCCAAATATCGGAAGTCAGCCAACGGTGCACTCTGAAAAAGAAAATCAGACACATAATCTAATAATTTCATTAAATATTATGTTGGCCTGATTCATCAATTTCCTCTACCATATTACTTCTCAGTGTATGCAAGCTAACAGACGATATATATAGACTCTTAAAAGGCCAGTCTCGCAAGGACGTGAAGGCAATTGAAAAGTCGAAAAAAAAAAAAAAACGAGTGCTTCATTCTTCTTCAAACGCAATCTTCAACTAAGCCTAGAAAACTAAGGAGCATGATTGTTTGGTCATAACTCCAACTGTTATAGTCCGTGGTACATTGATGCCAGTACCTGTGCTTCAGAATTGGCTTCTCGGTGTCTTTCATATTTGATACCATTGGAGAACGGATATCAAAATCTGAGGGGGGGAATCTGAAAGCGAAAGAAAAAGAAAAGACCATGTCAAGTGTAAATGGATGTGGAAAGGTACCAGGTATCTAGTGTGGTCAAGATGTCACGAGTACACGCGAGATATGGTTTTTATAGAGTAAAAATAATTCAAACCAAAATAAAACCACATTTGATTTCTAAATAAAATGAATAACAGAGTATATTAACAAAATATTATCTGTGAGTGAATTGTCCCAATTCGCTTGGAATCGGGTGTGACAGCCACCCTAGAGACTAGGGATATTTATGATAAGCATGCACCCTAACAAGCACCGCCACACTCTTCATCACGGATTGCAATAAAGACTGTCCCTCAGTTTACCAACCAGGTTTAGTTCGCGCTTACATTTTACATAAGGATAAATGAACTCGCAACTTAAATTCTAGAAACAAACTTAGAACACGTCTCGTGACAGTCTTTAAAATGCACTTAATAGCACCGTGATCTGGTAAAATACTAATATCGAGTCATGCTGTGCGGGTGCTTTGGCAGCATCACCGTGGAACGAAGATGAATGAATGTACAAGGTGAGGAGTGGCATGAGAAGAGCATCCCTTACCTGTATCTTTGGCTGATAGATGAATATCAATGGCGGAAATTGAGAGTTATACGAAAATAATGCACTATGTGCTTTGATGGATAAAAGGAACCTTGAAACGCGCATTGTGTGACGTGACATCATCAGAGCACGATGATTCAACCAACTGGAGCTGATACAATACTTCGTCTACCGATTATATACACTGATAATCTGAGAAACCGACTTCCCGAGATGACATGGGTGACTATTTGGGCAAAACATGTCAGATGAGTAATGGTTTAGAAGAGAATCCTTTGTACAATGTTTTCTAGGTTTGATGGACATAGCTTATCGGGAATAAGCATAACGAGTGAGGCATAAAGGCAATAGCCCCCTGAATTTACCCCTTTTTACTCCATGAGTCTTTTCTGTTGGGAGTACAGACGCATAACCCATTCAATTATAGATAGTGGCTTGCTCCAGGACTTTTCTTTTGGGTTACATAAGCTAGGAAAATTTCCATTTAGGGAAGTTAGAAGTAAGCTGCATTCTTACGGTTCAGCCTCGTGACGAGCAAGATGCAACATGAATGCCCAAGCTCCCCAACAGTTTGCAGCGCGGGACTAAAATGATGAATTCTTCTATCTCATATTTATGTCGTGAAGCCCATCTCGTAGCGCCCAATGCCAACCAACCGTCAATATGTGAATCAAGTTCTAGAAAACAAGTGA
Source organism: Calonectria ilicicola (assembly GCA_020809705.1). Taxonomy (NCBI): domain Eukaryota; kingdom Fungi; phylum Ascomycota; class Sordariomycetes; order Hypocreales; family Nectriaceae; genus Calonectria; species Calonectria ilicicola. The sequence continues at coordinate 1,412,572 of CP085825.1, read as the reverse complement.
TCGTTCGTTACAATACATGGAAAAAAAAGACCGAGTGAGATCTCTGGTCACGGCGGGGGCGGGAGGGGTAAACGGTTTCGCTGTGATGAAGCTGGGCTTCACCGAGTTTGGTGTAAATGGGCCGGTGACCTGGATTAAAGGGCACCTCCGCATTGATCAACATGAACACACATTTTGTAAGCATTAATCATCACGATCCTGTACGCCCCTGTCGATTTCTCCTCGGATGTGATCTTCGAGCCGAATGCTCAGTTGTTGTGCTTGAGCTTCGTCATAGCCTGGCGGAGGCTCATCAGGAGCTCTCCGGCTGTTGGTACTATCAGATCGGTCATGTCGCATAACCGACAGGGAACCGTCTGGTGGGGTAGTGGTTTGGCTGGCTTGAGCTTCGTATGCTGGCAGGGGCTCATCGGGAACGTCGACGCCAGGCCCCATTTCGCGGCGCATTTCTTGGTACTGAAAAAGTCGTTCCCGTAGCCGGATATAGGCTTCATTAAAATCCATCATTCCGCCATCTGAAAAAGTGAACTTGACCTCGATCCGAGGAATATCTGCAGGAATACCGCCCCCAGAAACGGGAATGCAATCTGATTTCCAGACCCACCCCCACCACATGGACGATGAGGTGGTAGAGTCTTGGAACTTGAGGATTGGGGCACTGAATGATTCGAATTTAGGTTCCTGGGTAGGTTTTGCAGGAAGATAGACAATCTGGAAAAGGGTGAGCTCAATTGCAAGACTGAGCCGGGTAAGCAGGAACATACTCTTTTGTTTGTGAGGAATAGGGTGCCCTTGTCGCTCTTGCGTTGGAAGGAGGCGCAACGCGATCTCAATTCCTGGGGCACCGAGAGATCGCATGAGATGCGTGATTCTAGCTTCTGGAGAATGCGCTCGTTGCCGAGTTTGATGAAGCCGCCCTGGTTGAGCATAACCCAGCTATCGGTATTGTCAGGGTCGATAGGCCGTGAAGAAGGTCGGCTCGTTATGAGATAATCGTGAGGGTTGTCCATGGTAGGGCGGGGTCCATGACTCCATGGGCCGGAGATGGCGGGGCAGTCGACGAACGGGCAGTATGGGGAAGAGACGGAGGAGGTACGGAGAAGAAGAAGGATAGGAGTCGGAGACGGGGGTTTCGGACGGAGGAGAGGACGGGAGGTGAATGGAGGATGAAATAGAATCGACAATGGAGGATCGGGAGGACGTAGGCGTACAGATTGAAAGGGAATTGGAAAAGGGAAGGCTCATAAAAGGAAGAGAAGAGGTTCGAGGCTCGCGAAGGAGGCTTACTTTATTGACATTGTCGCAGACAGGGTTCTGAAGACCCTAGCTCAAAGGCGGATGGCTCTAGGCTCCGTACCGGCAGGACGTGCAGTGCAGGCAGCTTTAGTAGGTCCGAGATCTTGGAGCCTGTGGCCCTGTGGTCCTTTCTGGTCCCGTGGTGGGGTGGGTCGGATTGGACCTTTGGCGCTTGGTGTCAAGGCTGGTTAGCAAGGCAGAGGAAGGACAGAGAGGCCCCAGGAGCGGGTGGCTAGTGGCTGAAGGGCTGGAGAGCGATGCCGTAACTGGGTGGGGGAGGCGAAGCGGTTTGCGTCCTGGCGGGCAATGGGGAACGGGGGCGTGTGGTGAGGGGAGACAAGACGAGGGGCAGGGCGGCGAGGGGCGAGGACGGATGCGGAGCGGATCACAGGCGGGCGGGCGGGCGACGGATGGTGTGATGTCGTAAGTCGCAGTGCGAGGCAAGCGAAGCGAGTGAGGAGCAAAAAGAAAGGAAGCGAGCCGGTGCGCGCTGGCGAAGGGAGGGCGAGACAGGGCCAGACAGGTGGTTAGTTAGGTACAGCAGTTAGTTAGCAAACGTCGCCGTCGCAGTAGCTCTGTCGCAGGCGTCCAGCGGGCGGCGGGAAGGCTGGAAGGCGGCGGCTGGAGGAGCGAGCAGTAGCAGTGGCAGTAGTGGCAGCAGCAAGCAAGCAAGCAAGCAGCAGCAGCTGGGCTGGGTGTCCTAGCTGGTCTGTCCAGGGCCTTCTTCCGGATGCGTGGGTTTGATGCTGCTGGGCCCTGATCCCGGGTCCTGGGTGTTTGGGCTTTGGGGCGGGGGAGCGATATGACGGCGACAGACGAGGCGTCCCGAGGGGCCAGAGGGGCCAGAGGGTGGGAGGGTATGGTTATGGGATGGTCTGGAGTAAGTTGGGTTGGGAAGTGAGAGAGTCTGAGAGAGCACTGTGTGCGCGATGCAGCGCTGAAGGAGTTAGGTGAAAGTGGGTTCTTGCGTTGCGTTGCGTTGTTGCGTTGCTTTGCGTAGCGGCGGGCCAGGCTGAGCTGTGGGAGTTGCCTTGCTGCTTGTTTGCTGGGATCAGCTTGTGAGCGTTGAGGGAGGTCGGAAGCCTAATGCGCCCAAAAGACCCGTGTGAGCCCTTGGTTGAACTGACTTGACGCCCAATGAACGCCCCAGTCGTGGATCTCGAACCTGAAACTGGGTTGACGGTTGGTTCCAACGGGGTCCGGGGTCGAGAGTAGACGACTCAAGTCGGTACACAGCGATGTGGCGACTTACAACCGTGCCCGTCTTCATTGCGACATATGCCATGCCACAGGGATGAGAAGCTTCAAGCAGCCTGCTTCTGTTATGCCAGCGCTCTGCAGGAGCCAACTCAGGCTATTCTGCTTGCTCCGGCTCCCACGCCGACCAATAACGGCATCCTGCTGCGTGGCCCTTCCATGCATGTTAAGGCCGCCTACCACGTGGAATGGGGGACAGGTCCTTGTCCGCATGGAGCGAACAAGTATCGCGATTAACCTCGGCCAACTTGCTATCTTGCCAAAAATGGGCTCAGGAAGACATTTATTCGATCCAGGCACTAAGGCCGCCCAAAACAGCAATTGGACGGAAACACAGAATATGCGAAATAGGTACCGGTTTGGGGTGAAGGCTCTGCCTGTGCCGCATTGCAACCGCCATCGCGTGTCCCAGAATATGCACTCACACTCACACTCATACTCACACACACACACTGCACCCAAACACTTAGCACGCCGCACACACTCTTCCAACGACGAACCATGAATCTCCAGAATGCGCCGACAATAGAAAAACTAACCGGTGCCAAGCTCCCGTAGCTCCCCACAAGCCTCACGCGCTCACCTACTGCCATCGTCGATTATCGCCCATTCTCTCACACTACCACAATGGCTTCTTTCCCCCTCACCAATAATCATAGCCCCTGCGTCCAGGCCCCATCTCAATCACCCCGTTCTCTGCTGCTTTACCCCCTCCCCATATCACTCGCTATCCTCCTTAGGGACCAGCTCGGCAGTTTTTAGTTGATCATCCGCGGTTTCCGGGCCCGGATCCTTGGGGGTCTGGTGAGATGCGGCGAACTTTGACAGCGGCGTGCAACGACAACCCTTGATGTGGCGTCCCTCAGCGTCCATGGACTGCGAGGATGCCCTCATCCATGTTCCCTTCACGGCATGGCCCGAAACCTTGGGCCCCTCTAACCCCTCATTTTTTCCCGCTTGCTTTCACGGTTTTAGTTCCAAGAACTCACCCGTAAGCCGACATCTTTGCCCCTAAAAGGCATGACCTGTCACCTATCGGTCGATTCGCCTTAGTGGGAGCTTTAGCTGCAGCGAAATCCATGTCCTTCGAGGGTCGGTCCTTGGGCCCTCCGACGCGGTCTTGGGAGGAGCCGGCCGGGGGTAATGCAGCCAGGCGCATGGCTCGAAGCCAGCGTGAACTTGCACTGAAGCACCAGGCGCGGACCCCTACGAATCATCTTGTTCCCCAAGAGGGGTTTCCCATGCTTCCCCTAGACCAAGGCCAAAGTAATTATGGCATGCATATCGACTTAGTCTGCATTGGCCTGGATTCCAGCAACGAGGTTGGCCAGTGGCCAGTGATCCTTGTTCCCAGACAAGGAGGAGCGCATTGCTTTTGGTTGGTGTGGTGAACTGGTCCTAGCCCGCACAGTTCTGTCCAGATTGAACAAGCGAGGACGACAACGTTGCCATCAACTGAAGGCGAGTACCACCCCGGTTCGCCTCCGAGGAGATTTTTTTTTTCTTACGTGGAGATGGTTTCTACGTTTCCCGGACCCCGGCCCAATCTAAACCTTGAGAGTGCCATCTCGTTAACTGAGTCCCACATCAAGGGTCCGGCCAAAACACATGGAGATCCCAACAACCGCCTCCCGACCGGAGCCGTTGCGGCCCCGCTTCACTACAACGAGCTAGAAGGAGCTGAATGTCTGGAAAAACTCGAGAACAGCTGATGAGAACGACCTGGGGCGTAACATCAAGCTGCTGCAGCCTCTGGGGGGTTGTCTCAGTGCAAGCCTGACTCAGAACGGGCCTCTTTGTGTGGGAGGGCGGCTCTCGAACCGCATATGCGCACGCCGTTGGAAAATATAATAAGTCCCTCTTTGTGGACTCGACTTTGCCCGTTTATCGTTTACCGTACCCGCTAACGGGTGTTTGCTTAACCCTACCACCTACGTGTCATTGCAGCAACCATGACAGAGTGAGGCAATCAACTCCGTGGCGTTGGTTCCATGTGCTTGACTCCGGATCTTAATGCATGGCGAGCGGGCTGTCACCATGGACACCCCCGGCACAGACCACAGGAGAATCTCGAAGGATTAGGTTCCTTGCGAGATCGATGCATGCTTCCAATTCCGAAACAAATTCGCCTATCAGCGAGTGCCAAGCACATTTTCTGTTTTCACGAGGCGGGGGGACATGGCCATCGCTTGCCATGACTGGAAGATACAACCACCACCACCATGACTCGACATGCCTACGCCACGATAAACGCGGCAAAAAAAACTTACAAGTCAAGAAAATATCAAAAGCCTCCTTTTCTCCTTCGAATCAACGCCCCTGCTCCTGCACAACCATCCTCAGACACGTCACTTTCCATCCTCACCGGCTGTAAGGTCCCCGTCACCGACTCGCATTGGGTCCTGTGACAGGAATTGATAGCCAGCCAGTGCGTCCCCTTGTGCGGGAAATGGAAAACTACCAACATGTCGCAGAAGAGGAATCATGACGTCGCTTGTTGACTCTTCTCTCACTCTTGGTTGTTCTTGATGCTATTGGTTTCCCCTCTCCTGTACCCCATGCAAATGCCCGCCGCCCCACGCGCGGTCGATTGGGAAAAAAAGTCCATGGAGCCAATGCGCGCTTCGGCACAACAGGGCTAGGAACAAAAGCTACAGCCAACAGAAACCCTGGGATCAACGCGATCCCATGTTGAAAAGTTCAGCCATGTCTCACTCACCATGGCCTTATCCATGGATTCGGGCCCATGTACGGACCACGACCGCACATTAGCCGAACCCACGCCCAAGCTAACCGACCCTGGGCCCTCCGTTCATCGAATCTCTCACCGACCAGCAAACATCCACAGCTGAGGTTTGCTAACCATGTCTTACATGACTAAGTATGACACTCAGCTTGTCAAAGCGATCTTGAGGATGCCCAAGGCCTGCGCGATTACTCGTCTGGCAAAAAGGTGCTGCTGTAGTGTCCGCCAACGCGCATCCCGGCATGTTCATGTAATCGTTAGCCTAGTGTTGCCCTCCTCCCCAAATGGCTGAGACCTGGCCGGGATCCCAGGCTCGACCGCCCAAAGGAACAGATCTAATCTGAGACAGAACGTGGCTCCCCGTTCACCGTCAAACAGAACCTTGGCGGTGATTGAATTAGCGGCGGCCGAGCAACGCCCCCTTTACCCTGATGGCGAATTCTAGAAACTTTATATGAATGCAACCTGTCTAAGACTCAGTCCGCTTTGGCTGGCTTGACCGTGATGCGTGATTGATGCTCGAAACAGCTGATCATGCAACATGTTGTCGGGGGGCGGCTTGATCGCGGAGCACCGAGTGGAATCGAATCGAAACGAAACCAAATCAAACGATTGGCGATTAATGTGAACTGGCGATCATCGTTCGCCAAACCTAATGCAAATGTGATCTATCAGAACTTGACATTTGACGATAGCCAAAACATTATCGTAATCAATCCATCGCTTCCAGTCCTTTATCAAACTTTCAAATTATAGCGTCGACCAAGTCCAGTCGGCAATTCAGGCCCCACCACCCCCGACTGTCACATCCGGCAACTGGTGCCGAGCCTGATTGGATGGCCGGATTTATGGAGGCTCCCAGAATCGCGGAGCAAGACTGGGGTCGTGCCCACGAGATGCCGAAATCGCCATATTCAACTCATAGAGTAGGCGCAAGCACCAACGCTGTAGTCTCTTCCCGCAAACCGTCGACGGGTGCCCTTTTCCTTTCCTCTTTTCGGATCCTTTTGCGCCGACCCCATTACGTGCTCGCAGCACCGCTCTGACGTCACCAACTATGGCTACACCCGAGCAGATAGCACAGCTGCAGCGGTATACCGCATGTGACATCTCCGATGCGCTGCTCAAGCTCAAGGTCCCCGGTGCCGGCTTCGTCGCTGATCTCAACCTCATTGGTTCGCCACCCGGAGACGAAGCTGCGGCAGTGACGGTGGCGCCCGTGTCGACCGTCCTCTTTGCGCCAAAGGGACAGGACCTGGCTGAGCCGGCGGCGAACATCCCCAAGGGTGTCCACTGGGCCGACCTGACGGTGCCAGGAAGCATCGTGGTGCTCAAACAGCCCGAGGGCCAGAGAAACGCCATATGTGGAGGCATCATGGCAGTGCGCATGAAGGTTTGCCAAGCCAGGGGCATCGTCGTGGTTGGTCGAGCAAGGGACATTGAAGAGCTAAAGAGCACAGCCCTCCCAGTAAGCGAAAATGCGACTGGCATCAAAGAACCTATCTGAGTTTAACGCTTTTATAGATTTGGAGTCGTGGGATGTCGACGGTGGGAGCAGGCGCAGCCAGCGCTCCCTGGGCAACCCAGGTGCCTCTCGACGTCGACGGGACCATCATCTCACCAGGGGACTTGGCCTTCAGCGACCCAGTCAATGGAGTGGTGGTTATTCCCCAGGATAAGGTGCAGGGGGTCCTGGAGCTACTCCCGAGGCTAACGGCAGCGGATGACAAGGTGAAAGAAGATGTTCTTAAGGGAGTGACTGTACATGAGGCGTTCAAGCAGCATCGGAGCAACCTATGACTAGCCAACGTTAGTTCATAGAAGTAACTCGTATTGTATGTTTATTATACCCCACCAAGACGAGGAAAAAGGACCGGCCTAGAACAATCGATGCGACAAAGCTTCTGTTAGTCTTGCAGGATTGGGGGAAGCTAAGCCTACGAGCCTTGGGACTTCGGCATACATATTACGTACATCACGGCACTGCCGGACTAGAGCACTATGGAAAAAAAACACAAGTCTTAGACGGCTAGGAATACACAAATTCCATGTAATGCAACTCCGTGTTGTCATCAGTTCATTAACATGCCATCATAAAGCACTACACAACCATGATTACCAAACAATGGACCCGGATTTCCCAAACAAGCCGAAAACCAAACAACCTGATACACAAGAGAAGAGAAGAGGAAACAAGGAGAAAAAAATAGCAACCTGATGGAAAAAAGCAACAAAAAGAGTCCGGAAATCATGGTGTAGCGCGCGACTGCCAAACTGTGGCATCGCTTTCGGCAATATCGCTTTTAAAACTCAAAGCCAGGCATCATCTTTTGGAGCCGCCGCTGGCTTGGGCTTCTCCAATCCAAAGTCGAGCTTGGGCATCTCAATCTTTGGAGCCGCCTCAACCGGGGGCTTTTGGCCACCACCGGTCTTCTTGGGCGGGCTGCGGGGCTCAGGGGGTGGTCCATATCGCACATCTCGGACGTCCCAGCCATCCTCGTGAGCCGCCGCAACCCAGGTGCGCAGGCCAGTATGTACACTGCCATAGAACTTCTCCTTGCAGAGACGGAGGCTACCACCGAGACATCTCTCCCAACCAGAAATGCGAAACTCATGTCTCAAGTTGTTGCGTTCCTCCTTGGTGGCCGCACAAGCGACGATGGCGTTCATGAGGTCGAGGTGAGAAGCCAGATAGTTTGTGGCTTCCCACTCTACTCCGCCAACATACGGGGCTGCTGCAACAGGAGGGCGCTCTTGGGGAAAGTGTCGCATCATGTACGAGTAGGGCCGATTGTCGCCGGGGAAAGAAGCATCCTTGCCGTCATTTGTTTTGTCCGATTGGAGGGAAACGACGTTGACGTTGTGCAGGAAAATCCAAAAGACTTCCTTGGTAACACTGACAACCTCCTTGGACCAAACACGGTACGGCCTATCCCGTCTCATTTCCAAGACGAAGGGGACTGGTCGATCATCTTCCTTGGGTTCAGGGTCACGTAGGTGACTCAGGATGCTCTTGGCTCGGAAGACCCGCTCGGCGGGCGAGGCAGATTCGATATACCTAAACATGACGGAGGTGATGATATTACGGGTGGTGAATTCGCTAGGCCCCTTCTTTTCCGGATCGAAGATCATATGGATCAACTTCGGGAATAGTTCACCCTGAATCGAGTGAAGGTATTGCATGGCGCGCGCAGTGGTAGAGAGTGCCTTCAGGCACAAGAGAACCTCGTGTAGGAGTGCATCTTCGTGTTCCTCTCTGGAAAAGTATTAGTAATCTGTTTCTGCCATGACAAGTTATGAGACTCACCTCCACTCAACTTCCATAATTCGGTTTAGTAGGCTCACAATCTCATTCATACCACCTTGCTGGATGAAATCTTCAATCCAGGCAACGGTTTCGTTTCTTAGCAGCAGACGAAGTTTGTGAATCTTGCCTACTTCGACAAGCTCCGGCTTTTGCACTTTTCTCAGATAAGCCACATAGTCAGCAGGACCCTGCTGAAGCTTGATTTTTGAGAATATGCCCGACGTGGGTGTCGAAGGAGCTGAACCAAGCCCGCCGACATCGCTCGCAATGCTATCTGTAGACTTGCTTCTGAAATGACGCCCAACGGTTCCTTCTTTCCCCTTTTTGGTCGCGCCAGAGTCCTTGTCTTTGTCCTTCTTTCCAAGAGAAAGGGTGAAGCTTTTGCCACGACTGCGCTTAGGCTTCTCCTCAACCGGAGTGTTTGAAGCCAAGGCTGCACAATCGGCACTGCCGACGCTGCCCATGGAAGGGGGGCGGTCGCCCCTGGCAGCTGCCATTTCGGCCCAGTCCTGGCGGACAAATTCCATCTTGATGGTAGAGTTCAGATTTCGCATCTTGTATCGTTGGTTTTCGGGGATGTTTCGTCGGTCCAACATGGCTTCAAGGTGCTTATCAACATCCTTAGGATCCAGTACTGGTTCGGCCTGCTCGGGGGCAGGGCTAACAGCTGTTGATTTGGACCGGCCATGAGTGAATGTAGCGAGAGGGTTGTAACCTCTGGGCTTGGCAGACTTGCTGCTTGATTTGGAGTTGCTCGAATCCTTGGACCCCTTGCGCTGGATATCCTGTGGGAACCTGAATCTAGAGGGGGATGGAGGGGCATCTGTCTGGGCCTGTAGAGGGGGGACCTGGAACGACTTGGGTCGTTGCTTGAACTGGCGCGAGCTTGTGTACAAGTCGGTATCACTATTATTCCGGCTCATGTCGATGCTCGCCCGAACGTTTGGTTTTTGTTGGAAGACAGGATCTGTGGTGAATTGAGCCCAGATAGGTGGTGGCGTCTGGTCATCAGGTTTTCTGTTTTCCTTGTCTTTGGACATACGCATATCCTCATCCGACATCAATTTGTGCAAATTCCTGAGAGACTTGGGCTTGAATAGCCCAGCCAGATTTCCGCCAGACTTTGTCTTCTTTGGCTTCTTAGGGGACACATCACGAGATTTAGGGACCTTTGATGAGTCCTTGCTGACAGCAGCTGTTACTACAGTCATATTTCCAAATATGTTCTTGGTTGGAGATCGGGACCGGCCGCGGGAATCGTCGTTGGTGTCGTCTTGATTGCGGCGAGGAAAGCGGGGAGCAGGTTCTTGTTGGTTCTGCTGAAGCTCACCAAGAGCGCCGGGGTTGTTCATGGAGTAGCCACTTAAGGATGCATCGTCGTTGCTGGAAAAAGAGTAGGCTCCATCAAATGGTCTGGAGGGCAAGTTGTCGCCGTTGGATGCTTGTCGGCGGTGCATAAAGGATTCCAGAATCCCAGACTTAGGCCTCGGCCGCTGGGGAGGATCGAAGTTTTGCATTGTTGCAGCGTGATGGAGTACGCTTCCCTTTCAAGGGGCAGTCTCGGATGGGGATGTTTTGATGAGGGGGAACCCGACCGCGCCGCGAGGGGAAGCCAACCCGACAGGTTCAATGGCGGGCGGTGGTGGGTAGTTGGTGTTGTCGAATATGAAAAGCGAAGAATAGAACTGGCTAAAACGAGATGAGGGATGAAGAGCTCACTCCCACTCGGCGGTGAGTGAGAGGAAGAAGAAGGGAAGCAAACCTGGCTCGAAGAATGTTGATGATGAAACTATGCCATTGTGGATTTTGGGGGAGCAGGAGGGAGAAAAACCGGGGAAGCAGGTTATGAACCACAAAGACGCAGCTGCAGGCTCGCCAACCTAGTCGGTCACCGTTGTCTCGGCGTTGCGCGTGTGAAGGCTGGCTTTGTCTGTTGTGTTTATCGACGTTGCCGTGGCTACAAAGTGGGACGCTGCAAGCTGCCTGCGCTATCTTATCGGTGAGGGATTGAAGCACGGGTGGGATGGTGCGGTAGTAGCGCGCAGGGTAGCATTTGGGCGACGAACTGTTTGAAGAAATTCACGGCAAAAGCAACATGTGTGGAGCGGAAATACAAGGACAATCCCTCTTGGAACACGTTGTTCGTCCCTCTCCTGTGTCTTCTTCTTGTTCTTTCTTGGACGTGAGTGGATATGTCTAAGGGGTTGGCGGAATGGTTAACCCTGCTCAATTGATTTACACTGCGGCAGCTGGGAGCTATGACAGCCAACGTCGCCCAACCAACACTCGGGGCTATAGTCCCATTAGGAAAAATCTGGAAGATTGGCTCATTTTCCTATTCCACCATACGCAACGTAAATCACAGTGGCACCGTGGGTATAAATCCCGATTGATCCCCCTTCGCTTAGGCGCGAGGTGAGGCTGTTACCCCGTGCTATGTTTAGCACTTGGACCAGCAACCGGACACTCCGTGCGCACAGCACAATTCTTTGTTCTTGGGAAGAGGTCGATCATTACTCTCACACATGTTTCGGATAGAGACGGTTGTGCTGTGAGAAGCATGCGCTTTTTAACCCTTGGTTCTAGACACCTGGAAGCCACTGCGGCCAAAGGCTCAATTGCCAAAAAGAGGTGGTCAAACAAGCTGGGGAAAACATTCCAGGCACTGGCCAGCTGAAGGTTCAGGAGCGCCTAAGCCCCAAGCCCATGGGCCAGCCTGCTGAACCTGCTCACCTGCAAACACCCACTGTAACGCACGCTAATACCAGATGTTCGCCGTTCACTTCTCCTCCTTCAATTTCCTGATTATTTACAAGCCAGTGTATTTTGCCCCGCTGGAGGCGGAGTTTAGAGTTGAAGGCCAGGCCCTTGCAGCCCTTGCAGCCCTCGGCGTGAGATGACATTTGATGACGTTACACACACCCAGATCCATGCTCATCGCTGGGCCTCTGGGGGCCGACTTGGGTTGCAAACCGACGTCATATTGGGAACAACCTCCGTATCGGTGGTCAGCCATACGTCGCCGTTGCGTAGGACCTCGGCGATAGGCCGCATGCAACAAGAGCTCATAGGATGAGCAGGATAGATAGCATGTGGTGCGGTGGTACTATGCTATCCTTTCCCCTCATCGTTGACCCGACGCTGGGCCTGGGTTGTTTGGTATTTCAGTCTTGAGGCAGTGTAAGCTTACCTACAGCTGGCCTCAATTGGCCATGTGTAAAAGGTAGTGCCGGGTGAGTTACCATTGAAAAGATCATAGATAGCACCGGTCATTAAGTAGATCTGGATGCCGAAGCGGGCATCTCAGATAATCGCCTTGTCACCCCCAAAGGAAGCATTGACTAAGTGCCGGTGTTGCCATCACTTCCGGGCATAATGTTATTGGAAATTATATCACTGACGTGATTCACACTCTAAGTTGTCAGGGAAAAATTGGCAGGGTTTTGTGTTTGTGGCACAAGGCATTGACATTGACATTGGCATTGTTAGAATAGCGTGTCTCGGGTTGGGTTGTAGATATATTCTTTGCTATTATGGAATTAACCTTCGCATTTGCTCGTCAATGGCTAACTTAGCGTGAACAGTAAAACATGCTAAAAAACTCACTAGATTTATATGAGGGATATGCTGACCAGAGGAGATATTCCATCGGTAGCGCTGAGTAGCAACGAAGGTGGAAATGACTGATCGGCGGACTTTATGGGTGTATTTTAAAGTCAAAGCAAAATCATTGGTAATAATCATCATTTTCAGTCATTGATTTAGGAAACGAAAAACAACCCTAAGGAGATGCGCGCACGACAAGGCTCATGGAGATGCAAACCTCCCTCATCATTTATTAAACATGCGCCATGGTGGTATATCGATGGCCCACTAGCCCAAGACGAACCAAGAGTGTAAACTAATAAGGCAGTTTTTGTAACTTCACCTTCAACACGATGGAACTTAACAGTCCTAAAATATAGATTCTGAGGGGAAGTGAATCAACACATATGTAAATTATTTCATTTCTCCATTATTTCATCTCATCTTTATCGAGAAATATTGGATGTGTTTTCAAGTCTCGGTACTCCCCTGCATAGACGCCCGAGCCAGTCGTTCATCCTTCCCCGCTACCTGTTGCTTAGCAATAACGGCAGTATTAATTTTGCTCTTATAAAGAAATACAAAATAATTTAAGTGGCTAATTAGTTCGTCGATGCTAGAAAATATTAAAGTAGAATTTGATGTTGTGTCATGCACAGCCTTGAGTTGATTATTGGTTAGGTAAACTCATGAAGACTAAGCAGGGCCATTGAATACGATTGTATCTGTCATCTTTTTGGCTCTGGTGCTTTTAGGGAAAATTATGATCTTGTCGGCTATATGATAATTGTATTGACGCCTAACAAAGTTCCGAATTTCGACGAGGTGAGCCTTCTCTTGTCTTGGTTCAATACCTGACGCTGGCTTCACTTCTGGTTTTTGTAGAATCTGTCAGAGAAATACTAATTTGAATATTAATTCAAAACTCCTCTTCCTATACACATGACTCTAATAATATAGCCTGAGAAAAGAGGACTGTGCGTTTTGTATTCCTGGGCAACGACGCCAGCGACCGGTTGCATTCATCGCTTTCGGGCTGTAGACAGGGTCGCTATACACCCACTAGACTACTGTCTTATTTTATTTGTACCCCTAGATCTACAAGGCTCTTCGATTAGTTATTGAGACTTCGAGGCAAGTACCTTAGCTGTAGTGTTCTGGTATGGCAACATATTAGGCCCCCCTGCAAGAATTTCCGAGAACCTTGTAAATGTTGCTGGTTGTAAGTACAGCCGGTGAGAAAAGGCTCCTATTCGTAAACTAGAGAAAGGGTTTATTCTGACCTGAGTTGGTCCCTTGTCGTGAAAAAAATTGTCACGGAACAGAACCTCGCTTACTATGACATAACATCCAAGGGAAGACGTTGTGATGCCAGTAACACGATAAGGCGGAAAGAGGAAAATCGTTACGTAGAAGATATTATTTTGAGGGAATGGCTAAAAATTATTCGGCATTTTCATAAATAATTGGTTTCTGTCTGCTGATAGTTGCAAACCACCAACTGTTGCCATGGCCGCCTATTTAGTATGAAGTTTTCTCTCGTTCACCAACTTGATGAAATCTAGTGTGCAAATTTCTTTTAAATAGCTAATAGACGCTTGAGACGATGAGGATGACGAGAATCTGGATGATAATATGAAATATATATATAGAAAATGGGCCGGTGGTTACTGGCAAGGTTATGGGCATTAATGAGTAGCTCAGAGCATGATTACAGCAGTACAGTATATTAGTTTGTCACAAGATCTCGGGAAAGTAGAATTTTTAAAACTTTATACTATCTAAAAGACGTTCCATGAGAGGAGCTGGTTGTTAGGAACTGACCTCGAAGTTCACAACGAAGTCGAAGACTGATGCCAGCCTGCCGCGTGAGAGTGAAGTAGGCATTGCGCATGTAAGAGTAAACCTAGAACGCTAAGAATCCTTATAAGTAAACGCAAACAATAATAATTTATCATTTCCAGCAGCAGTTAGAACAGAAATATGCCCCATGTGCCATGTGTTCTGCCACCAGCGGGCCTACTCAAAGCCGTCTCAAATGCCGTGCTTGCTACCGAAGAACCGACCGGCCCCACAAGCTCTAGCCACGTTCTTCCCCAGATAGCCACTCACCTGTTGCTGCCATCCCCACACCCCACCAATCACCCCTCAATCCAATCTTGCCATCGCCATCTATCCTTGACCCTGGTATTGAAGCACCACGAACGGACGCAACGTACTCACGCGAGCCCATTGATCTTGACGGGAGAAGAAGAAAAAGCCAATCCGCTGTGTTTTATTTCATCGGGGCCAAAGCCTCTCCACCATTCCTCCATCGATCGCGACGGCGTCCCCGCATGGCTGGACGCGGGGCATTCTCCGTTCCCACCCCTGGAGCCGCCGACGTCTTCTCGTGAGGATAAATATTTAACCCAATCGATGCCCCTCCATCGTCATTTCGTCGCTTGTCAGGATATGTTTTTTGCAGGCATATAATCTAGCCCGGAATTTGCATCGGGTTTGTCACTGCAGTTAACTCGTCCGTCTCTGCCAACCGACTTCTGAAGACGCTGTTCTGGCTAAAGGAGGATCCCACACGCCCCATCCACCTGCCTATTTGCCGCTTTTTCGAACCGCCTGTTGCATTTCTTCGACGCTATACCCTGGTCTGCTAGACACTCGGCCGGCACATGATACGGCATCTGGTCGGTCGTCATCGGCCTCAACTTTTCTCGTCTTCGCTCTGCAAATTCCCTCCTTCTTTTTCTCCTACATCCTATTCCGCTTCAGCTCCAATTCCCTTTGTGAGAGCTTTTGCCTCGACCACTCCCACCGCTATGCCTGTTCATCACCTTATGGTCGGCACCTGGACCCCTCCAGGTGCCATCTTCACCTTTGCCTTTGACGACGAGGCTCTCACTTTGGAGCTGGTCAATCGCACCGAGATTGCCAAGGATGAGCCCATCTCGTGGATGACATTTAACGTGAGTAGTCGAATCGCGCCAGCCAATTGAGCCGAGGTATTGACATATTC
This sequence comes from Calonectria ilicicola, assembly GCA_020809705.1. Lineage (NCBI taxonomy): Eukaryota > Fungi > Ascomycota > Sordariomycetes > Hypocreales > Nectriaceae > Calonectria > Calonectria ilicicola. The sequence continues at coordinate 1,397,368 of CP085825.1, read as the reverse complement.
CGAACTAGCATGCGAGAAATACCATTTACGGCGCCGCCATGAAGAAGTGGTCAAGCTTTGCTGTCGAGGCGCCTTCAGAAATTAAACACCAAGTCTCGCACCCGATGCTTCACGACCGTACGTTTGCACTTCGTTGATTTTCTTGGTCAATTAATACTTGCTAACACTGCGATTCCAGCCAACGCTTCTCTTTCTACCACAAACACCCGCGCCATCTTCTTGCTGGCTGCCCAGAAGCCCCCTTACGCCGTGTACTGCAACCCTTTCTACGACCACGCCGGCCACGGTGCTGTCTTCACTACAGACCCCAAGACGGGAGCTCTCCTCGAGAACGTGCAAAACTACGAGTACCAGCCCAACACTGGAATCCACGGCATGGTCTTTGACCCCACAGAAACCTACCTCTACTCGGCCGACCTCCGCGCTAACAAGCTCTGGGTCCATCGCAAGCGCTCCGCCGAGGACCCAACTGTCGACCTCGTCGGCTCAATCGACTGCCCTGACCCCCGAGACCACCCCCGATGGGTCGCCCTTCACCCCACCGGCAACTACCTTTACGCTCTGATGGAGAAGGGTAACCGCATTCGCGAGTACCTCATCGACCCCGAGACTCACATGCCCGTGTATACTCACCGTCATTGGCCCCTCATCCCCCCTGGTATCCCAGACAGCGACCGCTGGACCCAGTACCGCGCCGATGTGTGCTCCCTGTCCTTCTCCGGCCGCTACCTCTTCGCCTCGTCCCGCGCCAACAAATTTGAACTCACCGGCTACATTGCCGCCTTCAAGCTCACCGAGGAGGGCTCTGTTGAGCGCCAGATCCTCCTCAACCCTACCCCGACCAGCGGCGGCCACAGCAACGCCGTCTCTCCTAGCCCTTGGACCGATGAGTGGGTGGCCATTACCGATGACCAGGAGGGCTGGCTCGAGATTTACCGCTGGAAGGACGAGTTCCTTGCCCGTGTTGCCAGGGTTCGTGTCCCCGAGCCTGGCTTTGGTATGAATGCCATTTGGTACAACTAAGAAAAATATACTTGATAAAATGATAAATAAGCCTTGGAAAGTTGGACACGCTATGGAGCTGTTGGATTGGACCCTTGTTCATCAGAAATAGGATAAGGCACACATGAGATAGATATAACGGCAGAACGCCTATGAATAAAGAACCCAAAAAAAAATTACAAATAAAGACTTGATTCTGACCTGAGATGATTTGTGTCTATGAATGCGCTGAATCTGGATTGGTAGAGTGAAACGCTTGCACTCAAAAGCAACATCTGCCCAATCTCAAATGCTTCGAGTGTAAGTAATAGTGTAATGAAAACTTGAGTCTGTGTTTACTTATACTCGAAATAAAACTAAATAAAGAAAGTGCTTCAGCACCTGCGAAGCTGTCCCAGCCACACCCTGGCATCCAAGGGATGTCACATCATTAATGCCATGTCCAACACTACCAGAATGACGAATCCCTCCCCCACTGAAAATTCACTCTGGCATAATTGCCCCGCCCCTTTTTCATGTGCCTCATTTCCTTCCTCATTTTCTGGTACCGTTAATCTTGGGCGCATCCTCTTCATCCTCCACAGCCACATCATTGTTTTCGTGGTGGAGTAATAGTGGAGTGTTTTCATTGGCCACATGTATACCTATTGTCTGGTCTTGACTTAAGAGGCCGAGATGTGAAGCAGGTCGAGGTGACATCCTGTTACCAGCGTCAAGACCTTGCTTAATCTTAAAAAGACCACCACGGGTGTTGCTGAGAGGGTTTGTGGCTCGGTTTGCGGGTCCAAGTCGGAGATGTTGCCTCATCTCATCCAGGTTTGCCTTGACCACAACGGGAGGGCCTTCAATGCCTCCATCAGAAGTTCTTCGCTTCATGTGAATGGCTGTCTTTGCAGCTCGGTGGAACCCGCCCTCGTAATTGCTGTGATATGACCCCACTTCGACATCGGGATTTTTCGACGAAACATCAACTAGGATAGTGTCGGGTAGTTTCCGGGTCTCAACAGCCGCTGTGATGGGGGCCTCAATGTGGACTCGGCGAGCTCGTGGGGCTGGGTTGAGGCGACGAATTGCCTTGTGCACATCGACATAGACATCTGACTCATCCACGATTTCCCTGTGAAAGAAAAAATAATTAGCACTTGATCCATCAGATATGGCTGGGGTTTCACTTACTCTCCAATCAGCTCTTCAATCACGTCTTCCAAGGTAACGACGCCCAAGGCACCGTGATCCGATCCAGGAAACTCGGAAACCAGGACCATGTGAGATTTACCTTCTTGGAAGAAATTGATGATATCCAAACAGCTCGTCTCAGGCCTTGTCTCCACAATAGCACCGAGAGGAACTTCGCGAACAGGGATTTTATCCTCTGGGTCATAAGTAATGAGAGTCTTGACCAAGAGCATACCGACAAAGTCATTAGGGCTGTTAGAACGATAGATGGGGATTCTCGAGTATCCAGAAGACAAAATATCATCCATTGTCTTTTCGTCCAACACATGATCCTCCGAAAGAGTGTACACGTCGTCCATAGGTGTCATGACTTCTGCAACAGGCTTGTCCTTCAAGTCGAGAACGGCAGTGATGATTGTTACCTCATCCTGGTTGAGTCGCTCGGAGAGGTCGCCAAGGGATTTGTGAAGAGTAACGAGCGTCTTCAATCCACTCTTTTTGTATACGGTGCCATGGTCCTCACCCAAGATCCAATCGAGGAGCTTCGCGATGGGGTAGGAGATGGGGCCGGTAAGGTACATGAGCGCAATGACGGGCTTCGACATGTAACCGCCGATTTGGAGGCCATATCGAACGCAGACGGATTGGGGCACGATTTCGCCGAAAATAACTTATCAGTGGTGAGTAAACGGCTGGAATGCAACTGATCGAGTCAAATTATGCTTACCGATAAGCACAGTGCTACCAACAACGGCTGCGACACCGCCGCCAAGCGTTCTATCTAAAACCACGGGCAAAGATTCGTTGACGATAACATTGGAGAGCAACAGGGTGACTAAGACCCAGTGTTTTCCTCGATTTAGTAGCTTGAGCACACGTTTTGCGTTCTTGTGTTGGGGTTCGCTGGGGTCGCCGGAGAGAACCTGGAGGTAAATGCTGTCTTGGCCCATTAAGCTTGGCGACGTTAGTATTTGTTTGCCAAGACAAAACAAGGAGGGCGTTGGCTCACGCAATTGTCAGACCGGCAAAGGCACCACCAAGCAGCACCAAAGCCATTGAGGCCACCAGAAGCACCCAGAGGCTGCCGCCCTCAGCGCCAGGCTCCTCAGCATTTTCGGCTCGCTTTACGAGCGGATGGGCAGCTGCTGCAGATAGCCCAGTGCCGAGGATACGGCCCATGCCGAGAACGGCGGGCCGTAAGGCGGTGTATCGCGAGGTCCGTCGCATATCCAGGCGATTGGAAGCGCAGTCGGTGGAATCTATGGGTGAAAAAGCCTGTGAGATGGCCGAGTAAATGCTGCGAGAGCTATCCGGTGACGGCTAGTTGACGCGACAATCTGGTTCCCCGCGGGTGATGGGTTGGGATGCGGAGCTTTGGGCAGCGGCGGTCTCTAAAAAATAATGACCAACGGATGCTCAGACACACGTTGCGGTGACCCTCGGCTGTGGTGCTTGATGCAGCGACCCTTTCCAATGAAGGCGGGTGATGTGGGAGGACAACCCAGTTGATGAATGTAAGAAAAGAATCGGAAAACACGGCGGGTGCGCAGCGAAAGCGATAATCAAATGAAAGGTACGAAGGGGAACTATGACGCCAGCAGATTACCTGTGATTGGCGAG